>JASDDO010000031.1:81175691-82571637 GCA_030015575.1 Agapanthus africanus | reverse complement strand
GGGTTGTTCGGCACGGCTAAATTTTTATTCGGGCATGGTTGATGCCTCGTAGACCCTTGTGCGCGTGCCTAGCAACCCTACAGTGGTATCAGAGCCAAGCTAGAGCTTTAGGCGAAGTCTGAACGAAGTTTAAAGTCCGATCGAAACCCGAAACCCCGATAAAACATGCTCTGTGGAAATTTCTAAAAATTGGGATTTTTCCACATTAAAAATATCCAAAAATTACAGCAGGTAATTATAAGAGTTACTGTGAAGCACGTGAGCGTAATTCGCTCAAAGAGCCGCGGAACCGCGGCCCCAACCCAGCTTGTGCGGCGGTTCCGCGGTCACGTGATCGATTCAGCACACGTGCTTTTCACAGTAACTCCTATTTTCTAATGTTGTATTTTCTGGAAATTTTTATTTTTTTTTATTCAACTGTTGAATTATCCAGGTTGTATTGGGGACTTAAAGTTTTGATCGGATATTATAACTTTGTTTAGTTTTGTCCGGATAAATTTGAGAAACTGTTAAAAAGTTCGAACGGATATCAATAACTCACTTTTTCCCCTGTCGGAAAATTTTTCAAAAGTTGGATTTTTTCTACTGTTTAAGAATGTTCTAAGTCATGCAAGTAACTCGGTGGACCCTCTAGAAGACAACAAACCTTAACTCGATTATGTGACCGTCTTGAACTGCCTTTTGAACCTTAGGGTTTGGGGCAGTACGGCGTGCCACATGTGAGGCGTTGGCTTGACCCTTCTACGGCTGTACCATTGGTACTGTGGCATGTAATGGATGTTTTTAAACTGTTTTCAAGTGTTGAAATATATTGGGGAAATCTTGGGTGCTTGATGATTCGATCGGAAAGTTTAACTTTTTCTATTTATCTGGAATGTGATACAATAATTGGAATCCACAAATAGTTATGAGATAACTAATTTGAATATTATAAACATAGCAGTTTAGTCTCAGATGATCGGTTGCCATGGAATTTTGATGTGATCAAAAGTCCGTCGCAATCACGTAGCGTACGCGGATACTCGCCGGGTAAACTTAATAGACAGCCTCACTCCATAGCCCCGACCAAGTGAGTGTAGGAGAACCCCGTCGCCGAAAGTATCCGTTCGGGTGCTCCCGGTAGCGGTGTTCCGCCTTGGTGCACTTCGTCGACGGTATCGGGGGTGCTGCCGTCTACTAAAGTTTGCGACGAGCATTCGATCAGGACGTCGGGAATCTTGTTGAATTGGCCGACTTGATATTGAAAAGAGTTTTTGATAATGAGACTAAAATGCGGGGTTTATAATTGTTAGGCGTGCGATGTCTAAAGGAATTCATTTGGTTAGGCATGCGATGTCTAAAGAAGTTGCGGATTCCAACTGTTGTAGTTTTACACTTTCTTTTCTGTGACCGTAAGCGTAGTATGTGGAGTATCGCCGGCTTCGTTGCTATACATCAACGACAATCGGGATACGCATACTTGCTTACGTTGATGATATGAGATATTATGTGTTGCTGTGATATGTTATATTGGATCGTCGCGTTTGAATAGCCGGGGGTTTTATGTGAGATGAGAGTTTTTCTTTTTCATTCATGTAAAATTCATTTGTATGTAATATTCTTTTATTGGGGCACTTCCAGGTAGCGGAAGATGTCACCGTTGTATATTATTTACTTTTCCGCATTAGGTAGACCCAAGGCGGGGAGCACAAGTAACCGGGTTCTAGGGTCCAGTGGGAGACCATCTCGAGGAGTCGAGACCGGGTCTCCTAACCCTAGAATTGGCAGTGTTACTTGCCGCTCTCGTAGGGGTCTAGGGATGTGGGTTTGGCTATTCATCGCGACCGTGGAATCCGTGTTTTATACAGGCTCGTATTGAAAACACGGACGTCCTAGTATATCCAATATTTCATATATGTTCTTCTGCTGCAATGTTCTGTGATGAGATCATATTACTGCCTGAGACGAATGTTTATATTTTATATATGAGATATATGTTATATTGCAGATTTCGTTTCAAAAGAGATGCTTATGAAGCATAATTAAAATGGGACTTCATTAATGAGATTAATGAAATAAAAGAAACCTAAGATGTTGTAGAAACTTGTTTATAAAAACTGGTAGCTACAGTTCTTGCTTTGCATAGCGGTGTTCCTTGTAGAACATCCAGCACCTTATTCGATAAGGAAAGGACCGAGATCCCTTCACCGGGAGTGACTCCTTTAGCAATAACTGGCAGATGCTACAAACTCGGCTTGTCTTTTGATTGCTACTATAGTTCTTGCTTTGCACAGCGGTATATATGATATATCCTGCACCTTATTCGATGAGGAAAGGGCCGACGATCCCTTCACCGGGAGTGACCCCTTTAGCAAAACTAGAAAAGCCTCAAAAACACTCCATTTAAAAATCACTCGATTCTACAACGATATCAAGTTCATTACGCAAAGGGTTTTCTGAAAAACCCGTCGTAGCCCTCCGTCATTTCAGATAAGTATTGGTTAGTATTCGTGCTTCGTTTGTTGACCTTAGTCAAGGCGTAGTGTGCGGTAGCTGATTAGTGCTTATCTGTATAAGCATATGATGCGATTGAGTTAGGGTAGTCGTGCGACTTTGTTGACCTTAGCCAAGGGTCGTGCGGGTGGGTTTAATTCAATCGGGAAATGACGGGTTGAACTTGGCTAGCACTTATGATTTGTTGACCTTAGCCAAGGTCATAAGCTGCTAGGGGTAAAATATTATTGGGAATTTCAAGTGTTGAAATTTGCAATGAGATTGCATACCTTCTATAAGATAGTTGGATCCCGATACCCGCTGCGAGTAAGAGTTACTCCTGGGAGAGTTTTACACATTACAATTAGCGGATCAAGTAGGTGTCTAGAAAGGTGTTAACGGGGTTACGCCTCTGGGAAAACGAGGTTTACTGTAATTAGGTTCGTGCGAAAGCACGGGGGACCTCCCTCAAAGTACCGACACTGGCCTGGCTGAAAGATTGGCGAACTTGTAGCGTGTAATTAATCCCGGCTAGTCTTTCCTTTTAGGGTTTGAAGGAAGATTTGACTAAAACAGTGGGAGACATCCTGATTAGATATATTAGATAACCAATCTAATCTTGCAAGAGCATACGCTGAGTGTTTTCTTCTCTCTCTCTCCAGATAGCGACAATATCACGCCTTAATCAAGATAATAAAACGGATATATTGACTGAACCCGCTTGTTATACTGAGCTGGGGAACGTTGGTCCCGCTCCAACTTATAATTGTTATAAGACAGAGCAGGAAATTGGGGAATACCAGATTTCCCGTGCCGCCCAAACGAAGAAAGTGCATGTTGATGCATCATCTTCGGGTGTGTTCATTACAGAGAACTGTTTCTCAGTATCCTTTACGTCCTGGGTATGTGATACCGGATCAGGATCCCGTATATGTAATCTGTTACATGGGCTACAGAAAGGTAGAGAACTGAGAACGGGTGATAAGTTTCATGAGACAGAAAACGGCGCAAGTGTTGCAGCCAAGTCTGTTGGTCACTGTCACCCTGTATTACCAGAATACATTGATTCTGAACAAATGTTATTAGATTCCGAACCTGATATACAAAATCATATCAGTCTCTTTATTAGCAAAGAAAGGATATAATTTTGTATTGTTGGATAATGTTTTGAACATTTCCTATATCAAAAGTTGATCGGTTCAGGCACGTTATCTAAAAGCATTGACGTTCTAAATCAAACTACAGTTCTTAGTATACGGAACACACACAAGAGGAAGAGTTCAGAAATGAATGAATCCTTCTTGAGGCATTGTAGACTAGGTCATATCAATGCGACCCGACTGGCTGAAGTTACATTTAGATGCATATTTAAATCTGTTTGAATTTACATCTTGTGAAACTTGCCAATCATGTCACAAAGATAAGATGACCACAGCTCTGTTTATTGGAAACAGAGAAAGAGTTAGTGAACTTTTGGGATTGATACATGTTGATGTATGAAAGTCCCCTGTCTACACATGCCAAGATCGGTTCTTTGTACTTCATTACATTCTCTGATAATCTCTCAAGATTCAGACATATGTTCCTGTTGAAACACAAGTCCGAACCTTTTGAGATATTCACAGAATATGAGTTAGAAGTAGAGAACCAAAATACGGGTAAAAGTATTATGTCCTTTGATAAGATCAAGGAGGAGAATACTTGAGCACGGAAATCCTGGACTATTCTAAAGGAGAATGAGATTCTCTCTCAGCATTACTCCTCCTATACACCATAGCACGATGGTATATCGCGGCGGAGCAATAACACCCTATGTGATATGGTGTGCTCTATGATGAGTACTACTGAGTTTCCTATTTCCTTTTGGGAGTTATGCACTTGAGAAGCTGCATACCTATTGAATAGGGTTCAAATCAAATTAGTTGCTTACCACTTCATATGCGATATGGAATGGGAAGAGCCCATATCTTAAGTTTGTTAAGATTTGGGGTTGTCCGGCCTATGTCTAAAAGCAAAATCCGGACAAGCTCGAGGCAAGGTCTGTTATGTAGAACTGGAAAGGTTCCAGCTATACAAACTGCAGCTGATGATTTGGTAGAACCAAAGGATTCAATAGTAACCAACGAACCTCGGCCTCTCCGCCGATCTAGTAGGGTTCCTCACCCGCCTGAGAGATACTTCGGTTTCTCTATGACAGTGGGAGCGAGGATTGCATCATGAGATGATGACCCAACTAGTTTCGAGCTGGCCATCAGGAGTGGGACTCTGTAAGAATGGCTGGATGCTTATCGATCTGAGATGGAATCCTTATACACCAACAAAGTATGGACTTTGGTTGCTTTATCTGAAGGGTTAAATCCCCATCAGGAGCGAGTATATCTTGAGTAGATTACTTGGTGTACATGGAAAAGTTGAGACTTTCAAAGCTATGCTTAAGTCCATCCAGATCCTACTTGCCACGGCTACATACCATGACTACGATATCTGGTGGTTGGGTGTCATGACTGCTTTTCTAAATGATGTTTTAGAAAAGAGTGTCTATAAGTACACAGCCAGAGGGCTTCGTAGACAGTGGGAGCAGCGGAAACGTGTGCAAGATGTTTTATATGATAAAGCAGGCATCGCGGAGTTGGAACATCTGTTTTGATGTGGTAGTCAAAGAGTTTGACTTCATCAAAATGGTAGATGAACCTTGTATATATACAAAAAGGTAGTAGAGAGTATGGTGGTGATCTTCGTAGAGTACGTGGATGACATACTCTTGATAGGGAAAGAGTTTCCTATGCTACGCTCGGTCAATCTCCGCTTATCACAAGGATTCTCCATATAGGATCAAAGTGATACCTCCTAAATCCTGGGCTTTGGATCTATGAGATAGATCTAATTGGATGTTAGGATACTCACTAGTTGTAGTGAGATGGTATCAATCGATCCTGGGGAGAATCACTGGAAAGGTTCCAGAGTGATAAGGACGACTGAATGTCAGTCGCAGACATTGTCTTTACCCTCAGTGGAGGGACGGTATGTTGGAAGAGTTCCAAGCTAGATACCGTGACATACTAGACGATTAAAGGCTAGATACATCGTTACCAAGGATACTACCAAAGAAGCAGTCTGGATATTTATAAGTTCATAAGATGAACTTCGTTCCTGCCATTGTGTGACAATGGAGTTGTGGCTTTAGCCAAGGAACTACCGTCCCATCAGAAATCCAGAAATAATTCTTAGGCAGTATTACCTGATCATGGAGATGGTTGATCTCCAGGGAGATCGAGGTTAGGAGAGTACACACAGAGGACAACAGCGCGGATCCACTCACGAAGGCCTTTCTCCCAGTAGAGACTTTTATGGGATGGTTGAGTATGAGATACTTCAACCACAGCTAATTGTTGGGTATGCGATACCATAACAGATGGCCCTAGTGCAAGTGGGAGATTGTTAGTTATATGTATGCCCTAGAGGCCATTACTGTACATACGATGTATATTGTAGTGGATGCTAGGACATATATAAGGAGGACTTTCTTGCTCGACATGATAGTATGCTATCTGGTTGTACTTTATCTTAACATGTACTTTGATTGTCTCTATATTACATGTTGATAAAGCCCTTAGGATATGTACTCGACTACTGGGACTATGATGAGATCATACTAGTGGGGCCACGGTAGTCGATGAGTATATCCTATAACTGTTCCTAGTCGAGGGTGTATCGAGACAGGGCATCGATGCACCAGAGTAGACTAGCGTATACGCATCTTGACCCATATGATGGGCGATGGATGATCCCATATCCATCGGTGTTTGACATCAAGGATGGTGTACGGGTGCTCAGTAGAGACTGGGTACACTGGACGGACTCGCCGAGAACTCCCAGATGGTATTATACCATACGTCAGATGGCAGTTCTCCGGTGACACTGGTACAGAGTAGTCTGTTGACCCGAGATCGTCATAGAGTCTTGTGTGGTTCCTATTGTGCTTTGATTTCCATCATACCACGTCCAAGAGGGCGTGCAAAAAGGTGGCTTTTGGGTACAGTCCCAAATCACATGGAGGCAATGAGCGATAGGAGGGGATTCGTCTCTCCCGGTATAGGGAGTTGATGTTGTGCTGTGTTCGATTGGCTATAACCGGAAATCCCTGGCCAGGGTTGCTGAGATTTACTGGTAAGTGTTATCAGTAGTTTCTCGAACTGTTATAGACCTCATATCGACACGACTTATCGAGCTGCTGGGGTCTGACGTTTACCACCCCTAGGCGAGATATGCAACATATCAGACGACGAGACCGGACTGTACGGGAGTGTTACTGTTTGGATTCACAGGAGAAGTTACAGGCTTGCTTGTTGATCTTCTGAGCGCTCAATACCTGGGTAGCTGTTACGTTTAGCTGACCGCTTGCAGCTTGTGGGTGTTTGATATGATCATCACCTACTGCCGGCGTATTGACGATTCTTTAGAGTCCTACACAGAGGTTTCTTGACTCAGGCAAAACGAAGTAGGAGCACATATGTGATATGTGCGGGACCGAGGATAATGCGATATGTGATACCGTATTCTATTCTCGCGATATTTGATATCAGCCGGGTCATCGGATCAAGTGTTGATTCGATGAATCGGTACAGATTTATATTAGTCGGTTATATGCGATATAGCCGGATTGTCGGATTAAGTGTTGATTCGATAATTTAATGTATAATAATATATATGATATATTAAATTACATTAACTAATATTTGCTCACTAAAAGATTCTTTTTCTCACTCGGGTAATACATTGATATATATGCGATATATGTTAATTGTATTATTTTATTTTGTTACGATAAATATTATATATGTGATATATAATATTGTAACATGATATGATAAATAATGCAACTTGTTTAGTGGAGTTTAAACATGATTAGGGTTTGGATTAGGGTTAAACCTTCTAGAAGTTTCTAGAAGATTTTATTTTGTTTTGTGAAAGATATTTGTTCATGACTCATGCTTTAACCAAACCCAAACCCTAACCCTAGTCTATTCTCTACAATGGTTAAGTGAACCATGGTTGCATAATCTATCATATTATTCTTTCTATTCATCACAAATGATTAATCTTCTTCTTCTTCCTCCTTCATTCTTCCATGAAAAAGCTTACTAGATTTTTCAAAGGTGATGAATAATTGTGAGAAAAAGATAAATAAATAGAGCAAAAAATCCTACTTCATCATCCTCATCTTCCCTTGTCATTTAGATGAGGGTGTTCACATCATTTCATGAGTGTTAGCTTGTGTTAAAGAAACTTCGAGGTAGATCATCTTAGTATCGAAGATCGGAAGCAAAGGTTGCGTCTTTCTCTTCGTGGAACCTCTCGAGAGTCCGGATCCCGATGATCGCAGCGAAGGGACCACAACACGGAGCATATGAAGTGAAGGACCGGATCTACAAAGGTTGTAATCCCTCTCACTTAGTGTTAAAGTGTTTAGCATGCAAGTTATCGTCTAATCTCTAGTTTAAAGTTCCGTATTCGGGTTGTTCGGCACGGCTAAATTTTTATTCGGGCATGGTTGATGCCTCGTAGACCCTTATGCGCGTGCCTAGCAACCCTACAATTAGTTCGTAGAAAATTTTATATTTACACTTTTTAACCACCCTTCGGTGTGAGTATCTGGGGCACGAATTCCCAGCTATTTAGTGAAGAAAAAGCTTATATATATATATATATATATATATATATATATATATTAGATGTATTATCCGAGATAGAAAATTCATGTCATCCTATTGATCTTATAACCAAAGACGTGTATGTGTAAATAAAGTGTGAATTCACTACGATCAAGTTAAAGATGGGTTATTTTTCAGACTTAATATATATTAAAGACTTCGATACTTTGCCTTCATAATCACTTCACTTTAAAATTAGACTCAAAATTACTTATTTCCAAATAAACTAACTTAATCTCACGAAAATTATTCCTTCATCATTTCCCATCTTTATCTCGTTTCCTCACTTTTTAATATTTTTTTATATTTTAATTTTTTTTATTAAAATTAACTAAAATGAAAAACTGAAAGAAATCCTAAACTAAAACTAAAACTAACCTGATTTTTTTTATTGTCACTCCAACCTAACTCTTAGGTTCATCCTTAGGTTTAGCTCTTTCATGACACCATTTCTTATCCTTTTGTAATGCATCGATCCATTTTCCATACAGGTCGGCCTTATCTAGTAATTCTTCCTTCTCTCTTTTAAGGCCAGCAATTTCTGCTTTGTAATCCTTATAAGAACCCGCTAACCATTCTTTATCTATTTTTAAGGAATCTATCATGTATCCATATAAGTCGACTCTTTCATTTAATTCACCATTTTTATACTCAGGTCGGTGATTTCATTTTTCAAGGTTCTATTGCCGAGACTAATTCATTGTTTTCTATGTTTAGACCCTTAATATATTTAGCTTGAATATCAAGCTTTGAAGCTAAGTCCTCCTTTTGAGAGCCTATTTCTACATTCTCCCACCCCAAAGTTGTGTTAGTAACCTCACGTGCATTGCATCTAAATGCAAGTGCCGTGGCAATTTCATTTTGAACATCAAATGGTGTATGTGTAGGTGGTGTATCCATGATATACCTGAAATAAACTAAAATGAAAAGAAAAGCAAACCTTTCACGAAATTCCCCCAAATCTGAGTCTGTCAAAGCATGTAAACCTGTATAACACATTATCGCTCTTTTGACATTAAAAGTTTGAAACAAATAGGGAAATATCGATTATGGTATATACAATTATACATAAAAAAAAATTCTTTTATTTTCTTTTTTAAGCAAATAAAGCAAATAAACTAAGAAAAACAAATGAACAAACTATACAAACTATAAAACCCCCAAACTTATTTCCAGCGCTGTTCTCAGCATTGTCCTCTCCTTCTGCTTGGACTTTCCGACTATGATCAGCTCAAAGGAGGAAGATGCTCCTTAATGTCAGTTACATCCTTTCGTAGGCCTCTAACCTCTTTAAATATTTTCTTAATTCCCCTCCACATTTTCTTTCCAAAATATGGTGTATCAGCAAGTAACGGTGCATTGAAAAATTCTGTATGTCCCCTAGATTCTCCCGATGATGAAGATGACTCCATTAGAACATGTTCGGGTTGAGCATATGGGGTCCAACATTGGTTTAAGGAACCGCGGCACCCAGCTGTAATTCATTCTTGCTGCACTTGAATTGTTTTACGCCCATTAATGTATATTTAAAACACATCATCTCCTACCCACAGTCTACAAATTTGCGTTACTAGCGCAGCAAGAAGAAAAGGCTGATGATGTCTATTTTTGAACTCCCCTATTGATGTGAGAAGTCGTCTACACATGCAATATCTGTGATCTCTTGTCATGAGTGTGTGCATAATGCTTAGGGGTGGAGAGTGAAAACTGTTGGATATAGGTGCCCTCAAGGCAATTATCATAATTATAGGAATGCAATTACTAAATTCAAGAGCATCTATACAGAAAAGAATCTTACTCAAGATGGTAGCAAGCTATCTGGTTTGTCTTTATTTTTCATGTGTATACGTTTTACTAGTTATCACGTATCTCTAAAACATGATATAAAGCCTATAGGATGTTTGCTTGACTACCAGAATTAATGATAGGGATCATACTAGTGGGGCCTGGTAGTTTATAAGCACATCCTTAAATATCCCTAGTCGTAGGAATATTGAGACTAGGCATTGGTATTCCAGTTTAGACTAGTGTATACGTTTTATGAAACTGTACAGGGCGATGGCTGATGATCTAGTAAGAGTGGGAATTACTATGTATGTATAGATATGTATGTATACATATACATAAATATATACATACACTCTCTACTCTTTCTATGCTCATTATGTTTACCAGACTGGTGTTTGGACGATTTCTTGGCGTACGGTCCATCGCGCTCTCGGAAATTTTTTGTTGTCCGATCTGTTCCGCTTTCAGTGCGCATACGCGTGGAGCATGGCCGGCCTTACAGTGGTATCATAGCCAACCAAGCACTGGGACTAGCATTAAGCGGTGTTTTAGTTTCGATCAACAATTTTCCGTTTCCGATTTCCAAGTTCAAACCCCTTCGCTGTCCGAATTTCAAAAGTCGTTTTAAATTTTTTTAAAGTATTGCGGAATGGAGTTTTGAATGTGAAAATGAGCTAGATGAAATCGGAGGATTTTTGTTTTACTTTGGCCGCTAATAGCGGTCAAGTAGCGGCCAATTTGTGGCATTTGGCCTCCAGATTTCAGTGCGGGTTTATACTTTTGGAAATAAGATTTATGGTATTTTTTGTTTTTTCCTGTCACGACCCGAAGGTACGGAACGTGACTGGCACTTAAATTACGAAACGTCTCAAGACGTAACGTAATCTAAGTAAGCCAAAACCCAGAAATCTAAACCACTTAAAGAAATAGAGTGAAGGAAAACTTGTTTAAAGAAAACAATTTTAGCAAAATAAGCTGCATTAAAAATTTAAAAAAACATCAAATTTTCTTGAAAAATCCGGCAGAGCCTCCTTTGTAAATACTGGCCCCCAAACAGGTACAAAACAAGAATACATATACGTAATGAATAAAGGCATCCCCAAGCGGGAGCTAGCTCTTCGCCAATAGCGGAAAATAACCACATGCAATTAATATATATCATAAAGTGCAAAATAAGTATCTGAAAGAAAGAAATAAGAAAAACACCACATCGGCTCAAGTGAGCATTGACACCAAAAACCACAAATACAAGTCTCACGAGTCTCACCGTTTAGTCCAATATACAAGGGTAGATGAAGTATACTAGATACAAATAATAATACAAGATGGAACAAAAGTATCCTCGCAAACCACCTATGAGCAAAGCCGCAAGTCCAAGAAAAAGAAGTAGGCCCGTTGCTACTTTGCTGACGGGCCGGACCTGCAAAATACTGTGGCACAACGGGGGTGAGTTGCCAACTCGTGAGTAGTAAGTAACAACTAATAAGGTTATCGTAAGCATGCACACAATGCTTCACAGCCTACATATATCAATACAATGCGATGCACTCGTATGGATGCAATATGAATGCATAATCAAACACGAAACTTGAACATGTCTGGTATGAGAAAATCTTTATTCTTATCTTAGAAAAACCTCTGTGCAATAAACCGAAGTATCATCGATGAAATCAACAGAAAATCCGTGTCAAGCATCAACACAATATATGTATATCTCAATGTCTCAATATCTCGATATCTCAATATCTCAATGTCTCAATATCTCTCTGTCTCAATATCTCGAGCTCCGTCGGTCCGGATCGGCCCGTCTCATCAGTTCCCACGACTACGGTCGGTATCCTCTGGATATCCGTCGCGCCAATAATAACCGGTAGGTAGTGCTTCCCTACCGGGTTCATCGTCATCCCCACGAAAACACATTAGTAAAATAGGGGGTTGCCCCTACGGATATTGAAATCCGTAGGGGAAGATTTAACTTGTCCCTACGGATTAATCCGTAGGGCTAAAAGGTTGCCCCTACGGGCCCAGACGTCCAAGAATAAAAATATTAATTCTTAATTTGGTGTTTGCCCCTACGGAGCCGCAAACAAAGGACCTACGAGCAAATCCGTAGGGGCAACTAAATATCGATTTAATAAAGGCACAGATCGATCGCCTACGCTCACTTTCTTTCTCTCTCTCTCGATCGCGCGCGAAAAAAATCCCCAAATCACCACGCCGTTCTCCTCGTCGCCACCGTCGTTCTCCTCGTCGCCACCGCCGTTCTCGTCGCCACCACCGTTCTCGTCGTCGCCACCGCCGTTTAGGTCGTCGCCACCGCCGTTCAGGTGAGTAAATCTTCAGGTAAATTAAAGAATTTTTTGATTATTTTGGGCTTAGGGTTCATGGCTGGGTCTGGGTTGCGCGCGCGAGTTGGGGTTCGGCAGGGGTCGCAGTCGGGGTCGGGGTCGGGGTCGAGGTTGGGGTTAGGGTTAGGGTTGGGGTTCGGCTGCTGCTGGGGCTGGGGCTGGGGTTAGGGTTTGCCTTAGGGTTGGTGTTGGGGTTTAGCTGGCCGCGCTGGGGTTAGGGTTAGGTTGGGACGGGGCTGGGCTGGGCTGGGGCTGGGGCTGGGGCTGGGGCTGGGGCTAGGGTTAGGTTGGGGTTAGGGTTAGGTGGATTGATGACAACAAAATACCATAATTTATAACTATATTACTCATCTAATGTGTATGTCATGTGAAAGCTAGATGAAGGTCGAGGCAAGCACAACAAATTTGTTGGATGGGACAATGTCAATAGGAGCTCAATGCTATTTGGAAAAATAATAATTCAAAGACATAGTGGAGTTTCCGATTGGTGGCATGGACTAGTTTGATGTATGTAGTTGGTTTGATTTATGAAAAAATGGGGAGACAACATGCATGTATGCATATAGGTAACATCTGCCAATATGCCATATCCAGACCGCAATCTATTTTTGCCTATTGGCTAATATGAAAATATCGGCCCGTGTATATGACATAATCAAAGTTGTTAAATCTTGATACGGTTTGTGTTTCGTTTTTTTATTTATCAGTTCTATCAATGTTGCGTATAACGCTTTATGATATCAGTATCCTACATTTGTAGTTTTAATTGTTGATTGTTATAGATGAATACCATTGCAATAATAGTTTTTGGTTGATGAATGCTATTGCAATGTAGGATGATCAGTTCTATCAACCTTGATCTCAATGGTTTAAAATCATGTTACACATACAACACGAATGCACAACAAACGCATAATTAGAGAGCGATTCGAGATATTCAGATTAAAACCAATATATGATACTCGATGATAATATGAAACCTTCATATTCCCATCGATACTCATATATGAAACTAAAAGCGCCACTTAGTCCCCGTCTATCGGTTAACATATGTGCGATGCTCGTCGTGACCTAGAACTATACGAAAGTTGTTAAATATTGGACAGTATAGCTCGATACTAACAACCTTCGTATAGTCTACGCGACGAGAAAATTCAATCGTATGGTAACCCATAGATTTGTCCCGTGTGGACAAGTTAAGAATGTATAAAGCAAATGCCTTCATTCACTTGTGTTTTCATCCGTTTCGAGATATTTCGTCGGTACCTTTCCGCTGGTTCTCCGTGTACAAAGATAGATTAGATATTCATTTCAACGTTGTTTCATAGCTTTGAAATGATTATCTATTCTATTACAGTGTACTCGGAGAACAGCGGGGAGGTGCTGCCGAAATTTACTCGAAACGGTTGAAAGCACAAGTGATGGGCGTTCGCTCTATACATTCTTAATGGGATAGAAGCCTACCCCCGACAGCCGGAACACACACATACAACAAGAATACACAACAAACGCATAATTAGAGAGCGATTCGAGATGTTCGGGTTAAAACCAATATATGATACTCGATGATAATATGAAACCTTCATACTCCCATCGATACTCATATATGAAACTAAAAGCGCCACTTAGTCCCCGTCTATCGGTTAACATACGTGCGATACTCGTCGTGACCTAAAACTATACGAAGGTTGTTAAATATCGGACAGTATAGCTCGATACTAACAACCGTCGTATAGTCTACGCGACGAGAAAATTCAATCGTATGGTAACCCATAGATTTGTCCCGTGTGGACAAGTTAAGAATGTATAAAGCAAACGCCTTCATTCACTTGTGTTTTCATCCGTTTCGAGATATTTCGTCGGTACCTTTCCGCTGGTTCTCCGTGTACAAAGATAGATTAGATGTTCATTTCAACGTTATTTCACAGCTTTGAAATGATTATCTATTCTATTACAGTGTACTCGGAGAACATCGGGGAGGTGCTGCCGAAATTTACTCGAAACGGTTGAAAGCACAAGTGATGGGCGTTCGCTCTATACATTCTTAATGGGATAGAAGCCTACCCCCGACAGCCGGAACACATACATACAACAAGAATACACAACAAACGCATAATTAGAGAGCGATTCGAGATGTTCGGGTTAAAACCAATATATGATTCTCGATGATAATATGAAACCTTCATATTCCCATCGATACTCATATATGAAACTAAAAGCGCCACTTAGTCCCCGTCTATCGGTTAACATACGTGCGATGCTCGTCGTGACCTAGAACTATACGAAGGTTGTTAAATATCGGACAGTATAGCTCGATACTAACAACCGTCGTATAGTCTACGCGACGAAAAAATTCAATCGTATGGTAACCCATAGATTTGTCCCGTGTGGACAAATTAAGAATGTATAAAGCAAACGCCTTCATTCACTTGTGTTTTCATCCGTTTTGAGATATTTCGTCGGTACCTTTCCGCTGGTTCTCCGTGTACAAAGATAGATTAGATGTTCATTTCAACGTTGTTTCACAACTTTGAAATGATTATCTATTCTATTACAGTGTACTCGGAGAACAGCGAGGAGGTGCTGCCGAAATTTACTCGAAACAGTTGAAAGCACAAGTGATGGGCGTTCGCTCTATACATTCTTAATGGGATAGAAGCCTACCCCCGACAGCCGGAACACACACATACAAACGCATAATTAGAGAGCGATTTGAGATGTTCGGGTTAAAACCAACATATGATAATATGAAACCTTCATATTCCCATCGATACTCATATATGAAACTAAAAGCGCCACTTAGTCCCCATCTATCGGTTAACATAAGTGCGATAATTTATTCTTTTGAACGACAAACGCACACACAAAGCATATACACGGATTTTCTCCTTTGTCAGTAACTATCCCGTTCTTATATTTCTCAATATAGTCAGCATAACTTACAATTTATATGTTATTCAGTCTAACATGGCCTATGAGTACGTCAGAGTTAAGGACTGGATGTATGTGGATTGGAAACAACGTATGCAACCTAAGTTTGTCGTAGGAGTTGCTGCTTTCCTTGAATTTGCACGCGCACATAATAAGATCATAATAGAGAAGATTCTCTGTCCGTGCGATAGATGTGGCAATAAGTACTGGCAGAAGGTAGAATTGGCAGAGCTTCATATTGTAAAACATGGGTTTACTAGACTTTATTCAACTTGGAAATATCATGGGGAAGGAGAAGAATGCAGTACTACGGTAGAAGAAGAAGGAGAACACGATAATGCGGCAGGAGAAGAAGAAGAATTCGGTAATACGGTAGGAGACGGAAATTTATTTCCATCAGAAGAAATGGAGGATATGGTAGAGGCTGCCCTAGGTGAATCTATTCGTACCGAAGATGACATTCCTTCCGGTCAAGGACCGCGTGCGGATAAATATGAAAATTTCATGAATGATGCTAGGAAACCAATTTATGAGAATGCGAAGTATTCCACCCTCTCATGGTTCGTCCAACTTTTCCAGATTAAGTGCCTAAATGGATGGAGCAACAAGTCATTCACAATGCTTCTTTCGTTCTTGAAAGATTCTATGCCTCCGGGAAATAATGTGCCCGAAAGCTGGTACGAAGCCCAGAAGATGATGTCTGATTTGAGTCTAAAGTGCGAGAAGATTCAAGCATGTCCTAAAAATTGTGTGTTGTACCGGAAAGAGAATTCAGATTTGAAAGAGTGTCCAACATGCGGAGAGGCCAGGTATAAGCCGAAAGATTCTAATAAGAAGCCTGATATACCTGTGAAGATAGCACGATACTTTCCCATAACACAGAGACTACATAGGCTATTCAGGTGCAAGAAAACAGCCGAGGCAATGATTTGGCATCACCGTGCTCCTCCAAGCGAAAATGGAAAAATGAGCCATCCAAGAGATTCACCGGCATGGAAGGATTTCGATAGGAGGCACGCAATATTCAGTAGCGATCCTCGCAATGTCCGGCTCGGACTGGCTACCGATGGCTTCTGCCCATTCAACTATATGGCTGGAAGTCACAGTACATGGCCCGTTGTAATGATAATTTATAATCTGTCGCCTTGGTTGGCTATAGACCAATCATACTTTATGATGCCTCTTCTTATCGACGGACCAAACTCACCGGAGAACAATATCGACGTCTATCTCCGACCTCTGATCGAGGAGCTGAAAACTTTGTTCATTGATGGTGTAGAGACATATGATTCAAACACAAATACAACCTTCATACTGCGTGCGGCTTTAATGTGGACAATTAATGACTTTCCTGCGTATGGAATGCTATCAGGTTGGTCCGTACATGGTCACAAAGCATGTCCTCATTGCCATGAACACACAACATCAAAAATTTTGAATTTTAGCAGGAAGGTTTGTTATTGCGGCCATCGACGTTTTCTGCCTCCAGACCACCCCTATAGGTTAGACACGGTTCACTTTGATGGTCATTAGGAGCTTCTTGGGCCTCCATCCCCATTGTCCGGAGAGGACGTGACTGCTAAATAGGATGGTTACAATAACGTGACCTTCAGGATGGATACGACGAAACAGGTCAAACCACAATATTGGAACAAGTTAAGCATTTTCTTCGAGCTTCCGTACTGGTCTACAAATTCAGTGCATCATTGTCTGGACGTCATGCATATAGAGAAGGGAGTATCAGAGCATATACTTAACTTGCTTCTGTGTAAAGACGGGAAATTGAAAGACAACATGAATGCTCGGATGGATCTACAAGAGTGGGGAATAAGAAGTGAACTGCACCCTAAACCGGTAGCGGGTAAACCGGGCAAGTTTGTACTTCCCAATGCCGCTTATCATATGTCACAACCGGAGAAGAAAAGATTTCTGCAGGTGTTGCATGATTTGAAAGTCCCCATAGGTTTCTCAGGATCATTCAATAAGAAAATAAAATTTGTGAAGGGCAAGATCGATGGGCTGAAAAGTCATGATCACCATGTTATCGTGGAGCACCTTCTTCCATTAGCCCTCAGGACTTCTCTCCCCGACTCGGTTGGTCTAGTAATCAACGACCTATGTTTTTTTTTCAGGGAGTTGTGTGCTAAAACACTGGAGGTTGCGACGCTGGATAAACTAGAAAATTCTATTGCGTTGATACTTTGCAGTTTGAGCATATTTTCCCACCGTCATTCTTCGATATCATAATACACTTGACGGTTCATCTTGCAACTGAGGCGAAGTTAGCCGGACCGGTACAATATCGATGGATGTATCCCGTCGAGAGGTACGTGTAATTTTTCGTTTCGCGCAATTTATAAATTTATTGTTGTCCTGTATGCCCGTATTTATTTATTCAACATATTCTCATTAGGTACCTTTACACTCTTAAGAAGTATATACGCAATAAAAATCGACCAGAGGGTTCTATCATGCAAGGTTATCTTCTTGATGAAGCAACCACATTTTGTTCCCGCTATCTGGACGAGAACATTGAGACAAGGCTTAACCGACCACGAAGAATTCAAGACGGGCCATATGGTAAAGCCGAGTATAAGAGGGTAGACACTATGTTTATCAACAAGATATACCGGTTTATCTTGCTTAATTGCGCATGTCTTGAACAAATTAGAGAGTAAGTTCTTTTGGATTAATTGTTATATCTGTGTTTGTGTGTGTATGAAATGACAGAATATTAATGTCACAATTATTTGTCGAAAACAGAACTCATTTTAACGAGGTATGTGAGGGGCATCCTGATTGGAACGAAGAACGTTTGGAAAAATACCATCAGGATAATTTTTGTGATTGGGTCACAGAGCATGTAAGTTATTCGAATTACATTTTATTGCTATCAGTTTTAATCTAAACTTGTATCGTTATGTATTTGTCGTAAAATTTGTTTTGTTAGATCCACGATCCGAACTTGTCTGCATCATTTGAGAGTGATTCGAGATGTTTAGCTCAATTTCCTAGTATGGAGGTTGCATATTACAAAGGATTTGGTGTTCTTGGATACAAATTCGAAGTTAAGGACATAGAAACATCTAGAACCACTCAGAATAGTAGGATTGCGACGGTAGGATCGGACGGTGTGATTTACTATGGGTACTTAAATTGTATACTCGGCATCCACTATCCCGGACGATCAGAACTCTTTTATATATTCCAGTGTACTTGGTACGATCCGCGAACCGATACGGACAGGTGGAGAAGCAGTCTTGGGACTTGGAAAGATGAATATGGATTGACCAGTGTGAACACACTTCGATTTTACGGTCAGGACGATCCGTTTATCTTTCCGAACCAAGCGTTCCAAGTATACTATTCACAGTGTTTGGAGCATCCGGGGTGGAGTGTTGTATGCCGATGGAAACCCAGAGATGTCTATGATGTCCCAGAATACGAGGACAGCGATGAGGACGAAGAAGAGAGAAGGCTTAAAGCGCTCCGACCGTCTGTTTCGAAGGACGGGTTGTCTTCGACCGATCATGAAGTTACGTGGGTTAGAAATGACATCGACGATGAAATCCAAGTAGATATGTATGATGCGCCCACGAAACGAAAAAGGTTATCAGTAATGTTATATTATTACTTCACATTTTACGCTCTATACATATATAGTCAATACTTTTAATGATTGTCTAATGCGTCCACGAACCGTTTATCTAGATTTGATGACGATGTCGGGAGCAGCGAGGGGCGGCAGGAGCTCCAGCCGCGGCAGAGGCAGAGCGGTTCTGCCGCCCGAAAAGCTCCGTAGGGAGCTTCAGAGGGCCGGTCTTGCACCTAGATCGGAGACCCCTTCGGATGCCTCCTTCCGTGTGGATTTTGCCACACCTCCAGGTATACTGCACACATATCCATTTTGAATGTAATATTACAGATATTCATGCCTGTTTATGTCAAAATTACTTATACTGTCAATGTTTGATTGTCTAGTTGTTGGTGATGCGTTCACATCTGGGACAGATGCCACCCCCGCTCCTCCAGGTATGTTTATATATCATATAGTGTATGTATATTGATTTAGAATGCTATATCATAAATACACACATTCCTTTTGCTCTTACTTAGCAATTTTTATTATTGTCTAGCTGTAGGTGGTGACACCACCGCACCTGCGGGTATGTTTATATATCCGATAGTGCATGCATATTGATTTAGAACGTTATATTATTGATCTACACATTCTTTTTGCAATTACTTATATAATCTATTTTTAATTGTCTAATTATAGGTGGTGCGTCAACATCTTCCGCAGGGGCCACTCCTGCCGCTTCCATACCCTCCGCATCGTCTGCAGGTTAGTATGAATAAATTTAAAATATTTACTCATTTTACATATGCTCTATAGAATAAATATGAACTTCATGGAAATTTAGCGTCGATGTTTATTTTCTAGTTGGAGGGGATGCGTCCGCATCCGGGACCCCGGTTGTTCCTCACCGGAGGAACTATCGTCCCGCTCGTGCTGCTGCCCGGGCCCAGGTTCGTGCGATAGTCACCGGAGGTATATATCACACTTGAATTTTCGTTTAACCTTGATTTCTTAATACAACTTTGTCTTATTATTGATTGTCTTGATATTTCGTGCAGACGCAGGGCCTACCCATCCCCAGAGGGGGACTCGAGGCCCGAATCAGTCCCATAGGCTGAGGCCTGACAGAGCTAGGGGGGAGGCAGCATTCCCCCTTTTTTTACCCTTGACTATCGCTATACCGGTCCTCATGCCGAGAGGTTCGGCCGGTATTTGGGGGACGAGAGCCGGCTCGTAAAGAACTATCCACTTCACGTTGAGTGGGGCGAGCAGCACCAGCGCTCATTCGCCCTCTTCTTTGATCAGGCTCGGGTATGTATTAATATATATTTTCATTTGATCTATCCAATATATTTATTATTAACACTTGCAATCTAATAACAATGTTTTTTTGTATTTTCAGTTGGATTACGATTTTCAGCCTGTAGCCGACCCTGATCACCCGGGGAGGGTGCTCGACCTTCATGCTCTGTACAATGGCCTGATGAAGAACATGCAGGCCAAGGTCGGATACAACAGGAATGAGCTGAAGGCCGACTGCTACTCCCTGTGGATGGCGACCCCCGAGGCAGAGAGAGCGGCCCTCCTATCTACTCCGGCGTTTGCGAGAGTCGACGTAGAGACATGGCCTCTATTGTGCGCTTATTTCGACTCCCAACGCAAACATGTATGGATTTTAAATGTAATTCATTATTTATGATATAATTTATTTCTTTGTGTTTCTTAATTAGAAAACTAAATGTTAATGCGTTGTGCAAAAACAGGCCGCTCAGAATACAGAGAACAGGAAGTCGGGAAAGAGGGGTCGCCCCACTTACACAGGTGGCTCGAGGAACATTACTCGAGCCATGGAGTTATCGGTAAATTACAATAGACCGACTTTTGTGATATTCTGCAATATTAAGAGTTATTTTCTAATATTTCTAATATTAAGAGTTACTTTCTAATATTGCAGACATCTCGGACCGTGGCGTCAGGTGGTACACCGAGCGTGCTGTCCGCATATCTTGCCGTCCACGGCACCTCGACAGATCCCGCCACGGGCGAGCTTCGATATCCCGACGTCGCTACCCAGGAGTACTGCGTAAGTGTTTTTCTACCCAAATTTGAAATTTTAGTTTTGGAAGGTTCAAGTTTAAATCTTATACTTATACTTTACTGCTTAATGTGGGTGTAGGAGCGGGTGGTTGAGCAGGCCCAGGCCTCGGGGATCGATTTTACCGGACAGAGCGATCCGAGGCTGCTGACCCCAGTTCTGGACGCCGCACATGGAGGGCACCACGGAGGTTGGGAGAGAGGCCGGGGACTGGGCCCTAGCAGGGCCCATATGAGGTTGGACTCCACCCCAGCGGTTACTTCCTCCGTCTCCGGTGACCGACGTGTCCATCAGGAACTGGAGAGCTTGAGGGCCACCGTTCAGGAGTTGAAGGAGATGCTGGTATGTATACTGCTTTATAGTAAAATATCATGTCATATTATATAGATATCAACATATCCATAATTAGTACGTAGCTTGAGCTTATTTGGTTTTAGACTTAAGTTTGATTAATCATACATACAGATGTAATTAAAATAAACAACAAACTAGATATCCAAACGGGGTTTCGAAATAACTTAATAATGATACGAATTCGAATAATACACAGTTCTTACACGCTTATTACACACGTTAGGTCCAGACACGACAGGGTATATTGGCCGAGCCTCCACATGCATCTCCTTCGGCTGCGGCTCCGCAAGCCACTACATCGGCTGCGCTTCCACAGACAGCTCCTGTAGCTCCACCGCCCACTCAGACTCCCGCAGCCGCGGCTCCGCAAGCGACTATCTCGACGACGGCTGCGCAGACCACATCGCCAGCTCCACAGGCCGCTCAGACTCCCGCTCGCGCCGAATTGCAGAGTTTATTGACCGAGGAGCAGGCGCGCGTTATTCTATCGTTATTCAGAGGTGGAGCTGGACCGAACTAGGGTAGCTTTTTGGTTCTTATTTTTTGAAACATGTATTTATTTATATCATACACATTGTACTACATTTTGAAACGATATCGATATTGGTTTATATTTATATCATATTCAGTTTTTGGATTTATTTTGTATATTATATGCGTGAGATGTGATTATGAATACTGCGATATATGTTGTGTGATGATTATTTTTATATTTGATTGATGTATATATTATTGTGCACAGGGCGGGAAAAAATCAAGCAGCCCATTTTTAAAAAAAATACAGATAATATGTACCTACGGATTAATCCGTAGGTACACATGTTGCCCCTACGGATAAATCCGTAGGGGCAAAATATCAGCAGTAACTGATATTTCCCCCCTGATCTCAGTACCAGAGGGTTGGGAGTGCCCCTACGGACATATCCGTAGGGGCCACTGCCTCTCCCATACGGAGATATCCGTAGGGGCAAAATATCAGGATTCCTGATATTTTGCCCCTACGGATAGGTACCTACATAGCTATCCGTAGGGGGTATAACTTGGACCTACGGACATGTCCGTAGGTACACTTAATATATTAAAAAAACCGTAAATAATATAAATTTTTTTACCATACGGCTTAGTCCGTAGGGGCAATAGGACCTACACAGAAATCCGTAGGGGCAAGAATTTGCCCGTAGGGGCAAGTTCAGGGCCTCAACTTGCACCTGCGGCCTTTGCACCTACGGGGTATTTTTTCGCCCCTACGCATATATCCGTAGGGGCAATGGGTTGCCCCTACGGATAAATCCGTAGGGGAAACCCTTATTTGTAGTAGTGACACTCTCGCCTGGGGTATCATACTGGGTCCACTATGTACCCGCAGACGGTGCATCCCCCTCCTCGAATCGGGTATATGATACAGCTCAACAACAGAGAAAACACATGGTGGACACCATACACATCATATCATGAGAAACCCGTAAATTTCTATTTTTAAAAAGATAATAGGTTTATAAAATTCTTGCGGTTTTCCCCAAAATTCAAAAATCTCATAATTACTGAAATTCTCAAGAAGAATCACAATGTGTAAACATGTCAATGATGATGGAAGTCTATGATACGGTAGTATATACCATGCGAAGTACGGCCAGAAGCTATGCATGAATCATGATGCAATGAGGTATGTATGTATGACTAATAATCCTACGTATCCATCTTAATGAAATGAATATATAAGTACAAGTCTACAGATCATATATGATGCAAATGCACATATACCAATTCTAAGCAAGTTCTATAGTGTTCGTGACATAGCAATTACTAATGACGTGTGTGTTCATGTAAAATAGTGCGCGTGCGGCATGGACCAATGGTAATGGTGCAAGTGTCCTATGAGATAATATATATATATATATATATATATATATATATATATATATATATATATATATATATATATATATATGATGCAATGCAATGAGATGAATGACTAGGAGACTACGCATATAAATACAAGCACTACTGGTAATCCTAACTATCGAGTGTCTCGCGCCATCCAGACGATCCCCTCATAGATGTGTATATCTACTCACCGGGACGCCTCGGCTAAACTGATCCGATCTCAGCCTTGTCATTCCGCGCCACATCCGACGCCTCTGCACCCGATCCTAGAATCGTACATAAGTAAATAAGAGGATATGTATATGAATAGTCGTGGACATAATGATACAAGTCAACCACGCGCACTAGCTAGACACGCACACACTTGCTGCTCAAAACGCGCTCGCAACAACGCCACAAACCACAACTAGGGTCGCTATACGTGACAACTACCAAGCCTAGAACCCAATCACACCAATCGCGCATTTGCAATGCACTAAATATTTTAGGGAATAGGTTATAAATCATCAAAACCTCAAATTTAATTAAAATCGATTTAATCCAAAAACCTCGTAAGCATCACCTAACCATTTTAGTGCAAATCTAGATGTTTTAGCAAAACTAGCGGCCACAATGTTCACTTAATATCTTAATTAGGCTACACAATTATTAACTAGATTTTAATCTCACCTATTTACCTTAATCACAAAAAATAGTTTGCAAGATTATATAATTAAGACAAATTAAAAGTAACAATTAGCAAATTAACATCTAGTTTAGATTTTGCAAGTCTTAAGAGGTTAAACTGCGTGTGTTTTGTATATTAAGAACTGTGGTTTGATTTAGAATGTATATGCCATTATTTAACGAGCCTGATCCAATCAAATTTTGATCCAGGAAGATATTCATAATATTATCCTGTACTACAAAATTATATCCTTCTTTACTTAATAAAAAAACTGATATAAGATTGCATATCAGGGTCGGTATGTAATAGTATTCGTTCAGAATCAATGTATTACTATTTGGTAATACCAGGTGATATTCGCCAACTGCTTTGGCTGCAACATTTGCACCATTCCTTACTAGCACGGAATGATCACTTATTCACAGTTCTCTACCTTTCTTTAGCCCATGTAACATATTATATATGTGGGATCCTGATCCAGTATCTAATACTCAGGACGTAGAGTGTACTGAGAAACAGTTCTGGGTGACTAACACACCCGAAGAAGATTCATCAACATGCTCTTTCTTCGTTTGGGTGGCGTGGAAATCCGGATATGTTCCTATTTCCTACTCGGACTTATAACAATTATAAGTTAGAGCAGAACCAACGTTCCCCAGCTCAGCATAACAAGCGGGTTCGGTCAATACATCCATATTATTATCTTGATTAAGGCCTGACATGGTCGCTACCTGGAGAGAGAGAGAAGAAAACACTTAGCGTATGCTCTTGCAAAGATCAAATTGGTTATTTATCTTATCTAATCGATGTCTCCCACTGCTATTATCAAATTTTTCTTCAAACCTTAAAAAGAAAATTTATCCAGGATTAATTGCATTCTACAACTTCGCTAACCGCTCAGCCAAGCCAGTGCCGGTACTTCTGAGGGAGGTTCCCCATGCTTTCACACGGACCTAATTAAAATAAACCTCATTTTCCCTGAGGCGTAGCCCCGTTGACACCTTTCTAGACACCTAATGAGTTAGTTAATTGTAAAGTGCAAAACTCTCCCGGGAGCAACTATTGCCCACAGTGGGTATCGGGATCCAACTATCTCATAAAAGGTATGCAATCTCATTGCAAATTTCAACACTTTAAATTCCTGATAATACTTTTACCCCTGGCGTCCTATGACCTTGACAGTGGTCAACAAACCACAGTGCACTAGTCAAGTTCAACCCGGCATTTCATGATTGAATTAAACCTACCCGCACGACCCTTGACAGAGGTTAACAAGGTCGTGCGACTACCCTAATCCAATCGCATCACATGCTTTGCAGATAAGCACCAATCAGCTATCGCACACTACGCCTTGACAGAGGTCAACAAACATAGCACGAATACTAAGTGATACTTATCTAAAATGTCGAAGGGCTACGCAGATTTTTAAGAAAACCATAAGCGTAATGAACTTGATATAGTTGTAGAAACAAGTGATTTTTGAAAAGGGGTGTTTTTTTAGTCTTTTCACTAGTCTTGCTAAAGAGGTCACTCCCGGTGAAGGGATCTCGGCTCTTTCCTTATCGAATAAGGTGCAGGATATTTCACAAATACCGCTATGCAAAGCAAGAACTAAAAGAAGCAATCAAAAGAAAAAACCGAGTTGGTTGTAGCATCTGCTAGATTTTTCTAAAGAGGTCTCTCTTGGTGAAGGGATCTCGGCTCTTTCCTCATCGAATGAGGTGCTGGATATTCTATAAGGAATACCGCTATACAAAGCAAAAAACTAGAGCCACCCTTTTTGAAAATATGATTCTACAACATCTTTTAGGTTTCTTTTTCTTTCATTAATCTCATTAATGAAGTCTCATTATTTATGCTTCCTAAGCATCACAGAAGAAATGAAAATACAACGTACGCTTATACCATCCGCATTCACCACAGTATCCCGTTATGCATCGTTAGGTTACTTAACTAACGGCATAGCGGGGCGGGACTAGCGCGAATGCAAAACATAAGCAACGTTTATTATATATCATATATACAATAATAAAGTATTCGTCTCACGCATATAAAGTGATCACATCACAGAATATAAGCAGCAGAAGAATCATATGAAATATTAGATATACTAGGAATTCTGTATTTTATTTTAAGCCAGTATAAAACACGGATTCCACGGTCGCGATGAATAGCCAAACCCACATCCCCAGACCCCTACGAGAGCGGCAAGCAACCCTACCAATTCTATAGTTAGGAGACCCGGACTCGACTCCTCGATGTGGTCTCCCACTGGACTCTAGAACCCGGTTACTTGTGATCCCCTCCTTGGGTCTATCCTAATGCGTAAAAGTAAATAATATACAACAATGGTGACATCATCCTCAACATGGAAGTGTCCCAATAAAAGAATATTACATACAATGAATTTTACATGAATGAAAATAAAAAAAAACTCTCATCTCACATAAAACCCCCGGCTATTCAAAACACGATGATCCAATATAACATATCACAGCAACACATAACATCACATGTCATCAACGTAAGTAAATATGCGTATCACAATTGTCGTTGACGTATAGGAACGAAAACGGTGATACACCACATATTTCACTTACGGTCGCAGAAAAGAAAATGTCAAACTACAACATTTGAAATCCACAATCACCTTAGACATCATAAACCCGAAATATCACATACTTCGGATTTCATGCCTAACTATATGAATTCCACATATTGTATCGCATTCCACAAATAGCTAGACGACGTTAAACATTCTGATTGAATCAACAAACACCCAAAATTTCCCAAAAAGCTCAACATTTGAGCGCAGTTTAAAAATACTCATCACATGCTACAGTACCAATGGACCAACCGTAGAAAGGTCAACCCTTGCCTCACCTATGGCGCCGCGGAACTACCACAAACCCTAAAGTTTGGCGAAGGTTCTTACAGTCATAGAATCGAGTTAGGGTTTTGTTCCTCTAGAGGGTCCACCACATTACTTGCATTATATTTGAATGTTCTTTAACTCGGAAAAAATCCAACTCTTGGAAAATTTTCTGGCAAGGGTTAAAGTGGGTATTTGATATCCGTTCGAACTTTTTAACACTGTCTAAATAACCCGAAATATAGTTAGAACTACGATTACGAAACACTCCGAATTGCCTTTGCAGAAAGTTAATATCACATGCAAATCTAGCAAAAACAAACAACACCTGAAATACCAAAACCCAGATCCTGGAATACAGTACAAATTTCAAGCCTGGACACCACCAAAAAACTGAGCAGGCCGGTTTTAAAGGTTCTGTGGCCGGCCAAAATCCGAGGTTTGGCGTCAAATTTTGTACTATGTTCATGTTGCATCTCATACAACATTCTGCAGTTGTTTAAAAAAAATTTCGACGACTTCAAAATTTCGACAGAAACTAGATTTGTGTATCGTGTGTTTCGGAGTTGTTTTGGTTTCGTAATTCTACATACAACGTCTAAATCTCTAGCTTGGCTCTGATATCACTGTAGGATTGCTTGGCATGACAGCAAGGTTTCGGGAGGTATCGTCCATACCATTTTCAAAAATTTGCCGTACAAAACAATCCTAACCCTAGAATCTTTAACTAGTGATTTATACGAAACATTATGTAAACTACTTTATATCTAAGTGAACTAGGAATACAACCTTTGTAGACCGGTCCTTAACTTCAATAGCTCCTTGTAGTAGTCCCTTCGCTCCAAGTAGTGATCTTGCGGACTCTAGAGTGGCTCCACAAGAAGAAAGCAACGAGCTTGCACGAAGTCTTCGAAGCTGAAAATAATCTACGTCGAGGAGACACTAACCCAAGCTACCTCTTCACTAATGTGGGATTAGTGAAGCTAACACCCTATACTAAAGTGTTAATCTAGTAGAGAATGATGAAGTAGGATTTTTGCTTACTTTAGAATTAATTTTCTCACTTGTTTTTATTCTTCTCTCAAAACCTAGAGATCTCTCTCAAGTGAAGAGGAAGAAGAAGCAAAAAATAGATGAGAGAATGAATGGCAACCATGTGTGAGAAAATATCTAATATCACTCATGTAAAGACTTAACCATGAGTTTAGATAATGGTTGGATTAACAAATATCTAGTGTAAGACAAAACTAGTGGACTAAGTCAATGGATCTCCAAGCTTCTCAAAGCTTCATGCCATGTGACAAATTTCCAACTAATAATTGAATTACTATAAATAAATAAACCCTACATTATCTTTAGCATGGTGTAAGTCTCA
This sequence comes from Agapanthus africanus, assembly GCA_030015575.1. NCBI lineage: Eukaryota > Viridiplantae > Streptophyta > Magnoliopsida > Asparagales > Amaryllidaceae > Agapanthus > Agapanthus africanus. The sequence continues at coordinate 82,543,560 of JASDDO010000031.1, read as the reverse complement.
TACACCCATGTTGTATGTATCATCTACCATGACACATAAATAAAACACAATTAATATATATCACATATATATTAAGTGTGCACATGTGAGAAAAAGAAATGCTTAAGTGAGCTAATATTAGTTAATGTAAATTAATATATCAAATATATAATTATACATTAAATCAACACTTGATTTAATAATCCGATTATATCTCATATGACCGACTAATATTATTTGTATCAACTTATCGAATCAACACTTGATTCGATAACCCGGCTATATCTCATATAACCGACCGATCCTGTATCGACTTATCGAATCAACATTTGATTCGATAACCCGGCTATATCTCATATAACCGATCGATACCTTATATCGCGAGAATAGAATACGGTATCACATACTCGTATCAATCTCAGTCCCGCACATATCACATATGTGCTCCTACTTCGTTTTTCCTGAGCCAGTGAAACCTCTGTGTAGGACTTTAAAGACTCGTCAATACGCCGGCAGTAGGTGATGATCACATCAAGCTCCCACAAGCCGTCAGCGGTACTAGCTGGACGTAACGGCTACCCGGGTATTGAACGATCGGAAGATCAACAAGCAAGCATGTTCTTACTCCTGCAAAAGCCTGTCGGTAACACCACCGTACAGTCTGGTCTTTTTGTCTGATATTTCGCATATCTAGTATAGGGGTGGTAAATGTCAGACCCCAATAACCGATAAGTCATGCCTATGTTAGGCTCATAACGGGTCGAGAAACTACTGATAACGCTTATCAGTAAATCTCCATAGCAGCCCTGGCCAGAGACTTGTCGTTATGGCCAATCGAGCACAGCAACATCAACCCCCAATACCGGGAGAGACGAATCCCCTCCTATCGCTCATTGCCTCCATGTGATTCGGGACTGTACCCAAAAACCACCGTTTTGCACGTTCTGTTGAACGTGGTAAGGTGGAAATCAAGGTACAGTAGGAATTACACAAGACTCTATGACGATCTTGGGTCTACAGACTAATCTGTACTAGTGTCACCAGAGAACTGTATCTGACGATAGGTATAATACCAACTAGGAGTTCTCGGCGAGTCCGTTCAGTGTACCCAGTCTCCACTGAGCAACCGTATACCATCTTTGAGGTCAAACACCAATGAATGTGGGATCATCCATCGCCCATCATATAGGTCAAGATGCGTATACGCTAGTCTACTCTGGGATATCGATACCCTGTCTCGATACACTCTCGACTAGGAACATCTATAAGATGTACTTGTGGACTACCCTTGGCCTCCACTAGTATGATCTCCATCATAGTCCTGGTAGTCAAGTACACATTCTAAGGGTTTTATCAACATGTGAGAGCAAGACAGTATCACATATACAAGTCAACATATTAAGATAAAGAGCAACCAGATAGTATACTATCATGTCGAGCAAGAAAGTCCTCTCTATATATATCCAAGCATCCACTATAATATACATCACATGTACAATAATGGGCTCTAGGGCATACATATAACTAACAGTACTCACCCCTAGTGAGCACCTGTATACGATCTTAGTTGCCAAAATCTAATGGCTGTGGGACCAACCATCATCCATCTTCGGGGTCAAGAAACGTATACACCAGTCTACTCCGGAATATCGATGCCCTGTCTTGATACTCCCACGACTAGGGACATTTAAGGATGTGCTTATGGACTACCCAGCCCCCACTTGTATGATCACCATCACAACACTGGTAGTTAAGCAATAATCCTACGGGCTTTATCAACATGTATTAACGATACGTAATAACAAGTAAAATATATACACATGTTAAGATAAAGATAAAGCAAATAGCATACTATCATATCGAGAAAGATTGTCATGTACATACATATGTCCAAGCATCCACTATACACACACACACATACATACAGTAATGGCATCTACGGCATACACATCCAACCGTTTCCGCACTTCGGAGATCCAAATCATATGGAGATGAGGTGAGTGGATCGAAGAGAAGCCGTCATGGGTAGTGACGAGACGTAAGACGTCCATCCCTCCTCGATCAGGGAATGCTTCATGTTCCCTTAGATCTATAAACTGCAAGACAAGATGAGGGACCAACCCTCGGCCGGCCCATCGGCACGCTTGATCCTTTTGTGTAGCGCCGATCGGGACAAGGCCGAGGTTGCTACGGACAATATCGTAATTAACACTGAAGGCACGGCCATGCCTTTGTGCTGAGATTTTAAGGCCGATCTTGGTCTAGGCGAGGATCCCGGCACCGCTCGGTATGTTTCTAAATGACTGAGCGACTCAGATGTCCCGCCTTACACTCGTCAACCGAGAACAGGCTGAGAGGTATAGCCGAGGAGTCTTGACTCGGCGTAGGGATTGTGTTGCAAGCGACTCGGATGTTCTGTTCTACATTTGCACTCAGTCTCGTGGTCCAGTTGAGACTGAGGTTTGAATCATAAAGCTTATTGATATAATTTGATCAATTATGTAACTCTCGGGAAATATTAACAAAATGATGATGGCTGATAGTTGACTTGTTGGCGTGTTCGACTTTGTATTTGTCACGTCGTTTTAAGGGGTCGAATTCATAGGAAGAATGTTTTTTTCCTTTCTTAAAAGACGGCTCAACCGTCAAGAAGACGATTTGCTTGACTAATTTATTTGTTTGTGGAATTGTCAAGAAAACAAACGAACAGTTCCACATCTGATCGGCAATAATGTTGTCGACAACAGGTGGGTTTTTCGTGTCAAATGAAAAACACAATGGCTCGATGATGGGTTCAAAGCACGGTTGATGGCAAAAGGATTCAATTTACAACATGGACATGACTATCCTGTTTGTTCTTATACGTACGGGTCATTTTCATTAGGAGTTTAAACAACTTGATGTTTCCAATGCATTGCTTAATACTGTGCTTCATGAGGAGGTGTACATGAAGCAGCTAATCAAGTTTATTGACCTACAATTTCCTCATCATTTTTGTCCGGTTGAAACAAGCACACTGTACTTGGTGACTTCAAGATTGTTTTCTTCAAATGGGCTGTACAGACTCTCGTTGGCGATCTCTCTCTCTTTTTATGATGAACCAATAAATTTGTTATTTTTCGTTTAATTTATGTAGATGCATTTTAATTAGGAAGGGTGTATTTTTTCAACGCTATAGGAGGAAATTCGCTCCTACGGCCTCTTTCCTCCGTTAACCTCATATATATAAATAAGATTATCCACAAGAAATTTGGTTGCAGATAAGATTTGAGTTGTTGATAAGATTATATTAAGGTTTACTGTTATGCTCAATCATGATTAGTTATTGTGAATCTTCTGGAGGTAGACTAAATTATGATTAGTTGTTGTAGATAATGTATTGTTTGATAATATCATAATATGTTATTTGTTGATAGAGGCAAATCCTCAAAGATCTCTACAACAGCCTATCCATATTTTGAGTATATTCAATCAATGTATCTGTAGATCTATATATTGAAATGAAATTACAGTGCAAAGGTATGCAATTTACAAATACCAATCTTTTAATTCAAATTAAAATGTATAACATACTAGTATCTTGCATGTGCCATCCATGTGTTCAAATAAAAATTATGTACATTTTTTAAATTTGAATTCAAAAATAATAAAGAAGATTAAAATTTACTTGGTCGAAGTTGTAAATTTGTTTTCAGAATGTTCCAAAATGATTATGGTAGTTATTTAAGATCAATAGAAATAATTGTATAGGTATCAATGATTCAGTTGATTATCATATTTATAAATATTTGTTATAGAAAATTTTGCATATAGCTTTTTTGCTGTTGAAGTTGTGCTATTTGAGTCTACATTGGACCATGAAATTGAAATCCCCCATATTTTAAGATTATAATAGTAGAGATATTAGACTTATTGATTAGGATACAATATTTCACAATAATGTAACATTTTTCAGACATTGACATGCATGTTCTTCGCATTGTTGTTATTTATCCACCCGCTTCTTATTAGTGGCCATCTTCCGCGCTTAGTAACAAGTCGTCCAACTCATGCATCGTTTTCGTTAACGGACCTCTCAACCAATCACAAAAACTTTCTGCATCACTCATCCGATCCCTCGCTCTCCTTTCAAAAACTCTCCTCTCTCACTTAATCTCCCATCGTCTCCTTCACATATGCAAAGCCTGCTAGTCTTTTGCACTAGCGGATAGGCTTGGATTAGACGTTTTGCAGGTGAAATACATGTATATATTAAAAGTTGTGAATAAAGGACATGACAATTTCAGGCATAAAATAAAGGTTTATGTGTTAGGCCTTGTGCATTTTCAAGCTTGAATATTAGTAATGCACTTTAAAATTTAAGTTATTAACAAAAATAGGGATAAACATATATAATTTGTATGGGGCACGCCTCTTATAACCCTTTAGATGGTCTTCTCTTACACAAAACCCAAAAACATCGAAGGACCGATTGCACCATGCAAGCCCTTGCTAGTTTTTTTCAATGCATGATTTAAAAAAAAATTGAGAGAGAATAATATGAGAGAGAGAGAGAGAGAGTTGAGCGGGTGAGGTGAACAGCTCAGAAGTGGGAGTTATTTAAAGTAAAAATAATAATTTAATGGACATTTTTTGTCAAAGTAGGATAATACCAAGGCTTAATTTCAAAAAAAAATACCAAAACATTCATCTAAAATACGAGAAACCTCCAAATAATTTCAAAATTACGAGAAACCCTAATGGTATACAGATTTGTGTTATTTATTACTGATGTGACACCTGATTTTGGGGGGTTTCTTATAGTTTTTGATAGTTTTTGTGGTAGGTTTTTTTTATTTTGAAAGTTTTATGGTAGTTTCTTGTGCATTTTAAACTATTTAGAGCTTTCTCATATTTTAACTAAAAGATTTAAGGTTTTTTTTGGCATTAAGCCTAATATCGAGGAGTACATGACACTTTTGTCAAAAGAGGAAAAAATCAAAGAGGAGAATACGCCACATAACACTTCACTGGTTTGGGCTATAACACTAGAAAACTAGAAATAATTCCGAATTCAAGCTCATATAATTTCTTTTTAAAATTTCAACCAATCTTGAAATCAGATTTTGCTGCAGCTCATATAATTTTTTTTAAAATTTCAACCAATCATGAAATAGGATTATGCTGCTATCCGCACTTGCATTGTCCCAGAAATTGGCGCCCAATTGAAAGAGTAAAACGAATAAAAGAGACCGGACAAACAAAGAACAGCAAATTGCCTTCCTCAAAATATATATCTCATACTCGCAACTTTGGATAAAGAGACATAGCTCATATGGTAGGAATTTTCCTCTACAAAATAAAAGGTCACCACTTCAAAACACGGAGGGGTTAAAAACCAAAAATAAAAAATAAAGAAGAGGAAATTAATAATAACAACAAAAATAAAAGCAATAGGTTTATCCTGGTCAACGGGCGGTATAGTCAAAATAGTTTGCCATCATACTAATTCTTTATTCTCCTCGTTTACAAGTCCTAAATATGCTATAAATGGAACAACTCAAAAGAAAACCAATGCAACATACAAAACTATGAGATTCATGTATAGCTTTCGTTTCCCTGAGATAAACAATGAAACATCCACAACAACAAAACTTTCGCAATCATAGGTGTGAAACTTCGCAATTCACAGCATCTAAAAAGAACATATAAACTTTAATGGCTCGATGTCCTTGCACCCATCAATTACAAAACATTCTTTAAAGAAAGATTAGGACGAGATGATAAACATACATCAGGCTTGTTTTGGTCTTAGCATTTTATTAATAGTCAAGGCACAGGAGGAAACCTCACCAAACCTATCTACAACACAAATAACGCAGCACACTTTCATAAAAACTAATACAATCACAGTTTACTACTAATAGTTGAAAGTAGATTTATATTATGCCCTAGAGTTCTAAGTTTAAAACGATATTAAGGAGATATCAGTGGGAGGAACTTGGGGCTTGCATCCCCAGTAATCACCAGTTTAGCAGTTTGTGTCGTATGTTGCGAGCCCCTGCAGCTCTGGACCTTCGAGCCTAGGATTGTTCTCAAAGCTGTTGATGAGAGGTTTAGAACAAAAATCAGAATCATATAACCACCAAATGTATATTTTCAATAACTATTCATGCAACAGACTAAAATTTTTGAAGATTACATATATTTCTTCAATGTCTAAACTTCTCTACAGATTATGCACTGACGCTTATTGCCTACGGTATTAAAGATGATATGATGCATATTCAGTACATCTGGAATGCACTACAGATTAAAGATGTGTCAAAAAGAGCATCCAACAAGTACTTGCTATGCATCCAAGTATCTGAATGTTCGATAAGCATATGAACAATCAATGCAAAAAAGCTGTATATTATCCAAACATGTGTATTTTCAGAAGTCATCCATTGTATCCAATCCATGTTTTTCTAAGCATCTCAACACTCCCCCTTACGTGCAATCATCACTTTTTTTGTGTGTGGTTGTCATTTGGATTGCACAACACTTGTAGAGCTAGTTCTCTCAGAGGCACTTTTTTGTGCTTGTAGACTGCTTCTCTCAGAGGTATTGTTGAGGTCCCGATACAATTTTTTTGTGCTCTGATACCATGTTAAAGTTTTTTTTAAATATATTTTCAAGAATGATGAGGGCGATTATATATATTATTTATGAGTGTATACGGGCTTTTGATATAAATGGGTTCCAACAATAAGCCTCAAACCTTGTTGAGATTTGTCGCATCTTATATCTTATACCCATGTATCTCTCATAGTTTTTCCGGAGGCTATTTTAATCACGCATCTCAACAATATCAGTTTCTAAAGTTAAGATATATATAATATCAATTGTCTGAATTTTTAACATGGTTTGATATTTTATCCCATGTACCCTGAATTGCGAATCCACATAAGAACCCATCGGTGGAATCTCCATCGGTGGAATCTACATCAAATTCTAAATAGAATTTCTGGATATCCAATTACAGGTAATAAAACACGCCTAAATCAAGTAAACTGAAACACATGGAGTGAATTTGAATTATAATTAATAATTAGTTAATGTCGACAAAACACGATTTACTAATATAAATAAGATGAACCATGTTACAAAACTTACTTGTTTATGGGAATGTGTTCAAAAGGTCCAGAAGTAGGAATTGTCCCACAAAGATTGTTGTTTGAGACATCTCTGAAATCATTAGATTATGAATGTGATTAAGTGATGGAGATAGTTGCTAGCATTGGTCAACTTTAGGAATGTGAAACACGAAATTTTGCACTTACACAACTTTCAGGCTAGAGATACGAACAAGCTCTCTTGGGATTTGCCCACTTAACTGGTTGTTGTTGAGCCGTCTGAAAAAAGTAACATGCACAAATTAGAAAGGCTGATGGGATATCATCAACTTTACAGACGGACTATTCTGGTCGTTAAAACTGAGTAAACTAAACTGAGTAATGTCAGCTCAGGCATAATAGTGTCCGTTTTTGTTAAGAATCTTAACTACTTTAGAGGTTAGAAACCAACTCAAGAAACATTGCGGCTTCAAATATATGATGCCAAATTAGGGGGTATAAATAATAGGTTGCACATAGAACAGAAAAACACTTGTACTCACAAGAATACTAGAGAATTCAGTTTTCCCAAGGACGGAGGGATAGTTCCGGAGATGTTGTTGTTGTACAAGTCCAAGCTAATCAGGCTTTTCAAGTTGCCAAGCTCTGCTGGGATTGTTCCTTGAAGGTTGTTCTTGTATAGTTCCCTGTACAAGCAGTCAAAACGAATTTGAACTTCAAGACAACGAATTATATTCTAGTAAGATACCCTCTCTTCACACATTATTGATAGCTCTGTAATTAAAGCTCCGCAGTTACAACTATTATATGCTACAAGAAAAAAGATTAAACTGTGCTGAGTGCCACTATAGTCTAAATCTCTTGCAATTGAGCAAGAGGTCCAAGGTTCAATCCCAGTTTGCATCAAGTTAAGGCCTATTATTCAAAAAAAAAAAAAGCAACAAAAAAAAGTCAAACAAAAGCAAGATATCAGAAAAGTTAAATCCGTTGGAATTCAGCAATAAGGGAGAAATGTAAAATTTAACGACTTAAAAAAGATCACTCGGTCCCATCTAGAGAGTGAAAAAATTATTGAACAGCACATGAGAGAATCATGAAAAATGGAGAAAAATATATTCAGAGTTGAGGGACAAAAAACTATTTATCGATTAAAAAAATACTGCTTAGGTCCAAACTTAGGAGGAAATTGTGAAAGTCTGATATATGACTTTTGGCATTTTGACTATCTGCAAGAGTAGTGAAATCTTAATCTAATTGCTATGGTGCAAGACTCCATTCTTTAATGATGTCTGAATCCAACTAGTCCTTCCTTATGTTGTGCCTAAGATATGGTGCTCGCTGATTGTTTCACCCCAAATATTGGTAGGTTCAGTTAGTTTCGTTGCCCAGTTTTGAGCTGAAAAAACACCAGAAACTATAAACCAAAATAATTTGCATTAACCCCTTTTTAATTAGCACGAGCGAAGTAGAAAAATAATTAAAACGGCACAAAAAATAAGTTAATCATGCAAAAGGGATAATATATAACAAGTTCAGCTACAATATAGATTTTCACCATTAAAATATGCTTCATGTGTCCCATTTTAATTAAAGATCTCAAAAACCTAATATATGGTTCAAGACACTCAAACCATCTCCAGTCTAATTCTCATAGTGAATAAGAATAACTCAAAGAAGACTTCTTTCTATGATGTCTAACAGGGGAGACTTCCCACATACTCTTCTTCATAAATTGCGGAGTGACTGCTGGTCTCAAGTTTGGTTGGATTTGGTCAATTTTATTGACCAGATTCAACTGGAATTGTCCAAAACTATAAAATCTGGTCCAAATTCAATAGTTTTGAACAATCTTGAACTTTGGACTTGGTCTTTGTATCGCTATCTCAGCCTATCAATCAATCATTGATTTAGAGGTATCACAAATTTACTGCCTCGTCTCTACTTAACTTATTTCTCTACTTACTGTACTATTACTTGTGACACATAGTTCCTATCTCAATATGAAATAACTGTGTTGGTAATTGCTGCAAAAGTAACTGTGTTGGTAATTACTGCTCTAAATGAATTCCAACCACGGGGTTTCTTTATTGAATATGTTGATCTAGCAGATGAACCTTTACATAACTATGATAAACTTTTATGATTACTTAAGATTCCATTGTTGATACTGACGGTCTTTCATAATGAAGGAGCTCCGTAACATTTAGTTAGTCAGCAACTAACCCAATACAGATACTATATTGGAACTTACAGAATATTGACAAGCATAGTTAGCACCTCAAACAAGCAGTGTAGTTAGTTAGAATGATCCAAGCAAAGCTAGAAGACTCTTACAGATACTGCAAGTGTTCAAGTTTTCCAAGTTCAGGTACAATATGACCAGACAAATTTGAATTTCCAAGGTCCCTGCAGAAAGGAACATCAAATGATAATTTAAGAAAATGCTTCAGAAACTCGGTACTACAAAATATATGATGCTCATGCTCCAAAACAACATTAGCAAGATATACTTTCTCAAAATAATATAAAATAATACACGAGGAGATAACTATAAAGAACAATATTGAGCAATCATGGATAAAATTTACTATAATTCGCTCAAAAAATGAGAAAAGAAAATTAATCTAAATATGCAGCACAACAATATATACTGGAACTCCTACGTGGACTATATATAATGAACATAAGCTGCATCCCAGTTAAAGCGCAAGAGTTTGATATCATCAATAAATCAGATGTGCCTGCCTCTTCTCTGAACACAGAATCAGCCAATACATGACCACAAATTTGTAACTGTTTAAAGCTGACCATATGCTGGTAACTTGTTGTAGACAACTTTCACAACAGGCTAATATCTGGAAGCTTAGGATAATATCATACTCCTGCGAACACAAGTCTCAAACATAAGTGTTCATGGAACCAGAAATCAGGTCCATTTTGAGTCACTTTACATTTTATTTGGTGTAATTGATCTAGTTAACGGCCACAACAGCTTTAGAGCAGATCCATGAGCTCATAGCATATGGCATAAGATTTTAGAGTGCCATGGAGAGAGGCGCCTTTTAGATTCGTCAAACGAGCCAAAAGAGTGTTCAAGTCGAGTGGTGAGCTAATAGGTAATAACATAAATAGGGGCATAACTGATTTTTTATTTTTTAAAGTTACACCTTTTCTTTAATGGTGGTTAAGGTTCCATGGGGCTAGGTTTCAAGCAATATGACAAGCGTAAAGATCATTCTCAAACTTCAAATTATTTCCGAGAGTTGCTAGCCTCTGGTAATAGATTTCTTTTTACCTATTCTACCCTATCTTTCATTCTATTTCTTATCCATCGATCGATTCACTCCGAACAACAAAGCTTATTCTCACACCAAAAGGGTGGAAGAGTGGTAAATCATAGGAATTGCGACAAGGAGGTCACCGGTTCAAGGAATGTTGAAGAAAAATCGGGGGATAATGAACCTGCCTACATTCTTAAAAAATTAAATTAAGAAAAACCTAAGGATATATTAATCATAAAGAAGAGTATCATACAGCTGCAAATTAATTTGGAAACAGGTACTCTCTACATAATTTGATCAAATGAACCACAAAAGGAACATTTAGCAACTTTTCAAACCGGGCATTTTGCAAAATACATGTAACTAAATAAGTGTTTTGTCATTGGATAAATCTCTCTATGATTAGAAACATATCACCCTTGCACAAACATACTATACCCTAATCACTAACCTGAAAATGCATTTAAAAGTTGTGATAGTTTCCAAAAATTGTTTGGTTTATATTAATTGCTTAAAGCTTTTAAGTTAAATGGTTACCACACAATGGCAATCATCAATAATTTATAACCACCCGACCACAATTTTTAAGGATCCATTTTTTACTAGGAATTGTAACAACCGATCGTCATATAAGTCATGTAACCTAAGCTGATTAACTTCTGAAAACCCAAATTTCTAACAAATATTAATCTAGAAGAAAAATAAAAGTTTTGGGGCATAGAAGCAAAACATGAACCCAAATCCCTTTGCATCAAACAACTGCAATCAATTTAACAACAAGTAAGTTGAGCATCTTCAAACAAAAAGAGGGCTCCCCACCCCCCTAAATCGAGAGAGAGAGAGAGCATACACTCGAGTGACACGATTGTCCTGATTGCAAGTGATATGGAACCAAGTGCAGGGATTCACGAGGGTCGGATCCCAGCTCTGCAGAACGTGATCAGGATCCGATAAGCTCCTTCGGAAGGCGACGAGAGCATCTCCCTCCGAGTTCGAAGAGGCGAGAGGAGAGAGAAGGGCCATGGCGACAAGAGCAATACCTAGAGCTCTGGCCATGGCGATCGGCTCTCGATCAATATCTAGGGTTAGGGTTTTTTTTCTCTGCTCTTGAGTTCGCTAGTGGGATTTGATAGAGAGAGAGAAAGAAGAAAAGGCAATCGATGGGGGGTTAATAATAATGGTTTTTCACATTTAGCCTCCAAACTATATCAAATTACTTCATACCAAAAACTTGATATTTACTTTTTATCCCGAAAACTAATAAAATACATTATTTTATGTCTTTACGATTTCCGTCAACTTTTAACGGTATAACATCAGGTTTTTCTTTAAAACATCCCAACCCTTTTTCATCTTTGATAATACTCAATTTCTTTCCCAAATTAAAATTAGGTATAGACTTCTGCTGCACCTTTCTCAAAATCAACCGTGAAATCAGGAGTATCTTCAACGTCCTTCTCTAGTTATGAAAAAATTGAATGATTTTGCGGTCTTACTTATTGTCTTCTAGTAAATGGTAAACCTAAAATTTATGGAGAAAAATTAAAGTTAAAGTTAACGTTAACGGGGTTTTCTGACGAAACCGTAAAGGGGTAAAATGATCTAACTTATTAGTTTTTGGAGGGTAAAATGTAAATAACAAATTCTAGGGGTTAAAAAGGAATTTGCTCTAGGTGTATGCATTTAATTCGTGGACAGCTAAGAGTTTTCCTTTTTCTTTTAATTTGGGAGTGTTGTGGTGTCCCTTTAAGGCCCTTTTGGTTGTAGGATTATTTGGGATTTGGATTGAAATCCTAGGATTCCTTAATTTTGTGTTTAGTTGGCGGATTTGGATTTCTAGGATTCCTTTGTTTTTTATGGAGGGTGATGAAGCTCCTTTTCGGGCCTCCGTCAGATGCTGTCTTCCGTTGATCTCGCGATGAACTTAGCTGATTATCCTTCGTTGTGTGTGGGTCTCAATGAGTTTTTGGAGGAAGAGGTGAGGTGAGGAAGCTATTGCCGAATACCTGCAAAGAAGTCCCGGGATGGTTTGGTACCACCGAGGACCCTCCGACGCTCAAGTTAGTGATGAGATCCGAGCAGAGTAACGGCTTAAAAGAGTAAAAGATGGCTTACTTGACCCCTCTGTGATGGGGGTTTATATAGCGGTGGAGCACGCAGCAGCGGGCGCGAGAATCTCGCCGGCAGTTACGCTCCCGACGTCACGCCCGCGTAGAGAACGGATCGTCCATCAATGGGGATCGTGATGGCGTGGAACGTGGGACGCTGCTGGCGTAAAATCCGTGCATGGCGAGATTCGCAGAGCGGCGGTTACGCCTGGGAGTAGGTCGGAGGGCCGAGGAAGACGTCCTCGGCGGAAGCTCGAGGACGAGCAAGGAGGCCGAGGAGTCTTGGTCCTGTGGTAGCTCGGGGGCGAGCTGAGAGGCCGAGGAGGCCAATTTGCAGGGGCTCCGAGGAGGGCCAGCTTGTGCTTGTTGGTCGGGCACGGGGTGGCCTAATCGGCCACTGCGGGCCCTTTCTTCTGAGTTCTGGGACACGTCGCCTGCCACGTGTCATGATCTTGGGGATCGCCAATATCGAGCACTATCATTAGTCCCTCACTCTTGTCCCGGCCAGCTAGTGGTCGGGTCAGGAGTGGACTGCCGGGCCTCCCGAGGTGAGATCCTTTCTATGGTTTCGTCGGGGCGAGCCCTCGGGCCGTCGGTTGTCTTTTTCTCTAGCAAATCAAGGCGAGATCTTTGCATTTAAAGGAGGTGCGCCGGTTCGTGCACTCTGCAGTCGAAACGACGGTCCACGTGTCGAGCGTCGATTAGCCGATGCGACGTGCGCAGGTCTGCGGCGTCTGATGGGACGCGGTCCAGCGCTGGGCTGCCACGTGGAACGATCGGAGCCGCTGGGTGCGAGGAGCCGTTTTGGCGGGAGACGATGGGCGCCGTTGGATGAGGCCGTATGCAGCAATAAATATGGGTGGGGTCCGCCCTAGGGCCCTTACTCTTTCATATTTTCCTCTCTCAAGCCTCAGCTGCTCGGCGCTCGTCTCCCCCCTTTCGTTTCCAACCTTTGGAGAATTTCTTTCCCAGGTTAGATGTCTTCCTCTGTAGAATCAGTAGATGTTGTAGGAGTAGATGTTGGGGTCCCTTTAGATGTGTCTGAGTCTTCTCGGGGAGCAGGGGCTGGGCCCTCTTCCCGGGGCCGTGAGGCGGGGGCCGCCTCCTGGGGGAGGCGGCAAATGTGGCCCCCAGCACCTCGTGCTGGGTGAGGCATGAGGACGAGCTCGCCAACGCTCGGGCTCGTTTCAACATTCCCCCGCGCTACACGCTCCGTTTGGCCGAGGAGGGAGAGAGGGCAGACCAGGTACGGGGTAGGGAGATTGCCCTGTATTTGGAAGCTTTTTGGGGCGAAATGCGCCTGCCCTTCTCTCCTGAGGTCATCGCCGTTCTGAATTTCTTCGGTTTGGCCCCCGGCCAGTTAGTGCCGAACGCGTGGAGGATTATCCTAGGGTTCTTGATCCGCCTGAGGCTGCAGGCGGTTCCTTTCAGTCTTTCCCTTCTCGAGTCCTCCCTCGTTTTCAAGAGTCACCCTGGCGGTCGAGCTGGCGACCCGAGATGGGTTTACTTTACTTTTAGGAAGCGGCCCGGGGTCGCTGCCGGGACCGGGGTCGTGGCCTTGCTCTCCTCCATTCACGATTGGAAAAAGAAATTTTTCTTCGTTTCCCCTCCCGAGGGCGAGGACTGGCCAGTGCCCACCAAATGGTCGAGGGAGAAGTGTCTGCCGGGGAACCTGTCCGATGACCCCGCCGCGGTGAGTGTGGCGTCATGAGAGTCCGTCCCTCGACATGACGTGCTGCTGTCCGAGAGGGTTTTGAGCTGGGCCGGGCTTAGCCCCGTCGAGTTCGTCGGTAAGTTAGGCTTGCTTTCTGGGTTTACATTTTACTCGTGTTGTTGATCTGTCGGGTGTTCGTTTCATGCAGGATCCATGGACTTCGGCTCTCTTCGAGATGCTATGCGCCAGCCGAGGCAGCCTACTAGGGTCGGGGGCGCCGGCTCTTCTTGGGCGCAGCCCGCTCCGGCCCCTGCTGCCCCGGAGGCGGCGCCTCGAGGACGCTCAGTGGCGGATCCCGCCCCGGGACCCAGCAGAGCATCGGGTCGGAAGTGGACCCTGATTCTGGAGGACACGGCTTCGGAAGAGGAGATCGGCTCTCCCTCGGAGCCACTCAAGAAGAGTTCCCGGAGACCCTCCCGGGGCCGGTCCTCGCCTACAGTGGTGGAGGAAGGGGGCTCTGGTTCACGGTGCCGTCGGGGCTGTCGGTCGCGGACAGCCTCCTGTACGAAATAGAGACCTCGGCCGGGGGTCGAGTTCCTGGAGGGACCCTCAGGGCCCAGCTGGCGTCGATCGCCTAGGAGTCCGTCCAGGTAAGCCCCCGGTTCATCGTGAGATTTGGTGCCCTTTGCTTTTCCTGATCCTTTTTATGTCTTCCCAGGTCCTCCAGCACTTGGCCCTCTCCCTTCGCATGGTGACCGAGGTGGTAGCCCCGGCGGTAGAGGTCGCGGGCCAGCTAGCCGCGCTGCAAGAGAGCTCCAGGCGAGAGCAGGAGGCGATGTCGGCGAAGATCGCCGCCCTGGAGGGTGATGTTAGTGTATATGCCCTAGGGGCCATTATTGTATCATACTTGTATGTATATTACTTAATGGAAGCTTGGGATATTCACAGTTGTATATACAGTCTTGCTAAAAATGGTAGTATGCTACTTGGTTTGTGTCTACTTTAATATGTGCATATGTTTCTTGTAACGTATCACTTATACATATTAGTAGAGCCCATAGGATCTTTGCTTGATTACCAGCGTTGTGATGGCAGTCACACTAGTGGGGGTTGGGTAGTCTATAAGCAACATCCTATACTTGTCCCTAGTCGTAGGATTATCGAGACTGGGCATCGATACTCCAGAGTAGACTAGTGTGTACGCTTCTCATCCCAGTTAGGGAGATGATCTGTCCCACAGCCATCAGTACGTCGTACTGGAGATAGTATACATATGCTCGTTAGGTTATGGGTACACCGGACAAGACTCGCAAGGGAACTGTTGGTTGGTATTATACCAATCGTCAGTTAACAATTCCCAGGTGACATGAGTACAGCATAGTCCGCAGACTTGACACTGCTAATTCGCCTCGAGTGTGTCCCACTGTTCTTAGATTTCTACCCTACTACGGCTCAAAGGAGTCGTGCAAACAGGTAGCAGTTGGGTGCAGTCCCGAGCACTTAGAGGCAGTAGCGGTTAGAAAGGATTCGTCTCTCCCGGTATTGGGAGTTGATATCGCGCTGTATCAAAGAGCCATTACGCAAAGCCCCTGGCCAGGGCAAGCGAGATTTACTGGTAGGTTCCAGTAGTTTCTCAGGGTGTAATGGGCTACGCTCCGACACGACTTATACCGCTATTAGGGGACTGACGCTTGCCTCCTCCTAGGCTCGATATGCGATAGTCTTAGACGAACAGACCGGACTGTACGGAGATTGTCACATCAGGCTCAGTAGGAGTTCGGATGGGTTTCCTCATCGGCCTTCTTATCGATATCTACCTGGGAACCGTTACGTACAGCTAGTGCCGCTTGCGGTCTGTGGTTAAACCTACCGCCAGCGTAGTGTCGAGTCTTTAGAGTCCCACACAGAGAGTTTCCCTGCTCCAGGCGAAACGATATAGAGGTCGTATGGTTTTACGACAAGGGTTCGGACGCATACGTGTGTTTACGCATGTACGACGTTCGGACGGTTTTTACTAGTCGGCTTTGGTTTAAGCCAGATTCTAGTATCAGGTTATTGGATTTATATAGTCTAAAGTTTTTCCGTGTTTTCACGGATTGGAGGGGCGTTCTCGTAATTTTCCGGGAAGCTTCTAGAAGCATGGTGACTTGGGGGTTAAGGTGGCATATGCATTAATTGGATTAATGAGTCATGTAGTGATTCATACAATGAGTTAATGATTCATTTAATGTTTTATATGACTCATGTGATGAATCACTTAGTGTATTAATGAAACATGGTGATAATTCATTATTTATTATTTGCTTAATATTATCATATGTTTCATATATACACAAATGATTTCATTCATCCAAAAGGATTCACTTTCTCACCTTCTCTCTCCTCAAGCTCTCTCTCTTCAAACCCTAACCTCTCATGAGTTGAGATCAAGAGTTAGCTAGACTAATACATCCATAACCTCACTCTATATCCCCTAGGTAGCTTAGATTAGCACTTTGAGCAACCTAGTTATCTCAAGTTAGAGATCAAGCTTGGCGTAGGAGCTCTCGGGTGGATCGTCTTTGACTCGAGGAGGCCGTTGAGGTGCCGATGTTCCAAGGAGCCTACGAGGAGTGGAGGACAGCGATGAAGACCCGAAGGACAAGTAACGTGAGGTATAACTTCGAATCCGAGTAGTTAAACCTCTCGTAGTTTGCTAGCAACGGTTTAGATACGATTCATGCGCTCAAGTCCGTGTTACGAAGCTTTGATAATCGTTTTTCATATATTCCGCCTCCCCGCAAGTTCGTGGGGTGCGTGACATGGACTTACAGTGGTATCAGAGCCAACTAAACCATTACTAGCTTGTTAACAACTAATTAGAAGTTCGATCGACGGAAAACACGAAAACAAAACCCCGGAACCCTAACAGTTTCTGTTAATTTTAAACATGTCTAAAAAATTATTTGATATGCCTTAAAATTCACAGCAGGGAAATATAAGAATTCTGGGAAAATACGAGATTGCAACTCGGTTAGATGGCCGCGGATCCGCGGCAGGATGGTGCTTTTGGCCGCAGATCCGCCGCCGAGTCAACTCCGAGTTGACTCGGATTTGCTCAGTAATTCATATGTTTTAGTGTTTTGGTTTCCTGTATATTCTGTTTGTGCCCAGGTTACTTCAGTGCTGGTTTGCTTTTGGGGTGGACACGGAAAAAGGTTGTTGATCGATGTTCTAAGTTATTTGCTAATTGGGTTTTTATCTGTAATGTTTAATGTGTTCGTAAACCTCCCCTAACTGCTAGTATGTCGATTGGCAGGGGGTTGCACATTTCTGTAATGTTTACTATTTGTGTATATGGACTTGATTGGAGTGTTGTGATGATTAGCCGGGGTTTGAGATGGGTTTAATATTCATTCATTCGATGTAAATGTAATATGATGTAATATTCTTTTGCGGGGCACATCCAGGTTGCGGTTGTAGCCACCGTTGTATTATTTCTTTTAAATGTTTTTGCTCCTAGGATAGACCCAAGGCGGGGTACACAAACTACAGGGTACGTTGAAGTGTTTAGTGGCCTACTCACATTGTTGAGGGAGACCGCTTCACTTCGGGAAATTGGCGGGTAGTTTGCCGTACCCGTTGGGGTCTAGGGTGGGGTAATGGATATTCATCACAACTGTGTAATCCGTCTTTTATTGCAGGCTCAAAGCAAATGCGGATTGCTAGTATATCCAATAAAGTTCATCTGTGATCTGGAATGTTTATTATTGCATCTGACGAATGTACAATATCTATATATGATAGCTATTAGACGTCACTTATGTTTTACACCCGCGCTAGCCCAGCCCCCGCTCTGTCGTTAGTTAAGTAACCTAACGGGTGATGACGGGACCCAGTGGCGAATGCAGATGGCATAAGAGGACGTGGTATTTTCGTTGTTTTCTGCAATGATAGGATAAATGATGGGACACATTATTATAATGCAAAGAAAATAAACCAAAGTTAAATCGTTGGAACTAATTTAAAATAAACCACTCGGTTATTTTAAAAAGAGCAGAATTTTTTAATTGCGGAGCATTAACCACTCCTTTTAAAAAAAGCTATCAGGTTCCTTCGATTATATTAAGTTCACTACGTTCACGGTTTCGCCAAAACCAGTCGTAGCCCTCCGTCATTTCTTATGGATTGTCAGTAGTATTCAAGCTATGTTTGTTGGCTTTCGTCAAGGCATAGTGCTTGGTAGCTGCTGGGGTATTCATTTGTTGCATAGATAGATGGGTTGGTTTGGGACAGTCGTATTACCTTGTTGGCTTTCGTCAAGGGTATGTACGGGTGGGTTCAAATTAACAAGATAATGATGGGCAGAACTTGACATGTGACTTATGATTTGTTGGCTTTCGTCAAGGTCATAAGAGCATGGGGCAAAAATTCACATCGGGAGTTTCTAAAGAAACTGAAACTTGCTACTGTTGCATACCATTTGGAGTTTGATGAATGTTGGTAGGATTCCTTCAACATTATCATACGATGATATTTGGATCCCAATCCTACTGTGAGTACATGCTACTTATCAGGAGATTCGTCACTTAACGATCAATACTATAAACCAAGTAGGTGACTAGAAAGGTGTCAGCGGGGCTACGCCCCCAGAGAAAAGAGGTTATTTAATTAAGGAACTTCGCGAAAGCGTTGGAAAACCTCCCTCAAAGTATCGACACTGACCTGGCTGAACGGTTAAGCAAGAATTGTACGGTGAGAATAGTCCTGGCTAATTCTTCTTTTATGGTTTGAGGAAGGATTCGAGAAACAGTGGGAGCCATCCTGTTTAGATAAATTAAAAACCACTCTAAACTTGCAAGAGCATCATGCAAAAATGTTTTCTTCTCTCTCTCTCTTAATTGCAGCGACCTTGTGACCACGACTAGGTTACATCTAGATAACAAATTGACTGAGTCTGACTTATATGACTGGCAAAGGTCTGTCCAGATGTCCATTGCCTATGACAAGCTGGACCACCCTAATACTACTCAAGATCCCGCCGTCCCAGGTCCAGTTTCCACTGTCGCGGATATGGATATCCGTCAGACAAAGGAAAAAGATAAAACGATAACCAAGTGCCTCGCGTTGGCTTCAGTTGATGGTGTACACCAGAAGCAGCACGAGAAGATGAACACGGTTTCCATCTTTCTCCATAAGAAAGATTTATATGGAGAGCAATCTCATATCGCAAGATATGAGACCTCGAACGAATTAATTCAAGTGAGGTTGGCTTTCGGGTCATCTGTAAGGAACAACGTCCTTGCAATGACTATATATATTAATAAACTCCTGGACCTGAAGACCACGTTGGAGAACGAGTCAGATACTGACTTGATTCTACAGTCTCCACCTTCTACCCTGAAGGAAACCAGGGAAGTAAAAGGAAAGAGAAGGGCAAAAGTTTCGGGACTGGATACAGTAAAAGAGGGACGTTGTTCAGACCATAATATTGCATTTATCATTCCCCTATTCTTATCCTTTTTATAAATAAACAGGTACTCTTGACGCACGTTTGTTGCATATTACAGGATACAGGTTTCTGGAGCAAGTACAGTGAAAAAGACACAAAACAGCAGAAAAAAGGACTTTTGACCAACTATTAGACGGATCCTAGTCTAGCCTAGATGAAGAACAATGCAAGGTCCAAAATGTTAAAGCAAACGGTCAAAAGATACTTACAAGTGTTCACTGAGACATCTGGAGGAAAACCAGAAGCCCAACAGAGAAACTACACATAGAAACAGAAAGTCAAGAAGCCCAGAAGAAAGCCCACAAAAGATCAGAACCCAAGTCTACAGTTTGGCCGCGGAACTTCGGCCAAACCCTACCTGGCGCCGCGGTTCCGCGGCCATGAGGAGCACTTGTCGGTGGAAAATTTCTGTATCGCTGCGACGGTTAAATTGTTGGGATTTTTCGTGGTCAAATCTGTAATTGCGCATGTGCGAGAGCCTGTAGCCCTAGGTTTTCTATTTTCCTATAAATTGTAGTTTTAGATCTAAAAATTGTATGCCTCTTTTCAATAAATAAAATTCAGAAATTCTGGAAGTGACATTCAGATCTGTTCTTTATCGCTTGGAGGGAGCCATCACCATTAGTAAGTATTTTATTTCTGTTCTTTTAATTAAATGTTATTTTATCCCCTAATGAGCGAGTAGTCTCCTCGCTTGTTAGGGTTAGC
The DNA here is from genome assembly GCA_030015575.1 of Agapanthus africanus. Lineage (NCBI taxonomy): Eukaryota > Viridiplantae > Streptophyta > Magnoliopsida > Asparagales > Amaryllidaceae > Agapanthus > Agapanthus africanus. The sequence continues at coordinate 82,523,242 of JASDDO010000031.1, read as the reverse complement.
CTTAGGGAAAGGGTTGAGAAATGAGATCTCTCACCCCTTTCAATACCATATTAAACTAAACCATTAAGAACTCCATGCATGCGCGCACAACCGCTCCCTGCGGCACCCTACCCCTCGAGGTAACGGTGAACCGCAGTATAAAGGCCCGGTTGCGTGCGTTTTCCATGGGGGTTAGGGTAATTAACGACAAAGGAAGGATACGAATCTAGAGGAAGAAAACATCTTCCCAAAAGAGTCGTATCCACTTTATCGATAATTACTATAACACCTAATGGATTTAAAATACGGCATTGAAAGCGGTGAGGAAACATCACTCTCCAAAACTTCCTCTAAGCCTAACCCTAGCAAGAATTTAAATTAGATTAATTAAGTTTTAGATCTAGATTTTTATAAAACCAAAACGACAAATAGAATCAACTCGTTAAGACACACTAAAGGAATTTACCCGTCTCTGTAGATCGACCCGTACTCACCGGCTAGCTGCGAAGCGACGCCGTTTCTGATTGCGGTAATTATAGTTTTTGACACTAATCAAATGGCGCCGTTGCCGGGGACGGCGTAATCTTTCTTTTTGTGAATTTTCGGGTTGATATAAATTTTAAAAATTATAAAAATATGAAAATATAAAAAAATATAAAAAAAATAATCAAATTTGATCTGTTTGAAGGGTGTATCTTTTGGATCTTGCAGGAACAGCGACGAATCAAGAATCTGGAATTTTACAGAGGGAAGAATAGAAAAGTACATATAAGAACAGAGAGGAACTGAAGTCACAGAACATCAGAAATTTTTTCAGCGGCCGATCCCTCTACCTAGCCGCGCTTCCGCCGCAATATAGGGCTCCAGACCGCGGATCCGCGCTTGCCTGGCCACGTCAGCGCACAAAATTTTTCTGGTTTGATTTTTTCTCTCTCCCCTCTGCAACCTCCCATATATCTCTCTGTAAAAATCTTTCTGCAGGATTTCTTTGCGTAAAGAGTCTTTCTCCCCCTTCTAAATAACAGATCTCTGCAGGTTTCTTTGCGCCGCGCTAAAAATTGAATGCAAGTGAAATTGTATTTGTTTTGCATAATTTAACCGGATTCTAAGGGGCTAATTGACCAAACTCAGATTGGGTGGGGATTTCATCACCCTTCCCAAGACCCCAGAAAACACCTAAGCATTTTGCATCGACCACCTTAATTAAAAAAAGATTAGACTCAGACCTAAGGACAGCGAGCTCAATAGGAAAAGGACTAGGGTAGGCATCGGCCGTTTATCCTAACCGACATTGCGGTGTCTAGGCTAGTGGTTATTAATTAGGCCCACTGTAGTGGTGGTTCCTTCCCACTTACCTGGCCGTATTTGTCCGTGAAGAGGCGGTTTGAGGTCTATTTCTAGCCCTAGTTAGGAGCTGTCTAGCAGACCTAGGCAACCCTAGATCTAGGCCTGATTGTGCATGTGTGGTTGATACTTTTGTGTCACGAGTCCGTTTTCTAAAACCGTCTTGCAAAACTTTCACAAAAAAAAAAAAAAAAAATCTTTTCAAAACTTGCAACTTGCCGCTAAGAAAACTTGCACCTCACTTCCACCATCTCTCCTTCATTGACGTTATCTTACCCCCACATTCTGTTTTCTATTTTTTTTTCTGACTGCACTACCCTTTAGTGTATGTTATCTTGGACTAGGGATACTAACGCCCGATTAGTCCGTGTTTCGTTGGTACCGACCAACGAACCCTTCGACGAACCCTTCGTCGATCTTCCGTCCACTTCCTTACCTCCAACCTCAAATTCTTTCACCGAAGGTATGTCGGGATTCAACCCCAACGATACCTTACCGACGGGAATGATTCCACCTCCGCCAGGTGCGAATAACCCGAATCTTCTGCCTGTTGTAGCGCCCGCACGAGTCGCGCTCCAGGATCTCTTCTACCCCGTCCGCACTTCCTTACCTACATGTCTTTCACCCCCACCGGCAAATGGGGACAATTTTGAAATAAAACCACACTTCATCAATATGCTGCCTAAGTTTCATGGTTTGGAATCCGAAGATGCATATATTTTCATTAATAAATTCCAAAACGTTTGCGCCATGATGAAGACAACCCAATTAAGTGATGATGCAATAAGACTAAGGGTCATTCCTTTTACCTTATGTGACCTAGCCGAGAAGTGGCTATACAGCACCGCATCACATTCCATTAGAAATTGGGACGAGTTTGTGAGAGCTTTTCTGAAAAAGTTCTATCCTCATCATAAAACTGCTAAAATCCGAAATGAGATTATACAATTTTCACAGCTTCCGTCCGAACCATTCTGGAAGTGTTTCGAGAGATTTAAAGACCTACTTGTTCAATGCCCTCATCATGGGATAGAAAAGTGGCAACTTTGCCAAACTTTATACGAGGGATTGAACGCAGCAACGAAGCAGTTGCTAGAAACAATTTGTCAAGGTCATTTTCTCTCTAAGTCTAGCGACGAAGCTTGGCAGTTTCTTGAGGACCTAAGTGAGCAAACAATTCAGTGGGAGAGTACCAAGACCACATCATCTTCTTCATTTGGTCAATCTAGGGCAGGCATACATCAAATAGATATGTCGATTGCTATGAAGGCCGAGATGGCCTCACTTATGAAAAAGCTAGAAGCCATTGAGACCAAAATCTCATCGACTTCTCCTGCCCCTACTCTACCCACACGAACTGTTTGTGCTTGTTGTTCTAATCCATCACATCTCACCGAAGAGTGCCCTTATAATGCACCCATTCAAGGGCAGGATCAAGTCAATGCTGCATTCCAGCAAAGACAAAGAAACGATCCGTGCTCTTCGACATACAATCAGGGGTGGAGGAGTCACCCAAATTTCGCTTGGAACCAAAATCAACAAGTCCAAGGGAATAACAATTTTCAAAGAGCTCCTCCACAACAACAACAAGCACCCTTACAAACTCAAATACAACAACCTTTCCAACAACAACCTTATACAAATCAAACGAACAATTTGGCTCAACCAAATGATGATAAGGTTACCTCGCTTGAAAAGAGTCTAGATGCATTTCTTAAGCAAACTACAGAATCCGCAGCAAGATTTGAAAGTTATGTTCAATCTTTATTGAATAACAATGCCTCACACGATCAAAGTATCAAATCTATTGAGGCACAAATTGCACAATTAACTGCTGCGTTGAGTGAGAGAGAAAAGGGAAAGCTTCCATCTCAACCATTGCCCAATCCCGGTCACACACAAAACGCATATAACAATCACAATGTGAATGCGGTGACCACGTTGAGATCCGGAAGAGAGTTGCAAAATAATGTGGAAACTAATGATGACATCCCCGCCGGTGGTTCTTCTTCCCCTTCTTCATTTTCTTCACTTCCTTCTTCACCTTTTTCTTTAGAGCCTATTCTCCACCCTTCACACGGCTCTACTTCTTCTGACCCGAACGGACCCATTTCTCACAACACGAACACATCCACACTGGGATCCGTTCCTCCTCCACATTCTACTCCACAGACTTTTGACTCAACAAATTTTCAGAATGCTCCATTCCCAAACAGGTTGAGTCCTAATAAACCGAATACACAAGTGGAGAAAATTGTGGAGATATTTAAGCAGGTTAGCATAAATATACCTCTCTTGGATGCTATCCAACAAGTCCCTTCATACGCGAAAATCTTAAAGGGATTATGCACTTCAAAGAGAAAAGCATCTCAAGTACCCAAGAAAGTGCTAGTGGCTAGTGCAGTGAGCAATGCTATTAACCACCATCAAACCTTACCCCAAAAACGAAAGGACCCCGGCTGTCCTACTATTTCAATTACAATTGGGGATAAGAACATTAATCGAGCACTCTTAGATCTTGGGTCTAGTGTTAACCTGATTCCTTACTCCGTGTACGAACAATTAGGGGTTGGAGAGTTGAAGCCCACTCGTTGCACTCTCCAAATGGCTGATCGATCAATCACCTATCCAAGGGGTCAACTAGAGGATGTGTTGATCAAAGTCGGGGAATTCATATTCCCCGTTGATTTTATCGTTATGGATACACAACCTGTTGCTAACCCAAGAAACCAAATTCCGGTGATTCTTGGTCGACCATTTTTGGCCACTTTCAATGCCGTAATAAATTGTCGCAATGGCTCCATGACTCTATCCTTCGGAAAGAGGTCTAGTGAGTTCAATATTTATAAGGTGGGAAGTCTGCCTCCCGTGCCTAAAACTAGTACACGAGAAGTTTGCTCTATTCACGAAATCACGCAGGAGGACTGCGAGCTTGAAAAATTTCTATTTGATGAAAACAGTTTTGACGCCACTAGTGCGTCCCTCCTCGAGCCTACTACCGTTGACACAACCGATGTTGATTATGAATGTTTCACTTTTTTGGATGATGACGACTCACAGCCCGAATATGAGTCGTTTGAATTTTTGGATGAGTCCGTCGAACCATCCGAATCGGTTGTTTGCAGTGATTTCGAACCTGTGTTGGAGTCCTTTAAGTTCGAAGTAGATTCTGCAATGATTCTTTCGCCTCCGAAACTCGAACTAATGTCCTTACCGCCTCACCCTAAATATGCTTACATAGGTAAGAATGAGACTTTTCCCATTATCATATCAGCCTCTCTAGCCTTCGAGCAAGAGAACGCTATTTTAAAAGTCTTACAAGATAGGCGGCAAGTTTCCAGTTGGACTATGGCGGACATCGAGGAGATAAGTTCCCTCATAAGTGAATATCATACACATGTGATGGATGATGCCATGTCAATACAGGACCCACAGGAACATCTTGGGGGTATTGTGGTGAGTCAACTTCCTCCCTTAGAAGTTGAAATACCCCCCTTTCTTTTAATAAGGTACGAGAATGCCAACACTCCACTGATTGCTGATCATTCGCATTCTCGTTTCGATGCATCACCATCACCTGTATATTTCCCTCCACACCTCCTATACCACTACTTCTATCTTTCCAAATTCTTTGCGGACCACCACAACTTATTTTTCCACCAACCAATATCCTTTACTAATAAATTTTTCAAATGGTTGGTGTTGACTTTTGGCCGGTGCAAAGTTTGGCAGTCATGTCTAACATAGTTTAAATGAAGTTTGGGGGAGGGCCTTTTTGTACATATTTTTGTTTTTCTTAAATAAAATATAAAAATTATAAATAAATAAACAGGGAAGTGCCGGTGTTTTGACCCTCTTGGTTTAGCATGACAGTGAGGACACTGTCAACTTCAAGTTTGGGGGTATGCTCGGTACGTCTTCTTCCTTCGCATTCATTTGTATATATTTTTGCATTTGCATACTTATTTTAAAACCCATAAAAATTTGAAAAATTTCAAAAATTATAAAAATTAATGTATTCAATTTTGGCTAATTGACTAGAGTTTGACAAATAGGTCAACTAACTAGGAAAAACTAGATCTTAGACTTAGTGAATTAAAAACCCTAAAGATAACATCTCTTAAAGTTTAACAGTAGAAAGTATATGCCTTGTAGTTTATTTAGAAATAGGCAAATTTTAGGTTCACTTCTTTGGCTAAGTCGAAACAAGGGAAGAGTATTGATGTTCTTATTAAAGTATAAGTTTGAAAAATAGCTCCTAGCTTAAGTCTAGATTCTGAAAACGTATACCCTACAATTTGCACAATCACGCACCTTGAAACTTGGAATAGTAGAAGAGACCTTGAAAGGCTCTTGTCTAAAGTCCTTAGTATGAAAAAGTGTGAATAAAAGAAAAAAATGGACACTGGTTTTTGTGATTACTTAAGGCTGCAAAAATAGAAAAATACTTAGCGAGGGTGTTTCATCACCCAGTGCCTTAGACCAACTGGTTTGGGAGTCACTGCTAAAGTCTTGGGTGTTGCAAAGACTAGGAAGTATGCTTTAAAGTGCAAACGCATTTTGTAATCGGTCGTTGGTACCTCAAGAAGTATTAACGGTCGCATGAAGAATGTGTAAGCAAATTTCATTTAAATTCACCACTAATTAGTACTTTGGACAACGGATAAGGGGTTGATTGCTTAATTTGAATTTCCAAGTGTATGGGTGACTTATACACACACGTAGGGGTATGTGATTGGAATTTAGATGAGAGAAAGGAATGAAGAATAGAACTTGTATCTTTAATAGAGTTGATAGAAATTCCTAAGTGGAGATGTAACCCTAGAAGGAAAACTTAGGAAATGCCGAAAGCTAAGTAAGTCTACATAACATATATAATCTTAAGTTAAATAATGAGGAAGCGTGAAGAATATGGGTGGATAATTTGCGAGTCAAAAGATAATAGAATTCCTTGTTAAAAAACCTAATTGGAGAACAAAAGTCAATGGGCCAAATTGATAGGATTTTGTGGGTGTAATCCGCTGAAAACCCTCAGGAGACAACACTCCTCCTACTAGGGACACCTAGAGGTTTAACGGCTTGTTGCACGTGCTCAGTGCAATCGCGTTTCCCTGCGAAAGTGCGGTTAGGTTTTTTGTAGAGAATAAAACAATAAGTTTGCTCGAGGACGAGCAAAAGGTAAGTTTGGGGGTATTTGTTCATACCATAATATTGCATTTATCATTCCCCTATTCTTATCCTTTTTATAAATAAACAGGTACTCTTGACGCATGTTTGTTGCATATTACAGGATACAGGTTTCTGGAGCAAGTACAGTGAAAAAGACACAAAACAGCAGAAAAAGGGACTTTTGACCAACTATTAGACGGATCCTAGTCTAGCCTAGATGAAGAACAATGCAAGGTCCAAAATGTTAAAGCAAACGGTCAAAAGATACTTACAAGTGTTCACTGAAACATCTGGAGGAAAACCAGAAGCCCAACAGAGAAACTACACATAGAAACAGAAAGTCAAAAAGCCCAGAAGAAAGCCCACAAAAGATCAGAACCCAAGTCTACAGTTTGGCCGCGGAACCGCGGCCAAACCCTACCTGGCGCCGCGGTTCCGCGGCCATGAGGAGCACTTGTCGGTGGGAAATTTCTGTATCGCTGCGACGGTTAAATTGTTGGGATTTTTCGTGGTCAAATCTGTAATTGCGCATGTGCGAGAGCCTGTAGCCCTAGGTTTTCTATTTTCCTATAAATTGTAGTTTTAGATCTAAAAATTGTATGCCTCTTTTCAATAAATAAAATTCAGAAATTCTGGAAGTGACATTCAGATCTGTTCTTTATCGCTTGGAGGGAGCCATCACCATTAGTAAGTATTTTATTTCTGTTCTTTTAATTAAATGTTATTTTATCCCCTAATGAGCGAGTAGTCTCCTCGCTTGTTAGGGTTAGCCTTAGGGAAAGGGTTGAGAAATGAGATCTCTCACCCCTTTCAATACCGTATTAAACTAAACCATTAAGAACTCCATGCATGCGCGCACAACCGCTCCCTGCGGCACCCTACCCCTCGAGGTAACGGTGAACCGCAGTATAAAGGCCCGGTTGCGCGCGTTTTCCATGGGGGTTAGGGTAATTAACGACAAAGGAAGGATACGAATCTAGAGGAAGAAAACATCTTCCCAAAGAGTCGTATCCACTTTATCGATAATTACTATAACACCTAATGGATTTAAAATACGGCATTGAAAGCGGTGAGGAAACATCAATCTCCAAAACTTCCTCTAAGCCTAACCCTAGCAAGAATTTAAATTAGATTAATTAAGTTTTAGATCTAGATTTTTATAAAACCAAAACGACAAATAGAATCAACTCGTTAAGACACACTAAAGGAATTTACCCGTCTCTGTGGATCGACCCGTACTCACCGGCTAGCTGCGAAGCGACGCCGTTTCTGATTGCGGTAATTACAGTTTTTGACACTAATCAGACGTTCCTATTGTTATGGGATTGGGCATAGGCAGAAAGATTGCAGGGCTTTAGAAGCCAGTAGCCAGGATACGAAGCATGTTGTAGCTTCAGCCTCAAGTGTGTTAGTAATTGAGAACTGTTTGTCAATTAACTCTACTTCCTGGGTACTTGATACCGGAGCAGGATCTCATATCTGTAATTCATTACATGCTTTGAGAAACCGTAGAGTTATAAAGGTAGGTGATTGGTCTCTCAGAGTTGCAAACGGAATGAGCGTGGACGCTGAATCCGTGGGAGAATATCGCCTAGGTTTGACAAGTGGGCAGATATTGATTCTACGTAATTGTCTGTATGTACCTAGTATGACTTGTAATATCATATCAGTGTCCTCACTTTTGAGAGAGGGATATGATTTTACATTCTTAAGCGATGCAGTTAACATCCACCTAAATCAAGTTCTGATTGGGTCAGGTACATTAGATAACGGTATATACGTATTAAGTCAAGCTCAGGTTTTCAATGTCCAGAATACACTTAAAAGAAAGTCTCCGGAATTAAATCAGGCTTTCTTATGGCATTGTAGACTAGATCACATCAATGAGAGAAGGTTGACTAAGTTACATAGAGAAAGATATTTAAATCCGTTCGAATATCAATCTTATGCTACTTGTGAATCTTGTCTCATAGGAAAGATGACAAAGACTCCGTTTACTGGACACGGAGTAAGAGCAAGCGAGCTCTTAGGACTCGTACACAGTGACGTGTGCGGTCCAATGTCTACACATGCGAGAGGAGATTATTCCTACTTCATTACTTTTACGGATGATTTCTCTAGGTATGGACATGTCTTCTTAATGAAGCATAAATCCGAGGCCTTTGAGAAATTCCAAGAATACAAGAATGAAGTGGAAAAACAAACATGCAAGAGTATAAAGACACTGAGATCTGATCGAGGTGGTGAATACTTAAGTGCTGAGTTCCTGGGTTACTTAAGAGAGAATGGAATCCTCTCTCATCTTACTCCTCCATACACACCACAACACAACGGTGTATCAGAAAGGAGGAATCGAACCCTATTGGATATGGTTCGTTCCATGATGAGTAAGGCTGAGTTACCGCGATCTTTCTGGGGTTATGCGCTAGAATCAGCTGCATATCTTTTGAACAAGGTTCCAACCAAAACTGTGCCTACCACACCATATCAGATGTGGAGTGGGAAGAAACCCTGTCTTCAGTACCTGAAGGCATGGGGATGTCCAGCTTTTGTAAAAAGGCAGCATGCGGACAAGCTCGAGGCACGCTCAGTACAATGTAAGTTTATGGGATATCCAAAGAACTCCATGGGATATTGTTTCTATTACGCAGAAGAACAAAATGTTTTTGTTTCTCGTCTGCCTACTTCTTAGAAGCTGAATTTTTAGAAAATCAGAAGAGTGGAAGCGCAGTAGAACTGGAAGAAATTCCAGAACCACAAGCTGTTACTGAAAGTATGGTAGAACCAGAAGGTTCAGGAGAACAGGACATCTCGACGCCACTCCGCAGGAGTAGTAGGCAATCTCATCCGTCCGAGAGATACTACGGTTTTCTCATAGACGGGGATAGAGAGGATTGCACTATTGACTATGATGAGCCTACTAGCTTCCAGCAAGCCATTCAGAGCGGTGACTCAGTAAAATGGCTGGATGCAATGCGGATCGAAATGGAGTCCATGTACACTAACAAAATATGGACTTTGGACATTGCTCCAGATGGGGTAAAACCCGTAGGATGCAAATGGATCTTCAAAAAGAAGATTGGTGTAGATAGACAGGTTGAAACCTATAAGGCTAGACTTGTTGCAAAGGGTTTCCGTCAAAGACCTGGTTTGAACTATGACGAAACCTTTTCTCCAGTGGCTATGCTTAAATCTATTCGGGTCCTTCTTGCTATTGCTGCCTTCCACGATTATAAAATCTGGCAGATGAACGTAAAGACGGCCTTTCTAAATGGTAATTTAGAAGAGAGCGTCTATATGGATCAGCCAGAGGGATTCATTCAGAGTGGGAGCAGCGGTAAAGTATGCAAGCTGCTTAATTCCATTTATGGACTAAAGCAAGCATCGCGGAGTTGGAACATCTGTTTTGATGATGCTGTCAAAGAATTTGACTTTATCAAAAATCCAGATGAACCATGCATATACAGTAAGATTGTAGGGAGAGCTGTTGTATTCCTCGTCTTGTACGTGGATGACATTCTCCTAATAGGAAATGATATTCCTATGTTACAGTCAGTCAAAAGATTCTTATCACAGAAATTTTCCATGAAAGACCTGGGTGATGCCACCTACATTCTGGGGATCCGAATCTATCGTGATAGATCAAAAAGGATGTTGGGACTTTCGCAGTCCAGGTACATAGACACCATAGTGAAGAGATTCAGTATGGATGATTCTAAGCGCGGTAACCTACCGGCTTGTCACGGAATCACCCTCTCCAAAGAGATGTCTCCTAAGACTGATTTGGAAAGGGATCGCATGTCAATTATACCCTACGCTTCTGTGGTAGGCTCTATAATGTATGCAATGTTATGTACCAGACCAGATGTAGCATACGCATTAAGCGTAGTAAGCCGGTATCAGGCAAACCCTGGGGAGAAGCACTGGATAGTAGTAAACAACATTCTCAAGTACCTAAGGAGGACTAAGGAGATGTTCTTGGTGTATGGCGGAAAAGACCTCCAAATGGAGGCCTTTGCCAACTCCGGCTTCCAGAGTGACAAGGATGACTTCAAGTCCATGTTGGGTTATGTCTTTACCCTCAATGGAGGGACGGTCTGTTGGAAGAGTTCCAAGCAGGAGACCGTTGCTGACTCAACGATGGAAGCGGAGTACATAGCTGCTCGCGATGCCGCAAAAGAAGCTGTCTGGATGAAGAAGTTCCTCACAGAACTTCAGGTGGTTCCTACCAGTGTTGATCTAATACCTCTGTATTGTGAAAACAACGGCGCTATAGCTTTAGCGAAGAAACCCAGGTCCCATCAGAAGTCCAGACACATCTTAAGGCGGTATCACCTGATCAGGGAGATTGTAGATCGCCAGAAGATCGAGATAAATAGAGTAGAGACAGAGAATAACATTGTTGATCCATTCACAAAGGCCATTCCTCAGATGCAGTTCGAGAGGCTATTCGAGATGATAGGTCCACGATATGCCAGCTCATGGCCCTAGTGTAAGTGGGAGATTGTTAGTGTATATGCCATAGGGGCCATTATTGTATCATACTTGTATGTATATTACTTAATGGAAGCTTGGGTTATTCATAGTTGTATATACAGTCTTGCTAAAAATGGTAGTATGCTACTTGGTTTGTGTCTACATTAATATGTGCATATGTTTCTTGTAACGTATCACTTATACATATTAGTAGAGCCCATAGGATCTTTGCTTGATTACCAGCGTTGTGATGGCAGTCACACTAGTGGGGGCTGGGTAGTCTATAAGAAACATCCTATACTTGTCCCTAGTCGTTGGATTATCGAGACTGGGCATCGATACTCCAGAGTAGACTAGTATGTACGCTTCTCATCCCAGTTAGGGAGATGGTCTGTCTCACAGCCATCAGTACATCGTACTGGAGATAGTATACAGATGCTCGTTAGGTTACGGGTACACCGGACATGACTCGCAAGGGAACTGTTGGTTGGTATTATACCAATCGTCAGTTAACAGTTCCTAGGTGACATGAGTACAGCATAGTCCGCAGACTTGACACTGCTACTTTGCCTCGAGTGTATCCCACTGTTCTTAGATTGCTACCCTACCACGGCTCAAAGGAGTCATCCAAACAGGTAGCAGTTGGGTGCAGTCCCGAGCACTTAGAGGCAGTGGCGGTTAGAAAGGATTCGTCTCTCCCGATATTGGGAGTTGATATCGCGATGTGTCAGAGAGCCACTACGTAAAGTCCCAGGCCAGGGCAAGCGAGATTTACTGGTAGGTTCCAGTAGTTTCTCAGGGTGTAATGGGCTACGCTCCGACACGACTTATACCGCTATTAGGGGACTGACGCTTGCCGCCCCCTAGGCTCGATATGCGATAGTCTTAGACGAACAGACCGGACTGTACGGAGATTGTCACATTAGGCTCAGTAGGAGTTCGGATGGGTTTCCTCATCGGCATTCTTATCGACATCTACCTGGGGACCGTTACGTACAGCTAGTGCCGCTTGCGGTCTGTGGTTAAACCCACCGCCAGCGTAGTGTTGGGTCTTTAGAGTCCCACACAGAAAGTTTCCCTGCTCCAGGCGAAACGATATAGAGGTCGTATGGTTTTACGACAAGGGTTCGGACGCATACGTGTGTTTACGCACGTACGACGTTTGGACAGTTTTTACTAGTCGGCTTTGGTTTAAGCCAGATTCTAGTATCAGGTTATTGGATTTATACAGTCTAAAGTTTTTCCGTGTTTTCACGGATTGGAGGGGCGTTCTCGTAATTTTCCGGGAAGCTTCTAGAAGCATGGTGACTTGGGGGTTAAGGCGGCATATGCATTAATTGGATTAATGAGTCATGTAGTGATTCATACAATAAGTTAATGATTCATTTAATGTTTTATATGACTCATGTGATGAATCACTTAGTGTATTAATGAAACATGGTGATAATTCATTATTTATTATTTACTTAATATTATCATATGTTTCTGTTCAGTCGATAAAACTGCACATTTGTAGTACATTTTTCCTACCATTTTTATATTAAAAAAAGGACTTTATTATAATATATTATACATATGAGGGTTTATGTGTAAAAACATTATTTTCCATGTGTTAATATATTTAATTATCATTTGGTAGGAAAATGTATGCAAATAATATTATTGGTCTAATCCTAGTAGAACAAAGTCTACTAAAATCTTATTTGAGTTGTTGTGCAGAATATTTCCAAGTTGTTATGAAGGATTTAACAAACAAATCAATTTGTTGAAGAAAACTTGCCAAATTAAGAAGCAAACTTGGAGACCAAGTCTGGCAACATCCACGAGAAGATTTCAAATATCTAAAGCTTCCAGAAATTGCCAAATGTCACAAGGATCTACCCACAAAAATATGATGAAGTGATCTCTACCTTTGGCCGCGGATCCGCGGCCAAACCCCCCTGTTGGCCGCGGATCCGCGGCGGTTAAGAGGAGTTGGAAGCCGAGATTTTTCAGGGTGAATCTTTGCTAAATTTTACCAACTTTGGAAGCAAAGGATTTTGGTTTTAGGCTATAAAAGGGCACCGAGAGCCTCTTGGAAAAGTTATCAAGCCGAAGAGATCACGAAGTCCAAGGCGGCTCACGCATCCAGGCTGATCATCAACTGTTCATCTACCTCCTTAGAAGAGATCGAGAAGCAAACTAGGTTTTTGTAATCATTTTCTAAGGAATAAAAGTGTACTTGATCTTGTTGATTAATAAAGGTAGTTCTTTTTCTTATTCAATTTCTTCATGCATTTTCTCTCCATCTCTTTTTCTCCCAACATGCGCGAGTAATTTTCCGCTTGTTAGGGTTCGTAGGATTAGGGTAGGCTAATGGACGATGAAAATAATTAAACTCTTTTTAAGTCCTATAAAGTTTAGGAACTTTATCAAAAGAATCATTAACATCCTAATCGGGCGCGCTAGCAATTCTTTGCTAGTTCCGACCACGATTAGAGATTAGATTAATGATTGTTTTGGTAAAGGCTAGATAATGAACGGAGTTCCGTGTCGAGATAAGGGTTACGAGTGGGATTCCTTTTCCCTCCAGAAACCCTAATCTACACGCATCACCGTCGTTCTAGTTCTAAATCTATTAATGGATAAAAAGGGTAATTTTTAATTAATCTTCCATAACTACTAAATCCTAACGAACCCTACAAGCCCTATTATTATATTATTTAAATCTCTAAAATAATCTAGATCTATATTTTACATTAAAGTAGATCTAGAAACTTTTCACAAAATTCTTTATTCCTTCTCTCTTTCTCAACACATCTAAAGTAAAAGTAAAAGGTTCCGCGTTTCCCAGAGGACGACCCGTACTCATCTCGGTCTAGCTACACGCGACACCGTTATTGATTGCGGTTAAACTACAAACACTCTTTCGAGACCAATCAGTTTCATATATACACAAATGATTTCATTCATCCAAAAGGATTCACTTTCTCACCTTCTCTCTCCTCAAGCTCTCTCTCTCTTCAAACCCTAACCCTAACCTCTCATGAGTTGAGATCAAGGGTTAGCTAGACTAATACATCCATAACCTCACTCTATATCCCCTAGGTAGCTTAGATTAGCACTTTGAGCAACCTAGTTATCTCAAGTTAGAGATCAAGCTTGGCGTAGGAGCTCTCGGGTGGATCGTCTTTGACTCGAGGAGGCCGTTGAGGTGCTGATGTTCCAAGGAGCCTACGAGGAGTGGAGGACAACGATGAAGACCTGAAGGACAAGTAACGTGAGGTATAACTTCGAATCCGAGTAGTTAAACCTCTCGTCGTTTGCTAGTAACGGTTTAGATACGATTCATGCGCTCAAGTCCGTGTTACGAAGCTTTGATAATCGTTTTTCATATATTCCGCCTCCCCGCAAGTTCGTGGGGTGCGTGACATGGATTTACAGGTGAGATGGATGCCGGGAAGAGGGAGGTCGCCCGGCATCGCGAGGCCGCCGTGATCGCCGAGGGCAAGCTCGAGGAATCCCAGGTGCTCGCCGGGAACCTGAAGAGGACGGTGAAGGCCCTCCGAAAGGAGCTGGGGGCGGCGGTCAAGACGTTTAAGTCGGCCGAATCGAAGGCCGTGGCGAGCTATAAGGGGTCGAAGGATTTTTATAACGACCTGGTCATGGCCATGACTCGTATTTGTCATGACGCCCTCGATGCCGTTAAGTCTCGGATGCCAGGGTTCAACGACGCGGACCTCCGGGCCGAGTTCCCCCTCGTGGGCGCCGACGAGCAAGGGGAAGAAGGTCCCGACGAGGAGGTGGCCGGGGACCCAGCACCCCAAGTGGTGGAAGTCGAGGACCTCGAGGTCGCGCCCGGCCCCGAGGTGTAGAGCCCCTGTTCTCCTCTCTTCATTTTGTTTTCCTTTTGAATTTTGTAAGGCTGGGGAGTCAAAAAATACCCTTTGCAAAAAAACTTTTGTCTTTGGCAGTAGTAATAAAGTTTTTTTCTCAGCTCCATAGAATTGTGGTCTTCCATCTGTTTGTGAAGAATGCTCGTGGAATATTTTTGCCTGTATCGTTGTGCTTTTACGTCAGGTTGGCCATCTGTCTAGCGATCGTCTGTCGAGTTGTCTGCAATCATTTGCCGACGAGCGCTTCTGAGGAGGTATCTCCCTGGGCCCCGGAGACGAGGGAAGATCGTTTAGACTTGGACAGACCTGACGCCCCTCACTGGGGTCTCGGGTCCACGGCCACAAAGCATCTCTGATTCCGAGCATTGGTCGACATCCGGGGTGACTGGGCAGGGTAGTTGCCCCGTCACCTCTTGCAAAGGCTTTATGCTTCCTAGCGTGGTGGTAGGGGAGTTGCCCACCAAGGATGGCCGAGCAGGGTAGTTGCTCCTTTGCCCCTTGCGAGGGCTTGGCTCTCTAGCGCTTGAGGGGATGTACGAAGCCCACTAAGGATGTCCGGGCAGTGGATCTGCGCGGCGGCCTCTTGGCGAGGGCGTTGACCTCTGGCGTCGTGGGTAGGCAACTACCAGCCTGGGATGAACGAGCGGGGTAGCCGCTTCTGTAAGTCTACGGTAGCGCCCCGGCCGTCAATCTGACACCAAACACGGAACAAAAACTTTTATAACTGGCGCTATCGCATACTATAACCCGGATCTTGCCATTAACGCTAAACTAACAAACTACAAAGTGGGTAGAAAGGCTATACCGAACGATCCGAGTCCTTCGTTCTTTAGCCATTATCCCACGCTCCTTTGCGACATCTGTGATCTCGCTCGATCTCCGGTCTTTTCCTCGAGGTGGCACCACGTCAACTGATCTTTAAACGGGCTCCCGCCTCTGAACCGAGACAACTCGGACATGAAGTTTGCTAGCCGACATGTCTAAGATTGATGTCGAGAATGAGTAGAATACTTTGTCTCGTTTCATCCAAAACCATGGATGAACGGTTAATGAAGTTGCCTTTTAATGGAATAATGAGAAATGAGCACATCTAATTTCCATGAACCAAATTCCATAATCTTTTTTCCAACAACCATATTGCCCCCATAAGAATGGTCGGCCAATATAAATGAGAGGAGGGGTGAGTGTAGGAGCAAGGGAGGTGCCATAAGATAAAAGATCAAGAAGAAATATCTTAGCAAGAACAAAACACATTAATGGAAAAGGGTGACTCACTAATACACCTCATCAACCATTAATGCAAACTAATGAGTCATGAACCTAGTCACCAATCTAGAAGCTTCCACACATGACTCACCTCATGACTCACCCAAAAAGAAGAAAAGATAAATCCGCATTAAACCAAATGTTTAAGATGGGTGATAGAAAACTGGCAACTTCCAAAAGCGATCCCGAAACGAATTTCAGGATAACCCCGTAACAGTATAAACATACCCGCATTTGTATTACGACCGAATACAAATGCAACTGAGACAAAGATATTATATCTACTCAATATAATACATGAATCCGGCTTAAACCAAAGCCCACCAGTATTATCTGCCCGAAATATGACACGTGCATAAATGCACGTGCATTTTCCGAACCCTGCCATAAAACCATACGGCCTCTACAACGTTTCGCCCGAACTTGGAAAACTATCTGTGGGGGACTCTAATGACTCAGCAGTACCCTGGCAGTGGGTTTAACCACAAGCACGTCAGCGGCACTAGCTGTGTGTAACGGCTGCCCATGTACTGACCTCAAGGGAAGCCGATGAGCGAACTCATCCTGGAACCCTACTGAGCCTAACAGTGACAATATACATACAGTCCGGTCCGTTCGTCTATGAGTATCGCATATCGGGCCTAGAGGGCTGGTAACGTCAGACCCCCAATAGCGGTATAAGTCGTGTCGGAGACAAGCCCTAAACACCATGAGAAACTACTGGAATACTTACCAGTAATTCTCACCTGCCTTGGCCAAGGACTTTGGTGTAATAGCTTTCCTAGACACAGCGCGATCTCATCCCCAATACCGGGAGAGACGAATCCCCTGCCGATCCGCTCACTTGCCTCCATGTGGCTCGGGACTGTACCCAAAAAATACCTGTTTGCACGACTCCTTTGAGCCGTGGTAGGGTAGAAATCAAAGCACAGTGGGAACTCATACGAGACAAATGACGACCTCAGGTCGATGAACTAGCCTGTACACATGTCACCAGGGAACTGCTATCTGACGCTAGGTACAATACCAACGAGCAGGTTCCCGGCGAGTCATGTCCGGTGTACTCATAACCCAATGAGCACATGTATACATCTTAGGTGATCCAACTGACACTAGTGGCTTGTGAGACCAGCCACTGCCCCTTGTCGGGGTCTCGACTGTATACACTAGTCTGCTCCGGAGTATCGATGCCCTGTCTCGAAACTCCCACGACTAAGGACCACTATTAAGGATGTGCTTATAGACTACCCAACTGTCACGTATATGATCGCCATCATATTGTTGGTAGTCAAGCAAGATCATAAGGGCTCTATCAACGTGTAATAGTGATCAGTCACCTGAACCTGTACACGACTGATAAAGGCAAACCAGATAGCATACTATCATCTCGAGTAAGACTGTGATACCGGTATAGGTCCTCCATAATCATTGCAATCACGTACCTGCGATCCAATAATTGACTTTGAGGGCAGTATATCCAACA
This sequence comes from Agapanthus africanus, assembly GCA_030015575.1. Classification (NCBI taxonomy): domain Eukaryota; kingdom Viridiplantae; phylum Streptophyta; class Magnoliopsida; order Asparagales; family Amaryllidaceae; genus Agapanthus; species Agapanthus africanus. Next base: position 82,505,650 of record JASDDO010000031.1, on the reverse strand, counting down.
ATCTCCCGCTTGCACTTAAGGCTAATTATTGCGATGTCGCATACTCACAGCCCATGTGATACCGAACATCCAACTCCTCTACTAATCAGTTTCACAAAGTCTGTTTGTAAAACTCCTGTGTTCGAGAAATAGCCTCAATGAGTGGATCCGCTCTGATGTATCTTTCTATGTCTCTCTTAATCTCAAGTTCGCGGAGAAAGCCATCTCCCGAATTGAGTAATACCTGTCTTAGAATATGTCTAGATATCTGATGGGACCTAGTTCATAAATGAACTCCAAATCCAAACTTCTTAGACTGTATCTTCAACTGGACCTAATCAGTATCCTACACCATGCCTCCCACAGTATCCTCTTGGACCAACTGTCCATAATACTGTCCCTCGTCAGAGAAAAAACTATAACTCTGACAATCACTCTGTCATCCATGTCACCTTTGAAGCCTGGAATGATAATCGTCTCCAAAGGAGGCTGCCGTCATCAAATCCCTAGAACATTCACTTATGTTCTAAAACTGCTTCCTTATGTTTCTTCAGGATTGGATTGATATAAACTTATCGCATCTAGTGCAAAAACAACATCTGGTGTGGTACTTGACATCTCATGATTGACTCAATTGCCTAAGCAAGTGATCTGCCAATCATGCACATCCCTCTCCCCTTTAGTCTGTAAGACACCTTTAGAGAGGGTGACTCCATCATCACCAGGTACACCACCATGCCAGGAGTCATCTATTCCAAATACTTTTAGAATATTGTCAAAGTACCCACATTGGGAAACTACCCAAACCTAGATCTAAAACCATAGATCTAGTAACTAGAATATCTGATATTATATCCATATCCTGTGTGGAGAAACGACTGTGTGACAACCACAGTACAACCGATCGTAGTATAGGAATTTTACTTCCTACTCTGTGTATGTCATCCAAATACCAGGACATCACACCCTACTACCTTCTTAACAGATCCATCCCCTATTCTGATGAATTCAAACCTATGACTGTCACATCAAAAATAGATGATCTATCTCCGCTATATCTGCTCTAGTCTATAAATAGACATAAGCTACTTGCCCACTATGTTTCCGCTGCTCCCATTGACCACAACAACCCTCTGGCAGAATAATATATACGTGCACTTCTAAAGATAGTTTAGAACGACGCTATACTTAACCTCCTGTCGGGTTTCATAGTCTGGAACAACAATAGTGTCAAATCTGGGTAAACGAGAATCTCCCTGTCACCGTCCTTGAGGCTACCGGAGTACCTCTCGGGTGCCTGAGGTTACCCACCATATCTGCAGAGTGGCTAATGGAATGTCAAACCTGATTGAATCTTTAGGTCCTATTAAATTTTCCATAATCGTTTGTGGTTCTGGAATCACTTCCTGTTCTACCATACTCCTACTACTGTTTTCTGAAAAAATCCATTTTACTAAAACTGTGGCGAGTCAAGAACAATATCACTATTGATCTTCCAGATGGTAGAAAGTCAACCCTCGTCATAGCCTAGGCCAACCCACAAACTGCCATTACAGAAAAGTGCCTTGAGTTATCCAGCGTCTGGTTTTAAGCATAAACCGAACAACTCCCCGTACCTTAACATCGTTAAGATATGAACCATTCTATATCCAATATAGAAACTTTTGCACTTATTTAATTGGAACCAGATTCTAATCATGCAGCTGTCTCCAGTGCATATCAACTTAATGGAGAGAGGTTAATCAGCATTACTCAACTTAGGAATACATCCAATTATGAGTAACCTGAAAGAGAAACAAGTTTCTTAAAACCATTACTATCAACTGAATACCAATCATAAGTATCTACATCTTCGATCTCTTTGAAGAATCCCGATACTTGCGACACCTGGTTCTCTACTTTATTCTTATACCTATAACTTCTTAAAACTTAAACATTGTATTTCTACGAAACACATGTTTAAAAACTAGAGAAGTCATAAATAAACAGAACATAGTACGAGGACCAACCCCTTTGTCCTGATGGACACTGGACAACATACAATACTCTGTATGAGTCCCCTGAGTCGAATAACTCAAAACCTGTGCATCGTAGGTTGAAAATTGTACTTATGGTTAAGAACTACTCCGTTGTTCAATGCTCCTTACCCAATCGTCAACTGATATAGGTAAATGTCACGGACATAATTTCAAAAAGTTATATCTCACTTTATAAAAATAAACGTACAGATATATCATTTTGAAATTGGTGCACAACAACGGATACTCAAAACCAAATACATGCCGTCTGGCAAAAACCCAGGCGATTTCCTCAAATTACAACGAATTCCAATATAATGAGGATGATCACCTAATTCCCAATAACTTACTCCCACTCATCATCTGTAAAACCATACAGATATGAGAATGAAACCTGGTAAATACATACCCTGGAGTAAGTATCTAATCGGGAAATCAGTTTTCCTTTAACAATGCACAGTGAAACTGAAACATGAAAATATTTCGTAGGGGTATCCTGATATTCCTAGTAATGCCTCTTCCATAATCCAATTCATGACTGTAACCGTATATTTCTTTGCCATCTCTCCAAATCCCTTAATTTGTCTTTATTCATTTCCTTCTGTACACCCCTTTAGGCTAAGTGGTTTTCTTCCTTCCCTACCGTTCGGCACCAGCCTATGGTTTGGAAGAAGACTATCCGGTAAGCATAATAGGTGTACTCTCCTAAACCAAGGAGTACTCGCAACTTGAGAGAAGGTGATGATAAAAGACAACTGAATAATACCTTATTCTATTTCTCCCGAACTGGGAAAAAAGCAAAGGTGAAATAGGAGTGGCGATGAAGTACGCGGTTTGGTCGTGAATGATAGCAGTCGCAACTTACTTTGCCCTCTTTCTAATCCCTTTATTTTGTCTTTACTTATTATCTTCTGCACACCCTACTTAGGCTAATTGGTTTTCTTCATTCCCTACCTTTCGGCACCTGCCTATGGTTTAGAAGAAGACTATCCAATAAGCGTAATAGGTGTACTCTCCTAAACCAAGGAGCCCTCGCAACCTGAGAGAAGGTGATAATAAAAGACAACTGAATAAACCAATTCAATTTCTTCTGAACCTAGATCCATCCTCGAAGAAGTCCCTTCAAGTTCGTATATAACCATACAATGGATCTATCCAATGGAAGTGGATGTTCGTAGTGATACGAGGTGTTTTGAGAAATGCAAAGGGTAAAAGAAGGAGTGGCAATGACTTATGCAACTTAGACAATCCAAAAACCGGTATTTTAAGAAGGTTCGGTCAACTTGGTCACTGAGTCATAGTCTAGGGTCGGTCAAAGGTCGCTGCCAAAGAGAGAGTGAAAAGAAACACTCCGCGTGCACTCTAACCTAGATCAGAATGGTTATCACTTTATCTAATCAGGAAACCTCCCACTGTACTGTCAAATTCTCCTCCAAACCTGAAAGAAGAATCAATCGGGATCACCCGAAGAGTAAACCAACTCATCAATGGGAACCGGGATCCAACTCTCATCGCATGATAACGTAACGGAATCTACTCACGTTATCACACTCTAGAAGGTATGCGCATGCCTGGCAAGTTTCAGTTTCTTTAGAAACTCCCGATATGATTTTTGCCCCATACTCTTATGATCGTGACTAAGGGCTAACCCATCATAAGTCGCATGTCAAGTTCTTCCCATCATTATTTTGTTAATTTGAACCCACCCGTACCCGCCCTTGACTAAAGGCCAACATGGCTGTACGGCTGTCCCAAACCAACGCATCTATCTATACAACATATGAACACCCCAGCAGCTACCAATCACTATGTCTTGGCTAAGGGCCAAACCAACATAGCTTGAATACTACTGACCATTCATATGAAATGACGGAGGGCTACGGCTGGTTTTTGGCGAAAACCCTTTAACGTAATGAACTTGATCTCGTTGAAGGAACCTGATAGCTTTTTATAAAAATGTAGTGGCGAAAACCTTTGCTAAAGAGGTCACTCCCGGTGAAGGGATCTCGGCTCTTTCCTCATGGAATAAGGTGCAGGATATTCCAACTAAATACCGCAATGCAAAGCAACATGTAATCGACTATAGTGAAGTTATCACCCTGACGCAAACTTCTGCCCAAGGGGTCACTCCCGGTGAAGGGATATCGGCCTTTGCCTCGTCGAGTGAGGTGCAGGATATTCCAACCGAATACCGCTGTGCAAAACAAAAGAAAACGTCTTTGTAATAACACTTTTTAAAACTGTTCCAACAACATCCAAACAGGTTTGTTTTCCTTTGCATTGATCAAAATCAACGCAGTCCCATAAATTAATCACACCAGAAAAGAACGAAAATAAAATGTACGTATATGCCATCCGCATTCGCCACTGGGTCCCGTCATCACCCGTTAGATTACTTAACTAACGACAGAGCGGGGACTGGACTAGCGCGGGTGCAAAACATATACAACATCTACTAGTATATATACCAATATATAATAATCGCTCCAGGCGTGATAATATGCAACATTACAGAAAAGTAATAAGCATCACAGAACAATACAGAAAATCTGGGGTCCCCGGATTTCACAGAGCCGCTGCTGAAACCCGACGTTCTCCTGGTCGTGTGGATAGCCTGTGCAATGAAACCTAGACCCTTACGGGTGCGGCAAGTTACCCGCCAAAACCTGAAGCGAGGCAGCCCCCTACAGCATAGTGAATGGAGCACCCTGCACTTCACGGAATCCGGTAACTTGAGCACCCCTTCTTGGGTCAACCTGTACCCCCTACGAGTGCGGCGAATAGTCTGCCAATTCTAGAGTGAGGCCCCTCTGCCTCTCAAAGCCATGAGATGCGTACCCGTTGCCCTCCAGAACCCGGCTATCCGTGCACTCCGTCACGCGGTAAACCTAGTACAGTAATGAAAAATATGTACAACGGGTACATCGACCTCAGCCCGGTCGTGCCCCAAAAGAATATTATACAAACAGGCAGTGACGGCAGTCCACATGTTGGACGCTCGCCCCGCAATATCAAATGTACAAATAAATCCAAACTGCACTACCATTGCACACAGCTATCCACCACGACATATCCGCAACATTACAGCACAACACAGAACATCAACGCGAATGTCACGTTCGCAAACCTGTCTAAAAGAACTATAGCAATTAGACGCAATTTACCGCTCGAATGACATTCACGGTCGGAGATATAATGTAAGTACCGTAAACTAACACGTTTAAATTTCGATCGACAAATGTTCTTGGACATGTCATTTCACAGAAAGGCATTGAGGTTGACAGAGCTAAGATAGATGTCATTCAAAACCTCCCTCATCCCAAAAGCGTCAAAGATATTCGATCTTTCCTTGGCCATGCGGGCTTTTATAGGAGATTCATTAAGGACTTTAGCAAAATTGCTAGACCTTTAACTCTTCTCCTGGCCAAGGATACGACCTTCCATTTTGACTCGGACTGTGAGACAGCTTTCGACTCACTTAAACACTCACTCACTTCAGCCCCCGTGCTATCATCACCAAACTGGGACTACCCCTTTGAGCTAATGTGTGACGCATCCAACTTTGCAGTAGGTGCAGTCTTAGGACAGCACATCGAAAAGATGCCACGCGTGATATACTATGCAAGTAAGACCCTGAATGATGCTCAAATCAATTATACAACCACCGAAAAGGAACTTTTAGCGGTTGTATTTGCATTAGAAAAATTCAAGCCTTACTTAATTGGCTCACCTATAGTTGTGTATACTGACCATTCCGCCTTAAAACATCTTCTGGCGAAGAAAGATGCAAAAGGTCGACTAATACGTTGGATCCTTCTGTTACAAGAATTTGATCTTGTTATCAAAGATAAGAAAGGATGTGAAAACGTAGTAGCAGACCATCTTTCACGCATCTCTTCTTCCCCTGTGACCCTGCCGATCAATGATTCGTTTCCTGACGAACAACTCTTGAGCATATCCAATGAACCATGGTTCAGGGATATTGTGAACTATCTTGTCACGGGACTTATACCCAGCGATTGGTCAAAACAGGACAAATACCGTTTTCTATCCCTAGTAAAACACTTTTACTGGGATGATCCATACTTGTTTAAGTATTGTCCTGATCAGATCATCCGCCGGTGTGTCCCGAAAGAAGAGTTCAAGAGTGTTCTTTCTTTTTGTCATGATCAGGCCTGTGGGGGTCACTTCGGTCCTAAAAAGACTGCGGAAAAGATTTTGCAATGTGGATTTTATTGGCCGGCCTTATTCAAGGACGCATTTGACTATTGCAAAACCTGTACACAATGTCAGTACACGGGTAGAATCTCCCAGAGAAATGAAATGCCTCAGCAACCCATTCTGGTTGTTGAAATATTCGATGTTTGGGGCATTGATTTTATGGGTCCCTTTCCCAACTCCTTTGGGAATTTGTACATACTGCTGGCGGTTGATTATGTCTCAAAGTGGGTTGAAGCCATTCCATGTCGCACTAATGACAGGAAAGTTGTCATTAAGTTCTTGAAAGAGAATATCTTTTCGCGATTTGGACACCCACGCGCTATTATTAGCGATAATGGGACACATTTCTGCAACAGGTCTTTCAAGACTTTGATGCGGAAATACTCAATCAACCACCGACTTTCTATACCCTATCATCCCCAAACAAGCGGGCAGGCTGAAATCTCAAACAGACAAATCAAACTTATCCTAGAGAAGACTGTTGCTAAGAATAGAAAAGACTGGTCGACCAAACTCACGGATGCTCTTTGGGCATTCCGAACTGCATTTAAAACCGACCTAGGAATGTCTCCATATAGGATAGTGTTTGGGAAAGCATGTCATTTACCCGTCGAGATAGAGCATAAAGCATTATGGGCTATTAAGGAAATTAATTTTGACCTCAAAGAAGCCTGCAACATTCGGAAGCTGCAACTTAATGAGCTAAGCGAACTTCGCGATGAAGCTTATGATAACGCTGTAATCATAAAGAATAGGACCAAGGTTTTTCACGATAAAAACATTTTGAGGAAAACATTTTCACCTGGTCAACAAGTCCTTCTTTATGATTCACGATTACACCTTCACGCGGGTAAGCTCCGATCTCGGTGGAAGGGACCTTTTGTTGTGCGGTCTGTATACCCGCACGGGGCAGTAGAAGTAGAAAATGTTAAAAACGGCACCTTTTTCAAAGTGAATGGACATAGACTAAAGCCGTATTTTTCCACTGACCCCACGGAGGAGCTCATGTTCTTACAGGAGCCAGTTTATCTTGACTAAAATTCCTCCGTCTCACCTTCATGTCCAGTATATCACTGCATCATCTTTTGAATGGAGGTGAGTGAAAGGAGTAAGTTTGGGGGAAGTTCTTCACTTATATATTTTGCCCCCACTAATAATTCCTCCCAGACTTACAAGTTTTGTAGATATAGCTGTTGGCAACAGTGAGGACACTGTTGAAAAAAAGTTTGGGGGAGGTTTGTGCTTATTTTTGCATCATTTGCATATCATTTGCATAAGCACAAAACATTTCTTTAAAAACTTATAAAAATTTAAAAATTTTCAAAATATAAAAATATTTTCACATTTAAACATTTTTTGTACATAAATAAAATAATGAAAGTTTAGATAGTGAAAAATTACATCCATGAGATTAGAAAAATTTAAGAAAACCAAGAAAATTAGAAGTTTTCTTATACGAACTAGTAATAAGTAGTTATGAGCCGTTGTCCCAAGGGTTAGTAAGATGAAAGACGTCACTAATCTGAGGATAAAAATAAGTCTGAAAAATAGTTTCTATTCTGGAAGCCAAACATTTTGAACGTTGATACCCTACTATTCGCACTTACACACGTCTTAAAGCCTGGGATAGTAGAGGATACCTTGAAATACTCTTGTCTTAAAGCCGATGTATGAAGGAAATAAAAAAAAATGATAAAGAAAATATAAAGTGGTGAGAAAAATGGACACTGGTTTTGTTATCACCGAGGGCAATAAAAAATGTATAGCGAGGGTGCTTCTTCACCTGGTGCCCTAAGGCCAACTGGACTGGGAGTCACTGCTATGCCTGAGGTAGTGCAAGACGAGGAAAATACACCAAGTAGGCAAGCACGGAAGTAATCGGTCGGTTAGTACCTCAAGAAGTATTAACGGTCGCATGAAAGTGTGTGAGCAATCTCATCTAAATATTCATTAATTAAAAAGTACTGAGGCTGATGGGCAAGAGTATGATAGCTTGAATTGAATTCTCCGGGTGTAGGGATGTCCTTACACACACGCAGGGTTATATGATCGATGTTTGGAAGAAAGATAGGAATGAAAAATAAGACGATGTTTTATTGAGGGAGGACGTGATTTCTGACATCTTTTCATGACCATTAAGATAGGGCTCATGACAACCGAAAAGCTAGCTTAGTTGGAAACCCTAAATTTCAAAGCTTTTCTTTTACAATTCTTTTCTTTAAATGTAATATTCATGATCTTCCTTTTATTATTGGATTTTGTGGGTGCAATCCGCTGAAAACCCTCAGGAGACAACACTCCTCCTACTAGGGACACCTAAAGGTTTAAAGGCTTGTTGCACGTACTCAGTGCAATCGTGTTGCCTACGAAAGTGTGCTAGTTAGTTTTTCTCTTTCTTTATTTCCTCCTTCTCTTTTTAATAAAACAGTTCGCTCAAGACGATCGAAAATAAGTTTGGGGGAATTTGATCAGTCGAAAATACTGCATCTTTTAACCGGCAATTTTCCTATCATTTGCATTCATTTAGAAGTGTACGGTATTCATATTTCACATATTAGCAAATCAATCGTTAAAAATCAGATTGCATGTGTTAGACTCTAAAACTGGCACTATAAAGGAAATTGACTGCATTTCATGACATCGCATCATCCCTATATTGTGCAACACTTGTTTCAAGATTTGTGCAGGAAATTGCAGAATCAAATTGAGCTGATAAATTACACCAACTCCATGTTTTGAGATCTGGTAGCAATCCAAAGGGCAAAATACAATTCAACATATCAGATAATGCTCCAAATATTAGCCCAAGACCACAGAAGAAGACCCAAGCCCCAAGGAGCCAACATGGCCGCGGAACCGCGGCCGGAGCCGCCTTGCGCCGCGGTTCCGCGGCTTGTCGACGTCACCTCCTTAGCTTTGCTTTAATACCCCTATCTCAGTGGCTACAGCTCAGAAATGTACTTCAGTTTTCAGAAGACTCCAGAGGTTTCTGCCAGTTCAGCAAACTAGGGTTTCTAAGCTTAATTAATCCTAGCTTAAAGCCTAAGCTAGCTCCTAACAAACTAATTCTAGAAGCTCCCCAACAAACTTTTGGAGGGAATTGTAATTTCAAACCTAGACCTAGGGTTTGGGAAGTCTATAAATAGAAGCCTAGACCTAGGTTAATCATCATCATATACTTGGATCTATAATCCAATACTTAGATACTTAGAAACATCTCCATTCTTTACCTCTTTCTTCATCTTCTTCTTCCACAAGTCTAGTGACAAGACTTGTGTGAAACCCTAACCCTAATTCCAATCAAAAGCCAAGATCCCGAGTACCAAATCAAGCAAGAAGCCCTTCAACCTTTTATGAGCGAAGCCGATCTTCAATAGAGCAAGTGGTCCAAGCCGATCCACGACTCACGGAGAAAAGCGAAGCCAATTCAACAATCAAGTTCTTCCTCTTGTAGTTCTTGAGCGTCTGTAATGAAATTGTTGATATAAATAAAAGGTGAAATTCTTTTATCTTGTTTTCTTTAAATTCTTGCATCATGATTCGATCTCAATTTATAATTGTAGTTCTTGTTGTGATGTTTGAGTAATACTCCGCTCGTCGAGGAGTCGAGACGATCAATAGAATGATGATGTAACATATCTTAAAACGATTCTTGATTCCTACGAGTTTTGTAAACCCTAGCAAGTTCAAGAACCGACGACCCAGTTTCGTTGCGATGCTTTCTTGATTGATATCGCTCGAAATTGGGGAGTTACGATCGTTTCTTGAATTTGCTAGAGGCTAGAATGTGAATGATATCGACGAAAGAACAAGGGATAGAGGATGAAACACTAGTTTCATGAGAAATCCCCAACTCTCGTCGATCATCATCGATCTAGTATCAATCCTTCGAAGGACAAGAACACGATATCTTGAGATTACATCACGTCTATAGATCCGATCGATTCCTACGAGCCTCATTTAGATTCTTGACATTTGATTGGAAATATCATCGAAACCCGATTCTCGATTGTTTATCATTTTCTTGATTCTTGATTAAACTAGTGACACTTGAATCAATCGATAAAATCTTGAATCATGTTTTCTTCTATTTTCGATTAACTTTTCAATTCAAACAAATCAAACAAATCAAACATAGAAACGAATCGCACAATCCCTGTGGACGATCCGCACTCACTTACAATCTACATCCGACACCGTAGTTGATTGCGGTCAAATATAATTCTTTGATTGTGAATTTTATTCATTTTCTTAACACACAACAAGAATATCAATTCAATCAAACCCTACTGAGCCTAACAGTGACAATATACATACAGTCTGGTCCGTTCGTCTATGAGTATCGCATATCTGGCCTAGGGGCTGGTAACGTCAGACCCCAATAGCGGTATAAGTCGTGTCGGAGACAAGCCCTGAACACCCTGAGAAACTACTGGAAAACTTACCAGTAATTCTCACCTGCCTTGGCTAAGGACTTTGGTGTAATGGCTTTCCTAGACACAGCGCGATCTCACCCCCAATACCGGGAAAGACGAATCCTCTGCCGATCCGCTCACTTGCCTCCATGTGGCTCGGGACTGTACCCAAAAAATACCTGTTTGCACGACTCCTTTGAGCCGTGGTAGGGTAGAAATCAAAGCACAGTGGGAACTCATACGAGACAAATGACGACCTCAGGTCGATAAACTAGCCTGTACACATGTCACCAGGGAACTGCTATCTGACGCTAGGTACAATACCAACTAGCAGGTTCCCGGCGAGTCCTGTCCAGTGTACTCATAACCCAATGAGCAAATGTATATATCTTAGGTGATCCAACTGACACCAGTGGCTTGTGAGACCGGCCACCGCCCCTTGTTGGGGTCTCGACTGTATACACTAGTCTACTCCGGAGTATCGATACCCTGTCTCGAAACTCCCACAACTAGGGACCACTATTAAGGATGTGCTTATAGACTACCCAACTCTCACGTATATGATCGCCATCATACTGTTGGTAGTCAAGCAAGATCCTAAGGGATCTATCAACGTGTAATAGTGATCATTCACCTAAGCCTGTACACGACTGATAAAGGCAAACCAGATAGCATACTATCATCTCGAGTAAGATTGTGATATCGGTATAGGTCCTCCTCAATCATTGCAATCACGTACCTGCGATCCAATAATTGACTTTGAGGGCACTATATCCAACAGCTTCTATCCTGGCATCGCGGGTAAGGAGCTACCAGCCGGAGTTTTTACCGAGCAGGGTAGCTGCTCGGTTGCCTCTTGCGAGGGCTTTGATCCTTCAGGACGGGGACCGAGCAGGGTTACTGTTCAGTGCCTCTTGGCGAGGACTTTGATCCCTGTCGGTTATGGTAGGAAGCTACCAGCCGGGGATAGCCGAGCGAGGGCCCGACTGCCTCCGGGAGGACTTTGGTCCTGGGCGCGGGAAGAGCTAAGAGGCTGTAAGAAGCCTACCAAGGACCCTTGGCCGGGCAGGGTTACTGCCCGGTGCCTCTTGGCGAGGGCTTTTGTCCTGAAAGATAGCCGAGCGAGGGAACCACGGGCTCGACTGCCTCTGAGAGGGCTTTTTGATCCCCGGCGTTGCGGCAGGGAAGCTGCCCGCTGGGGTTAGCCGAGAGAGGGGACCTCGGGCTCAACTGCCTCCGAGAGGGATTTTTGATCCCCGGCGTTGCGGCAGAGAAGCTGCTCGCCGGGGATAGCCGAGCGAAGGGACCTCGGGCTCGACTTCCTCTGGGAGGGCTTTTTGATCCCGGCGTTGCGGCAGGGAAGCTGCCTGCTGGGGATAGCCGGGCGAGGGAACCTCGGGCTCGACTGCCTCTGAGAGGACTTTTTGATCCCCGGCGTTGCGGCAGGGAAGCTGCCCGCTGGGGATAGCCGAGCGAGGGGACCTCGGGCTCGACTGCCTCTGGGAGGGTTTTTTGATCCCGGCGTTGCGGCAGGGAAGCTTCCCGCTGGGGACGACCGAGCAGGAAAGCTGCTGGGCTGAATCTTGTTATGGTGTATCCCGACCGTTCAGCTGCAGGTGCGGGGAATGGGAACGGTCGGGGCAACGGCGCACGTAGCTAGCCTATTGAATGCGGGGGAAGGCGAAGCGCTAGGGGTGCGCCGCTTCGATTCCACCGGAGAAGGCTCGATGGTCGCCGCGTGGCAGCGACTCCCTGGGCGAAAGCATGCAACGGTTGGGCTGCGCAGTGGGCTATATAAGGCTGAAAGAGTACTGGTCCTTTCATCCTTCATAAACAGGCCGCCGAGAATGCAGGACTTCCCGTTCACCATCCTCGACATCGTTCACTTTGAAGACGTGTACCTCTATGACCCGTACTGCATCGAGGACACGGTGCAGCTGGTCTACGGGAGCATCGAGGACCATTTTGGCCGGCTGCTCCCCCGACGCTCCTCCCTGCTGCAGCTGCTGATGTACTCCATCTGGAGGGCATCGCCGGGGCTTTACAACCCCCTGTCTGAGCTGCTCTTTGATGAGGCCGTGGGCAAGCTGCGGTCTTTGAGGCGCTTCGGCTTAATCTCTGCGAACCGGCTGGCCCGTTCAAAGGCGCTCGTCCGCGAATGCTACGAGCTGAGGCTCAGGGTCGATGCCCGCGGGGGGAACCGGGGACAGAGGCTAGAACAGGCGAGGCCTCGGTTCGCGGAGATTTTTATCGAGTACCACGAGCAGTGCTCGTTGCACCCCCTTCCCCCACTATTGTAATTTTCTTTTCTTTTTGCATGTATGGCTGAGGAGCCCATAATACCCTTTGAATAAACAAAGCTTTTCTTTCTTTTTCGCAATGCTCCATTGATATTTATTAAATTAACAATAGATACTAGGAAGGATGTACATTGCTTTGAAAGAAGGGTACAAGCTAGAAGATGACTTTATTGGCTTGGGCTAAGCTCCCTGAAGGGTTGTCGGCCCCTACGCTTTGTATAGGGCATGGGGCTCCCTGAGCTCCGGGCTGGCCGTCCGCTGAAACAAGCATGATCTGGCCGATGGTCAGGTCGGTGGAAGGGCGATGCTGCTCCTGCTCGCGGTCGGTCTGCCGTTTGTCCCTCAGGTAGGCGGTGAGGTGCCCAGACCGGATGAGCTCTTCGATGTAGTCCCTCAGTTGTTTGCAGTCCTCCGTGGCGTGGTCCAGTATCCGGTGGAAAGCGCAGTAGGGGCCTCGGGTTCGCTTTGCGGCCTGACGCGGGACCGGGGGGAACTTGAAGAACCTCTCGTTCTGGGCCTCCTCCAGCAACACCGCGAGGGAGACGTTGAAAGGGGTATACTCCTGGAACTTCGGGTGGTAGGGCTGCTGACGCTCCGGCCTCTCCTCCCGAGCCCTCTTCTTCTGGTCAGGCCGTTCTGCCCGGGGAAGGTTAGCATTCACCTCGGATTCCAGCTGGACCTCGCGCTCGGTCCACGCCTTGACCTCAGCTATGGTCTTAGGTTGCGCCAGCGCAAAGGAGCGTAACCATTCCTTGTGCCTCAGGCCAGATCTGAGTGCCGTTATGACGGTTTCGTCTCGGTGCTCGGGCACCTCGAGAAGGGCGTTGTAGAAACGGGTAATGTAGGCCTTAAACATTTCCTTGTCCCCACTCTTAACCGTGAAGAGGTAGTCGACCGTGCGCTTCTGTCGTCGGTTCCCCACGAAATGGCCGAGGAATTGAGTAGCCAGCTCGTCGAAAGTCAAAATCGAGCGGGGCTCGAGACCCCGGAACCAGTCCCGACCTGCGCGGATGAGGGTGTCCGGGAAGGCTCTGCACTGGGCGGCGTCGGAGTGATCCTGAAAGCTCATCCCTGCGGTGAAAGCGTCCAATTGGTCCTTCAGGTCGGTTTTCCTGTCGAACAGAGAGACATTTGGGGGCTTGTTGCGCGAGGAGACGTGGACGGCGAGCAGTTCCTCGGTGAACGGCTTCGTGAGCGAGTAAGAGGCGTACTTAGCTCCGTCGCTCGAGAGGTGAGCTTCTCGGCGCATGCCCTCGATCTTCTTCTCGAGGGCGTCGAGCCGACCGTGGTACCCCAAGGAATCGGCGCCTCGGTATCCCAGGCCCCCGCCGCGGGTGACCTGCGTCTGAGAGCGGCCCTGGTTCTTCTCAATGACGTGCCTCAGGTCCCGGGGTGAGGTAGCTCTTGAGCCTCCTGGGCGGACCTCTTCTGTGCGGCCCCACCGATGGTGGTGGGGTCGACCACGCCCGTGGATAGGCGAGGTGACCGACATCTCCTCAGGGGGATAGGGGTCGCGAGGAGGCTCGAGGCGAGGCGCCCTGGCGGCGGATCTCGGTGTAGAGCCCTGGGGTGCCCAACGGGCCTCAGGGAGCACCGGTTCGAGAGACTGGCGGCCAGGGGACGCGGCCTGTTGGTGGTCGGCCGTCCAGATAGGGACAGAGCCTTCTGGAGGCGGTGGAGCGGTGATCTGGGGCCCGGGCGCGGCCGTTTGGACACGGACGAGGGCCTCCACGAGGGATTGCAGGCGATCTATCCGGCCTGCGAGGGCGTTGATGACTGTCAGGGGAGGAGGTTCATCCCCGCCTTCAGTGAGTGGAGGACGGCGGCTGGTACCGGGATTCCCAGGATGGTCGTCTGCCATGAGGGTGGAGATAGGAAGGCCAACTTTGTATTTTGCGGAGTTATTTTCCCACAGACGGCGCCAACTAATGGAGCTCCTTTTCGGGCCTCCGTCAGATGTTGTCTTCCGTTGATCTCGCGGTGAACTTAGCTGATTATCCTTCGTTGCGTGTGGGTCTTAATGGGTGTTTGGAGGAAGAGATGAGGTGAGGAAGCTATTGCCGAATACATGCAAAGAAGTCCCGAGGTGGTTTGGTACCACCGAGGACCCTCCGACGCTCAAGTTAGTGATGAGATCCGAGCAGAGTAACGGCTTAAAAGAGTAAAAGATGGCTTACTTGACCCCTCTGTGATGGGGGTTTATATAGCGGTGGAGCACGCAGCAGCGGGCGCGAGAATCTCGCCGGCAGTTACGCTCCCGACGTCACGCCCGCGTAGAGAGCGGATCGCCCATCAATGGGGATCGTGATGGCGTGGAACGTGGGACGTTGCTGGCGTAAAATCCGCGCATGGCAAGATTCGCGGAGCGGCGGTTATGCCTGGGAGCAGGTTGGAGGGCCGAGGAAGACGTCCTTGGCGGGAGCTCGGGGACGAGCAAGGAGGCCGAGGAGTCTTGGTCTTGTGGTAGCTCGGGGGCGAGCTGAGACGCCGAGGAGGCCAATTTGCAGGGGCCCCGAGGGAGGCCAGCTTGTGCTTGCTGGTCGGGCATGGGGTGGCCTGATCGGCCCCTGCGGGCCCTTTCTTCTGAGTTCTGGGACACGTCGCCTGCCACGTGTCATGATCTTGGGGATCGCCAATATCGAGCACTATCAGAGGGCCCACCACAAAACATGGATTCTTGAATCCTAAATTTTTTTAAGGATTTGCAAGGATTAGGCATTAATCATTGTACTTTTAGATGGCACCCGTGGTACTTTATTTATTTAATAATCCTCTCTCTATCTATTTCTCTCTAAAATCTTCAAATCCAAATCCCACTTTCTTTTCACCAACCAAACAAAGATTATAAGGATCTACAAATCCAATACCAGGAATCCAAAACCAACCAAACAACAAATTACCAAATCCAGAAATTTTCAACCGTACTATTTTGGAATCCAAATTTCTAAATCCTACAACCAAACAGGCCCTTATGGTAGTGGTTTGGTTAACTGCTTACTTTTGGATTTCTTGTTGGTGTAGGCATTTAATAATCCAAATTTTAATGTAATTGTATATACAGCTGAACAGGACATAGAAAGAGACGAAGAAAGAGACATAGAAAGAGACCAAGAATTTCGATCACTCTTCGAGCTGCTTGGTGGGCCTTATGTTTATATTATTTTCTCTTTTATGACCGGGCACATATGACAGGTGCGCCAAATAATTTTCCAGACAAAAAAAGCTCTTCAGAAAGAAAATAAATTTAGTTATTGGTTAAGATATTTGTGATGATTATTTTCAAATATTTATGATTTAGGAATATGAAATTGAAATGATATATATGTGTGTGGGTGGGTGGGTGGGAGCTGACCTATGAGGTCCGGTATCATTTCTTATTTTGAGGTCTAATTTTCAAACACCCCCCCCCGGTGTTTTTCACTGATCCGCTCTGGCCACCGTGATCTACACATGTTATATAAGCTATATATCAAATTTTATGAGATTTGGAGATATCTTACTGCTCAATCAAATAGACTAAAAAACCGACGGCTTTACGATGCATGAAAAACAAGATCGCTTGATGAGTGTGTTAGAGCTCTCCAAATCTCGTAAAATTTGATACATAGCCTACTTAACATGTGTAGATCACGGTGGCCAGAGCGGATCGGTAAAAAATACGGGGGTTGGATGTTAAAAATTGGACCTCAAAATAAGAAATGAGGCCGGGATCAGCACTCTCTCTCTCTCTCTCTCTCTCTCTCTCTCTATATATATATATATATATATATATATATATATATATATATTCTCGACTATTATAACTACAATTGTTAAGGTAGTTGTAATTAGAATTTTAAATTGGACTAACAGTCAACATAAGGATGTCATGTGGAATTTTCAAAAAGAAAGTTGAAAACAAAAAAATTAAGAAAAAATACAAACAAAAAGTTAAAATAGAACCAGAAACTCCCTAGATTTCGCAAAATAGTATCAAAACAAAAATAGGGAAAAAATGTTGACAAGATTAATAAAGATTTCTAAAGTTATTTAGTCAAGATAATAGATTAGAGACTTTTAGCTAAAAGAATGAGAATATCCATATAAAAACCTTATTTTACTATACACATGCATCGCACATGCGGTATACTAGTATGTGTGTATTGGGCTTTTTACTAAAAAGTTCCTTTATACTTCGCTAATTACTAAAAAGTCCACATACTTCATATTTATTTAAAATGTCCCCTCATACATTTAAATTGCACTAAAATGCTCCCCCTCACTATTTTTCCAACAAAAGTTAGCGTCCCATTAGAAAGATGGAACTGGAGCTTATGTTTGAGTTGTTCTTTTATTTTCTATTAGCGACACAGGCCAAAAACAGAAGCATGCGTCTGAAGATATACGCGCAGACGTCTGCCAGAGGATCCAGAAGTCTGCGAAAGGAGATCCAGATGTCTGCAATCATCTGACCAAAAAATAGAGTGAAGCCATACGTCTAAAGGAGAAGAGCTATACATCTCGTCTTAAATCTTCGACAATAATAGAGATTACACAGACGTCTACACCTTGGGTGTTCAGACAATTGCCCATCGAAATGCGACAGCAGCAGATCTTTCCATAACTTGTGATGCTTGGATCTTTCCATAACTTATGATATTAGTGATAATGAAAGATTTTATTTTATTTTAGCTTTAAATCATGTAAAGTGTATTATATATACACTTTTGATATTCAATACAATCAAGTTCAAACCCTAAAAACTATTTTCTCTAAAATTCTATATGGTATCAGAGCCTTACGATTAAAAGCTCAATTTATGATCCATGGCCTCCTCTCAAAACTCAATTCACATCATCACCAAATTCAATTTTCCAATAAAACATTCCCACACAAATTTCACTGTGTGGAGATCTCATATCCAATCGGCTCTAATTGGCCACGATCTTCTTGGTCACATCGAAGAATCTAAATCTCCTCCTACGAGGACTATCACCAACGTCAACGACACCACCAAGCGTGCTGCAAATCCAGACTACCATCAATGGTACCGTCAAGATCAACTAATTCTCATTGCTACTCTCGGCAGTTGTGTCAAGACGATCCAGCCCCATATCTCCTATGTTTTCTCCTCCAAGGAAGCATGGAATCGCCTTGTTATTCTCCTTGCGAACAAATCACACAAACGAGTTATGTCGCTCAAGGAACGCCTGATCAACAATCAACACAGTTCGCGACCTATAAGCGAGTACCTACAAGAGATGAGCTCTATCTCTGACGACCTCGCTCTCGCCGACCACCATCTTCCCAAAAATGACCTAGTTCTTCACATCCTCACTGTCCTTGGACATGAATTCAAAGAGGCCGTCGCCGCTATCCGAGTTCGTGATAACGCCATCAACTTTAACAAGCTCTATGACAAACTTATAGACTATGAACGTCACATGAAGAAGCAAAACATGGGTGCGTTTCTATCTCTATCAACTGCCAACTATACCAACCAACTCAATCGCTCATCCTATCGCCCTCCGCAACAACATGGAAACGTCTCTTACAATCACAATAACAACTACTTCGCTCGCAGCAGCAGCAGCAACCAGTACTCCAGCACACGCAACAACTCGCCCTGCTCCAACTCCTACTGCAACTTCTGCAAACGTCCCGGTCACAACACCAAAGATTGTCATCAACTCGCGAAGAAACTCGCTCACTTTCTTCGCGAGAACGCAGTGCAAACATATTCACCGCAACACGTGGCATAGATGCTCCCTCAACCTATGGCAAACAACATAAATACCAATCGGTCCGTTCCCTCCTCCTGGATATTGGACACCGGTGCTTCTCATCACGTTACGTCTGATGTTGGGACTCTTCACAGCTACACTGATTACGGTGGTCCCGATGAGATCAACATAGGTGATGGTTTAGGTTTGAAAATTTCTCACATTGGTAACACAACACCGCACTCATCCCAAAAACCCTTTCTTTTAGATAATGTCATTTGTGCATCATCTATTACTCAAAACTTAATTTCTGTTGCTAAATTTTGCAAATCAAGTAAAGTCTCACTTGAGTTTTTTCCTTTTAGTTTTTTTATGAAGGATCTTCTGTCACGACCCAAAAATATTGTTTCGTAACCGGCACTTAAATCACGCAACGTCTACAGGCGTAACGTAATTCAATTAAGCCGAAGCCCAGAAATCTAAACCCTTTTTAGAAAAATAGAAGAGGTGAAGTTTGAAATAAAGGTATGATGAAAATCAAACATTTTCTTAAATGCATGGATAATGGAACATGAAAAATGTAAGTGGATTTTACTAGTTGAAAAAAACATGTTCCTTCTTTTAAAAATTTGGGCAGCACCTCCTTTGTATATTTTGATCCAATACCACATATACATGATAAAATAAAAGGCATCCCTAAGCGGGAGCTAGCTCTTCGCCAATCGGCGGAATCACAACCACGCAAGTCATAATATAAGTATACGACACCCAACGGCGAATATCAACATAAAGAATAAGTAAAGCAAGACATCAAACCCACCAAGCGAACATATAACCCATCGCTCAAGTCTCGCAACTGCAAGTCTTGCTAAGTCTTTACCTATATAAATACTAGTTTCTGATTGATGGAGTTGACTAGATACAATAAGAATAATAAATACAATAGTGGCACGATCCAATATGTACCACCTACCAAAGCAAATCACCTGAATGCAAGCTGTGTTCCAGCGATGCCGCTACTGATCCATGCGGTCAACCTGCAAGAACTGTGGCACAACGGGGGTGAGTTGCCAACTCGTGAGTAGAAAATATCATCAGGTAGAAATCGAATAAAACAACGATTCCTAGGTCAACTATATCATAAAGGTAATACTATGATATCTAGGATGACCGTATCTGCATATGTGCCAACAACATAATCAATGCCTATCTGCATGTGGATAACATCGACGTGTCCATCAATGACACAACAATATCATGCATGTAAATATCATGAAAGCATATGCATGTGAATATGAGGATATCAATCAACGTGTGTCCATCAACAACATATTAAAATCATGGAACCTGAGTGTCCAACATCGACACTCGAAATATCATGAAACCCGTGTCCAACATCGACACGTAAATCCTCATATCTCTCGGGCTCCGTCAGTCCGGATCGGCCCACGGGCTCCGTCAGTCCGGATCGGCCCATATCATCTTTCGACTCCGGTCGGTATCCTCCGGATAACCGCCGAGTCCAAATACTATCACCGGTAGGTAGTGGTCCCTCTGCCAGGCTCATCGTCTACAACACGAAAATCATTTCTTGCCCCGGGGTACCATACCGGGTCCACCATGTACCCGCAAACGGTGCCTCACGTTCCTCGAATCGGGTTTCACATGCCAATTTCAGAACCGAGAAGACACATGGTGGACGTCTCGAAATATCATATTAAGAGAAACCGGGTTTTTAAAACAATACATAATTTCCTTTGAAATTTAACCACGGTTCTCAAATCCAGAATCTCATGAAAAACAACATCTCAATGCGTAAAATCATAAAGCAAGATGCATCCAACATGGAACAGTAATATGCACATATCAAGGGAAAACCGCTCTTTTAAATGAATCCAGTTTTTAAATATATCCTGCGGTTCCCAATTTCTCCAAAGTCAAATATGACATCATATAAAGGTGTATATGTAGCTATAGCAAGTATATCATGCAAATTCTACTGTGTAAGTGACATAGCAATTATCGATGATGAAAGTGTGTGAGCCGGCAATCTGTGTAAGTGTAACATACGCATCATCGATAATGGTGTAGGTATACTAGCACAGGTATAAGTAATGCAATGAGAATAACATGAATGAAGCATACAGTACATTGTAAGCGAAGTGCTATAAGGTATATGTATACATCATTATAACCGAGTCCGTAAATCTATCAATCGGCATCCAGCCTCACAACATCACGTACGGTATAATCCATCGTACGACATCCTCAAGTCAAGGGTACAGGTCAATCATAATAAAACTCATCACGTACGGTAAATCATCGCACGGCGGCATTAAACCATTAGGGGTCCTATCAATCTATATGACAAATGAGGGTACGGACCTAACGTCTCGTACGGTATATCACTCATGATTCACAACATTATATATATCTATATACCTATATCTCATGTCACATCCATAAAAATCTCATATCAGGGGACCGGCAAAGGTATCAATCCTCTCATATCGACTCGCATCCGTATACCGACATATCAATCAAGTCATCATATCACATCGTATATTCTTTTCATCACATTAAGTCATCTTACATATACATTCTAGCTTATTAATCTCATATCCTGCTACTATAAATCTCCTACTTATTCTCTTATAACTACATACCTATATGTCGTGATTCACATTCACTTTTCATATCCTTATTTATCAATTCGAGACATCATTTCTATCATATCAGGTCTAAGAGTCATATCCTTATAGCTTTCATCTCATATCTCGATATATATATATAAGATTCTTCATAGCATCTCTAACTATCTTTTAACCATATCCATAGTTTTCTAATATAGGTTTTGTTGGGGTAAAAATTTACACCCCGGTTGACCAAGTCAAAATCAAAGTCAACCCCAAGCCAAGTGGGCCCAAGCCAAGATCCAGTAGGCCCATGTCCGGGTCGAGCCCGAACATGAAGTGGCCGGCCTCCCCCCATGACAAAATAAAAATTTTGTAATAAATAATTTTGTTGCATTTCTTTTATTTTATTTTATGGATAAATGTAAGAAAAATATGCATAAAGCCAAATTTTTGTAAAGCCCATGGCTTATGTGCAAAAAGAAATGGCACATGAGCCACGGGATAGGCAAAATGCCATTTTGTGAAGCCCAAGGGGCTATGTGTAAAGTGTATAGCCTATAAAGGCAAAGATAATGAAAATATCTCACAACTTTTCTCTCTCCAAAAAAACTTAGATCTGAGATCTTTTCTCCTTCTTCAAGGTTCCAAAAATCTTTTTCTTTCTTTTGAATTAAATCAAGAGTTTTACTCTTCATTTTATAAAACAAAATAGTTTTTCACCACCAAATCAACAAAGGGGAACTTGGATCTGTCACTAGATCTCAAAAATGAGAGATTTTTAAAAATCCCATATCTCTTGATCTTCAAGATCCAGCCAACAGAAGAGGAAGAAGAAGAACCCCCTTCATTAACCCAAAGCATCTTAGGAGTTTAAACTCCACCCTATTTTCTCTTTAGAGAATTTCCGGGGCTAAAAGCCCCCTTTTCCTCGCCGGCGCGCTAGCGCTCGAGCGCAAAGCGCCCGCGTGCCGACACGTGGCGCGCTTGCACTCCAGCGCCCAGCGCCCGAGCTTAAAGCGCCCACGTGCCGACACGCGGTGCACTTGCGTTCCAGCACTCTGCGTTCGAGCGCAAAGTGCCCACATGCCGACACGTGGCACGCTTGCGCTCAAGCGCCCAGCGCGCGAGCGCAAAGCGCCCGCGTGCCGATACGTGGCGCGCTTGCGCTCCAGCACTCTGCATTCGAGCGCAAAGCGCCCACGTGCCGACACGTGGCGCGCTTGCGCTCAAGCGACCAGCGCCCGAGCGCAAAGCGCCCACGTGCCGACACGTGGCGCACTTGCGCTCCAGCACTCTGCGCTCGAGCGCAAAGCGCCCACGTGCCGACACGTGGCGCGCTTGCGCTCAAGCGCCTAGGCGCTGGCCCCACACATCCTTTGGATGTCTTTTTCCCCCTTTATTTATATATACATGTATATATACACATATGCATACATATGTGCACACACACATACACCACGACACTGTCCCTGTTAGAAAAAACTCTGCGTGGCTCCCGATATATCCAAAAAACCCCTTCAAAACACAACACATGTATACTGCACATTGAGTTCGCATGACCAGTTTAACTCGTCAATCGGAGGTTCCCTGGCTCCAAAGGCGAGGGGTAATTAACGGTAGTTTAGTCCGCGGCTGCCGGAGATTCGGATCCCCACAATCATTAAACCCCGGCCTAACCTAGGCAGGGAGAATCTGTAGTACGCCTGACAAGCGTGCGCGTATTCCCATCTCAATGGGGTGACGAAAAACACCCTACAGATTCTGGCACGCCCGGTGGGACCCTTCTCTCCTCCCATATTTCGGGTTAAACGTTCATGCGAACTCAATCAATATACATATCGATTGCCTATACTGAAATGATGTTTTCCTTTCGTATAGCAATCAACTTTCAACGACAATGTCTCCCAAGACGAATTCAACTTCCAAAGCGACCCCGATTCCGTACGTGGTCAAGATCAACGCTCGTGTGGTTCTCCCCGCAAGCCTCAGTCGACAGTGGGAGGAACCGCCCCGCCAGTTTGGCTCCGTCATCATCTACCCTGCCGGAAGCGCTCATCTGGCGGAGATCCCGGCGGAACAGGTGGCCAAGCCGGTCTCAAGGGGCAAGAGGCCGAATGTCGTGATCGCCAAGGCACCACAACTGAAACTTAAGACGGTGTCTGAACGATTCTCGGGTGCTCCAGCAGGGGGCAAGAACTCCGGTACAAAGGGCAACATCAAATGTTGCGGACGAGCTCAGGCGATGACTCCAACAAATGCACAATCGAGCGTATCTCCAAGGCCCTCCATCGCCCGGTCTGCGGCGTCTTCCCAAAGACCCGAAGTCTGCCAGGTGCTTAGAACAGAAAAGTAAAGGCAGAAGCGGCTCAGGTATCGAGCCAATAAGAGGGCCAAGGCTTTGGCCAAATGGAATCGTGTGAAGTTCCAAGTGCAGGGTTGCCCCGCGACGACGGCTGAGTCGGACATAAGAATCAGCAATTCCTTCGAGCCTCTGAAGTGGGTTCAGAAAAATGCCATGACCGCCAGAATCAAGAAGACATCGGTCCAAACAATGCCACAAAAAGACGTGTCCCGGCCCCAACAGAAAAAGTACGACACTGTCTCTTCAAGAGTCTATCAAGCACTCTGTGCCACACGAAAGCAGCGGGGCAAACCCAGAAAAGAAGCACCAGCACCATTCAAGAACCTGGTTAGGCCAGCCTCCTTCAATCGACTACCAGCTACCGAAACAAGGGGGTCAAGACAGCGATCCGTGAAATCAGCTGCCAATGATAGAAAGACGGCCGGATATATCATCCATACGGTCTATATGGCGGTCGGGCGCCCCAGCGACAACCTTCGCAGCAAAAGCAAGGATGGAGCCACCACATCCCAAGCCCAATCTAGCCTGAATGTGGTTGCCGCTGCCCAAAAACAGCCGCCCCCGCTGGATGAAGAAAACCCTCTCGATGAGGATGATAGGCAGAAGACCCCTCGGTCCATGCAGAGTAAGCCCGGACAGCGAGGAAGAGCCGACTTTCCGCCCCAGGACTGTGGAGCAAGAGCTGCTTCAAGAGCTTCGAAAATAGCTCAGGAGCAAAGATAAAGAGATGGCCAAGCTCTATTCGAAGATTGACGACTTAACGAACGTGGTGATGCAGCTTACAGCTCAAATTGCTCGAGCGCCTCCCAATCAAGCACAAGCCGCTACTAATCAACCGGGTGATGACAATCCGAGGCAGCCAATGCCTGTTCCTTCAGGTCCAAGACTGGTCGAGCCACATGAAAGCCGGCCACACTCCGCTTCTGGGGACGCCTTGGCCCCAGATAGCAGTATCCTGCTAACACAGGATCAGATAATGGATTTGGTCACCAGCAAGGTTAAAACATTGGTGGCCGAAGCTGAAGCTCATAAAGAAATCGGCAGTAGTGGGCGGCCATATCCCACGCAGTACGATCTGATTGAGTTCCCAAGCGCCTACATCATTCCTAAGTTCGGAAGATTTGATAGAACGGGGAATGCAAATCAGCACGTCGCCCACTTCAAAGCATCGTGCGGAAATACAGGGGGCAATGACGCGCTCCTTCTTCGTCAGTTTGTCAACAGCCTGACCGGCGTCGCCTTCGACTGGTATGCGAGTATATCGGACGGGTCCGTCATTACCTTTGCCCAAATGGAGTCTCTATTTCGGAAAAGGTTCATGAGTGTCAGTGATAAAATCTCCATTGCCGACCTTGTGAGGACCAAGCCGGGGAAGAATGAAAGCAACACCGACTTTATCGCTCGATGGCGTAATCTCACAGTCAAGTGCGAACCGCCGCTGGAGCAGGACCAATCCGTCAGCCTTCTCATTGGGAACCTCAGCAATTGGATGGTCCCATTCTTGTGTACGGCGGGCCTCAAGACATTTCAGGAGCTAACCAAGAAAGTCCAAATGCTGGAACGCTCGAAGCAAGAGTCCCCGCCGGATTCTCAGAGAGACAAAACTTAGAAAAGCAAGCGGGACGACAACCGTAGAAGCGGGAGTTCCAGCAGTACCAATGTCTTCAATGCGTCCGACAATGAAGAAAAGCGAAGGGCGGCCGAATCCAAAACTAACCGGTCTCGAAAGCCATTGCTGGGAAGAGATGGGC
The DNA here is from genome assembly GCA_030015575.1 of Agapanthus africanus. Lineage (NCBI taxonomy): Eukaryota > Viridiplantae > Streptophyta > Magnoliopsida > Asparagales > Amaryllidaceae > Agapanthus > Agapanthus africanus. The sequence goes on along the minus strand of JASDDO010000031.1, from coordinate 82,480,266 downwards.
CTTCCCTAGAGGAGAAAAAGAACAAGGTTTACTCTTTCAGAAGGGACAAGGTCCGCAAGATATTTAAAGATGCCTTGAACAACGGCCTATAATTGCCGGAGTCGAAAAGACCCCAAGAAGCAAAAATGACCGACAATCCTCTGTATTGCCCGTACCACCGAGTAGTGAGCCATGCGATCGAGGATTGCTATATCTTCAAAGACTGGGTCGAGAAGCAGTACAAGGCTGGAGAGATCGAGCTGTCCAAAAGTGTGTTGGTGAACAATCAAGTTGCAACCACCAACTTTATACAGACAGAAGTTGAAGCCTTCTGGGAGCAAACAGCCGAACCCGCTGCCCTGAGAAATGAGACGGACTCATCGCGGTCTCCGTGGAGTACGCACATATCTAACAAGACGAAGAAGATGATAAAGCTACTTCAGAAAGAGCCCAGGACAGAATGGGAGGGGCAGAAGAAGCCTACCAGTCCAGCTGCCAATGCGGCTCCATCACGCTCAAAATCCAAGAAACTCAAGAAGAAGAAAAGTGCGGCTCGGCGCGAAAAGGAGTCTGCAGGGAGATCGACCATTCAAAAATATATCGATTCCCTCGAAGAATATGAACAGAAGGAAAGAACTTTGGTTCAATTGAAAGAGTTCCTCTCTGTACAAGCGGCTGAAATTCTGGAGGAGTTAGAAGAAGACTCCAATGAAGAGATCCCAGTAGTGGCCTGCTATGCCATCCATCTTGGCAGCGACTCTGAGGATGAGCTCTGTTTTCCTGAAGAGGACGAGGAGCTCGCCACAAAGGCCAACCAAATCCAGCTCAGAAGCGGCAGGGCTCTACCGCCAAATCAGGGCAACGCCCTAAAAGAGAAGGAAAAACAAGTCGCTGATGAAGAAGATGGCAGAGAACCGGCTGATGAAAACATAAGTCCTTCCTCGGTGGACTCTAATGTCTTGGCACATCTCCGGAAGCTTCCGTCTATCCTTAGCATCTACGACGCCTTGGTCCTATCTAAGGAGCTTAGAGATGTTCTCATTCATGCTCTACAAAACCCCGAACGGTATCAGGCTCACTTTGCAGAAATTAATATGAAAGAAGCCCAGCACGCTTTGCATGCCGCCGCAGTCACATTTAAGGATGAAGACTTGCTATTGGGAACGGCTGAGGATAATCGGCCGCTTTACATGACCGGGTACAGCGACGGAGATCGGATTAATCGCATATTGATTGATCCGGGGTCTTCAGTGAACATTATGAACTTGCGGACGCTGAAGAGTTTGTCAATGGACGTCCGACACCTGTCAAGGGAAAGGATTGTCATTCAAGGCTTCAACCAAAATTGCCAGCAAGTTCTGGGGTCCATAGCTCTGCCAATCAAATTCGGGGATCTGCAGACCGAAGCTAAGATATACGTGATCGATGCGGACACGTCTTATAAGATTCTCTTAGGACGGCCGTGGCTCCACGATTACGGCATTGTCCCGTCAACTCTCCATCAATGCATGAAGTATACTAAAAATGGCGAAGAAAGATGCATTGACGGAGACATCCAGCCGTTCGGTGTGCATGAAGTCCGCTATGAAGATTCTCGGTACTTTATGAACAACCAAAATGCTAAGCCACAACTGACTGAGGATAGACCGGCCCCAAGACTCAAAAGCAAATCTGCGCCGGCTGTCACTTTCAAAAGCAAAAACGCCTAAGTGCGCCCGCATTTCGGTAGCGACACTATGAGTCCGACGCTGGAAGCCCGTCCTTCCGTAAAACTCGCCCTCATTTCGGTAGTGATACGGATGAATCTGTCATTGATGCCCCATCTAGCAGTAAAGTCCGCCCTCATCTTGGCAGCGACACTGAAGAGTCAGAGGAAGAGGACCTGTCGTGCAACAGCGGTGCAGATTGGACCCCCATGCAAAAAGTGAAACTACGAGAGACCCTCGAAATTGTAGAAGGGTCCCTAGCCGTCACAAGGGTGCCAGAGCAGATGTGCAAAGAGCTCGATGCGTTGTCAGTCTCCACCGTGGACCAGCTGAAAACTTTCTACGTCCCCGGGAGGAAAAATGGACAGAAGGGCATCCTGTTTTACGGGTCAACCCCCGTTGTGCACCCGGACGATCTTTCTATCGCGTGCCTTCCCTATGAGAGAGGCATAAGAGCCGTCCTCAATCCCAGATACTATGCGCCCGAGATGCGAGAATACTTAAGAAATGCGGATGCCGGTTATATCAAACGGAGTCCGAAGCAAAGTTTTACGAAGGGCTATAGTATCCGCCCCAAATCCGAGCACTCATCGATGGACGAATTCCAGATAGACGGGGCATAGGCTACATTCAACCTGATTCCAAAGCGTGCTACATGGTCCATGTTGGCGAGGCCAGCGAAAGATCAAATGATGATGACGAGATAGCCGAGCCAGAAGAAGCTCCTCAAGAGCTCGAAGATGGCGGACAAGCAACCTTTGAAGAGCTAACCGAGATTGACTTAGGAACGCCCGATAATCCAAGGCCGACCTACATCAGCTCGCTCTTATCAGAGGAAATGAAAGCACAGATAATTGCCCTGCTGCATGAGTTCGTCGACTGCTTCGCGTGGACATACAAAGAAATGCCTGGCCTTTCCCCTGAAGTGGCCGTACATAAGTTGGCTATATCTCCTGATGCTAAGCCAGTCAAACAAGCTCCTCGAAGAATGAGAAAGGAACTATAAGAAAAGGTCATCGAGGAAACTAAGAAGCTCATCGATGCCGGCTTCATCAGGGAAGAGAAATATGCGGACTGGATCGCATGCATAGTCCCAGTGAAGAAGAAAAATGGGCAGATCCAAGTTTGTGTCGATTTCAGGGACCTCAACAAGGCATGTCCTAAAGACGACTTTCCGCTACCGGTCATGGAAATGATGGTCGATGACACCTCAAATTACGAGCTGTTCACCTTTATGAATGGCTCGTCTGGGTATAATCAGATCAAGATGTCGCCCGAGGATGAGAAGCACACAACATTCCGAACTCCGATCGGAATATACTGCTACAAGGTGATGCCGTTCGGGGTGAAGAACACAGGTGCTACAAACCAAAGGGCAATGACCAATATCTTCAATGACCTAATTCATAAAGTCGTCGAATGTTATGTTGATGATCTGGTCGTTAAGACTAAAACCAAGGCCGATCATATCCAAGATCTTAGGACCGTTCTCACCAGACTGAGGGAATACGATCTGAAGATGAATCCTCTGAAATGCGCTTTTGGCGTATCATCGGGAAAATTCCTGGGTTTTATAGTCTGACATCGAGGGATCGAAGTTGACCCATCAAAGATAAAGGCCATCATGGAGATGCCCCCTCCGAAGAGTCTGACGCAGCTAAGATCTTTTCAAGGCAAGCTTGCTTATATACGGAGGTTTATCTCAAATTTATCGGGGAGATGTAGGCCCTTCTCAAAGCTCATGAAGAAAGGAGCTCCTTTTATCTGGGATGCCGAATGTCAAGCAGCGTTCGAAAGCATCAAACAATACTTGTTGCACCCTCCAGTACTGGCCGCTCCCATTCCAAATAAACCGTTGATTCTCTACACTGCCGCGCTAGATGAGTCACTCGGTGCGCTCCTCGCCCAGAATAACGAGGAGGAAAAGGAAAATGCCCTCTACTACCTCAGTCGAACTCTAGTCGGGGCGGAACACAACTATTCCCCAATCGAAAAGCAATACCTGGCTCTGATATTTGCTGTGAAGAAGCTGAGGCACTATCTGCTGCCTCATCGAGTTATGCTGATCTCCAAGGTCGACCCGCTCAAACACTTGATGACCAAAGCAAGCCTAGCCGGTAGAATGGCAAGATGGGCTGTCATGCTACTTGAGTTTGACATAGTTTATACTCCTCAGAAAGCAGTAAAAGGGCAAGCTCTTGCAGACTTTCTCGCTGCTCATCCCATACCAGAAGGGTCGCCGCTAAATTGTGAGTTACCCGACGAACAAGTGCTGCACCTCGAGGAAGACGAGCCATGTTGGGAGCTCTACTTCGATGAGGCCTCATCAATAAGGAGCTCCGGGAGATCAAGCGTCCCGGAGGTAAAAGCGGGGATAGGATCGGTGTTCATCACGCCATCAATAGGAACCCTACGGCGTTCTTTCGCTCTCACCGAGCCTCGGACAAACAATGAAGCTGAGTATGAAGCTCTGATAGCGGGTTTGGAGCTCGCCATAGAAATGGAAATCCTTCGGCTACGGGTTTACGGTGACTCCCAGCTTGTCGTCAACCAAATAAGCGGCGATTATAAGATATACAAACCCGAATTAGCTCGGTACAGAGGCCGAGTGATGGAACACACCGCCTCTCGTCGGGGTCTCGACTGTATACACTAGTCTACTCTGGAGTATCGATGCCCTATCTCGAAACTCCCACGACTAGGGACCTTTTAAGGATGTGCTTATAGACTACTAGCTCCCACGTATATGATCGCCATCATACTGCTGGCTGTCAAGCAAGAATCCTAAGGGCTCTATCAACGCGCAATAGTGACCTGTAAGGTCACCTAAAGCGGTACACGATGATAAAGATAAACCAGATAGCATACTATCATCTTGAGTAAGACTGTCCTACCGGCATAGGTCCTCCATCAATCATTGCAATCACGTGCCTGTGATCCAATAATTGACTCTGACTATCTCCAACAATCTCCCACTTGCACTCAAGGCTAATTATTGCGATGTCGCATACTCACAGCCCATGTGATACCGAACACCCAACTCCTCTACTAATCAGTCTCACAAAACCTGTTTGCGAAACTATTGCATTCGAGGAATAGCCTCAGTGAGTGGATCCGCCTTGATGTTTCTTTCTATGTCTCTCTATATCTCAAGTTCGCGGAGAAAGCCATCTCCCGAAATGAGCAATACCTGTCTTAGAATGTGTCTGGATGTCTGATGGGACCTAGCTCATAAATGAACTCCAAATCCAAACTTCTTAGACTGTATCGTCAACTGAACTTAATCAGTATCCTGCGTCATGCCTCCCTCAGTATCCCCTTGGACCACCTGTCCAAAATACTGCCCCTCGTCAGAAGGAAAACTATAACTCTGACAACCTCTCTGTCATCCATGTCACCTTGGAAGCCTGGAATGATAACCGTCTCCTAAAAGAGGCTGTTGTTATCATATCCCTAGAACATCCACTTATGTTCTATAGCTGCTTCCGAATGTTTCTCCAGAATTGGATTAATATCAGCTTATTGTATCTACTGCAAAAACAACATGTGGTGTGGTACTTGACATCTCATGATCAAATCAATTGCCTAAGTAAGTGATCTGCCGATCATGCACATCCCTCTCCCCTTTAGTCTATAAGACACCTTTAGAGAGGGTGACTCCATCACCTGCAGGTATACTACCGTGCCTGGAGTCGCCAATTCTAAAACACCTTTAGAATGCTGTCTAAGTACCCTGATTGGGACACTTCCCAAATCTAGATCTAAAACCATAGATCTAGTAACCAGAATATCTGATATAATATCCAAGTCCTATGTGGAGAAACCACTGTGTGACAACCAAAGTATAACCGATCGTAGTATAGGAATTTCACTTCCTACTCTGTGTGTGTCATCCAAATACCAAGACATCACACCCTACTACCTTCTTAACAGATCCATCCCCTATTCTGATGATGTCAAACATATGACTGTCACATCAGAAATAGATGATCCATCTCCGCTATTTCTGCTTTAGTCTATAAATAGACATAAGCCACTTGTCCACCAATGCTTCCACTGCTCCCACTGACTATGACAACCCTCTGGCAGAGTCATATAGACGTACACTTCTAAAGCTAGTTTAGAACGACGCTATAGTCATCCTCCTGCCGGGTCTCACAGTCTGGAACAACAGCAATGGAAAGTCTGGGTAATCAAGAACCTCCCTGTCACCGTCCTTGAGGCTACCGGAGTACCTCTCGGGTGCCTGAGGTTACCCATCATATCTGTGGAGTGGCCAATGGAATGTCAAATCAGATTGAATCTTTAGGTTCTTATCAAATTTTCAGTAATCGTTTGCGGTTCTGGAATTACTTCCAGTTCTACCATACTCCCACTACTGTTTTCTGAAAAAAATCCATTTTTATTAAAACTGTGGCGAGTCAAGAACAATATCACTATTGATCTTCCAGATGGTAGAAAGTCAGCCCTCGTCATAGCCTGGGTCAACCCACAAACATCCATTACAGAAACGTGCCTTGAGTTATCCAGAGTATGGTTTTAAGCATAAGCTGGACAACTCCCCGTACCTTAACAATGTCAAGATATGAACTGTTCTATATCCAATACAGAAACAGAGGCACTGATTTAATTGAACCAGATTCAAATCATGCAGCTGTCTCCAGTGCATGTCAACTAAATGGAAAGAGGCCGATCAGTATTACTCAACTTAGGAATGCTTCCAATTATGAGTAACCTGAAAGAGAAGCAAGTTCTCTTAATCATTACTATCAACTGAATACCCTACACAAGTATCTACATCTTCGATCACCATGAAGAATCCCGATACTGGCAACACCTGGTTCTCTACTTTATTCATATACCTATAACTTCTCAAAGCTCAGACCTTGTGTTTCTACGAAACACTTATCTAAGAACTAGAGAAGTCATAAGTAAACCGAATATAGTACGAGGACCAATCCCTCTTTTCTAATGGACACTGGACAACATACAATACTCTGTATAAGTCCCTTGAGTCTGATAACTCAATCCCTGTGTGTCGTAGGTTGAAAACTGTACCTATGGTTAAGAAGAATTACACTGATGTTTAATGCTCCTTACCTAACCATCCACTGATATAGGTAAATGTCATGGACATAATTTCAAAAAGGTATATCTCACTCTATAAAAATAGACGTACAGATATATCAATTTGAAATTGGTGCATAATAGCGGATATTCAAAACCAAATATTTGCCGTCCGGCAAACAACCCAGGCGATTTCCTCAAATATCACCAATTACAATGAAATCCGATATAGTGAGGATGATCACCTAATTCCCAATAACTTACTCCCACTCATCATCTGTAACACCATACAGATGTGAGAATCATACCTGGTAAATACATACCCTGGAGCAAGTGTCTAACTGGGAAATCAATTTTCTATTAACAGTACACAGTGAAACTGAAACATTGAAATGTTTCGTAGGGGTATCCGGGTATTCCTAGTAATGCCTCTCCCATTATCCATATTCACAACTGTAACCGTGTATTTCCTTGCCATCTCTTCAAATCCCTTCATATGTCTTTAGTCATTACCTTCTGTACACCCTCTTAGGCTAAATGGTTTTCTTCCTTCCCTACCGTTCGGCACCAGCCTATGGTTTGGAAGAAGACTATCCAATAAGAATAATGGGTGTACTGTCCTAATCCTAGGAGCACTCGCAATGCGAGAGAAGGTGAAGATAAAAAACAACCGAATAAACCTTATTCATATTTCTCCCGAACCAGAATCCATCCCCGAACTGGAACAAGTTCCTTTCGAGTTCGTATATAACCATACGATGGAGTATCCATTAAACCATGGATCTTCGTAGTGATACGGAGTGTCCTGGAGAAATACAAAGGTGAAGTGGGAGTGGTAATGAAATACTTGGTTTGGTCGTGAATAGCAGTCGCAATTTACTTTGCCCTCCTTCTAATCCCTTTATTTGTCTTTACATAATACCTTCTGTACACCATCGTTAGGCTAATTGGTTTTCTTCATTCCCTACCGGTCGGCACATGCCTATGGTTTGGAAGAAGACTATCCAATTTGCGTAACAGGTGTACTATCCCCTAATATAAGGGGCACTCGCAACCTGAGAGAAGGTAAAAGGAAAAGACAGCTGAATAGTCCTATCCGTTTTCTCCAGAACCAAAAACCATCCTCGAATAAATTCCTTCGAGTTCGTATATAACCATACGATGGTTTTATCCAATGGAAGTGGACGTTCGTAGTAATACGGGGTGTTCTGGAGAAAAGGGTAAAAGTAGGAGTGGCAATGAGGTTTGCAACTCTGACAATCCAAAAGCCAGTGTTTAAGAAGGTTCGGTCAACTTGGTCACCGAGTCATAGTCAAGGGTCGGGTCATGGTTGCTGCCAAAGAGAGAGAGAAAAGAAACACTCAGCGTGCACTCTAACCTAGATCAGAATGGTTATCACTTTATCTAATCTGGAAACCTCCCACTGTACCGTCAAATTCTCCTCCAAACCTGAAAGAAGAATTAGTCGGGATCACCCGAGGAGTAAACCAACTCATCAGTGGGAATCGGGATCCAACTATCATCGCATGATAACGTGACGGAATCCGCTCACGTTATCACACTCCAGAAGGTATGCGCATATCTGGCAAGTTTCAGTTTCTTTAGAAACCCCCGATGTGATTTTTGCCCCATGCTCTTATGACCTTGACTAAGTCCAACATATCATAAGTCACGTGTCAAGTTCTACCCGTCATTATCCAGGTTAATTTGAACCCACCCGTACATACCCTTGACGAAGGCCAAAATAGTAGTACGACTGTCCCAAACCAACGCATCTATCTATGCTGCAGAAAAGTAACAAATAGCTACCATACACTATACCTTGACGAAGGCCAACATACATAGCATGAATACTAAGTGCTACCTTTCTGAAATGACGGAGGGCTACGAATGGTTTTTGACGAAAAACATTTAACGTAATGAACTTGATATCGTTGAAGGAACCGGATAGCTTTATAAAAATATAGTGGCAAAAACCTTTGCTAAAGAGGTCACTCCCAGTGAAGGGATCTCGGCTCTTTCCCCATAGAATGAGGTGCAGGATATTCCAACTGAATACCACGATGCAAAGCAAAAGGCAACCGGCTATAGTGAAGTTATTACCCTGACGCACACTTCTGTCCAAGGGGTCACTCCCGGTGAAGGGATCTCGGCCTTTGCCTCGTAGACTGAGGTGCTGGATATTCATAACCGAATACCACTGTGCAAAACAAAAGAGAACGTCCTTGCAATAACAGCTTTTTGAAAAATTGTTCCAACAACATCAGAATAGGTTTGTTTAGCTTGCATTGATCCGAATCAACGCAGTCCCATCAATTGATCACACCACAAAGAACGAAAATAATGATGTGCGTATATGCCATCCGCATTCGCCACTGGGTCCCGTCATTACCCGTTAGGTTACTTAACTAACGACAGAGCAGGGACTAGACTAGCGCGGATGCAAAACATATACAACATCTTCTAGTATATATATCAATATATAATATTCGCTCAAGGCGTGATAAAATGCAACATCACAGAAATGTAATAAGCATCATAGAACAATACAGATATCTGGGATCCACGGGTTTCATAGAGCCGCTACTGAAACCCGACGTTCCCCTGGTCGTGTGGATAGCCTGTGCAATGAAATCCTAGACCCCTACGGGCGCGGCAAGTTACCCGCCAAAACCTGAAGCGAGACAGCCCCCTTCAGCAACGTGAATGGACCACCCAGCACTTCACGGAATCCGGTAACTTGGGCACCCCTCCTGGGTCAACCTGTACCCCCTACGAGTGCAGCGAATAGCTCGCCAATTCTAGAGTAAAGCCCCCTCCGTCTCAATGCCATGAGATGCGGGCCCGTTGCCCTCTAGAACCCGGCTATCCGTGCACCCCTCCGCGGGGTAATCCTAGTACAGAAAATAAAATATACATACAACGGGTACATCGACCTCAGCCCGGTCGTGCCCCAAAAGAATAATATACAAACAGGCAGTGACGGCAGTCCACATGTCGGACGCTCGCCCCGCAATATCAAATGTACATAAATAACCAAACTGTACTAGCTCCTTTTTGGAAATCCCTTCGGTAAATATCGATGCATTGTAAAAATACTCAGGTACTGTCCTCAGACCAGTCCTGCTTGTTTACTAAACCGGATAGTAGATATACCATGAAAACATGATGCTAGAAATGAAATCGATCTCAAATAAAGTAAACGAAACGCCACATGCGTCTGGCGCGCATGAAAATCGAAATCAATTATAGGTGCCACAAATGTGTACAGAAACAGAACTAAGTGCAACAGGCATGCACAAAATCATACGTCAAGTGCAACGGGTGTGCACGACAACAATATCAGGTGCATCTGATATGCACGAAGAATCCCGATTTAGTATAACTGGTGTGCACAAAATCGCATCAAGTGTGCCAAGCGTGCGCAAGAATCTCAATCAAGTGCACATGGTGCACAAAAACGAATAGCAAGTATAAAAATCGAAATCAAAATCAAATACCTCATAATGTGTAAGAATCAAATCAGGTGCAATGGGTACACACAAAAGCGATCATCAGTACGACTGATACAAAAAAATACGAGTCAAGTGCTACTGTGGTGCACATAAGAAATATCAATCATAAAACGAACCGTCGAAATACTAAAATCCAAAACAACGGAAACGTGATATTCGAATCACCAAATCGCAAATCATAAATACTATCGTCAATGTGCCCCTCTTTCAAGGTCGAAGGGTGCCGGTGCATCCAAAGCTAGCAGAGCAAGTTATCCACTTGCCTCATGTTCACGGTCTGGCGCCTCTGCTCCTATGTCCTCGTCTCTCACTATGGATTTCCAGTTACATGACTCCTCGGCTCAACGGCCCAATACGGAGTGATGAAAGAAACAGTTCCGCTCTGGCGCATCCTCTGAAAATCTCCTGACCAATTATCATAGTCGCACATGTCTCGTCAATGATGACAAACTCTAACCTACTGAGTGTGCGTGATACGACCGATCCTGGGTCCAAGTCTTTTTGTGTATTATTCCATAAAGATTCTGTTAGAGTCTCTCTCAAATCTCGTCTCTGCCAAACTGCCCGAAATTATCACCCTTTACTTAATCCGTTTCTTGTTCCAGGACAGTTGCATTCTCATCACGACTTTTCTCTGGAATAATGGTTGCATTCAACACCCCTGCATAGGCATCCAATCTCTGGTGTCAATGGAGGGGAACGTCATCTCGTCAAGATCTCGTTTGAACCTCTTACTCTGCTTTTCTTCAATGTGGACCAATTCGGAATTATCTCTTCGTAGCTGTGTGAAATGCACTCCAAACAGCGAAACTCATATCTAGAGTCTCCTTTCCGAAGCTACGTACTCGGCATCGCAATTATCCTGTAGTAGGCATCTGGCCAATTACATCCTCGGGGACTCGTCCAAGTCTACGGAGTAATGTGCCTTCGCTCGTTCTAATCTTGCGATATGTGATATCGGTTAGGTTACATGTGATATAACCGGATTGTTGAATCAAGTGTTGATTCAGTGATATGTTGTATGTATATATATATGATATGGCCAGATTATTGAATCATGTGTTGATTTGATAAAGTATATTGAATGTTGTCGGTTATATGTGATATGACCGGATTATTGAATCAAGTGTTGATTCGATAATGTGATATACATATAAGTGATATTAGTCGGTTATATATGATATGACCGGATTATTGAATCAAGTGTTGATTTAATAATTTGATATATATTTTTATATTTGATATAATAATATATATTAACTAATATTATGCTCACTAAAGATTTTATTCTCTTTTTATATATACTGATATATGTATATATGATATATATATATATATATATATATATATATATTTGTTTATATATAAAATACTGTTGTGTCATGGTGGATGATACATAGAACATGGGTGTATGAGACTTACACTAAAGCTAAAAGATAATTGTGGTAATTATTTATTAAGAGTAAATTCAAAATTAGGTGGAAATGAGCATGGCTTAAGATGCTTGTAGAAGCATGTAGAAGCCATGACTCATCCCACTTAATTTGTTTTACTCTAGATATTTTTTCACCCAACCTTTATCTTTAGCCCATGGTTAACTCTCTCATTAGGACTTGAGATATTTTCTTCACCCTAGTTCATCTTCTTCCTCTCTTGATTTTCTTGAGTTGAAGAAAGAGAAAGAGAAAAAGATTTCTATAGTAAGCAAAATTCCTACTTCATCAACCTACTCTTATCTAGCCCATAAGATTAAGTTGTTTGCTTCACTAATTCTTTGATTAGTGAAGAGATAGCTTGAGTTAGAGTAACTTCAAGGTGGATCATCTTCGGCCTCGAAGACGACATAGCAAGCTTGTTCCTTTCACCAAGTGGAGCCTAAGAAAAGTTCTAGGGACCACTACTTAGAGCTAAAGGACTACTACTTGGATCTTTAGAAGTGAAGGACCGGTCTACAAAGATTGTATTCTCTATTTACTTAGTGTAAAATTTGTTTACATGCTTACCAACCCTAATTCTCTAGTTCGATTCTAGGTTAGCGTAGCTTAGACCTCTATATTTTTTAAAATTGCATACTTGATGCATATGGAAACCTGGTAGAGGTACTAAGACACACTTTCAAGAAAAGTATAGAGATATACAAGGATTGAAAAGATGAAAGTATTGGAAATTACCGGTGATTACTTGGCCAGTGGCTTCGACTTCCTCAACTGTCATGGTGAAAGCCTGACGTCATGGTACATTCCTCCTTACCGGAGGCACATTACTATGTCCCCGGGGCACGTTTCTCTGCCCTTGTGGAAAGTTTCTCTATGTCTGGTGGAATTGACAAGGAGGCTGTGCTAGAGGTCTATGTGGAGATGGTGCAGGTAGAGTTAAACGAGGTGCAGGAGCCTGAATAGCTGGCCACTGTGGAACTGTGATTGCGGGTCTAGGTGCTGGAGCTAGGTTGAGTCGATATGGACATGCTCCTATGGCGTGAGTGGATGCACCACAAACCAAACACAGGCCATTCGCACACCTGTAGTTTTTCACCAGGTGTCCATTCCTCTTGCAGTAGAAGCAAAAGTCTGGACCGGGTCGGTTAAATGTTACTCCAGGTCTCCTGGGTGCAAAAGTTGGCCTGGAATAGGCTCCTCCTGCTATCTAGGTGGCAGGGCATTTCACACCGGTAGTCTGAGGTCTGCCCTTCTTCTTCACAACTGCCTCATAGCGTCGGACAGCCTTCAAAGCGAGATCATGGGTTGGGAAATCCCCTGTAGCAAGTGCAATTTGGATTTCCGGGTTCAACCCTTGCTGAAATCATCTTGCCCAGATCTCAGCAGTCGGAATCAGGTGTGCCGCGAACCTGTTACGACCTCATGTTAGCAGTGTAATATGTGATATCAGGAAATTTAAATATTGAGACAATATCTTACCTACTAAGTATGGTAAACTCAGCATCGTATTCATCCACGGACTTGACCCGCATTGAGCCTTGTTGTAGGTGAATGAACTGGTGCTCCATGTCGAAACGAGCAGTCTCAGGGAAGTACTTCATGTCGAACATATCGCGAAACGTCTTCCATTCGATTAGTTGAGCGAGTCGGCTTTCTTCAGCCTTCCACCAAACTCTGACGTTATCTGTTAGTTGCAGCTTTGCAACTCTCACCCAAGCAATCTCTGGCACTTGTGCTACTGCTAGATCATCTTCGATAGACTGAGCCCATTCTTCTGCCTCCGGTGGTCTCTCTTTTCCTGAAAAGTGCTTCGGGTGCAGTGCCCGGAATTGCTTGACTCTAGATGCCTCGACCTCTGGACGATGCATGAGGATAGCAGTTTGCTGCTGCTGACCCTCCAAGAGACTCTTGATGCTTCAAGCAGTACCATTTGCTCATTGATGGGAGATGGAACGGTAGGTGGTGGTGGTAGAGTAGGTGGTGGAGTATTGCCATTGACGTTCGTGCTGGTGTTATTAGGAGAATCCATGATCTTGATAGAAAAGGAATGGTTAGGATAGATTCAAGAAATTTGAAATGTAACGAATGTATAGTTGCTGATTTTTATAATCCTTATGATATATTGCTTAGGATTCCATGCAGAACTGACATGCATGGGCCGCTAACAAAACCCGTCATGCCCCGCTTCCTAGTGTACGGAAGCGGCGACGTGGCGGGCTCGTAACGTATTTACTAAGAAATAAATACGTTAAGCGTAATTAAGCAATATATATATATAATGCATAATAATTGACAGGAGATATAAAATGAACAACAACTTTTATTAACATTCATCTTTACATACAACTGTTGTGAAAGGAAAAGTACAATGAGTAAAGCAGTGCCTAAACAGTGGCATACAAAATGAAAATAATTACAAGATGAACTAGAAGTCCTGCTGAGCAGTGAACTGGTCCAAGTCCTCCTAGCTCGGCTCGGTCTCCTGAGAGTCCGGTCCTCCTGACGAACATTCCAAAGAAAGAAATAGACAGGAATGTTGTCAGCGAACTAGCATTCGGTAAGTCCCAAAATAAATAAAGGAATATAGCAAGTAACGAGAATTGAACTGGTAAGATGTAGAGTTATAAGATTGCTATTCTAACGTAGTTGTTTGTAGCTTGGTACATAAGGTATTTTTGTATACGAGAGGGGTCCATCTTACTCCGTGGACTATGGTAACATGTAGTACAAGGCCCCGTCAAAACCCACGGGACAACGACACGAGAGTTCATGTAGGTGTCTTTTAGTGACCATCTCGTGCCACACTATACATTCCGTACCTATCTACCCCGTTATCCCTGCGTAATGTGTTGTATAGGTTATATTACAAGTCTTTCTGAAACCATGGATATAAGTTTTTCAAGTAGTCAGGTTCAGGATGTAATCTTGTAGTCGTGTCAAGTTATAACCATGGCCCGGTCAAGTCAAGTCATGTATTCAGGTTTGATATTGAAGTTTGAATTCAAGTATTCAGGTTCAAGTTCAAGTATACATGTTAAGGTTTGGATTCATGTTTGAATTAGACTCTGATTTGAGTTAGGATTCAGGTTTGATTTAGACTCAGACTTGAGTCAAACACTTGTAACTGATTTAGATCCTAAATTAGGTTCGGGAGTTATCGGTAACTGCTGCACATGAACGGTAGGATTTGTATCTTTTTCCAAGACAATGACCATTGATAACACCGTTAAGTTTTCTATCTTAAATAGGCAAGCACTCACTTCCTCCGGCTCCGTGGGGCTCAAGAAAAGTGATCCCGCTTAAACCTATAATTACTAAAGTCCTTAAATATAGTTTTACATAACTCGAAGGGGTTTTATGAAAAATATTTTTAACATAGTTTCAAAATAAAGCTCGAGAAGTTATTTATATTATTTAGGGTTTCCATGAATGTGAATTTTAAGGATTTGAGGTATTTTAGTGATAATAGCTTAGCTTGGAAGGTTCAGGGTATTTTACTGTAAAGATTGACTTTTGTTGGTATCTTGATGGTATTTTGATAAAACTTGTAATTATTTCATTTGAAAAAAATATAAGATTATTATATTTTGAAAATATATGAATTTTGTAATATTTATATAATTATTAAAAATTAAATTTTTAATTAAGTAGAAAAATGCGTTTTTCTTAAAAACCGTATTAAAAACCTTTCAAGACCGAATGCTCCGTGAGAAGGTCTGCATCTCGCTCTACTAGCCCAAGGATGTGCGATAATCCACACCGTCCAATAGCGGTTCCCCTAAAAAGGGTTGTAGAGGCATATTTGCAAAGGAGTTAAAAATACAATTTAAAAAAATCTGGTTTTATAGTAAATGGTATTTTCTTGTAATATTGTATTCGTAAAAAAAATACGTTCAAAGAGTATCGTGCTATGGAAACTAAGCGTGTACATGAGAGGTAGGTCATTATCTCGTGAATTTTTATAAAGGTATGTTTAAGCAAAACAAATAAAGATGATATATACAAACTTCATGGTATTTTAATGTAAATGTTAAGTTGAAGTTATTTTGCATGATATTTTTTATTAAAAATAATTGGTTCTAAGCATTGGTTTTGTATTAACAAGCATGGTGTAGGAATATGAATGAAGAATATGTAAGAAAAAATGGAATTATAGAGTTTTAGAAGAAGATGTTGGTATTAACTCCACTTCTGACATATGTTTTGAAAATAAACTTTTAAAGAAGGGGAATAAGGATTGGAAGGACTTACAAGTTAGTTAGGTTAAGAGAAGGTAGAAGGAGGGTGCGTTGTCGTCGTGGCGTCGTGGGGTCGCCGGAACTTGCTTCGATCCTCACCGGAAATTGATCTCTTGCTAACTCCTCTTCTACTCCTCTTGTACTTAGAAAATTTTGAGAACTTTGGCTATAATTTTCAGAATGATGAAGTGCTAGGGCATGGGGTAGTATTTATAGTGTGGAATTAGGGTTTTGGAATTAAAATGGTGAATTAAAATGCATTAAAATTTGGTTTTAAAGGTAAAATTAAAATCTCTATTTGATTGCAGAGCAATCAAACAGTGCAGGGTGTTAAGGGTAGGTGAAAGGACTTGTGTGCAATGCCCGAGCCTTATTGGCCATAGTCGAACCGTCGGTGCTGGCCCAGAGGCGCATCTCGCCGGTCGTTTTAGTGAGGGGGGCTGTTGGATTCTTGCCACGTGTTCATCTCAGTATTAACTCCCTTTTGCACATGTTTGATTTCTTCAGACTTTTCATTTTTATGTGCGTTGCACGTGTAAACTTTTGGGCTTCCAAAAAGTTTAAAAATAAAATCAGAAAAAATAATATGCCTGATGGGATTCGAACACAGGGGCTACGTCACAGTAGTGCAAGATTTTTACCAATGAGCTACAAGTGGCTTCTTGCTGTTCCAAAACAAAATTTACTTATAACTTGTACTCAGGCTTGTAAACTCCTTTCTGAAAAATTTTGTACAGTAATTTCAGAGTCGTTGCATGTCCAATAACCACAAGAATAATAACTGAAAAAGATAGCGGAAGCAATAAAAATCCATGGAATAACTAACCCGCATAAGAGCTATATCAATGAGGTGGTCTTCACTGATCGGCGATCTTGTCGAATACTCACATGCTATGTCAAGTATCTGGGCCATGAAAAACCCAGACGTCAGTGCATCGTAAATATCAAAATAATAGTAATAACCAGGATAGGATGCTATAATTAAACATGGGTATAAATAATAAGCACAGGTATTAAACAGTGAGCTGCATGTATGTGATGTGTATCCTAAAGTCTGTGCTTCTAGATTATCTATTCTATAAGTCTTTGAAATCAATTAATGGAATCGTCGATGTAACTCAATAGTATCCCGTGCGTGCCCGGGACCACGGTCAAGATTCTCAGGGCTGAATCCAAGACGTGTTGCTAAGCAGTAAACAGGTAACATGTACAGATGAATGATGCCGGCATCATCATTCCGGGGCCGGCCAAGCCCGTATAGACTGATCAGTATCTGGAAGTATCGAACTGCTGAGTTACAAGTCAGGTTTCATTATTGATTTCCCCTTAACCCCAGGTTTTGTGTTCAAGTCGGGTATTGATGATATGAATCTACTGCCAACACAGGATCAAGCAGGTACAAGTCTTGTCTATGTAGACAACAAGTCACGTCCGTCAGGACAATAAATCAGGATTGTCGGCATTAGTAAAAGATCCAAGTAACAAGTCTGGTAATGTGTTGTGAACATTTCATGCAATGTATATTAACCAGAATAGATACCAAATGTAAAACTGTAACCAATATCTAAACACGGTAAACATAACTAATGCCATGATGCATATATATCTATCCGTAATAACCGTTTCACGTCCATTACCATGTATATTGCAATCTAGATAACATACTGAACTGATATAGTGGTATGATAATATTGTGATGATCCGACATGCAACTAGGTAACCCATTATCGTTACGAATACAGACTGATAATATAAAACTGTAAATCAGTAATATTTGCTAAATAGTAAAACACATGTACTATAGTTAATCATATAAATATTGATATAAAAAAATAGCATGTTGCAAGTTTAGAACTTGCCTCGGAAACAATAGTTGATGTGCAGGCGATGATGTCAATAGGTTGATCGACTATTGCTACATAAGGAATCAAAAGACAATGGCGTCCGCAATGATAAAGGTGTGCAGCGGGTCGGCGCGACACGACACGGTGCGTGAAGCGGCACGACACGGTGCTGGGCATTGCGGTGACACGGGGCTGATGCGATAGTGGCACACAAGCGGCATCAGCTGAGCACGAAGCGGGTATGGCGTGGCACAGGAGCAGGGCACATGGCATGACACGGTCTGGGTACAGTGATGACACGGTCATAGCATGGTCTAGGTATGGTGATGACACGGTGATAGCATGGTGGTGGTCTGGTGGTGGCATTGTGGTGGTCTGGTGGTGGCACGGTGATTGGGGGGAGAGACGAGAGGAGAGAGAGAGAATTATATTATTATATATAGTATATAATATATTATATATAGTATTTTTATGGATAATATCAAATACTCGGGACTGTACCCAACTACCACCTGTTTGCACGACTCAGTAGAGCCATGGTAGGGAGGTAATCAAAGCACAGTGGGAACAACACAAGACATTATGATGATCTCAGATCTACAGACTAACCTGTACAAGTGTATCACCCTGGTATGTTTATACAATATAATTTGGTATTTTAAGTCTTTCTTTATAATTCTTTTATTATTTTTGCTATTGGGTTACGAATGATTCAACTAGTAGTAGTCGTTATCCGACCCGATCCGCATGTTTAGAACCCGATATGGTACGATTATATCAAATATTTACTAGTACGGTGTATCTACGTGAATCGAGTACTATATATACTTTATATATGTTTAAATCTTTACATATCTATTTATAATACAAGATATAAATAAATAATATTTTTCTAACTAAATTTGCATGGCATATCACCCCATATCTTATTGTTGCTCTTATTTATTATAGTCAAATCTTAAAATATAGACAACAAAATATTTTTTATGAATATTTACCTAAATTTTATTTGGGGGTATATGTATTTAACACTAAATTATTGCATTATGGCCAAAATCTTTACATATGTATTTTATTCTCAAAACAATATTTTTTGACTAAATTCGGGTAATATTTGGAGGCAGTGAACGATAGGAGGGGTTTCGTCTCTCCGGTATTGGGAGTTTATGTTGTTCTATATTCGATTGGCTATAACCGCAAGTCCCTGGTCAGGGCTGATGAGATTTACCGATAAGTGTTATCGGTAGTTTCTCGAATGGTTATAGGGCACACATCGGCATGACTTATCAAGTTATTGGGGTCTGACGATACCACCCCCAGACCCGATATGCAACATATCAGACGAAGAGACAGGACTATACGGTAGGTGTTGCTTATAGGCTCTACAGAGAGTTATGGACAAGTTTACTTGTTGATCTTCTATTCGTTAAATATCTGGGTAGCCGTTACGTGCAACTAAACTTAATAAATGTGATAATATTAGATGTTTCTACACACCCACACATATCTCCTTCTCTCTCTTTCCTCTCCTTCATGTGGTCGAGCCCCCCTTCAAGCAGCCTAAATTTTCCCCACCTCCTTTTCATTCCAAAATTCTTCATTTTTGCTTTAAAAATTAACATAAGGTCTCACTAATTCTTCATTCAACCATTACCCTATATTCTTTGACCAAACTAGAAAGGATCCAACTTTGTCACGACGCGAAAGTACGGAACGTGACTGGCACTTAAATTACGAACGTCTCGAGACGTACGTAATCTAAGTAAGCCAAAACCCAGAAATCTAAACCAAATAATGAAATAGAGTGAAGGTAGACTTATTTAAAGAAAGTGATTTAACTCAAATAAGTCGCATTAAACAATTTTAAAACAACGAAATTTACCGAAAATTTCGACAGTCCCCTTTGTAAATACTGGCCCCCAAACGGGTACAACACATGAAAATACATATAAATCATAAATAAAGGTATCTCCAAGCGGGAGCTAGCTCTTCACCAAAGGCAGAATCACAACCACATGCGATATGTATATCAAAAGCACGAAAATAAACATCTGAAAGTAAGAAATAAGAAACACTGCGTCGGCTCAAGTGAGCATCGACACCAAACCACAAATACAAGTCTCACCGTCTAATCCAATATACAAGGGGTAGATGGAGTATACTAGATACAAATAAAATACATGGTGGGAGCAAAAGAAAATCCTCCAAAACCCACCTATGAGCAAGCTGCAGGCCGAAGCAAACGAAGCGGAATGGAAGGTACACCCGCCACTACTGTGCTGACGGATCAGACCTGCAAGATACTGTGGCACAACGGGGGTGAGTTGCCAACTCGTGAGTAGTAAGTAACATCTAATAAGGCTATCGTAAGCATGCACGCAAATGCGTCACAACCTACGCATATACTAATATGATGCAATGCACTAACATGTATGCAACGTGAATGCATAATCAACATGAAACCTGAGTATGTTTGGTATGAGAAAATCTTTATTTTTCTTAGAAAAACTTATGTGAAGTGACTGAAGTATCATCAAAGAAATCCATAGAAATTCGTGTCAAGTATCGACACAAAACATATATATATCTCAATGTCTCAAAGTCTCAATATCTCGAGCCCCGTCAGTCTGGATCGGCCCATATCATCAAATCTCACGACAACGGTCGGTATCCTCCGGATATCCGCCGCACCAGACATCATCGGTAGATAGTATGCCCCTGCCAGGTTCATCGTCTACAACTCAAACTTCTTGCCCCGGGGTACCATACCGGGCCCACCATGTATCCGAGATGGTTCATCCACTCCTCGAATCGGGTCTCGAAATCCAACAGAAAACATGAAAACTCATGGTGGACGACACATACATCACGAGAAAGCCGCAACTTGTATATTCTTAAAAAAAGGATAATAAGTTTATAAATTCTTGCGATTTTCCCCAAAATCCAGAAATCTCATAAATACTGAATCCTCAAGAAAAATCACAATGTGTAAGCATATCGATGATGATGGATGTCTATAATATGATGATATATACTATGCTATGTACGAACAGAAACTATGTATGAAGGATGATGCTAAGATGTATGCATATGTGACTAGCCATCCTATGTATCAATCTTGATGAATAAATAGACAACTACCCATTTACATATCAAGTACGATGCAAATGCATGGATACCGATTCTAAGCAAGTTCTATAGTGTCCGTGACATAGCAGTTACCAATAGCGTATGTGTTCGCATGAATAGTGCACGTGCAGCATGAACCAATGGTAACGGTGCAAGTGTCCTATGAAATGATATCACATATATATATAAATATAACGATGCGATGCAACGAGACGGCTAACTAGGAAACTATGCATATAAATGAAATTACTACTAGCAACCCTACTGTCAGGCACCTCGCGCCATCCAGACGATCCCTCCATAGATGTATACATCTACTCACCGGGACGCCTCGGCTAATTTGATCCGATCTCGTTCCTGTCTTTCCGCGCCGCATTTGACGTCTCTGCACCCGATTCTAGACTCGCACACAAGCAATTAAAAGAATAAATAAATGATGGGCGCGGAAACAAACGACACAATTCTATCCATACGCACAACAAGACACGCACACACACTTGGTGCAAAAATGTGCTCGCGACCACGCTACAACTACAACTAGGGTCGCGATACATGAAGACTACTAAACCTAGAACCTAATCATACCAATTACGCACTCATAACTCGTTAAATATTAAATGAATTAGGTTGTAGTTCAATTCAACCTCAAACTCACTTAAAACCCAATTATTCCAAAAACATAGTAAGCCTCCTTTATCCATTTTAGTTCAAATCTTGATATTTTAACAATTCTGGTGGCCACGATGCTCACTAAATATCTTAATTAAGTCACACAAACTATTACTAAAATTTTATCTCACCAATTTATATTAATTTTAAAAACCTAGTTTGCAAAAATTATCTAATTTTAACAATTTTAAAGTAACACTTTACAAATTAACAACTAAACTAGATTTTGCATGTCATAAAGTGTTAAACTACACATTGTAATCATGATCAATTTATAAAATCCCTAACTTGATTTTAAAACCCTCTCTTGAATTTTAAATCTTAAAATTAAAACCATAATTAAACTCCTAATTAGGCTAGATTAAAGTAATTATACAACAATTTACCATAGGTTAAAGATTTATACCTCACAAGTTTTGAAATCTAGTATGCTAACTTAGCCTCCAAAATGCTTTCTTTTCTCCAAGATCCTTGCTAGTTTGAACAAAGAATAATAGGTAAAGGTTTAATGATGAATTGTGAGAGTTTTGTATTGATTTTTGAAGCAAAATTGAAGAATTTTTTAGAAGAATTGAAGTGGGGAAATTTTGGGGCAGCATGAGGGAAAGGCTCGGCCATTACATGAGGAAGGAAAGAGAGAGAGAAAAGTGTGTGGGTGAGTGTGGAATTTTCTAGATTAATACAACCCTTCAAGCTCATTTAATGCACTTCTTTTCACTTTTTATTTTAATTCCTTCTCTAATAATTTTAGAAGTAAGAAATGAGATGAGAATTTGTGAGAGGGCTGCTACTTACATGGCACGGCCAAGTGAGGTAGGAATGAGTGTAGAAATTTCCAATTCAAGAAAAATCCCATCATGACATATATTAACTCCTTTTTCTAAATTAATTTATTTCCTAATTAATATTGTGCTAGAAAACTCTAGAAACATGGAGAAAATTAGTAAAGAAAAGAGCATGTTACAAACTAAATTTTGTGTTGTCATGATTCACTAATGATTGATTAACCCATTCCAATTTGTAATTATCACTAATTAAATGTATAAATGAAAGCTTAAAATATTATTTAAAATAATTAATTAAGGAAAATATTTAAGTAACTAACAATTTATAAGTGACTAAATAAATACCAGTTACTAGCAATTACATAGTTAAAATAGGCGTATTTTAAGTCTATGATGAAAAATAATTATAGTTAAGTTTTATGGAAAATACAATTTATTTTACCGATTATCGGAAAATTTTCCTAAACGATTTATTTATTTATTTATTTTTAAAACGTTACACTGCAGCTGATCGAATAAGTCATCAATACGAGGTAATGGATACCTATTTCATACCGTAACTCGATTCAGCTGCCTGTAGTCAATGTACAACCTCATGCTGCCGTCCTTCTTTTTAACGAATAAGACAGGAGCTCCCCACGGCGATACACTCGGACGAACAAGCCCCCTGCCAAGAAATTCTTGCAACTGACCCTTGAGCTCCTTCAGCTCCGTCGGGGCCATCCGATAAGGCGGTATAGAAATAGGCCCCGCTCCCGGAATCAAGTCAATGGAAAATTCGATGTCGCGATCAGGCGGCAATCCTGGTAACTCAGCAGGGAACACATCAGGAAATTCTCGTACAATCAGAACCTGGTCTAACGGGACCTCAACGGCTCCTACGTCCTGAATAAACGCTAAGAAACCACGACAACCCTTCTTCAAGAGCCGTCCCGCACAAAGAGCAGAAATCAGGTTGGCAGGAGTGATACTGCAGTCTCCCTGCACAACAAAAATCGGTTCGCCAGGAAAACAGAATCTGACCGCTTCCCCCGACAATCAACATAAGCATGACAAGCGGCCAACCAATCCATACCGAGAAGTACATCAAAATCTAGCATATTTAGGAGAATCAAATCGACTGACGAATCCCTATCACTAATACGTACTGAACAGGACATGTATATGTGTCGGGCTACGAAAGAATCTCCCACAGGAGTAAACAAGCGGTAATTCTAACAACGACGGCTCTCTCCCCATAGAAAGTGCAAAGTGTGCAGACACGTAATAGTGCGTAGAACCGGGATCAAATAAAATATGTGCATCTATGGAACATACGGAAAGAGTACCCGTCACAACTGCATTGGATGCATGGACATCCTGTGGAGTCAAAGCAAAAACCCGAGCCTGGCCCCTACCAGCATCCTGACGTCCTCTCCCTCGGTCTCCTCGCCCTCTCTAAAAACGTCCTGCAAAACCTCGACCTCGCGGTACAACGGCTTGGCACATAGTGCCAACTGGTGGAGGAAGTAATCCCATCGAAGTAGAAGGTGGAGGGGGTAAAGCAGCCTGTGGAAATCCAGCCCCTCCGTGGAGTCTAAAATACCTAGCATAATGCCTTGGACGTCCACAACTAAAACATATAGATGGGGGCCTCTGCTCATCGGGGTACAAACTGAACATCTGGCCCTGAGTCCAACCTCGACCAAAACTGCGGCCTGGAGTGTGTCTGCCTCGTCCTCTGCCAAACTGCCTGGTAACTGACTCAATAGGTCTGGTCCTCTTTGGCTCAGGAACGATCACTGTCTCGTTCAGACGCTCTTCTACTCGCATAGCTGCGTCCATGGCCTGCGCATAAGTATCGAAATGCTGGGAGCCTATAGCAAGGAACATCTGTGTATCCAGACTCCTCACAAACCTCTTCACCCGAAGCTCCTCCGTAGGAACTAAGTATGGAGCATGGCATGATAGCCGGGTGAACTGCAAGTCATACTCTGCCACCGGCATATCTGCAGATTTCCGCAACGCCTCGAAACGGTTGGCTCTAGCGTATCTCATGCTCTGCGGAAGGAATCTGGCTAGGAAAACCTCAGAAAACTCTGTCCATGACATCAGAGGAAGACCTGTGGCTCGCCCTCTCTCCATCGACTCACACCATGTCTATGCAAGTCTCTCTAATAGAAAGTTGGTCAGCTCCACTGACCACGCATCTGAACATCTCAATGACCTGCCGATCCTAGCCATCCTATCAAGAAATGATTGAGGATCCTCTGCTGCGTCTATCCCCGTAAACACCGGAGGCCTCAACCTCATGAACTCCGGAAGTGATACCTCCATAACCCTCGAGTCTACAAGTGCAACGGTCTGCACGGGCTGTACAACGGGCTCTACCATCGTTGGTGCCTGATCCTGTCTCTGAACACGGCTGGCCTCCATCAACTACCACACCATCTGCTGTAAGCCCAACATGCCCTCCTCTATCCTAGTCAGTATATCTGGAGGAGGAGGATCAACATGCTCTGGTATCGCCGGAATGTCCTATACGTCATTCGCCGTCACAGGCGGATTTGTCCTAGCTGCATCCATGGCTGTGGCTCGCCTAGCTCGCGTAGCCATAGAAACTGGAACATGAAACGAGAGTTGATAAGTCGTACGAATAAGAACAACAATAATAGGGAGTTAAAGGAAGGATTAATCAAGATATACATCCTAAGATTACTTAGGCTGAGTATCGTAGCGTAAATATGCCGCGGAACATATGTGTGGTACTCTACTTATCCTAAATTTCCTACTCCATCAAACCAAGGGTCGACCTACATAACGAAATTTAAAGCCTACTAACTTCAAATCACTACTCGGTTCCGTAAGGTTAATCCTAAACTCTGATACCAACTTTGTCACGACCCGAAATTCGGATGTGACCGGCACTTAGATTGTATGACACCTAAAGATGTCGACACAATCTGAGTAAGCTAAAAACCAAGATCAAAAACCCTTTTTTGCTGAATTAAAGAAATTTTTGTTTTTAAGAAAAAGGATGAGGTAGCATGTCGAATGATTTTAAGAAATGAAATCTAACAACTGATTTTTTTAGCATTTAAAATGTTCAACGGTACCTCCTTATTAATTATTAATAAAAAACAGTTACATAATGTTTTAAATTGCATCCCTAGTTGGGAGCAAAATAATGCCAAACAGCGGAAATCAATATGCATCAATAATACGACGCTCAAGCGAAGAATTTCATGCATAAGTAAAGAAAGCATAAATTAATACAACTAGATGATCTCACTTAATCAAAACAAATATATACAAACATATCTCGTTCTAAGTCAAATATACAGGGTCTGATGGAGAATTACTAGATCCAATATACATTTACCAAAATAGGTTACTACGTAGGTAACCCACCTATCAAAATAAGCGATAGAAGCTGACAAGTAGATCCGTACTGCTGCTATGCGTCCACGCGTCTCCTGCAAGGAACTAAGGCACAACGGGGGTGAGTTGCCAACTCAGTGAATAAAACTAACATCTAACAGCTGATAATGTAAGTATGACGAACTAGAGTTAACAGTAATAAAGATAAGTATAATGTATGATAACATGTGGATGCATAAATATGTACTAACTAAATGTATAAATCAACACTGAAATCTCATCAATTATTTCCAAGTAAGGCTCATTTTTCCGTGTCCAACATCGACACAAATCTTCTGTTTCCAGCAGGCATCGTTCCCCAAACGATCCTGTCAATCCATAACATCGGTGGGTATCCTCCAGATATCCGCCGTGTTTCACAACTATCTCCGGTATCGAGTATCCTCGTTAGGCTCTCCGCCTCAAATGCGGCTATCCTGCCCCTCGGTCTCGACCGGGTCCACCATGAATCCGACTGTATAACTCCCCCACTTAGTCCGGATAACGTAAAAATCCGCAACCCTATAGCTCTCCCACTCGGTTCGGAATAAAACCAAATCATAAAAACAGTATCTCATGGTGGACATATCACATCAAACCTGAAGAATCGCCGAATATACTACATAGCACATAAAACTCAAAACCAGAAATCCGCATAATCCAATGCATCTTATATCATAATTAATAATACTCGAAAATGAAGCATGATATGTGTTCATAATAACATTGTTGCAAATTTACCACTATTACTGATGCTTACGGTATGAAGTAAATCATATGTGACATAGCAAATACTAAGTGTATATGTGACATGTCAATATCGACGAGATGTAGTATAACATGTAGATATGTGCACGTGCAACATGATTCGTCGATAATTTGTGCAGTGTTCTAGCAATTGTTAAACATGACGTTTTATATATATGAATGCATACGAGGAGGTTTCTAAATTCAATTTTATACACAAGGAACAATTATAACTAACTTAAAATCACGGGCGTATTACGCCATCCCTACAAAATCTCCTGGTAGATGTTTAGTCTACTCACCGGAATACGTCGAAGCTACTCGGATGTCATCAATCATTTTCCCTTCCTTACGGTCTCCGAAGTCCCCGCGGTCGAACCTAACATCGAAATTAACTTTCGTATAAGAGTGGCTAAAATCAGATACGGCGAAAATGTGAAACTAATAGACTTACATGCTAAATGTGCTACGTGAGAATATCGTGAGTTAACTGGACCTAGTTTAACCGGAGCTAACCCTATTCAGGTCGCAACAGGCAGAAACAGAAATCGTGACACGATATATCCGTATCGTATTTAGAACTTTAACCCCAAAACAAATATTTGCTTCTAGATTTTATATCCAGAAAATATAACTTAAACTAACAATACCAGACACCCTAAAATACATACAGAGAGCTACCCTAGAAAAACTAACACCTAACTCCATTGAAAAGCCGGCGAGCTCGGATTTTGGGAAGATGTCGCCGGTCGAACATTTTAGGAATGGGTCCGTGTTTCTGGTATGTATTCTATGTCCAATTTAAAAGATTAAAGTATTGTTTGATCTTGTTAATTATTATCTAGACTATAGCAGATTCAAAACAGAGCCTAAATTTATCCAAATACGATATATTCCGATATCATAAATCTATACTAAAACGGAATTAAACAAGATATGAGATATGAGATTATACCAACTGAAGGATCCACTGAGTTAATTCATCAAGGAAAGCACAAGAACAAGGTAGCCTAGCTTGAGAGTTGAGGTAAGGAATCACTTAGTACTTAGCTTCTCTTCTTCTCTTTTTCTTTGGTGTGTTCTAAGATTTTCTTTATTTTTTCTAATTTAGTTAGATTGTTTCTAATTTAATATATCAACTGGACAATTTGAAACAATATAAGGATAAGAGATGATAAGGCTAGGAGGTGGTGTCACCATGAAGGATGGCGGTGCTTTCATGCAAGGAGAAGGTGGGGTTATTTGGTTTAGCCTAGGGTGTGGTATATATGAGGTATAATCTAACCTTAACCCTAATTTAACCCATTTACATATTAACCCTTATATAAATTCTAATTCTCACAAGAACTAACACTTTTCACAAAACCCCTCACATTATATCATATAACATAATGAAACTAAAAATTTCACTAAAACCCTTCTTAATAACTAATGTTACAAACTAATTATTCAAATTAATTAATTTCACACACTACTTATGAAAGGTCACATTTTGTTTCAATAAAATTTTAAATTAACATTTTCTATTAAATAAATTAATTAATTAATTATCTAAAATATTTCAAAATGTTACAATACCCTCATTCTGAGCTTAAACCTTATTTAAAAAAAGATGAAAAGAAAACCAACTTCCTCCTCCTCCTATGGCCATCATAGCTGGAAACTGCGTCGGCGCCACCCTCCCCCCTCCTCCTCCATCTGTCCATATCATCATCACCACCACCACCACCATCTTCTTATTCTTATTCTTCTACCTCTTCCTCTCCTGCCCACAGTCCCTATGTCCTCAGCGCCCCTAACTCCCTACCCCCACTGCCCATCACCGCCACTATCATCTTCTTATTATGCTTCCTTCCACCCTCTCTCGACCACCACCTAGTCGACCCCTTCCACCGGCCTCCTCCTGCACCGGCCCCCATCATCTTCTTCTTGTTTTCCAGACCTCCCCTCCCTCGACCTCCCCAACCCAGCTCTCTCAATCCCCCAACATCCCCCACCCCCGACCTCCTCATACCCGCTCTCTTCTCCTCATTCCCTTTCAACAACCCCTCTCCCCCGACCTCTATCAATCTGCCCCTCACTCTGCCACCCCTTACCTAGCCCCACCTCTCCACCGACCTCTATCAATCTGCCCCTTACCTAGCCCCACCTCTCCACCACCATCATCTTCTTCTTCTTCACCGCCGTCCCTGCCATCATCATCATTCCCTTCCTTCGGCCCTCCCTCTGCTGCCCTCTACCTATTTTTCCAAAATTATAATTTATTTAATTAATTGTGACGACCCCAAAATCCCCGTGCATTTGTATTTTCTTCATTGTTTTCTTTTCAAATGTTAGTATATATTCAATTCGTGTTGAATATATATAAGATCAAATTTGTATCCTTTTGGTTCAAAGAACCCTTTCATAACCTACAAATGAATTATGACCTTTCACTTTCCTTTTTCATTTAACCCCCACAATTGATCCATATTAAGTGGAATTAATATGACAACATAGCTCGACTCTTTATATCGTCTTCTTCATCTTTTCTTCTTTCTTCTCAAACCCAAATCCTCTCTAAGTTTTGGAAGAGCCTTGGTGAAGCATCGTTTACCATCAAAGTTTCAAAGCCTCGGTCTAGTTGAGGTCTTTCCCACAAATCGGCAATACAGTTGTTATACCGTATTGCAACGCTATTAAGTCATCCTTCTCTTCTTTCCCTTTTCTCTCTCTCTCTCTCTTTATCCTTTACTCTTTATTCGACTAGACTTGCATGATATCGGTAGCCTTGTCTGATTTTTGTAGGGAAAAAAGTATTGATTGTGAAAGATATGTGCATGAATGGTTGCCTATATAACCTATACGTTTTTGTTTAAAATGCTCGTGGTATTTGTGGGTAGTCTATGGCAATTTTCGCATGCTATTAACATTATAGGTAGCATCTTATAAGAGTTGCAAGAAATGATTTATGTGAAAGGATTGTTATGGCAGCTTCATGAAGTCATGTATGTTTCTTTTGTAACCTGATTGCATGCTTAAGAACATCGATGATATACTTTAATTCGCGACATGATTTTTATGGACTCACTCATGTATTTTCTCCTATATATCCATAATTATTATGTTTTTAAAAATAAAAGAAAACGAGATTGCAAATAAAAACCATAGTATTGTCGCTTGTAAATATGATCTTAAATACCTTAATCTTTAAAAAAAATTATTAAATTAATTTCTATCTCGGGAAATTTGAATAAAATTAGTTAAGATAATAGACACTTTTATAAGCACGCTGTAAAAATTTCAAAACAAATGGATCTCTGGTTTAAGTTTTACGGCTCTCGTAGTCGTTATTTTCGACAGTTCTGGAAACCGATTTCAACACCTATTTTTAAAAATTCATAACTCTGTTTTCAGATACCCAAATTGAGTGAAATCAAATTGGTTTGACAACTAGATCGAAAGATATAAATTTTCTTAATTCAACCCTACTTCTGAAAGCCGACGGAAATATTTTATTTATGTTTTTTATATTTATGTGTCGAATCTGGACAGATTTTGTCCTAATCTGCGCACTGTTTTTCAAAACATCATATCTAGCACTACAGAACTCGGTTTGAGACAAACTTTAGATGTATGGATTCCATTTTGATAGGCATACAACTTTTCTGTGGAACCCTAGACTCAGAAATGTATATATCGATAAGATATATGCTCTACAAGTTACCCCTTCTTTGCTGTCCGAGAAAATAAAATATGTTTTATACCCTTAGATTAAAATAATCATAACTATAGTTTCAGAAATCCAAATCGCATAAACTCAAGTTGTTTTGATAACTATACTAAAATACCTACCTTTTTCTAGTTCAACTTCAGACCTAAAAACCGACTGAAAATATCAAAAACTGCACTTTTAAAATATGCAACGGCGCTAGACAGATTTTGCTCTGCACTGCGTAGCGATACCAAAATGTGATTATGTCCTAAACTATTAATCGGAATTAAACGAGACCCAAACTTATGGCTGCATAATGTCTAGGACTACATTTCTCGTGTTGACACGATTTCATAAAAGTGACAGAACCATTATTTATCTGCGCTTGTTTTATGATGCAAATCTGAACTTCTATTATTGTATGTTTGACCTTACACTATTTGACATATACGTGCCTTATTCTATGCTTTTCGATATGTATGCTTCATGAACCTCTTGATATCTGAATAGTTATGTGTACATGTTGCCACGATTATATAATCCTTGTTTGACACGAAGTTAACTCGAACCTTGAATACTGCAACAACTCCAATTTCATTGCACAGAAAATTATTTAAAAGTTAATGTACAATTGGGGTATTTGCAAATCCTGTGTACGCTATAAGTATTTGTTTTATTTTAAAATAGTAAGAAAGCACTTGTAGCTCATTGATAAAGCCTTGCACTGCTGCGACGTAGCCCTGTGATCGAATCCCCCCAGCAACATTATTTTTTATTTAAATTTCTTTTAATCTTTTAGAAGCCAAAGGGTTTGCACGTGCATTACACGTAGAATGTTAAGTTGCATATTAATTAAATATATGCACGAGGGTATATGAATCGTGAGGGACACGTGGCAAAATTTTAGAGCTCCTCCACCGGTTTTCGACCGGCGAAACTGTTGCAAAAACCGGCACCGCCGGGTCCCCCGTCAGCAATAGCTTCCATATTTTCACCCGAGCACCTCTTCAGCTACCCCACTAACCCCACACTATTTATTTTCTCTGCACATTTCCAGAGAGCAATAAAACCCTATTTAATCCCATTTTCAATGCAATTTTTAATGCATTCTTCCACCCCCTAAACCCTAATTTCCCCTATAAATATCACACTATATTTCACCCCTCCTCATTCAGAATTTCCTGTCAAAACTCTCAAAAACTTTCAAGTCTCTAGTTGTGCAAGTGGAGTTAGCAAAGGGTGAAGATCCGGCGACGTTCCGAGAAGTTTCCTGTGACGAAACGATTCCCCGAAGACTTCATTAGTTTCCTCTCTTCCTCCTCTTGTTCCCTAGCTTGTAAGTCCTCCTTCCCCTCTCATCTTCTATTCTAAAAACATTCACTTCTAAAACCCGACGGAAGCGGAGTTAATTCGACTTCCGATTCGGTTTTTCTTTAAAATGGTTATTTTTCTTAAACAATCAAAACCATACTCTCATATAATGTTTAACAAACATTAACAAACATATTTAAACAAGTTTCATTCCAAAAGAATCTCTATTGCAACTTTTATCGTATTTTTACGGTAAAATACCACATATTTTACATTTCGCCATAAAACAACATAAAACTTATATTACCTTTAGATAACTCACGAGGTAATGACCTACCTCCTCACAACAAACATCTTTAACATAGCACGATGAATTTTTGGGAATATTTTAATGGGATAACACGACTTTACAAATAAATACCATCAATTTATAAAACCATTTCTTTAAAAAGATATATTAAACAATTCCTTGCAATTGCGCCTATATAACCCACTTTTGGGGACCCCGTTCGGGATGGTGCGGATTATCGCACATCCTCGGGCCTAGTAGAGCGAGATGCAGACCTCCGAATGGAGCATTCGATCTCGATGGAATTTCTATGCATTTTTCTTTAGAAAATGAGATTTCTACAAGAAAATAAATAAAATTATTTTCATTAAATATATATATATTATCAAAATATTTACTTTAATTATATTACATAAATATTCCAAGTTTTCAAAAGGAATCACCATTACATGAAATTACCATCCAAATACAAAACAATACCGATATTTCAATAAAATACCCTATACTATGAAAATTAGGTTTTACTCACTAGAATTTTCACATTTATAAAATATACAACTATGAAAACCCTAAAGACGATAATTAAATTCTTGAGGTATATTTTGAAAATTATATCAAACTATTTTTACATAAAACCCCTTCAAGTTATACTAAATTATAATAAGGACCCCAGTAAACATAAGTTTAAGTGGGACCAGTCTCTTGAGCCTCAGAGCCAGAGATATGGGTGCTTGCCTATTTAAGCTAGACAATCTAACAAACGGTGTTATCAACACGGTAATTGTCTTGGAAAAAGACACAAATTCTGCCGTCCATGTGCAGCAGTTACCGATAATATCAAAACTAATTCAGGATTTCAAGTTCTTTTCAAAAGTGTCTGACTCAGACTCAGTCTCAATCTAATCAATCTGACTTGAATGTAATTTAAGTATATAACTACAATACAACATGAATCCATGAATCTGTCTATTCAATCTATATCAATCTATATTGACCGAACCGAACCATAGATATACTCCGTCTACATGACTCTCCATTTACATTTATTCTATTTACTGATATCATGGTTTCGGCAAGTCATCCATCTATATAACAAAACAATACAATCAATATAAAAGACATCGCGGGGTTTATAAGGGGTAGATTGGTACAGAAGGTGTTAAAAGTGGCATGAGACTGTAACCATAATACACCTAACCTGAATATCTATTGCCGATGTACCATGGTTGAACGGTTCCTTGTGCTCTGTATACCTTAGTCTCCGGAATAGTGGGACTCCTCTCGTATACACTGGTATTTTCTGTACCAAGTTACAAACAACAGCGTTAACAATATAATCAAACATTATAAGATATATTCTCTCTCTGTCTATTCTATCTCACTTACCTTTGGGACTTACCGAGCGATTGTTCGCTGACGACGTTCCTTTCTTCTTTTTTTGGAATGTTGTCAGGTGTTTCAAACTCATTGGAGATCAAGCCCAGCGCTGAAGATTTGGAGTAGATACCATTTGACCCAGAGCTGTAGGCACTTGTACATATTATTTCATTTCAGTTATGCCATTGTTTAGGCATCGCTTTCTATTCATGTACTTTCATTTCAGTTGTACATGTAAAAGAATGTTTAATACATAAAGTTGATGTTCATTTACATTCATGTCGCTTGTGTATTTTACTTTATATTTCTTAGTTACGCTTAGCGTATTTACTTCTGAGTAAATACGTGGCGGCCTGCCCATACACTGGAAAGCGGGGCGTGACAGGTTTTGTTGGCGGCCCATACAGGTCAGCTTTGTATGGACATGCAGGCCAGTTCTGCATGGACATGCGGGTTAATTCTGCATGAAAACCTAAGCAATATAACACAAGAACCAGCAACTAAAAACATTCTTTACATATTCCTCGAATCTTCCAATTTCATATATTTTGAATATGTCCTAACCCAAATTTTTCTTTCAAGGTTATGGATTCCCCAAACAACACCAGCACCAACTTCAACAACACTCTACCACCTCTACCGCTTACACCTACCGCCGCTGCTCCGATCAATGAGCAGACAGTATTGCTTGAGGTGATCCGCGGCCTCCTGAAGGGACAACAGCAGCAGACTTCTATCTTAATGAACCGTCCAGAATCGGAAGCCCCAGGGGTAAAACAATTATGGGCTTTGTATCCTAACCAATTCGCAGGAAAGGAGAGCCCTCTAGAAGCTGAAGAATGGGCTCAAAGTATTGAGGATGATCTGGCAGCGGCACAAGTGCCAGAGATCGCTTGGGTTCGAGTTGCAAAACTGCAGCTCACTGACAATGCACGGATTTAGTGGAAGGCGGAAGAAAGTCGTCTTGACCAACCTATCGAATGAAGGACTTTTCGCGATATGTTCGACGCGAAATACTTCCCAGAGACTACCCGATTCGATATGGAGCAGCAGTTTATTCATCTACAACAGGGTTCGATGTGGACCAAGTCAATGGATGGGTATGACGCTGAGTTTACCATGCTCAGTAAGTAAGATATGTCTCAGTATTCGATTTCCTAATATCATATATTACACAGCTAACACAATACCTTAACAGGTTCGCGGCACATCTGATACCAACTGTTGAGATCCGATCCAGACGGTTCCAGCAAGGGTTAGATTCGAAAATCCAAGCTGCCTTGGATACAAGGGATTTCCCAACCCACGAATTGGCCCTGAAAGCTGCCCGCCGATATGAGGCAGTAGTAAAGATGAGTGGCAGACCTCAATCTGCCAGGATGAAGCGTCCTTCCACTCAGATGGCAGGAGGAGCCTCTTCAAGGCCACTATTTGTGCCAAGGAGACCGGGAGTACCGAACAACCGGCCCAACCTAGTCCTTTGTACCTACTGCAGGAGAGATGGACATTTGGCGAAAGACTGTCGGCGTGCAAATTGCCTTTTCTTAGTCTGCGGCTCAGCTACTCATGATATCGGGTCTTGTCCTCGGAGACATAACCCAAATGCTGCACCTAGGCCAGCAATCACTTACCAGCAGCGCCCAGCCATCCAGGCACCTGCTCTACGACTCGCACTACCTGCTCCACCTCCTCGTCATCTGACTGCACCTCCTCCTCGTCAGTTCTATCAAGCTCAACGGAACATACCTCAAGGACCAAGGAACGGACAGAGGAATGCTCCTCCAGCAAGGAAGAATGTGCCGAGGCGACAGGCTTTCACAATGACTGTGGAAGAGGCTGAAGCCATCGGATAAGTCATTACTGGTAACATTTTCCCTTCAAGCTTTACTTTCCCATATATATATACATATCCATATATTTTCCTTATACCTAAAACCTATCCCACATAACTTAGGTACAATTTTAGTAGCCTCACTCCCTGCACTAGCACTCTTTGATACTGGAACTCTCATTGCTTTATGTCACAACGGTTCGTCCGAACTCATGCGATTCCAGTCAAACCTCTTGTATCCAGCTGAAATGTCAGTTCTGGGAGTGGAGTTCTAAAGGCGGTAATGGGATACGATCTGTGTCCAGTGGTCGTCTGCAGCAGAGAATTCTATGCTGACTTCAAGGTGCTGGACATACCGAATTTTGATGTCGTTTTGGGTATGGATTGGCTCGGAACATTCTATGCTATCATTGACTATCGTCAAAGGAGAGTAGTATTCGAGATTCCAAAGTATCCGGTCTTCTATTTCAAAAGTGGAGACCGTACCATGAAGCCAAGTACATACAAGGCGAAACCGAAGAAGGCGGTGATCGCAGCAATTCAAGCGGAGGAAGGATCAAAGCCAAAAATAGTTCGAGAGTTCGACAACGTATTTCCTGAAGACATGTCAGGTTTGCCTCCCGATCGAGCTCTTGAATTCAGCATTGATTTAGTATCAGGAGCACAACCAGTGATCAAAGCACCATATCGATTAAGTCCGGAAGGATTGAAGGAAGTCCGAACTCAGTTGGACGAATTATTGGCGAAAGGATGGATTCGTCCCGGCACTTCAAGTTGGGGATTACTTGTTCTGCTTGTGAAGAAGAAGGAAGGTTCATATCGAATGTGCATTGATTATAGAGCCTTGAACGATGTAACTATAAAGAACAAGTATCCACTCCCACGCATCGACGATCTGTTCGACCAGCTAAGTGGATCTTGCGTTTTCTCCAAATTGGTCTTCGTTCGGGTTATCATCAGGTGAAGGTCAAAGAATCTGATATCCATAAAATGGCATTCAGAACTCGCTATGGAGATAACGAATTTCTTGTGATGCCATTTGGAGTGACCAACGCACCAGCTATATTCATGAACCTAATGAATCAAGTTTTTCGGGAGTACCTAGACAGGTTTGTTGTCATCTTCATCGACGACATCCTGGTGTATTCTAAGAGTCGGAAGGAACATACCGAGCACCTACAAATTGTCCTGGAAACTCTACAACAACATCAACTCTACGCCAAGTACAGCAAATACGAATTTTGGCTAGATCAAGTTGGTTTTCTTGGACATATTTTATCAGGTGATGGAATCTCTGTAGATCCAGCTAAAATTTCAGCAGTAAGCGAATGGCCGACACCGAAGTCAGTGAAGGACATTCGAAGTTTCTTGGATCTAGCAGGATATTACAGAAGGTTCATTGAAGGATTTTCGAATATTGCAACACCCCTGACCAAGCTCACACGTAAAGATGAAGAATTCGTATGGTCAGAAGCATGCGAGCGAGCTTTCGTAGAACTCAAGTCAAGATTGACATCAGCACCTATTCTCGTTATACCGGACCAATCTGGAGGTTTCGAAGTACATTGCGATGCATCCGGTAAGGCATTAGGATGTGTTCTACATCAGCACGGTAAGGTTGTGGCTTATGCTTCAAGACAGCTGAAGATTCATGAGCGTAATTATCCAACGCATAATTTAGAGTTGGCGGCCGTTATCTTTGCTCTTAAGATTTAGCGTCATTATCTTCTTGGTGAACGAGTTGACATATACACAGATCATAAGAGTCTGAAATATGTGTTTGCTCAGAAAGAGTTGAATATGCGGCAGAGAAGATGGTTAGAACTCATGGCGGACTTTGACATCAACCTGCAATATCACCTAGGGAAGGTGAATGTAGTACCTGATGACCTTAGTCGCCAACCATTAGCATTAAATCTCACCGCACATTGGAAGTTTCAACAAGACTTGCATCAAATGGAGATTGAAGTGGTCATGCAAGGTAACGCTTCAAGTTTGATGAACTTACAAGTTCAATCTACCATTGTCAATCAGATCAAAGCAGCTCAAGCAAGTGATGCTAAGTTGCAAAAGATCAGAGAACAAGTGGAAAGTGGACTTCGAACAGACTTCATCATCCATGAAGACGGATCTTTGAGATACGGCAGTAGATTGTGTGTACCAAAAGGTTTTGTGCGAGAAGAGTTGATGAAAGAAGCTCACGGCTCTCCTTATTCAGTACACCCTGGAGGTACAAAGATCTGCGTCAAAATTACTGATGGCATGGAATGAAGCGTGAAGTAGCCAGAAGCATCGCTAAATGCTTGGTGTGTCAGCAAGTAAAGGCTGAACATCACAGGACTGCTGGATTACTTCAACCGTTACCTATCCCGGAATGGAAGTGGCAACACATCACAATGGATTTCGTGACTGCTCTTCCTCGTAGCACGAAGGGTAACGATGCGGTATAGGTTGTTGTGGACCGACTCGCAAAGTCGGCTCATTTTATTCCCTTTCGAGTTGGCCAATTTACTGAGATAGTAGCAAAGAAGTACATGGAGGTAAGAATCTAAGTAAGATTTAAATCTTCAACATGTACTATCTCTGATACCCATGGATCATGCAGGAAATTGTGAGATTACATGGAGTACCGGTCTACATTGTCTCCGATCGTGACACCAGATTTCGATCGCAATTTTGGCAAAGTCTGCAATCTAGCTTGGGAACAAGTCTGAATGTCGGCACAGCTTATCATCCACAAACAGATGGTCAGTCTGAGCAAACTATTCAGATCTTAGAAGATATGCTCAGAGCGTGTATGCTAGACTTCGGAGGATCGTGGGAAGATCACCTACATCTTGTGGAGTTTTCATACAACAACAGCTACCAAGCAAGTATAGGAATGCCACCCTTTACAGCGCTTTATGGAAGGAAGTGTCAATCGCCATTAAGTTGGGACGACATCGGAGATAGAGAACTCCTTAGACCTGAGATGATAGTAGCAACTGTCGAAGTGGTTCACACTATCAGGGAAAAAATATGCATAGCCCAAGATCGACAGAAACACTGGGCTGAAGTAAAGCGCCGTCACTTGGAGTTTCAATCGGGAGAACATGTATTTATGAAGATATCTCCGAACCGTGGAGTAATTCGTTTTGGAAGACGGGGTAAGCTTAGTCCAAGGTATATTGGATCGTTCGACATACTTGAACGAGTCGGTGAAGTGGCTTATCGCTTGGCACTTCCATCTACATTGGAAGGAGTGCACAACGTGTTCCACATATCCTAACTCAGAAGGTATGTGAGTGATCCCAGCCATATTCTTGATCATTCCGAGCTCACTGTACAGCCAGACTTATCCTGTGAGCAACAACCTGTTGAGATCCTGGATAGAAAGGTGAAGTCACTTCGGAACAAAGAGGTCAATTTGGTTCGAGTGATGTGGAGAAAAGATTCACCAGGAGAATCAACATGGAAAAAGGAAGATGAGATGCGTGCAAGATATCCTCATTTATGTTAGTTATATGTATGCCCTAGAGGCCATTATTATATATGTGATGTATATTATAGTGGATGCTTGGACATATATAGGGAGGACTTTCTTGCTCGGCATGATAGTATGCTATCTGGTTGCTCTTTATCTTAACATGTACACTTATTGTCTCTCTATTACATGTTGATAAAGCTCTTAGGATGAGTACTTGACTACCAGGATTATGATGCAGATCATACTAGTGGGGCAGAGGTAGTCGGTAAGTACATCCTTCAAATGTACCTAATTGTGGGAGTATCGAGACAGGGCATCGATATTCCAGAGTAGACTAGCGTATACGCTTCTCGACCCATGTGATGGGTGATGGATGATCCCATATCCATTGGTGTTTGACATCAGAGATGGTATACGGATGCTCGGTGGAGACTCGGTACACTGAACGGACTCGCTGAGAACTCCTAGATGGTATTATACCTATCGTCAGATAGCAGTTCTCTGGTGACACTGGTAGAGGTTAGTCTGTAGACCCGAGATCGTCATAGAGTCTTGTGTGATTCCCACTGTGCTTTGATTTCCACCTTACCACGTTCAAGAGATCATGCAAAACGGTGGTTTTTGGGTACAGTCCCGAGTCACATGGAGGCAATGAGCGATAGGAGGGGATTTCGTCTCTCCTGGTATTGGGGGTTGATGTTGCGCTATGCTTGATTGGCCATAACAGGAAATCCCTGGCCAGGGTTGCTGAGATCTACTGGTAAGTGTTATCAGTAGTTTCTCGAACCGTTATGGGCCTCACATCGGCATGACTTATCAGGCTATTGGGGTTTGACGTTTACCACCCCCAGGCTGCGATATGCGACATATCAGACGAAGAGACCGGACTGTACGGTAGTGTTACTGATTGGATTCGCAGGAGTATGAGTAGACTTAGTTGTTGATCTTCTGATCGCTCAATACCCGGATGGCCATTACATTTAGTAGACCGCTTGCGGCTTGTGGGTGAATGATATGATCACCACCTACTGTCGGCGTATTGACGAGTCTTTAGAGTCCTACACAGAAGTTTCCTGGCTCAGGCAAAATGAAGTAGGAGCACATATGTGATATGTACGGGACCGAGATTAATACGTGTATGTGATACCGTATTCTATTCTCGCGATATGTGATATCGGTCGGTTATATGTGATGGAGCCGGGTTATCGAATCAAGCGTTGATTCGATAAGTTGATACATTTGATATTAGTCGGTTGTATGCGATATAGCCAGATTATTAAATCAGGTGTTGATTTAATAATTTAATGTATAATTATATATTTGATATATTAACTTATATTAACTGATATTAGCTCACTTATGATTTCTTTTTCTCACTTGTGTACACTCAGTATATATGTGATAAATATTAATGTACATTCTTTGTGTCATGCTAGATGATACATGAGACATGGGTGTATGTGACTCACATCATGCTTAACATAATCAAGGGTTTTATTTATTTAAAGTAATTCAAAATTGAGTGGAATTAGTCATGGTTGATACTTAGTGGAAGCTTGTAGAATCATTGACTAAGTCCACCAATTTTGTTTTACTTAAGATATTTATTAACCCAACCATTATAATTAGTCATGGTTTAGTTTCTACATGAGTTAGTATATGATATTAACTCACCCATGGTTCCCATTCTATACTAGACTTTTTCCATGGTTGCTTTTCTTCATCTCCTTCCTCAAGCTCTCTAACTTTTTGGGAGGTGAAGAAAATGAGTGAGAAAAATATTTCTAAAGTGAGCAAAAATCCTACTTCATCATGCTCTATTAGATTAGCCATTTAGTTTAAGGTGTTAGCTTTACTAATTCCATATTAGTGAAGAGGTAGCTTGAGTTGGTGTCTACTCGACGTAGATCATTTTCGGCCTCGAAGACTTCAAGAAAGCTTATTCATTTCATCTTGTGGAGCCTTTCTAGAGTCCGGGAGTTCAC
The DNA here is from genome assembly GCA_030015575.1 of Agapanthus africanus. Taxonomy (NCBI): domain Eukaryota; kingdom Viridiplantae; phylum Streptophyta; class Magnoliopsida; order Asparagales; family Amaryllidaceae; genus Agapanthus; species Agapanthus africanus. The sequence continues at coordinate 82,439,799 of JASDDO010000031.1, read as the reverse complement.
TACTTGGAGCGAAGGGACTACTACACGGAGCTATTGAAGTGAAGGACCGGTCTACAAAGGTTGTATTCCTTGTTCACTTACATGTAAAGATATTTACATTCTAGTTTCGTCTAATTCTCTAGTTAAGATTCTAAGTTAAGGTTCTTTAGCGCGCCAAATTTTTTAAAACGGCATGGTCGATGCCTCCCGAAACCCAGCGGCGACCCTAGGGAACCCTACAATTTATTTGTAAACTAGTCCTTAAAATAAATTGTAAATTTCGATGATGAAATTTTTGTAAGGAGTGTAGACTGTAACAACTCCAATTTCATTGTACAGAAAATTGTTTAAAAGTTAATGTACAATTGGGGTATTTGCAAATCCTGTGTACGCTATAAATATTTGTTTTATTTTAGAACAGCAAAAAAGCACTTGTAGCTCATTGGTAAAGCCTTGCACTGCTGTGACGTAGCCCCTGTGATCGAATACCCCCAGCCACATTATTTTTTATTTAAATTTCTTTTAATCTTTTAGAAACCCAAGGGTATATGAATGTTAAGTTACAGATTAATTAAACATGTGCACGAGGGTATATGAATCGTGAGGGACACGTGGCGAAATTTTGGAGCTCCTCCACCGGTTTTCGACCGGCCAAACCATTGCTAAAACCGGCACCGCCGGGTCCTCCGTCAGCAATAGCCTCCATATTTTCACCCGAGCACCTCTTCAGCTACACTACTAACCCCACACTGTTTATTTTCTCTGCACATTTCTAGGGAGCAATAAAACCCTATTTAATCCCATTTTCAATGCAATTTTTAATGCATTCTTCCACCCCTAAACCCTAATTTCCCCTATAAATACCACACCATATTTCACCCCTCCTCATTCAGAATTCCCTGTCAAAACTCTCAAAAACTTTCAAGTCTCTAATTGTGCAAGTGGAGTTAGCAAAGGGTGAAGATCCGGCGACATTCCGAGGAGTTTCCGGCGACGAAACGACACCCCAAAGCCTTCATTAATTTCCTTTCTTCCTCCTCTTATTCCCTATCTTGTAAGTCCTCCTCCCTCTCTCATCTTCTATTCTAAAAACATTCACTTCTAAAACCCGACGGAAGCGGAGTTAATCCGACTTCCGATTCGGTTTTTCTTTAAAATGGTTATTTTTCTTAAACAATCAAAACCATACTCTCATATAATGTTTAACAAATATTAAAAAAACATATTTAAACAAGTTTCATTCCAAAAGAATCCCTATTGCAATTTTTATCATATTTTTACGGTAAAATACCACATACTTTACATTTCACCATAAAACAACATAAAACTTGTATTACCTTTAGATAACTCACGAGATAATGACCTACCTCCTCACAACACACATCTTTGACATAGCACGATGAAGTTTTGGGAATATTTTCATGGGATAACACGACTTTACAAATAAATATCATCAACTTATAAAACAATTTCTTTAAAAAGATATATTAAACAATTCCTTACAATTGCGCCTCTACAACCCATTTTGGGGGACCCCGTTCGGGATGGTGCGGATTATCGCACATCCTCGGGTCTAGTAGAGCGAGATGCAAACCTCCGAATGGAGCATTCGATCTCGATGGAATTTTTATGCATTTTTCTTTAGAAAATGAGATTTCTAGAAGAAAATAAATAAAATTATTTTCATTAAATATATATATCTATTATCAAAATATCTACTTTAATTATATTACATAAATATTCCAAGTTTTCAAAAGGAATCACCATTACATGAAATTACCATCCAAATACAAAACAATACCGATATTTCAATAAAATACCCTATACTATGAAAATTAGGTTTTACTCACTAGAATCCTCACATTTATAAAATATACAACTATGAAAACCCTAAAGATGATAATTAAATGCTTGAGGTGTATTTTAAAAATTATATCAAACTATTTTTATAACCCTCTCAAGTTATACTAAATTACAATAAGGACCCTAGTAAACATAGGTTTAAGCAGGACCAGTCTCTTGAGCCTCAGGGAGCCGGAGATATGGGTGCTTGCCTATTTAAGGTAGACAATCTAACAAACGGTGTTATCAACACGGTAATTGTCTTGGAAAAAGACATAAATTCTGCCGTCCATGTGCAGCAGTTACCGATAACATCAAAACTAATTCAGGATTTCAAGTTCTTTTCAAAAGTTTCTGACTCAGACTGAGTCTCAATCTAATCAATCTGACTTGAATGTGATTCAAATATATAACTACAATACAACATGAATCCATATATCCGTCTATTCAATTCTAATCAATCTATATTGACTGAACCGAACTATGGATATACTCCGTCTACATGACTCTCCATTTACATCTATTCCATTTACTGATATCATGGTTTCGGCAAGTCATCCATCTATATAACAAAACAATACAATCAATACAAAAGACATCGTGGGGTTTATAAAGGGTAGATTGGTACGGAAGGTGTTAAAAGTGGCACGAGACTGTAACCATAATACACATAACCTGAATATCCATTACCGTTGTACCATGGTTGAACGGTTCCTTGTGCTCCGTATACCTTAGTCTCCGGAATAGTGGGACTCCTCTCGTATACATTGGTATTTTCTGTACCAAGTTACAATCAACAGCGTTAACAATATAATCAAACATTATAAAATATATTCTCTCTCTGTCTATTCTATCTCTACTTACCTTTGGGACTTACCGAGCGATTGTTCGCTGACAACATTCCTTTTTTCTTTCTTTGGAATGTTATCATGTTTTGGACTCATTGGAGATCGAGCCCAGCGCTGAATATTTGGAGCAGATACCATTTGACCCAGAGCTATAGGCACTTGTACATATTATTTCATTTCAGTTATGCCATTGTTTAGGCATCGCTTTCTATTCATGTACTTTCATTTCAGTTGTATTTGTAAAAGAATGTTTAATAAATAAAGTTGTTGTTCATTTATATTCATGTCTCTTGTGTATTTTACTTTATATTGCTTAGTTACGCTTAGCGTATTTACTTCTGAGTAAATACGTAGCGGCCTCATCGCGTCCTCTGCCCATACACTGGGAAGCGGGGCGTGACAAATTCTTAAATTCTTAAACCTAACATGAAATTGAAAATACATCATGAACTTGAACCCGTGAAAATCGACATGAACATGAATGATCTAAGTATCGTGTATGGAACTAAGTGCCACATGGAACAAAGTGTCACATTGTCATTCCCCGCTTCCCAAAAGAGCGGTAACGGGTACGTTGCAAGCCCGCGACATATTTATTCCAAGAAAGTCATTTTTCGAAATAAATACGCTAAGCGTATATAAGTAATATAAAAAGAATAAGCATGATAATGAAAATCCAACTTTATATATTTACATTCAAAATATCACAAGTCGCAAACTGATACATGATGGTGAGCAAGAAACATAAAATGAAAGTGCTTAAATAGGTGGCATACTGAAACTAAAACTGGAAAGAAAACTAAGGATCGGTATGACGCTAACTGGTCGTACTCCTATGTAGTCGGTTCCACCTCCTCTGATCCTAACTCACCTGATGAACATCCAAAAGAAAGAAACATGGTGGATGTCGTCAGTGAACTAGCGCTCGGTAAGTCCCCAAGGAAGGAATAATGATGAATTGTGATGATGTATTGACGGTTATACTACATGTATGATATGTTAAGTAAATATGACAACTATTTAGCATAAAGTTGGTTAATCTAAATATGTGATAAGTATGTATTGGCGAACATGAAGTAATTTGTCTTAAAAGTCTCCATAATGGTAAATTAATTTAAGGTCGGTTCAAGAGTGAATGTCAACCAATCTCAAGAGTGTTCTCGAACTCAACATGTCGTAATCCAGGAGTAAGGAACCACGAGTCCGAATTAAGAGTTAGTAACGGGATTTCGACCGTCGTCGAAGAATTCTGTCACGACCCGAAAGAGCACGTGACTGGCCCTTGAACCATATGAAGTCTATAGGACTCCATCTGATCCAAGTAAGCCAAAAGCCCAGAAATCTAAAAACATTTTTAAGAATAAGTAAAGAAACTGGTTTAAAAAAGTGAAGAAAAACATGTTTGAAATCAAGGTTTTTAAATAACTAAGCCGAATATGCATTTTTAAAAACAGTACAGTCTTTTCTAAAAATTTCGGCAGAGTTTCTTTTGTAAAACTGGCCCCGAATGGGGTATAACAAGGATAACAATATATGCAATGATAAAGGCATCCCCAAGCGGGAGCTAGCTCTTCGTCAATCGACGGTCACCACCACATGCAACAATAATATACAACGCCAAGTGGCGAGGATCAAATCCAAAAGAAAGCTCAAAAGCAACAAGAAAACCGCAACACTACTAAGCGCGACTCTATGGTCGAATAATACATCACTAGTCTAGGTCTGAAACAATATACGAGTTTTGGTTGATGGATATTCTAGATACAATGAATAATATAAATACAACGGCGGTTCTGATACAAAAGAACCCACCTATCCAAGCAAATCACCCAAAAGGAAGCAGTGTGCCAGAAATGCCGCTATAGAACTGTACGGCAAACCTGCAAGAACTGGGGCACAACGGGGGTGAGTTGCCAACTCGTGAATAGAAAGATATCTACAAGCAGAGATCGAATGCATGACCCAACCTAGGTCAATACGATCAGATATAAAGAAACCTCAATATGAATAAAGCTGAAGCATGCTAAACTGGCAATGTAATCTCTATACGTGAATGTAGTGCCAAGTGCTCGTGCTAGTGCCTCAGGTAATAGTATGTCATGAATATGAGGTATGAATGCATGAAAGCAGAATACATGTAAATGAAGAAACTGTTTTCATAATTTAGTGAGATTTCCCTTGTATTTTTAGTTGAGGTATCATAATGAAATCAGCATAAAACAGTGCCTAGCATCGGCACAAAACGTAATCCCAATATCTCGATATCTCTGTATCACAGTCTCTGTACCTCGAAATCTCGAAATCCCAATGTCTCAATCATAATATCTAGGGCGCCGTCAGTCCAGACCGGCCCCTACCATCCATCTCAAGACCACGACGGTATCCTCCGGATATCCGACGCGTCGGGTAAAATCACCGGTAGGTAGTGCTCCCCTGCCAGGCTCACATCGTCATCACCACGCGCTTCTTGCCCCGGGGCACCTTACCGGGTCCACCATGTACCCGAAACGGTTCATCCGTCTCCTCGAATCGGGTTTCCAAATCCATCAGCAAACTCATGGTGGACGACTCATACATCATGGGAAAACCGCACTTTTTATTTTAAAGAGAGAAAAGAAGTTTATATAAGTTTTGCGGTTTTCCCCCAAATCCAGAAAATCTCATGGAAATCCGAATCCAATCCTCAATAGCATGTAAACAGTGCATACAGGCATAAAAATCCATGAATAATAACATGCATGATGTAACAACTAATAATTACAATGTCTAATCTAGCATATACGGCAAGTACACTAATATCATGTCTAAATTATTAGCTAACAACCTATGTCGATGCAATAATATTTTCTAAGGTGTACGTGACATGGCAATTACCGATGAAGATGTGTGTGAGCCGGCAAGTAAGTGTACGTGGTACATACGCATCATCGGTAATGGTGCTGGTGTCCTAACAGCATAACATCAATAAAGGAGTATGAAACATAATATAAGCATGCGATGCGATGCGAACCACAATAATGAGCGGAAGCTGAATACTAGACGCAACTATAACTAATCTGCATTAATCTAAAATAACCTCTACAATTGGTGCCTTTTGAAATAACACGAATCATGGGGTTTTGAAAATAGGGGCTACGGTGTTTTTATGAAAAGATACGTCTTTTGAAATATCCGTAGGATCCCTTGGACTGTCTTTTAAAATACCCACGATTCGTTAGTTTTTGAAATAGGTAGGAGTCTAATCTAATCTAACAACCATCTTAAACTATACGGCTGAACTAACAAGTAGAGCTACGGGTGAGGAAACCGCCTAACATCTGAGTCGATACATATACATACATGTATATATATTAGTCGGTGATCCCGCCTCAATAATATCATATCCGATACCCTATCTATAATCAGACATCCCAAGTCAAGAGTGCGGATCAATCATCAAAATATAGCTTGTACGTAAATCCGTCGTACGGCATCCCAAATCTGGGTACGGGTCAATATCACATTCATCATACTATTTATCTGGTATCCTCTTTATCAAATGTCATGATCGGGGTACTGATCTACGTCTAGTACAATATTGATACCCTCTATGTATGCATGCAGGTGTAAGAATCACTACGTCAAAAGACCCGCTAAAACATCGTGTCGTATCTCAATACGAACCAAATCACATCACCGATCTCCTGGCCTCAAGCCCAATCTCATCGACTCATCTCAAATCCCAAATACTATCCTCAAATCCAGTATATAAACACATAGTCCCATACCCATGTGTAGATATACGCACCATCATATGCACTCTAATAAATGAAAGAATGAATGCAAGTATGTGTGTAAATGTATGTGTGAGTGCAACCACTACTCTAGGGTTCGCACTAAACTAAACCAATATATTCTTATCATCAAAATATCATTATTACCATCAATAACCCTAAACAACACATAATAAATATTCGTGTGTATACGTATTCGTATACATCACCACGGACTGCGGGGGTGCTATACGCCATCCACCCGACTTCTCCCCACAGATATAAATCTACTCACATTGCTTCTCGTGTGCCAAAGCCGATGTCGCTATCTTCACCTCCTTTGCCTCAACATCACGCGGGGTACCTACAAGTATATCACAATGCTAAAGCACATGAAAATCACATCGGAAACCAAAATAGCACACGCTATCCGCATAGGTAAAAACCTATCGACTCGCATGTAAACACAATCAAAATCCACTTGTCGTTGACGTCCAAACGCCACCCGACAGGAATGAATCACCAAATACCAAAATCCATGCTAAAACAAGTCCCAAATTATACACCAACATAGGAAAATCAACCCAGATTTCACCCTAGATGGAATCAGTCAAAACTAGACATACTCAGGGTCAAAACTAGAGGAAATGGGGGCATGCACAGAAAACGAAGCAATTCCTTAAAATACCTTATTTTAGAATTTTCCATAATTTTTCCCCATTTATCTGTATTTAATTATACCAGAATATTAAAATATTCATTAAAATAATATTAAATTATAAAATTTCCCAAAAATCATATTTTATTATTTTGAAGACGTTACAATCTACCCCCCTTAAAGAAATTCGGTCCCCGAATTTAAATTTAAACCCCCAAATACTAAAATATTTCAATACAAATTCCAAGTCATCGGGGCTCCGAAATCATCTATACATAAAACATCATAGCGCAATGCATGCGCATGAGTACTGAGCAGATAACTCAAAAGCAACACTCCATCAAGCATCCGCAATCATCGGAGTCATGGTAACGACACAATGTCAAATCCAATACAAAATCAATATGATATGGACCAAGACTATACATGTAGACATCCAATCTATACATGTAAATGGCTGATGCAAATGTATGCCAAATCTTTTTAAGTCGCTGTGCGATGCGCGTAACACTGCACAGTGGCGGACGTTTCTCATAAGAAAATAACTATATATGTGTATATATATCCTTTGTTTAATAGGTACGTTCCGCCGTTTTGAAAACAGTTTAGAAGGGTTTCCTTGTTTTTAAAACGTTTCGTGTCATATCGGACACGTAGGTATATACTGAGACTATAGCTCGCTTTTCGGAAATCCCTTCGATAACTATCGATGCATGCAAAATATATCCAGGTACTGCCCACTGACTAGTCCTGCTCAGTATGAAAGCAAATATCCAACATCATAAAAATGTACTGCTCCAAAAGGAATAAATCCCAAAAATCACATAACACCACCCTGTGCGTCTGGTGCGCACGGAAATCAAAATCCATATATGTGCTAAACATGTACACAAAACAACATCTAGGTGCAACGGGTGTGCACGAAGCATCTGTCATAGGCAACGTGTGCCTGGCAGCCAAAACAGGTGCATCTGACATGCACGAAGAATCTCGATTTAGTGCATCTGGTGTGCCCCAAAATCGTATCTCAAAACATGCGCCCAACATGCGCGAAAATCCAAATCGGTGCATCCATCATGCACGAATGAAAATCTAGACCCTGCGCACTCAATATGCACGGAATCACAAAATCCAATAGCAACGTCGAATATGCGTAAGTCCAGTCAAAAGCACGGAGTGCAAGAATCCACATCAATATCACAATCAAAATCGACATACCGAAAGGCATCAAATCGAAGTCAGGTGCAATCGTAATGCACAAAATATAAATCCGGTGCAACAAAGGCACGAAATATAAATCTGATGCGATAAACGCAAGAAACATAAAACTGGTGCGACAAATGCACGAAGTATAGAACTGGTGCATCCCATGCACAAATACCAAGCAATAACTCAAATACGTAAGCAGCAACACCAAGTGTATCCAGATATGAAGAAAATCATAAACGTGTGCAGCTGCGGGCACAAAACACATATCGATACACTACAAGCACATATAAGCTATACCGAGTGCAAAATCAAAACACTAAAATTACATGAAACTCTGCTGGAAGCGTAAATCAAATCACCAGTATAAAATAGGCATGAAATCGCAATCAACAGCTCAAGAGTAATAACTATGTACAAGGTATAAATACCCAGTAGGTGCAACCATGGTGCACAAAATCAAATATCATGAAACTCAGTCATCAAGACTAAATCATGTGAATAGATCGCCCAAAATACCGAAATCCAAAGCAACGGATACGTGATAATCAAATCACAAAATCACAAATCATAATTACCGTCGTCGGTATACCATCCTTCAGGGTCGAGAAGGTACCGGAACATCCGATGCTAGCTGCGCAAGATATCTACTTGCCTCTTGCTCGCGGCTGGCGTCCTCTGCCTCTGGTTCCTGATCTTTCCTGTAGATTACCAATCTCGCAATCCATCGGCTCATCGGCCCGGTCAGGAGTACTGACAGGAACGATTCCGTTCTGGCACTTTCCTGGTCACCTTTCGGTCAATCCTCACGACCGCTCGTAAGGCAGCGTATCACTGGCGTCGGCCTCTGGCTCTCTGAAAGCACGTCACACATCTGATCCTGGGTGCAAACATCATTGCAGCAATGTCCTGGAAGGAATCCTGCTCAAGGTCTCTTCCGATCATGCCTATGCCGATCTGTACAGAGGCTGGCTTCCTGCACAACCTCTTCTCGCTCAAAAACACCTGTGTCCTCAGCACAATATTTTCTCGGAAACTGGTCACATTCCAACGTCTCTGTAAGCATATCAGGTCTCTAGTCTCGACGGGAAGCAATGACAGCTCATCAGTGTCTTACACGAACCTCTTGTTCCAACTGTCTCTATCGTCGTCCACTATGACGTCACGCCAAGCTACTACGCACTGCACTATTCTCGGCCACGGTCAATCTGAAGTCTCTCGCACGGACTCGAAATCGCATATTCTGTAGCTTCATCATTCTGTAGAGGATGTCAGGCCGAACAGGTCCTCGGGAACACGTCCCAACCATCGGAGGAATACTCATCACTCGTCCGTCCCTGATCAATCTGCAACGCATCTGGGTAAGTTCCTTTATCCGAACATGGTCAACTACCTCGTCGACAATGCCGAACTCTGTCCTGCTGGGTGTGCGCAATACGACCACTCCTGGTCTAGGTCTTCTCGTAACGTACTCCAGAAAGGTCCTGTCGAGGTTCCTTTCTCAAATCTCAATCCTGCCGAAATGCCCGGAAGTCATCATCCAATGCTGAAGCTAAAGTTTATTCTGGAACGGCTGCATACCTATCGCGCTTCTCTCTGGAAGATACATCCATATACCACGCCTCGGGGTGCATATCACATCTCTAATGTCAGCGGAATGGGACGTCATCTCGTCAAAATCTCGTACGAACTCCTTACTCCACCTTGCTCAATGTCGACTGATTCGGACTTAACTCATCGTGGCTACACGAACTGCGCTCCGACGGCTACGCTCGCATCTGGAGTCTCCCAAGCAGTGTCCCATCACGATATCCGAAAGATGTCGAACCATCCGATCGACTCGTCAGATCCTCATAATCCCCCAAGAGATCACATCATGGGTACAGTTTAATAGTATCGAGTACATGCCACAGCGTCGGTGGTCCAGCCGTAGAAAGGCAAACCCAAGCCTCACTAATGGCGCCGAGGAACCGCCGCAAACCCGAAGGTTCAAAGGCTTTCACACGGTCATTAAGTCGAGTTAGGGTTTCATTCTTCTAGAGAGTCCATAGAATCACCTGCATGTCTTTCCGTATATTTTAAACTTGGAAAATGGGCTCCTGACATTCGATCGTCTCTATCGACTCTCAACGAACCTGCGTGAAGTCGTCTCTAGCTGGAAACAATCTATCTGATGACCTCGCATCGGTAAACAAACGAACCACCTGTCCTAGTCATTCATCCTCAGGTGACTAGCGACTCGCTATCATCTCTCTAAGTATATGTTCACGCTGCAGTAGCTCCAACCATCTGGGCGACATCTCGTCATTTGCAGCAGCAACTGGCATATTCTCCTGTACGCCGAACAGCGCCTCAATCCTCCAGGAAAGGCAATACATAGGCGGTCATCTCTGAGTCGGTCTGCTCTAGATCTGAGTAAGACTCTCCACACTGGAAATCTTCAACTCATCAGGGCCCGCTCCGGCGCAAAATCGGATGAATCACCTTCGTCTCTCAAATCGGGTAGACTAGCTGTCATCTGTCTCATATCTGCCTGAAAGCTACGGCAATCTCAGCTCGTAAGCTTCGGAAGCGACATCCTGTCAATCTCAGCAACAGCTGGTCCATCTGTCTGCACGGTAGGCGACATCACAATCTCTAAGGTATGCTGTACATCAACAGTCCTCTCTCAACTGGCAGCTCTAACAATGGCCCGATCATCCGGTGCAAGACCAAGCACTCGCCTCCACTAGAGGTCACAATCACCAACACTAACTCGAGACGTTCCCATGTCACCAGAAAACACAATGGTCGGCCCTCGTACCAAACGAGCTCACACCGGCCGTAACCCTAGCAGCAGCCCAAACTGCCCTCAAACATGGTGACAGGAACCTCAATCGAGTATCAAGGAGAGCACATCAATGGCAAGAAAGGAAACAACAGATCCAAAGTGGATACATGATCATGGGAAGGAACAGCATCAATAAAGGTATGATCATGAAACTAATAGAATCGGGGATCTCAAATGGATGTATAATCTTGGATATAAAGAGGATCACTGATCTCGAAAATATGTACATCCTAAGGTTCCTTAAGCGGAGTGGCGTGTCGTAAGTATGCCGCGGAACATACCAACGGTACGTCACTCTACTTTAGTTACCTATTCCATCAACCAAGGGTCATCCTACACGACGAAAGTTCGGGTCTAATACCCCCTCGACCAAGTCTAAGTTCCGTAAGGTCAAGCCTAAGTTCCGTATATATATAAACGCCCTAGGCTCCACATAGTCAAACTTAGACTCGAACCAAGGTCAACCTAGCGCTCTGATACCAACTTTGTCACGACCCGAAAGAGCACGTGACTGGCCCTTGAACCATATGAAGTCTATAGGACTCCATCTGATCCAAGTAAGCCAAAAGCCCAGAAATCTAAAAACATTTTTAAGAATAAGTAAAGAAACTGGTTTAAAAAAGTGAAGAAAAACATGTTTGAAATCAAGGTTTTTAAATAACTAAGCCGAATATGCATTTTTAAAAACAGTACAGTCTTTTCTAAAAATTTCGGCAGAGTTTCTTTTGTAAAACTGGCCCCGAATGGGGTATAACAAGGATAACAATATATGCAATGATAAAGGCATCCCCAAGCGGGAGCTAGCTCTTCGTCAATCGACGGTCACCACCACATGCAACAATAATATACAACGCCAAGTGGCGAGGATCAAATCCAAAAGAAAGCTCAAAAGCAACAAGAAAACCGCAACACTACTAAGCGCGACTCTATGGTCGAATAATACATCACTAGTCTAGGTCTGAAACAATATACGAGTTTTGGTTGATGGATATTCTAGATACAATGAATAATATAAATACAACGGCGGTTCTGATACAAAAGAACCCACCTATCCAAGCAAATCACCCAAAAGGAAGCAGTGTGCCAGAAATGCCGCTATAGAACTGTACGGCAAACCTGCAAGAACTGGGGCACAACGGGGGTGAGTTGCCAACTCGTGAATAGAAAGATATCTACAAGCAGAGATCGAATGCATGACCCAACCTAGGTCAATACGATCAGATATAAAGAAACCTCAATATGAATAAAGCTGAAGCATGCTAAACTGGCAATGTAATCTCTATACGTGAATGTAGTGCCAAGTGCTCGTGCTAGTGCCTCAGGTAATAGTATGTCATGAATATGAGGTATGAATGCATGAAAGCAGAATACATGTAAATGAAGAAACTGTTTTCATAATTTAGTGAGATTTCCCTTGTATTTTTAGTTGAGGTATCATAATGAAATCAGCATAAAACAGTGCCTAGCATCGGCACAAAACGTAATCCCAATATCTCGATATCTCTGTATCACAGTCTCTGTACCTCGAAATCTCGAAATCCCAATGTCTCAATCATAATATCTAGGGCGCCGTCAGTCCAGACCGGCCCCTACCATCCATCTCAAGACCACGACGGTATCCTCCGGATATCCGACGCGTCGGGTAAAATCACCGGTAGGTAGTGCTCCCCTGCCAGGCTCACATCGTCATCACCACGCGCTTCTTGCCCCGGGGCACCTTACCGGGTCCACCATGTACCCGAAACGGTTCATCCGTCTCCTCGAATCGGGTTTCCAAATCCATCAGCAAACTCATGGTGGACGACTCATACATCATGGGAAAACCGCACTTTTTATTTTAAAGAGAGAAAAGAAGTTTATATAAGTTTTGCGGTTTTCCCCCAAATCCAGAAAATCTCATGGAAATCCGAATCCAATCCTCAATAGCATGTAAACAGTGCATACAGGCATAAAAATCCATGAATAATAACATGCATGATGTAACAACTAATAATTACAATGTCTAATCTAGCATATACGGCAAGTACACTAATATCATGTCTAAATTATTAGCTAACAACCTATGTCGATGCAATAATATTTTCTAAGGTGTACGTGACATGGCAATTACCGATGAAGATGTGTGTGAGCCGGCAAGTAAGTGTACGTGGTACATACGCATCATCGGTAATGGTGCTGGTGTCCTAACAGCATAACATCAATAAAGGAGTATGAAACATAATATAAGCATGCGATGCGATGCGAACCACAATAATGAGCGGAAGCTGAATACTAGACGCAACTATAACTAATCTGCATTAATCTAAAATAACCTCTACAATTGGTGCCTTTTGAAATAACACGAATCATGGGGTTTTGAAAATAGGGGCTACGGTGTTTTTATGAAAAGATACGTCTTTTGAAATATCCGTAGGATCCCTTGGACTGTCTTTTAAAATACCCACGATTCGTTAGTTTTTGAAATAGGTAGGAGTCTAATCTAATCTAACAACCATCTTAAACTATACGGCTGAACTAACAAGTAGAGCTACGGGTGAGGAAACCGCCTAACATCTGAGTCGATACATATACATACATGTATATATATTAGTCGGTGATCCCGCCTCAATAATATCATATCCGATACCCTATCTATAATCAGACATCCCAAGTCAAGAGTGCGGATCAATCATCAAAATATAGCTTGTACGTAAATCCGTCGTACGGCATCCCAAATCTGGGTACGGGTCAATATCACATTCATCATACTATTTATCTGGTATCCTCTTTATCAAATGTCATGATCGGGGTACTGATCTACGTCTAGTACAATATTGATACCCTCTATGTATGCATGCAGGTGTAAGAATCACTACGTCAAAAGACCCGCTAAAACATCGTGTCGTATCTCAATACGAACCAAATCACATCACCGATCTCCTGGCCTCAAGCCCAATCTCATCGACTCATCTCAAATCCCAAATACTATCCTCAAATCCAGTATATAAACACATAGTCCCATACCCATGTGTAGATATACGCACCATCATATGCACTCTAATAAATGAAAGAATGAATGCAAGTATGTGTGTAAATGTATGTGTGAGTGCAACCACTACTCTAGGGTTCGCACTAAACTAAACCAATATATTCTTATCATCAAAATATCATTATTACCATCAATAACCCTAAACAACACATAATAAATATTCGTGTGTATACGTATTCGTATACATCACCACGGACTGCGGGGGTGCTATACGCCATCCACCCGACTTCTCCCCACAGATATAAATCTACTCACATTGCTTCTCGTGTGCCAAAGCCGATGTCGCTATCTTCACCTCCTTTGCCTCAACATCACGCGGGGTACCTACAAGTATATCACAATGCTAAAGCACATGAAAATCACATCGGAAACCAAAATAGCACACGCTATCCGCATAGGTAAAAACCTATCGACTCGCATGTAAACACAATCAAAATCCACTTGTCGTTGACGTCCAAACGCCACCCGACAGGAATGAATCACCAAATACCAAAATCCATGCTAAAACAAGTCCCAAATTATACACCAACATAGGAAAATCAACCCAGATTTCACCCTAGATGGAATCAGTCAAAACTAGACATACTCAGGGTCAAAACTAGAGGAAATGGGGGCATGCACAGAAAACGAAGCAATTCCTTAAAATACCTTATTTTAGAATTTTCCATAATTTTTCCCCATTTATCTGTATTTAATTATACCAGAATATTAAAATATTCATTAAAATAATATTAAATTATAAAATTTCCCAAAAATCATATTTTATTATTTTGAAGACGTTACAAATTCCAAACCCAACAGGCTATATATCATGAGCATGGAACACGTGTCTTCATGAAAAATTGCATGTGTTAGTATTCATAGATTTATGTACCAGGGGGACTCCTAAGATTTTGTTGGATTCACATTAATTTAAACTATCTCATCACTCCCGTGTAATCTAATTTACAATTATAGTCACAAGTCTTGCCCGAATCAATGAATACATAAGAAGTGTACCATTTCAAGATTCAAGTCGAGTTCATGTATTCATGTCAAGTTCAAGTATTCATGTCAAGTGTTCATGCCAAATCATTGTGTATTCATGATTCGGGTTAAGTCGAATCAAGCATGTAATAAGTTTGATCGAGTAAGTCATGTAGATATAATTGAGTTCATATCAAGTTCAAGTAGTCATTTCAAATGCAAGTATACCAGTCAAGTTGTATTCAAGTCAAGTTGAACTAAGTTTGTTTGATTAAAGAGATTAGGCAAATGAAAACACTCGTTGTCTCCGGCTCCCCGAGACTCAAAAGAGAATATGTCACTTAAACCCAACTGTTACTTAAATATCTTGAAGAATAGTTGTTTTATATATTCTAGGTATTTATGTGAAAATATATATCATTTAACAACTTTAGGTATTTATGTAAATAGTTCATTAAAAGCTCGAGGTTTTTTTATGTAAATACTTTATTTTGAAATCTTGAGGGTGTTTTGGTAAAAATATGTTAATTGAAATGTCGAAGCTGTTTAATAAAAATATACTTTAGATTTTATGGTATTTTAGTGACAAAACCTAACTTCTAGAAGTTTAGGATATTTAGTGAAAACCTAGCCTTTTAAAAGTTAAGGGTATTTTCTTGAAAAATCTAATTTTAAAATCTTGTTTTCTTTTAACTAATTAGAAAAATTACAAGCAATGAGTACTATTTAAAGTTGTCATCTTTTATTTTATTTTAATTTCATAGAAATCGTATTCTTTTAAAAAATCATTTTTTCCCTTTCCTTTCAAGATCATGCTCGATGAGGAGGTTTGTGTCTTGCTCTACTAGAGCCAAGATATACTATAACCAGCACCAGCATAATAGGGTTCCCCTTACGAGGGTTGTAAAGGCGAAATACACAAAGGAAGAAGAAATGAAGATTAAATTCTATTTTAATAAACTTGAGGGTATTTTAGTGAAAGGTTAAATCTTTAGAATATTTCTACAAACATGTGAGTGTTTCTTGATTCAAAGGTGTGTACGGTGGGGTAGGACGTTACCCCGTGTGATATCTACAATCATCTATCACAAACTAGTATTGAAAAAATTATAAAGCTTGGAATTTAACCGCTACGTTGCAACATTTACGATATCAACTATCATGTTAAAATTCCATTTCAAATGAATATAAAGTTACATGAAATAGGTGAGACATGGATTGCAAGGATGATAGATTGGTAATTTATGTTTTACTTATCATTAGCATGAAAATCCGTAATGAACATATCAAGGTTTTAGTGCAACGAAATATTCAATAAAACCTAGGATACTAAACTAAGTCAAAATTCCATTTTAAATAAACATAGAATTTATGTGAATAAAGTGAGACATGGTTTTAATGATAATGGCAATTTATTTCTCTTTAGCATGTAAAAGTTTAAATAAACATATCTAGGTCAAGAGTTGTGCGACTAAACGAATGTCGCAGAATCGATGATGAGAAGGAGAAGAAAGAGATAGGAACTTATTTAGTCGATGGAAAGAAAGAAGACAACAGCGATCTACATCGGCGTGGTTAGGACGCGAGAAAATATCAAAAATTCATTGGGGCATTTCGTCGAACACCTCCGGACACAAATTTGAAACGTCGGCGGATTGAAGATCCGGAGGCTTGAAAATGACCGTCATTCTCACGCGGACTTGTTCCTGGCCTTAGAGCCTTAGTTCTCGGCTCAAAACGCATCGAGGAGGCGAACGAAAGTCAAGGGTTGATTGGATGTGGTCGGTTTTGGTGTTGTTGTTGGTGTTGCGACTGTTGTTGCGGTTGACGAAGGCGATGGGGTGCTGTTGATGGTCGAGGGGGAGCTAGGGTTGCTCGGCCAAGAGAGACGGCCGGCTATGGAGGGGTCTCGGTTGGCTTTGGTGGAAAAGAAAGAGGGTGTGTAGGAATATTTATATATGTATGTGTATGTGTGTGTGTGTGTGTGTGTGTGTGGAGAGAGAGAGACGGAGGGGAAGAGAGAGGGTGAGAGAGTGAGGGGGTCGACATTCATGGGGAGGTGAAGTGGTAGAGAGAGAAGGATCCGTTTCAAAGTGGGAGATGAACAGAGGTGTTTTAATAAGAGGTGGGGTATTCAATGGAGATGGGTTTTAATTTAGGAGGGGAGAAGTGGGATGAGATTGAATATGGGGTTTTAATTAAGGAATGAAAGAAAAATGAGGAGAAGTGTGCCGCTGTTTGGGTTTGGGTTAAGTTAAGTTGAAATTAAAATAGAAAAAGAGATTAATTTAAATGGGTTGGGAGTTGTGGGCTTTTTCTAAAAATAATATGAAAAATAGGTAAGGATTTGGGTTATTGGTTTAATAAAAATAAATGGGTGTGGGCTTTGGGTTATATTTAAAATAAAAATATAAATGCCTTGAGCTGTTGGTCTTGGGTTTTTATTTGAAATGGGTTAATATTTGGTTTTTAAAATAAATGAGTTTTGGAAAATAATTAAGATAGGAAAAATAGATGGAAGGATGAATAATATATTTAATCGAAAAGATATTATACGGAAAATACTCAAAAACAAAGAAATACGGTAGAAAGATAATATGAAAGAATAGAGATTTTAGGGTCGTTACACATGCTCTGGCCAGGCGGGTGCCATCTCTTGAACCCACGGAGGCCACCTCTAGAATCCATGCACAAGTATGAAATGAAATATGGGTCGTGTGGAATAAAGTGCCACATGGCGCAAAGTGCGCACCATGACTATGGTGGGGATCACCTCTTGGGTCCGTGAGCCCATCTCTTGAACCCATGGAGTCCAACTCTTGAATCCACATACGACATAGGATTCACCAGGAGACGTCTGTGGATACCACACAAGCATGATATGAAAGATAACTTGACTTGACCACCGGCCGGTGGAAAATGGATATCTTGATGAGTTAGTTCATGGGAAAAAAAATGAATGTTGTGAAATTTGTTTGGCATGCAGCATTCTTCCATTTTATCACATGTGCATCCTCCTTGCTAAACTAGAACACACAATGACATGTTAATATCTTGCCACGCATGTAGAATGCATGTTGCTGTTAAATTATACTGTGGCATTGCTATGTATCCTAGAAGTGCACTCTATTGTCACATGCGTCCTTATTCATTTACATTGTTGGTCTTCATGTCCTTTATTATCATTCTTATTTTCTTTACATTATACTTTTTGTTTAAATATAAGTTCTTAAATGTTGGACTTACCGAGTGCAAATTTGCTGACGGACATTCCATTTTGTTTCTTCTTTTAGAAATGTTCGTAGGTGGCACGGGATGAGTGGATGAAGTGTCTTTTGAGGTTGAACCCACAGACGGGGATATTCAACACATCATTGCTCTAGCCGAGTACTAGTCTGTTGTTCCTCTTCCCGTTTCGTCCACCTTATCGTTAAGGCCTTTGCCTTTTAGCCTTCATATTATCATTTCCGTCGTAATAAATATTCTGTTGTTGAAAACTATCGTTGAATCTTTTGAATTTTAATAAATGTTGTTGGATTTATTCTTTGGCCATATTCTTATCATTTTAGAACTGATTTGCTTACTTTAACGCTTAATGTATATATTTCGAAGAAGATGCTTTCTCAATATAGATATGTCGCGGGCCTAATCACGTACCTTCTACCGTCTTTTGAAAAGGGAGGCGTGACATTATTAGTTAATAATTATTTAAATTAATCATTAATATAATTAATAGTTAATTATTTGTATAATGATAAGGGAAAATTTGTCTTTTACTACAAGATTTGACACTGTTAAAGGTGACCATTAAGTAAGGGTAGTTTTATGTAATTATGAAAGTGATTGGTGCATTTTAATGCATATTTTATATTTATACTTAGCTTTATTTTTTCACAATTAATGCCGCGCAAAGATATTTTATGATATTTGCAAGTGACAGAGGATTAATTGCAAAAAGAGAAAAAAAGAAACCAACACATGTGGTTCACATCGATAAAATGAGTTAAAAAGAGAACAGAAGCACATAAAAAATATTTGCAGTGATCTAAATAACCAAAGACATTCAATTCAGAGTAAGGAAGCTGTCACGCCCCGCTTCCCAGTACACGGGCAGAGACCGCGACAAGGCCGCGACGTATTTACTCTGAAGTAAATACGCTAAGCGTATCTAACCAATATAAAAGAAATATACACAAGAGACAAATGTAAATGAACAACAACTTTAGTTATTAATATTCTTTTGTACAATGCATGGAAAGTTAAATACATCTGAATGAAAGCAATGCCTAAACAATGGCATAACAGAAATGGAAATGAAATGTGTACAAGTGGCTACAGCTCTGGGTTTTCGGTGTACTGCTAAGAGCCTGCTCCGAATGCTCCTGAATGGTCTCGTGCTCTAGTGCGTCCGATCCACCTGACAACATTCCAAAGAAGAAAGAGAAGGAATGTCATCAGCGAACAAATCGCTCGGTAAGTCCCAAAGATAAGGGAGAAGTAGAATAGGCAGAGAGCAGAGAGAGTATAGCTTTTAAAGTTGTATTATTTTGTTATACTGTTGTATTTAGTGCTAATGTTGTTGTTAACGTAAGTTCAAGGGTGAATGTCAACCAATCTCAAGAGTGTTTTCGAACCCAGCAGGCTGTAATCCAGGGGTAGGGAACCGCGGGCCCGAATCAAATGTTAGTAACGGGACTTCGACGGTCGTCGAAGTATTCCAAACTCAACAGGCTGTAATCCAGGAGCATGGAAACACGGGACTCATGATAGCTTGCTTGTGTTAGTAGACATGGATTCTTGATCTAGGGGGACTCTTGAGATTCTGTTGGATTCACGAATGAACTACCCCAGTACCCCGTGTATTTATTAGATTGATAGTAATGATTGTACCGATGGTATTGAATTGTATTGTCTTGTAAATTGAATAGATAGATGACTTGCCGAAACCATGATATCAGTAAATGGATGTAACTGGAGAATCATGGATGTGACTGAAGAATCATGTAAATGGAAGTATATCCATGGTTCGGTTCGGTCAATATAGATTGAATAAAATTGAACAGGTTGATTATATGGATTCGTGGAATCATATTGAATTGTAGTTTGTACTTGAATCATATTCAAGTCAGATTATTATAATGAAACTCAGTCTGAGTCAGACAATTAGAAAAGAAATTGAATCGTGAATTAGGTTTTGATGTTATCGGTAACCGCTGCACATGGGCGGCAGGATTTGTGTCTTTTTCAAAGACGATTATCGTGTTGATAATTCCGTTTGTTAAGTTGTCTACCTTAAATAGGCAAGCACCCACTTCTCCGGCTCTCTGAGGCTCAAGAGATTGGTCCCGCTTAAACCTATATTTACTAGGGTCCTTATTGTAATTTATAAAACTTGAGGTGGTTTTATGTAAAATTAATTTTGTATAATTTTCAAAATACACCTCAAGTAATTTATTATCGTCTTTAGAGTTTTCATAGATGTAGATTTTATATATGTGACATTTCTAGTGAATAAAACCTATTTTTCATAATATATGGTATTTAATTGTAAAGTATTGAAATTGTATGGAATTGCATGGTATTTTCATGTAAATTGATTCTTTTGACTTAGAACAGTTTGAATATTTATATTATCACAAAAATAGATATTTTGATGATACATATATATATATATATATATATATATATATATTTATGAAAATAATTTTAATTTATTATATTTCTAGAAATCTCATTTTCTTAGGATATTTGTATTTTTAAATCTTTCGAGACCGAATCCTCCTTGCGGGGGTCTGCATCTCGCACTACTAAGCCCGAGAATGTGCGATAATCCGCACTATCCCAAACAGGTTCCCCAAATGGGTTGTAGCGGCGCTTTGCAAAGACTTGTGTAAAATACATAATCTTGTAGAAAAAGGTTTTAATAATAAATGGTATTTATATGTAAAGTTTCGTTTTCCCGTATTCTATGTTCCCGAAAGGTATTGTGCTATATTGCATATGAGTGTTGTAAGGAGGTAAATCATTACCTCGTGATCTATCTATAGGTATAGCAAGATTAATGATGTTTTAAAGTCGAAACTAAACTACATGGTATTTTACTGAAAAAGAGCGGTAAAAGTTACAAAATGAAATATTTTGCTATGAAACTTGTTCATCATATTTTGTTAATGATTAATAGTCAAGATGTAAGAGTTTAATATGGTTATGTTAAGAAAAATTGAACTTTATAAAGGAAACCGAATCGGAAGTCGGGTTTAACTCCGCTTCCGTCGGGTTTTAATAAAAGAAGTTTTAAGAATAGATTAGAGAGGAGGTAGGTGGGAATTACGGGATTTAGATTAGAGGAGAGGGAGAGGGATTGGTAAGAGGTGCCGGTGCGTCGTTTCGTCGCCGGGAGCTCCTAAGGTCGTCGTCGGAAGATCGTCGGAGTTTCGCCCTTCGCTAACTCCACTTGTACACAAAAGTTCTAGGAATTTTCTTGAGAGTTTTGGACAGAAATTTGGAGTGAGGAGGGTGTGTTTTGGAGTGATATTTATAGGGTAATCTAAGGTTTTAGGGTAGGTGAAAGGTTGTATTGAAAATGTATTAAAAATTGTATTAAAAATATGGTTTAATAGAGTTTTAATTGAATTTAAAAGGCTCTGTTAATTTTCAGAAAATTTAAAGTGTACAGGGGAGTTAAGAAGACCAAAAGACAGAAGTTTCATGTTGGAAGATCGGCGATCCGACTCGGTCCGGCCGGCAGCGGCGGGCCGAGTCGGCCGAGTCGCCGTCCCGAGTCGGCCGAGTGGGGCCGGGGATCACCGCCACGTGTCCCTCGTCGCTTGGTGTAGCCCCTGAGATAGTTTGTTTTATATGTTGATTGATGTGAGGATTTTAGTACGTGCGTTTTAAAATTTAAGAATACCGCAATCAAGACGGTGTCGCTTGGTAGTTAGCCGGTTGAGTACGAGTCGATCCACAGGAAGAAGGAGTTCTTTTCTTTATGTTCTAACGAGTTAAGTCCAAAAAGTTGGTGGTTTGTTTTAAGATCTATGAATGAGAATAAGTTGATAAAAAGCTTGCTAGGCTTAGGATTAGGTTAGTTCGAAATAGGGATCTTCTCACTTCTTTCAATACCTTAATTGTGAATAAAGGTGTCAGGCTAATCGGCAGCAACGGGGATTAGCACGACTGGGAAGAAACTTCCGTTCTTGGCTCTTAGCCCTAACCTCCGGTTAATTCAACCACAATCGGTCTAACTAGGGAATCACCGCTATCATGTAGGATAGGGTGCCGTAGTGAGCGGAGTGTGGTTGATTTAAAGGGAGTCCTTTAAATAAAATTATTTGGGCAAAGAGAGGAGTGAGAGAGATTTCCTTCTCTCAAATCTTCCCTCTCCTATCCCTAACAAGTGAGGAATTACTCACTCATTAGGAAGATAACAATAAAATTCAAGATAAGAAAAAATGCAGATTAAATTCTACAACTAGATTAACAAATAATAATTGCAGATAATAAAATACGATAAGAAAAATGCGAGAAAAATAAAGGAACTTACTTTTTATTGATACTTCTTAAAAGCTCATTACAATGGAGAATTAAATTCTAGATCTAGAAATAAAAAGAGGCATCCTCCAAAGAGGCACACCAAAAAGAGGAACACCCTTATTTGGTTTTGAGCCCTCCTATTTATAGATAAGAAAAATCCTAGGTTTACATTCTGATCCATACATGAAATTACAAAACAACCCCAAAGACCGAGTCAAAGCACCGACACCCCACCGACACGTGCATATTATGGCCGCGGAACCGCGGCAGAAAGGCTTGTTTGGCCGCGGTTCCGCGGCCATTTGGTGGGTTCTTGGGCCCATCTCTTCAGGGTTTCTCTGTGTTGCTTTTATCTTCTGTTTTCTTTACTTGGTTTCTCAGAATTTCTTCTATTTCCTTCCAGATTTCCAACAGTACGGAATGATGTGGACTTTTGCCTTGAGCTTCGCGTTGAAGTCTTGAATCTTGTGCTGCCCTTGTGCTTTGTGCAATGAACTGTCTAATGATTTTCATTTGTTCTTTGAACTGGTAGGCGGCATCATATAGATTCATCTATTGTTGGTCATAGTCTCACATTTGTAGCGATTTTTCATGAATTTCACTGTAACGATCCGAGAACCTGTAACCTGCAACTATTTAGCAGACATAGATCAAAAGCACCTATTTATGTGTAATGTGATTAAGAATGGGCGATATACGAATGCAAAATTCTGATATGAACAAATACCCCCAAACTTATCTTTTGCTCGTCCCGAGCAAAACCAATTTATTCTCGAAAAATTCTCACCTCACTTTCGCAGGGAACACGATTGCACTGAGCTCGTGCAACAAGCCGTTAAATCTCTAGGTGTCCCTAGTAGGAGAAGTGTTTTCTCCTGAGGGTTTTCAGCGGATACTACCCACAAAGTCCGATCAATTTGGCCTGTTGACTCTAATTCTTCAATTCAATATTCTAGCAAGAAATTCTATTATATTCAACTTAGAAATCATCAACCCATATTTTTCACACTCACTTTTCATTTAACTTAAGATCGTATATGTTTTGCAAATTTATTAAGCTTTCAGCATCTTTTGAATTTTCCTTTTAAGGTGCAATCTTAACTCAGGAATTTTTATCATCTCTACTGAAGATATAAGCCCTATCTTTTATTCATATCTCTCATCCAAACCCCAATCATATACCCCTACGTATGTGTAATTTTTACCCCTATACTTGGAAATTCAATTCTAGCTATCATACTCTTGTCCATGTCCAAAGTACTTTTAGTTGGTGAATTTTAGATGA
This sequence comes from Agapanthus africanus, assembly GCA_030015575.1. NCBI lineage: Eukaryota > Viridiplantae > Streptophyta > Magnoliopsida > Asparagales > Amaryllidaceae > Agapanthus > Agapanthus africanus. Next base: position 82,415,872 of record JASDDO010000031.1, on the reverse strand, counting down.
AATTGCTCACACATTCTTGATGAGACCGTTAATACTTTCTGAGGTACTAGACGACCGATTACAAAATGTGCTTGCGCATTTAGGCGTAATTTCTCGTCCTGTAATACCTAAGGCTTAGCAGTGACTTCCAAACCAGTTGGTCTAAGGCACTAGGTGATAAAGCACCCTTGCTATATTTTTTTTATGCTGCCTTAAGTAATTACAAAACCAGTGTTCATTTTTTTATCTATTTATTCACCATTTATACTTTTATTTTATTTTCCTTCATACTAGGGATTTTAGACAAGAGCATTTCAAAGTATCCTCTACTATCCCAAGTTTCAAGGTGCGTGTAAGTGCGTATAATAGGGTATATATTTTCAGAATTTGGACTTAAGGTTCAGAATTATTTTTCAGACTTATACTTCAAATAGAGCTTTCAATACTCTTCCCTTATTTCGATTTAGCCCAAGAACTGAACTCAAAATTTGCCTATTTTTAAATAAACTACGAGGACGTATATTTTCTACAGTTAAACTTTAAGAAAGGTTATTTTTAGGATTTTTAATTTACTAAGTTTAGGATCTAGTTTTTCCTAACTAGTCGACCGTCATGTTAAACTTAAGTCAAATATGGCCAAAATTGAACTTTTCAATTTTTATAATTTTTTAATATTTTTCAATTTTTATGGTTTTTAAAATAAGTATGCAAATGCAAAAATATACATATGAATGCGAAGGAAGAAAGCTTACCGAGCACACCCCCAAACTTAAACTTGACAGTGCCCTCACTGTCAGGCTACACCAAGAGGGTCAAAATTATCGGCACTCCCCTTTTATTTTAAAATTTTTATTTTTATTATTAACAGAAAAAGAAAACAAAATATATATACACAAAAAGGTTCCCCCAAACTTAAGTGAAACATTGTTTCTACTGTTGCCATTTTTTAAATCTCATAAACTTGTTAACTTGGGAGGAAAAATTTATTAACGGGGACATGAAATATGATCGTGAAAATCTACCCCAGACTTATTTTTGGCTCTCCACTTTGAGTTAGAAAAAATTATTTTCGAGAGCCAAATTATACACCCCCCCCAAACTTGAGTTAAACAATGTTAAGCTTTTAAAGAGGAGGTTCAAAGTTATTGGTCAATACCAAGTGTTTCCTGATTTAAAATCAGGAAAACCTATTCCATGGAGGAGGCATCACGTGCTAGCACGTGACCAGCGGTCACGTGTTGACACGTGACATTTAAAAGCAGCGGCAAAAGGCAGATTCGCTCCCTGTTTAAATCAAATAAAAGGCTCCAGAAAAGGTCACGTGCTCACACGTGACCAGGGGTCATGTGTTGGCACGTGACGGCTGAGTAGCGGCCAGAGAACAGACCGCAAAAGGAGAAGAAAGGCCCGTTCCAGGAGTCACGTGCTTACACGTGACCAGGGGTCACGTGCCTACACGTGACCAGGAGTCACATGGCCACACGTGACCGGCTTTCAAAGCCTCTTTATTTAACAGAAGTAAATTCCAAAAGCATTCAAATCTTTCCAAAAGAGAATGATTATTTGGAACCGTTGGATTAAAGATCTAAAGGTGATTAAATGTCACCTATTTATGGAAAAATCTTGAACTTGGAAAGATTTCCCCTTAAAATCTAACTGAAATAACAAAGGGATATGTTTGGATTTGAAATCCAATGGTGAATAAAATTCACCTAATAATCCAAAGGTCCAGATGAATGATGAATGTAAATCAAATCTCTCAATAAACAAATCAAATCTTTCAATGAAAAATTCACTAAAACTGATTGATTTTCTTCCTTCTATAAATAGGAGCCGGAAAAAGAGAGAGAGAGACATATACAGAGAGACATATAGAGAGATATATATAGAGAGAGAGAGAGAAAGAGAGCCTTGAGATTTTGGGAAGAATTTGATCCTCTGCAAAAGAAAACCTTAGGTAAGAAGGGAGAGGCTTAAAAAGGAGAATTTAATTCTCAAAGAGTTTAACTCTTATACAAAAAGAAGAAATTAGTTCTTTCTCTAGCAGATGATCTGGAAAGTGCACATCTCCCCATGAATTGAGAATTTAATTCTCATTGGGTTGAGATCCTGCCATGCAGATCGAAAGCATAAAAGGGGAATGGAAGTTTGAGAATTTAATTCTCACAGAACTATAGGAATTCAATTCCTTTGAGATAAAATGTAACACCCGAGCCCAATGCTACTGTTTTTTTTGTTACTGTTTGAGCATTAGTGTGGTACTCATTTCTTTTAGCCTGCTTGATAGTCACTTACTGTAAAACTTTATCTGGTAAAGTCATTTTTGCACATAACAAATTTTAGCACCTAAAATAATATTAAAAATATCCATGTTGGCCTACTCGTCGCCACTAGTCGCGTGGTAGCGTCCGCACGTCGAGATTCCGTCGCGTTCGGCTAAACGGGCAGGTTTGGACGACTACGCGCGCGTACAAGTGTCCGACTTGGGGGCATGCATTTTAATCATAAAACACTTAATTTTAAAACTTGGAACCCGCTTAAAATCCTATTATTTCAATTTCGAATTTTTGGACCCAACCCGGGCGCGATTTGGAAATGTTTTGTTTTGCGCCAAAATCCCAAATTTTAATAATTTAAAAACCACCGTATATTTACACTTTAACCATATAAATTTCTTAAAATCTAATCTTTACTAACTGAATGATTGATTCAGCCAATCAATAATTTTTACGTGGGCCCTTATCCTTTGCTATCTCTCTCTCTCTCTCTCACCCTCTCTCTCTCTTCCCCTGATATCTCTCTATCTCTCTCTTTCTCTAACTTTTCTCTCTCTCCTCTATATTATTCAGTTTCCTCCTCTCCCTCGTTTCAAAACGAAACCCAAACCCACGAGAACTCCAAGCCCTAACCCTAGCTCCTCGTGCGTGCACCGCCGACCCCCACCGCGACCTCGCCACCACCGTCTTCCTCGCCTCCTCAGCCTCGACAACATCCCTTCCTCCTCTTCTCCCTCCTTCGACGCCTGCACCCAACTCCACCGCCACCTGCACGCAGGGCTGCCGTCGCCGCCGCCTCCCGTCACCGACGACGTCGACCTCCTCCCTTCACCCTCGTCCCGACCTCATCGTCTTCCTCCTCCCCACGACCTCACCGGACCACCACAGAACCCGAGCCCGACCTTAACACCACCCCGGGACACCGGAAAACATGGTGTTGATCCTCGCCGTCGTCGCCGGAACCGCCTCCGACCACCCCCTCTCCCCTGCGACCAGAACCCGGCCCTTACATCCCCTCCTCGCACAGCACCACCACCTTTCCAGCGACCCAGGAACTTCCAGCCTCCGCAGCCGCCGTCGCTGCCTCGCCGGCGTCCCGGCGCCGTCGAGTCCGCCGTGGTTGCCCCGGTTCTTCTCTCGAAGTATTCTGGTCCGTGTGATCCCGCTGTTCGTGTTTGGACTCGGCCCGTACCGCGCACCAGATCGCGCTGCAGACCGTGACCGTATCGCGCCCGTACCGTGCACCAGATCGCGTCCGTACCGTGCACCAGATCGCGTCCGTATCGCGCACCAGACCGCGCCGCAGATCGCGTCCGTATCGCGCACCAGACCGCGCCGCAGATCGCGTCCGTACCACGCAGCAGATCGCGCCCGGACCCAGTACCGTGTCGCGCCGTTTCACACACCGTATCGTGACTTGTGCATCAGGCCGCCTGCATCCCGACCCTTGTTCTGAGGCAAGTATCTGAATACTTGCTTGCACATGCTAGCGTGCGAGATCCAGTCTCGCCACGCAATTTAATTTAAACTATTTAATACCGTAACTTAATGATGACATTTGATATCATATTATTGCAGTTATCTTAACCTGGAATCGTTACAACAGTTCCTAGTAATTAACTAACCCACATCACTCCATGCTTAAACTAAATAAAACGACTGAATCATATCTGCTTGAACTGTTAAACTATTCTTGAGACAATTATTATGCTTAGTATAATTCCATGTAGTTCCTAAATTTATATTGCGAATACTGCTTTACCTTGTGGCTTTGCACCTCAAAGGTGCGTGAACCGGATTAATATGAAAATACAGACATCACTATGTTCACATAGAATCATAATTGTTATTTACTGTTCCCTGCTACTGTTCATTATTTGTTACTATACCTGTTATCATCATGTACCTGATTGCATTACATATTGACCGATCTTGATACACCTGACACATGTACTGATACACCGGACACAACACCCTGTACATATCGGCTCTACCTGTGGAAAGTAACCTGACCTGTTACCTGATCTCATGCCTAATGCCGACAAACCTAACCATTCCTGCTGTCGACCCAGACAGACCTACGGTTACTTGACCTTGCGTCGGCATTAGTCCTCGACTACTGAATACCTGACTTGACATACATAGTTTGGGGGTATGGGGAAATCAAAGGTGAAACCGACTTGTAACTCAACAGTTCGATATATTGTTCTGATCAGTCTTACGGGCTTGGCCGGTCCGGGAGTGATGATGCTGACATCACTCATCTATCCTACTACCTTTTACTGCTTAGCGGCACGTCTCGGATTCAGCCCCGAGAATTATGACCGTGGTCCCGGGCACGCACGGGATACTATTGAGTTACATCGACGATTCATCAATTGGTTTCAAAGACTATAGAGTAGAAAACCTGATAGGACAGTTTAGTCTCTACTGCACATTACCCTGTTCATGACTTCTTATTACTGCTTTATTCATGTTCATGCTTGCATTGTTTACTGCCATGTTTATGCTTTATACTTGATATCATGACGCGCTGACGTCTGGGTTTTGCATGGCCCAGATTCCGTGCCCTTGACGTCGACCGAGCAGGAGTACTTCAGCCAGCAGGCTGAACTGTGAGTTCTTGAGAGTTTAGTTTATTTATGTCATTTCATTTCCAGATGTGAGCCCGCATTATGGGACATACTGTTTATTCATTGTATTGGATCTTTAGCTTCCGCACTTATTGTTTATTGATTCCTGTTATTATGGATTTGGACATGTATTAGTTTAGTTTATTTTTCTGTTCTTGATATCTTCACAACCGTAATGTGACTGTGGATGGATACTTCCTACCCACAGGTAGCATGGTTGGCTGTGTCACGTGCCCAAATCTTGCGTACTCTGGGAAGCGGGGCGTGACATGGTTTTATGGTATCAGAGCCATAGGTTAGTTGGGTTGATTCTTTTGTAGTTGGGTATTGTACCCGATACACGAATCAAAATACCCGTGATTAGGAAACATGTCCTGCCACTTTGACCGTTTTACCATCCTTGAATCATTCTTCCGGATCATGTCGACATGCAAACTTACTTTGCATTTGTCAACTCGAAAACCTAATTTCTTGTTATTCCTAGGACTTGGGCGACTTGGGTGGAGTTAAGTAATTGCGGCTATGATACCGCGGCATAGCTACAATGCAGTACTCTATTTAAGTATCTTGGAGTTCTAGCCTTGATCTATACTCAGAATCTATCATCATGCTAATGTTGGGTATTTTGATTCCAGGAATATGGCCGGTCAGAATTTGAAGATGGACCAAAGACGTGCGGTCTTAGCCGCCAGGCGTAGAGTGATAAGGGGATTGCTGGAGAATCTAAAGGAACAGACCGAGCTGGAACCGGCATCTGCACTGAACTAAACGTCTGTACGTAGAAGTATTCTGGTGAACAGGAGCAGCGTAGCACCAATGAAGAAAACTAGTGTGGGTGATCGGAAAGGGAGCGTGATTTGTAACTACTGCCATATACCCGGACATGTGCGAAAGGAGTGTCGTAAGAGGCTGAGACTCTGTTTTAGATGTGGAGCGGCAGATCATGCCGTTAGTGCTTGTCCGTCGAAGCTTCGTACAATGGATGATGTTCAGAAGCCTCCGCAGAGACCGTTCCAAGGGCAGAGATAGTTGAATCAAGGATCTAATCAGGCTCGAGCTTTCACGCCGACAGCTGAGGAAGCTAAGGCATCGGGAGAAGTGGTTTCAGGTACTTTGCTCGTTCATGGTTTTCCCGCATTGGCATTATTTAATTTCGGAGCATCCCACTGTTTTATGTCATCCAAATTTATAACTACACACTCGATTACCTGCACGACCCTGTCTAGTTTTTGGGACATACACACTGGGAATGGGAAAATCATAGCTAGTAAGGAGTGCAGAGATTGTACAGTCGTTGTTTGCGGGCGGGAGTTCTTTTGCGGATTTCTTAGTGATAGATATGGGCAGTTATGAAGTAGTCTTGGGAATGGATTTTCTTGGCACTTTCCACGCACACATCGATTGTAGGGCAAGGAAGGAAACTTTCCAGACACCCTGAGTTTACTTTCACTGGAGGAAGCAGTTCTGTCGGGCCAGTCGAGTTTAGGGCTAGGCCGACGAACAATGTTCTTGCGGCTATGGTAGTGGGTAGTAATGAAGAGCCGGCAGTTGTTCGCGACTTTGTGGATGTAATTGATGGTATGCTGGTATGCTCGAAGGTTCCGGAGGAGCATGCTGAGCATCTAAAGATCGCACTGCAGACGCTGAGACAGGAGAAACTATTCGCGAAGATGAGTAAGTGCGAATTCTGGCTGGAAGAAGTGAAGTTTCTAGGGCATGTCGTGTCGGGCAATGGAATCGCCGTTGATCCCGAGAAGATTGCAGCAGTTCGAGATTGGCCTATTCCAAGAAATGTGGCTGAGATAAGAAGTTTCCTTGGTTTGGCCGGATACTACAGAAGATCTGTGGAGAACTTCGCTCGTTTAGCTGAGCCGTTGACCAAGCTTACGCGTAAGGAGGTACCGTTTGTTTGGACAGATGGATGTGCATTGGCCTTCGAAACGTTGAAGCAGAAGTTGATAACCGCCCTATCCTAACCGTACCGGACAATTCCGAAGGACTGGTGATTCACAGCGACGCATCTGGAAAAGGATTGGGATGTGTTTTGATGCAGAATGGGAAAGTCGTCGCTTACGCATCGAGACAGCTGGAGACTCATGAGAAGAACTACCCGACTCATGACTTAGAGCTTGCAGCCGTGATCTTCGCCCGGAAGATTTGGAGACACTACCTTTTGGGCGAGAGAGTTGAAGTCTTTACAGATCACAAGAGTTTGAAGTATGTGTTCACTCAGAAGGAGTTGAACATGAGGCAACGCAGATGGTTGGAGCTGATGGCCGACTATGACCTTGATCTTAAGTACCATCCAGGAAAAGTCAACGTCGTGCCGGATGCGCTGAGTCGGTTACCAGCAATTCAGGTATTGACCACACAAAGGGTGATCATCACAGATTTTCGGAGACTTGACTTGGAGGTTGTGCTACCGCGTGCTACAGAACAGTTGACACAGTTGCAAGTACAATCGTCCTTAGTTGAGAAGGTTAAAGCGGCGCAATCGCAGGATCCTAGACTGCAAAAGTTTCGAGAGCAGATTGGAGCCGGACTACGAACCGATCTACTGATCCATGAAGACGGTTCGTTGAGATATGGTGGCCGTGTGTGGGTGCCAAAAGGAGATGTGCGTGAAGAGCTTATGAAGGAGGCACACAGTTCAGCTTACTCTGTACATCCAGGAGGGACTAAGATGTACCGAGATATTCGACAGCATTTCTGGTGGGAAGGTATGAAACGGGAAATTGCTCGCTTCGTGGCTAAGTGCTTGGTGTGTCAGCAAGTCAAGGCTGTACACCAAAGGGTTGCTGGTTTGTTGCAACCACTTCTGATTCCTCAATGGAAGTGGGAACATATAACCATGGATTTCGTGACGACTTTACCGCGGAGTTCAAAGGGCAACAATGCTGTATGGGTGATTGTCGATCGGTTGACCAAGGCAGCTCACTTTATTCCTTTTCGGGTTGGTCAATCGACGGAGACTGTGGCAGAGCGGTACATGCAGGAGATTGTCAGATTGCATGGAGTACCGGTAAGCATCGTGTCCGATCGGGACACTCGGTTCTTGTCGCACTTTTGGAGGAGTTTACAAGAAAGTTTGGGGACTCGGTTGAAGTTTAGCACAGCCTATCATCCTCAGACTGATGGACAATCAGAGAGAACGATCCAGACCCTTGAAGATATATTGAGGGCTTGCATGTTAAACTTCAAAGGTTCTTGGGAGGATCATCTACACCTGGTGGAGTTTTCGTACAACAGTAGCTTCCAAGCGACAATTCAGATGGCTCCGTTTGAAGCGTTGTATGGTCGTTAGTGCCGTTCGCCGGTTGTTGGGATGATGTTGGTGAACGAAGGTTACTAGGACCAGATTGGGGGGTACAGACAGTCGAGAAGGTGAATACAATCAGGAAGCAGATGAAGGCAGCTCAAGACAGACAGAAGAGTTGGGCCGACACGTCAAGAAGACCTCTAGAGTTCGCCGTGGGTGATTTGGTATTCCTGAAGATATCACCGACTAGAGGGGTGATTCGCTTTGGAAGTCGGGGAAAGCTTAGTCCCCGATTTGTTGGACCCTTCGAGATTTTGAAGCGTGTTGGAGGGGTATCGTACCGGTTGGCGTTACTACAGTCATTAGCAGGAGTTCATGATGTGTTTCATGTGTCTCAACTACGGAGGTATGTTCGTGATGAGACCCATGTTTTGGATCATTCGGAGTTGACCGTACGGGAGGACCTAACTTTTGAGGAGCGACCAGTTGAAATCAAGGATCGAAGAGAAAAGGTTCTCAAGAACAAGATTATCCCCCTTGTGCTTGTTTCTTGGGGTAATCGATCGCATGGAGAGTCCACTTGGGAATGAGAAGATGAGATCCGACAGAAATTTCCTCACATTTTCCTGTAGTTTTCTATATTTGTATTCTTGGAATTTCGAGGACGAAATTATTTTTGTAGTTGGGTATAATGTAACACCCGAGCCCAATGCTACTGTTTTTTTTGTTACTGTTTGAGCATTAGTGTGGTACTCATTTCTTTTAGCCTGCTTGATAGTCACTTACTGTAAAACTTTATCTGGTAAAGTCATTTTTGCACATAACAAATTTTAGCACCTAAAATAATATTAAAAATATCCATGTTGGCCTACTCGTCGCCACTAGTCGCGTGGTAGCGTCCGCACGTCGAGATTCCGTCGCGTTCGGCTAAACGGGCAGGTTTGGACGACTACGCGCGCGTACAAGTGTCCGACTTGGGGGCATGCATTTTAATCATAAAACACTTAATTTTAAAACTTGGAACCCGCTTAAAATCCTATTATTTCAATTTCGAATTTTTGGACCCAACCCGGGCGCGATTTGGAAATGTTTTGTTTTGCGCCAAAATCCCAAATTTTAATAATTTAAAAACCACCGTATATTTACACTTTAACCATATAAATTTCTTAAAATCTAATCTTTACTAACTGAATGATTGATTCAGCCAATCAATAATTTTTACGTGGGCCCTTATCCTTTGCTATCTCTCTCTCTCTCTCTCACCCTCTCTCTCTCTTCCCCTGATATCTCTCTATCTCTCTCTTTCTCTAACTTTTCTCTCTCTCCTCTATATTATTCAGTTTCCTCCTCTCCCTCGTTTCAAAACGAAACCCAAACCCACGAGAACTCCAAGCCCTAACCCTAGCTCCTCGTGCGTGCACCGCCGACCCCCACCGCGACCTCGCCACCACCGTCTTCCTCGCCTCCTCAGCCTCGACAACATCCCTTCCTCCTCTTCTCCCTCCTTCGACGCCTGCACCCAACTCCACCGCCACCTGCACGCAGGGCTGCCGTCGCCGCCGCCTCCCGTCACCGACGACGTCGACCTCCTCCCTTCACCCTCGTCCCGACCTCATCGTCTTCCTCCTCCCCACGACCTCACCGGACCACCACAGAACCCGAGCCCGACCTTAACACCACCCCGGGACACCGGAAAACATGGTGTTGATCCTCGCCGTCGTCGCCGGAACCGCCTCCGACCACCCCCTCTCCCCTGCGACCAGAACCCGGCCCTTACATCCCCTCCTCGCACAGCACCACCACCTTTCCAGCGACCCAGGAACTTCCAGCCTCCGCAGCCGCCGTCGCTGCCTCGCCGGCGTCCCGGCGCCGTCGAGCCCGCCGTGGTTGCCCCGGTTCTTCTCTCGAAGTATTCTGGTCCGTGTGATCCCGCTGTTCGTGTTTGGACTCGGCCCGTACCGCGCACCAGATCGCGCTGCAGACCGTGACCGTATCGCGCCCGTACCGTGCACCAGATCGCGTCCGTACCGTGCACCAGATCGCGTCCGTATCGCGCACCAGACCGCGCCGCAGATCGCGTCCGTATCGCGCACCAGACCGCGCCGCAGATCGCGTCCGTACCACGCAGCAGATCGCGCCCGGACCCAGTACCGTGTCGCGCCGTTTCACACACCGTATCGTGACTTGTGCATCAGGCCGCCTGCATCCCGACCCTTGTTCTGAGGCAAGTATCTGAATACTTGCTTGCACATGCTAGCGTGCGAGATCCAGTCTCGCCACGCAATTTAATTTAAACTATTTAATACCGTAACTTAATGATGACATTTGATATCATATTATTGCAGTTATCTTAACCTGGAATCGTTACAACAGTTCCTAGTAATTAACTAACCCACATCACTCCATGCTTAAACTAAATAAAACGACTGAATCATATCTGCTTGAACTGTTAAACTATTCTTGAGACAATTATTATGCTTAGTATAATTCCATGTAGTTCCTAAATTTATATTGCGAATACTGCTTTACCTTGTGGCTTTGCACCTCAAAGGTGCGTGAACCGGATTAATATGAAAATACAGACATCACTATGTTCACATAGAATCATAATTGTTATTTACTGTTCCCTGCTACTGTTCATTATTTGTTACTATACCTGTTATCATCATGTACCTGATTGCATTACATATTGACCGATCTTGATACACCTGACACATGTACTGATACACCGGACACAACACCCTGTACATATCGGCTCTACCTGTGGAAAGTAACCTGACCTGTTACCTGATCTCATGCCTAATGCCGACAAACCTAACCATTCCTGCTGTCGACCCAGACAGACCTACGGTTACTTGACCTTGCGTCGGCATTAGTCCTCGACTACTGAATACCTGACTTGACATACATAGTTTGGGGGTATGGGGAAATCAAAGGTGAAACCGACTTGTAACTCAACAGTTCGATATATTGTTCTGATCAGTCTTACGGGCTTGGCCGGTCCGGGAGTGATGATGCTGACATCACTCATCTATCCTACTACCTTTTACTGCTTAGCGGCACGTCTCGGATTCAGCCCCGAGAATTATGACCGTGGTCCCGGGCACGCACGGGATACTATTGAGTTACATCGACGATTCATCAATTGGTTTCAAAGACTATAGAGTAGAAAACCTGATAGGACAGTTTAGTCTCTACTGCACATTACCCTGTTCATGACTTCTTATTACTGCTTTATTCATGTTCATGCTTGCATTGTTTACTGCCATGTTTATGCTTTATACTTGATATCATGACGCGCTGACGTCTGGGTTTTGCATGGCCCAGATTCCGTGCCCTTGACGTCGACCGAGCAGGAGTACTTCAGCCAGCAGGCTGAACTGTGAGTTCTTGAGAGTTTAGTTTATTTATGTCATTTCATTTCCAGATGTGAGCCCGCATTATGGGACATACTGTTTATTCATTGTATTGGATCTTTAGCTTCCGCACTTATTGTTTATTGATTCCTGTTATTATGGATTTGGACATGTATTAGTTTAGTTTATTTTTCTGTTCTTGATATCTTCACAACCGTAATGTGACTGTGGATGGATACTTCCTACCCACAGGTAGCATGGTTGGCTGTGTCACGTGCCCAAATCTTGCGTACTCTGGGAAGCGGGGCGTGACATAAAATTAGGGTTTAACCCTATGATTATAGGAATTTAATTCCTTCAAAATGGACAGAGCCAGGGTTTAACCCTAATTAAGAACTTAATTCTCTTAAAATCACAGGAATTTAATTCCCTTAAATAAAAGAAAAGGAAGAAATTAGGGTTTCACCCTATGCCAGAATTCAATTCTTTACATACATGAGGAATTTAATTCCTACAGAAAAGAAATCAGGGTTTAACCCTATCTAAGAATATAATTCTTCAGAAGAAAACATGAATTTAATTCCTCTAAAGTTTATTGCTAGGGTTTAACCCTATGAAGAATTTAATTCTTAAAAAGATAAACACATCTTCGAACAGGCAGAGAAACAGGGTCACGTGCTACCACGTGACCCCTGTAAAGATCCATAGAGAAGAACTTTGAGGCAACGCCTCACGTGCTCCACGTGACCCCCAAAGCGCACAAAGAAAAGCAAAAGAAAAGAAGCTCTGGGGCGCCCTCACGTGTTACCACGTGACCCCTAATGAACATTCTAACAGATCAAAGCGTGAGCCCCCATCACGTGCCCACACGTGATGGCCTTCAGAATTAAAAGTGTTAAACACTTGTCTGTAGAATAAAATGAAGGGGATCTGGCCCCACCTTTTGGATGCCATCACGTGCCCCCACGTGATCTCTTCTCTTATAATATTTTGCATCAAACTGATGATCTGCTCCCAGCGTTTAACACTGATTTCCATAGTGTTTAATACTAGTTTGAAAACTCCATTTCCAGTGTTTAACACTGATTTTCTTAGTGTTCAAACACTAATTTGGAAAATTCTGCTCCCAGTGTTTAACACTGATTTCCTTAGTGTTTAACACTAATTTGAAATCTTTGTTCCCAGTGTTTAACACTGATTTGCCTTAGTGTTTAACACTAATTTGAAAACTCTGTTTCCAGTGTTCAACACTGATTTGCTTTAGTGTTTAACACTAACTTGTTAATCTTATTCCCAGTGTCCAACACTGTTGGTCTCTAGTGTTCAGCACTAGCTTCAGCCCAACTGGCCAAGTTTCTAGAGGCAAAGCCTCTCCTTCAATGGACCAACAGAGGGCCTATATCCTAAACATGATTGGACTTAGCCCAAGCTGGCCATAAGTCCTCAATTCAGACTTAACTGAGCCAATGGGCTCATAATATAATTAATTGGTCTTGGTTCCAAATTGAGCCAAAGATTATTTAATCTACCTCGGTTTAAGGGTACATCTCTTCACTCCTTTGATACTTGGCGTTGTAATTCCTCAACGTATTCAAAGAGGTGACGGGTCCCGATGACCACACATTGAGACGGACTGTGGGGTCCTTAAACTCATGGACTATGAGGTCCTTAACCTTGACCGGGATGTCTTAAAACTAACGACGGACTGTGGGGTCCTTAAACTCATGGACTATGAGGTCCTTAACCTTGACCGGAATGTTTTAAAACTAACAACGGACTATGGCGTCCTTAACCTTGACCGCGATGTCTTAAAACTAATATCGGACTGTGGAGTCCTTAAATCCACGGACTACGACGTCCTTAACCTTGACCGCAACGTCTTAAAACTAACATTGGACCGCAATGTCCTTAAACTACCTATCGACCGCAACGTCACTAAACTAAACAACAGGGCTCCCCTAATCGCTCTCTTATCGGATCTAAACGATCCCGTTAAGTTGATCTTAGTCTAAAAACTAGGCTGACGTATCCTTAACAAACGTTTAAGTCGATCTTAGTCTCAAAAGAGACTAACGTATCCTTAAACACAATCCCCCAAACCCAAATCTAAGAAAGATACGGATTTGGACTAGTCCACGCCCTACGGGCGACGACATAACTCAGTCTCCGTATACAATCCACGGGCAACCAAACACAAAACAAATACACACGACACGAAGTGACCATCTGAAGAAGGAGAAAGTGGTTACCGCGATGCGGTAGCGTAATTAACTGCAGGGGCTTGCGCCTGCAGGGAAGAGCGTCCCCACAATCAAAACCCCCTCAAGTGAGGGGGAATCTGACGAAGTCTGCTACATCGGACGCATCCGTTTAAACCTTCGATACACGGTGCCATAAATCAACTTGGCATCTTCGGAGAGGTAGACGGATAGCACCAATTAGCATCTGCCCCGAATTTTAGACAAGACGTCATGTCGCACCGTCTTTCGGAGGGGAACACTAAGCTTTGCAAAGACCAAAAGTCAACACCAACCATTTGAAGAATTTATCAATGTAACGTATAGGTCGGTGGAAGAACATGTTATATAGAGCCAAGAAGAAGTGGGGAAGAGATAAGTGGTGGTATGGAAAAGGTTTGCGTGAACATGAATGTGAGGAGATAAGAGGTGATGATAAATAAAAACGAGAATGTGAATGATCAGAAATGAGTAAAATATTGGCATTCTCGTATTTTATAAGAAGAAAGGGTGGTGGTTCAACTTCTATAGGTATAGGTTGATTAATCACAAAATCCTTGTTGTTTAGGAATGCAAGTTCGTCAGCAAAAAATTCTTCAAAACTCTCATCGATGTAATTGAACGTTTTACTGTCAATAAGTTTTGTGCCAGAATTTATCATACTTGATTTGTCAAAAATTATGGAGGTAGGAGACTCGAAAAACTCATCTACCTCATTTTCAAAAGTATCCAAATCAAGTTGGCTTTCTGGAATGATCAAACTTGAATTATCGGATGTGATTCATCAACACTCACTGAAATTATAGGAAGAATAGAAGAAGAACCTAAGAAAGTGGGAGAAAGAAGTTTAATACGAAATTGAGGGTGGAGATGGAGTGTATAAATTAGCACAATTTGTAATGACCGATGTGTAAAAAGCGATTGTGCTAATCTATCAACCCACTGAAAAATGAGGTCAAATCCCTCAAGATTCGTGAGAAAATATGGGTACGTCGAACTTGGTAAACCAGACATAAAAAATGAAAGTGTAACGGTTTATTGCAAGGTCGGAACGAGGATGGAGGGAAGTGATTGAGGAAGGGTATCGGTTAAAGATTCAGGAGGGTGTGTGCAGTCAATGAAAGGGATAGAATGAATTGGAAAATCCGACTCCTCAAGTAAAACTGCTTCATCATCAATAATTTCCTCAATACTCTCCTCAAAATTTAGCTTATCCATGCAATTCTCATCAAAATCAAGACGCATATGAAACTCGGGAAAAACAATTAATGACCCGGGATGATGAATTGGAGAGAGAAACTCATCCAAATTTGTGGGTTCATCATCCAAAATATTCCCAGCGTCTATATCCTCAATCAAGTGAAAATCAATTTTTTCAGACACCTCATCAAAAGCATGGATATTAATCAATTCAGGTTTTAGAGTGGAGGTGTAGAGGTCAAAAGGATTGGTGATGGTTTCACTCGAAAGGGACCTTTCACAATCAGGTAAATCAAACACTACAAAGTCGCACAACTCATTAAACGTTTTATTTTCAACTGGTGAATTATTTGGAACACTTAATAGACATTCAAAACCGGAATTGTGGGATTCAATTGGAGATTGGTAGGTTTGATTTGGAAGGGTGCACAGCTCACTCTCTCCACTCAAATTATCAATCTTTCCAACCGCCTCATCATACATTGGAAAATTTGGAGCTAGTTGGAAACTAGCTACCGGGTCACTAGGTTGTATAAGGGCGACCATAGACGCATTCAAATCCCTCATCTGTTGGCATGACGCTACCATAATGTCTTCTAACGACTGTTCCGGACTATTGGGTTGTGACGGGGTTTCAGTAAAAGATTCAAAGTTGTTTGGATACGTGAAACTCCCAAATTGCTGTGTAGAAGCAATGTCTAGGGAAGGTGCAAAAGTCGGATAGGACTGGTAGAAATTGAATGGTTGGACAGGAGTAGGATCAATATTTGGATAAGAAGGTGAATGGAATTGTTGATCCAAAGAATTTGCAGTGGTGAAAGGAGTGAAGGATCGGTTACGAGATTGTTCAATATGTTCAGCAATAGACATGGGTTTCGGAGTTACAACAGGACTCGAAAAAGAGATATCAACGTAAGAAGGTGGTGAAGATTGAAATGGTTGATATAAGGTGGATTGCGGAGTCCAACTGGTTGTCCTAGACACGTCTATTCGATCTTTCAAAGAAATTTTGGGCATGGAGGGGTCGTTCGAAATTCGACCAAAACAAGAACCGTAGGAAGTAATGTCTGGTTGAGAGTACCAAAGTTCGGCAAGAGTTTTGCGAGGTGGGGTACCCATGATGTGATGAGAGAGAGGAAAAGAAAAAAATGTGATCTTATTTTATTTTATTTTTTTATATTTTTTGTTTTTTAAAAAAATTGTTTATTTTTGGAGTTTTGAAATTTTTGAAAGTGTTTTTTTTAGAAAGAGTTTTTGCAAAATTTGTACGGAACTACGGCACAATTTTAAAGAACCACAGTTTAAACATGAACAATCAAACCTAGAGTTAGGGTCTCCTGAGTCAACTAGACTGCTCCTAACTGTTCCAAAGCGACAAGTTGTGAGATATCCCTCAAATCGCCTCTTCACCGTCAATTGTGGCCAGGTAAGCACAAATGAAGAAAGGAGGGATCCGCTCACGAATCACCGTGAGACGGGCCTTTTAAAGTTACCTTTCTCACTTGTCTAGCCTAGGCACCACAAACTCAGGTTTAGATAAACGACTGAATGCCCACAACCTTCCTTTGTCCTAATGAGCGCGACAGTTCTTAATTGTCCGAGTCTAGATATTTTTTAATTAGCTCAAGGGTGATGCATATGCTTTTAGTGATTTTTGGGGTCTTAGGAAGGGTAATGAAATTCCCACCCAATCTGAATTGGTGTTATAGCCCCTTAAAAGTCCGTATTAATTATGCAAAGCACTTAACACACCAAAAAATCTAAAACACTTGCAAAATATTATTTATTTATTTGGCAGCGCAAAGAATCCTGCACAAAAACAATTTATTGGAGAGGGAGAAGAAGTTGCTGTGCAAAGAATACCTGCAGGAAAAAATTTTCAGTGGAGTTCTGGGGGTAGGAGGAGAAAAAATATACTCACAGAGAGTTTTCAAACAGCTGACGTCATCTGTTAGACCGCGGTTCCGCGGTTCAATAGCTGGTTTGGATCTTCAAAAAATTTCTCTGTGCTGATTTGGTTCTCCTCTATCTGTTCAGATCCTCCGTTTCTGTATTTGTTCACTGGGCTTGCTCCAGATCTGAATCAGTGTTTGCTCCAAGCCTGCACACTTGCACAAAAACCTTTCAAAAATAACAAGATGATTTTATTTTATTTTATTTAAAATTTTCAATATTTTATAATTTTATTAAATTTTCTTTTTTTCCTTTTTTTTTATTATTAACCCGAAATTACACAAAGAAAGAGACTACCGTCTCCCCGGCAACGGTGCCATTTGATTGATGTGAGGATTTTAGTACGTGTGTTTTAAAATTTAAGAATACCGCAATCAAGACGGTGTCGCTTGGTAGCTAGCCGGTTGAGTACGAGTCGATCCACAGGGAGAAGGAGTTCTTTTCTTTATGTTCTAACGAGTTAAGTCCAAAAAGTTGGTGGCTTGTTTTAAGATCTATGAATGAGAATAAGTTGATAAAAAGCTTGCTAGGGTTAGGATTAGGTTAGTTCGAAATAGGGATCTTCTCACTTCTTTCAATGTCTTAGTTGTGAATAAAGGTGTTAGGGTAATCGGCAACAACGAGGATTAGCACGACTGGGAAGAAACTTAGTTTCTTCCTTTTGGTCCTTGTCCGTCCGTTCTTGGCTCTTAGCCCTAACCTCCGGTTAATTCAACCACAACCGGTCTAACTAGGGAATCACCGCTATCATGTAGGATAGGGTGCCGTAGTGAGCGGTGTGTGGTTGATTTAAAGAGAGTCCTTTAAATAAAATTATTTGGGCAAAGAAAGGAGTGAGAGAGATTTCCTTCTCTCAAATCTTCCCTCTCCTATCCCTAACAAGTGAGGAATTACTCACTAATTAGGAAGATAACAATAAAATTCAAGATAAGAAAAAATGCAGATTAAATTCTACAACTAGATTAACAAATAATAATTGCAGATAATAAAATACAATAAGAAAAATGCGAGAAAAAGAAAGGAACTTACTTTTTATTGATACCTCTTAAAAGCTCATTACAATGGAGAATTAAATTCTGAATCTAGAAATAAAAAGAGGCATCTTCCAAAGAGGCACACCCTTATTTGGCTTTGAGCCCTCCTATTTATAGATAGGAAAAATCCTAGGTTTACATTCTGATCCATATATGAAATTACAAAACAATCCCAAAGACCGAGTCAAAGCACCGACACCCCACCGACACGTGCATATTATGGCCGCGGAACCGCGGCAGAAAGGCTTGTTTGGCCGCGGTTCCGCGGCCATTTGGTGGGTTCTTGGGCCCATCTCTTCAGGGTTTCTCTGTGTTGCTTTTATCTTCTGTTTTCTTTACTTGGTTTCTCAGAATTTCTTCTATTTCCTTCCAGATTTCCAACAGTGCAGAATGATGTGGGCTTTTGCCTTGAGCTTCACGTTTAAGTCTTGAATCCTGTGATGCCCTTGTGCTTTGTGCATTGAACTGCTAATGATTTTCATTTGTTCCTTGAACTGGTAGGCGACATCATAGGGATTCATCTATTGTTGGTCGTAGTCTCACATTTGTAGCGATTTTTCATGAATTTCACCGTAACGATCCGAGAACCTGTAACCTGCAACTATTTAGCAGACATGGATCAAAAGCACCTATTTATGTGTAATGTGATTAAGAATGGGCGATATACGAATGCAAAATTCTGATATGAACATATGTGTAGTGGGGGTTTTACGAGTTATGCACGTGTAAACCCTTGGACTTCTAAAAATTTAAAAGAAAACAATATTAAAAATAATGTGGGTGATGGGATTTGAACTCTGGTGCTTTGGTTCAGCAATGCAAGATCTTACCAATGAGCTACAAGATCCTTCTTGCTATTAAAAAGCAAAACAAACTTATAACTTGTGCTCAGGCAAAAATACTCCTTTCTGTATTTTTTGAAAAATTTATACAGGAAGTTTAGGGTTGTTACATTCTACCCTCCTTATAAAAATTTCGTCCTCGAAATTTGTAAAAGGAAAGTGTAACAGATTCAAGGAAAATTTGGTGACTGAAGTACTGAGAGTGTATGAAGAATAACAAAGTGATACAAGGATTTTAGAAATGTGAAAGAGACTTACTAGTGTTACCTTGGTCAACTGTTGTTCAGTCGATAAAACTGCACATTTATAGTACATTTTTCCTACCATTTTTATATTAAAAAAAGGACTTTATTATAATATATTATACATATGAGGGTTTGTGTAAAAACATTATTTTCCATGTGTTAATATATTTTAATTAGCATTTGGTAGAAAAATGTATGCAAATAAATTCATTGACCAAATCCTAGTAGAACTAAGTCTACTAAATATTATTTAAGATTATTGTGCAGAATTTTCCAAGTTGTTATGCAGAATATATCAAAGAAATCAAGCTGTTGAAGAAATCTTGCCAAATTAAGAAGCAAAACTTGGAGACCAAGTCTGGAAGCAACCGAGAGAAGATTTCTGAATTATGAAGGTGCCTAGGATTGCCACATGTCACAAGATGCAAGCACAAGAATTTTGATCAAGAGATCTCACCCGTTGGCCGCGGATCCGCGGCCTTAGCCCCCATTTGCCGCGGATCCGCCGCAATATTATGGATTTGGAAGGAAATATTTTGGGTCATGATTCTCTGCTGTATTTTACCAACTTTTGAAGCAAAAGATTCTGGGTTTGCACTATAAAAAGGCACCGAGAGCCTCTTGGAAAAGTTATCAAGCCGACGCGATCACGAAGTCCCAGACGGCTCACGCATCCAGGCTGATCATCAACGGTTCATCTACCTCCTTGGAAGAGATCGAGAAGCAACTAGATTTGTAATCATTTTCTAAGGATTCAAGTGTAATGAATTTTGTTGATTAATAAAGGTAGCTTTCTTTTTCTTATTCTATTTCTTCGTAGTTTAATGATGCAATTTCTTTCCATCTCTTCTTCTCCCAACATGCGCGAGTAATTCTCCGCTTGTTAGGGTTCGTAGGATTAGGGTAGGCTAATGGACGATGAAAATATCTAAACCCTTTTTAAGTCCTATAAAGTTTAGGAACTTTATCAAAAGAATCATTAACATCCTAATCGGGCGCGCTAGCAATTCCTTGCTAGTTCCGACCGCGATTAGAGATTAGATTAATGATTGTTTTGGTAAAGGCTAGATATGAACGGAGTTCCGTGTCGAGATAAGGGTTACGAGTGGGATTCCTTTTCCCTCCAGAAACCCTAATCTACACGCATCATCGTCGTTCTAGTTCTAAATCTATTAATGGATAAAAAGTGTAACTTTTAATTAATTGTCGATAACTACTAAATCCTAACGAACCCTACAAGCCCTCTTATTATATTAATTACATCTTTAAAATAATCTAGATCTATATTTTACATTCTTGTTTAACGTAGATCTAGAAATCTTTCTATAAAATTCTTTATCCCTCATCTCTTTCTCAACACATCTAAAGTAAAAATAAAAGGTTCCACGTTTCCCAGAGGACGACCCGTACTCACCTCGGTCTAGCTACACGCGACACCGTTCTGATTGTGGTTAAACTACAAACATACACTCTTTCGAACCAATCAAATGGCGCCGTTGCCGGGGATACGTGCGTAATTTTTTATTTTTACTATTTGTGTTGAATTCTTAGACGAGCCATATCATTATTAAAACAAAACTGCAAATTGCATATTTAACGATTTGTGTGTGAATTTTGCGAGGGAATCTGGAGTCACGGACTTGAGGAAACAGGAGATCTAGGGTTCCGAACTTCTCTGGTATCTTTCTTAACTCCTTCTCTCTCCTCTCAAATCCAATAAAATCTATTTTCTGCAGGATTCTTTGCAAAATAGCGCCGCTCAAAAAAAATTCTTTTTGCAAAAGTTTTGTGATTGGTTTTGTTTTGCATATTTTAATACGGACTTTAAGGGGCAAAGACCAAATCAAGATTAGGTGGGGATTTCATCACCCTTCCTAAGCCCCACAAATCACAAACCGAGCATCTAGATCAACCCTTCATTAATTTAAAAAATATCTAGACCAGACTCTAAGGACTGTCGCGCTCATTAAGGACAGAGGAAGGTCGTGGGTAATCTATCGTTTATCCGCATTACTTTTGTAGTGCCTAGGCAAGTGTGACAAAGGCTAGTGGTTTTTAATTAGGCCCACGACGTGGTTCCTTCCCACTTACCTGGCACTTATCTGGCTACAAGGGTAGTACGGAGGCGGTAGAGGATTGATCCTGCGGCTTGTCCTTTGGAAGTCTAGGAGCGGTCTAGAGACTGACCTAGGTAACCTTAGTTCTAGGGTTGCTTGTGCATCTTAGGGAGATTTGTCTTGAGTCCCACTTTTTCAAAACAAGCCAATTTTAAAATCACACACACGCTGCCACTTGCACTAAACCCGCTTAGTGCATGCTCGGCTGGACACGGGATCCTAGTGCCCGTCTTGTCCGCGTTCCTGCTATCGACACCGAAGTCGGTACTTCTTCATCTTCTTTTCCACCACCACACACCACGACCGTGATGGACGGCACTCCATCTAATTATAACACCACGCTGCCACCGCCCGCAGGTGAGCAGAATCCACCGCGCATCTCTCTCCAAGAGAGATGCTATCCTATTCGTGGTCCTCTTCCTACTTGTCTATCTCTTCCACCACCTAACGGGGATAATTTCGAGATTAAACCCCACTACATCAATCTGCTGCCCAAATTTCACGGGCTTGAGTCGGAAGACGCGTACGTTTTCATCACCAAATTCGAAAACGTATGCGCAATGATGGGTACTTCACAATTGACCTTAGATGCTATGCGCTTACGTCTTCTCCCATTCACATTGTGCGACTTGGCAGAAAAATGGCTTTATAATACTGCCACACACTCTATCGCTAATTGGGATGAATTCGTCGTAGCATTTCTTAAGAAGTTTTACCCAAATCATAAGACTGCACATGTTAGGAGCGAGATCAACCAGTTCACCCAGCTTCCCAATGAACCATTTTGGAAGTGCTTTGAACGTTTCAAAGATCTGCTTGTTCAATGCCCCCATCACGGAATACAAAGATGGGATTTATGTCGGATTATATATGAGGGCATTAATCCAGCGACAAAGCAGATGCTTGAAACAACGTGTCAATGCAATTTCATGTCTAAAGATGATGGTGAAGCATGTAAATATCTGGAAGATCTCGCTGAAAGCACTTTGCAGTGGGAAAGCGTAAGACCACCTTCAACTAAGGGAGGTATTCACCAGCTCGATGTTTCTATCGCAGTGAAAGCCGAAATGGCAGCGATACAGAAGAAACTCGATGCTATTGAAAACAAGTTCTCAACATTCTCCCTAAATCAGGTCACGCTTCCTAATACTGTCTGTGGCTGCTGTTCGGATCCTTCACACTTAACGGAAGAATGTCCTATGAATGCATCGTTTCAAGCTAATGCTGCTTTTCAGCAGCGACCTAGAAATGATCCTTCTTCTTCCACATATAATCAAGGATGGAGGAATCATCCTAACTTTGCTTGGAATCAAAACCAACAAAGTAATTATCAAAGACCTCCTCCACAGCAACCACAACCACAGAATCAGCCCCCCTTTCAGTCACAGAATTTCCAAAATCCGGCCAACATTTCTACACCACAAGTGGCCGGTACTGACAACTCGCTTGCACAAACTTTGGATATGTTCATGAAACAATCCATGCAAAATTCGGCTGAGATAAGGTCTTCTATTGATGCCCTAACGAAAAACTCCTCCTCCCATGGTGAGAGTATTAAATCAATAGAAAACCAAATCGCACAGTTAAACGCCGCAATGAGTGCGAGAGAAAAAGGGAAACTCCCATCTCAACCCCTACCGAATCCTGGCCATTCACAAAGTCATAATGTGAATGCCATTACTACGTTGAGATCGGGGAGAGTGCTGAATAACCAAGTGGGTGAGCAATTTGATGATAGTGACACATTTGATACCCCTTCTTCTTCTTCTTCCCCTAATTCGTCTAGTCCCCCACTTTCATCCGAGCCTATTCTCCGTTTTCCCCAAGGCTCGAACATTTCGCCGAATCTATCTAAGTCGATTTCCACTCCAGTTTTGGGATCGAATCCATCCCCACAGTCTTCTCCACAAACGTTGGACCCAAAACTTATTGATCAAGCACCTTATCCAAACAGGTTGAGGGGCAACAGACCAAGTCCACAAATGGAGAAGATTGTGGAAATTTTTAAGCAAGTTAACATAAACATTCCTCTCCTAGATGCTATTCAACAAGTTCCGTCAAATGCGAAAATCCTAAAGGACTTGTGCACTAGGAAGAGAAAAGTTCAAGTACCAAAAAAAGTTTTCCTTGCGAGTAATGTGAGCACTGCTTTTACACAACAACTACCCAAGAAACGAAAGGACCCCGGAAGTCCTACAATTTCTATTTCCATTGGGGGTAAAAATATCAATCGTGCTCTACTCGATCTAGGTGCTAGTGTTAACTTGCTTCCGTATTCTGTTTATGAGCAATTAGGGATCGGAGAGTTAAAACCTGCGCATTGCACTCTTCAGATGGCCGATCGATCTATCACCCAACCTAGGGGTGAGCTAGAGGATGTGTTAATCAAAGTCGGGGAATTCATATTTCCTGTGGACTTTAT
The DNA here is from genome assembly GCA_030015575.1 of Agapanthus africanus. Taxonomy (NCBI): domain Eukaryota; kingdom Viridiplantae; phylum Streptophyta; class Magnoliopsida; order Asparagales; family Amaryllidaceae; genus Agapanthus; species Agapanthus africanus. The sequence continues at coordinate 82,392,319 of JASDDO010000031.1, read as the reverse complement.
CGTTATTGATACACAGCCTGTGGCAAACCCACGCAATCAAATCCCGGTGATACTCGGTCGACCCTTTTTGGCCACTTCCAACGCAGTAATTAATTGTAGAAACGGCTCCATGACCCTATCCTTTGGGAAGAAGTCAATTGAGCTTAACATTTACAAGTTGGGAAGTGAACCCTCCGAACCCTATGCTCATGTGTGTTCTGTCGAATTAATGGATGTCGACAGCAGCGAATTTGATCAACCTCATAATTCTGACTCTTTTCATATGTTGTTTCTTGACACGGACTCTTCCACCGAGTTTTCCGGGTCAACATCTAATGAGGAACTTTATATTGAGTCTGACGATCACCCCATTTTTTCTGATGACATTATTTTTCGGGGTATCGATAAAAGCTTTGAGGAAATTTTCGCTGATGAACTCGCATTTTTACAAGACACGGGTGTTGAGATGAATCAACTCCAAGATGAAGAAATTGGACCTCCACCCCCTCTTTTGGACAATCATGACAATGCGAGTAATCCATCATTACTATCACTGTGTCGTCTCTCCAGATTGAGACGCAATCCTTTTCCAATACACCTCTTGTCACCTCCCCACTTCTTCACGTCAATAGGTGACATGTTCTTCCACCAACCTTGGTGCTTCATCGATAAAATTTTTGAATGGTTGGTGTTGACCTTCGGTCTTTGCAAAGCTTGGCATTGACCAATAACCTTGACCCCCTCTTGTGGTTTTAAAAGATTAAAATTGTTTAACTCAAGTTTGGGGGGGTGGGATATTTTGGCTCTTGAAATAAAATGATTTTTACAAAATTATGAGCCTAAAATAAGTTTGGGGGAGGATTTTCACTTTCATATATTCTTGCCCCCATTAATAATTTCCTCCCAAGTCTACAGGTTTTTTTTTTGAGCTTAACGGATGACATCAGTGAGGACACTGCTGTAAACAGGTTTGGGGGAGGTTTGTGCTTATTTACACATCAATTTGCATCATATTTTGCATAAGCACAATATTTTCAAAAATTTAAAAAAAAAATTCTTTTATAACAAAAGAGTAGAAAGTGAAAAATTACATCCAAAAGATAGGAAAGTTTAAGAAAACCAAGAAAATTAGAAGTTTTCTTATACGAACTAGTAATAAGTAGTTATGAGCTGTTGTCCCAAGGGTTAGTAAGATGAAGGAAGTCACTAATCTGAGGATAAAAATAAGTCCGAAAAATAGTTTCTATTCTGGAAGCCAAATATTTGAATGATGATACCTTACAATATGCACCTACACACGTCTTGAAACTCGGGATAGTAGAGGATACCTTGAAATGCTCTTGTCTAAAAGCCAAAGTATGAAGGAAATAAAAAAAATGACGAAGAAAATATAAAAATGGTGAAAAGAAAAATGAACACTGGTTTTGTTATCGTCAAGGCAGCAATAAAAAAATATAGCGAGGGTGCCTCTTCACCTAGTGCCCTAAGGCCAACTGGTCTGGGAGTCACTGCTAAGCCTTAGGTGGTGCAAGACGAGGAAAATATTATCACCAAATCTGCAAACACATGAGTAATCGGTCGGTTAGTACCTCAAGAAGTATTAACGGTCGCATGAAAATGTGTGAGCAGTTCTAAGTATTCATCAAATTGAAAAGTACTAAGGTAGATGGACAAGAGTATAATAGCTTGAATTGAATTCTCTGAGTGTAGGGATGACCATTTCACACACGTAGGGGTATATGATCAATGTTTGGATGAAAGGTAGGAATGAAGAATAAAGACGATGTTTTATTGAGGGATAATGTGATTTCTAACATCTTTTCATGACTATTAAGATAGGGCTCATGACAACTGAAAAGCTAGCATAGTTGGAAACTCTTCTTTTCAAAGTATTTCTTTTATGGTTCTTGTCTTTATATGTAAATTTCACCATCTTTCTTTTGTTATAGGATTTTGTGGGTGTAATCCGCTGAAAACCCTCAGGAGACAACACTCCTCCTACTAGGGACACCTAGAGGTTTAACGGCTTGTTGCGCGTGCTCAGTGCAATCGTGTCTGCCTACGAAAGTGTGCTTAGTTTTCTCTTTTTCTCCTCTTAAATAAACTAGTTTGCTCGGGACGATCAAAGATAAGTTTGGGGGTATTTGTTCAGTCGATAAAACTGCACATTTGTAGTACATTTTTCCTACCATTTTTATATTAAAAAAAGGACTTTATTATAATATATTATACATATGAGGGTTTATGTGTAAAAACATTATTTTCCATGTGTTAATATATTTTAATTAGCATTTGGTAGAAAAATGTATGCAAATAAATTCATTGACCAAATCCTAGTAGAACTAAGTCTACTAAATATTATTTAAGATTATTGTGCAGAATTTTCCAAGTTGTTATGCAGAATATATCAAAGAAATCAAGCTGTTGAAGAAATCTTGCCAAATTAAGAAGCAAAACTTGGAGACCAAGTCTGGAAGCAACCGAGAGAAGATTTCTGAATTATGAAGGTGCCTAGGATTGCCACATGTCACAAGATGCAAGCACAAGAATTTTGATCAAGAGATCTCACCCGTTGGCCGCGGATCCGCGGCCTTAGCCCCCATTTGCCGCGGATCCGCCGCAATATTATGTATTTGGAAGGAAATATTTTGGGGCATGATTCTCTGCTGTATTTTACCAACTTTTGAAGCAAAAGATTCTGGGTTTGCACTATAAAAAGGCACCGAGAGCCTCTTGGAAAAGTTATCAAGCCGACGCGATCACGAAGTCCCAGACGGCTCACGCATCCAGGCTGATCATCAACGGTTCATCTACCTCCTTGGAAGAGATCGAGAAGCAACTAGATTTGTAATCATTTTCTAAGGATTCAAGTGTAATGAATTTTGTTGATTAATAAAGGTAGCTTTCTTTTTCTTATTCTATTTCTTCGTAGTTTAATGATGCAATTTCTTTCCATCTCTTCTTCTCCCAACATGCGCGAGTAATTCTCCGCTTGTTAGGGTTCGTAGGATTAGGGTAGGCTAATGGACGATGAAAATATCTAAACCCTTTTTAAGTCCTATAAAGTTTAGGAACTTTATCAAAAGAATCATTAACATCCTAATCGGACGCGCTAGCAATTCCTTGCTAGTTCCGACCGCGATTAGAGATTAGATTAATGATTGTTTTGGTAAAGGCTAGATATGAACGGAGTTCCGTGTCGAGATAAGGGTTACGAGTGGGATTCCTTTTCCCTCCAGAAACCCTAATCTACACGCATCATCGTCGTTCTAGTTCTAAATCTATTAATGGATAAAAAGTGTAACTTTTAATTAATCGTCGATAACTACTAAATCCTAACGAACCCTACAAGCCCTCTTATTATATTAATTACATCTTTAAAATAATCTAGATCTATATTTTACATTCTTGTTTAACGTAGATCTAGAAATCTTTCTATAAAATTCTTTATCCCTCATCTCTTTCTCAACACATCTAAAGTAAAAATAAAAGGTTCCACGTTTCCCAGAGGACGACCCGTACTCACCTCGGTCTAGCTACACGCGACACCGTTCTGATTGCGGTTAAACTACAAACATACACTCTTTCGAACCAATCAACTGTCTTGGCTTCTACGGCTGCTAAGGTGTAAGCCTGTCGCCGTGGCACGTTCCTCCTAGCTGGAGGCACATTCCTCTGTCCTCGAGGCATGTTTCTTAGTGCCTGATGGAATTGGCGATCTGGCTGTGCAGGAGTTCTACGTGGAGGTGGTGCTGGGAGTGCTGGACGAGCTGCAGGAGCCTGGATAGCTGGCTGCTGGGGGTAGTTGGTGGGTGTTTTAGCTGAGTTGCGTCTATAGGGACAGTTTCCAATTCTATGATCGGATGTGCCACAAACTAGGCACAGGCCTTTTGCGCACCTACAGTCCTTCCACAAGTGTCCATCCCTATGGCAGTAGTAATAAAAACCTGGACTTAACTGGTTAATTGTTTCTTTTTGTCTCTTGGGTTTTGAAGATTGTATAGGGTAGGCTCCTCTTGCCATCTGGGTGAAAGAGCGCTTTATACCGGTTGCTTCTGCTTATGATCGATTCACTAATATAGCAGTCTGCTGGTGCAGTCCTATTAGAAGGCTGCGGATCGCCTCAAACAGTACCGTTTGCTCATTGATCGGAGCAGGGATGGCAGGTGCGATTGGTAGTGGAGGTGGAGTGTTGTTGATGTTGATACTGGTGTTGTTTGGGGAATCCATAACCTTAAAAGAAAATTAAACTTATGATAGATTCAAAGAATATGATTCAAAGAATATGAAGTTGGGAGATTCAAGGAATATGAATTGTAAAGAATGTTTTAGTTGCTGGTTCTTGTGTTATATTGCTTAGGTTGTTCATGCAGAACAGAACTGCATGATAGGGTTCCATGCAGCTCTGACCTGCATGGGCCGCCAACAAAACCTGTCACGCCCCGCTTCCCAGTATATGGGCAGAGGACGCGACGAGACCGCTACATATTTACTCTTAAGTAAATACGCTAAGCGTATCTAACCAATATAAAAGAAATATACACAAGAGACAAATGTAAATGAACAACAACTTTAGTTATTAACATTCTTTTGTACAATGCATGGAAAGTTAAATACATCTGAATGAAAGCAATGCCTAAACAATGGCATAACAGAAATGGAAATGAAATGTGTACAAGTGGCTACAGCTCTGGGTCTTCGATGTACTGCTAAGGGCCTGCTCCGAATGCTCCTGAATGGTCTCGTGCTCTAGTGCATCTGATCCACCTGACAACATTCCAAAGAAGAAAAAGAAGGAATGTCGTCAGCGAACAAATCGCTCGGTAAGTCCCAAAGATAAGGGAGAAGTAGAATAGGCAGAGAGAGAGAGTATAGCCTTTAAAGTTGTATTATTTTATTATACTGTTGTATTTAGTGCTAATGCTGTTGTTAACATAAGTTCAAGGGTGAATGTCAACCAATCTTAAGAGTGTTTTCGAATCCAACAGGCTGTAATCCAGGGGTAGGGAACCATGGGCCCGAATCAAATGTTAGTAACGGGACTTCGACCGTTGTCGAAGTATTCCAAACTCAACAGGCTGTAATCCAGGAGTATGGAAACACGGGCCCTCTTGATAGCTTTCTTGTGTTAGTAGACATGGATTCATGATCTAGGGGGACTCTTGAGATTCTGTAGGATTTACGAATGAACTACCCCAATACCCCGTGTATTTATTGGATTGATAGTAATGATTGTACTGATGGTATTGAATTGTATTGTCTTGTAAATTGAATAGATAGATAACTTGCCGAAACCATGATACCAGTAAATGGATGTAACTGGAGAATCATGGATGTAACTGGAGAATCATGGATGTGACTGGAGAATCATGTAAATGGAAGTATATACATGGTTCGGTTCGGTCAATATAGATTAAATAAAATTGAACAGGTTGATTATATGGATTCGTGGAATCATATTGAATTGTAGTTTGTACTTGAATCATATTCAAGTCAGATTATTATAATGAGACTCGGTCTGAGTCAGACAATTAGAAAAGAAATTGAATACTGAATTAAGTTTTGATGTTATCGGTAAACGCTGCACATGGGCGGCAAGATTTGTGTCTTTTTCAAAGACGATTACCGTGTTGATAACACCGTTTGTTAAGTTATCTACCTTAAATAAGCAAGCACCCACTTCTCTGGCTCCCTGAGGCTCAAGAGATTGGTCCCGCTTAAACCTATATTTAATAGGGGCCTTATTGTAATTTATAAAACTTGAGGGGGTTTTATGTAAAAATAATTTTTTATAATTTTCAAAATACACCTCAAATAATTTATTATCGTCTTTAGAGTTTTCATAGATGTAGATTTTATATATGTGACATTTCTAGTGAATAAAACCTATTTTTCATAATATATGGTATTTAATTGTAAAGTATTGAAATTATATGGAATTGCATGGTATTTTCATGTAAATTGATTCTTTTGACTTAGAAAAGTTTGAATATTTATATTATCACAAAAATAGATATTTTGATGATATAGATATATATATATATATATTTATATGAAAATAATTTTAATTTATTATATTTCTACAAATCTCATTTTTTAAAGATATTTGTATTTTTAAATCTTTCGAGACCGAATGCTCCTTGTGGAGGTCTGCATCTCGCACTACTAAGCCCGAGGATGTACGATAATCTGCACCATCCCGAACGGGTTCCCCAAATGGGTTGTAGCGGCGCTTTGCAAAGACTTGTGTAAAATACATAATTTTGTAGAAACCGGTTTTAATAGTAAATGGTATTTATATGTAAAGTTTCATTTTCCCGTATTCTATGTTCCCGAAAGGTATTGTGCTATGTTGCATATGAGTGTTGTGAGGAGGTAGGTCATTACCTCGTGATCTATCTAAAGGTATAGCAAGATCAATGATGTTTTAAAGTTGAAACTAAACTACATGGTATTTTACTGAAAAAGAGCGGTAAAAGTTACAAAATAAAATATTTTGCTATGAAACTCGTTCATCATATTTTTTTAATGATTAATAGCAAGATGTAAGAGTTTAATATGGTTGTGTTAAGAAAAATTAAACTTTATAAAGGAAACCGAATCGGAAGTCGGGTTTAACTCCGCTTTCGTCGGGTTTTAATAAAAGAAGTTTTAAGAATAGATTAGAGAGGAGGGAGGTGAGACTTAGATTAGAGGTGTCACGCCCCGCTTCCCAAAATACGGAATACTAGAGTGATAAGGCCAGCCATGCTCCTACGATCAAGGAAAAATCCTGTCGTAGTCACATTTTGGCTTCTAGCATTATATGGTAATCAGTAAAATACAATACAGGTAAAGAGAATGCAGTCACTGAAACTATCGGATATAAAGAAATCTGAGCTCAATGGAAGGAAACAAGAGGAACTCTAACCAGAGATATCAATGGAGAAATGTAACTGGTTCACTGGTCTGGATCTTCACGGTCTTCTTGAGATCAGGCGAATCCACCTCTATCACTGAGCATGCATACTCAGGTCATTAGAGCGACACAATAGCCATTTTATAATAATATTAATGAGGCAAGAAAAATAAAAGTAATAATGATGGAGATAAATAAATGTAGGCAATCGATATGTCAATAAACAAATGCAATGTGTGATATGTGTTCCTATCGGTCTCTAAGTCACATTGAAATCGAGTTGTGGAAAGGAGTGATCATGTTTAACGATGGACTTATACGTACCCGAGACTACGGCCCACGATGCCCGGGACATAACCCTGTCAGCCGGACCGCTAGGTCCAACCTAATATATATAAGAGTCGTTGTTCGAATGATCATCCTCTAAAATCGCTATCCTCGCTAAATACAATTTCCTTTCCACTTCGATTTCCCCTTTTCCCCCAGGTTTCACTATTTTTGAGTATGGGCTAGTTGTGTACAAGTACGCACCAATAACACGGTTTTATTCACTGTTCACTGTATGGTCACTATCACGAATCACTCACTTTTCACTGGCGTACTTGACACAACTAAACCGATACTATTCACATCCGACAATGCATTGTACACTGAAACTTAATAATGACGCACACTATCACTAGAGGTATTGTAGTCGGGTATAACTGTGAATCATGCCGCTAAACAGTTTATATGCAGTACAAGTTGTTATGCATCTTATGAACATAGAAAATTCGTATTAAATCATGCGTTCAGAACTTATTAAAATGATACAAAAGAGGTAGCTAGTAAATTCAGTCGGAAGTTCAACGAAATTGGTTTCAAGTAAATCGGGTTTCGGGTTCGCAAATTACAGTCGTTTCATTTTAAGTGTTCGCTACTGAAAATTCAGTTCCTGAACTGAAAGTCCATTTCGTAACACAGTTTTCACCCTGTTGGGATCAAAATTAGGCGACACTGTAGTTGAACAATATTTAGGGTTATTAGTTAGGTTTCCAAAGCAATTGGAGGATCAGTAATATCCTATATCAACAGGGAGTTATGATCAGGTTAAGTTCGATGTGTAAAATCTGTCACTGCAGAATTCAGCTGGACACATCGGCATTATAAAATGTGTTAAAATATCATACAGAAAAGGAATCCAGTGAAACCAGTAGGGTAAGAAAGATAACTCAATTTTATACGTAACGATATAGTGTTCTGCACATTATCGCATTTGAACAAGGATATACAGTGATTTAAAAACAGGGGTTAACTGGGATTACTGCTCTGGACTGCAGTCCACAGTCGTATTTCTCCTCAGTTTTCTCTATCATAACTTGTTAAAATTCAGAGATCAATTATAAAGTAATGTAGTTTAATCTGTTAGCTTTGATACAAGCCATGGAATGCTAAAATCCGATTTCTAAATGATTTAATATGAATTTAACGGTCTAGTGTGTTCAGGAAAATTCTGATTTCGCAATGATTATCGGGGTTAATATTTTATAGGTGAAACGATATTAATTTGTAACCAATTTTCAGCAGTACCTCTGTGAACAGTAAACGGGTTTAATGATTACAAGTTCCGCCATTTAAAGATGGATTTTCACTTAAAAATTTAATATCGAATACTTGTTTATACGTATGGTAAAAATATAAATATATAACTATGTGTAATAAAACTAATAGCATATAAAGCAAGTCTTTGGACTTGCCTGGCGATGACTTGACGGCACTGTCGTGAGCGAGGATGGCAGCAACGACAACGGTGGCGGTACAGATGGCGTGGGCGTGACGAGGCTCAGGTTTGGGTTCAGCCTCGGGGCTTGGACTCGGCTGGAGGTGGTGGCGCCGATGGAGAGGTGGTCGGAGTTGACGAACTTGATGATTGGAGGTTGGAGGAAAGGGTGGCGGTGGTTTGGAGGAAGAGAGTGATTGTGAGAGAGAAAGAGAGAGTGTTGTGTTTTTTGTTTTTTTTTGTTTTTTTTTAAAAGAGGAAGAGAGAGTGAACAGGAGAGGGTGGGGGGGGGGGAGGGAATTATTCGGATTAAGAGTAATTAATAGGATATAATGAGGAGATTTATTATGATTAATAAGGAAATAAAGGAGAGTAATGGGAATATATAATTATAAGGTTTTTAATGAAATTAATTTGTGTAGGATTTGGGTGTAAATGAGAATATAAAATTTTGAATTTTGAATTTTGAAAAAGAGGAGAAAGTAAATAATTTGAATATAATTTGTTGTTTTAAAATGAGGCCTTGGGTTGTTGGGCTTGGGCTTAGGGTTGGGTTCAGGGGAAAGCAAAATAATTATAATATAATATAAAATGTAAAATGGGTAAAATATTTTATTCGAATACAGGTATTGGAGTAGATGAAGACCGGGTATTATATCATACCACCCTTACAAAAATTTCGTCCTCGAAATTAAAGAGATGAAAAGAAAACGGCGATACAAAACGGTTACTCGAAAAGATGTGGAAATCGTGAATGAATATCCTCCTCACGTTCCCAGGTAGATTCCCCCGGTGAACGGTCGCCCAAGACACTCGGACTAACGGAATGACTTTACTTTTCAGCATCTTCTCTCTACGATCGGGTATGGTAGTAGGTTGCTCCACATAAGTCAAATCGGCACCCAAGGTCAATTCAGAATGATCAAGAACATGACTGTCGTCTCGAACGTAGCGCCGCAACTGTGACACATGAAATGTGTTGTGTACGCCTGGTAACGAAGGGGGTAAGGCAAGCCGGTAAGCCACTTCTCCGATCCGTTCCAAAACTTCGAATGGTCCGATGAATCGGGGACTGAGTTTCCCGCGACTTCCAAACCTGATAACACCGCGGGTAGGAGAAATCTTCAGAAACACGTGATCTCCGACCTCGAATTCTAGTGCTCTCCTGCTGACATCCGCCCAACTCTTCTGTCGGTCCTGAGCCGTCTTAATGCACTGTCTGATCATCTGAACCTTGTCTACCGTCTGAACAATAAGTTTGGGGCCTAATAATCTTCGCTCACCCATGTCATCTCAACAAACAGGAGATCGACATTTCCGTCCGTACAGTGCTTCGAATGGGGCCATCTGGATGCTAGCTTGGAAACTGTTGTTAAAAGAAAACTCCACTAGATGGAGGTGATCCTCCCAAGAACCTTGAAAGTCATGCATACACGCCCTCAACATGTCCTCGAGTGTCTAAATAATACGCTCGGACTGTTCGTCCGTCTGTGGATGGTAAGCCGTGCTGAACTTGAGACGTGTACCCAGACTCTCCTGTAAGCTCTTCCAAAAATGCGAAATGAATCTAGTGTCCCGATCTGATACTATACTTACCGGAACTCCGTATAGTCGCACTACCTCCTGCATGTATTTCTCCGCAAGCGACTCTGTCCATTGTCCCACCCGGAAGGGTATAAAGTGTGCTGCTTTTGTAAGACGGTCGACGATAACCCAAACGGCATTATTGCCTTGTGGACTCCGCGGTAAAGCAGCCATAAAATCCATAGTGATGTGCTCCCATTTCCATTCTGGTATTAGAAGCGGTTGCAACAGTCCAGCCATTCTCTGGTGTTCAGCCTTTACTTGCTGACACACTAAGCATTTGGATACAAACCGTGCAATCTCTCGCTTCATCCCGTTCCACCAATAATGCTGCCTCAGATCTCGATACATCTTCGTGTCTCCCGAATGTACAGAATAAGCTGAATTGTGAGCCTCAGCTAGTACTTCTTCTTTAACATCTCCCTTGGGAACGCAGAGTCTGCTACCGAATCTCAAAGAACTGTCTCGATGTATGAGTAAGTCTGTCCTCAGCCCGGCTTCCACCTGCTCTCTGAACTTCTGCAGTCAAGGATTGTCAGCTTGCGCAGCCTTAATACGATCTACAAGAGAAGACTGCACCTGTAACTGCCAAAACTGTCTGATTGCACTCGGTGTAACAACCTCTAGTTCGAGCTTCCGAAAATCCTCAATGATGCTCCTTTGCCTGGTCAACATCATGACCGCTGGTTTGCGACTGAGGGCGTCGGGTACAACATTTACTTTTCCCAGATGGTACTGAAATTCCAAGTCATCGTCCGCTCTTTGTTATAGCCATTGGCGTTGTATCATATTCAATTCTCTCTGAGTGAACATGTATTTCAGACTCTTGTGATCCATATACACTTCCACCTTTTCGCCCAGTAAGTAATGTCTCCATATTTTCAATGCGAAAACCACTGCGGCTAACTCCGAGTCGTGTGTTGGGTAGTTCCCCTCGTGATTCTTCGGCTACCTTGAGGCATAAGCAACTACCCGACCGTGTTGCATCAGAACGCAGCTTAAACCTTTCCCTGAATCATCGCCGTGTATCACCAAACCATCTGAATCGTCTGGCACTTGTAATAATAGGTGCCATGGTCAATTTCTGTTTCAGTATCTCAAAAGCCTGAGTACATTCCTCTGTCCATACGTAAGACACTTCCTTCTAAGTCAGCTAAATTGGGGGTCAGGTGATTACAAGGTTCAAGGATGAGATAAAAATAATTTCTGGTAATAAGGGAAAGAAATGTTGTAAGAAGGATCAATTTATGAATCAAGCGGGCTTAAAGGTACAATAGTTCAGGAAATTTTTTGATTGAACCAGAACTTTATTATTCGGAAAATCTTGACAGAGTGCAATTGAGAGATAAACGGGGCTGTTGGGGTAAAAATTTACACCCCGGTTGACCGAGTCAAAGTCAAGGTCAACCACCAAGCTAGGTGGGCCGAAGCCCAGGTCAAGCGGGCCCATGCCCAAGTCGAGCCCGCGGCCAGCCTCCCCATGCCAACAAAAAAATCATGTAATAAATAATTTTTATGTAATTTTTTTATACATGAATGTATGCAAAATGGGCATAAAGCCAATATTTTGTAAGCCCATGGCTTATGTGCAAAAATGAAATGGCACATGAGCCATGGGATGGCAAAATGCCATTTTGCAAAGCCCAAGGGGCTATATGTAAATATGTAAGCCTATAAAAGGCAACATGATGATGAATAAAAGATACTTTTCATTCTCTCCACAAAAATTTTAGATCTGAGATCTTTTGAGCCTCCTGCTCCTTCTCCAAGGTTCTAAACCTTCTTATTTCTTTTGAATTAAATCAAGAGTTTTACTCTCTCTTTTCAAAAACTAAGTAGTTTTCCACCACAAAAACCCACAAAGGGGAACTCAGATCTCCCATCAGATCTCAAAAAGGAGTGATTTTTAAAGTCTCCTATTTCTTGATCTTCAAGATCCGGCCAAACAACAGAAGGAAGAAGAAGAACCCCCTTCATCAGCTTCAAAACATCCCAGGAGTTTAACTCCATACATATACACATAACAAATATTTCCTTTCTGAAGCATAGCTTCTGTTTCTTAGGCTAAAAGCCACTTTTTCTCGCCGGCGCTCAAGCGCAGAGCGCCCACGTGCCGACACGTGGCGCGCTTGCGCTCAAGCGCAAGTGCCCGAGCGCAAGTAGCCCACGTGCCGACACGTGGCGCGCTTGCGCTCAAGCGCAAGTCGCCCCGGTGCCGACACGTGGCGCGCTTGTGCCCAAGCGCAAGCGCTCGAGCGCAAGTCTCCCCCGTGCCGACACATGGCCGCTTGCTCTCAAGCGCAAGCGCTCGAGCGCAAGTCTCCCCCGTGCCGACACGTGGCGCGCTTGCGCTCAAGCGCAGAGCGCCCACGTGCCGACACGTGGCACTCTAGCGCCTGAGCGCACAGCACCTAGGCGCACAGCGCCCAAGGTGTTGCCCCCACACATCCTTTGGATGCCTTTTCCCTTTCTTTCTTTTATATATACATATATACATATATACTTATATATATACATATGTATACATATTTGCACACGCACATATTCCGCGACACTGTCCCTGTTAGAAAAAAAATTTCTAACGGGGCACTGCCCCGCACCCCGCAAGGGGGCTGCTAGCCCCCTTGACCCCCAGCCCGCTATCCGGGTAGCGGGACCCCCGTAAAAAACTCCGCGTGGCTCCCGATATATCCAAACCCCCCTTTCAAAACATAACACACGTACACTGCACATTGAGTTCGCATGACCATTTTAACCCGTTAATCGGAGGTTCCCTCGCCCCAAAGGCGAGGGGTAATTAACGGCGGCTTAGTCCGCGGCTGCCGGAGATTTGGATCCCCACAATCATTAAACCCCGGCCTACCCTAGGCAGGGGGAATCTGTAGTACGCCTGACAAGCGCGCGCGTATTCCCATCTCAATGGGGTGACGAAAAACACCCTACAGGGGCCTTAAACTATACATCGTTTTTATTTGGCTCTAAGAAAAGAAAATAAGCCGCGTCAGTCGCGATTGTGGAAGTTCAACAAGTTGCGATAAGTTCTAGCGCTAAGATGGAGGCGTCCATTCCCATAGTGTCTTGCCTGAATATCTGCTTGAGGTTCTTTAGCCTCGAGTTCCTCTTCACTTGATGTTTCGTCTTCCCATTCCTCCTGGATTGGAGCTTCGTCTTCAGATTCCTCCACTATAGGGTTTTCTTCTACTGGCTCTTTCCCTTCGGCGGGAGCTTCCTCATCGGAATCCTCTACCATATGTTCTACCTCTTTCGGGTCCCTTTCTGGATCCTCTTCCATAGGGTCTTCCTCAGGATTATCTTCTTCAGGATCCTCATATGGTTCCTCCTCTACTGCATTTTCCTGTGGATCCTCTTCTATCGGGTCTTCTTCGGGATCCACTTCCACTGCATTTTCCTGTGGATCCTCTTCTATTGGATCTTCTTCGGGATCCCCTTCTTCAGGGTCCTCCTCTTCATCGTCAGAATCATTAATCATATTGATCTCTGGAGCTGCGACATCAACTCCCTCGTCCTCGGATTCACTGTCGTCAAAAATGACCTGTGGGCCATCGACCTCGTCATCTGAACCCACTAATATACAGTCGAAAGAAACGCGGGACTGAGTGTCCTCATCGAGAAGCGGTGCTGCCCTAGGATTGGCCAATAGCCTAAAATGCAAGGGTCATGATCAGATAGTGGAACACGAAGGAAAATAACGATTAATGATGCGGAACACGAGGAAAGGATAAAGTAGATAAGATTCAAAACATGAACTTGAGTGGTGATGCACAAGTAGTATATGGAGGTGAAAGCAAGGAAACAAAGTATGATTCAATGGATCCCTAAATTGAACTGCAATCTTATTCTAAACCCATTGCTCTGATACCAACAAAACCATGTCACGCCCCGCTTCCCAAAATACGGAATACAAGGGTGACAAGGCCAGCCATGCTCCTACGATCAAGGAAAAATCCTGTCGTAGTCACGTTTCGGCTTCTAGCATTATATAGTAATCAGTAAAATACAATACGGGTAAAGAGAATGCAGTCACTTAAACTATCGGATATAAAGAAATCCGAGCTCAATGGAAGTAAACAAGAGGACAGCTAACCAGGGATATCAATGGAGAAATGTAACTGGTTCACTGGTCTGGATCTTCACGGTCTTCTCGAGATCAGGCGAATCCACCTCTATCACTGAGCATGCATACTCAGGTCGTCAGAGCGACACAATAGCCATTTTATAATAATATTAATGAGGCAAGAAAAATAAAAGTAATAATGGTGGAGATAAATAAATGCAGGCAATCGATATGTCAATAAACAAATGCAATGTATGACATGTGTTCCTATTGGTCTCTAAATCATATTGAAATCGAGTTGTGGAAAGGAGTGATCATGTTTACGAGGGTCTCGTACGTACCCGAGACTACGGCTCACGATGCCCGGGACATAACCCTGTCAGCCGGACCGCTAGGTCCAACCTAATATATATAAGAGTCGCTGTTCGAATGATCATCCTCTAAAATCACTATCCTCGCTAAATACAATTTCCTTTCCACTTCGATTTCCCCCTTTTCTCCAGGTTTCACTATTTATGAGTATGGGCTAGTTGTGTACAAGTACGCACCAATAACACGGTTTTATTCACTGTTCACTGTATGGTCACTATCACGAATCACTCACTTTTCACTGGCGTACTTGACACAACTAAACCGATACTATTCACGTCCGACAATGCATTGTACACTGAAACTTAATAATGACGCACACTATCACTAGAGGTATTGTAGTCGGGTATAACTCTGAATCATGCCGCTAAACAGTTTATATGCAGTACAAGTTGTTATGCATCTTATGAACATAGAAAATTCGTATTAAACCATGCGTTCAGAACTTAGTAAAATGATACAAAAGAGGTAGCTAGTAAATTCAGTCGGAAGTTCAACGAAATTAGTTTCAAGTAAATCGGGTTTCGGGTTCGCAAATTACAGTCGTTTCATTTTAAGTGTTCGCTACTGGAAATTCAGTTCCTGAACTGAAAGTCCATTTTGTAACACAGTTTTCACCCTGTTGGGATCAAAATTAGGCAACACTATAGTTGAACAATATTTAGGGTTATTAGTTAGGTTTCCAACGCAATTAGAGGATTAGTAATATCCTATATCAGCAGGGAGTTATGGTCAGGTTAAGTTCGATGTGTAAAATCTGTCACTGCAGAATTCAGCTGGACACATCGGCATTATAAAACGTGTTAAAATATCATACAGAAAAGGAATCCAGTGAAACCAGTGGGGTAAGAAAGATAACTCAATTTTATATGTAACGATATAGTGTTCCGCACATTATCGCATTTGAACAAGGATATACAGTGATTTAAAAACAAGGGTTAACTGGGATTACTGCTCTGGACTGCAGTCCACAGTCGTATTTCTCCTCAGTTTTCTCTATCATAACTTGTTAAAATTCAGAGATCAATTATAAAGAACTGTAGTTTAATCTGTTAGTTTCAATACAAGCCATGGAATGCTAAAATCCGATTTGTAAACGATTTAATATGAATTTAACGGTCTAGTGTGTTCAGGAAAATTCTGATTTCGCAATGATTATCGGGGGTAATATTTTATAGGTGAAACGATATTAATTTGTAACCAAATTTCAGCAGTACCTCTGTGAACAGTAAACGGGTTTAATGATTACAAGTTCCGCCGTTTAAAGATGGATTTTCACTTAAAAATTTAATATCGAATACTTGTTTATACGTATGGTAAAAATATAAATATATAACTATGTGTAATAAAACTAATAGCATATAAAGCAAGTCTTTGGACTTGCCTGGCGATGACTTGACGGCACTGTCGTGAGCAAGGATGGCAGCAACGACAACGGTGGCGGTACAGATGGCGTCGGCGTGACGAGGCTCAGGTTTGGGTTCAGCCTCGGGGCTTGGATTCGGCTGGAGGTGGTGGCGCCGATGGAGAGGTGGTCGGAGTTGACGAACTTGATGATTGGAGGTTAGAGGAAAGGGTGGCGGTGGTTTGGAGGAAGAGAGTGATTGTGAGAGAGAGAGGGAGAGTGTTGTGTTTTTTGTTTTGTTTTTTTTAAAAGAGGAAGAGAGAGTGAACGCGAGAGAGAGAGGGGGGAATTATTAGGATTAAGAGTAATTAATAGGATATAATGAGGAGATTTATTACGATTAATAAGGAAATAAAGGAGAGTAATGGGAATATATAATTATAAGGTTTTTAATGAAATTAATTTGTGTAGGATTTGGGTTTAAATGAGGATATAAAATTTTGAATTTTGAAAAAGAGGAGAAAGTAAATAATTTGAATATAATTTGTTGTTTTAAAATGAGACCTTGGGTTGTTGGGCTTGGGCTTGGGCTTAGGGTTGGGTTCTGGGAAAGCAAAATAATTAGAATATAATATAAAATGTAAAATGGGTAAAATATTTTATTCGAATACATGTATTGGCGTAGATGAAGACCGGGTATTACAAGAGGAGAGGGAAAGGGATCGGTAGGAGGTCCCGGTACGTCGTTTCGTCGTCGGGAGCTCCTGGGGTCGTCGTCGGAAGATCGCCGGAGTTTCGTCTTTCAGAGGGGAAATGTTTATTCGCGCCCGTGGATTGTATACAACCTTTGATATGGCCCTACAAGCGGCTCAATACTGACCCTTGTATACAATCCACGGGCGCGAAAAAACTTTTCCCCACCGAATGACGCGCAATACGGACGGTCTTGCCTGAGATTCGGGGCAGATGCTATTTGGTTTTATCCGTCCACCTCTCCGAAGATACCAAGTTGATTTATGGCACCGTGTATCAGAGGTTTAGACGGATGCGGCCGATGTAGCAGACTTCGTCAAATTCCCCCTCGCTTGAGGGGTTTTTGATTGTGGGGACGCTCTTCCCTGCAGGCGCAAGCCCCTGCAGTTAATTACGCTACCGCATCGCGGTAACAACTTTCTCCTTCTTCAGAATTTCACTTCGTGTCGTGGGTGTTTGTTTTGTTTGTGGTTGCCCGTGGATTGTATACGGAGACTAATTTATGTCGTCGCCCGTAGGACGTGGATTAGTCCAAATCCGTATTTTCTTAGATTTGGGTTTGGAGTTTTGGTTTAAGGATACGTTAGCTATATTTGAGGCTAAGATCAACTTAAACGTTTGTTAAGGATACGTTAGTCCAGTTTGAGACTAAGATCAACTTAACGGGATCGTTTAGATCCGACAAAAGAGCGTTTGGGCTCTATTGTTCCAGTTTAGGGACACAGTGGTCTATTGAGTGTATGGCCATCGGGACCCGTCACCTCTCTGACGACGTTGAAGGATTACGACGACAGATATCAGAGGAGTTCAGAGATGTACCCTTGAACCAAAGTTGGTTGGGAGACCTGTAGTCCAATTTGGGACTAAAGTCTGTTTGAGGGTTTAAAGATACGTTAGCCCTATTTAAGGCTAAGATCAACTTAAACATTTGTTAAGGATACGTTAGTCCAGTTTGAGACTAAGATCAACTTAACGGGATCGTTTAGATCCGACAAAAGAGCGTTTGGGCTCTATTGTTCCAGTTTAGGGACATAGTGGTCCATTGGTTTAAGGACGCTTAAGTCCATGAGTTTAAGGACGCTTAAGTCCATAGGTTGGTTTAAGGACGCTTAAGTCCATAGGTTGGTTTAAGAACGCTTAAGTCCATAGGTTGGTTTAAGGACGCTTAAGTCCATGTTGATGTGTGGTTGTCGGGACCCGTCACCTCTCTGACGACGTTGAAGGATTACAACGATAAATATCAGAGGAGTTCGGAGATGTACCCTTGAACCGGGTGTAAATTGATTTAAGAGAGCAGTCGTGCTCAGTCAATTTTAATTTGAGGACTTATGGCCATGATTGGGTTAAGTCCAGTTGAAAATATTCAACATTTTATTTATCATTGGCCTATTAGGCCTTTGCTTGGGCTCTACCCTTTATTAATGCATAGCATTGGGCTTTTAGTTAGATGCACAGCATTTGTTTTGGTCTAACAGACCTCTGTTTGAGCTCTGCCTTTTTTTTTAATAATGCATGGCATTTTTATTTTAGTCTGTTTTAGACTTTTTTCCTTTTAATTGGGCTCTGCCCCTTTTAATAGTGCATAGCACTTTTATTTGGTCTGATAGACTTTTTTTATTGGGCTCTACCCTTGATAATGCCTTGCATTAAATGCTCTGACAGCGCCCCACGTGGCTTGTCAGGCGCTTTGCGCCAATTGAGGAGCGCAAGGCGCAAACTCATATGATGGTGACACGTGTCACGCTCTGGTGAGCGCAGGATCAGTGCGCTGCGATATTGAGCTGCTGACACGTGGCGCGCTCTGGTGAGTTGCGCCAACCCAAGAGCGCAATGCTCATTTTTTTTAAAGCGCAAGGCGCAGATTGCTCTAGGGCTGACACGTGGCGCTCTCTGGTGGCTTGCGCCAACCCAAGGGCGCAACAGTGCAAATTTTACAAGTGCAGGGCACTGTCTTATATTTTGATCAAATTTAGATAAAAAAAAAACAAGTTTTTCTTGTTTTCCAGAGAGGTTTTACCTCAAATATCAAGAACCAGTGGTTCATCAAAAGGCAATGCCTTTATTATTATTATTATATATATTTTTTATTGAAGATCTTTGATCTTGTTCTTAGATCAATGATCATTTTAGAAGAAACTCTTCTTTTTATTCAAAAGGTTTACCTTTATTTTTTTTTGAGCTCTTCTCAAAATTTTCTAGAGAAGTTCTGAATATCTCTCTCTGTTCATTCCGCTTTTAGACTTGGAGTCTAGGGGCCTTTTTATAGTGCCAATTGATTTGTTAAATCAGTTAGAAAGATCTTTCTCTGAGTGATTTAGGGATTTTTCCCCACCGTTGGATCTTTGATCTAAGGGCTTCTGTTTTATAAAAGAGAATCTTATTGTTTTAATAAGATCAGAAAGAACTTCTAGAATTTTAATTCTGTTTTGGTGTTGGCACAGTTGGCGCAAGCGCTCCTGCGCTGCCACGTGTCGCGCAGCGCAGAGCGCAGGTCAGCTGAAGCGTTGCTTCCTTTATTATTATTTGAATTTCTTTTAAAACAGAGCCTTGCTCTGATTGGGGGAAACAGAAGCGTTGCTTCATTTCCCGTCTTGGAATTTGAACAGAGCTTTGCTCTGATTGGGATAAACAGAAGCGTTGCTTCATTGCGCGTCATTGGGAGGTGGAGTTTTAATTGAATTTAAAAGTCTCTGTTAATTTTCAGAAAATTTAAAGTGTACAGTTGAGTTAAGAAGACCAAAAGACAGAAGTTTCATGTTGGAAGATCGACGATCTGACTCGGTCTGGCCGGCGGTGGCGGGCCGAGTCGGGCCGGGACTCGCCGCCACGTGTCCCTCGTCGTTTGGTGTAGCCCCTGGGACAGTTTGTTTTATATGTGTAGTGGGTTTTTTACGACTTATGAAAGAAAACAATATTAAAAATAATGTGGGTGATTGGATTTGAACTCTGGTGCTTTGGTTCAGTAGTGCAAGGTCTTACCAATGGCTACAAGCTCCTTCTTGCTATTAAAAAGCAAAACAAACTTATAATCTGTGCTTAGGAAAAAAGACCCTTTTTTGTATTTTTTGAAAAATTTGTACAGGAAGTTTAGGGTTGTTACAGAAGCCAGAGACCAAAGTAGGGCCCATTTGGATGAAATTAGCCGGCTTTTAGCCGACCCAAAGCCGCGTTTAGCTGACCCTCTTTGGTAAAATAATCTCAATTTTGTTCTAGAGATTTGTATTTTCATTGCAATCCTGTTAGTACCCTGTATTCGATTCGATGAAAAAGCTATAAAAAGGCATCGCTAAAATTATCCTCTCTTGAGGGGATCCTTTATCTCTCATCTTCTCTTTTATTGCTTTTGAAGGCTTGGGTTTTCAAGAGCAAGATCTAGGTTGTAAATAACTTATCTTTACTTTATTTTTAATTATGTCTCTTTTAATCTCTTGTTTTTATTTTTATGCTATGAGTAGGTAATTTTCTATTTAGGGTTTAGATCAAATTGAATCTATGATTGGTGTTTGTTTCTAATGTTCTAGTTTTTCTTCCATAATCTTAATGACGAATATTTGATGATAAAAATAAGTTTTTTGTTTGCAATTATGATAAACTAGATAGATCGATGAGTGATTGACGACCATGAGGTTTATTTAGAGAAAAAATACGCATTGCTGATAAACTAGGTAATTTGATGATCGATTGGCAATCATAAAAATTATCTAGGGAAAGTAAAGTTCATGTTTTTATTGTTTGTATTTGATCTAGTTAATTAGAGTTAATTTTGACTGGTCGATAAAGATAGGTAGATCTTTACTTGACAACCGTTAGGTTTGCATAATAGAAGGATAGATTAATTTAATTCTTAATTCACTAGTAATTAATCTTTATAATAATTATTTTCTCTTTTGATTTGATATTCATTGTAAAGGTGGAAATCAAGAAAAACGTTTTTATTTAATAACATTGTGATTAGGTTTAATGGATTCGAAAACCCTAGGTTTTTCTTTATTCATATTTTTACCAAACTTGTTTTTATTTTGCTTTAATTATTTTCCTTAATCTTTGCAATTTACTTTCTTAAATATTGCATTTGATTTATTAGGTTAATTATTTCAAATCAAGTTATCTCCTTTAATTTGTTTAATTCAACTAAAATCACCATCCTCTCTGTGAATCGACCCACAAGTGCTACATCGATTGATCGTACACTTGCGGTATAAATTTAAGACAAAGAAATATCCCAACAAAAAGAAAATTACAGTTTCTGTCACAGGCCGAAACCCGAGTGGAATTTTTGGTAAATAATCCTTATAACAAACTAGTTAATAGATGATAAGTCGTTCCAATAGAACTTAAAAGGAAAAAAATAATCCGTAATTAACTTATTGGTATGATGTGCTAATAAACCAGTCCATAGATTATAAATACTAAATGATATACATCAGGTGAGGGGTGTTATTCGCTATAATAAAGAAAAAATCTTCTATGTATACTTGATCATGAGAGATAAAGCATCAGGATCATAGGCCCTGCAAATTAGCCCAAAACCAAAACTTGCCCCAAAAAACTCCATCTTTCTGTGTCTAGCCTGGTATTTGTGTACCTAACATACCGAGTAAATTTTTCTATAGAAATCCCCTCAATATGACATAATTTATTGGTATAATTGTCCGAAAACTCTCGTATCGAATCATTCTCCGCATATCCGGGTATATTAACGAAAGGTAACAGTGTGCAAAAATGGAAAGTTTTGATACAAATATTGAAAGTTAAGTAAACAATGAGGGATTTTTGCGTAATTCACACCGGAAAATAATATCCGACTAACAGAAGGGATCGGAGTGCAAATACAGAAAGGTAGGTTTCATACAATTATTACATGTTAGGAACACCGAGCGATATTTCTGTAATTTACAGCCAAAAAACACTGCTTTCCCTTCTGACAAAAAAGAGGCACCGTCTCTTCCCTCCCGAATACCCAGAGGTCAGAGTACAGTCCCCCGCTCTCTCTATCCCCCTCCCCCCTCTCTCTCTTAAAAACCCTAATCTCAATGCCCAAAAACCCTAGTGGCCTCCGGCGATCTTCCACCTCCTCATCCGCCTCCTCCGCCACCAAGCGCCGCCTCACATTCCCCTTGGGGTCAGAAGTGGAGGTCCGATCCAACGACGTAGGGTTCAAAGGCGCGTGGTTCGAGGCCACCGTCACCAAAAGCCCTGACCCTAACAGCCGCCGCTACTGCATCACCTACAAAACCCTCATCGCCGACGAGCGCCGCCAGACGCCGCTGGAGGAGGTGGTGCATTCCTCTTTCATCCGCCCTCGGCCCCCTCATCAGCGTGATTCTAACGCCGTGTTCGGAATCTATCAGCAAGTCGAGGCCTTTCACAACGATGGCTGGTGGCCTGGGGTTGTGGCGAAGTTGCCGGCAGAACGTGGGAGTGATGGCTTGTATTCTGTTTGTTTTCCAACGTCGAGAGAGGAGTTTCGGTTTGCGGCGTCGGCCTTGAGGAGGAGGCTGCAGTGGGTCAAGGGAAATTGGGTCTCTTTTGAAGCAGCTCAGTTTCAGGTGATCATTTGTGACAGAAGTAAAATTTCATTTTAAGTATCATGGCATTCTGAAATTTTGGGCATTTTAGCATTACTTGGTTGTTGTATTGCTGTTTAAAGATCACTAATTTTGGATATGGGTTTGCATGCAACCAAATTGAACCTAAAGATAACCGTCTACGAGTTGAACAATCTCAGTTACGGGGTGTCAATTGGGTGGTTCCGGACTTGCTTGGGTCAAGTTTGATAAGACCCATATATCTGGTTGACTCTAACCCGATTAGCTTAATAATCGGTTAGGATTTACGAACCCAACCTGGGTCCCGGCCAGGTCGGCTTGACCTGATTGATCGGTGGCTTAGGTCAGTTTGGGTTGGATCGGCCTTGGGTTTCACCTTTTTATTATTATTTCTTAACGAAATTGAGCACAAAAATCTTAGGACAAATTATTATCTGGAAATGATATAACAACTAATTTGGTTTACTGGGTAATCGATATATTGGTTTTTTGTACAAGGAATTGAACTTGGGCTGTTCGGCATGGGAACTGGGCTTGAATTGGTGGTAATTTTAATTTAATTTGAAATAGTGTGTTTCAGGTGAAAAAGGTCGTATCAAGTTAGGATTCATAGCCCTAACCCAATGTGGAACTAGTCAGGTTGTTGATTATAAAATTTCCGGGTCCAGGCAACCTGGCAATTTCGGGTCAGGTTATTGGGTTCGGTTATTTTTGGTGCCTCTACTCTTAGTTATTTGTTTTCACTATATATGCCAAGTAGCTGCAGAGTGAACATTAAATTTTAAGCACTTGCCTTTTTTGAGTTACAACTTACAAACAATAGATATTTAATAGTTTTTTTCCGGTTTTATTTGATTTGGTGTTGTGGATGTAGAGAAGTTTTAGTTTAAATCTTCAAATTTGTAAATTTGTGGTTCTTCGACATTTTCTTGTCCTCTTATTTTGATATAGCGACTATGATTGTTATGCTTATTTCTATTTTATTTTGTTCACTTGCAGTATCGAGTAGTTGTGCACACTTATATGGTGTTATCCCGACTTTTTTTACCGAGTCAGTAAATTAGTATCGTATCTTTCATAAAATTTCCTCATCACTTTTCAGCATAAGTAATCTCAATAATTGACAATTCAAAGCATTCGGTGTGGAAGTTTTTGAAAGGCAAAATTATTTAATAAGCTCTTGAAAGTTGTTCATCAACTCATTAATGACTTAAAAACTTTGGAAATTGCTCAAAAGTTGGTTATTAGCTCAATGGCATCCTCTGAGGACTATAGAAATTGCTCGTTAGCTGGCCATCAACTCGATAAGATACTGTAGAAATTGCTTTACAACAACTGAGCCTTTTATCCCAACCATATGGGGTAAGCTACATGAACGAACATGAGAATCACGCCGGGTCGAGCACATGAATCCTCCGTCTCCACTAACTCCTATCAAACAATATACTTTCATTAACACCTTTGGCATGCATTTCTTTTCGTATCGTCTCCATCCATGTTTTCTTCTATCTCATTTTCGCTCTTTTGACTTGGCCTAAATCGAGAATATCCATTCGTCGAACCGGTACTTCCATAGATCTGCGTTGCATATGACCAAACTATCTTAGATGGTTTGCGCGCATCATCTCCTCCATGGGTGCTGCACCCATCTTTGCACGAATAAGCTCATTTCCTACCTTATCCTTTCTAGTGTTACCACACATCCAACGAAGTATGTGCATTTCCGCTACATTCATCTTCTGTGTATGATGTTTTTTAGGAGCCCAGCATTCCGTACCATGTAATAAGCCAAGCCGAATAGCGTTTTGATAAAACTTTCTTTTCAACCTTAACGGAAAGTTACGATCGCACAAAATCCTTGTTGCACTCCTTCGAAAATGAGTAGGGAAATGCAATGGGTAAATTAGCTTAAGGCTAATTTCTCTCTTTATATAGGCAAATACATTATGCAATTACATCCCTATTATTATCCTAATTACATATAACCCCGTATATAATACAGGTTATTCTTAACCCCCGCAAGCTGGAGCATACATATCAAACATGTCTAACTTGTTACAAAGAAATTGTACTCTATTCTTTTCTAGGGGTTTTGTAAATAAGTCTGCAAGTTGATGTGCCGATTGAACATAGTACGCATCAACAATCCCATCTTCAACTTTCTCCCTTACAAAGTGGCAATCCACCTTAATGTGCTTTGTTCGTTTATGGAACACATGATTGGAAGCAATATAAATCGCAGCCTTATTATCACAATATAGCCTTATAGGTAAGGTGGGCCCAAAACCAAGCTCTTCCAATATAAATTGAATCCACACAAGCTCACAAGTGGTTTCGCCATGGCTCGATATTCTGACTCGGCGCTGGAGCGGGACATAACACTTTGTTTCTTACTTTTCCAGGAGACTAAGTTACCTCCTACAAACACGCAGTATCCCGTAGTAGATCTGTGATCAGATGAAGATCCGGCCCAATCTGCATTTGTAAAGCCCTCCACTCTCGAATGACCATGATCTGAGTACAATGAGCCCTTTCCTGGAGCATTCTTCAAATAACGAAGTATGTGAATCACTGCATCCCAATGAGTCACTTGAGTATCAGCCATAAATTGGCTCATAATGCTAACAAGATATGAGATGTCCGGTTGAGTGACGGTGAGATAATTTATTTTACCGGCCAATCGTCGATATCTTTCAGGATCTTCAACCAAGTCATCTTATTCTGAAAGTAGTCTGGTATTTAGATCCATTGGAGCTTCTATGGGTTTGCATCCTAACATCGCAGCTTCAGTCAACATATCCAACACATATTTTCGCTGTGAAATGTAGATGTCCTCTTTCGACCGAGCAATTTCGATACCCAAAAAGTACTTAAGGCTCCCAAGGTCCTTAGTCTGAAACTTCGTTTGCAGGTGATGCTTAAACTATGCAATATCAGCTTCATCATTGCCAGTTATCACTATGTCATCGACATACACCACCGAAAGAAAATGAAGACCATTGGTGTTATTACGATAGAACACCGAATGGTCATGTGCACATCGGTTGAGGCCAAACAAAGTAACCGCCTCAGTAAATTTCCCAAATCAAGTTCGAGGGGACTGTTTCAAGCCATATAATGACTTCTTCAATCGACAAACGAGACCACTCTTCCTGAGCAACAAACCCAGGTGGTTACTCCATATATACCTCCTCAACAAAAGAACCGTGAAGGAAGGCATATTTCACATCAACCTGATGCAATGGCCAATAATGGATAACATCAAGAGACGTAAATAGATGAACATAAGTCATTTTCGCCACTGGAGAAAAAGTCTCATAATCTGTCACGACCCGAAAGAGCATGTGACTGGCCCTTGGACCATATGAAGTCTATAGGGCCCCATCTGATCCAAGTAAGCCAAAAGCCCAGCAATCTAAAACCATTTAAAGAGTAAATAAGGAAAACTGTTTTTGAAAAGTAAGGAAATCATGTTTGGAAATCAAAGTTTTTAAATAACTAAGCCGAATATGCATTTTTTTAAAATGTGTAACCTTTCCTGAAAATTTCGGCAGAGTTTCCTTTGTAAAAACTGGCCCCGAACGGGGTACAACAAGAATAATATATATGAAATGATAAAAGGCATCCCCAAGCGGGAGCTAGCTCTTCGTCCATCGACTGTCACAACCACGCAAGCAATAATAATATACAACGCCAAAGGGCGATGATCAAAACCCAAAAAAAAAAGAAACTCAAAACAGCCAGAAAACCGTAATACTACTAGCGCGACTCTAAGGTCGAAATAAAACAACACTGTTTTCTAAGTCTGAAACAATAAACAAGTTTTTGGTTGATGGACAATTCTAGATACAATGAATAATACCAATACAATAGCGGTTCTGATACAAAAGAACCCACCTAACCAAGCAAGTCACCCGATGGAAGCAGTGTGCCCGAAATGTCGCTATGGAATCTGTACGGCAAAAACCTGCAAGAACTGGGGCACAACGGGGGTGAGTTGCCAACTCGTGAATAGAGATATATCTACAAGCAGAGATCGAATGCATGACCCATCCTAGGTCAATACGATCAGATATAAATAAACCTCAATATGAATAAAGCTGAAACATGCTAAACTGGCAATGTAATCTCTATACATGAGTGTAATGCCAAGAGCTCGTGCTAGTGCCTCAGGTAATAGCATGTCAAGAATATGAGGTATGATCAATGTAATCAAATCTGCACACACGTGGATCCCGTCCACTCGTCACCCACTGACAATAACCATCATGCAAGTAAATATCATAACCTGTGCATGGAAATATGAGGATATAATCCACCCGTGTCCCTCGCGACACATCAAAATCATGGAACCAGGGTGCCCAGCATCGACACCCGAAAACATCATGAAAACCGTGCCCAGCATCGGCACGTAAATCCTCATATATCTGGCTCCGTCAGTCCGGATCGGCCCGCGGGCTCTGTCTGCGGTATCGGCCCTCGGCCCCGGCAGTATGCCCAAACATCTATCGACTCTGGTCGGTATCCTCCGGATAACCGCCAGGTCCAACCAATCACCGGTAGGTGCTCGTCCGCCTCCAGGCTCAATCGACAAAGCTCATCGATCATCTTGCCGAGGGGAACCATACCGGGTCCACCATGTACCCGCAATCGGCTCATCCACTCCTCGATTCGGGTTACACATGTCGCTCTCAGCACCGAGAAAACACATGGTGGACGCACTGAAATATCATATCAAGGGTAACCGGGTTTTATAAAGTAATGATATATTCTCTTTTTAAAACACCCTCGGTTCCCAAATCCAGAAATATCATAGAAACAACATATCTCAATGCGTAAAATCAAGCATGAAGCATGCTACATGTGAAGGAATGTATGTACATCATCATGTCATGCAAGGATCATATACTGAACGCAATAGTACTACAGTGTAGTGACATGGCAATTATCGATGATAAGTGTGTGAGCCGGCAACAAGTGTACGTGGAGCATATGCATCATCGATAATGGTGCTGGTGTCCTAGCAGCATGACTGAATATCACAACAATACAAGCGATGCAATGCAGATAGCAGGAATAATGCGGAAACGAATAATCAACGCAAAAACACAGAACCTGCCTCACAAGATATGTCATGCAACCTTGCCTTTTGAAATAAGACGAATCAGGGCTTTTGGTAAAGTAAGGGCTACGGTGTTTTAAGAAAAGATGCATCATTTGAAAATATCCGTATAACCCTTCTGCTTATCTTTAAAATATCCCCGATTCGTTACTTTTGAAATAGGTATGACTCGGTCTAGTCCAATGCCCACTAAGAAATCTGGACCGGAGGGGTATGAAACCACCTAATCTGAGTCAATATATAAGTATAGATATGATAGTCGGTGATCTCGCCTCAATAACATATCGTAAGATATCCTCGAATCATGAGGGCGGATCTATCATCAATATCGGCTCGTACGGTAAATCGTCGTATGGCATCCCAATAGCTGGGTAGGGGTCAATGTCACACTATCTCATCACATATCAGGTATCACCATCATCAGATCACACATCTGGGGTACTACTGTAAGTCTAGTACAAATCGATACCATCTATAAAAATATGAATGCGGGTAAAGCACATGTCCAAAGGCCCGCTAAACTATCATATCGCACCTCAAAAGGCGACTGTGTCACACCGCCGATCTCACGGCCTCACATCAAGTAACACCTCAAACCCACGTATCATCACCAAACCCGTATATGAACACATAGCCCCATACCCATGTGTAGATATACGCACCAACATATGAGAGAATGAATGCAAGAATGTGTGTAAATATAAGGGTAAGTATAGGTATGAGTGCAATCGCTACCCTAGGGTTCGCACTATACTACACCCAAAGATCTCAGCATCAAGAATACCGTTATTACTATCAATGATCCTAACCACACATAATAATATACGTGTGTATACGTATTCGTATACAACACCACGGACTGCGGGGGTGCTATACGCCATCCACCCGACTTCTCCCCGTAGATATAAATCTACTCACCTTGCTTCTCATGTGTCGGTGCCGATGTCGCCATCTTCATCTTCTTTGCCTCAACATCTCGTAGGGTACCTACAAGTATATCACAACGCTAAAGCACATGAAAATCACATCGGAAACCAAAATAGCACACGCTACCCGCATAGGTAAAAACCTATCGACTCGCATGTAAACACAATCAATATCCACTTGTCGTTGACGTCCAAACGCCATCCGACAGGAATGAATCACCAAATACCAAAATCCATGCTAAATCAAGTCGTAAAACATACACCAACATAGGAAAATCAACCCAGATTTCACCCTAGATGGAATCAGTCAAAACTAGAAGTACCCAGGGTCAATACTAGAGGAAATGGGGGCATGCACAGAAAACGAGGCAATTCCTTAAAATACCTTATTTTAGAATTTTCCATAATTTCCCCCATTTATCTGTATTTAATTATACCAGAATATTAAAATATTCATTAAAATAATATTAAATTATAAAATTTCCCAAAATCATATTTTATTATTTTGAAGACGTTACAATCTACCCCCCTTAGAGAAATTCGGTCCCCGAATTTAAATTTAAACCCCCAAATACTAAAATATTTCAATACAAATTCCAAGTCATCGGGGCTCCGAAATCATCTATACATAAAACATCATAGCGCAATGCATGCGCATGAGTACTGAGCAGATAACTCAAAAGCAACACTCCATCAAGCATCCGCAATCATCGGAGTCATGGTAACGACACAATGTCAAATCCAATACAAAATCAATATGATATGGACCAAGACTATACATGTAGACACCCAATCTATACATGTAATTAGCTGATGCAACTGTATGCCAAATCTTTTTAAGTCGCTGTGCAATGCGCGTAACACTGCACAGTGGCGGACGTTTCTCATAAGAAAATAACTATATATGTGTATATATATCCTTTGTTTAATAAGCACGTTCCACCATTTTGAAAATAATCAGAAGGGTTTCCTTGGTTTTAAAACGTTTTGTGTCATATCGGACACGTAGGTATATACTGAGACTATAGCTCGCTTTTCGGAAATCCCTTCGATAACTATCGATGCATGCAAAATATATCCAGGCACTGTCCACTGACTAGTCCTGCTTAGTATGAAAGCAAATATCCCACATCATAAAAATGTACTGCTCCAAAAGGAATAAATTCCAAAAATGCACATAACACCACCCTGTGCGTCTGACGCGCACGGAAATCAAAATCCATATATGCGCTAAACATGTGCACAAAGCAACATCTAGGTGCAACGGGTGTGCACGAAGCATCTGTCATAGGCAACATGTGTGCCTGACAGCCAAAATAGGTGCATCTGACATGCACGAAGAATCTCGATTTAGTGCATCTGGTGTGCCCCAAAATCGTATCTCAAAACATGCGCCCAACATGCGCGAAAATCCAAATCGGTGCATCCATCATGCACGAATGAAAATCTAGACCCTGCGCACTCAATATGCACGGAATCACAAAATCCAATAGCAACGTCGAATATGCGTAAGTCCAGTCAAAAGCACGGAATGCAAGAATCCACATCAATATCACAATCAAAATCGACATACCGGAAGGCATCAAATCGAAGTCAGGTGCAATCGTAATGCACAAAATATAAATCCGGTGCAACAAAGGCACGAAATATAAATCTGATGCGATAAACGCAAGAAACATAAAACTGGTGCGACAAATGCACGAAGTATAGAACTGGTGCATCCCATGCACAAATACCAAACAATAACTCAAATACATAAGCAGCAACACCAAGTGTATCCAGATATGAAGAAAATCATAAACGTGTGCAGCTGCGGGCACAAAACACATATCGATGCACTACAAGCACATATAAGCTATACCGAGTGCAAAATCAAAACACTAAAATTACATGAAACTCTGCTGGAAGCGTAAATCAAATCACCAGCATAAAATAGGCATGAAATCGCAATCAACAGCTCAAGAGTAATAACTATGTACAAGGTATAAATACCCAGTAGGTGCAACCATGGTGCACAAAATCAAATATCATGAAACTCAGTCATCAAGACTAAATCATGCGAATAGATCGCCCAAAATACCGAAATCCAAAGCAACGGATACGTGATAATCAAATCACAAAATCACAAATCATAATTACCGTCGTCGGTATACCCTCCTTCAGGGTCGAGAAGGTACCGGTACATCCGATGCTAGCGGCGCAAGATATCTACTTGCCTCTTGCTCGCGGCTGGCGTCCTCTGCCTCTGGTTCCTGATCCTTCCTGTAGATTACCAACTCGCAATCCATCGACTCATCGGCCCGGTCAGGTGTGCTGACAGGAACGATTCCGTTCTTGCACGTCCCTGGTCATCTCTCGGTCAATCCTCACGACCGCTCGTAAAGCAGCACATCTCTGGCGCCGACCTCGGGTCCTCTGAATGCATATCACACATCCGATCCTGGGTGCAACTCTTATTGCAGCAGTGTACTGGAAGGAATCCTACTCAAGGTCTCTTCTGATCTTGCCTAAGCCAAACTGTAAGGAGGCTGGTACTCTGGCGTAATCTTTTCTCGCTCTCTGGACCTCTGCGTCCTCCCTCGGAAGCTGGTCGCATCTCTGCGCCTCTGTATGCATGTTCCGGCCTTTAATCTTAACGGGGTGTAGTAACAGCTCGTCTGCCTCTCGCACGAACTTCTTGTCCCGCTTGTCTGTATCATCGACCATTCGACGTCGCGTCTTTATCTGCACACTGCAATGTCCTCGGCTACGGTCCATCCGAAGTCTGTAACACGGACTCGAAATCACGAACTCGGTATCTTCATCACTCCGTAGAAGATATCTAGCCGAACACGTCCTCAACGTGCATGTCACATCTCTGATGTCAGCGGAGTGGAACGTCATCTCATCGAAATCTCGTGCGAACTCTTTACTCCACCTTGCTCAAATATCGACTGATTCGGACTCATCTCATCGTGGCTACACGAACTGCGCTCCGACGGCTATGCTCACATCTGGAGTCTCCCAAGCAGTGTCCCATCACAATATCCGAAAGATGTCGAACCATCCGATCGACTCGTCAGAACCTCATGATCCCCCAAGAGCTCACATCTCGGGTACAGTTTAGTAGTATCGAGTACATGCCACAGCGTCGGTGGTCCAGCCGTAGAAGGGCAAACCCAAGCCTCACTAATGGCGCCGAGGAACTGCCGCAAACCCTAAGGTTCAAAGGCTTTCACACGGTCATTAAGTCGAGTTAGGGTTTCATTCTTCTAGAGGGTCCATAGAATCACCTGCATGTCTTTCCGTATACTTTAAACTTGGAAAATAGGTTCCTGACATTCGATCGTCTCAATCAACTCTCAACGAATCTGCATGAAGTCGCCTCTAGCTGGAATCAATCCACCTGATGACCTCGCATCGGGGTAAGCGAACTCACCACACGTCCTAGTCATTCATCCTCGGTGACTAGCGACTCACCATCATATCTCAAGAATATGCTCATACTGCAGTAGCTCCAATCATCTGGGCGATATCTCATCATTTGCAGCAACAGCTGGCTCATACGCCTGTACGCCGAACAACGCCTCAATCCCCCAGAAAAGGCGATACATAAGCGGTCATCTCAGAATCGGTCTGCTCTAGATCTGAGCAAGACTCTCCACACTGGAGATCTTCAACACAACTGGGCCCGCTCCGGCGCAAAAATCGGACGAATCACCTTCGTCTCTCAAATCGGGTAGACTAGCTATCATCTGTCGCATATCTACCTGAAAGCTCCGGCAATCTCAGCTCGTAAGCTCCGAAAGCAACATCCTGTCAATCTCAGCAACAGCTGGTCCATCTGTCTGCACGGTAGGCGACATCACAATCTCTGAGGTATGCTGTACATCAACAGTCCTCTCTCAACTGGCAGCTCTAACAATGACCCGATCATCCGGTGCAAGACCAAGCACTTGCCTCCACTAGAGGTCACAATCCACAATACCAACTCGAGACGTTCTCATGTCACCAGAAAACACAATGGTCGGCCCTCGTACCAAACGAGCTCACACCGGCCGTAACCCTAGCAGCAGCCCAAACTGTGCTCAAACATGGTGACAGGAACCTCAATCGAGTATCAAGAGAGCACACCAGTGGCAAGAAGGGAAACAACAGATCCAGAGTGGATACATGATCATAGGAAGGAACAACATCAATGAAGGTATGATCATGAAACTAATAGAATCGGGGATCTCAAATGGATGTATAATCCTGGATATGAAGAGAATCACTGATCTCGAAAGTATGTACATCCTAAGGTTCCTTAAGCGGAGTGTCGTGTCGTAAGTATGCCGCGGAACATACCAACGGTACGTCACTCTACTTTAGTCACCTATTCCATCAACCAAGGGTCATCCTACACGACGAAAGTTCGGGTTTACACCCCCTCGACCAAGTCTAAGTTCCGTAAGGTCAAGCCTAAGTTCCGCATATAAATAACGCCCTAGGCTCCACATAGTCAAACTTAGACTCGAACCAAGGTCAACCTAGCGCTCTGATACCAACTTTGTCACGACCCGAAAGAGCATGTGACTGGCCCTTGGACCATATGAAGTCTATAGGGCCCCATCTGATCCAAGTAAGCCAAAAGCCCAGCAATCTAAAACCATTTAAAGAGTAAATAAGGAAAACTGTTTTTGAAAAGTAAGGAAATCATGTTTGGAAATCAAAGTTTTTAAATAACTAAGCCGAATATGCATTTTTTTAAAATGTGTAACCTTTCCTGAAAATTTCGGCAGAGTTTCCTTTGTAAAAACTGGCCCCGAACGGGGTACAACAAGAATAATATATATGAAATGATAAAAGGCATCCCCAAGCGGGAGCTAGCTCTTCGTCCATCGACTGTCACAACCACGCAAGCAATAATAATATACAACGCCAAAGGGCGATGATCAAAACCCAAAAAAAAAAGAAACTCAAAACAGCCAGAAAACCGTAATACTACTAGCGCGACTCTAAGGTCGAAATAAAACAACACTGTTTTCTAAGTCTGAAACAATAAACAAGTTTTTGGTTGATGGACAATTCTAGATACAATGAATAATACCAATACAATAGCGGTTCTGATACAAAAGAACCCACCTAACCAAGCAAGTCACCCGATGGAAGCAGTGTGCCCGAAATGTCGCTATGGAATCTGTACGGCAAAAACCTGCAAGAACTGGGGCACAACGGGGGTGAGTTGCCAACTCGTGAATAGAGATATATCTACAAGCAGAGATCGAATGCATGACCCATCCTAGGTCAATACGATCAGATATAAATAAACCTCAATATGAATAAAGCTGAAACATGCTAAACTGGCAATGTAATCTCTATACATGAGTGTAATGCCAAGAGCTCGTGCTAGTGCCTCAGGTAATAGCATGTCAAGAATATGAGGTATGATCAATGTAATCAAATCTGCACACACGTGGATCCCGTCCACTCGTCACCCACTGACAATAACCATCATGCAAGTAAATATCATAACCTGTGCATGGAAATATGAGGATATAATCCACCCGTGTCCCTCGCGACACATCAAAATCATGGAACCAGGGTGCCCAGCATCGACACCCGAAAACATCATGAAAACCGTGCCCAGCATCGGCACGTAAATCCTCATATATCTGGCTCCGTCAGTCCGGATCGGCCCGCGGGCTCTGTCTGCGGTATCGGCCCTCGGCCCCGGCAGTATGCCCAAACATCTATCGACTCTGGTCGGTATCCTCCGGATAACCGCCAGGTCCAACCAATCACCGGTAGGTGCTCGTCCGCCTCCAGGCTCAATCGACAAAGCTCATCGATCATCTTGCCGAGGGGAACCATACCGGGTCCACCATGTACCCGCAA
Source organism: Agapanthus africanus (assembly GCA_030015575.1). NCBI lineage: Eukaryota > Viridiplantae > Streptophyta > Magnoliopsida > Asparagales > Amaryllidaceae > Agapanthus > Agapanthus africanus. The sequence goes on along the minus strand of JASDDO010000031.1, from coordinate 82,358,104 downwards.
TCGGCTCATCCACTCCTCGATTCGGGTTACACATGTCGCTCTCAGCACCGAGAAAACACATGGTGGACGCACTGAAATATCATATCAAGGGTAACCGGGTTTATAAAGTAATGATATATTCTCTTTTTAAAACACCCTCGGTTCCCAAATCCAGAAATATCATAGAAACAACATATCTCAATGCGTAAAATCAAGCATGAAGCATGCTACATGTGAAGGAATGTATGTACATCATCATGTCATGCAAGGATCATATACTGAACGCAATAGTACTACAGTGTAGTGACATGGCAATTATCGATGATAAGTGTGTGAGCCGGCAACAAGTGTACGTGGAGCATATGCATCATCGATAATGGTGCTGGTGTCCTAGCAGCATGACTGAATATCACAACAATACAAGCGATGCAATGCAGATAGCAGGAATAATGCGGAAACGAATAATCAACGCAAAAACACAGAACCTGCCTCACAAGATATGTCATGCAACCTTGCCTTTTGAAATAAGACGAATCAGGGCTTTTGGTAAAGTAAGGGCTACGGTGTTTTAAGAAAAGATGCATCATTTGAAAATATCCGTATAACCCTTCTGCTTATCTTTAAAATATCCCCGATTCGTTACTTTTGAAATAGGTATGACTCGGTCTAGTCCAATGCCCACTAAGAAATCTGGACCGGAGGGGTATGAAACCACCTAATCTGAGTCAATATATAAGTATAGATATGATAGTCGGTGATCTCGCCTCAATAACATATCGTAAGATATCCTCGAATCATGAGGGCGGATCTATCATCAATATCGGCTCGTACGGTAAATCGTCGTATGGCATCCCAATAGCTGGGTAGGGGTCAATGTCACACTATCTCATCACATATCAGGTATCACCATCATCAGATCACACATCTGGGGTACTACTGTAAGTCTAGTACAAATCGATACCATCTATAAAAATATGAATGCGGGTAAAGCACATGTCCAAAGGCCCGCTAAACTATCATATCGCACCTCAAAAGGCGACTGTGTCACACCGCCGATCTCACGGCCTCACATCAAGTAACACCTCAAACCCACGTATCATCACCAAACCCGTATATGAACACATAGCCCCATACCCATGTGTAGATATACGCACCAACATATGAGAGAATGAATGCAAGAATGTGTGTAAATATAAGGGTAAGTATAGGTATGAGTGCAATCGCTACCCTAGGGTTCGCACTATACTACACCCAAAGATCTCAGCATCAAGAATACCGTTATTACTATCAATGATCCTAACCACACATAATAATATACGTGTGTATACGTATTCGTATACAACACCACGGACTGCGGGGGTGCTATACGCCATCCACCCGACTTCTCCCCGTAGATATAAATCTACTCACCTTGCTTCTCATGTGTCGGTGCCGATGTCGCCATCTTCATCTTCTTTGCCTCAACATCTCGTAGGGTACCTACAAGTATATCACAACGCTAAAGCACATGAAAATCACATCGGAAACCAAAATAGCACACGCTACCCGCATAGGTAAAAACCTATCGACTCGCATGTAAACACAATCAATATCCACTTGTCGTTGACGTCCAAACGCCATCCGACAGGAATGAATCACCAAATACCAAAATCCATGCTAAATCAAGTCGTAAAACATACACCAACATAGGAAAATCAACCCAGATTTCACCCTAGATGGAATCAGTCAAAACTAGAAGTACCCAGGGTCAATACTAGAGGAAATGGGGGCATGCACAGAAAACGAGGCAATTCCTTAAAATACCTTATTTTAGAATTTTCCATAATTTCCCCCATTTATCTGTATTTAATTATACCAGAATATTAAAATATTCATTAAAATAATATTAAATTATAAAATTTCCCAAAATCATATTTTATTATTTTGAAGACGTTACAATCTACCCCCCTTAGAGAAATTCGGTCCCCGAATTTAAATTTAAACCCCCAAATACTAAAATATTTCAATACAAATTCCAAGTCATCGGGGCTCCGAAATCATCTATACATAAAACATCATAGCGCAATGCATGCGCATGAGTACTGAGCAGATAACTCAAAAGCAACACTCCATCAAGCATCCGCAATCATCGGAGTCATGGTAACGACACAATGTCAAATCCAATACAAAATCAATATGATATGGACCAAGACTATACATGTAGACACCCAATCTATACATGTAATTAGCTGATGCAACTGTATGCCAAATCTTTTTAAGTCGCTGTGCAATGCGCGTAACACTGCACAGTGGCGGACGTTTCTCATAAGAAAATAACTATATATGTGTATATATATCCTTTGTTTAATAAGCACGTTCCACCATTTTGAAAATAATCAGAAGGGTTTCCTTGGTTTTAAAACGTTTTGTGTCATATCGGACACGTAGGTATATACTGAGACTATAGCTCGCTTTTCGGAAATCCCTTCGATAACTATCGATGCATGCAAAATATATCCAGGCACTGTCCACTGACTAGTCCTGCTTAGTATGAAAGCAAATATCCCACATCATAAAAATGTACTGCTCCAAAAGGAATAAATTCCAAAAATGCACATAACACCACCCTGTGCGTCTGACGCGCACGGAAATCAAAATCCATATATGCGCTAAACATGTGCACAAAGCAACATCTAGGTGCAACGGGTGTGCACGAAGCATCTGTCATAGGCAACATGTGTGCCTGACAGCCAAAATAGGTGCATCTGACATGCACGAAGAATCTCGATTTAGTGCATCTGGTGTGCCCCAAAATCGTATCTCAAAACATGCGCCCAACATGCGCGAAAATCCAAATCGGTGCATCCATCATGCACGAATGAAAATCTAGACCCTGCGCACTCAATATGCACGGAATCACAAAATCCAATAGCAACGTCGAATATGCGTAAGTCCAGTCAAAAGCACGGAATGCAAGAATCCACATCAATATCACAATCAAAATCGACATACCGGAAGGCATCAAATCGAAGTCAGGTGCAATCGTAATGCACAAAATATAAATCCGGTGCAACAAAGGCACGAAATATAAATCTGATGCGATAAACGCAAGAAACATAAAACTGGTGCGACAAATGCACGAAGTATAGAACTGGTGCATCCCATGCACAAATACCAAACAATAACTCAAATACATAAGCAGCAACACCAAGTGTATCCAGATATGAAGAAAATCATAAACGTGTGCAGCTGCGGGCACAAAACACATATCGATGCACTACAAGCACATATAAGCTATACCGAGTGCAAAATCAAAACACTAAAATTACATGAAACTCTGCTGGAAGCGTAAATCAAATCACCAGCATAAAATAGGCATGAAATCGCAATCAACAGCTCAAGAGTAATAACTATGTACAAGGTATAAATACCCAGTAGGTGCAACCATGGTGCACAAAATCAAATATCATGAAACTCAGTCATCAAGACTAAATCATGCGAATAGATCGCCCAAAATACCGAAATCCAAAGCAACGGATACGTGATAATCAAATCACAAAATCACAAATCATAATTACCGTCGTCGGTATACCCTCCTTCAGGGTCGAGAAGGTACCGGTACATCCGATGCTAGCGGCGCAAGATATCTACTTGCCTCTTGCTCGCGGCTGGCGTCCTCTGCCTCTGGTTCCTGATCCTTCCTGTAGATTACCAACTCGCAATCCATCGACTCATCGGCCCGGTCAGGTGTGCTGACAGGAACGATTCCGTTCTTGCACGTCCCTGGTCATCTCTCGGTCAATCCTCACGACCGCTCGTAAAGCAGCACATCTCTGGCGCCGACCTCGGGTCCTCTGAATGCATATCACACATCCGATCCTGGGTGCAACTCTTATTGCAGCAGTGTACTGGAAGGAATCCTACTCAAGGTCTCTTCTGATCTTGCCTAAGCCAAACTGTAAGGAGGCTGGTACTCTGGCGTAATCTTTTCTCGCTCTCTGGACCTCTGCGTCCTCCCTCGGAAGCTGGTCGCATCTCTGCGCCTCTGTATGCATGTCCGGCCTTTAATCTTAACGGGGTGTACTAACAGCTCGTCTGCCTCTCGCACGAACTTCTTGTCCCGCTTGTCTGTATCATCGACCATTCGACGTCGCGTCTTTATCTGCACACTGCAATGTCCTCGGCTACGGTCCATCCGAAGTCTGTAACACGGACTCGAAATCACGAACTCGGTATCTTCATCACTCCGTAGAAGATATCTAGCCGAACACGTCCTCAACGTGCATGTCACATCTCTGATGTCAGCGGAGTGGAACGTCATCTCATCGAAATCTCGTGCGAACTCTTTACTCCACCTTGCTCAAATATCGACTGATTCGGACTCATCTCATCGTGGCTACACGAACTGCGCTCCGACGGCTATGCTCACATCTGGAGTCTCCCAAGCAGTGTCCCATCACAATATCCGAAAGATGTCGAACCATCCGATCGACTCGTCAGAACCTCATGATCCCCCAAGAGCTCACATCTCGGGTACAGTTTAGTAGTATCGAGTACATGCCACAGCGTCGGTGGTCCAGCCGTAGAAGGGCAAACCCAAGCCTCACTAATGGCGCCGAGGAACTGCCGCAAACCCTAAGGTTCAAAGGCTTTCACACGGTCATTAAGTCGAGTTAGGGTTTCATTCTTCTAGAGGGTCCATAGAATCACCTGCATGTCTTTCCGTATACTTTAAACTTGGAAAATAGGTTCCTGACATTCGATCGTCTCAATCAACTCTCAACGAATCTGCATGAAGTCGCCTCTAGCTGGAATCAATCCACCTGATGACCTCGCATCGGGGTAAGCGAACTCACCACACGTCCTAGTCATTCATCCTCGGTGACTAGCGACTCACCATCATATCTCAAGAATATGCTCATACTGCAGTAGCTCCAATCATCTGGGCGATATCTCATCATTTGCAGCAACAGCTGGCTCATACGCCTGTACGCCGAACAACGCCTCAATCCCCCAGAAAAGGCGATACATAAGCGGTCATCTCAGAATCGGTCTGCTCTAGATCTGAGCAAGACTCTCCACACTGGAGATCTTCAACACAACTGGGCCCGCTCCGGCGCAAAAATCGGACGAATCACCTTCGTCTCTCAAATCGGGTAGACTAGCTATCATCTGTCGCATATCTACCTGAAAGCTCCGGCAATCTCAGCTCGTAAGCTCCGAAAGCAACATCCTGTCAATCTCAGCAACAGCTGGTCCATCTGTCTGCACGGTAGGCGACATCACAATCTCTGAGGTATGCTGTACATCAACAGTCCTCTCTCAACTGGCAGCTCTAACAATGACCCGATCATCCGGTGCAAGACCAAGCACTTGCCTCCACTAGAGGTCACAATCCACAATACCAACTCGAGACGTTCTCATGTCACCAGAAAACACAATGGTCGGCCCTCGTACCAAACGAGCTCACACCGGCCGTAACCCTAGCAGCAGCCCAAACTGCGCTCAAACATGGTGACAGGAACCTCAATCGAGTATCAAGAGAGCACACCAGTGGCAAGAAGGGAAACAACAGATCCAGAGTGGATACATGATCATAGGAAGGAACAACATCAATGAAGGTATGATCATGAAACTAATAGAATCGGGGATCTCAAATGGATGTATAATCCTGGATATGAAGAGAATCACTGATCTCGAAAGTATGTACATCCTAAGGTTCCTTAAGCGGAGTGTCGTGTCGTAAGTATGCCGCGGAACATACCAACGGTACGTCACTCTACTTTAGTCACCTATTCCATCAACCAAGGGTCATCCTACACGACGAAAGTTCGGGTTTACACCCCCTCGACCAAGTCTAAGTTCCGTAAGGTCAAGCCTAAGTTCCGCATATAAATAACGCCCTAGGCTCCACATAGTCAAACTTAGACTCGAACCAAGGTCAACCTAGCGCTCTGATACCAACTTTGTCACGACCCGAAAGAGCACGTGACTGGCCCTTGGACCATATGAAGTCTATAGGGCCCCATCTGATCCAAGTAAGCCAAAAGCCCAGCAATCTAAAACCATTTAAAGAGTAAATAAGGAAAACTGTTTTTGAAAAGTAAGGAAATCATGTTTGGAAATCAAAGTTTTTAAATAACTAAGCCGAATATGCATTTTTTTAAAATGTGTAACCTTTCCTGAAAATTTCGGCAGAGTTTCCTTTGTAAAAACTGGCCCCGAACGCGGTACAACAAGAATAATATATATGAAATGATAAAAGGCATCCCCAAGCGGGAGCTAGCTCTTCGTCCATCGACTGTCACAACCACGCAAGCAATAATAATATACAACGCCAAAGGGCGATGATCAAAACCCAAAAAAAAAAGAAACTCAAAACAGCCAGAAAACCGTAATACTACTAGCGCGACTCTAAGGTCGAAATAAAACAACACTGTTTTCTAAGTCTGAAACAATAAACAAGTTTTTGGTTGATGGACAATTCTAGATACAATGAATAATACCAATACAATAGCGGTTCTGATACAAAAGAACCCACCTAACCAAGCAAGTCACCCGATGGAAGCAGTGTGCCCGAAATGTCGCTATGGAATCTGTACGGCAAAAACCTGCAAGAACTGGGGCACAACGGGGGTGAGTTGCCAACTCGTGAATAGAGATATATCTACAAGCAGAGATCGAATGCATGACCCATCCTAGGTCAATACGATCAGATATAAATAAACCTCAATATGAATAAAGCTGAAACATGCTAAACTGGCAATGTAATCTCTATACATGAGTGTAATGCCAAGAGCTCGTGCTAGTGCCTCAGGTAATAGCATGTCAAGAATATGAGGTATGATCAATGTAATCAAATCTGCACACACGTGGATCCCGTCCACTCGTCACCCACTGACAATAACCATCATGCAAGTAAATATCATAACCTGTGCATGGAAATATGAGGATATAATCCACCCGTGTCCCTCGCGACACATCAAAATCATGGAACCAGGGTGCCCAGCATCGACACCCGAAAACATCATGAAAACCGTGCCCAGCATCGGCACGTAAATCCTCATATATCTGGCTCCGTCAGTCCGGATCGGCCCGCGGGCTCTGTCTGCGGTATCGGCCCTCGGCCCCGGCAGTATGCCCAAACATCTATCGACTCTGGTCGGTATCCTCCGGATAACCGCCAGGTCCAACCAATCACCGGTAGGTGCTCGTCCGCCTCCAGGCTCAATCGACAAAGCTCATCGATCATCTTGCCGAGGGGAACCATACCGGGTCCACCATGTACCCGCAATCGGCTCATCCACTCCTCGATTCGGGTTACACATGTCGCTCTCAGCACCGAGAAAACACATGGTGGACGCACTGAAATATCATATCAAGGGTAACCGGGTTTATAAAGTAATGATATATTCTCTTTTTAAAACACCCTCGGTTCCCAAATCCAGAAATATCATAGAAACAACATATCTCAATGCGTAAAATCAAGCATGAAGCATGCTACATGTGAAGGAATGTATGTACATCATCATGTCATGCAAGGATCATATACTGAACGCAATAGTACTACAGTGTAGTGACATGGCAATTATCGATGATAAGTGTGTGAGCCGGCAACAAGTGTACGTGGAGCATATGCATCATCGATAATGGTGCTGGTGTCCTAGCAGCATGACTGAATATCACAACAATACAAGCGATGCAATGCAGATAGCAGGAATAATGCGGAAACGAATAATCAACGCAAAAACACAGAACCTGCCTCACAAGATATGTCATGCAACCTTGCCTTTTGAAATAAGACGAATCAGGGCTTTTGGTAAAGTAAGGGCTACGGTGTTTTAAGAAAAGATGCATCATTTGAAAATATCCGTATAACCCTTCTGCTTATCTTTAAAATATCCCCGATTCGTTACTTTTGAAATAGGTATGACTCGGTCTAGTCCAATGCCCACTAAGAAATCTGGACCGGAGGGGTATGAAACCACCTAATCTGAGTCAATATATAAGTATAGATATGATAGTCGGTGATCTCGCCTCAATAACATATCGTAAGATATCCTCGAATCATGAGGGCGGATCTATCATCAATATCGGCTCGTACGGTAAATCGTCGTATGGCATCCCAATAGCTGGGTAGGGGTCAATGTCACACTATCTCATCACATATCAGGTATCACCATCATCAGATCACACATCTGGGGTACTACTGTAAGTCTAGTACAAATCGATACCATCTATAAAAATATGAATGCGGGTAAAGCACATGTCCAAAGGCCCGCTAAACTATCATATCGCACCTCAAAAGGCGACTGTGTCACACCGCCGATCTCACGGCCTCACATCAAGTAACACCTCAAACCCACGTATCATCACCAAACCCGTATATGAACACATAGCCCCATACCCATGTGTAGATATACGCACCAACATATGAGAGAATGAATGCAAGAATGTGTGTAAATATAAGGGTAAGTATAGGTATGAGTGCAATCGCTACCCTAGGGTTCGCACTATACTACACCCAAAGATCTCAGCATCAAGAATACCGTTATTACTATCAATGATCCTAACCACACATAATAATATACGTGTGTATACGTATTCGTATACAACACCACGGACTGCGGGGGTGCTATACGCCATCCACCCGACTTCTCCCCGTAGATATAAATCTACTCACCTTGCTTCTCATGTGTCGGTGCCGATGTCGCCATCTTCATCTTCTTTGCCTCAACATCTCGTAGGGTACCTACAAGTATATCACAACGCTAAAGCACATGAAAATCACATCGGAAACCAAAATAGCACACGCTACCCGCATAGGTAAAAACCTATCGACTCGCATGTAAACACAATCAATATCCACTTGTCGTTGACGTCCAAACGCCATCCGACAGGAATGAATCACCAAATACCAAAATCCATGCTAAATCAAGTCGTAAAACATACACCAACATAGGAAAATCAACCCAGATTTCACCCTAGATGGAATCAGTCAAAACTAGAAGTACCCAGGGTCAATACTAGAGGAAATGGGGGCATGCACAGAAAACGAGGCAATTCCTTAAAATACCTTATTTTAGAATTTTCCATAATTTTCCCCATTTATCTGTATTTAATTATACCAGAATATTAAAATATTCATTAAAATAATATTAAATTATAAAATTTCCCAAAAATCATATTTTATTATTTTGAAGACGTTACATAATCAACTATATAAGTTTGCGAATACCCTTTTGCAACCAAACGTGCTTTCAAGCGGGAAAATGTCCCATCAGGATTAAGCTTCACAGTGTATACGTATTGACACCCTGCAACCTTCTTTCCAGCCGAAGAGGAACCAAATCCTATGTCTGATTCAGTTCATAGTATCGGTCCACCCTTTATGAGACATCATCCGAAAGAGACTTGGGTAGGGTATGAGAGTCGAGTGAGGAGATAAATGTGTGATATGTCGAAGATAAGTGAGATGTTGCCACATGGTGAGCTATAGGATGAGAAGTGCAGCTCCGTGTGCCTTTCCGTAAGGCAATAGGGAGATCAATATCACTCTTCGGTGGAGCTTTAGACTCGGGAAGATCAGCAACAAGAGGCTGGGGCTTAGGAGCAGGCTGAGGTTCGGGAACCGTACGGGCTCGACGAGCATATACTTTCGTAATCGGTGGTGTGGGATCCAATAGTGGAGAATCAGGAGTAGTAGGTGGCTCAATAGGAACGGTGCGGGTGATTTCCAATATAGGAGGTGGAGAAGCAACCGACTTAAACGAGATGTCATGTGACGAAAAATATGAGAAATCTAAAGAAAAGTCACTGTCCATGTCTACAGCCCATTTCTACAGAAATGTGATGAAGAGAAGTATGGAGTGGACTCATGAAAAGTCACGTCAGTTGATATAAATCGACGACGTAATTCAGGACTATAGTAACGATATCCCCTTTGAGCCCGAAAATACCCAAGAAAAATGCACTTAATAGCCTTGGGATCTAGTTTAGAACCCCTGATAGTTGATCATGGATAAAACAAACACATCCAAATACCCGCGGAGGGATAGAATAAGAAGAGACTATCGACGAGAACAATATGGAAATATGAATCTGTCCATCGAGAACCGACATGGGCATATGATTAATCAAGTGATTAACAGTAAGGACCGCATCTTCCCAAAATGATTTAGGCCCTCGCATATGAAACATGAGAGTTCGAGTAATCTTTAACAAATGCTGATTCTTCCTTTCCGCCAGCCCATTCTGTTGAGGGGTATAAAGACGAGATAATTCATGAATAATTCCAAGTTGCAATGTATATACCCGAAAAGATGTACTAAAGTACTCCTTGGTATTATCACTCAATGTACCTACACTGACTTCAAATTGAGTATTCACTTCAGAACAAAAAGTCTGGAAATGAGAGAACACTTCACCCCTGGATTTCATCAAAAATAACCACGAGACTCGAGAAAAATCATCGATGAAGGTCACAAAGTATCGAAATTCTCCATGTGCAACAGGTATGACCTCCAAACATCAGAATGAACTAAATCAAAAGATTTGTCCACTCTCTTATTAATACGAGATGGGTAGCTAGAGCGATGATACTTGCCTACTCAAAATTCACATTCTAGAGTAGACAAAGAACCAAGAGATGGAATCATCTTCTTCAACGTTTGTAAGGACGGGCGACTAAAACGGCAATGAGCATCAAAGGTTGTTGTAGGGCTCGATGTTGGACTGCTATAAGACGTGGAAGCTCAGCAAGATGGTATAGTCCATCAATCTCTGTCTCAGTGCCAATCGTTCGCTTCGTCTCAAGCTTTTGAAACACACATCCACCAGGAAAAGAGGTGGCGCTACAATTCAATTGTTGAGTCAGTTGGCTAACGGATTGTAAGTTGAAAGGAAATCGAGGCAAGCATAGCATAGAGGTCAGTGGTAATTGTGATGTAGCTTGAACTGAACCCGCTCCTACAATTTCAGCTGTAGTGTCATTTGCTAAAGTGACCAGAGTGGTTCCATGTCTCTCATTATAGGAAGAATATATTTTGCTCCCCTGTCATGTGATCTGTAGCGCCAGAATCAATAACCTAAGGACGATGAGTATTTGTTGGTGAGAGACACCATATATGATTGCCTCTTGCCTCGATTAAATTTGAAGTGGTTGAAGACACAAGGAGACGAAGTCTTTGTATTTCATCATTTATGCAGAACCCTTCCAAATTAGGAAACGATGTAGCCGATGTCATTATAACTACTCGTAAACAACAAAGGTTCTCAATCAATCTATCAAACATCTGATAGGGTGGTTTAAGCTCATCAGTTTCAACCACCAAATAACAAGAAATGATGCTCTCGAAATCGAGGCAACCCTCAAAATAATGCTTATATCTGCAAACGAGCTTAAATTTACGCACCAAAAGAAAGAGATCTCTAAAGATCTCATCCAAATACAATCAAGAATACCAACCAATCAAACAAGTAAAGAAAGGAATCAAAAACAATTCCACCCAAAAGGTTAGGATTGATCCTCCAAGATCTAATCCACGATCAATCAACCACAAATCAATTCAATCGGATCCGAACACGGACTCCGAGAACTCCAAAACTCCAACGATATAATCAATCGAGCAACTAATAATGAAAGCAGACGTAATCGACATAAAAAGGTGAGAAATTACCTCAAATCCTTGTTTTACTATAGCAAATAGTGAGAATAAACCTCGAACAGCTAAAAAGGGCGAGAAATTCGACCAAAGACTGATCAACCAAGCCCAAATCGCCAAGAACAGTAAGCAAAACACCAAGTCAATCAAGAACAGCCCAAATCTTCTCAAATCTACCAAAAACAGCGCCCAAATCTGCTCAAATTTACCAAAAACAGCACCCAAATCTCCTCCAATCGATCAAGAACAGGAAGTTAATAGGCAAAGATTACCAAATCGAAGTGAAATCTTCTCAAATCAACATCAAATCTGCCAAGTCGAAGCAAAGAACAGCAACTCGAAGCCAAATCTCAGCAAAGGACACCAAGTCGAATTGAAGTCGAATATTTAGATCTGCTGAGTCGAAGTCGAGGAGGGGTCGATTGAAGAAGGGAATTGCGTTTTCGAAGTCGATTTAAGATTTCAGATTGAATTCGACGTTGAGGAGAGGCTTTTGGACGAGATTGATGTCGAGGATGGGTCCCTAGTCGAAGTCGATGCTCCCATGATGAGAACAAAGTCTTCAGATCCGGATCTGAGCCATAGCAGCCATCGATGAGATCTCGGGAGCTCCGATGAATTCAATTGGCCTAGAGGGAGCTCTGGTGAGATCCGGTGGCGGCTGTGAGGTCCGGCGATGTCGAAGGCAGTGGCTGCGAGGTGTATGCGACGTCTGAGGTTTAGGGTTAGGTTTTTTTAATATGTTTGAATGATGAAGGGTCAGGATCGGATCTGAGAATTGGATGGTTTAGATCTGCTCTGATACCATATTAGAAATTGAGGAGAGAGAATTGAGAGAACGATTAGGGAAATATAATGGATAAATTAGCTCAAGGCTAATTTTCCTATTTATATAGGCAAACACATTATGCAATTACATCCTTATTATTATCCTAATTACATATAACCCCCTATATAGTACGGGTTATTCTTACCAATTTCAACCAACCAGTCTGAATTCTCTGGTTGACATCGCTATCGATCGCCTCATCCTTTTGGATGATGGAACTATATCTAAACTGATCGCTTGGTGTTATCTCTTGCCCATCCAGTATTATACCACCGTGATCTTGACTTCTCTGTTTACTAAATTTGCATTACATATATTCTGGTTTGGACCTACTCAATCTAAACCCTCAAGATTCCAACGTTTGTCTCCATAATTCTAATTTGGCATTAACCATTTGCTTTCGTCTTATTTACCATAATAATATCATCATCGAATAACATACATCAATGTACCTCATTCTGGATAGTTCTGGTAAGCTTATCCATTACTATGGCAAAAAAGAATGGACTTAATGCAGATCCTTGATGCAAATTAACTGTGATTGGAAAATCTCTCGTTAGGCCACCGCAAGTTCTTATATTTGCCACTACTTCATCATACATGTCCTTGATTATGCTAATGTATCTGATTGGGACACCTTTCTTCATCACTGTCTGTCATAATACCTCTCTAGATACCTTGTCATAAGTTTTCTCTAAGTCAATAAAAGCAATATGCAAATCTCTTCTCCCTTTTCGAAAACGTTTGATAAGTTGAAGCAAATGAATAGACTCTGTCGTCGATCGTCCAGACATGGACTCAAATTGGTTCTTTGTTATGTTAACATCATGCCTTAATCTGTGTTCAATCACCCTCTCCCAAAGTTTCATGGTGTGACACATGAGTTTTATTCCACGGTAGTTTGAACAATTTTGGATGTCACTCTTGTTCTTATAGAGAGGTACAAGAGTATTCTTCCTTTATTCATTTGGCATCTTTTTGGTTTACCAAATCTTATTAATCAGGTCCGTTAGCCATCCAACACCTATCTTTCCTAGGCATCTCCATATCTTAATAGGAATCCTGTATGGACCAACAACTTTTCTTGATTTCATCCTCTTTAAAGGCTCTGTAACCTTAGATATTCTTATCCTACGCATGAAATCACGGTTTATATTTTGAGATTTAATGACAAGTCTATCCAAATTCTTAGTAAAACTCTCATTGAACAATTTGTCAAAATGATCTCTCTACCCTTTTTTGATTTTCTCATCTCGAACTAAAACTTTATGATTTTCATTTTTGACACACTTCACCGCACAAAAGTCTCTGCTCTTTCTTTTCCTCATCCGAGCAATCATGTATATATCATTTTCAGCCTTCTTGGTGTCCAATTTCTTATATATCTCTTTGTAGGCCTTAGATTTGACTTTCCGAACAGTTTTCTTAACCTCCATTTTAGCTTTCTTATACTTCTCAAATCTCTTTACATCTATGCTTTTCTTCAAACCTCTATAAAAATCTCTCTTGATTTTAATAGCAGTTTTTACTTCTTCATACTATCATGATGTGTTTTTAAATGGTGGAGCACCACCCCTCGATTCACCAAGCATGACTCACCAAGTAGATTTTTAGCTACCCTCTTAAAGCAACTAACCATCTTATTTCATGTGTCTGAATTGTCTTTGGAAGGTTTTAGAAATTGCTTTATCTTTCTAATTTGCATTGTTGGTCTAAAAATACTATTGTTTTATTCATGTATATTAATAAACAAATATTAATACCTGAATAAAGACTATCTTCAGTTAAATGAGTGATGCAACTGGGAAAGAAGTGCTGAGGGACGAACATAAGAATAAAGTGAGTAGAAGTGTAACCTTTTTGAGAGAAGCTGAGAGAGAGCCTAATATGGTAAGGTAATTAATTATGTACAACTAAGTGTTTAGATGGATGCGTGGTTTAACTTAGTAATAGATGCCAAGGAATCGACATATAGACCAGGTAACGATGTGACCATTTCAGGATAATTTGATAGAGATCTGCACGCACATAGTGTGTTGGGTTCTTCTTGATCATTTCTGGTCCCCTTATTTTAGATTAATAATGAGATGAAGTAACATTGTGTTTAATTTTGAATTTATGTTCATGTGTTGCTTTTAAGACTAGATACATTATGTTTATTTTTTTGATCTGACGAATTTTGAATTAACATGCACGTGTTGCTTTTAGATACGTACAATTTTCTGCTTAGGTAGGCATCAGTGCGCATGTCACATGCACATCCTCGTGGAAATATGAGTATTGTTTAGCTCTAATTTGCTTATATATTTAAAAGAGAATTTACTTAATGCTGAAGAAATACTACTTGAGAAATAAAGAAGAGAGGCAAAATTAAATTTCTTTTTCTTTGGATCTCAGGGCCTACATCTACAATTGAAATCCCTCTAACCAAGTCACTTGTATATTTTGTTGTTTCTCATCTACTCAATATTTAGAATTTACAACGAGCACAATAAAAGAAATTTAAAATAAATTTGTAATACAACGAATGCGGGAGTAATTGGTCATATGAGTTGCTCCTTAATTGATGCGGTGATAAATTCAAGGTTTGGATTTGATATAAATTGACATGTGATAAATGTTAGATTTGAATATGTATACTAACATTACCCCTTAAGTTGGAGAATGAATATCATGAAATGCCTAACTTACTTTGTAGAGTGTTTTTCGCCATTCTATTGAGATAGGAATACGTTTGCTTGCCAGGCGCAATAGAGATTCCCCTGCCTAGAATAGGCGGGAGTTTATTGATTGTTGGGATCTTAATCTCCGGCAACCGCGGACTAGCTGCCGTTAATTACCCCTCACTCCGAAGCGAGAACCTCCGTTTGACGGGTCATACAAATCATGCAAACTCAGTACAGAACGTTTGTGTTTGAAAATAAATGTGTATACACGATCATTTCATTTTTCGTTCACTTATTCATGTTTTATTTCTTTTTTATCTATCTATATATTTCTCATGTATATGTTTTTTCCTTAATTTTTTATTTTTTAGTGGAGATTTCCCTTAAAGAATTTCCCTTGAGGGAAATCCCCGAGATGGGGTTGGCGGCAGCCTCCCAATTGGTTGGGAGGCTCCATGTGAGCGGGCCCATCCCAAAACAAAGGCGGGAGCCTCTCGCTTCGGGAGGCTCCAAATGATTTTTATTTTTTATTTTTTTGAGAAGCGGAGACCTCTCCGCTTGTGGGAGGTCCCCGACGGTTGAAGCCCAATTTTGATTTGCATTTTGTTTTGTTTTTAGGAAAAGTACACATGTATATTTTATTTTATTATATTTTTTGTTTTGTTTAACTTTGTAAATAGGTCCGAACACACGTATATCGATAGCACTACTGCTGCGCCCGTCGATATATCGTACGGATACTGAAAACTCCATACCTGCCAAAAAGGAAATACGGACCAAGATCCACATTCCAAAGTTACCGAAAAGGAAATACGGATCGAAATCCGTATTTCCAAGCCACGGAAAAGGAAATACGGGTCGATTCGCATTCCCGAGGTTTCCCCCGAGAAAAAAGCCCGACGACTTTTCCTTTGATGGGGTTACCCTTCGATTCTGATTAGGGCCTCGAACAAAATATTTTTTTACAAAAACGTTGATGTTCAGATCTAAAAAAATGTGATTTGATCTTAAAAAAAGTTCTGCCCCTTTTATTGATGTATGTTTCCTCTTTTCTTTTGATTCCTTCTGTGCAATGGGCTTTTGGATCGTGACCCTCTCCTCTGCCTTCTCCCTCTACCCTTTTTTATGAACTTTTGTGAAGGTAGGAAGAAAAAGACAAGAAAAAGATCCTTTCTTTTGTATATAAATCTATATAAATGCATTAAAAAAAATATAGAATTTTTCTTAGAAAAGAGAGAAGAAAAGAACCCACGTGAAAGAAAAAATGTGACGGCTCAAAACCCTAGGCAAATGAGGAGAGACATTTTTTTATTGATTCATGGGTGCCTTATATATGCATCACACTTTACATTTGGGTCCCTAGGACTTTACAATTTTTTGCCTTTTGCCCCTTACCGTGTTCATGTGCTTATTCATTTTTGCACATAAGTTGTGGGTTTTACAATTATTTGGATTTTGCCCATTCACTTTATATTTATTCATAAAGAAAATTACATTAAAATTTATTTATTACATAAAATTTTTTCTTCTCTTCGATGGTTGGCTGCTCTTGAGCTCGAGACGTCTTGGATATGGATCCAGTTGTTTGGGGTCAGACCCGGGTAGTCGGACCCGTTTTGACTTGGGCGTTGATTTTGACCCGTTAACTTTGGCTTTTTTGCTTTGATTTTTATTTTGGCAAATGGGTTGTAAATTTTGATCCCAACAAAGTGCCTCTATCAATGAATGCACACCATGTATATGGATCGTGTGCATGAAATTGATGGACCTTCTTTCGCGGGTTTGACTTTTGGAGTGCTTGACTTGGTTCTCTTTTTGCGACATAGAGCTCGATGCCACTCTTTTCTCGACATAGAGGTCGATGCCTTTCTTTTTGCGACATAGCGGTCGATACTTAGTTCTCTTTTTGCAACATAGCGGTCGATACTCTCTTTTTGCGACATGAAGTTCGGTGCTCCTTTTTTTGTGACATAGGGGTCGATGCTCCTTTTTCACGACATAGCGGTCGTTGCTTATGCTTGACTTGGTTTTCTTTTTGTGACATGGAGGTCGATGCTCCTCCTTTTGTGACGTAGCGATCGTTTCTTGGCTCTCTTTTTGCGGCATAGTGGTCGATGCTTCTTTTTTGCGATAGATGCTTGATTTGGTTCCTTTTCTACAACATGAAGGTCGATGCTCCTCTTTTTGTGACAACGGTCGATACTTAGCTCTCTTTTTACGACAGAGCGGTTTATGCTCCCTTTTTGCTACTCAGCGATCATTGCTTCTCTTTTTGCGACACAGCCGTCGATGCTTGACTTGGTTCACTTTTAGCGACGTGAAGGCCGATGCTCCCCTTTTGCGACATAGCGGTCGATACTCCCTTTTTCCGACAGCGGTTGATGGTGCTCATGAGTAGGGATTCCCCAAATAAAGGCACGTGGCGGATGGCAGGTCTCCCACGTGCACCAACTAGTTACTTGAAGTCTACGGAGTTGAGATAAGTGCCGTGCAAGGAGGACATTCCTCGGCGCCTCGCCTCCGAGGTAGCATCCGACCTTTTGGGGCCTCTCATGAATACGTTCACTCTCCGCCTAACCATTGGCCAATCGCTCGTCTCCGAGCAACCATATAGCCGAGCTTTCTTGCTCGTCTCCGAGCTATCATATAGTTGAGATTCCTCAGCGCCAATGGAACACGGGCATCCCCGTAACGACTCTGTGTATCTCGCCACGACGAGATCTCCGCCGCTCCACGTCCCGCATCCTACGCAAGCGCTGTTAGTAATATATGCCTTAGAGGTCATTATTGTATCATACTAAATTGTATATTACATATTGGAAGCTTGGGATATTCATAGTTATAATAACAGTCTTGCTCAAAATGGTAATATGCTACTTTGTTTGATTCTATCTCAATATGTGCATGTGTTTCTTTTAGCATATCGCTTATACATATTGATAGAGCCCTTAGGATCTTTGCTTGAATACCAGCGTTATGATGGCAGTCACAATAGTGGGGGCTAGGTAGTCTATAAGCATATTCTTATACAGGTCCCTAGTAGTAGGATCATCGAGACGGGGCATCGATACTCCAGAGTAGACTAGTGTATACGCTTCTCATCCTAGCATGGGAGATGGTCTGTCCCACAGCCATTAGTACGTCGTATTGGAGATAGTATACATGTGCTCATTGGGTTATGAGTTACACTGGACGGACTCGTTGGTAACTGCTGGTTGGTATTATACCTATCGTCAGGTAGTAGTTCCCGGATGGCATGAGTACAGATTAGTCCGTTGACTTGATATCGCTATTTGTCTCAAGTGTGTTCCCACTGCATTTAGATTACTACCCTACCACGGCTTAAAGGAGTCGTGCAAACAGGAAGTAGTTGGGTGCAGTCCCGAAGCACTGGGAGGCAGTAGTGGTTAGATAGGATTCGTGTCCCGGTATTGGGGGTTGATATCACGCTATGTTCGGAAAGACATTACACAAAGTCCCTGGCCAGGGCAAGTGATATTTACTTGTAGGTACTCCAGTAGTTTCTCAGGGTCTATTGGGCTCTATTCGGCACGACTTATTGCACTATTAGGGATCTGACATTTACCACCCTCTAGGCCCGATATGCGCGTACCTTAAGACAAACATACCAGACTGTATGAAGATTGTCACATATAGGCTCAGTAGGAGTTCAGATGAGTTTGCTCGTCGGTCTTCTTATCGACAGATATCTGGGTAGCCGTTACGAGCAGCTAGTACCGTTGACGGACTTGTGGTTAAACCCACTGCCAGCGTACTGTCGAGTCTTTAGAGTCCCACACAGGATTTCCCTGCTTAGGGCGAAACGATGTAGGGGCTGTATGGTTTTACGGCAGGATTTCGATCACATACGTGTACTGGCTACACGGATGTTCGGACGGATAATACTAGCGGGTTTTGGTTTAAGCCGAATCTTAGTATTATATTATTGGATTGTTATCATCTCATTGTATTCGTATTTTTCGGAATACGAATATGTGTATGTATATACGGTGAGGACATTCTTGTAATTTTACATGACATGCTTCTAGAAGGGAACACCTTATTATTTGGATTATCTATTTTGAGAAATAGATTAATGAGGTTGAAATTGAAGACATACATGGCATGGGGTGAAGCATGGCTCTTTGTATTTGTTTATTAGTTTGGACTCACTATTCAAACATGGTTGATATTTTCTATTGGAAAATATTGCATGCTTGAATGAGTGAAGTGAGAGCCATTCTTCACTTTCCATAACCCTAGCTCATTTGTTACTTCTCTTTCTCTCTCCAATATCTCCTCCTTCCTCAAAGACCCTAACCTACCCTGACCCTCACATAAGTTGTGAATCGTAGGGTCTCATGAGATAAAACACTCTATTAGATACTCTACATCTTGTAGGTTATCTAGTTTAGTGAACTAGGTATCCTAGTTACCTCGGTTTAGAGGTTGGAGCTTGAGGTATAGACTCTCGGATGGATCATCTTCAACACGGGGAGGCCGACGATCAAGCGCGATCCGGATCTTCAAGGAGCTCAAGGAGAGGAAGAGAAGAAGACCCGAAAGACTTGGTTTTAGGAGGTATAAAACTCTTCATAGTAGTTAAACCTCAAAGTAGATATAACTAGTTAAGGTTTTTGTTAAGATCCTGGAGTTTAGTCGGTGTTGCATAGCATATAAAATTGTTTTTTGTAAATTCTGTCTCCTCACAAGTGCTTGGGGTGTGCAACATCGACTTATAAGCGCATCTTGTCATTAATGAGCGTATCTACCATCAATGCGGACGTTACGCATGTGCGGAACAGATGGCGAGAATCTCGTATCGGCTCGCCCTTAGACGACCCTTATATAAACTCCTTCAGACGATTCAGGTAACTTGAACCGATTCCAATACGCCGCTACTCTGCTAAATATTCCCCGGTAGTTGAATGTTGGAGGGTCCTACGGTGGTCTTCCAACACAGGACTTCTTTGCAGGTAGCTCGGCATCAACATTAAGCAACCACCCATTGAGATCCACTCTCCAAATCATAACCCTTCAACCCCGCTGGCCACACGATCGACGGAGGATAACATCTGAGAGAGATTCCGACCTCCTTCAGTTGGCGCCGTCTGTGAGAAAGAGAAACTTTTCCACCCAAAAAGTTGCTCGTGCGCTTTCGATTCGATGGCCAGCGATTATCACAACGAAAATCCTAGCACGAGCCATCCCGTCTTCCGCAACGGAGGCGGGGACAGTTCCATTTCTCCTCCCAACATCGTCGAAGCCTTAAAGGCACGGATCGACCGACTGACAGCGATGGTGGATGCGCTTGCTCGTGTTCAAACTGCCAGCCACGCCTGACAGACCGCCGCCCCTGCTCCCCAGAATGGCGGCATGCACGAGGCGATAGATGGATGCGTTCAGGTCCTCGGCCTCGCATGTGCCAATCCTGACACCACGGAATACGGCGTGCCAATTCCGGCAGTCGCGACCCATACGAGGAATGATTCCACGACTCGTTGGGCATCGAACAATCCAACACCGAGGTCTCAGGACCAACCGAACTGTAACTTCAACGCTTGCCGCGTTTCCGTGCCCTCTAAGGCGAGGTCGGTCAGTTCGCCTGATTTCAGGAAAGACCAATGTCACCATAATCATCGAGGCCGTGCACATGACGCACGCCAGGGGGAGTCACGAAGGGTTCACCCCAAGGATCTGAGGAACGTGATAGAGCGAAGCCGAAGCCGCTCCATCGTCCAAGTCCGAAGCATAGACATCAGGCATTCTGATTACGGAGAATCCTCGGGATACCAGCAGTGAATCGAGGTCCTCGAGTAGAAGATCGAGAACATGCGACTCGCCATCCGTTCACCCAGCAGATCGGCAAAGTACTCCGCAGCCCTTCTCACAAAGCCCTTCACTGACCAGTTACTGAGGGAGCGGGTCTTATCTGGAATAAACCGCCTAAAGTGGTTCTCTTTGACGGGAAGTCGGACCCGAAAGACCACTTGGACGCGTTCACCGCGGGCATGAGCTTTCAAGATAACTCGGACGCGGCTCAGTGCCGAGCATTCCCGACCACTCATCCGGGCCGGGCGAGATTGGTTCCGCAACCTGACTCCGCGTTCAATCTCAACTTTCGACGAGTTGGCTACTTAGTTTCTTAGCCACTTCGTCGGCAACCGACGACAGAAGAGGTAGGTCGACTACCCGTTTACCATCAAGAGTGAGGATAGCATCTTTCAAGAGCTATATCACCCGGTTCTACAATGCTCTCCTAGAGGTATCCGAGCAACGGGACGAGTCGGTCATCACCGCCGGTCTTAGGAACAAAGAGTGGCTCCGCTTTTTTACATTGGCGTAACTTAGGACCATGGCCAAGGTAAAAGTCCGGACTGAGCGAGAAATCCAACTCGAGATTGAGGTGAACGCTAATCTTTCCCGTGGAGACCGGACATACCGAAAGAAAATGGACCGGGATGAGAAGAAGATTGATCGTTCGAAACCCTTTTCTCCGAGATTTCACGAGTACACTCGTCTGAACGTCTCGCAGGCCGAGCTGCTAGAAGAGGCAAAGAGCAAGAGATTCTTCAAGCTGCCACCAATACAAAGGACGGGTAAGCGACTTCACGGCCCATATTGTGTCTTTCATCGGTCACAGGGACACCTGATCGAGAACTGTAAACAGCCGCACGATTACATCGTGGAGCTGATCCGCTCCGGTCACTTGGCAAAGTATCCGCGAGACAAACGTCAAGCGAATAAGGAGCAATCAGACCAACCTACAACCGGAGAGCTGACAGTCGAACAGGTCATGGTCGTCTCCGTTAGCTTGACTCCGAGCAATGAAGACACTCGCCGTATTCGGCCGGTCATGACCTTGGATGCTCCCCCTCCAAGAAGTACAAGAAGATTACTCCCATCACCTTCACCGACGAGGACCTGCATGGTATACCAGTCCTGCACAATGATCCCCTAATGATCATGGCCCGGGTAAATAGGTACAAAGTCAGGAGAATTCTCGTTGACTTGGGAAGCTCGGCGGACATCCTATTTTACAACTGCTTTCAGGGTATGGGATTAGACCGGTCCGATCTCCAGCCTACCTCGCATGTTCTCTCCGGGATTACTAACCACTTCGTTCAAGCTGAGTGAACGATCATCCTCCCTTTCAATATCGGGGAGGCCGGAAGAACCCGAACAACATCGATGAGTTTTTTCGTTGCTCGGGTTCCTTCCTCTTATAACATCCTCCTGGGTCACCCACCCTAAACGCCTTTCAAGCTCAGATATCGACCTACCACCTCCGTTCAAGTTTTCTCTAAGCGATGGTGGGATAGGCTGGGCCTTTGAAGATCAGCAAATCGCCAGGGTATGTCTCGCCACGACAGTTCCAGAGGACAAGAAGTTGATCTAACCGACGAACCGTGTGATCCTTAGGAATCGCTGGATACCCGTGATGACAAGGAGATCAGGGGTTTCCTGGTAGAAGCCCTATCCGAGGTTCCCCATAAAAAGGAAATAGCAGCCGAACTGTTCAGATCGGCTCCCTCTTGATCGGGAAAACCAGCGACAACCTTATCTAGTTTCTCCGAGACAACTCCGACGTGTTCGCTTGGACTTCCGTGGATATGCCGGGGATCGACCTTAAGGAGATCTCTAATAGGCTCGGAGTTGATTCAAAAGCCTGGCCGGTACGACAAAAGAAAAGGAGTTTCGTGCCCCTCAACCAGAGGGCGATTGAGGAAGAAGTGGACCGACTGCTCGCGGCAGACTTCATCAGACACCTGGACTACTCGGCTTGGCTGGCCAATATAGCCATGGTCAAGAAAGCGAACGGGAAGTGGCGCATGTGCGTCGACTTTATTGATCTGAACAAGGCCTGCTCAAAAGACAACTATCCGCTTTCCTCAAATAGATCAGCTGGTGGATAGGTGCCGGTCATGAGCCGCTAAGCTTCATGGACACATTCTCTAGTTATAATCAAACTGGTTGGACCCAGCCGACGAAGAGCTCACCGCTTTCACCACTGATCGAGGGGTTTATTGTTACAAAGTAATGCTTTTTCACCTCAAAAATGCTGGGGCAATTTATCAACTGCTGGTCAACAAGCTGTTCAAGCCTTAGATTGTGCGGAACATGGAAGTTTACGTCGATGAGATGCTTGTGAAGTCCATCCAGTCAGCCGGGCATACCATGGACCTTGGCGAAACCTTCGAGGTCCTGTGAAAGTACAAGATGAAGCTGAACCTGGCTAAGTGTGCTTTCGGCGTCACAGGCGGAAAGTTCCTCGGGTTCATGGTCACCCACCGAGAAATTGAAGCAAACCCGGAGAAGATCAAAGCCACCGTTGACATGACGACTTCCAAGAACAACTTGGAAATTATGCGACTCATCGGTAGAGTGGCTGGTCTAAGTCGTTTCATATCCAAATCCGGGGAGAAGTGCTTACCTTTCTTCAAGGCTTTGAAGAAGGGTTCGAGTGGTCCGAGAAATGCCAAGTCGTCTTCGAGCAGCTCAAGACGCATCTGTTGACGCCACCACTGCTCACCCAACCAGCCGAAGGAGACGAGCTACTGCTGTACCTGGCCATCTCCGGCCAAGCAGCTAGCTCGGTACTCATCAAAGAATTCGAGGGAATACAGAGACCAGTTTACTACGTCGGCCACGTTTTCAAGGACGCAGAGACAAGATACCCGGCCATTGAAAAGATAGTCCTGGCGCTTGTCGCCACCTCCAAGAAATTTCGGCATTATTTCCGGGCCAATATGATCACCGTCCTCACCGATCGACCTTTGGGGAGCATCCTTGGTTTCCCCAAGTCATCAGGCCGCTTGAAGAAGTGTAGATGGGAGTTGTCGTAGTTCGACATCCGGTACCGACCAAGGAAAGCCATCAAAGCGCAGGCCTTAGCCTACTTTGTGGTTGAATGCACCATCCCCAACAAAGGCAAAACACCGGAGTAAGGCCCGAGTCCAAGAAGCTCGGTGGAAGAAAGCTCGGTCCGCTTCTGGACTGGGTGCTTTATGTGGACGAGGCCTCCGCCGATCAAGGAAGCGGAGTAGGGCTCGTCATTTGCAGTCCCAATCAAAGTCGAGATGGAGTACTCTCTGCGGCTCGGCTTTAAAGCCTCGAACAACGCCACGGAATACGAAGCCCCACTGGCCGGCTTACAAATTGCCTCAGGGGTAGGGGTTAAGAAAATTAGAGTCTGCATCGACTCCGTATTGGTCATGACCGGACGTTTCGAAGCCCGAGAACCCCTCATGATCAAGTATCTTGCCGAGGTAAAAAGTCTAAGGAAGAACTTCGACGAAGTCTAGGTGGAGCAGGTTCCTCGAAGCCTGAACGTCGAAGCTGACGCATTGAGCAAACTTGCTTCATACTTGGCCAATCACAAGAGGAACATCCTCTTCGAAGTCTTGTCACGACCCAACGTCGAGGATACGGAGGTGGTCAACCGAGTCTACCCGACTTAAGAAGATACCCCGGACTTGAGAAAGTCCCTGGTAGGGTACCTTAGAGACGAGACACTTCTTGAAGACCGAGCAGAGGCCCGAAAGCTCCGCATTAAAGCTCGTCACTTCGTGTGGAGCAAAAGCTACTTATATAAAAAGTCGTATACCCAACCTCTGCTCACATGCGTCGATTCTGACGATGCTGAGCACGTTCTCTAAGAGATCGCACGTTCTCTAAGAGATACACGAAAGAGTCGGCGATGCGCATCAGGGGCCCGCAATTTGATTTAAAAGACGCTGCTGCAGGGCTATTATTGGCCGACGATCCACGCCGATGTAGAGAAACTCCTACGGAGGTGCAAGGTGTGTCAACTTTTTGGCAGCCTTCCTTGACTTCCAGCCACGGAGCTGATGCCGCTGAGCTTCTCTCGACCATTTGCCCAGTGGGAAATGGACATGATCGGCCAGCTCCCCACGGGCATAGGGGGCACAAGTATATCCTCGTTGTCGTCGAGAACTTTACAAAATGGGTTGAAGCCACACCGACCAGAAAGGCTGACGCTGCCTCCACAGTGAAGTTCCTACAGAACACCATAATTGCACTGTTTGGAATTTTGAGGCGCATCATCATCGACCACGGAACCAACCTCGAGAACGACAAAGTCATAAAGTTTTGTAATGATTACCACATATTGATGAAGTTCTCGGCGGTCGTTCATCCCCAGTGCAACAGACAAGCCGAGGTAACAAACCGAGATGTCATCCGGGGGCTCAGAGTCCGCCTGGAAGGAAGTCTAGGTCGATGGGTCGAAGGACTGCCCCGGGTATTCTGGGCATTGCGAACGTCGAGGAAGACACCCACGGGAAGACCGCGTTCAGTCTTTGTTATGGCACCGAGGCAACGGTTCCGCAGAAATCGGCCTACCCAGTTACCGGGTCGAACACTTCAACGACGAAGCCAACATCTTGGCCCTTCAAAGCAACCTGGACATCTTGCTGGAGAAAAGAGACCGGACACAAATAAGGATGGCCGCATATCAGCAGCAGACCGTCCGGTACTACAATGCTAGGGTCAAACACCGAGCGTTCAAATCAGGAGATTTAGTCCTCCGACGCAACGAATTCGAGGGTCAAGGGAGGTTGCATAATTTCTCCCCGAAGTGGGACGACCCCTTCCTCATGATCGAGGTATTGCCGGGAGGAGCATACCGCCTCCATGATTCCTTGGGACGTAACCTTCCGCAGCCATATAATGTAGAAAAGCTTATATTGTATTGTTAAACTTGTACCCTTTTAATAATAAAGATTCTTGCTTCTCTGCAATCCGGACTGTTTCTCTCGATTCTAAACTAAGACACCGCGTAAGGCCGGTAGGCAACCTCCTGTCCGTCGTGCCTATTCACAACGGGTAGTTTCCTGCTCCACCTAAACTGAGGGTCCGAAGCCCTCTCATGAGCTTACAGGCTGTTCCCAGCGCAGCTCAGAGGCAAGGAAAGTATCCCAGGCCAGCCTTTTACTTAGGTAAATAAAATACGGGTGCACCTATAGGTAGCTGACTTAAGTCTCGCTCCGCTCATCTTACCTTGACTTCGGGGTGAAGGAGGGGCACTAATCTACCTACATTTGGAAAACATAAATAGAAATTTTCGATATTCTGACATTCCGAGCAAAGAAAAATTCATTAATAAAAGGTATTCTCGGCTTCTCAGCCTTGCAAAACTGCCCGGGCTTCCAAAAAAGAACACTATTTTGTCGCTTAACAATTACAATAAAGGAGGAAGAGGCTCTTGAACACATTGGTCGTGGTACTTGAAGCAAAGTCCACCAGCCGATCCAGGACAACATCCTATCGCTCCCTCTGCATATGTCTATGGACCCGAGCCGTTACGGTGTCGTCGGAGACTCTCACCGTCGCACATGAAGCTATGATCAATCTCTGTTGGAAAGATCGGCGCAGGAGATCTATTGAGCGATCTCGTCTGCTCTTTGAAATCAGGCCCAACTCATGGGCCGTGCACATCTTATCGATGGCTTCGTCCGACGCTTGTTGAGACAACACCCTAAAAAGGCCGGGGGAGGACCTTCGATCGCGTGGACAAGCACAATGTTTTAAATGCGGAGTGGTCGAGAAGCCAAAACGTTTAAGTCCCGCTTAAGCGGCCACTCAGGCGGCTCAGAAATCAGAATAGTGCTTATAAGCTTTTTGATGCCCAACTTCAAGCATCATAGCTCATATCAGTAAAAATATTCACCAAATTATTAAAAAAAGTATTTAAAAGATTGTAGCTCGAAAGCAGATGGAGTCAAAATTGAATTGGAATTTCATGATCGAAATTCAAAAACTACTCGAAATTGATTTAGATCTCGACTTCTTGAAGTTGATAAACCTAAAATTTGGAGTTTTGAAACCCAAATCTTGAAGTGTCTCAAAGTCGGCTCGACAACCGTGGGATTTATCGAGTCGAGCACGAATGATAAAAACGTAGAAAAATAGAAAAAGAAAAGATAGAATGTTGTATTAATTGGTATTTGTGTATTCTTACTCCAATAACAATAGTTTATATCCTTTATAACACTTATGAGATGTATACATCAATAAAATAGGTTATGCAATATCACCCGCTTAAGCGGGATAAAGAGGAGCGGCAAAACCCGCTCGGCCGCTTAAGCGGTCGTTTTTTAAAACACTGGACAAGCATATGCAGGATAGAGGATCGGCGTGGAAGTAACCGCCTATAATGGTGTTGTAGCCGACCTATCAAAGCCTCGTATGTGTCAACAAAGCTGTCGTGGTCGTAATAGTAGACATCGTCGCGAGAGATGATCTCTCAAATGTTGTACGTGTTGCCGGCTATCGGAAAATGAATCGATTACGAAGGTCGGAAGGAGAACAAGGGGTGGAACCGAGCTAGTGCAAGACAACTAAAAGCAAATGAGTGGAAATGCTTTTGGGGAGGCTGAGACCCCACTATTTATAGCCTCAACAAAAATTCCCTCACGGCCGAGATTCTCTCCCGCCAAGGCGTGAATTACGGAGCATTGCATCCATCAAATGAGGCGTCGCCATGCGGCTTCCGGTCATTGGCCGCCTCCCTTTCACTCGGATCTGGGCAGATTGAACGACGCCACCAGAAGATACGCGCGGATTCCAGGATACCTGCTATTCGCCACGTGGCCCTGTACATCGGGGAAGCGCAAATATCCACGTCACGGCGATCCGACCTTCCATAGATCTGAAGCCCTATCACGAGGCCGCTAGTAAGCCTCTTGCTCGGCCGATTCGCAGCGAGTAGATTCCTGTTCGGACTAAGCCGTGAATCTCGAGTCCTCGTGCGAGTAGATTCCTGCTCCTCCCGGGTAGCCTTCTGCCTGGCCAATTCGCAATAAGTAGATATCACGCCCCGCTTCCCAAAATACGTAAACACGGTATGTGACAGAGCCAACCATGCTACATATAACTAAGAATAATCCTTCCATAGTCATATTACGGTTATCAAGAACAATAAATAAAATCTAGCTAACACATGTCCATCTGCCACAATAAATAAAATCAAATGCATATAGCGGAAACGAATCAAGATCCAATAAATAACAATATTTGAATCACGTCCCTTATGAGATCACATCGATAAAATAAAACTACGGAAATAAAAGAAACTAAGCATCTCTAAATTAAACGTCTAGCTCCTCATTGCTCGACTTCCTTGCTAAAATACTCCTAATCTACCTGCGATAGTGTCAAAGGATCTGAACCATGCAAGACCCAAACGTCAGTGCATTATAGATATCAAAATAATAGTAATAACCAGAATATGATGCTATGATTAAACATGAGTATAAATAATAATCACATGTATAAAACAGTGAGGTATATGTATGTGATGTGTATCTTAAATTCTGTGCTTTTAGCTTATCTATTCTACAAGTCTTTGAAATCAATTTAATGGAATCTTTGATATAACCCAATAGTATCCCGTGCGTGCCCGGGACCACGGTCAAGATTCTCGGGCTGAATCCGAGATGTGCCGCTAAGCAGTAAACATGTAACATGTACAGATGACTGATGTCAGCATCATCATTCCGGAGCTGGCCGAGCCCGTAAAGACTGATCAATATCTGGAGTATCGAACTGCTGAGTTACAAGTTAGTTTTCATTATCGATTTCCTCTTACCCCTTGTCACGCCCCGCTTCCCAGAGTACGCAAGATTGGGCACGTGACATAGCCAACCATGCTACCTGTGGTTAGGAAGTATCCATCCACAGTCACATTACGGCTGTAGAGATATCAAGAACAAGATAAATAAACTAATCTGACACATGTCCAAATCCATAATAACAAGAGTCAATGAACAATAAGTGCGGAAGCAAATGATCCAATACAATAAATAAATAGTACGTCCCATAATGCGGGCTCACATCTGGAAATGAAATGAAATAAATGAACTAATCACTATAGAACTCACAGATCAGCCTGCTGGCTGAAGTACTCCTGCTCGGTCGTCGACAGTGGTAAAGAATCTGGGCCATGCAAAACCCAGACGTCAGCGCGTCATGTCAACCAGTAATATAATATGAACATGGTAATAAGCAATGCAGGGATGAACATGAATAAAACAATAATATAAAATAACAGTGCAGGGTAGTGTACAGTGGGTAACTATCATGTTCTATCGGGTTTCTATTCTAAAGTCTTTGAAATCAATTGATGACTCGTCGATGTAACTCAATAGTATCCCGTGCATGCCCGGGACCACGGTCAAGACCCTCGGGGCTGAATCCAAGACGTGCCGCTAGGCAGTAATAGGTAGCAGGATGGACGAGTGATGTCAGCATCATCACTCCCGGACTGGCCAAGCCCGTAAAACTGATCAGAACAGGTATCGAACTGTTGAGTTACAAGTCGGTTTCACCTTTGATTTCCCCATACCCCCAAGTTATGTATGTCAGGTCAGGTATTCAGTAGTCAAGAACTAATGCCAACACAGGATCAGGTAACAGCAGGTTTGTCTGGGTAGACAACAAGAATGGTCCATGAGGACCCCAAGTCAGGTTTGTTGGCATTAGGCATGAGATCAGGTAACAAGTCAGGTCATGGTACAACAGGTTGAGTTGGTAGTAAAGGGTACCATGTCCGGTGCATCGGTATGTATATATATGTCATGGGTAGCAAGGTCAGGTCAATATGTAATACAATCGAAGGTGTGCTCACAACAGGTATACAATCGAATAAAGAACAGCAGCAGGAAATAAAGTAAACAGCAATAATAGTTCATTTAATTACAATGGTGCATTAATCTGGTGCAGTTGTATTATATTAACAGGTTCGAGCACCCTTGGGGTGCAATAATCATAAGGTAGTGCACTATCAATAACAGAAAGTAATGAAGCTATATGTGTACAATTATCGTCCTTTAAATAGCAAAATGATTAACTGGCGGTTTCGTTATTAGGGTTACAGTGGCAAAATACGGTTTAGGTTGCAGTAACATATATATATCATATTTCGCCCAAATACGAAAAGTAACTATACTTAGTTAATATCTGCAAGTTTTATGAATCAATCATACTTAATTGGTATAGCGTAGCATGTAGCAAGTAATACTTGCCTCGACGGTTTCGCAAACCGGAAAACACGAACGCAGCGTCGGCGGAAAACACGCGACGGATGCACGGGTCACGGATCGAGTCCAAACAACGAACAGCGGGGCCACACGGACCGGAGTACTTCGCTGGAGAGTCGGGTCAAGTCGTCGGCACGGCCGGAATCCGGCGAAATGTCAAAACGGCGACGAAGTTAGCAAAATACAAATTATGGACACGAAGGACCAGCGAGGGGTTAACACGAAGGGAGAAAGTAAAGAGATGCTTACAGGGATGGCACGGGTGTCAACCGCGACGGGTTCGACGGCGATGGGGCGCCGGCGGCGAACAGGGAACGCGGCTGTAGGCTGAAAGTGGCTGGAGGTTGCTGGAATAGGATGGTGCTGTGAGTAGGGGAGGTCCTGGCCTGGTCTGGATCGTAGGGGGAAGAGGAGGTGGTCGGCGGTGCGCTGGCGACGACGACGAGAGTCGACGGCGCGATCTCCGGCGAACTAGGGTTTGGTGTTAGGGTTAGGCTCGGGTGCAATGGGTGCAGGGGTGAAGCAATGGTGGTTGAGTCGGGAAGAGGGCGAAGGGAGGAAGATGAAAGAGTCGTCGACGATGAGGGCCGTCGACGGTGAGGTGCAGGCGGTGGAGTTTCTGGGATCGGGGAAGGGTCGGAGTTTGCGGGTTCTGGGCACAGGGAAATGGAGAAAGGGATGAGGGAGGTGCAGAGGTGATGGTGGCGAGGTCGCGGGGAGGTCGGCGGCGAGGCTGCGGCAGTTAGGGCAAGGCTAGGGTTGGGTTCGCGTCGGGTTCACATGGGATTTCTCGCGAAGACGAAGGAACAGTGGGGATTTATAAAGATAGAGAGAGAGAGGTTATAAGAGGAGAGAGAGATTGTAGGAAGAGAGAGAGAGAGTGAGATTCGAGGATGAGAGAGAGACAGAGAAGAGAGATATAGAGGTAGAGAGAGAGGGTCACGGTGGGGCCCACGAGGGATAAAATCCCTCGTGATTGGCTGAGAAGGAAAATTCGTGGGTAAAAATAAAAGATTTAAAAAAGGATTTTCTAAACTAACAGTAACAAAGAATATATATATAGTTTTAATATATTTAATTAAATGGGCACTTTGGCGCTAAATGAAACATTTCCAAATCGCGCCCGGGTTGCGCCCAAATATTAGAAATTCAAATAATAGGATTTTAAGCGGGTTCCAAATTTTAAAATGAGATGTCTTATGATTAAAATGCATGCCCCCAAGTCGGACACTTGCACGCCCGCGTAGCCGTCCAAACTCGCCCGTTTCACCGAACGGGATGAAATCTCGACGTGCGGACGCTACCACGCGACTAGTGGTGACGAGTAGGCCAATATGGATATTTTTAATTTCATTTTAGGTGTTAAAATTTGTTATAGGCAAAAATGACTTAGCCGGTTAAAATTTAGCAACAAGCACCAAACAAGCAAGATAATTGAAATGAGCAATGTCTAACACTCAACTAGTAACAGAAATAGTACTATTGGGCTCGGGTGTTACATCATACCCAACTACAAAAAGAATTTCGTCCTCGAAATTCCAAGAATACAAGATAGATAGCTACAGAAAAAGGTGAGGAAACTTCTGCCGGATCTCGTCTTCTCGCTCCCAAGTGGATTCTCCATGCGATCGATTACCCCAAGAAACTAGCACAAGAGGGATAACCTTGTTCTTAAGAACCTTTTCTCTTCGATCCTTGATTTCAACCGGTTGCTCCTCAAAAGTTAGGTCCTCCCGTACAGTCAACTCCGAATGATCCAAGACGTGGGCTTCATCTCGAACATACCTCCGTAGTTGAGATACATGAAACACATCGTGCACTCCTGCCAAGGACTGTGGTAACGCCAAACGGTACGCTACCTCTCCCACACGCTCCAATATCTCGAAGGGTCCAACGAATCGAGGACTAAGCTTTCCCCGACTCCCAAAGCGAATCACCCCTCTAGTCGGTGATATCTTCAAGAATACCAAATCACCCACGGCGAACTCTAGAGGTCTTCTTGACGTGTCAGCCCAACTTTTCTGTCTGTCTTGAGCTGCCTTCATATGCTTCCTGATTGTATTCACCTTCTCGACTGTCTGTACTACCAAATCTGGTCTAGTAACCTTCGTTCACCAACATCATCCCAACAAACAGGTGAACGGCACTTACGACCATACAACGCTTCAAACGGAGCCATCTGAATAGTCGCTTGGAAGCTATTGTTGTACGAAAACTCCACCAGGTGTAGATGATCCTCCCAAGAACTTTTGAAGTCCAACATGCAAGCCTTCAACATATCTTCAAGGGTCTGGATCGTTCTCTCCGATTGTCCATCAGTTTGAGGATGATAAGCTGTGCTAAACTTCAATCGAGTCTCCAAACTTTCTTGTAAACTCCTCCAGAAGTGCGACAAGAACCGAGTGTCCCGATCGGACACGATGCTCACCGGTACTCCATGCAATCTTACAATCTCCTGCATGTACCGCTCTGCCAAAGTCTCCGTCGATTGACCAACCCGAAAAGGAATAAAGTGAGCTGTCTTGGTCAACCAATCGACAATCACCCATACTGCATTGTTGCCTTTTGAACTCCGCGGTAAGGCCGTCACGAAATCCATGGTTATATGTTCCCACTTCCACTGAGGAATCGGAAGTGGTTGCAACAAACCAGCAACCCTTTGGTGTTCAGCCTTGACTTGCTGACACACCAAGCACTTAGCCACGAAGCGAGCAATCTCCCGTTTCATACCTTCCCACCAGAAGTGCTGTCGAATATCTCGGTACATCTTTGTCCCTCCTGGATGTACAGAGTAAGCTGAACTGTGTGCCTCCTTCATGAGCTCTTCACGCACATCTCCTTTTGGCGCGCACACACGGCTACCATACCTCAACGAACCATCTTCGTGGACCAGTAAATCTGTTCGCAGTCCGGCTTCAACCTGTTCTCGAAACCTTTGCAGTCTAGGATCCTGCGATTGTGCCGCTTTAATCTTCTCAACTAAGGACGACTGTACTTGCAACTGCATCAACTGTCCCGTAGCATGTGGTAGCACAACCTCCAAGTCAAATCTCCGAAAATCCGCAATGATCTCCCTCTGTGCGGTCAATACCTGAATCGCTGGTAACCGACTAAGCGCATCCGGCACGACGTTAACTTTTCCCGGATGGTACTTAAGATCAAGGTCGTAGTCGGCCATCAGCTCCAACCATCTGCGTTGCCTCATGTTCAACTCCTTCTGAGTGAACACATACTTCAAACTCTTGTGATCTGTAAAGACTTCGACTCTCTCGCCCAAAAGGTAGTGTCTCCAAATCTTCAAGGCGAAGATCACGGCCGCAAGCTCCAAGTCATGAGTCGGATAATTCTTCTCATGAGTCTTCAGTTGTCTCGATGCGTAAGCTACGACCTTCCCATTCTGCATCAAAACACATCCCAATCCTTTTCCAGATGCGTCGCTGTGAATCACCAGTCCTCCTGAATTGTCTGGTACGGTCAGGATAGGGGCGGTTATCAACTTCTGCTTCAACGTCTCGAAGGCCAATGCACATCCATCCGTCCAAACAAAAGGTACCTCCTTGCGCGTAAGCTTGGTTAACGGCTCTGCCAAACGAGCGAAGTTCTCCACAAATCTCCTGTAGTATCCGGCCAAACCAAGGAAACTTCTTATCTCAGCCACATTTCTTGGAATAGGCCAATCTCGAACTGCTGTAATCTTCTCGGGATCGACGGCGATCCCATCGCCCGACACAACATGCCCCAGAAATTTCACTTCTGCCAGCCAGAATTCGCACTTACTCATCTTCGCATACAATTTCTCCTGTCTCAGCGTCTGCAGTGCGATCTTCAAATGCTCAGCATGCTCCTCCGGACTCTTCGAGTAATATCGTCAATGAATACTACAATAAACTGGTCCAAGAATGGTGAAAAGATTCTGTTCATCAAATCCATGAATATTGCTGGCGCATTCGTCACTCCGAAGGGCATCACCAGATACTCGAAATGTCCATATCGAGTTCGAAACGCCGTCTTGCAAATGTCTTCTGCTTTCACTCGGACCTGATGATATCCGGATCGTAAATCCAGTTTCGAGAATACTCTCGCGCCACTAAGCTGCTCAAAAAGTTCTCCAATGCGAGGGATCGGGTACTTGTTCTTAATAGTCACCCGGTTCAATTCTCGGTAATCAATGCACATCCTTCTCGTGCCATCCTTCTTCTTTACTAAAAGAACTGGAGCTCCCCAAGGCGAGTTGCTGCTTCGAATCCAACCCTTCTCAAGTAATTCACCGACTTGCTTCTTAACTTATTCCAATTCCACTGGTACCATCGGATAATAAGATTTTGATACTGGCGCTGCACCAGGAATAAGGTCAATCGCGAACTCCACGTCTCGCTTCGGCGGTAAGCCCGATATATTTGCAAATACATCCATAAAGTCGCGAACAACTGCCGGCTCTTCATTACTATCAACTTCCATTGCTGCAAGAACACTGCGTGTCGGCCTAGCCCTGAACTCGACTGGCCCGACAGAACTGCTTCCCCCAGTAAAGGTAAACTCAGGGTGTCCGGGAATCTGGAAAATTACCTTCCTTGCCCTACAGTCAATGTGGGCGTGGAAAGTGCCAAGAAAATCTATTCCCAAGACAACTTCATAGCTGCCCGTATCTATTACCAAGAAATCTGCAAAGAGCTCACGTCCGCACACAACAACTGTACAATCTCTACACTCCTTACTAGCTATGATTTTCCCATTCCCAGTGTGTATGTCCCAAAAACTAGACAGGGTCGTGCAGGTAATCGAGTGTGTAGTTATAAATTTGGATGACATAAAACAGTGGGATGCTCCGGAATCAAATAATGCCAATGCGGGAAAACCATGAACGAGTAAAGTACCTGAAACCACTTCTCCTGATGCCTTAGCTTCCTCAGCTGTCAACGTGAAAGCTCGAGCCTGATTATGTCCTTGAGTCAGCTGTTTCTGCCCTTGGAACGGTCTCTGCGGAGGCTTCTGTATATCATCTCTCGTGCGAAGCTTCGACGGACAGGCACCAATTGCGTGATCGGCCGCTCCACACACCAGACAAAGTCCCAGTCTCCTTCTACACTCCTTATGCACGTGCCCAGGTAAATGGCAGTAGTCACAGGTCACGCTCTTTCTTCGATCAACGATCACAGGTTTCTTCATGGGTGCTACACCTCGACGGTCCACTGGAATACTTCTGTGCCCATGATCTCGGTTAGGTACAAATGCGGGCTTCCTGGCCGCAACTGCTGTCTGCTGTAGGTTCCCCTTCAATCCCGATAAACTCAGCTGCTCTCTGGCTGCCGTAAGAACCTGCGAGAAAGTGGTCAAACCCAGGGAGACGATCTGCCTCTGGATGTCCACATCCAAACTGCGCAAGAATCTTCGCGCCCTGTCTGCCTCGTTGGCGACTAAGGGTCCAGCGAAGCGGCTGAGTCTCGTCCATTCCGCTGCATGTACGTCCACAGATGCTCCATTTTGCCTCAGCCCAATAAATCTCTCTTCCATTTCCTCCCGTGCAGTCCGCGGGAAGAACTTCTCCAGGAAACTTTTAGAGAAATCCGCCCAACTGATTGGCTTGGGCAAGCGGTTCTCCTCCACCAGCCACCACTCTCGGGCGTAGTCCACCAGCTGAATGCGCACCACATCAACTCTCTTGTCTTCTGGGATCTGTGCCGCAATCAGCAAATTCTCCGTGTCCACTAGCCACTGCTCGGCTGGCAACGGCTCCTCCAGACCAGTGAAAGTAGTAGGACCCAAACGTCTGAAATCTGCCACGGTCCCTACTCGGTCAACTGGCTTCGCTACAGCTGTGTTTACAGACTGCCGAATGGCCTGCA
Source organism: Agapanthus africanus (assembly GCA_030015575.1). Classification (NCBI taxonomy): domain Eukaryota; kingdom Viridiplantae; phylum Streptophyta; class Magnoliopsida; order Asparagales; family Amaryllidaceae; genus Agapanthus; species Agapanthus africanus. The sequence continues at coordinate 82,322,083 of JASDDO010000031.1, read as the reverse complement.
AACCCTCCTGAAATGAATCTGCTTGCTGCTGGATCAGCTCAGTTTGCCTCTTCTGATTCTCCAACATCCCACGTATCACTCCTAACATGGCGGCTTCATCCACGCGCCTCTGATACGTCTTGAAATTCTTATCTGCCATAGTCCTGAAATCAAAACACCCAACATTAGCATGATGATAGATTCAATATATAAATCAAGGCTAGAACTCCAAGATACTTAAATAGAGTACCGCATTGTAACTATGCCGCGGTATCATAGCCACAATTACTTAACTCCACCCAAGTCGCCTAAGTCCTAGAGATAACAAGAAATTAGGTTTTCGAGTTGACAATGCAAAGTAAGTTTGCACGCCGTAAAAGATATAATCAGGAAGAATGTGATTCAAGAATGGTAAAACAGTCAAGGTGGCAGGACATGTTTCCTAAGCACGGGTATTCTGATTCGTGTATCGGGTATAATACCCAACTACAAAAGAATCAACCCAACTAACCTATGGCTCTGATACCAAAAGAACCATGTCACGCCCCGCTTCCCAGAGTACGCAAGATTGGGCACGTGACATAGCCAACCATGCTACCTGTGGGTAGGAAGTATCCATCCACAGTCACATTACGGCTGTAGAGATATCAAGAACAAGATAAATAAACTAATCTAACACATGTCCAAATCCATAATAACAAGAGTCAATGAACAATAAGTGCGGAAGCAAATGATCCAATACAATAAATAAATAGTACGTCCCATAATGCGGGCTCACATCTGGAAATGAAATGAAATAAATGAACTAATCACTATAGAACTCACAGATCAGCCTGCTGGCTGAAGTACTCCTGCTCGGTCGTCGACAGTGGTAAAAAATCTGGGCCATGCAAAACCCAGACGTCAGCGCGTCATGTCAACCAGTAATATAATATGAACATGGTAATAAGCAATGCAGGGATGAACATGAATAAAACAATAATATAAAATAACAGTGCAGGGTAGTGTACAGTGGGTAACTATCCTGTTCTATCGGGTTTCTATTCTAAAGTCTTTGAAATCAATTGATAACTCGTCGATGTAACTCAATAGTATCCCGTGCATGCCCGGGACCACAGTCAAGACCCTCGGGGCTGAATCCGAGACGTGTCGCTAGGCAGTAATAGGTAGCAGGATGGACGAGTGATGTCAGCATCATCACTCCCGGACTGGCCAAGCCCGTAAAACTGATCAGAACAGGTATCGAACTGTTGAGTTACAAGTCGGTTTCACCTTTGATTTCCCCATACCCCCAAGTTATGTATGTCAGGTCAGGTATTCAGTAGTCAAGAACTAATGCCAACACAGGATCAGGTAACAGCAGGTTTGTCTGGGTAGACAACAGGAATGGTCCATGAGGACCCCAAGTCAGGTTTGTTGGCATTAGGCATGAGATCAGGTAACAAGTCAGGTCATGGTACAACAGGTTGAGTTGGTAGTAAAGGGTACCATGTCCGGTGCATCGGTATGTATATATATGTCATGGGTAGCAAGGTCAGGTCAATATGTAATGCAATCGAAGGTGTGCTCACAACAGGTATACAATCGAATAAGGAACAGCAGCAGGAAATAAAGTAAACAGCAATAATAGTTCATTTAATCACAATGGTGCATTAATCTGGTGCAGTTGTATTATATTAACAGGTTCGAGCACCCTTGGGGTGCAATAATCACAAGGTAGTGCACTATCAATAACAGAAAGTAATGAAGCTATATGTGTACAATTATCGTCCTTTAAATAGCAAAATGATTAACTGGCGGTTTCGTTATTAGGGTTACAGTGGCAAAATACGGTTTAGGTTGCAGTAACATATATATATCATATTTCGCCCAAATACGAAAAGTAACTATACTTAGTTAATATCTGCAAGTTTTATGAATCAATCATACTTAATTGGTATAGCGTAGCATGTAGCAAGTAATACTTGCCTCGACGGTTTCGCAAACCGGAAAACACGAACGCAGCGTCGGCGGAAAACACGCGACGGATGCACGGGTCACGGATCGAGTCCAAACAACGAACAGCGGGGCCACGCGGACCGGAGTACTTCGCTGGAGAGTCGGGTCAAGTCGTCGGCACGGCCGGAATCCGGCGAAATGTCAAAACGGCGACGAAGTTAGCAAAATACAAATTATGGACACGAACGACCAGCGAGGGGTTAACACGAAGGGAGAAAGTAAAGAGATGCTTACAGGGATGGCACGGGTGTCAACCGCGACGGGTTCGACGGCGATGGGGCGCCGGCGGCGAACAGGGAACGCGGCTGTAGGCTGAAAGTGGCTGGAGGTTGCTGGAATAGGATGGTGCTGTGAGTAGGGGAGGTCCTGGCGTGGTCTGGATCGTAGGGGGAAGAGGAGGTGGTCGGCGGTGCGCTGGCGACGACGACGAGAGTCGACGGCGCGATCTCCGGCGAACTAGGGTTTGGTGTTAGGGTTAGGCTCGGGTGCAAGCAATGGTGGTTGAGTCGGGAAGAGGGCGAAGGGAGGAAGATGAAAGAGTCGTCGACGATGAGGGCCGTCGACGGTGAGGTGCAGGCGGTGGAGTTTTTGGGATCGGGGAAGGGTCGGAGTTTGCGGGTTCTGGGCACAGGGAAATGGAGAAAGGGATGAGGGAGGTGCAGAGGTGATGGTGGCGAGGTCGCGGGGAGGTCGGCGTCGAGGCTGCGGCAGTTAGGGCAAGTCTAGGGTTGGGTTCGCGTCGGGTTCACGTGGGATTTCTCGCGAAGACGAAGGAACAGTGGGGATTTATAAAGATAGAGAGAGAGAGGTTATAAGAGGAGAGAGAGAGATTATAGGAAGAGAGAGAGAGTGAGATTCGAGGATGAGAGAGAGACAGAGAAGAGAGATATAGAGGTAGAGAGAGACGGTCACGGTGGGGCCTACGAGGGATAAAATCCCTCGTGATTGGCTGAGAAGGAAAATTCGTGGGTAAAAATAAAAGATTTAAAAAAGGATTTTCTAAACTAACAGTAACAAAGAATATATATATAGTTTTAATATATTTAATTAAATGGGCACTTTGGCGCTAAATGAAACATTTCCAAATCGCGCCCGGGTTGCGCCTAAATATTAGAAATTCAAATAATAGGATTTTAAGCTGGTTCCAAATTTTAAAATGAGATGTCTTATGATTAAAATGCATGCCCCCAAGTCGGACACTTGCACGCGCTTAGCCGTCCAAACTCGTCCGTTTCACCGAACGGGATGAAATCTCGACGCGCGGACGCTACCACGCGACTAGTGGTGACGAGTAGGCCAATATGGATATTTTTAATTTCATTTTAGGTGTTAAAATTTGTTATAGGCAAAAATGACTTAGCCGGTTAAAATTTAGCAACAAGCACCAAACAAGCAAGATAATTGAAATGAGCAATGTTTAACACTCAACTAGTAACAGAAATAGTACTATTGGGCTCGGGTGTTACACCCCTAAGGTTTTGTGTTCAAGTCAGGTATGGATGATATAAATCTAAAGCCAACACAGGATCAAGCAGATACAGGTCTTGTCTATGTAGACAACAAGTCACATCCGTCAGGACAATAAATTAGGATTGTCGGCATTAGTAATAAGATCCAAGCAACAAGTGTGGTAGTGGGTCGTGAACATATCATGCAATGTATATTAACCAGAATAGACACCAAATATAAAACAGTAACCAAGATCGAGACACACTAACCATAATTAATGGCAGGATGTATATGTATATATCTGTAATAACCGTCATACGTCTATTACCATGTATATTGCAATCTAGATAACATATTGAACTTATATAGTATTATAATAATATTGTGATTATCCGGCATGCAACTAGATAAACCATTATCGGTACGGATATAGACAGATACTATAAAACTGTAAATCACTCTTACTTGCTGAATATTAAAATACGTAAACTATCATTAATTATATAAATATAAATAAAGTAGCATGTTGCAAGTTTAAAACTTGCCTGATCGAATCTCACGTCGAGAGACGGATGTCACGTTCCGACGCCGAAAAACGCCACGATGCAAAACTTACGCACGCAGGATTTGACTGAGCAACTGCGTAACGTGGTAACTGGTTTAGATGACGATGGTGACTGGGTCGTCTGGATCGTCGGCGACGTGTGTAACTCCGACGAGTCGATCGGAAAAAGAGAATAAAAGAAAGAAGAAGAGAAGAAGAAGAAGAGGAGATGACTGTTGGGGGTTGCTGGGTTCTCTGGATTTGGCGAGGGCAAGAATATGAAAGAGGCGGTCGGCGGCGAGGTGGGTGGCCTTGAGTGTTGGTGGTGAACGAGGACGAGCAAAAGGAGAAGAGGGTATGGTGGTGTGTGGGTGCTCTGGGGTTTCTGGCGAGATGAGGAGGTGATGGAGGTGGTCAGGTGGTGGTGGGTTTCCGGCGATGAGGTCGGCGACGGAGGTGATGGGTTCTTGGTGTTGGGTTATGGGGTTGGGTAGCGTTTGGGAAAGGAGGAGGAGAGGATGTCGACGAGGTAGAGTTGAGGGCGGGGACGAGAGGATGACGACGACGACGCTAGGGGCGGCGACAATGGGGGACGGCGACAGGGTTTGAAGGTGGGTTTTTGCTTCGGGTTAGGAGCTTGGGTGGTCGTCGGGTTTGAAGGTTGGTTTTTGCTTCGGGTTAGGAGCTTGGGTGGTCGTCGGGAAGAAGAAGAGGAGGAGGTGATGGCGAGGGAAGGGTTCAGGCGAGGAGTTAAGGTTCGGTGATGAGAGTGGAAATGGCGACGAGAGGCGTGTGTTAGGGTTCGAGGTTAGTGACGAGGAGAAGGAGAGGTTTTTTGTTTTTTAATAAATTTTATTATATATATATATATATATATATATATATATATATATGAGAATAAGGAGGAAAGATGCCATAGGAGGGAATTCCCTCCTATGGCGTCGAAAAAGTACCCCCTTACTCATTTTTTCCGACGATCGGCTGAGAATCTCCGTAGACACAGCCGAGCGATCTCTATTTCTATGGCTAGCTCGAGACAACTTCATATTTAGTCTTGTTCTTTGTGCGAGTCTCGGTAAGAGCGAAAGAATGTTGTAGGGTCCCTCCTGATGGTGTGATGAATACCAATACTATCCCAGATTTTATCTGCGGGATACTTAATTTGTTGGAAGACCTTATTGATGAAGCTCCATCGAAATAGAGCTCCTAGCATGGTTCGTTATCTTCGAGGTGCAACGCTTATTCATCGGGTAGCTCACAATTTAGCAGTGACCCTTCAGATATGAGATGAGCAGCGAGGAAGTCGTGAGGGCTTGCCCATTTATTGCATATATGGAGTATAGACTTTATCAAACTTAAACATCATGACAGCCCATCTGGCCATTCTACCGATTAGATTTTCTTTGGTCATCAAGTATTTCAGCGGGTCGATCTTGGAGATCAGGATAACCCGGTGAGCGAGTAGATAATGTCTCAGCTTTTTTACGGCAAATTTCAGAGCCAAACACCGATTTTTGATCGTGGAGTATTTATGTTCTGCCCCCACTAATGTCCTGCTGAGATAGTAGAGAGCATTTTCTTTTCCCTCGTTATTTTGGGCAAGGAGGGCGCCGAGAGACCCGTCTAGCACGACAGTGTAGAGGATTAGCGGTTTATTAGGAATGTGCAGCGAGTATTGGAGGGTGCATCAGGTACTGCTTGATGCTTTCAAATACATCTTGACATTCGACGTCCCATACAAAAGGAGCTTCTTTCTTCATGAGTTTTGAGAAAGGTCGACATCTTCCTGACATGTTTGAGATGAACTTTCGTATGTAAGAGAGCTTGCTTTGGAAGGATTTTAGCTGCGTTAGATTCTTTAGAGCAGGCATCTCCATGATTGCTTTTATCTTCGATAGGTCAGTTTCGATCTCTCGATGTTGGATTATGAAGTCCAGGAATTTTCCCGATGACACGCCAAATACGCACTTTAGGGGATTCATCTTTAGATTGTACTCTTTCAGTCCGGTGAAGATAGTTTGGAGATCTTGGATGTGATTGGGTTTGGTTTTAGTTTTGACGTTCAAGTCATCGACGTAGCAATAGATGACTTTGTGGATTAGGTCATCAAAGATCTGTCATTGTTCTTTGATATATGGCACCCGCATTCTTTAGATCGAATGACATCACTTTGTAGCACGGGGTTCGAAACGTTGTGTTTCTCATTCTTGGGCGACATCTTGATCTGATTATATCCAAACGAGCCATCCATGAAGGAGAACAACTCGTAATTTGAGGTATCGTCGACCATTATTTCCATGACTGGAGTAGGAAATCATCCTTAGGGCATGCCTTGTTAAGGCCCTTGAAATTGACACAAACTCGGATCTGCCCATTTTTCTTCTTTACTGGAACAATGCATGCAATCCAGTCTGTATATTTCTCTTCTCGGATGAAACCGACATCGATGAGTTTCTTGGTTTCCTCGATGATCTTTTCTTCCAGCTCCCTTCTCGTTTTTCGAGGAGCCTGCTTGACTGGCTTGGTATCGAGAGATATAGCTATCTTATGCTCGGCCATCTCTGGAGAGGCTGGGCATTTCTTTATACGTCCATGCAAAGAAATCGACGAACTCAAGCAGCAGGGCGATTATCTGCTCTTTTACTTCCTCTGGTAAGAGTGAGCTAATATAGGTTGGCTTTGGGTTATCCGGTGTTCCCAAGTCGATTTCAGTTAGCTTGTCAAAAGTTGCTTGTCCGTCATCTTCGAGCTCTTAGTGGAGCTTCCGTTTTTGCGATTATTGTCCTTCCGGTTTCTCCAAGATTTTTTGTTAGTTTATGTCACGCCCTGCTTCCCAGAGTACGCTAAGATGGGCACGTGACATAGCCAACCATGCTACCTGTGGATAGGAAAAATCCCTCCACAGTCACATTACGGCTGTAGAGATATCAAGAACAAGAAAGTAAACTAAACTATCTAGTACATGTCCATGAGCCAGAATGAATGAGTCAAGAAATAATGATATGCGGAAGCAAAAGATACAATAATGAAACACCTGGAAAGTAAAACTACATACCGACAGGAACTTCACCGCTCGGTCTAACAGCGGCAATATTCCTGATCAGTCTGCAACAAAGGTAGAAGGATCTGAGCCATGCAAAACCCAGACGTCAGCACGTCATAACATCAAGCAACAATATGTAAACAAGGTAGCAAGACATGCAAGTATAATCATAAATAATAAAGCAGGTGTAAAGCAATCTAAATCAAGGCAGTGAAAGGTAGCGTGCAGTGAGTAAACTAAACTGCTCAGTTGGTTATCTACTCTTAAGTCTTTGAAATCAATTTGATGAATCATCGATGTAACTCAATAGTATCCCGTGCATGCCCGGGACCACGGTCTAAGACTCTCGGGCTGAAACCGAGACGTGCCGCTAGGCACTAACAGGAAAAGGGTACAGACCAACGATGTCAGCAGCATCGTCACGAGGCGGGCCTAGCCTCTAAAAACTGATCAGTATAAGCAAGCAACTGTCTAGTTACAAGTCAGGATTTCATCATTGATTTCCCCATACCGCCAAGTTATAAGTGTCTAGTCAGGTATTTTAAGTAATCAAGAACTAATGCCAACTCAGGATCAGGTAGGTGCAGGTTTGTCTGGATAAACAACAGGAACGGTCCGTAAGGACTACATGTTAGGTTTGTTGGCATTAGACATAAGATCAGGTAACAGGTCAAGCCATGGTACATCAGTTCAAGTCAAATAGTATATTTAGGTGTCAGGTCATGTCAAGAGTGTACGGTACCATGTCCTATCAGGTAGGAAGTGCAACAGGTCATGTCAGGAAGCACAAAATGTTATGTGGGTGCTCATAATCAACTAGCATAAGCATGTGTATACAAAACAAGCATGTGTACTAATAGCACAATAAAATGGAACATTGTAATGTGATATGCAATCAGGTACAGATTAAGGCATACAGATGCACAATTATCGATTAGGGTTACATTTATAGTTTCAATATTAATTAGGATGCAATTTATTAAATATGGAGTGTTAATATCACAGTATTATGTAGTAATGTGATCTATGGATGCAATTATATGTATCTTAAATGCGATGGATGCAAACGGGTATCCGAAAAGTTATAAAACTATAAAATGGTAATGTGGGATGTACAACTAAGCAATATTTGATATAAATATTGATATAATAATATTAATATGGATAGCATATTCAAAGCGATTAATAACTATAAAAGTGGTATTGATTAACCATGCACAAGAAAGTTCCGTTCAGAAATTCAGCGTCACCCTGATTTGTAAAATAGTTTTAAAAATAACAAACGTTTTCCAAAAGGGACGCGTTTTATACCAAAACAAAGATAATTAAGGTATTCATTTTTATAAGTATAAGTATCTCAGGTTGTCCCTACAAAAAGCTATAAACATTCGAAGTTGAAAGTTTGCTGCTGGAATTTCCCTGGACAGCAGTTTAGAGACATTCATTTGCATTTTACGTTATTTAAACAATTTATTTTGTAAGTAAATATTTCATAGAGTTATAGTATTCTGAGTTAGCTTCGCAACGAACTAAAGAACGTATACTAATGATTTTTCTATGATTTATAATGAATTTTATAAGGTAAGGTGTACAGTAAATTTCAGATTTGTCGTATTCGCTTTGCGATGACGTTTCATGCGTAAACTATAATATTTTCAAATTTATAACATTATAAAATGCAGATTATAAACTAATTAAAGATAATAATAAGAAATATTACGACGATATATATTTTAAATGATATGGATACAGTATAATGTAAACTAGTATGTCACAAGATAAGTTTTCATGATCTAGATTTAAAATGATATAAACGGATGCAAACGTAACATCGAAACGTTATAAAATTAAACATGTGGTACTATATTTAAACTATAGGTATGGTATTTATTTAAATAGGTATAAAATGAATTATATAGCATGTAGCAAGATTAACTTGCCTAGACGGAACAAGAACGGATGTGTACGGAACGTCCTTCGTCGGCGAAATGTCGCGACGCGCGCACGATACACGGAACGGTTCCAAACAACGCACGAGGGTGATCACGCAAGTTAGGTACGTTCAGTGGATCACTCGAATCGTCAGCGACGAGCACGGCTCCGGCGGTGATCACCGGAATCAAGAAATAAGATCAAGAAAAAGAAAGAAGAAAAAGAAGAAGATGCCATGTATTAAATAAGGAAAGAAAAATTAAATAAATAAAATATATATAAATATATATATGCAGAGGAGAGAGAGAGAGAAAGGAGTTGTTAGTTTGTTAGGAAGTTAGATTTAAAATTTTAAAAGTTTTTTAGATTTAAAATTTTAGATAAAAGGTTTTAGTTTGTTAAAGAAATCGTATGAAAATATTTAAACTAAATTTTAAAATTAAATAAATTGAATTTTGGCGGGATACCAAAATATTTCAAAACGCGCCCGGGTCGGATCTAAAACTTCAGATTTAAAATACGAAAAATATGTGCGACTTTCAAAATTCAAAATGAATGCTTAGGTAACGAAAATGCATACCCCTAAGAACGTATGCATGTACATGCGCGTAACCATCCAAACACGTCCGTTTCACTGAAGGGAACGAGAACAAGATGCGCGGATGCTACCACGGGGTTAGGGGTATCATGCAGGCTATGAAATGCAATTTTAAATTATTTTACATGACCTAAAATGTTATATGGTAAAATGCCAGTATGCAGTATACATGAGATGCACGTGTCTATGTAACAAGTCAGGGTAATCTATAAATATGAATCAAACAGGTTCAAGCAAAGCGGGTCGGGTCGAATGCAATGTAAAATGCAAAATACTATTCGCACCCAAAACACGATAAATCAGGAAAATACCACAATTAAGGAAATACGAGAACTGGAATTGGTATAAATGAACTAGGGTGTTACATTATACCCAACTACAAAAGAATTTTGTCCTCGAAATTCCAAGAATAAGAAAGGATAAACAATCAACAAACTACAAGAATAGATGTGGAAACTTCTGTCGGATCCCAAGTGGGTTCTCTATGCAAGCGATTACTCCAAGAAACAAGCACAAGAGAGATAACTTTGTTCATAAGAACCTTTTCTCTTCGATCCACAATTTACATCGGTCGCTCCTCAAAGGTTAAATCTTCTCGTACAGTCTGCTCCGAAAGATCCAATACATGTATTTTATCTCGAGCATACCTACGGGGTTGAGATACAAGAAACACGTCATGAACATTCTCCAAAGATTGCGGTAACACCAAACGATACGCCACTTCTTCAATACGCTCCAAAATCTTAAAAGGTCCAACGAATCGAGGATTAAACTTTTCTCGACTTCCGTAACGGATCCCCCTCTAGTCGGTGACATCTTCAAGAATACTAAATCACCCACAACGAACTCTAGAGGTTCTCTCGACGTATCAGCCCAACTCTTCTGTCGGTCTTGTGCTGCCTTCACATGATTCCGGATAGTGTTAACCTTCTCAACTGTTTGCACGACCAAATCCGGTCCCAAGAATCTTCGTTCTCCAACATCGTCCCAACAAACAGGTGAACGACACTTGCGACCATATAATGCTTCGAATGGAGCCATCTGAATAGTCGCCTGAAAGCTGCTGTTGTACGAAACTCCACCAAGTATAGATGATCCTCCCATGAACCCTTGAAGTCTAACATGCAAGCTCTCAACATGTCTTCAAGAGTTTGGATCGTTCTTTCCGACTGGTCATCTGTTTGAGGATGATAAGCTGTGCTAAACTTCCATCGAGTCCCCAAACTTTCCTGTAAGCTCCTCCAGAAGTGATAAGAATCGGGTGTCATGGTCGGACACGATGCTCACAGGTACTCCATGAAATCTCACAATCTCCTGCATGTACCGTTCTGCTGACGTTTCCGTTGACTGACCAACTCGAAACGGTATGAAGTGAGCTGCCCTGGTCAATCGATCAACAATCACCCAAACTGCATTGTTGCCTTTTGGACTCCGCGGTAGAGCTGTCACGAAATCCATGGTCATATGTTCCCACTTCCATTGAGGAATCGGAAGTGGTTGCAATAAATCAGCAACCCTTGATGTTCAGCTTTAACTTGCTGACACACCAAGCACTTTGCCATAAAGCGGGCAATCTCCCGTTTCACGCCTTCCCACCAGAAATGCTGTCGTATATCTCGGTACATCTTCGTGCCTCCTGGATGTACGGATTATGCTGAACTGTGCGCCTCCTTCATAAGTTTTTCACGAATATCTCCCTTTGGCACACATAAGCGGCTACCATATCGCAACGAACCATCTTCATGGATCAATAAGTCTGTTCGAAGTCCAGCTTTAACCTGTTCTCGAAACTTTTGCAATCTAGGGTCCTGCAATTGCGCTGCTTTAATATTCTCGATCAACGACGACTGTACTTGCAGCTGCAACAACTGTCCTGAAGAATGCGGTAGCACAACTTTCAAATCGAATCTCCGAAAGTCTTTAATAGGTTTCTTCTGTGCAGTCAACATCTGAATTGTTGGCCACCGACTAAGTGCATCCGGCACAACATTAACTTCCCCGGATGGTATTCAAGATCAAGGTCGTCGTCAGCCATCAGCTCCAACCACCTATGCTGCCTCTTATTAAGCTCCTTTTGTGTGAACACATACTCCAGGATTTTGTGATCGGTGAATACTTCGACCCTTTCGCCCAGTAAGTAGTGTCTCCAAATCTTTAAAACGAACATCACAACTGGTAGCTCCAAATCAGGAGTTGGGTAGCTCTTCTCATGGGTCTTCAACTGTCTCGATTCGTAAGTTATAATCTTCCCATACTGCATCAAAACACATCCCAAACCTTTCCCAGATGCGTTGCTGTGAATCACCAATCCTCCGGAACTGTCTGGCACGGTTAAACAAGAGCGGTTATCAACCTTTGCTTCAACACCTCAAAAGCTGACGCACACTTATCCGTCCGTACGAACGGTACCTCTTTGCGCGTAAGCTTGGTCAAGGCTCAGCCAAACGAGCAACATTCCCCACGAACCTTCTGTAGTATCCTGCAAGTCCAAGAAACTTCTGATCTTTACAACGTTCTTCGGAATCGGCCAGTCTTGAACTGCTGCAATCTTCCCTGGGTAAACGGCGATTCCATCTCCAACTACGATATGTCCTAAAACTTTCTTCTTCAAGCCAAAACTTGCACTTGCTCATCTTAGCATATAATCTTTCTTGCCTCAGTGTCTGCAGTGCGATCTTCAAGTGTTCTGCATGCTCTTCAATGCTTCTCGAGTAGACCGGAATATCCTCAGCGAACACCACTATAAACTGGTCTAAGAATGGTGAAGGATTCGGTTCATCAAGTCCATAAATATCGCCGGTGCATTCGTGACTCCGAATGGCATCACTAAATACTTGTAATGTCCATACCAAGTTCGGAACGCAGTCTTACAAATATCTTCTGATTTAACTCGAACCTGATGATATCCGGACCGCAAATCCAGCTTCGAGAATACCCTCGCGCTACTAAGCTGCTCGAACAATTCGCCAATGCGAGGGATCGGGTACTTGTTCTTAATAGTCACCCGGTTTAATTGTCGATAATCGATGCACATCCTCCTTTTGCCATCTTTCTTCTTGACTAGAAGAACTGGAGCTCCCCAAGGGGGATTGCGCGAATTCAACCCTTCTCTAGCAATTCGGTAACCTGCTTCTTTACTTCCAACTCCACCGATGCCATTGGATAATACGCCTTTGAGATTGGCGCTGCACCAGGAACAAGATTAATCGCAAACTCCACATCTCGTTTGCGGTAACCCGAGATGTCCTCGAACACGTCCATGAACTCTCGTAATATAGCCGACGCTTCTTCCTTAATAACTTCCATCGACGAAAGAACACTGTTTGTCGGCCTAGCCCTAAATTTTACTGGCCCGACCGAACTACTTCCTCCATCAAAACAAACTCCGGATGTCTGGGAATCTGGAAGTTCGCTTTCCTTGCTCTACAATCACTGTGAGCGTGGAAGGTGCCAAGAAAAATCCATTCCCAAGACCACAACAAACAAGAAGTGCACCAGAATTGAATAATTCCAATGCGGAAAGATAAGAACAAGTAGGATACCAAGATGACTTCATCCGAAATCAAGATACTGAAGAGGATTAAGCACGGTAAATAGGGTTCAAGCTGGTAATAAAACAATAATTGGTAAACAATGAAACCGAGAGAAGCAAGGTAGTATAACGATCATGGAATAAGGAAGTGAATCAAGACCAGGACTCCAAGTTACTTAAATAGAGTACCGCATTGTAACCATGCTGCAGTTCATGGGTACAATTACATAACTCCACTCAAGTCGTCCAAATCCTAGTATCAGAATCAAGAATAGGAAGAAACAATAGAAAACCAAAAGGGTTTCAAGTCGAGATACAAAGTGGTTTGCATATCGTCAAGGCGAAGGATAAAAGAAGGATATGATTCAAGAATCACAATAATCAAGATGGCAGGACATGTTCCTAATCACGAGTATTCTGATTCGTGTATTGGGTCCAATACCCAACTACAAAAGAATCAAACCCGATTAACCTATATCCCATGGCTCTGATACCAAAAGAACCATGTCACGCCCCGCTTCCCAGAGTACGCTAAGATGGGCACGTGACATAGCCAACCATGCTACCTGTGGATAGGAAAAATCCTTCAACAGTCACATTACGGCGGTAGAGATATCAAGAACAGGAAAGTAAACTAAACTATCTAGTACATGTCCATGACCTATAATGAATGAGTCAAGAAATAATGATACGCGGAAGCAAAAGATACAATAATGAAATAGATGGAAAGTAAAACTACATACCGACAGGAACTTCACCGCTCGGTCTAACAGCGGCAATATTCCTGATCAGTCTGCAACAAAGGTAGAAGGATCTGGGCCATGCAAAACCCAGACGTCAGCGCGTCATAACATCAAGCAACAATACGTAAACAGGGTAGCAAGACATGCAAGTATAATCATAAATAGTAAAGCAGGTGTAAAGCAATCTAAATCAGGGCAGTGAAAGGTAGCGTGCAGTGAGTAAACTAAACTGGTCAGTTGGTTATTTACTCTTAAGTCTTTGAAATCAATTTGATGAATCATCGATGTAACTCAATAGTATCCCGTGCATGCCCGGGACCACGGTCTAAGACTCTCGGGCTGAAACCGAGACGTGCCGCTAGGCACTAACAGGAAAAGGGTACAGACCAACGATGTCAGCAACATCGTCACGAGGCGGGCCCAGCCTCTAAAAACTGATCAGTATAAGCAAACAACTGTCGAGTTACAAGTCAGGATTTCATCATTGATTTCCCTATACCCCCAAGTTATACGTGTCTAGTCAGGTATTTTAAGTAATCAAGAACTAATGCCAACTCAGGATCAGGTAGGTGCAGGTTTGTCTGGATAGACAACAGGAACGGTCCTTAAGGACTACATGTTAGGTTTGTTGGCATTAGACATAAGATCAGGTAACAGGTCAAGCCATGGTACATCAGTTCAAGTCAAGTAGTGTATTTAGGTGTCAGGTCATGTCAAGAGTGTATGGTACCATGTCCTATCAGGTAGGAAGTGCAACAGGTCATGTCAGGAAGCATAAAATGTTATGTGGGTGCTCATAATCAACTAGCATAAGCATGGGTATACAAAACAAGCATGGGTACTAATAGCACAATAAAATGGAACATTGTAATGTGATGTGCAATCAGGTACAGATTAAGGCATACAGATGCACAGTTATCGATTAGGGTTACATTTATAGTTTCAATATTAATTAGGATGCAATTTATTAAATATGGAGTGTTAATATCACAATATTATGTAGTAATGTGATCTATGGATGCAATTATATGTATCTTAAATGCGATGGATGCAAACGGGTATCCGAAAAGTTATAAAACTATAAAATGGTAATGTGGGATGTACAACTAAGCAATATTTGATATAAATATTGATATAATAATATTAATATGGATAACATATTCAAAGCGATTAATAACTATAAAAGTTGTATTGATTAACCATGCACAAGAAAGTTCCGTTCAGAAATTCAGTGTCACCCTGATTTGTAAAATAGCTTAAAAAATAACAAACGTTCTCCAAAAGGGACGTGTCTTGTACCAAAACAAAGATAATTAAGGTTTTCATTTTTATAAGTATAAGTATCTTAGGTTGTCCCTACAAAAAGTTATGAACATTCGAAGTTAAAAGTTTGCTGCTGGAATTTCCCTGGACAGCAGTTTAGAGACATATTCATTTGCATTTTACGTTATTTAAACAATTTATTTTGTAAGTAAATATTTCATACAGTTATAGTATTCTGAGTTAGCTTCGCAACGAACTAAAGAACGTATACTAATGATTTTTCTATGATTTATAATGAATTTTATAAGGTAAGGTGTGCAGTAAATTTTAGATTTGTCGTATCCGCTTTGCGATGACGTTTCATGCGTAAACTATAATATTTTCAAATTTATAACATTATAAAATGCAGATTATAAACTAATTAAAAATAATAATAAGAAATATTACGACGATATATATTTTAAATGATATGGATGCAGTATAATGTAAACTAGTATGTCACAAGATAAGTTTTCATGATCTAGATTTAAAATGATATAAACGGATGCAAACGTAACATCGAAACGTTATAAAATTAAACATGAGGTACTAGATTTAAACTATATGTATGGTATTTATTTAAATAGGTATAAAATGAATTATATAGCATGTAGCAAGATTAACTTGCCTAGACGGAACAAGAACGGATGTGTACGGAACGTCCTTCGTCGGCGAAATGTCTTGACGCGCGCACGGTACACGAAACGGTTCCAAACAACGCACGAGGGTGATCACGCAAGTTAGGTACGTTCAGTGGATCACTCGAATCGTCAGCGACGAGCACGGTTCCGGCGGTGATCACCGGAATCAAGAAACAAGATCAAGAAAAAGAAAGAAGAAAGAAGAAGAGACTATGTATTAAATAAGGAAAGAAAAATTAAATAAATAAAATATATATAAATATATATATGCAGAGGAGAGAGAGAGAAAGGAGTTATTAGTTTGTTAGGAAATTAGATTTAAAATTTTAAAAGATTTTTAGATTTAAAATTTTAGATAAGAGGTTTCAGTTTGTTAAAGAAATCGTATGAAAATATTTAAACTAAATTTTAAAATTAAATAAATTGAATTTTGGCGGGATACCAAAATATTTCAAAACGCGCCCGGGTCGGGTCTAAAACTTCAGATTTAAAATACGAAAAATATGTGCGACTTTCAAAATTCAAAATGAATGCTTAGCTAACGAAAATGCATACCCCTAAGAACGGATGCACGTACATGCGCGTAGCCATCCAAACACGTCCGTTTCACTGAACGGGACGAGGACAAGATGCGCGGATGCTACCACGGGGTTAGGGGTATCATGCAGGCTATGAAATGCAATTTTAAATTATTTGTCATGACCTAAAATGTAATATGGTAAAATGCCATTATGCAGTATACATGAGATGCACGCGTCTATGTAACAAGTCTGGGTAATCTATAAATATGAATCAAACAGGCTCAAGCAAGCGGGTCGGGTCGAATGCAATATAAATTGTAAAATACTATTCGCACCCAAAACACGATAAATCAGGAAAATACCACAATTAAGGAAATACGAGAACTGGAATTGGTATAAATAAACTAGGGTGTTGCAGTTTAGGGGTCCGGAGTACTCTTGATTTGAGCGTTTCAACATTTGAACCTTTTGGTTTACTCCTGGAACGTTTTAAGACCTATGGTGATAGAAACAGAACAATCCAATTGCTGAGATTTCTAATGCGGAGGCTGACAGATTGGTCCTGCTTTAATAGCGGTTCGCACTTAACCGTGAGATTGCGCCATCGGGCTATTAAGTCCGTGTTGCTTTCGTTTTTTTCTGGCTTGGTACTCACATGTCAGCAATGGTGAATTTGTCGCTGACACTCATGAATTTTGCCTAAATAGAGACTCTTTTTGGGCAAACGTAATAATGGCGCCTCCGGTATGCTTGTGTACCAGTCGAAGACATCAGTCAAGCTATTAACAAACTGTCGAAGGAGGAGCACATCGTTGCCCCCAGTATTCCCGCACGATGCTTTAAAGTGGGCAATGTACTGATTTGCATTTCCTGTCCAGTCGAATCTTCCAAATTTGGGGATGACGTAGCCGGTGGGAAACTCTATAAGATCATATTGTGTAGGGTAGGGCCTCCCTTACTACCGACATTTTTTTGTGCTTCGGCTTCGGCCACGAACGTTTTGACTTTGTTGGTGACCAAATCCATGATCCGATCTTGCGTAAACGGGCTGTTGTCATCGAGAGTAAAGACGTTTCCAGAAAAGGAACGTGGTCAACTTTCATGTGGCCCGCTTCTCTTTGGACTTAGAGGAACATGCGTCGCTTGCTTCGGTTCATTGTCAACCGGCTCATGAGTAGAGCCTTGTGTTTGATTAGGCGACAACCGAGTAAACTTCGGTCATGAGCTGCATGATGACGTTTGTTAAATTGTCAATCTTTAGGTAGAGCTTGGTCATCTCTGTCTTTGTTTTTGAGCTACTTCTGGAGTTCTTGGAGAAGCCACTGCTCTGTGGTTTTGGAGCGGAAAATCGGCTCCTCTTCGCTTTCCGAGCCGGACTCCTTATATGAACTAAGGGCTCTTTCTGCTTATCTGTCTCACCGAAAGGGTTTTCGTTATCTTCCGGAAGAGACTAGTCTTAGGAAGTGGTAGCCACATTCAAACCAGATTAGGCTTGGGATGTGGTGGCCCCATCCTTACTCTTGCTGCGTGTGTTTACCATATAGACCGTGTGGACCACATATCCGGCTGTCTTCATCGTTGGCGGTTGACTTTTTGGACCGTCGTCGTGACCCTTCTTTTTCAGGAAAGGACAATCGTCCTGACTGGGTTCTCGGGTAGCACTGGTAACCCATTTCTGGCTTTTCCTTGTTGCTTACGCGCGGCCCAGAGTGCTTGGTAGACTCTTGAAGAGATGGTGTCATGCTTTCTATGTTGGGGCTTGGACACATCTCTTCGTAATACCGTTCGAATCGATGTTTTCTTGATTTAGGTGGTCATGTCATTTTTCTGAACCCACTTTAAGGGTTTAAAGGAGTTGTGGACTTTCACGGCCGATTCGGTTGTCGTCGCGGGGTAATCCTATTCCTGGAATCTCACGAAATTTATCTTGGCTGGAGTTCTAGCCTTTTTGTTGGCTATATATCTGAGCCGCTTTTGTCTTAGCTTTTCCGTCTTGAGAGCTTGGCAGGCAGCCGCTCTCCGGAAAGCCACCGTAAGTCGATTGATAGAGAGTCTTGAGAAGAAGTCAGATCGTGCAATTATCGAGGGCACCGCTTGAGCTTGCCCGCGACGCCTTGTGGCTTCTTTGGTTTCGACGGTTTTGCCCCCAGTTGGAGCAACAGAGTCACTCGAAGATAGACTTGCGCTTGGACTGGGGTGCCCTCGCGACTATTACATTTGGCCTCCGACCCTTTGAGGCTTTAGCCGGTTTGCTTAATGGGGCCTCTTTAATAGGAGCATCTTCGCCCGGAAAGATTAAGACGAAACCGAATTGACGTGGCGGCTCCTTCCATTGCCCCATAAGACTCCGTGAGAACCACCCGTGCATTCGTCTCGACAACGTACGAAATCAGAGTTGCATCGGAGACAGTTCGTTTTGGGAGACATCGTCGTTGTGTTTGAAAAATTGCTAACTTGCATAAAGAAGCATGATTTCAATACAAACAACAAAGTATATATCGATTGAGTTCGCATGAACATTTGACCCGAAGTATGAAGAGAGATGGTCCCATCGGGCGTGCCATAATCTGTTGAGTGTTTTTCGCCACCCTATTGAGATAGGAATGCGTCGCTTGTCAGGCGCAATACAGATTCCACCTGTTTAGGGTAGACGAGGTTTATTGATTGTGGGGATCCTAATCTTCGGTAATCGCAGACTAAGCTGCCGTTAATTACTTCTTAATCTGAAGTGAGAGAATCTCCGATTGACGGGTCGTACAAATCATGCGATCTCAATACGGAATGTCTGTGTTTGAAAATAAATGTGTATGCATGTTCATTCATTTTTCGTTCACTTATTCATGTTTTATTTCGTTTTCATTTATCCACACATATTCTCATGTATCTGTTTTTTTCCCTTCATTTTAAAAATATTTTAGTAGGGATTGATTTCTCATAAGGGAAACCCCCTAGATAGGGTTGGCAGAAGCCTCCTAATTGGGAGGCTCCATGTGAGCGGGCCCCTCCTTATGGGGAGGGGCTCACGTGAGGCGGGGCCTCCCCAGGTGGGAGGCTTCAAAATAATGGCGGGAGCCTCCTGCTTCGGGAGGCTCCAAATGATTTTTTTATTTTATTTTTATTTTTTGAGAGGCGGAGACCTCTCCACTTGTGGGAGGTTCCCGACGGTTCAAGCCCAATTTTGATTTGCATTTTGTTTTATTTTTAGGAAAAGAAAACACATGTATATTTTATTTTATTTTTTTGTTTTGTTTAACTTTGTAAACGGGTCCGAACGCATGTATATCGACAAAATTTCGGTAGCGCGATTGTTGCGCCCATCGATGTATCGTACGGAGAGGTGAAATACGGAAGACTGCATACCCACCAAAAAGGAAATACGGACCAGAATCCGTATTCCAAAGTTACCGAAAGTGAAATACGGGTCGATCCGCATCCCCGAGGGTTTCCCCAAGGGAAAAGCCTGATGACTTTCCCTTTGATGGGTCACCCTTCTCCGATTCTGATTAGGATCTCAAAAAAAAATATTTTTTTTACAAAAACGTTGATGTTCAGATCTCAAAAAAATGTGATTTGATCTTAAAAAAAGTTCTGCTCCTTTTACATATCTATGTTTCCTTTTTTCTTTTGATTCCTTCTGTGCAATGGGTTTTTGGATCGTGACCCTCTCTGCCTTCTTTCTCTGCTCTATGTTTTGAACTTTTGTAAAGGTGGGAAGAAAAAGACAAGAAAAAGGATCCTTTCTTTTGTATATAAATCTATATAAATGCACTCACAATGAAAGAAGTTTTTTTTTAGAAAAGAGAAGAAAAGAACCTACGTGAGAAAAAATGTGACGGCTAAAAATCCTCGGCAAATGAGATGAGACTTATTTTTTTTATTGATTCATGGGTGTCTTATATAGGCATTACACTTTACATTTGGGCCCTTAGGGCTTCACAATTTTAGACTTTTGCCCCCTCCCATATCCATGAGCCTATCATTTTTGTATATAAGCCATGGGTTTTACAATTATTTGGCTTTTTGTTCATTCTCTTTACATTTATTCATAAAGAAAATTATATCAAAATTTATTTATTACATAAAAAAATTTCTTCTCTTCGACGGTCGACTGCGCTTGGACTTGAGACGTCTTGGAATCGGATCCAGTTGCTTGGGGTCGGACCCACTTTGACTTGAGCGTTGACTTCAACCCTTTGATTTTGATTTTGACTTTTTTACCTTGATTTTTATTTTGGCAAATGGGGTGTAAATTTTGACCCCAACATGCTTGATACATTAAAGGATACTTTTCAGAGGTGATGGGTATAGTTGATGACAATTTGTGAAATTTGAGAGGAGATAATGCCTTACAGGTATTATGTATACCTTCTCACAAATTATATGACATGGGATGGAATATGCGATATGTTTAGTGCACTCGAAATATAAGAATCCCATTGTTGATTGAAAATCAGGCGTTAAATTTGAAATATTCTTTGGAGCATTTCTTGGAGAATTACGCTTCTCACATTCTATCCAGAAATCTTGGAATGTCTCTATTATATTAATGTTACTAAGTGCAATATTAAATGAAATAAAGTATTCAAGAATCATATCATTGCATCTCTCCTAAACGGCAACATTAATTCAGAAGAAGTTTGGGACTTATATGATTGATGTAGCATAGCTAAGTTTTAGTCAAGGGCCATGCACATAATTTTGCCAAAGAATATATTTATTTCTATTAAGTATTAGGTTATCAAGAGACATGCATGCAAGCGTCTTTATACAACATGTGAGTATTATTTTGGTGTCCTCACTCACATGGTTATGCATTTTTAGAGAAGAGGGCAATGATGCATTGAAGTTCATTATCCTCGCTGTATATCATAAATTAATAATCTGTCTATACATTTGGGGATATTGTTGAGAATGTGAGAATGTAGTCCCACATCACGAAAATTGTGGGATGCATATGGATATAAGATATAAGATGGAACAACCAACCATAAGGCTTGAGTCTTTTGGATGGAATCTCACTATATTAAAAGCCCGTGTGCGTTCATGTGTTGTGGGCCCAAACCGAGTTTTATATGGTATCAAAGCACGGTTGTTGTTTGTCCACGTTGCACATGAGGTCTGAGTACCCATTGCACGTGAAGTTCTTGTTGCACAGGAGGTGGAGTTCGTCCACGTTGCATGTGAGGAGTCTTGAGAATATGGGAATATAGTCTCAGGGAAAATTGTGGGATGCATATGGGTATAAGATGTAAAATAGACAACCCACAATCAGGCTTGAGTCTTTTGGATGGAGTCCCACTATGTTAAAAGTCCATGTGCATCCAATTGTAGGCCTATGTGTTGTGGGCCCAAACCGAGTTTTACAGATACATGAGGAAAGTTACAAGTTTCGATACTTCTCACATGTTGAGGGTCCAAATAAGTGAATAACGATCAATTATACAAATGATGGACATAATAGCCACCTGATGGAACCGATCAACAATCTTTATACTATTTAGTGTACTTTTGTTTACTTTTCATATGATCCGCCATCTTGTTTTGTGATAATGCAAACATATTCATTTTCCCCTGCACAACCACATATGCTGAGGTGCATGTTTGCTTATGGAAAATATACATTTGCAGGTGTGGCTATGCTAATATTCTTATTCTGTAATTTTGTACAAGTGTGCTTTGAAGCATTTTGAATTAGTTCTATTAATATTTAGGTTTTCTTATATAGGCCCCATAAAACATTGCTATTTTGAAAAACATCCCCAAAAACTTCATATTTTTAAATACATCCCCTAAAACTCTTAATTAAACTAAATTGGCCCCTATGCTTAATTATCATCCCTAACACCTTTAGAAATCTCCGTTAATAAGCAAAAATGATAACTTGAAGATGAGAGTTCGGAAGAGTAAGACTGATAGATTTTGCACAAAAATAAAACGAGATGAGAGTTTTGATGTTACATAAGATTTTTTATCTCACAATTCATTATATTAACTCAAATCCAATCATTAATCCTAATTAACTTAAGTAAAGTGCCGTTTTTAGTTAACGGAGAGGTCTTAGGGGGTGTTTTTAAAATTATAATGTTTTAGGGGGTGTTTTTCCAAAATACCAATGTTTTAGGGATCCTATATCAAAAAAGCCTTAATATCTATTAGTCTCAGCAGGAAACTATGCAACACTCATAAGTATAAACAATGAATCATTGTATATATGAATATTAAATTGTTGGGTGATCAAGTATTTACTACTTATATTGGTTTCAAATTAATTTGATTGTGCTCCACACCCCTCCCCCCTCTCTTCCTCTTGTTAATTGTATTCAGAAAACTACATAGATTCCTTTACCATCTTGTAAGCTTTCAGAAATAAGCATAACTGCCTCCTATTGTTTTGTGCTTTCTCAAGCATAACAAGTTCTATGTAATGTTGTGTTATCCATCATCATTGTCATTGTCATTGTCCATATTTCTCGTGTATTTACGTTTTGATGGCCTGGGAATGCTTTCCATACATTCATAGGAGCCAAGAAGAGAAACATGTCTTATTTGCTTTTTTTTTTCTTTTTCAAAACATTGGTAAAGTTGAGTGTAATATATTTGTTTCTTCTCTCTCTCTCTCTCTCTATATATATATATATATCTCACCTTCTCTACTCTAAATCCGTTCCATGTTGTCTGAATATCCACAATCTTCTGTTATCAATCCCTGTCTTATAACCTTTAATGCCTATTCTGCTCTCTCTTCTGTGAACCCTTTGCAAATTATAATGCATATCGACTGATTCATACAATATGTTGTTCTTTTGCAGGAAGGAGAGAATGCGATTTTTGGTAAGGGAACATGGGTAGAAGTAAGCGGTGACAGAGAGAAGTATGGGACAACTTGGTTTATTGGAACCGTTCAGAAAATTATAGGGAAGAGCTATTTCTTGGTTGAGTATGAGAATTTAAAAGTAGATAGTGATGGTCGTACTGAATCTTTAATGGAAATTGTTGACGAGCAATACATTAGACCTTGTCCACCTGTGTCCGAGTCTACTAGTTTCGATGTTATGAATGAGGTCGAGGTATTCAATGAGGGTGGATGGTATTCTGGGGTGGTCTCGGTGATTTATCCTGGGCCTCAGTACGTCGTTAAGTACAAGAATAAAGAGGAGTTGGTGGTGTTTGATCCCAATTTATTAAGGCCCCGCCATGAATGGACTGCTGGCAAATGGGTTCAAACTTCTAAGGTATTGAGTTACTTCCATCAGTTCCTAGTTCCGTTTTTCAATTTTGTCATCCTCCATGGTATTGTTATTTGTATGCTGATCATCATTTTGGTTAAGTACACAGTTTTTGTTTCAACAACGTTGTTCTTCTCCTATGCTTTGAAGTTATCTGTATTTATTCTTAGAGAAGTATGTCATATGTACATGCCATCTTGTAATAAAAAAATATTTTAGTTTCATATATATAAGATGCTGTATAAGCACTTTCACTTGTTGGTTAACAATGCATATCAAGCAATCTTGATACTCCTTGCGACCCTATTCAACATTGCAAATGTGTTGAAATATATGATGTTTCGGGATAATGATGAGAAAAAAATACTGATAAAATCCAATATTGCAAATTTGAAGGTTAAGGGCATGACGAGACCCGGTCTTGAAAGTGGGATCGAGTTATCTCAACCTTGCAAGAAATTGAAGGAAGGAAATTTGCTAGAAGAGGACTCAGAGTTGGTATCTGAAACCTATTCAGTTTTGCAACTTATGAAGAAACAAAGATCCGCCATGCGTACCCTTAAAAAACGCTGTCTTCGTCCTCATGTGTCGGATCTTACTTGCAGCAATAATGATGGTAAAGTTGCTGACATATCTGGTGTATCGAGTTTGAAGGATGTACAGGTTGAGAAACGAAACTCTGAAGTCAAATCATCTCGACGTAGTAACAATGATGGTAAGTGTTGTAATTGCCATTGTAGTTTATGGCCGATATCTTTTTAATTGCAAATTATATTTCTTCGGCATTAAATTGAACAGGTGTTCTGAATAATCCTGTCGACTCTTAGTAATTTAAATAAAGCTTATTATCCCCGTACTGCTTTCCAGGCAATACTCCAGGTAGCAGCGGTATTTCTGTGTCCAACAAGCAGCCAGGCCTCACTGAAGATGCTCATTCACTGCCTCAAACGGAGTCTTCAAATCCAAATGCCAAATCGCTTGAGCACAAGGTAGTCCAACAATCACCAATGTCAAGATATTTCCTCAAGAGCAGTGTTGATAAGCTTTCTAAGGCCGGAGCTGAAGCACAAACACAGATCCGCCCTTCTATAGAAAATATCGTTCATGAGAAAAATAAGCATATTCCATGCCCATCATATACGGTGGCTGAGATGGAGACGGCTCCAATTGATCTTACACTCAGTGCATCATCACTTTCCATGGAAGATGTTATTGGTAATGTGAAAGAGTCTGATCCAAGCAAAGATGTTTCTGATCACAAGGAGTTGACTCCAAATGGGGCTCTGCTTGAGATGCCTATAGCTGAGATGGAGGCGGTGCCATGTGATCACCCACGCAATGGGGCATTTCCTTGCAATGGACATATGTTGGATCACTATGAGCATAGTCCTAGCGTGTTTCCTTCAGTATCCTGCTCCTTCGCCAATAGTATTGAAGACAATCAGAACTGTTTCAATGAACTTGGTGGCAATGTTGCGGAAAGTGATGTCCTTGCTCCACAAAATGACAAGGTTGTTAAGACACCGACATTGATTGATCCCTTGCCTCTGGAGTTTTCATCCGAAAGGGAAGAATTGCCATTCACCAAACAATCGGAGTTGTGGAATTTTGTTGAGTCAACCGAAGTATTCCGTGTATTGCCTCAACATCCCCATTTCCGACCATTGCTACAATATGATGAGGAGTTGCGTGAAGGCGATGCGTGCGGTTTAATGGTGACTTTTACTCGCGTAGTGGCCGGCGTCAGCAACTTGCACGTCACTGATCCTGAAGTGAATTTTGAGGGGAAATTGAAAGCTCTGGATCACTTGGAAAAACATGGATTCAATATTCAGCCAGTTCGTGCTCGTGTTGAAGAGTTGCTTGAGATACGTCGAATGTTAAGTCAATCAGAGTGCAAAAAGAATTCACTGGGATCAAAAGTGCTGGAGTTAGAAAAGGAGAAAGGAAAAAGTAGTCTATTGCTGGTAGACTTGGAAGAGCGTCTTGCCCGACTTCAGGAGGAAAAGGCATCCATCTTATCAAAAATCAGTAAGAATGAATCTGAGATCGTTGGTCTGAAAGCAAGTGTGCAGGAAGCTGACGAGGACAATATTTCTGCTAAACTCAAGTTTGAGGCTTCGCTAACTGCCCCGTGGTGAAGAAGATGACCTGACTTTTACTGCAGAGTTGCCTGCTTTTTGTGTAAATGAAGCCGATAGGTTGGAAATGCTCACCCATTTGTGTTCGTCTTTTTTAATGGTGAGCCATTGCCCTTGGATTCTCAAGTTCTTTTTGGGAGGTAAAGAAGTAGTTCATCCTAGTATCGCTAGACATGTACAACTGATTGTAATATGCCAAATCCTTAGGAGTGCTGTCTTCTATATATCGTGAACGATAAGTTATGTTATTATCACCTACTTGTCACTTATATCAGCAGTGTTAAATATTGGGCAATATATTTAAACAGTTTTTGCTGATGCATTTACTCTTAAGAAGTTTATATAATAGCAGGTAATATAGATTGCTTACCCTACGCTTCATCAGGATTTATATTTCTTTACATGATTGGTTTTATTGTTGACAAGTATAATCTAACATCCATATTCTGTAAGTACCTGTCTTGATTTTCCAGTATTACTCAGCAACTTTTCCATCTTTTCTTTCTCTTTTTCCATATTGTTTTATCGAGTCGATAAAGGCCAGGTTGTCGAGCTGCTCGACTTTGAGATATTTCAAGATTTGGGTTTTAAAACTCCAAAATTTTAGGTTTATCAACTTCAAAAAATCGAGATGTGAATCGACTTCGAACAATTCTAGAGTTTTCTATTTCGATTTCGAGTGGTTTATGAATTTTGATCTTGAAATTCTAATCTGATTTCGACTAGTTTCGATTTACAATCTTTTAGGTATTTTTTAAAAATAATTTGCGAAGGGTTTTTTTACCGATTTGAGCTATGATGCTTGATGTTGTGCATTGAGAAGTTTATAAGCTAATAAATTCTAAGAAAATTTCAATTTTATATTGAATTATTTGAGCATATTCTAGCAAATAATATATTGTGTGAGCAAATTTATTAAATATTAGATTATATTTAGGTATTTGTTAGTATAAAAGTAACATAAAAATAGTTAGAATCTGATGAAAATCATTATTTATTGACAAGAAAAAGGAAATTGATGAAATGCCATTGTTCTGAATTCTGAGCATTTTAAGCGGCCGTTTAAGTGTTTTGGCTTTCCGGCCGCTCCACTTTTTTTTACCGTTTTTAAAACATTGAACTTTACATATGGCTTTGGTCAAGATGCAGTGTGTCGCTGTAACGACCACATATACCTTTTTCTTTTTGTATTTCCTTTTCTTCAATAATTTTTTTTTACTTTTCTTTAAACATCTATATGTATATTTTCTTTTCAAAATCTATATATGACAACTATTTGTATTTTATTGTTGAGACGCTGTATTCTCAAAATCTATTATTTTTTAGTATTTTATTTATCTGTTTCATTTTTTTGGCCACATTACTACATACATTGTTTATTGTACATATTGACATCAGTTTGATATAATATAACTATTTTCCAAATATTATACTATATTAAGATCTGTATATAAAAAGCACTGTTAGCGCTAGCAAATAGTTTATGCAGTTACAACCGTCAAATCATATCTTACATACATATATATGTTTTTATTTTTATATTTTTGCATATTATTTTTTTTACAGTAGTTAAAGTTATTTAATTTTGATATGAAAACTAAACAAATCATAACAATATATATCATAAATCTTCCTTTCTTTTCATTGCCGTATATTTATTCTTCCTTATCATCATATACTCATTCCTTAAAAGATTAAGGAGGCGACCGCCAAGAGAAAAGAAAGAGCGCTGGTTCACCGGCGAGAGTCTTGAAATCGAACTTCAAGGCTAACTCTACATGTTTTTAGGAATTTGATATTGAGCTATTTGTAAGTTACACTCAAATCTCTTGTTTGTTTTGTATATCAAGAAAAAAGAAATCTAGTTTATTTTATGAAAAGAAAATTGTACGCTTTATTTAATTATTACTAACCTTTGGTATCAAAGCGGGATTTTGATCTCGATCAAAATTTTATTGTTACATTCATCTCGCGGTCCATGTGAACCATCGAAGAGAATTTCTTCTATGTTAAAAGTGTTTCCAGTCAATATTAATTAAACTTAGGGCATTAATTATATATAAGAGAGAATTAAATGTTAAGCATATCTTGGTTAAATCATATAGACATTTATTCCTGGTCACCTAAATTTTTTTATGCAGCGCTTGCTGTCTTCTTATATGTGTTGTATAGGAAAATTAAAACTCCCTCTTAATACATATATATAATTCATACATGTCAAAATGTTTATACTTATATGATACCCAATACAAATCCCATGCTAATTTACTCGTAGAATTACATTACATGCATGCCTGTAACCTTGATTAAATTCCTTTGCTTATTGTGATATTTTAGAAGTCCCTGTTTAATTAAGTTCTGTATCGCCCGTTTATGAAAAAACGGGTTACAAAGATCACGAATCGGGTCTGATTTCTTGGGATCCAAACTATTGTATCCTATATATTCTATCTTGAGATTTATAAGCCTGAAATGTTTCAGCAATGTTTGTTTATATTGGCTTTTATTATGTTTATAGCATTATCATCACTTGCAAATTTAGTAGATTAATCTATTATTTAGTATCCCATTCAGATTAATGTACTCAAGTCCTATATGATAAAACTTGATTAATCCGTTTCTTGTTTAGGAGTAAAGCTATTATTTGTTTATTATGTAGTAGTAGTTAGCATATGAGGATGGATATTTCATAAATTTAGTGCTTAATCTAAGCCATGATGGTTCAGTTGTGACAATTAGCATGCATTTAGTTGTTTCATATTGTTTTCTAAATCACTGCAAATTCATGGATTTAAAGAAAAGTACATGCTTTAAAGTTTAAGAGTTTATGTATATTGTTTTAAATCCCTTAAAATTAATTTTAGACCTAAATGTCATTTTTGAAATTATCTGCACTGTTTCATAATTATACAATGCGTTCCTATCGTAATTATTAGAGATCTACTATTGTTTGTAACTCAACTAAAATTGTTGATCTCAGTCGTTCATCTCATCATCTTAGATCACAATCAAGATTTATTCTTAATTATTGCCATTTAAGATGTTTGTCCGGTCTTGGTTTTATTAAGACAAAGTGATTAATTCATTTAACAGCGTTTACTTTAATCTCGACCTATAACATGTGTGCCTAATTAGCTTATTAAATTAGAGAATTCAATTTATCTGCTTGGGTGCGATGATATGTATGTGGTTTTATTTGAATGGCCAAATCTGTTTTCATTTATTTGCCGGAAATTGTTGTAACCTGTGATTCAAATGGTCATAATTACTAATTAGCAAACTCAAGTTTCTGGAATATTTACATAGAATTAACTACATTTTATTTCTAGATTAATTTTCTTGAAAAGTTACACAAGTTTATGAAAACAGGATCCTAACAAAATGTGACGATTCTGGTCAGCAACAGAAATTATCTGCGCGGTTGTAGTAAAATAGGTATAACTTTGTACTCGATGACCGTAATTGGGATTTTCTTATTGTGAATCATTCACGCCCCGCAGACTCTTAATTTTCTGTCAAATAGGGAAAACGAGAATATGAACGAAAACCTACCAAAAATGAAAAATACTATCGGTGTATGGATTTTGAGATCTGCATTAACTTGCTCTGCTCAGCGTTACGGAAACTTCCGTAACTCTCTCATAATGAACCCGATCGAGACAAACCTAGTCTCGTTATTTACACAAAGTTTTGAACTACAAATTATTCCTTGTGTAAGATCCCCTATTTCTAAACTAAACCTATAGATTTTTGCACGCGAATTTATGATTATTTTTGGCTTTATACTGATTTATTATCACATGCTTGTTACATATATATAAAGACTTAGAATTATATTTATGTAACGCTTCGAAAATCGTTTAGGCAATTTTTCGATAATCGGTAAAATAAAAAGTTTTTTCCGTAAAAAGCCAAAATAATTATTTTTCAATATAGGCCTAATTATACAAAATTTAGATAAGAAATTGCTAGAATTTGGTTAATAAATTGTCACTTAAAAATTTCTAGTCATTTAAATTTTTTTTCCTTAATTAATTTTTTTAATATTATTTTAAGCTTTTAAAAATACATTAAATTAATGGTAAATACAAATTTGAATGGGTGAATTATATACACTTAGGATCCATTACAACCTAAAGCCTAGTGGTAACATAAATTCTAACAAGTTATTGCAAGTCTAGTTGTTTCTATGGTTTAAAATGGAAATAAATGAAAATGGAAATAGAAATGGGTGTAAATTGCAAATGACATATGTAAGTGTTCTTAGCCAAAAAAAAATAAAAAAATAAAAATTTCAACACACCCCCACATCAATTTCCCCTCTTTCCCTGGCCGAATTTTTGTTGTTGGAAATTTCCCCATGTCCACTTTAAATCTTAAATTTAAAAGAAGAAAGAAACTTAAATTGGGGGGTTTTAATGTATAGAATTGATGTGAAAGCATTAAATGCATTTGAGAAAGACTTTTTGTGTAGAATTTTCCACACAATTCACCCACCATCTCCCCATTCCTCCCCAGGCCGAGCCTCAACCTGCAGCTTCCCCAAAATTTTTCCCATTTCTTTTGCTTCAAAATTCATTCAAAAATCCACCGAAATCCACAATTTCCTTCACAAATTCAACACTAACCCCTATTCTACCTCTTCTCAAGCCAAAATTTGTTTAAAACATGGCGAAAAGAGACAATTTTGGAGGCTAAGTGCAAGAGGTTCAAAACTTAGGAGGTATAATTCTAATCTAAATGTTTAAATTGTAGTTTAAAGATGCTAAAATAGAAATCTAAAGTGTGAAAATGGTTGTAAATTCTTGTTTAGAAAATTCTAGTAAAGGTTTGAAATTTTAATTAGGGTTTGAAGCATTGTAATTGAGTTAAAGTTAGTGTTGTGGCAATCTAGTGGGTTAATTTGGATAATTATGCTAGATTGTGATCGCTATATCGTTAATTCACGATGTTTGCATCGAAATCGCTATGTTAATGTTTACTAGATTTTCCATAATTTTAGGAGGTGATTTAATTGCGATATCTTGACGATATTATTGGCATCTCCTACGACATTTAGGGTGTGCTTGCGGAGTTTGGTTTAGTCAGGTTTTAGTTTTGACGGTTGCCCCGAAACGACGATTTTAGTTAAGGTTTTAGTGATTTTCGTGTGTTTTCCGTGCACCGAGTGCACGTTGTGCTTAACTTGTGGGCGTTGATCTTTTCATATTATGACTTGCGTCGTTCCATGATATTTAATCTTATGTTGTTTGTTATGCAATTTTAGGATCGGTTGCGGAAATATCGGATGCGGCGTGCAAAGGCAAAGCGGTGGTTGGATCAGATTAGCGAGGCGTCCGGGTGAGTAGATGTATACATCTATGGGGAAATCGCCTGGATGGCGCGAGGCGCCCCATAGTTAGGATCATTTTATTATTTGCAAACTATACGCATAGTTATTTAGTTAACTATCTCATTCATATGCATAGCTTTCTGGTTATCTATATACACATGTGTGATATCACCCCTTAGAACACTTACACCATTACCATTAGCTCATGTTGCACGCGCACTATTCATGTGAACACGCACGCTTTGGTAATTGACATGTCACGAGCACTTTAGAACATGCTTAGTTCAGTATCAACACTTGCATCATATATGTTACATTGAATTGCATAGCACGTATATACCTCATTTCATCATCATGCTTGTATAGATTCCTAGCCATAAATCACATTGCATACCTTGATATCATAAGCATGTTTCATATACAACATGTTGGATATTATGATTTTCTTGAGGATTTTGGTATTGATGAGATTTCTGGATTTTGGGGAAAACCGCAAGAATTTAACAAAAGTTTATTATCATCATTTTTTTAAATAATGTTGCGGTTTTCTCGTGATGTATGGGTCGTCCACCATGAGTTTTCATATTTTCTGTTGGATTTCGAGACCCGATTCGAGAAGTGGATGAACCGTCTCGGGTACATGGTGGGCCCGGTATAGTACCCCGGGGCAAGAAGATTGAGTTGTAGACGATGAGTCTGGCAGGGGAAGATTACCTACCGGTGATGTCTGGCGCGGCGGATATCCGGAGGATACCGACCGTTGTCATGAGATTTGATGATATGGGCCGATTCGGACTGACGGAGCCCGATGTATTGAGATATTGATATAGTGAGACATTGAGACAGATATATTTTCAGATTTGGTGTCGATACTTGACACGGTTTTCGGATGATTTCATTGATAGTACCTAGCTATTGTACAGATGTTTTTCTAAGTTAAGAAGGCAGAGAATCATCGTATTTTAACACTTAAAGATTTCATATTGATTTTTGCATACATATGCATACATATGCATACATACTAGAGGCATTATATCATATCTAGATATACATATTGTGACGCATTTGCGTGCATTCTTACGATAGCCTTATTAGACGTTATATTCTACTCACGAGTTGGCAACTCACCCCCGTTGTGCCACAGTGTCTTGCAGGTCGGACCCGTCAGCCTCGTAGCGGCGGGCTTATCTTATCATTGGCTTCTTTTGCTCAGACTCGTGACATTGCTCTTAGGTGGGTTGCGAGGACACTTTTATCTTTTTGTACTATCTTTGTATCTAGTATTCTCCATCTACCACTTTTTATTTGTATATGCGACCTAGTGTTGAGACTGAGAGATTTGTGTATATATGGTTTCTCTGGGGTCGAGCTCACTTGAGCCGATGTTGTGTTTTCTTTATTTTTGTGCTTCTTTATGCTTATTTGCTTGATATTGCATATATATTGCGTGTGGTTGTGATCCGCCTTGGGCGAAGAGCTAGCTCCCGCTTGGGGATGCCATTTTGTTATTACAGGTTTATATATCTTGTTGTACCCATTTTGGGGCTAGTAATTACAAGGGAGACTCTGCTGAAATTTCCGGAAATTTTTTGATGTTTTTAAAAAGGGACTAATATAACTTAATTGGTTTAAAATCGTTTCATAAAAGGTTTTCCTTCACTCTTATTGTTTATGGTTTAGATTTTCTGGGCTTTGGCTGACTTAGGTTACGTTACGTCTTGACACGTCTCATAATCTAAGTGCCAGTCACGTTCCGTACCTTCGGGTCGTGACAATTTAGGACTTGACCTGTATTCTCAGGAGTCCCATGACCAACTCATGAATGAGCTCGTGTTTCCTGGTCTCCGGATGATAGCTTTGGGTCTGTAAACACTCCGACGGTGGTTGGAGTCCTATTATATGATCGTGCCCATGTTTTCTTGCCCCTGAATGATAGCTTTGGGTCTGTGAATACTCATGCGTTAGATTATACTATCTTGACATGAACCCGACATGATTCCGTAAATCTTGAATCTCATGAATCTAAAGAATATCTTGAATTTTGTGAATCTCATGAACATGAATGCGCGTGCGCGCACACACACACTATATATATATCATGGGAATGTGGTATCTCGAAAATGGTGTATTTATGTGTAACGGAGGATCATATCTTGTTTCTCGTGGTATCTAAAAAACGGTATATTGCATTATATGTTAGTTATGTATATGCCCTAGAGGCCATTGTTGTACATATGATGTATATTATAGTGGATGCTTGGATATATATAGAGATGACTTTCTTGCTCGATATGATAGTATGCTATCTGGTTTTACTTTGTCTAAACATATTGAACGGTATTGGGTTACTGTCTTGCTCTCACATGTTGATAAAGCCCTTAGGATATGTACTTGACTACTGGGACTATGATACAGATCATACTTGTGGGGCCAGGGTAGTCTATGAGTACATCGTATAACTGTTCCTAGTCGAGGGTGTATCAAGACAGGGCATCGATACTCCAGAGTAGACTAGCGTATACGCATCTTGACCCATATGATGGGCAATGGATGATCCCATATCCATTGGTGTTTAACATCATAGATAGTATACGGGTGCTCAGTAGAGACTGGGTACACTGAACGGACTCGCCGATAACTCCTTGTTGGTATTATACCTATCGTCAGATAGCAGTTCTCTGGTGACACTGGTACAGATTAGTCTGTAGACCCGAGATCGTCATAGAGTCTTGTGTGATTCCCACTGTGCTTTGATTTCCACCTTACCACGTTCAAGAGAACGTGCAAAATGGTGGCTTTTAGGTACAGTCCCGAATCACATGGAGGCAATGAGCGATAGGACGGGTTTCGTCTCTCTCGGTATTGGGGGTTGATGTTGCGCTGTGTTCGATTGGCTATAACTGGAAGTCCCTGACCAGGACTGATATGAAGATATACTGGTAAGTGTTATTAGTAGTTTCTCGACCCGTTATGAGCTTCACATCGACACGACTTATCGGTTACTGGGGTCTGACGTTTACCACCCCTAGACTGGATATGCGACATATCATACGAAGAGACCGGACTGTACGGTAGTGTTACCGATTGGATTTACAGAAGCTAGAGCAGACTTACTTGTTGATCTTCTGACCGCTCAATACCCGGATGGTCGTTACGTTTAGCTGACCGCTTGCGGCTTGTTGGTGTTTGATGTGATCATCACCTACTGCCGGCGTATTGACGAGTCTTTAGAGTCCTACATAAAGGTTTCCAGGCTCAGGCAAAACGGAGTAGGAGCACATATGTGATATGTGCGGGATCGAGATTGATACGAGTATGTGATACCGTATTCTATTCTCGCGATATATGATATTGGCCGGTTATATGTGATATAGCCGGGCTATCGGATCAAGTGTTGATTCGATGAAATAATATATAATATATATGTATATATAAATATATATATTATATGCTCACTTAAATATTTATTATTCTCACTTACATAAATATTATATATGTGATATATAATATTATGACATGTTAGGTTATACATGCAACAAGGATGTATGAGAATTATACCATGCTACATATAATGTTTGAGTTTAAATTCTTAACTAATTCAAAAATGTGGAAATGAGTCATGGTGGAAGCTTCATGAAGCTTGTTGATAACCATTGACAAAGTCTACCCTTTTTGTTTTGCTTAAGATATTTTCTAACCCAACCATGACACATAGCCATGGTTAACTCTCTACAAGGGTTAGGTATTCACATATACTAACCAAGGGTTGCATTTACAACCTTATCTCATTCATTCATCTTTTTCTTCTTCATCTCATTTTTGCTCTCTACATTTTGAGACCAAGAAGAAAAATAGTGAGAAATTAAATACTAAAGTGAGCTAAATTCCTAATTCATCATCCTCTTCTATACTAGCCATATAGATTAGTGTGTTAGCTTCACTAATTCCATATTAGTGAAGAGTGAGCTTGAGTCCGTGTTTCCTCGACATAGATCATCACAGACTTTGAAGACTTCAAGCAAGGATGCATCGTACATCTTGTGGAGCCTCTCAAGAGTTCGGGAGCTCATGGATCGCAGCGAAGGGACCACTACTCGGAGTGTTTGAAGCGAAGGAACGGACTACAAAGGTTGTAATCCCTATCACTTAGATGTAAAGATGTTTACATGCAAACTTAACCCTAATTCTCTAGTTCGATTACTTGGTTGGTTTGTTTAGCACCCCAAAATTTTTAATATAGCATGTTTGATGCTTGCCATAATCTTGCTATGGTGCTAAGCTAACCCTACAGTGGTATCAGAGCCAAGCTAGAGTATTAGGCGTTATCTAGATGAAGTTTAAAGTCCGATCGAAACTCTGAAAACCCTAAAGGACCCCCTCTCTGGAAATTTTTCAAAAAGTTGGATTTTTTCATGTTAAAAATATTCAGAAAATCATGCAGGGAATTCTATGGACACACCTGAAGAATGAAACCCTAACTCGTCTAAGTGACCGCGGATCCGGCGCCAAAACATGGTTTTAGCAGCGGATCCGCGGCGCCACTTGAGAGGTTTGGGTCGGGCCCTTCAGCTATAGGTCCGTAGGAACTATGGCATGTCTTTGGTTAATTTTAATTGTGCTCAAGTTGTAGGGTGTTTTTCGTCACTCCATTGAGATGGGAACACGCGCGCGCTTGTCAGGCGCATTATAGATTCCCCCTGCCTAGGGTAGGCTGGGATTTATTGATTGTGGGGATCCGAATCTCCGGCAGCCGCGGACTAAGCTGCCGTTAATTAACCATCGCTTTTGGAGCGAGGGAACCTCCGATTGACGGGTTAAACTGGTCATCCGAACTCAACGTGCAGTGTTGTGTTTTGAAGGGGTTTTGGATATATCGAGGGCCCCGCAGAGTTTTTACGGTGGTCCGGCTACCCGGATAGCGGGCTGGGAGTCAAGAGGGCTAGCAGCCCCTTTGCAGGGTGCGGGGCAGCGCCCCATTAGAAATTTTTTCTAACGGGGAGGTGTTTTTAGTGTGGAGTATGTGTGTGTGTGTATGCACACACACACACACATAAGGAAAAGGCATCCAAAGGATGCGTGGGAGAGGGGGAGGCAGCGCCTCACGTGTCTAACACACGAGCGCTGGGTGCTTAGGCGCTGGCGCACCACGTGCCCTGCACGTGGGCGCAGGGCGCTTGAGCGCTGGCGCACCACGTGCCCGGCACGTGGGCGCTGGGCGCTTAGGCGCGGGCGCACCACGTGCCCGG
Organism: Agapanthus africanus; assembly: GCA_030015575.1. Lineage (NCBI taxonomy): Eukaryota > Viridiplantae > Streptophyta > Magnoliopsida > Asparagales > Amaryllidaceae > Agapanthus > Agapanthus africanus. The sequence goes on along the minus strand of JASDDO010000031.1, from coordinate 82,285,856 downwards.
CACGTGGGCGCAGGGAGCTTGAGCGCAAGGCGCTCGAGCGCAAGCGCACCACGTGGCCGGCACATGGGCGTAGGGCGCTTGAGCGCCAGGCGCTCGAGCGCAAGCGCACCACATGCTCGGCATGTGGGCGCTGGGCGCTTGAGCGCTCGAGCACTAGCGCACCATGTGCCCGGCACGTGGGCGCTGGGCGCTTGAGCGCTCGGGCGCCGGCGAGGAAAATGGGGATTTTAGTCCCAGAAATAGGATTTAAAATCCCCAAAGAGGATTTAGAGTGGAGTTAAACTCCTAAGATGTTTTGAAGTTGATGAAAGGGGTTCTTCTTTGAAGCCTTGGGTCTTCCCCAAAATGGGGTTTTCGGAGATGAGCCTCCTTCTTCCTCCTCTGTTGGCAGGATCTTGAAGATCAAGAGACGTGAGATTTTAAAAATCTCTTCTTTTTGAGATCTGATGGGAGATCTAAGCTCCCCTTTGTGGGTTTTGTGGTGAAAAACTATTTAGTTTTGGAAAAGGAAAAGTAAAACTCTTGATTTAATTCAAAAGAAAGAAGAAGGTTTTAGAAACTTGAGGAAGGAGAAAGAGGCACATGCCCTAATTTTTGGGGAATGAAAAAGTGTATGCTTTATTCATCATCATGTTGCCTTATATAGGCTTACATATTTACATATAGCCCCTTGGGCTTTACAAAATGGCATTTTGCCCATCCCATGTTTCATGTGCTATTTCTTTTTGCACATAAGCCATGGGTTTACAAAAATTTGGTTTTATGCCCATTTTGTTTACATTCATGCATAAAAAATTACATAAAAATTATTTATTACATGATTTCATTTTGGCATGGGGGAGGGCCGGCTGCTTCATGTTCGGACTCGACCTGGGCATGGGCCCACTTGGCTTGGGGTTGACTTTGACTTTGACTTGGTCAACCGGGGTGCAGTTTTTGACTTCAACAAAGTGCCCCCCATCAATAAATGCACACCACATATGTGAGTCGTGTGCATGAAATTGATGGATCTTCTTTCGCGTGGAGACGACTTGCTTTGGTTCCCACTTTTTGGGATGCATTGCCTTTTTTACGATATGGACGGTTGACGCTTGACGCGTCTCCGAGACGGCGTGTCCGTGGTAGACGTTTGCCTGGCCCGGAGCGATCTGTTTCCCGCTTTGTAGGAAGCCTGCACTGCCCTTTTTGCGACATGGACGGTCGACGCTCTGATCCAGAGCGATTTGGTTTTCGATTTGTGGGAAGCCTGCACTGCCCTTTTGGCGACATGGACGGTCGACGCTCGACCTGGAGCAATTTGGTTCCCGATTTGTGGGAAGCCTGCACTGCCTTTTTTACGACATGGACGGTCGACGCTCTGGTCCGGAGCGATTTGGTTCCCGATTTGTGGGAAGCCTTCACTGCCCTTTTTGCGACATGGACGGTCGACGCTCTGGTCCGCAGCGTTTTGGTTCCCGCTTTGTAGGAAGCCTGCACTGCCCTTTTCGCGACATGGACGGCCGACGCTTGACGCGTCTCCGAGACGGAGTGTCCGTGGTAGACGTTTCCCTGGCCCGGAGCGATTTGGTTCCCGATTTGTGGGAAGCCTGCACTGCCCTTTTTGCGACATGGATGGTCGACGCTTGACGCGTCTCCGAGACGGAGTGTCCGTGGTAGAATTTTCCCTGGCCCGGAGTGATCTGGTTCCTGCTTTGTAGGAAGCCTGCACTGCCCTTTTTGCGACTTGGACGGTCGACGCTCTGATCCGGAGCGATTTGGTTTCCGATTTGTGGGAAGCTTGCACTGCCCTTTTTGCGACATGGACGGTCGACGCTTGATGCGTCTCCGAGATGGAGTGTCCGTGGTAGACGTTTCCCTGGCCCGGAGTGATCTGGTTCCTGCTTTGTAGGAGACGCTTCTCCGAGACGGAGTGTCCGTGGTAGACTTTTTCCTGGCCCGGAGTGATCTGATTCCTACTTTGTAGGAAGCCTGCACTGCCCTTTTTGCGACATGGACGGTCGACGCTCTGATCCGGAGCGATTTGGTTCCCGATTTGTGGGAAGCCTGCACTGCCCTTTTTACGACATGGACGGTCGACGCTCTGATCCGGAGTGATTTGGTTCCCAATTTGTGGGAAGCCTGCACTGCCCTTTTTACGACATGGACGGTCGACGCTCTGGTCCGGAGTGATTTGGTTCCCGATTTGTGGGAAGCCTGCACTGCCCTTTTTGCGACATGGACGATCGACGCTCTGATCCGGAGCGATTTGGTTCCCGATTTGTGGGAAGCCCACACTGCCCTTTTTGCGACATGGACGGTCGACGCTTGACGCGTATCCGAGACGGAGTGTCCGTGGTAGACGTTTCCCTAGCCCGGAGTGATCTGGTTCCTACTTTGTAGGAAGCCTGCACTGCCCTTTTTGCGACATGGACGGTCGACGCTCTGGTCCGGAGCGATTTGGTTTGTGGGAAGCCTGCACTGCCCTTTTTGCGACTTGGACGGTCGACGCTCTATTTGACTTACTCTGCTTCCTGCAGTGTCAGGGGTGAACTTGACTTGCTCCGCTTCTTGCAGTGTCGAGATTGGATTCTGACTTGCTCCGCTTTCTGCTGTGTCGGAGTTGAAGTTGACTTGTTGATTGTGATTTGGGTTGACATCAGCATCGCTATACTGGAATATGGTACCAGGAGCGAATCATCATCTGTCTTTGAGAGGATTTTGGGATTGGGTTTTTTTTTGTCGGCATCTGCATTGCTGCACTGGAATAATGCCAGGAGCAACTCATCATTTGCCCCGGGAGGATTTGGGAATTGGTGGCTTAGGAGACAGGGTTAGATCCCTATCACCTAAGGCTTTTCAATTTTATGGGCCGTAAGGGTCCCGTAAAGCATTTTCTCTTTACGGGTCGTAAGGATCCCATAGGTGTATTTTCTCCTTAGGAGTCGTGGGAACTCCCAAGTGTGTTACTCCTTTGTGAGTCGTAAGGATCTCATGCGGGAATTTTCTCCTCACAAAGTCGAGAAGAGTTTGCGAGTGCATTTCATCTCTTTTTCACGAGTTTGCGCCCTTTCGGGTTTTCACAAACTTGCTGGCAGTCCTGCTGTTTTTACTCACGGAGCTCTTTCGGGTTTTCGTCCGTACCCATTTTTGCTTGTGGACATACCGTTTTTTTTGTTTTTTTCTTTTAGAATCTTTATCGCCGGTGGGACTTTGAATGTGGTCCCGCCGGTAGGACTTGGAAGAGATTGGGATCGTTTTACGCCCGTGGTTTGTATACGGTTTTGCAGAATGTATGATCTAGACCGAAGGGCCGGAAAAATTTCGGGACTTTGTCGGCGTCTGCATCGCTGCACTGGAATATGGTACCAGGAGCGACTCATCATTCGCTGTTGGGGTATGGGATTTGGAATTTGGTTGGCGTCTGCATCGCTGCACTGGAATATGGTACCAGGAGCGACTCATCATTCGCCATTGGGAATTTGAGTTTTGGACGGCGTCTGCATCGCTGCACTGGAATATGGTACCAGGAGCGACTCATCATTCTCCATTGGGGGTATGGGATTTGGAATTTGGTTGGCGTCTGCATCGCTGCACTGGAATATGGTACCAGGAGCGACTCATCATTCGCCATTGGGAATTTGAGTTTTGGACGGCGTCTGCATCGCTGCACTGGAATATGGTACCAGGAGCGACTCATCATTCTCCATTGCCTGTTGGGGAGAGATGGCTTAGGAGATAGGTTTAGGTCCCTATCACCTAAGGCTTTTCAATTTTATGGGCCGTAAGGGTCCCATAAAAGCATTTTCTCCCTACGGGCCGTAAGGATCCCGTAGGTGTATTTTCTCCTTAGGAGTCGTGAGGACTCGCAAGTATGTTTTTCCTTTGTGAGTTGTAAGGATCCCACGAAAGTTTGTTCTCCTCATGCTTCATGAGGACACATGAGTGGGTCTTCCCAATGGACCATAATTCTAAGGGCGGAGACCAGCCGCATAACTGGTGATTACGGTGGGGGCATGGGTATGATGAGAATTATTTGAGCCCGTGGATTGCATACGGTAGTCAATTTGGGGACTAGACGTAGGGCTGGAAGAATTTTGAGAAATTGGATTTTGGTCGGCGTTTGCATCGCTGCACTGGAATATGGTACCGGGAACGACTCATCATTCGCCGTTGGATTTTTTTTACCGCGATTGCTCTATCATTTCAGATTTTCTTATCGCGAAGATCGCGATTGCCCTATCATTTCAGCTATTTATTCGCAGTTGCCCCATCATTTCGGCTTTATTTTCATATTTATTTTTACTCGCTAATTTTTATTGCGAGTTGCCCCATCATTTCGGCTTTTCTTTTTATTTATTTATTTACACATTCCCCTTTTTTTATTTACACATTTTTTTTCTTCAGTTCAACGACTTAGAGGTCGATTATTCCCAGTTTAATGATATGGTGGTCAGTTATTCCCAGTTTAATGACATGGTGGTCGATTATTCCCAGTTTAATGACATGGTAGTCGATTATTCCCAGTTTAAAGACTTAGAGGTCTATCGTTCCCAGTTTAACGACGTGGTGGTCAACTTTGCTTATCCCAGCTCCTTGAATTTTGATCTTGGTGGAGCCGTGTTGATGACCGTAGCTCTGTGGCTTGCCGATACATCCGAGGACTGTGAGGTTTTTCCAAGCTTGTATTGGTCCTCTGCCCAATCTTTGAAAACACGACAATCTTCAATGGTATGACTCACCACCCTATGGTATGGGCAGTATACGGGATTGCTGGTCATATTCATCTCATGTGGCCTCTTCGGAATTGGCAATTGCAGGCCATTGTTCAAGACTTCCTTGAATATATTGCGGACATCATCCCTCCTGAAGGAGTACACCTTCTTCTTTCTCTCCATTAGAGTAGGTGCCCTTACTGATGCTGGTCCTTGAGGCCGATCAATCTTTAGTTCGCCTTTTTCAGATAATGGCATATGTCTGAGAGGATTAGGTTCCCGAAAGGCTTCGATCTCCATTTGCATAAAATCGGCGGTCGCAGCTTGACTGTTTGCTAACATGCCTTTAGAAAGTTCTATCTCTCTTGTCTTGTATTGCCTTTCGACCCAATCTTTGAAGACGAAGCAGTCCTCAATGGCATGACCTATCACTCTGTGATAGGGGCAGTATTTGGGGTCGTTGGTCATATTCTCTTTCTGCGGTCTTTTTGACTCTGGCAGTTATAGACCGTTTCTTAGGGCGTCCTTGAATATCTTGTGGACTTTGTCCCCTTTGAAGGAATATACCTTATCCAGTTTCTCTTTCAGTGGAAAATCTCCTCTGGTGTATGTATCGGAGGGACTGGAGGCTGATCGCGGCCGTTTTTTGCGAAGGCACTCCGCTCTTAGGTTGAAGGGGGTATCAGTTGGCTGCCTCCGGGTATCAATCCCTGGCTCATGAACCAAAATTTGATTCTGCTGTAATTGCAATCGGGCGACTTGGGTCGCGAGATCTGCCGTGACGTTTGCCAATTCGTCGACCTTAGATTGTACCTTGGCTAACTTCTCATCCCTGTCCTGAAGCTGCCTTTGAAGCCATCGAAATAATGCTTGTTGTGTAGTTCCGGTTATGACAACCGGGTCATCCTTATTGCCCGAGCTCAATTCTGCAGGAACCACAGGCTCTTTTGGCTTATCTGCCTGAGCGAGCTCTTCGTCATTTAGACCGAGTTGACATTGGGTAGCGTCCACCGTATCATCACCCTGGCTGTGAAGCATAGGAGGGTTCGTTTCTTCATGTCTGACCATGTACACAGTGTGGACCACATATCCAGCCATTTCCTCATCTTTGGCGGGGTAACCCTGTTCCTTGAACCTCATGAGGTTCAGCCCAGCAGGAGCCCTAGTCCTTTTGTTGGCTCTGTACCTGAGCCTTTTCTGTCTTAGCTTCTCGATTTTGAGGGCTTGGCGGGCATCCGTTTTCTGGGAAGCCATCGTGAGTCGATTAGCGGGGAGCTTAGAGAAGACACCCAATCGAGCAGTTGTCAGGGGCACCGCTGGAGTTTGCTCGAGATGCCTTATTGCTTTGTTGGTGTTGATGGCCTTTCCCCCAGCTGGGGCCAAGGAGTGTCGTTCAAACACCGACCTGCGTTTGAGTTGGGGCGCCTTCGAGACCACCACATTTGGCCTTTTGCCTTTCGAGACCGGTTTGTCGGTTATCGGAGCTTGAGGTGCAGGGATGACATTAGCCGAGACAAACAGAATAGACCTAAATTGTAGCAGTGGTTCTTCCCACTGTCGTCCGAGACTTGCCCGGAGGACCGTCCTGGAGTCCATCTTCATCGTGTATGAGATGGGAGCTGAGTTCATCTTTGGAGACATTGTTGAGAAGTGATTGCTTGAAAACCTACATGAAAGAGCATTATTTTAGTATAAATATATATATATATATATATATATTGATTGAGTTCGCATGAACGTTTAACCCGAAATATAGGAGGAGAGATTGGTCCCACCGGGCATGCCAGAATCTGTAGGGTGTTTTTCGTCACCCCATTGAGATGGGAATACACACGCGCTTGTCAGGCACATTACAGATTCCCCATGCCTAGGGTAGGCTGGAGTTTATTGATTGTGGGGATCCGAATCTTCGGCAGCTGCGGACTAAGCTGCCGTTAATTACCCCTCGCCTTTGGAGCGAGGGAAGCTCCGATTGACGGGTTAAACTGGTCATGCGAACTCAACGTGCAGTGTTGTGTTTTGAAGAGATTTTGGATATATCGGGGGTCCCGCAGAGTTTTTATGGGGTCCCGCTACCCGGATAGCGGGCTGGGTGTTAAGGGGGCCAGCATCTTCCTAGCGGGGTATGGGGCAGCGCCCCGTTAGAAATTTTTTCTAACGGGGAGGTGTTTTTAGTGTGGAGTATGTGTGTGTGTGTACACACACACACACACACACACATATAAAAGGAAAAGGCATCCAAATGATGCGTTGGGAGGGCAGCGCCTCGCGTGTCTAACACGCGAGCGCTGGGCGCTTAGGCGCTGGCGCACTACATGCCTAGCACGTGGACGCATGGCGCTTGAGCGCTCGCACACCACGTGTCCGGCACGTGGGCGCTGGGTGCTTGAGCGCAAGGCGCTCGAGCGCTAACGCACCACGTGCCCGGCACGTTAGCGCTGGGTGCTTGCGCTCGAGCGCTAGCGCACCACGTGCCGGGCACGTGGGCGTTGGGCGCTTGAGCGCTCGGGTGCCGGTGAGGAAAAGGGGGCTTTTAGTCCCAGAAATAGGATTTAAAATCCCAAAAGAGGATTTAGAGTGGAGTTAAACTCCTAAGATGTTTTGGAGTTGATGAAAGGGGTTCTTCTTTGGAGCCCTGGGTCTTCCCCAAAATGGGGTTTTCGGAGATGAGCCTCCTTCTTCCTCCTCTGTTGGCAGGATCTTGAAGATCAAGAGACATGAGATTTTAAAAATCTCTTCTTTTTGAGATCTGATAGGAGATCTAAGCTCCCCTTTGTGGGTTCTGTGGTGAAAAACTATTTAGTTTTGGAAAAAGAAGAGTAAAACTCTTGATTTAATTCAAAAGAAAGAAGAAGGTTTTAAAACCTTGAGGAAGGAGAAAGATGCACAGGCCCTAATTTTTGGGGAATGAAAAAGTGTATGCTTTATTCATCATCATGTTGCTTTATATAGGCTTATATATTTACATATAGCCCCTTGGGCTTTACAAAATGGCATTTTGCCCATCCCATATCTCATGTGCTATTTCTTTTTGCATATAAGCCATGGGCTTACAAAAATTTAGCTTTATGCCCATTTTGTTTACGTTCATGCATAAAAAATTACATAAAAATTATTTATTACATGATTTCATTTTGGAATGGGAGAGAGCCGGCCGCTTCATGTTCGGACTTGACCTGGGCATGGGCCCACTTGGCTTTGGGTTGACTTTGACTTTGACTTGGTCAACCGGGGTGCAGTTTTCGACTTCAACACAAGTGTTGAGATCTCTGGGAATTTTAGGAATTCGTTAATTTGATCGAATTGTTTAACGTCGTCTAGCTTTCTGTAATGTGATACAATATGTGGAAATCATATAGTTAGGCATGAAATCCATAATATGTGATATTTCGGGTTTATGATGTCTAAGGTAATTGTGGATTCCAAATGTTGTAATTTTTCACTTTCTTTTCTGCGACCGTAAGTGTAATATGTGGTGTATCGCCAATTTCGTTGCTATACATCAACGACAATTGGGATATGCATATTTACTTACGTTGATGACATGTGATGTTATGTGTTGCTGTGATATGTTATATTGGATCGTCGTGATTAGAATAGCCGGGGGTTTTATGAAAGATGCGAGTTTTTATTTTCATTCATGTAAAATTCATTGTATGTAATATTCTTTTATTGGGGCACTTCCGGGTTGAGGATGATGTCACCATTGTTGTATATTATTTACTTTTCTGCATTAGAATAGACCCAAGGCGGGGAGCATAAGTAACCGGGTTCTAGAGTCCAGTGGGAGACCAACTCAAGGAGTCAAGTCCGGGTCTCCTAACTCTAGAATTGGTAGGGTTGCTTGCCGCTCTCGTAGGGGTCTAGGGATGTGGGTTTGGCTATTCATCACGACCGTGGAATCCGTGTTTTTACTGGCTTAAATAAAACACGGAATTCCTAGTATATCCAATATTTCATATGTGATTCTTCTGCTGCTGATATTCTGTGATGTGATCATTTTATATGCGTGAGACGAATGCTTATACTATATATGTATGATATATAAATATTATTGCTTTCGTTTCTTCTATGATGCTTAGGAAGCATAAATGATGGGAATTCATTAATAAGATTAATGAAAAGAAAAGAAACCTAAATGATGTTGTAGAATCAAATTTTCAAAAAGGGTAGCTCTAGTTTTTGCTTTGCATAGCGGTATTCCTTGTAGAATATCCAGCACCTTATTCGATAAGGAAAGGGCCGAGATCCCTTCACCGGGAGTGACCTCTTTAGCGAAACTAGCAGATGCTACAACTCACTCGATTATGTTTTTGATTGCTTCTATAGTTCTTGCTTTGCATAGCGGTATTCTTTGTAGAATATCCAGCACCTTATTCGATAAGGAAAGAGCCGAGTTCCCTTCACCGGGAGTGACCTCTTTAGCGAAACTAGTAAAAGCCTCAAAAACACTCTTTTTCAAAATCACTTGTTTCTACAACGTTATCAAGTTCATTACGCAAAAGGTTTTCACAAAAACCTGTTGTAGCCCTCCGTCATTTCAGATAGAGACTAGTTAGTATTCGTGTTACGTTTGTTGGCATGCGTCAAGGCGTAGTGTACGGTAGCTGATTAGTACTTATCTGTTGCATGAGATGCGATTGGATTAGGGTATTCGTACGGCGTTGTTTGGCATGCGTCAAGGGTCGTACAGGTGGGTTTAATTCAATCAGTAAATAACGGGTTGAACTTGACTAGCGGACTATGGTTTGTTGGCATGCGTCAAGATCATAAGACGCTAGGGGTAAAAAGATTATCGGGAATTTCAAATGTGGAAATTTGCAATGAAATTGCATACCCTCTATGAGATAGTTGGATCCCGATACCCACTGCGAGTAAGAGTTATTCCTGAGAGACTTTTACACATGACAATTAGCCGATCAAGTAGGTGTCTAGAAAGGTGTTAACGGGGTTATGACTCTGAGAAAACGAGGTTTATCTTAATTAGGTCCGTGCGAAAGCACGGGGAACCTCTCTCAAAGTACCAACACTGACTTGGCTGAAAGATTGGCGAACTTGTAAGGTGTAATTAATCCCGACTAGTCTTATCTTTTTGGGTTTAAAGGAAGATTTGATGAAAAACAGTGGGAGCCATATTGATTAGATAAGATAATAACCAATCTAATTTTGCAAGAGCATACGCTAAAGTGTTTTCTTCTCTCTCTCTCCAGGTAGCGATCATGTCAGGCCTTAATCAAGATAATAATATGGATGTATTGACCGAACCCGCTTGTTATATTGAGCAGGGGAACGTTGGTTCCATTCTTTCTTATAATTGTTATAAGACTGAACAGGAAATAGGGAATTGCCAGAATTCACTCGCCGTCCAAACGAAGAATAAGTATAATGATGCATCTTCTTCATGTGGGTTAGTTACCGAGAACCGTTTCTTAGTTCTCTCTGCGTCCTAGGCATTAGATACCGGATCAGGATCCCACATATGCAATATGTTGCATGGGCTAAGAAAAGGTAGAGAACTGGGAATGGGTGATCATTCTGTAAGAGTAGGGAATGGTTCAAATGTTGCAGGAAAAACAGTTGGCGAATATCACCTTGCATTACCAAGTGGTAATACATTGATTCTGAACGAATGCTATTACATACCGAACATGATATGTAACATTATATCAGTTTCTTTATTAAGTAAAAAAGGATATAATTTTGTAGTACAGGATAATGTTATGAATATATTCCTTAATCAAAAGTTGATTGGATCGGGCTCGTTAAATAATGACATATACGTTCTAAATCAAACTACAGTTCTTAATGTGCAAAACACATACAAGAGGAAGAGTTCAGAAATGAACGAATCCTTCTTGTGGCATTGTAGACCAGGTCATATCAATGCGACACGACTAGCTAAGTTACATAAAAATGGATATTTGAATCCGTTCGAATTTTCATCATATGACACTTGCCAGTCATGTCTCAAAGGCAAGATGACCAAAACTCCGTTTAGTGGACACGGAGAAAGAGTTACAGAACTCTTGGGACTGATACATAGTGATGTATGTGGTTCCATGTCTACACATGCCACGAATGGTTCCTCATACTTCATTACATTCACTGACGATCTCTCAAGATACGGACATGTGTTCCTGTTGAAATACAAGTCTGAAGCTTTTGAGAAATTCAGAGAATATAAGCACGAAGTCGAGAACCAAACGGGTAAAAGTATTAAGATCCTTCGATCTGATCGAGGAGGAGAATACTTGAGCAATGAGTTCCTGGACTATCTAAAAGAGAATGAGATTCTCTCTCAGCTTATTCCTCCCTATACACCACAGCACAACGGTGTATCGGAGCGGAGGAATCGCACCCTATTAGATATGGTGCACTCTATGATGAGCACCGCTGGGTTGCCTGTTTCCTTTTGGGGATATGCACTGGAGACAGCTGTAGACCTATTGAATATGGTTCCCACCAAATCTATGCCAACCACTCCATATGAGATATGGAAAGGAAAGAGACCATATATTAATTATGTTAAGATATGGGGTTGTCCGGCATATGTGAAAACTCAAAATCTGGATAAGCTCGAGACAACGTCAGTTCTGTGCAAGTTTATAGGATATCCCAAACATTTGCAAAGGGTATATCTTCTACCACTCCGAGAAACAAAAGGTGTTTGTTTCTCGACATACCACCTTTTTAGAAAAGGAATTTCTTAAGAAAATTAGTGGCAAAAAGGTAGAACTGGAAGAAGTTCCAGCAGCACAGGCTACAACTGACGATTTGGTGGAACCAAAGGATTCGATAGTTCCCAACGAACCTCAGCCACTCCGCCGATCTAGTAGGGTTCCTCATCCACATGAGAAATACTACGGTTTTCTCATTGATGGTGGGAGCGAGGACTGCATCATGGTATATGTTGACCCGACTAGCTTCGAGCAGGCCATCACGAGTGGGGACTCTGTGAAATGGCTGGATGCAATGCGATCTGAGATGGAATCCATGTACACCAACAAAGTATGGACTTTGGAAGTTTCTCCTGAAGGGATAAAACCCATTGGGAGCAAATGGATCTTTAAGAAGAAACTTGGTGTAGATGGAAAAGTTGAGACTTTCAAAGCTAGACTTGTTGCAAAGAGTTTTCGTCAATGACCAAGTGTGGATTATGACGAAACCTTTTCTCCAGTGGCTATACTTAAGTTCATCCGGATCTTACTTGCCATTGCTGCATACCATGACTATGAAATCTGGCAAATGGATGTTAAGACCGCCTTTCTAAATGGTGATTTAGAGGAGTGCGTGTACATGACTCAGCCAGAGGGCTTCGTAGACAGTGGGAGCAGTGGAAAAGTGTACAAGTTGCTTAAATCCATCTACGGGTTAAAGCAAGTATCGCGGAGTTGGAACATTTGTTTTGATGTTGTAGTCAAAGAGTTTGACTTCATAAAAAACGTAGATGAACCTTGTATATACAAGAAGGTAGCAGAGAGTAAGGTTGTCTTCCTCGTATTGTACGTAGATGGCATACTCTTGATAGGAAACGATGTTCCTATGCTGCATTCGGTCAAGCTCTTCTTATCACAAAGATTCTCAATGAAAGATCTAGGTGATGCCTCCTGCATTTTGGGGATTAAGATCTATAGAGATAGATCTAAACGGATACTGGGATTGTCCCAATCCAAATACATTGACACCATACTAAAGAGGTTTAGTATGGAAGAATTCAAGCGTGGGAATTTTCCCACGATCTATGGACTCACTCTCTCCAAAAAGATGTCTTCTAAGACTGATTTGTAGAGAGCTCGCATGCAAGGGATACCCTATGCATCGGCAGTAGGCTCTATCATATACGCGATGCTATGTACCATACCCGATGTAGCATACTCACTATGTGTAGTGAGTAGGTATCAAGCAGATCTAGGAGAGAGTCACCGGATAGCTGTGAAGAACATTCTCAAGTACTTGAGAAGGACAAAAGAGATGTTCTTGGTGTATGGTAACAGAGAACTCCAGGTGGAGTCCTTTACCGATTCGAGCTTCCAAAGTGATAAGGACGACTCTAAATTGCACTTGGGATTTGTCTTTACCCTCAATGGAGGGGCGGTTTGTTGGAAGAGTTCCAAACAGGAAACCGTCACAGACTCGATGATGGAGGCTGAATACATCGCTGCCAACGATGCTGCCAAAGAGTTTGTCTTGATAAAGAAGTTCATTACAGAACTTGGAGAAGTTCCGTCCATCGAGCATCCAATACCTTTGTATTGCGATAACAATGGAGCTGTGGCTTTGGCCAAGGAACTCAGGTCCCATCAGAGATTCAGGCATATTCTGAGGCGCTATCACCTGATCCGGAAGATAGTTGATCGTCGGGAGATCGAGGTCAGGAGAGTTGACACGAAGGATAACACTGTGGATCCATTCACAAAGGCCATTCCCCAGATACAATTTGAGAGACTCTTCGGGATGTTGGGTATGAGATACTACAACAGTTGGCCTTAGTGCAAGTGGGAGATTGTTAGTTATGTATATGCCCTAGAGGCCATTGTTGTACATATGATGTATATTGTAGTAGATGCTTGGATATATATAGAGAGGACTTTCTTGCTCGATATGATAGTATGCTATCTGGTTTTACTTTGTCTTAACATGTTGAATGGTATTGGGTTACTGTCTTGCTCTCACATGTTGATAAAGCCCTTAGGATATGTACTTGACTACTGGGACTATGATGCAGATCATACTTATGGGGCCAGGGTAGTCTACGAGTACATCCTATAACTGTTCCTAGTCGAGGGTGTATCGAGACAGGGCATCGATACTCCAGAGTAGACTAGCGTATACGCATCTTGACACATGTGATGGGCAATGGATGATCCCCCATCCATTAGTATTTGACATCATAGATGGTATACGAGTGCTCAGTGGAGACTGGGTACACTGAACGGACTCACCGAGAACTCCTTGTTGGTATTATACCTATCGTCAGATAGCAGTTCTCTGGTGACACTGGTACATGTTAGTCTGTAGACCCGAAATCGTCATAGAGTCTTGTGTGATTCCCACTGTGCTTTGATTTCCACCTTACCACGTTCAAGAGAACGTGCAAAACGGTGGCTTTTAGGTACAGTCCCGAATCACATGGAGGCAAGGAGCGATAGGAGAGGTTTCGTCTCTCTTGGTATTGGGGGTTGATGTTGCGCTGTGTTCGATTGGCTATAACTGGAAGTCCTTGGCCGGGGCTGATATGGAGATATACTGGTAAGTGTTATCAGTAGTTTCTCGACCCGTTATGAGCCTCACATCGACACGACTTATCAGTTACTGGGGTCTGACGTTTACCGCCCCTAGACTGGATATGCGACATATCAGATGAAGAGACCGGACTGTACGGTAGTGTTACTGATTGGATTTACAGGAGTTAGAGCAGACCTGCTTGTTGATCTTCTGACCGCTTAATACCCGGGCGGCCGTTACGTTTAGCTGACCGCTTGCGGCTTGTTGGTGTTTGATGTGATCATCACCTACTGCCGGCGTATTGACGAGTCTTTAGAGTCCTACATAGAGGTTTTCAGGCTCAGGCAAAACGGATTAGGAGCACATATGTGATATGTTCGGGATCGAGATTGATACGAGTATGTGATACCGTATTCTATTCTCGCGATATGTGATATCGGCCAGTTATATGTGATATAGCCGGGTTATCGGATCAAGTGTTGATTCGATGAAATAATATATAATATATATGTCTATATAAATATATATATTATATGCTCACTTAAATATTTATTATTCTCACTTATGATGCATTTAACATATATGTGATACATGTTTATTGTATTGTTTTCTTTTGTTACATAAATATTATATATGTGATATATAATATTGTGACATGCTAGGTTATACATGCAACAAGGATGTATGAGAATTATACCATGCTACATATAATGTTTGGGTTTAAATTCTTAAGTAATTCAAAAATGTGGAAATGAGTCATGGTGGAAGCTTCATGAAGCTTGTTGATAACCATTGACAAAGTCCACCCTTTTTGTTTTGCTTAAGATATTTTCTAACCCAATCATGCCACATAACTATGGTTAATTCTCTACAAGGGTTAGGTATTTACATATACTAACCAAGGGTTGCATTTCCAAGCTTATCTCATTCATTCATCTTCTTCTTCCTCATCTCATTTTTGCTCTCTAGATTTTGAGACCAAGAAGAAAAATAGTGAGAAATTAAATACTAAAGTGAGCTAAATTCCTACTTCATCATTCTCTTCTATACCAGCCATATAGATTAGTGTGTTAGCTTCACTAATTCCGT
This sequence comes from Agapanthus africanus, assembly GCA_030015575.1. NCBI lineage: Eukaryota > Viridiplantae > Streptophyta > Magnoliopsida > Asparagales > Amaryllidaceae > Agapanthus > Agapanthus africanus. Next base: position 82,270,851 of record JASDDO010000031.1, on the reverse strand, counting down.
ATTAGTGAAGAGTGAGCTTGAGTTCGTATTTTCTCGACGTAGATCATCACAGACTTTGAAGACTTCAAGCAAGAATGCATCGTATATCTTGTGGAGCCTCTCAAGTGTTTGGGAGCTCATGGATCGCAGCGAAGGGACCACTACTCGGAGCTTTTGAAGCGAAGGAACGGACTACAAAGGTTGTAATTCCTATCACTTAAATGTAAAGATATTTACATGCAAAATTAACCCTAATTCTCTAGTTCGATTACTTGGTTGGTTTGTTTAGCACCCCAAAATTTTTAATATAGTATGTTTGATGCTTACCAAAACCTTGCTATGGTGCTAAGCTAACCCTACATTATATACGTATATCTTGAATCTCGTGAAGCTCGTGTTGCTGTTGTTCCGTGGCATTACGGAATATCCTGATTACATAATAAAACTCCCGCAATCGAGCTTATATTTATACTTGTACCTATGCTTATGCTTATGGTTATGCTTATATTTATAGTTGAACTTGTATTTATACTTACACTTATTCTTATAGTTACCAGCACTGAAATACCGAATGTCATGATACTCCAGTTATCTTGCACTGATTAAAACATGCTACTTATTTGACATGCATATTACAGTTTACTGTACACAATTATTCTTATGTCTAATATTATATATATGATGTTTCATTTCAAATATTTGTTTTATATAAAATAGGAACTTACCGAACTTTAGTTCGCTGACGGCATTCCTGTTTTCATGTTTTCCTTTTTTTATAAATGTCGTCAGACAACTTTGGGACATGTGACGAGGCTAGGTACGAGATGATACCAATCGAGAAGGATAGTCAATATCTTTCGAGTCAGGTTGAGCTCTAATTTTCCTTTTCAGTAAGCATGACTCTTGTTTAAGTCTATATTTCATTATTAATTTCTTGAATTTTCGAACCGTGTTCAGTTATCGTTTTTGGGACTATATTATAAATATTGCTGGATATTTTATAAGTTTTAAAAATTCTTGAACTATAATTTTCTTTACTGTTCATATAGACGCTTAGCGTATTCATGTCGAGAAAGAGTCATTCTCGATATGAATATGTTGCGGATTTGTCACTCTCGCTTTTGGGAAACGGGACGCGACAGTCGCAAAAAGGCACATAATAAAGAGGCCTTTTTTCTGCAACCAAAAGTAGTATCGAATCGAGGGAGACGATCTCGATCGGAGAGATACTTAGAAGTAGTCTATGTTGAAAGGATGCTACTTTGCAGCTAATCTTGATCATGATGCATCTTATTTACCAACAATCATTTACTTCGTATATTTTGAATTTATTCTGGAATTTTGATATTTTGAATTTCTCATATAGGGACACAGAGTAAATTTTATTCAACACCATTGATTTTTCAGCTTTTTCAACATAACACCATGAACTTTGACAATGCTGCGAAACCTTGATGAGCTAGCGATGTTTGAAGAAAGTGTTTGGTTTGAGTTTAATTTAAGAAGATTTAGGGTTTGATTTAAGAAGAATTTGTGTCTCGTTTTCCATACAAGTCATTATCAATATGTTATATCTCATAAAAAATCCTAGAAAATTCTCTCTCTCTAATCAAGAGGAACCAAGTGGATCACCTTGTCACTGATCCTAAATTCTCACTAGATAATTTCCATCAACACAAATTTTCACACTTTTTCTAGATCTTAGAAAATGATGTGGCTATTTCTCAAATTTTTGAATTATTTTTTTGCCAGAAAAAAAGAAAGAAAAAAGGATGAAGAAGAAGAGAGGAGTACATGCATGCGTGCCCATTTAAATAATAAACTTGCATCCTATTAATGTTTACAAACATAGTGTCAAATAACTGTGGTGTGAATTGCTAAAGCTCCCATATCTACCACCTACGCAACATTATATTTCTGAATCCAACCTTCATGAAAGTCAAGAACAGGCATGAGATAATCCGGCGCATTTTGCAATATCTGAGCACCCAAGGCCTCGTCGAAAAGGGCGAAGGGATGAGCAAATTGGTTACAACTAGACTCTGCACTGAGTTTTGCAGCAGGGTTTACTACGATAGCAGTACCCGCGATCTCAGACCCCATACAAATTTCCTGATCCATCGATTCTTCGCCGTCGGAGCTGAACATAGAATATTTCTCAATGCTATCAACAACATCGGAGTATTGTCCGGTAAGCTCCTGCACGAGAGCTCGGAACATCGATGCACTAGTTTTGATTTTCAATGGGCTAGAGATGTACACCACCTTCATAGGCTTCTTTTGATACTTGGTTTTGTTAATTGGGCTCTTCTGGTTCACCCTAAGCTTCTCCATCTTTATAAATTGAGGGAGGAATATATATAATGTATAAGCGATGTTCTTTTTGAGATAAATATTGTAGTGGTGTTGCCAATAGAAACAATGCTAGCTATTATATAGACTAGGGTATTTGGTGAATCAAAGAGTTGTTTCCTAGAAAGGAAAGAAGGTGGAAAAAACCCGTGTAATTAAGTATTCGACGTCGACTTTGGGTAAGGAATGAATATAGAAGTTTCCGAATATAAATTACTCGTAAACAAATATTTTTCAGCAATTACAACGGATACGAATATAATACTTTGTGGATTAAAAAAAGCAATACATGGTAATTTCATACAACACGGCCTATTAGACCCCATCTTTAAAATTTATATTTACCATGGATGTTCCAAAGATATAAATAATCCCTTAGTTTCCTAATTCAAGGATGGTTGTATAGAATTTTGAGCGTATCTTATGATCTATTCTAAGGAGAAATTCAAAATAAATTAATAAAATAAATAAAATTTCTACAATCTATTTTTTATTTTAAATTTGTACATCATCATTCACACTTCTCTCTCATCCCCCTCCCTTCAAAAAAGAAGTATCTATCATGGAACTCGAAACTTTAAAAATGAAAAATATTACAAAACCCTCTTAATATTTATTTATTTATGCATTTTATTTCTAATAATTCAATCCTTTCTTATCTCTCACACGCATCATCATCGTATACTCTAGTGTGTATATAGTAATTTTCTAGATAACTTTTACGTCTCTTCGACAACGATTGTCCATAGAATTTAACATCTCAATAATTTCATTATAGTGACCTATAAATAAAGACATTTCCACTTGCCAATTGGCTAAATCATGCAAGATGATGCCACCATTCCTTTCTCTAATGACGTAATAGGAAAATAGATTGGTGCATATACTGAGACCACCAATTTATATTCTATCATTCTCGAAGACTAGGGGTTAGTTGCAATTGAGGTTCATGGTCTTCTAGATCTTTTAATATAGAAAAAGAAAACAAGAAAATTTCCTTCATCAAATTATTGCAGCTCATAATCCAAGCAAATATTCCTATCATCTTATAGCTAACCCCAAAAGTATTAAACATAGCATGTTATATCATTCTTTTGAATATGGTATTTCAAAATGGAAAAGAGTGCGAAATGATAAGAGGGAGAGAAGCTTTCACTTTTTCCTAAAATTCCAATTGCAGAGTCAGTTACAAAACATGTAATGCCTAATTTCTAAGTAACCTTATAAACAATATAAGATATGCGGAGATAATTCAAAATCTGAATCTATACAAGAATAATTTCAAAATAGGAAAGAAAAAGGAGTTAACAAAAGAATTGATAGGTTTGTCACAATATTTATTTATTTGTTGATAAATTAATTAATTGACTTTGTCACAATATTTATCTACCTTATTTGTGAGCAAATTGATTGATTGATTTGTCATAAATATTATTTTCTTTATTTGCATCAATTTGCTGTAATTGGTCCTTTAATTAAGGATCTAGTATAATCTTGTAATGCGTATAAATTGTATGAAATGAAAATAGAAAAGTACTCTGCATTTTCACAACATTTTCTATCTTTTGCATACTATCAGAGATACCCCTCAAACTCCTAGCTGTCATCCAACCAATACCCGTGTTCCTCCATCATCTTCAAGTGTTATAGAAGTTAGCTGTTAGATTGTGGCAAAGCTCGCCACACTGTGTTGAGGTGTTGACACCGGTTTAATCACACTTATCAGCCCCGAGGATATCCCTAAGGCCCTTGCTGCTATGACTATTGCTGATACTCAGGATGCCGAATGGTTTCCCGACCCTGAGGTCTCTTTTATATGACCAGTGATGCATGTATACTCTTAATTACAATTCCATATCATGGTAAAGACTCTGTTATGGTTGGAAATGGAAATCGATTACCTATTACACATATTGGTGATGTTTCTATTTTTAATGGCCCGTCGAAAATTATTCTCAAAAGATACTCTGCCTGTGCCTCATATTAAAAAAGAACTTGCTATTTGTCTCTAAACTTACCCGTGATTCTACTTGCAATATTGAATTCACTGCTAATGGTTTTATTATTAAGGATCCTCTGAGCCAGAAAATCCTAGCAACGGGGAGTGAGAGACGGCCTTTATTTGCTGGATGGTGGTCCCAAAACCGCTTTCTTTTCTATTTTCGAACTACTTCAGAGGCCCCAACATTTGGGTCATCCAAATAACCGTGTTGTTCGCTTTCTTAATGAGAGTAAATTTATTCGAGTCAATAGTTGAAATAAAAAGTCTTCAAATTGTTGCACTTGTCAAATATCAAAAAGTTGTAAGCTTCCTTTCTTAGGGTCCTCTTCAAAGTTTGATAAGCCTATCGATGATTCATTGTGATCTTTGGAGACCTTAAATTCAGAGGTAAGTAGACCGCACAAGGAAAAGTCTATCAAAGCATGTAGACGGCTTTCTCTTAGAAGTGTTATTAAAATACAAATCCACGGATGTTATCAACCTAGCTCTGATACCATATTAAATTTAAATATATTCACGAACGAGGGGGTGATTATATGTTTATAGCACACACAGGCTTTTGATATAAGTGAGTTTCATTAATAAAACTCAAGCCTTGTTGAGTTTTATCCCATCTTATATTTTATACCCATGTATCTCTTATAGTTTTTCCAATGTGGGACTATTCCCAAACACATCTCAACACCGTGGATGATTTTTTGCATTATATATGGTTTTATCCCTTAAAAAGAAAATTGGTTTTTTCCATTGCTTTTTAGTATTTAAAAGGCACGTTGAGAAACAATGCAGCACTAAAATAAAATATTTTCAATCGGATGGAAGGGACGAATCTTCTCGTAAAGAATTTATTGATTTTCTTGTTCAAGAAGGAATAGTCCTTCAGCTATCATGTCCACATGCCTCTCAGTGGAATTAGGTTTTCGAGAGACGAAATCGTTATATAGTTGAACTTGGATTGACCATGCTTTACAATAGTTGTGTTCCCATACAATTTTGGGTTGAAGTTTTTCCACGACAGTGTTTCTAATCAACCGGCTTCTGTTGAGCGCTTTAAATTTGGATTGTTCATATTATCTTTTATTTGGCAGAATACCAAATTATTCTTGTCTCGGAATATTTGGATGTTGTTACTATCCTAATTTAAGGGCATATGCTAAAAATAAATTGCAACCTGGCTCACTTCCATGTGTTTTCTTTGATTATAATGATAAGCATAAAGGGTATAGTTGTTTCCATCCACATACTGGGAAAATCTATATTTCTCGGAATGTTGTTTTTGATGAAACTTTATTTCCATACTACAGCGAGAAATGCTCCGACTCTTCAATAAATTCTATTGATCCTGAATCTTCATCATATGCTATTGATAATAATGATCTACGGTTTTTTTCTAGTGATGAAAGTTTTGCAGGAGAGCTTTAAAGGCAAGAGCCATCCTCTTCACCCAATGATGATATCGCAATGTCCTCTTCTGATGTTGCTGGTTCTGATATTATTCAACCATATTCTAATCATCATTCGATATAAACATGATATGTCATAGGCTATCCATGAATGTCATAGGCTGTACCAAGAAATTAAGGAGTTAACAAAATAATAATTTCAAGAATTCTATGTGGGAGCTTATACCGAGAACCCTATTCATTAATGACTTTCGTTGGGTTTATAAAACCAAGCTCAGGGCTGATGGTGCTGTGGAGCTTTTGACAGCTCGCCTGGTAGCCAAAGGCTATAAACATCAAGAAGGTATTGATTTTTCAGAAACATTTAGTCTAGTTACTAAATTAAGAAGCATTCGTCTTATTTTAACTTATGCCACAATTAAGCAATGACCAATTCAACAATTAGAGTAAGCATTGCTTTTTTGCATGGTTTTCTAACAAAACCGGTTTTCATGGATCAATCATATGGATTTATTGATGCTTAATTTCCTCCACATGTTTGTAAATTGAAGAAGGATCTTTATGGCTTAAAACAGGCCTTACGAGCCTGGTTTGATATGTTCGTGACTTTTCTTCTCACTTTGGATGTTTTTAGTTGTGTCGTTGATCCGTCTCTATTTATTTGTCATAATGAGCATGGTACCATATTGCTTCTTTTGTATGCAGATGATATAGTACTTACTTGGAGCAATCCTATTTTCTTGCAATTATTTATTGAGGATCTTGGATCTGAATTTGCAATGAAGGACCTTGGTCCTATTCATTATTTTCTTGGAATTCAGGTCACTCAAACACCTTACAGATTATTTTTATCACAATCCAAATATGATAAGGATATTTTTCGCCGTGCTCAAATGGATACTTGCAGTTATGCTTCGACACCTATGGCATTAAAACCCAATCTTCATTTTTCAGATGAATCATACTCTGATCCAGCGCATTATCACAGTATTGTTGGAGCTCTCCAATATTTAACATTGACATGGCCGGATCTTTCTTATTTAGTGAATATGGTATTCCAGTACATGCACTCTTCCACCATGAGACACTTTGTTGCATTTAAACACATTCTTATATATCTTCATAGCACTCTTAAAGGATTACGCATATTGGCTAATAGTTCAATCGATTTATATGCATTTGCTAATGCAGATCGGGACGGATGTCCTTCAACACGTAGCTGGGTTGTGCATTTTTCTTGGTGGCACATGCATCTCATGGAGTGCAAAGAAGCAACACATATTTGCTAGATCTACCGCTGAAGCTGTGTATAGATCCATGGCGTCCGCAGCCGCTAAACTTCCGTGGCTTGGCTTTATTCTTCGAGATATTGGTGCTTGTTTAACTAAACTGCCTACCTTATTCTCATAGAACATGAGCGCACTATATATGTCCGTGAACCCAATTTTTCTCGCTGGAACAAAACATATCGAACTTGATTATCATTTTATACGTGAAAAAGTTGCATTAGGACTTCTTCTTACTCGATTCATTTCTTCAAGACAGCGATTAGCCGGTCTCTTCACCACATTGCCACGAGAAGTTTTTCGAGATCCGATTTCCAAACCGGGCTTAACTGCTGAGCCCTAGCATAGTTTGAAAGGGAGTTTAGAAGAAAAGATATGTGAAGATAATTCAAAATCTGAATCCATACAAGAATAATTTCAAAAAATGAAAGAAATTAAAGAGTTGACAAAAGAATTGATTGATTTGCCACAATATTTATTTATTTGCTGACGAATTAATTAATTGACTTTGCCACAATGTTTATCTATTTTATTTGTGAACAAATTAATTGATTGATTTGTCACAAATATTATTTTCTTTATTTGCATCAATTTTCTGTAATTGGTCATTTAGTTAAGGATCTAGAATAATCTTATAACGTGTATAAATTGTATGAAATGAGAATAGAAAAGTAATTTGTATTTTCACAACATTTTCTATCGTTTGTAGAGTGATGGAGGTCGGAATCTCCCTTAAATGTTGTTCTCCGTCGATCTTGAAGGCCAGCCGTGTCAAACGGTTGAGATGTGATGTGAGGATTGAACATTTGGATGTCAATGGGTTGTTGGTTGTCGTTGATACCGAGCCACCTGCAAGGGAAGTCCCGGGATGGGAAACCACCGTAGGACCCTCCGACGATCAAGTACTGAGGAGTAATTGGGCAGAGTAGCGGTATATTGGAAATGAGTCCGACGTAGCTGAGTCGTATGGAAGAGGGTTTTTTTATAGCGGTCACCTGGAGTGAGACGACGCGAGATTCTCACCATCCGTTACGCCCCCACGTTACGTTCACGTTGATGGCGGGATACGCCCATAAATAGCGAGATACGCTAGCGTGGGAGGCGGGACGTGGAGCGGCAGAGATCTCGCTATGGCGAGATACACGAAGCCGTTACGGGGATGCTCGGGCTCCGTACTCCCGGCCAAATAGGGACGCTGATGAATCTCAAATATAGGATAGCTCAGAGACGAGCAAACGAGTTGAGGAGTCTCACCTATAGGTAGCTCGGAGATGAACTATTGGCCGTCGGTCAGCCGAAAGGGGAACGTACTCTGGGGAGGTCTTCTAAAAGGTCAGGCGCAACCTCGGAGGCGAGGTGCCGAGGAATGTCCCCATGCATCATACTTATTCCAGCTTCACGGCCCCCGGGAATCTAGCGGGCTTACGTGGATGACACGTCATCCACTACGTATCGTGATATGGGGTTCCCATTTACGAGAATCATCATTAGCCCCCACTCTTGTTCCGTCCTATTTGGCCAGACCGAGAGTGATCGTCATCCCGGTTTTTAATAATTCAGCTCGGTGCCGATGATTCTCCATATAGAGTTCTCTAAGGATGACGCGACGTTTGGCGACTGTGCCTCCCCGATTCCTAACCCCATGTGGCGGTTCATGAAGCGCCCTGGTTCCCACGCGTATCTTTGGTGACGTCAACGGATCGGCAAAATGATTGCGCTTTAAAGAAGACGCAGCTTCGCTCGCTCGGTCTGTTGGCCTTCGTGCCATGTGTCCGCTGCGGGGTGGCGGGATGCAAGGAGTCGTCAGTTGAATCCGAGTGAGAGGGAGGTGTCCAATGGTCGGTCGCTACGTGGAGTCCTCGTGGCCGTTGGGTGCGACGCTTCATTTCGGCGGGAACGGATTTGGGCCGTTACATGGTTTTTTGCCGAGTGTATAAATAGGGGAGGCCATCCCTTGGCAGACATTTTGTTAGTGTATATGCCCTAGAGGCCATTACTGTATCATACTAGTTTGTATATTACTTAATGGAAGCTTGGGATATTCACCTTGTATAGACAATCTTGCTCAATATAGTAGTATGCTACTTGGTTTGTTTCTGCTTTAATGTGTACATGTGTTTATTTTAGTATATCACCTATACACATTAGTGGAGCCCTTAGGATCTTTGCTTGATTACCAGCGTTGTGATGGCAGTCACACTCATGGGGGCTGGGTAATCCACAAGTACATCCTTATGCAGGTCCCTAGTCGTAGGACTATCGAGACAGGGCATCGATACTCCGGAGTAGACTAGCGTATGCGCTTCTCATCCCAGCAGGGGAGACGGTCTGTCCCACAGCCGTCAGTACGTCGTACTTGAGATAGTATGCGGGTGCTCGTTAGGTTACGAGTACACTGGACAGGACTCGTCGAGAACTGATGGTTGGTACTATACCTATCGTCAGTTATCAGTTCCCAGGTGACATGAGTACAGCTTAGTCCGCGGACTTGACACTGTCACTTCGCCTCGAGTGTGTTCCCACTGTACTTAGATTACTACCCTACCACAGCTCAAAGGAGTCGTGCAAACAGGTAGTAGTTGGGTGCAGTCCCGAAGCACTTGGAGGCAGTGACGGTTAGACAGGATTCGTCTCTCCCGGTATTGGGGGTTGATATCGCGCTGTGTCTAGGAGAGCCATTACACAAAGTCCCTGGCCAGGGCAAGCGAGATATGCTGGTAGGTTTCCAGTGTTATCTCAGGGTGTTCTGGGCTACACTCCGACACGACTTGTACCGCTATTAGGGGACTGACGCTTACCGCCCCTAGACCCGCCATGCGATATTCTCAGACGAACAGACCGGAATGTACGGAGATTGTCACATTCAGGCTCAGTAGGAGTTCAGATAGGTTTCACCTCGTCCGTCTTCTTATCGGCATCTACCTGGGGACCGTTACGCACAGCTAGTGCCGCTTGCGGTCTGTGGTTAAACCCACTGCCAGCATAGTGTCGAGTCTTTAGAGTCCCACACAGAAAGCTATTCGCCTTTAGGCAAAAGAGTAGAGGTCGCATGGTTTTGCGACAGGGTTCGGTCACATTCGTGCACTTGTGCACGTTTAGTGTCCGGGCAGTTAACACTAGCGGGCTTTGGTTTAAGCCAGATCCTAGTGTACGTTTTGGGATTGGTTTTATCTCGTTTGTATTCGTGTTCCTCGGAACGCGGATGCGGATGTGTATGCACAGTTGACAGAGAGACAGAGGCAGAGGATTCTCATTGGGGTTGTTGACTGTTGACTATTGACTTTTGCTAAACCCTAATGAGAATAAGAAATATGATTAATGATAATATTAATTAAGTATTATTGTGACATGGTTGTTGATGGGTTGACTTTGTTGACTTGTTGACTTTGTTGACCGGTTGACTAGGTTGGACTAGTTGACCATCATCATTACAATGGCTATCATTTCATGGCAAAGACTTTTACTTGCTTGTTTCTTTTTGCAAAATGAGTGCATGAAATGTTATGGCCATTTTGACTTGAACCATCACATAATACTCAATTACTATTATGAGTTATCATGATTTTAGATTATGAGAGCTAGGATGGCAAAAAAGTGGCTCATTCTCTCATTTCCTTTCTCTCTCTTGCTTGAGCTCTCCCTCTTCCTCTTGCTCTTTTTCTAATCTATGGTTCACTTGTCTCATGTGTTGAGAAGCAAGAACCATAGAGATAAAACCCAACACACTCCTCTACTCATTCTAGTTCACAAGGTTTAGCAAACCAAGTGTTCTAGTTTCTTCTAGTTTGAAGTGAAGCCAAAGGTAAAAGCTTTCAGGTGGATCCATCTTCGGCGCAAGGAGACGACGAGGTGAGGCCGATCCGACCACCGCAAGGAGTTGAAGACGAAAGAGTTCAAGTTAAGGTATAACCACCTAACCGAGTAGGTAAAACTCTTGTTAGGTTTGTTAGATAGTTGTTTAACAAAGATCCATATTTTGAGTCCATGTTACCACCTCTTGAAAAATCGTTTTTCATCATTTCCGCAAGCCCGTAAGTACCGGGAGAGGTAACGTGGACTTACAGTGGTATCAGAGCCTAGTTAAACACTATCTAACATGTTAGCGAAGTAACTAGAAGTTCGATCGGAGAAAAAGTCGCGAAACACGCCCGAAATGTATACTTTCTGCCGAATTTTTTTTCTGTTCCAAAAATAATAAATCTTGCCTTAAAATTCGTCTCAGGGTTTTTAGAGCACACTGTAGGAAAATGGTCCAGTGAGCCGATCAACGCGCCGCGGAACCGCGGCAGGAGCTTGCTCCCGCCGCGGATCTGCGGCCGAGTTGACTCGGCCGTGGGCGATTTTTCATGCAGTTTGTTCAGGTGGGTGTTTTGGGTTTTTTACAGTATGTGTTTTCAGCCCAGATTTTCCAGAAAGCAAAATTTGTTTTTGGGGCTTAAAAATCCGTATTTTGATTGAACTTCTAAAGACTTAAGCTAACGGGTATATATCTGTGATGTGATATATGTATTGAACGTCTGCTAATCGCTATACGTCGATTAGTAGGGGTTATATATATCTGTGATCTGTAATGTTGATGGTATGTGTATATGAATTCATTGGATTGTCGCGGGTGAATAGCCGGGGGTTGTGAGATGAGAGTTTTCTTTTCTTTCAATTCATGTAATTTGTAATTGATGTAATATTATTTATATGGCCGCACAACCGGGATGAGGTTGTAGCCGTCATTGTATAATTTCTTTTACTGTTTTTGCTCCAAGGATAGACCCATGGAGGGGGTGCACAAACTACCGGGTATCTCGAAGTGCCGAGTGGCCTACTCACGGTGTTGAGGGAGGTTGCTTCGCTTTGGGTACTTGGCGGGTAGTTTGCCGCACCCGTAGGGGTCTTGGGTGGGGTATTGGCTATTCACCGCAACCGTGTAATCCGCTTTTCGTTACAGGCTCGTACGAATTGCGGATTCCTAGTATATCCAATGTGTTCATCTGTGATCTGGAATGGCTATCATTGCATGTGACGAATGTGTATATCTATATATGATATCTATTTAGGCGTTGCTTATGTTTTGCATCCGCGCTAGTCCAGCCCCCGCTCTGTCGTTAGTTAAGTAACCTAACGGGTAATGACGGGGCCCCGTGGCGAATGCGGATGGCATAAGCGTACGTCATATTTTCGTTGTTTTCTGCAATGGTAGGATTAAATGATGGGACACATTAAATTAATGCAAGAAAATAAACCAAAGTTGATTCGTTGGAACACTTTCAAAACCACTCGGTTTCTTTTCAAAAATAACTTTTAAACGCGGAGCTTAAGCCACTCCTTTTAAAAGCTATCTCGTTCCATCGATTATATCAAGTTCACTACGTTCACGGTTTCGCCAAAACCATTCGTATCCCTCCGTCATTTCACATGGATGGTCAATAGTATTCAAGCTATGTTTGTTGGCCAAAGTCAAGGCATAGTGATTGGTAGCTATTGGATATTCATGTGCAGCATAGATAGATGTATTGGTTTGGGACAGTCGTACTGCCTTGTTGGCCAAAGTCAAGGGTAGGTACGGGTGGGTTCAAATTAACCTGGAGAATGACGGGTAGAACTTGACATGTGACTTATGATTTGTTGGCCAAAGTCAAGGTCATAAGAGCATGGGGCAAAAATCCACATCGGGAGTTTCAAAAGAACTGAAACTTGCTAGCGCTGCATACCATTTGGAGTGTGATTATTCTGGTAGAATTCCTTTAGTTTTGTCACGCAATGATATTTGGATTCCGATCCTACTGTGAGTATATGCTACTCCTTGGGAAATTTCCCACTTAACGATCAATGCTATAAACCAATTAGGTGTCTAGAAAGGTGTTAGCGGGGCTACGCCCACAGGGAAAAGAGGTTATTTAATTAAGGAACTTCGCGAAAGCGTTGGAAAACCTCCCTCGAAGTACCGACACCAGCCTGGCTGAACGGTTAAGCAAGAATTGTACGGTGAGATTGATCCTGACTAATTCTTCCTTTTTGGTTTGAGGAGGGATTCAAGAGACAGTGGGAGCCATCCTGTTTAGACAAATTAAAAACCACTCTAAACTTGCAAGAGCATCATGCTAAAGTGTTTCTTCTCTCTCTCCTAATTGTAGCGACCAAACATCATGACTGGACTTAAGTTACTACTAGATAAAAACACATTGACAGGGCCAAACTATAAAGATTGGCTCAGGAATGTCAAAATGGCAATCACTTATGACAAGTTGGGGTATCTCTTCACCACCAAAGCTCCCCCTGTCCCAGGTCCCAAAACCAGCGTCGCGGATAGGGAAATCCGTAAGACCTGGGAAATCGATTGCGCGAAGGCCAAGTGCCTCGTGCTTGCCTCTATGGACAATGAACATCAGAGGAGGTACGAGAATATGGACCTTGAATCCATATTTCTCCATACAAAAGAACTGTATGGAGAGCAATCTCGTATCGCCAGATACGAAGTCTCGAAAAAGCTGTTTTCGGCGAGATTGGCCGTCGGATCATCGGTAGCGGAACACGTGCTTAAGATGATTGGCTTCATTGAGGAGCTCGCGGATCTAGGGACCACGTTAGAGAACGAGCTCTACACGGACTTGATTCTCCAGTCCCTTCCTTCCACTTACGCCCAGTTTATCCTGAACTTCAACTTGCAAGAAAAAGAAGTTGAACTTTCAGAACTCCTCAACATGCTGAGGAGTACAGAGGGCACCCTACAGAAAGGTAGGGAAACATCCACTTTTTTTGTAGGAGAATCTTCCTCTTCTAGGTTCAAGACGAAAGCCAAGGGAAAGAAGAAGAAAGCCCCCGCCAAACCAAGGGGCGGTGTTAGTAAAGTGGATACGAAGGGAAAGAAAAAAGCAACAAAGATAGCGGGAAAGCTTGTGGGAAAGGAAGAATGCTTTTACTGTCACAAGAGTGGACACTGGAAAAGGGATTGCAGGGCTTGGAAGGCCAGAACCCAGGATCTGAAGCAAGTTGCGGCTTCAGCTTCAGGTGTGTATGTTATTGAAAACTGTCTATCAATAAACTCTACATCCTGGGTATTGGATGCCGGATCAGGATCTCATATCTGTAATTCTTTACAGGCGCTGAGAAGGCGTAGGGTTTTGAAGGCAGGTGATATGACCCTCAGAGTTGCAAACGGAGCTGGCATGGATGCTGAGTCCGTGGGGGACTATCACCTAGGGTTGTCAGATGGACACGTTTTGGTTTTGCATGATTGTTATTTTGTACCCAATGCAACCTGTAATATCATATCTGTATCTTTATTATCTAAAGAAGGTTATGAATTTGCATTTGTAAGCAATGTTGTGAACATTCACCTTAATCAACTTTTAATTGGGTCGGGTACATTAAGCAATGGTATATACGTATTAAACCAACCACAGATTTTCAATGTCCAGAATACACACAAAAGAAAGTCTCCGGAAACAAATCAGGCTTTCTTATGGCATTGTAGACTGGGTTACATCAATGAGAGAAGGTTGACGAAGTTACATACAGAAGGATATTTGGATCCGTTCGAATATCAATCATATGCAACTTGTCAATCCTGTCTCAAAGGAAAGATGACAAAGACTCCGTTCACTGGACACGGAGTAAGAGCGACCGAGCTCTTGGGACTCGTACACAGCGACGTGTGCGGTCCAATGTCTACGCATGCACGGAGCGGTTATTCTTACTTCATTACTTTTACGGATGACTTTTCAAGGTACGGATATGTCTTCTTAATGAAACATAAATCCGAAGCCTTTGGAAAATTCCAGGAATATAAGAATGAAGTAGAAAAACAAACCGGCACAAGTATCAAGACACTAAGATCTGATCGAGGTGGTGAATACTTGAGTGCCGAGTTCCTGGATTACTTAAAAGAGAATGGAATTCTCTTTCAGCTTACTCCTCCATACACTCCGCAACATAACGGTGTATCGGAGAGACGGAACCGGACCCTATTGGATATGGTAGTTCCATGATGAGTAACGCTAAGTTACCGCGATCATTCTGAGGATATGCACTAGAATCAGCTGCATACCTTTTGAACCGAGTTTCAACTAAGACTGTGCCTACCATACCATATGAGATATGGTGTGGGAAGAAACCCTATCTTAAGCACATTAAGACATGGGGATGTCCAGCTTTTGTCAAAAAGCAGCATGCGGAAAAACTCGAGGCACGCTCAGTTCAGTGCAAGTTTGTGGGATATCCAAAGAACTCCAAGGGATTTTTCTTCTATTGCGAAGAGGAACAAAAGGTTTTTGTTTCTCGTCATGCCCACTTCTTGGAAATTGAGTTTTTGGAAAATCAGATAAGTGGGAGCGCAATAGAACTGGAAGATATTCCTGAACCACAAGCTATTACTGAAAGCTTAGTAGAACCAGAAGGTTCGAAAGATCATGACATTCCTGCGCCGCTCCGCAGGAGTAGTAGGCAGTCTCATCCGCCCGAGAAATACTACGGTTTTCTTATAGACGGGGATAGAGAGGATTGCATCATTGATAGTGATGAGCCGACTAGCTTCCAGCAGGTCATTCAGAGCGTTGACTCTGTAAAATGGCTGGATGCAATGCGGACCGAAATGGAGTCCATGTACACCAACAAAGTATGGACGTTGGACGTTGCTCCAGATAGGGTAAAATCCGTAGGATGCAAGTGGATCTTCAAAAGGAAGATTGGTGTAGATGGACAGGTTGAGACCTATAAAGCTAGACTGGTTGCAAAGGGTTTTCGTCAAAGACCTGGTTTGGACTATGACGAGACCTTTTCTCCAGTAGCTATGATGAAATCCATTCGGATCCTTCTTGCCATTGCTGCCTTCCATGATTATGAGATTTGGCAGATGGACGTAAAGACCGCTTTTCTAAATGGAAATTTAGAGGAGTGTGTTTATATGGACCAGCCAGAGGGTTTCATTCAGAGTGGGAGCAGCGGAAAGGTGTGCAAGTTGCTTAAGTCCATCTATGGACTAAAGCAGGCATCGCGGAGTTGAAACATCTGTTTTGATGAGACGGTCAAAGAATTTGGCTTTATCAAAAATCCAGATGAACCATGCATCTATAGTAGATTTGTAGCAAGAACTGTCATATTCCTCGTATTGTACGTGGATGACATTCTTTTGATAGGAAATGACATTCTTATGCTACAATCTGTCAAGGGGTTCTTGTCGCACAGGTTCTCCATGAAAGACCTGGGTGATGCCTCTTACATTCTGGGGATCCGGATCTATCGTGACAGATCCAAGAGGATATTAGGACTTTCACAGTCCAGGTACATCGACACCATACTGAGAAGATTCAGTATGGAAGATTCCAAGCGCGGTAATCTACCGGCTTGTCATGGGATCACCCTCTCCAAAGAGATGTCTCCCAAGACTGATTTGGAAAGGGATCGCATGCCTATTATACCCTACGCTTCTGCGGTAGGCTCTATAATGTATGCGATGTTGTGTACCAGACCAGATGTAGCTTATGCACTGAGTGTAGTAAGCCGGTATCAGTCAAACCCTGGGGAGAAACACTGGATAGAGGTAAAGAACATTCTCAAGTACCTAAGAAGGACTAAGGAGATGTTCTAGGTGTATGGCGGAAAAGACCTCCAGATCGAGGCCTTTGCTGACTCCAGCTTCCACAGTGACAAGGATGATTCCAAGTCCATGTCGGGTTATGTCTTTACCCTCAATGGAGGGGCGGTGTGTTGGAAGAGTTCCAAACAGGAAACCGTTGCTGACTCGACGATGGAAGCGGAATATATCGCTGCTGCAGATGCCACAAAAGAAGCCGTCTGGATAAGGAAGTTCTTAACAGAACTTCAGGTGGTTCCTGTTCAGTCGATAAAACTGCACATTTGTAGTACATTTTTCCTACTATTTTTATATTAAAAAAGGACTTTATTATAATATATTATACATATGAGGGTTTATGTGTAAAAACATTATTTTCCATGTGTTAATATATTTTAATTATCATTTGGTAGGAAAATGTATGCAAATAATATTATTGGTCTAATCCTAGTAGAACAAAGTCTACTAAAATCTTATATGAGTTGTTGTGCAGATTATTTCCAAGTTGTTATGAAGGATTTAACAAACAAATCAATTTGTTGAAGAATACTTTCCAAATTAAAGAGCAAACTTGGGGACTAAGTCTGGAAGCAACCGAGAAAATATTTTCAGATTCTGAAGATGCTTAGGAATGCCAAATGTCACCATCAGAGAGCCCAAGAAAAACTACAAAGAGATCGCTACCATTGAGCGCGGATCCACGGCCAAACCCACCCTGGGGCCGCGGATCCGCCGCAGTTAGAAGAGTTCAGAAGCCAAGATTTTGGGAGATTGATGGTTGATAAATTTTACCAACTTCGCAACAATAATATTCTGGGTTTGCACTATATAAAGGCACCGAGGGCCTCTTGGAAAAATCTATCAAGCCGAAGAGATCACGAAGCTCCCGACGCTCACGCATCCAGGCTGATCATCGACTGTTCGACTACCTCCCTAGGAAAGATCGAGAAGCAAATCAAGTTTTGTAATCATTTTCTATGGATTAAAAGTGTAGTAGAAAGAGTTGATTAATAAAGGTAGTTTTCTTTAATTGTTTGTTTTCTTTTACATTATGTTTTCCATCTCTTTCTTTTAATCTTCTTCTCCCAACATGCACGAGTAATTCTCCGCTTGTAGGGTTCGTAGGATTATGATAGGTTAATGGGGGATGAAAATAATTAAACCCTTTTTAAGTCCTATAAAGTTTATGAACTTTATCAAAATAATCATTAACATCCTAATCGGGCGCGCTAGCAATTCCTTGCTAGTTCCGACCGCGATTAGAGATTAGATTAATGATTGTTTTGGTAAAGGCTAGATAATGAACGGAGTTCCGTGTCGAGATAAGGGTTACGAGTGGGATTCCTTTTCCCTCCAGAAACCCTAATCTACACGCATCACCGTCGTTCTAGTTCTAAATCTATTAATAGATAAAAAGGGTAACTTTTAATTAATCTTCCATAACTACTAAATCCTAACGAACCCTACAAGCCCTTCTTATTATAATTAATCACATCTTTAAACTATTCTAGATCTATATTTACATTCTTATTAAACGTAGATCTAGAAACCATCCTACAACCATTCTTATTTCTTTCTCCTTTTCAACACATCTAAAGTAAAATTAAAAGGTTCCACGTTTCCCAGAGGACGACCCGTACTCATCTCGGTCTAGCTACGCACGACACCGTTCTGATTGCGGTTAACTACACAAACACACTCTTACGAACCAATCAATTGGCGTCGTTGCCGGGGAAACGTGCGTAATTTTTTATTTTTACTATTTGTGTTGAATTCTTAGACGAGTCATATCATTATTAAAACAAAACTGCAAATTGTATATTTAACGATTATTGTGTGAATTTTTGCGAGGAAATCTGGAGTCACGGACTTGAGGAAACAGGAGATCTAGGGTTCACACTTCTCTGGTAAGATTCTAACTCCCTTCTCTCTCCTCTAAAATCCAATAAAATCTATTTTCTGCAGGATTCTTTGCAAAATATCGCCGCTCAAAAATCTTTTTGCAAAGTTTTGTTTTTCGGTTTGTTTTTGCATATTTTAATACGGATCTTTAAGGGGCAAAGACCAAATCAAGATTAGGTGGGGATTTCATCACCCTTCCTAAGCCCCACAAATCACAAACCGAGCATATAGATCAACCCTTCATTAATTTAAAAAATATTTAGATCAGACTCTAAGGACCGTCGCGCTCAATAAGGACAGAGGAAGGTCGTGGGTAATCTATCGTTTATCCGCATTACTTTTGTAGTGCCTAGGCAAGTGTGACAAAGGCTAGTGGTTTTTAATTAGGCCCACGACGTGGTTCCTTCCCACTTACCTGGCACTTACCTGGCTACAAGGGTAGTACGGAGGCGGTAGAGGATTTATCCTACGGCTTGTCCTTTGGAAGTTTAGGAGCGGTCTAAAGACTGGACCTAGGTAACCATAGTTCTAGGGTTGTACATTTTTTGTGATTTGTCTAAATCCGTCATTTTTCAAAACAAACCAATTACTTTCTCTCCTTTTTACCCCTTCCCCCTTCTTCTCTTCTTATAATGGGTGACCTAAACAGAAGAACATTTGTCGAGCTTTACTGTCCACAACCAGATATCTCTTGTTTTCGAAATCCCTTCGGTATCCCGTCTGGCTCTTCCATGTCCTTAAGAGATCATATAGAACAAGCAGGAAGAAACAGTTGGCCACCTCAGTCTAGATCTTATCAACCATATCCTAATCCTACACCTGTTTCAGTTCATACCCAGAGTGAGGAACCCCCTAGACGAATGTCCATTGCTGAGCACATAGCTAGGTCTAGAGGCCAAAGTTTCAACCCGGACCAATATCAACTGTCCGGAGAAGAGTTTGATATGCGTTTTGTGGCATATAAGATGTCTGTTGAAAATAGCCAACCAACCAACCCATATCAATATTCTTCTTATCATAATATTGATCCTACTCCTACCCAAGTTCCGCAACCATTCTATTCCTATCAATCCAATCCGACTTTTCCACCTACTCTAGACAGTTCTTCTAATCAGTCATTTGGGAGTTTTAATTATCCACAGGAATTTCAATCTTATACTGAAACCCCTTATCAGCCCAAGACTAGTCTGGAGCAGACATTAGAAAAATTTATGGAAATGTCGAACCAAATTATGAAGGATTTGGGTAGAAAGACAGAACTGTACCTCCAAACTGAAATCCACAACTCCAGTTTCATAGATTCATCAAGTACACCAAATAGAATGACTGATAAGTTGTGTGACTTTGTAGTGTTTGATTTACCCAACTGTGAAGGGTCCCTTTCAAGTGAAACCATACCCAACCCTTGTGATCTCTACACCTCCACTCTTGAACCAAAACTGATTGAAAACCATACTTTTGATGAGGAGTTTGAGAATTTTAACCTTCACTTGAATGAGGTGATTGACGTTGGGGATATTTTGATTGATGAACCCGAAATTTTGGATGATTTTGGCCCACCAATTCATCAAATCCTTTCACTTCCTTATGGTCATCATCTTGAGCCTTTAATTCTTCCCGAATCCCAAATATGTCTTGAAGTTGATGATAATGGTATACCCGAAGATCAGACCGAAATACAACCTCCATCTTCCACATCTGGTTCAGCAACACTCGACATACCAATTTGTTTACCCATTTCACCTTCTACTTTCTCCGGTTCTTCTTCTGTTCTTCTTCTGTTCCTATAGTTTCAGTGAGTTTTGATAAATCACAATCCGTTAATTCAAGTTCAGTAATACCGGAAATTCAACTTGATTTGGATATTTTTGAAAAAGAGGTAGATGAGTTTTTCAAGTCCTCTACCTCAGTGATTTTTTATGAATCAAGTAGAATAAATTCTGGCACAAAACTCTTTGACAGCAAAATGTTCAATCACACCATTGATAAAAGTTTTGAAGAACTTTTTGCTGACGAACTTGAATTTTTAAACAATACGGATTTTGTGATTGATCAATCTCCACCTCTAGAGGTTGAACCGTCACCATTCCTTCTTTCTAATCATTCACATACATCCTCATTCTTTCTTTTCTCTAATTTCAAACCCTTTCCAGACCACCTCTTATGCCTTCCCCACTTTTTCTTGAGTCGATACAACACATTCTTCCACCAACCTATACGATATACTGATAAAATCTTTGAATGGTTGGTGTTAACTTTTGGTCTTTGTAAAGCCTTATTTTGACCAAATGACTCACCCCCTCTTAAAATGCTTCGTATTGTCTAACTCATGTTTGAGGGGGGGTATATTTTTGGCTCTTGAACATAACTTTTGTCCTCAAATTTGTGAGCCAAAAATAAGTTTGGGGGAGAATTTTCACTTTCATATATGCTTGCCCCCATTAATAATTTCCTCCCAAGTCTACAGGTTTTTGAGCTTAACGGATGACATCAGTGAGGACACTGCTGTAAACAGGTTTGGGGGAGGTTTGTGCTTATTTACACATCAATTTGCATCATATTTTGCATAAGCACAATATTTTCAAAAAAAAAAAAATTCTTTTATAACAAATGAGTAGAAAGTGAAACATTACATCCAAAAGATAGGAATAGTTTAAGAAAACCAAGAAAATTAGAAGTTTTCTTATACGAACTAGTAATAAGTAGTTATGAGCTGTTGTCCCAAGGGTTAGTAAGATGAAGGAAGTCACTAATCTGAGGATAAAAATAAGTCTGAAAAATAGTTTCTATTTTGGAAGCCAAACATTTGAATGTTGATACCCTACAATATGCATCTACACACGTCTTAAAACTCGGGATAGTAGAGGATACCTTGAAATGCTCTTGTCTAAAAGCCAAAGTATGAAGGAAGTATAAAAATGGTGAAAAGAAAAAAAATGAACACTGGTTTTGTATCGCCAAGGCAGCAATAAAAAAAATATAGCGAAGGTGCCTCTTCACCTAGTGCCCTAAGGCCAACTGGTCTGGGAGTCACTGCTAAGCCTTAGTTGGTGCAAGACAAGGAAAATACTATCACCAAATCAGCAAGCACTTGAGTAATCGTTCGGTTAGTACCTCAAGAAGTATTAGCGGTCGCATGAAAATGTGTGAGCAAACCTAAGTATTCATAAAGTACTGAGGTAGATGGACAAGAGTATGATAGCTTGAATTGAATTCTCCGAGTGTAGGGATGTTCTTTACACACACGTGGGGTTATATGATCAATGTTTGGATGAAAGGTAGGAATGAAGAATAAAGACGATGTTTTATTGAGGGATGATGTGATTTCTAACATTTTTTCATGACTATTAAGATAGGGCTCATGACAACTGAAAAGCTAGTATAGTTGGAAACTCTTCTTTTCAAAGTATTTCTTTTATGGTTCTTGTCTTTATATGTAAATTTCACCATCTTTCTTTTGTTATAGGATTTTGTGGGTGTAATCCGCTGAAAACCCTCAGGAGACAACACTCCTCCTATTAGGGACACCTAGAGATTTAACGGCTTGTTGCACGTGCTCAGTGCAATCGTGTCTGCCTACGAAAGTGTGCTTAGTTTTCTCCTTTCTTTTTCTCCTCTTGAATAAACTAGTTTGCTCGGGACGATCAAAGATAAGTTTGGGGGTATTTGTTCAGTCGATAAAACTGCACATTTGTAGTACATTTTTCCTACCATTTTTATATTAAAAAAGGAATTTATTATAATATATTATACATATGAGGGTTTATGTGTAAAAACATTATTTTCCATGTGTTAATATATTTTAATTATCATTTGGTAGGAAAATGTATGCAAATAATATTATTGGTCTAATCCTAGTAGAACAAAGTCTACTAAAATCTTATATGAGTTGTTGTGCAGATTATTTCCAAGTTGTTATGAAGGATTTAACAAACAAATCAATTTGTTGAAGAATACTTTCCAAATTAAAGAGCAAACTTGGGGACTAAGTCTGGAAGCAACCGAGAAAATATTTTCAGATTCTGAAGATGCTTAGGAATGCCAAATGTCACCATCAGAGAGCCCAAGAAAAACTACAAAGAGATCGCTACCATTGAGCGCGGATCCGCGGCCAAACCCACCCTGAGGCCGCGGATCCGCCGCAGTTAGAAGAGTTCAGAAGCCAAGATTTTAGGAGATTGATGGTTGATAAATTTTACCAACTTCGCAACAATAATATTCTGGGTTTGCACTATATAAAGGCACCGAGGGCCTCTTGGAAAAATCTATCAAGCCGAAGAGATCACGAAGCTCCCGACGCTCACGCATCCAGGCTGATCATCGACTGTTCGACTACCTCCCTAGGAAAGATCGAGAAGCAAATCAAGTTTTGTAATCATTTTCTATGGATTAAAAGTGTAGTTGAAAGAGTTGATTAATAAAGGTAGTTTTCTTTAATTGTTTGTTTTCTTTTACATTATGTTTTCCATCTCTTTCTTTTCATCTTCTTCTCCCAACATGCGCGAGTAATTCTCCGCTTGTAGGGTTCGTAGGATTAGGGTAGGTTAATGGGGGATGAAAATAATTAAACCCTTTTTAAGTCCTATAAAGTTTAGGAACTTTATCAAAATAATCATTAACATCCTAATCGGGCGCGCTAGCAATTCCTTGCTAGTTCCGACCGCGATTAGAGATTAGATTAATGATTGTTTTGGTAAAGGCTAGATAATGAACGGAGTTCCGTGTCGAGATAAGGGTTACGAGTGGGATTCCTTTTCCCTCCAGAAACCCTAATCTACACGCATCACCGTCGTTCTAGTTCTAAATCTATTAATGGATAAAAAGGGTAACTTTTAATTAATCTTCCATAACTACTAAATCCTAACGAACCCTACAAGCCCTTCTTATTATAATTAATCACATCTTTAAACTATTCTAGATCTATATTTACATTCTTATTAAACGTAGATCTAGAAACCATCCTACAACCATTCTTATTTCTTTCTCCTTTTCAACACATCTAAAGTAAAATTAAAAGGTTCCACGTTTCCCAGAGGACGACCCGTACTCATCTCGGTCTAGCTATGCGCGACACCGTTCTGATTGCGGTTAACTACACAAACACAAATTTTCGTATCAATCAGTTCCGTCCATTGTTGATCCAATACCTCTGTATTGCGACAACAACGGGGCTATAGCTTTAGCGAAGGAACCCAGGTCCCATCAGAGATCCAGACACATCTTGAGGCGGTATCACCTGATCAGGGAGATCGTGGGTCGCCAGGAGATCGAGGTTCGGAGAGTTGCTACGGAAGATAACACTGCTGATCCATTCACGAAGGCCTTACCCCAGACTCAGTTTGAGCAGCTGATCGAGATGATAGGTCTTCGATACGCCAGTACATGGCCTTAGTGCAAGTGGGAGATTGTTAGTGTATATGCCCTAGAGGCCATTACTGTATCATACTAGTTTGTATATTACTTAATGGAAGCTTGGGATATTCACCTTGTATAGACAATCTTTCTCAATATAGTAGTATGCTATTTGGTTTGTTTCTGCTTTAATGTGTTCATGTGTTTATTTTAGTATATCACCTATACACATTAGTGGAGCCCTTAGGATCTTTGCTTGATTACCAGCGTTGTGATGGCAGTCACACTCGTGGGGGCTGGGTAATCCACAAGCACATCCTTATGCAGGTCCCTAGTTGTAGGACTATCGAGACAGGGCATCGATACTCCGGAGTAGACTAGCGTATGCGCTTCTCATCCCAGCAGGGAAGACGGTCTGTCCCACAGCCGTCAGTACATCGTACTTGAGATAGTATGCGGGTGCTCGTTAGGTTACGAGTACACTGGTCAGGACTCGTCGGGAACTGATGGTTGGTACTATACCTATCGTCAGTTATCAGTTCCCAGATGACATGAGTACAGCTTAGTCCGCTGACTTGACACTGTCACTTCGCCTCGAGTGTGTTCCCACTGTACTTAGATTACTATCCTACCACGGCTCAAAGGAGTCGTGCAAACAGGTAGTAGTTGGGTGCAGTCCCGAAGCACTTGGAGGCAGTGACGGTTAGACAGGATTCGTCTTTCCCGGTATTGGGGGTTGATTTCGCGCTGTGCCTAGGAGAGCCATTACACAAAGTCCCTGGCCAGGGCAAGCGAGATATGTTGGTTGGTTTCCAGTGTTATCTCAGGGTGTTCTGGGCTACACTCCGACACGACTTGTACCGCTATTAGGGGACTGACGTTTACCGCCCCCTAGGCCCGCCATGCGATATTCTCAGACGAACAGACCGGACTGTACGGAGATTGTCACATTCAGGCTCAGTAGGAGTTCAGATGGGTTTCACCTCGTCCGTCTTCTTATCGGCATCTACCTGGGGACCGTTACGCACAGCTAGTGCCGCTTGCGGTCTGTGGTTAAACCTACTGCCAGCGTAGTGTCGAGTCTTTAGAGTCCCACACAGAAAGCTATTCGCCTTTAGGCAAAAGAGTAGAGGTCGCATGGTTTTGCGACAGGGTTCGGTCACATCCGTGCACTTGTGCACGTTTAGTGTCTGGGCAGTTAACACTAGCGGGCTTTGGTTTAAGCCAGATCCTACTGTACATTTTAGGATTGGTTTTATCTCGTTTGTATTCGTGCTCCTCGGAACGCGGATGCGGGTGTGTATGCACAGTTGACAGAGAGACAGAGGCAGAGGATTCTCATTGGGGTTGTTGACTGTTGACTATTGACTTTTGCTAAACCCTAATGAGAATAAGAAATATGATTAATGATAATATTAATTAAGTATTATTGTGACATGGTTGTTGATGGGTTGATTTTGTTGACTTGTTGACTTTGTTGACCGGTTGACTAGGTTGGACTAGTTGACCATCATCATTACAATGGCTATCATTTCATGGCAAAGACTTTTGCTTTCTTGTTTCTTTTTACAAAATGAGTGCATGAAATGATATAGCCATTTTGACTTGAACCATCACATAATACTCAATTACTATTATGAGTTATCATGATTTTGGATTATGAGAGCTAGGATGGCAAAAGAGTGGCTTATTCTCTCATTTCCTTTCTCTCTCTTGCTTGAGCTCTCCCTCTTCCTCTTGCTCTCTCTCTAGTCTATGGTTCACTTGTCTCATGTGTTGAGAAGCAAGAACCATAGAGATAAAACCCAACACACTCCTCTACTCATTCTAGTTCACAAGATTTAGCAAACCAAGTGTTCTAGTTTCTTCAAGTTTGAAGTGAAGCCAAAGGTAGAAGCTTTCAGGTGGATCCATCTTCGGCACAAGGAGACGATGAGGTGAGGCCGATCCGACCACCGCAAGGAGTTGAAGACGAAGGAGTTCAAGTTAAGGTATAACCACCTAACCGAGTAGATAAAACTCTTGTTAGGTTTGTTAGATAATTGTTTAACAAAGATCCGTATTTTGAGTCCATATTACCACCTCTTGAAAAATCGTTTTTCATCATTTCCGCAAGCCCGTAAGTACCGGGAGAGGTAACGTGGACTTACACATTTTGCTCTAGTCATTTCTTGCCATCTGAAGATTGCCCGACGCACCTTTGCTTAGGTCGGACCTTAAGCCAAAAACCCTTCTTCTGCCAATCCTTCCTTGAATCAGGTTAGATGTCTACTTCCGAAGTATCCATTGATGTAGCTGGGGTTGAGTCGGACGATGAGACTTCAGCTTCTGAAGCTGAGTACAGTTAGTCTTCTTCCTCCTCGGCTTCCGATAGCCGAGTAAGTTCTTCTTCTTCGTCTTCTATGTCGGGCTCGCCCCTGAGAGGGGGCGACGCCTTTGTACTTCGTCGTCGAGCGGCGAAGAGGGCCCCCAAGGTGCGCATTGAAAATACCTGCGATGCGCCTTCGATGTTGAATTGCTTAGACGAGCTTTCCGATATCCGGGCTCATTTCCATATTCCCCCCTGGCTATTCGCTTCGTCTGGCCAGGAAGGGTGAGCGGGTAGACCAAATGTAGGGAAATGAGATTGCTCTATACCTGGAAACGTTCCGGGAAAGGATGCGTCTGCCCTTCTCACCCAAAGTTCGCGCTGTACTCCGTTGCTTCCATCTCGCTCTGGGCCAGCTAGCACCGAACTCATGGAGAATCCTCCTCGGGTTTCTGGTCTGGTTGAAGATTGATCGGATCCCTTTCGACATGAGTCTTCTCCTCTCCTTTCTTTGTTATAAAAATCACCCTGGTACCAGTAAGGATGAACCGAGCTGGGTGTACCTTTCTTTCAAAACACATAAGGGTAAGGCGGCCGGGTCTGGGGTAGTGGTCGTCCCTTCTTCCATCCATGAATGAAAGGAGAAGTTTGTCTTCGTCGGGCCTCCGGAGGGAGAGGATTTGCCAGTGCCCACCAAGTGGCATAAGGCCGATTACCTTAGGGTCAAACAGTTGAGTGCTCCAGGGCGAGGGCGGTGTCGTAGTGTGTCACGACCCGAAAAGTACGGAACATGACCGGCACTTAAATTACGAAACGTCTCGAGGCGTACGTAATCTAAGTAAGCCAAAACCTAGAAATCAAAACCAAAGAAGAGTAGAGTGAAGGAAAAACCAATTTAAAGCAAGTAGTTTTAATCAACATAGGCCGAAGTATGTATTTTTAAAATCTCAAGTATTTTCTGAAAATTTCGGCAGAGTCTCCTTTGTAAATAAAAGCCCCAAACGGGATACAACATGAATAGTATACGAAATAAAATAAAAGGCATCCCCAAGCGGGATCTAGCTCTTCGTCAATCGACGGCCACAACCACGCAAGCAATATAATATACAACGCCGAAGGGTGATGATCAAAACTTAGAAGAAAACCCAAAATCAGCATGGAAACCATAATAATACAATGCGCGACTCTAAGGTCGAAAGAATAACAGGTCTGGTTTTCTATCGCTCTCAAATATACAATTTGGTTGATGGAGTTTCCAGATACAACTGAAATAATAATAAACAATGGTGGTCCTGATGCAAAGAACCCACCTGCCAAAGCAATCACCCGGAAAGAACAGTGTGCCAGCAAAGCCGCAAAGAACCTGTACGACAAAACCTGCAAGGAACTGTGGCACAACGGGGTGAGTTGCCAACTCGTGAGTAGAAAACATCTACGAGAAGAAATCGCATGCATAACGCTATCCTAGGTCATATCAGGTAATATCCTCAAATAAAAATCCTGGTCCAGCTATATGTAGTGTAATACTACCTGCTCGTGTCAGTGCCTCAGATAGCAACATATCAGACATATGATGTATGAATGCATTACGAATGGAAACAGAATATATCACGAGTGAGACAACTATTTTCTTTAATCAATGAGATTTCTATATGTATGTCAATCACGTCTCATTAATGAATGCAACAGAGAAATCGGTGTCAAGCATCGACACAAAACATAAGTCTCGGTATCTCAGTATCAAATCTCAATATCTCAAATCTCAAATCAAGTTTCAAATATCAATAGCTCAGGCATTCGTATCATCTGCGGGATCGGCTTGCGGGCTCTGGCAGAACGGATCAGCCCATATCATCAATCTCACGGCCACGAACGGTATCCTCCGGATATCCGCCGTGCCAAGTAAAATCAGCGGTAGGTAGTCTTCCCCTGCCGGGCTCATCGTCTACTACTCGAACTTCTTGCCCCGGGGTACCATACCGGGTCCACCATGTACCCGCAGACGGTTCATCCAACTCCTCGAATCGGGTCTCGAAAACTATCTCAGAACCGAGAAAACATCATGGTGGACACTACTCATCATATCAAGGAAAAACCGTATTTTTTCTCTTTAAAATACACCATCAGTTATAAAACTTTCACATGCGGTTTCTAAATCCAGAAAATCTCAAGATGGATCCGAAAACATCAAATCACCATGTCAATGAAAGTGAAAACCGACATAATGTCCATAATACTGTATAACCAATGAATATATGAATGCATCTGATATCATGCAATGCATGCAATAATTAAACTATCATATGGAAACTATAACATATTACAACTATCAGCTAGCAAGCAATGTCACTGAAATAGTATTTTCTAAAGTGTACATGACATGGCAATTACCGATGAAGAGATGTGTGAGCTGGCAAGCGAGTGTACGTGGAGCATACGCGTCATCGGTAATGGTGCTGGTGTCCTAACAGCATGATTTCATAATTACTATATACACAATAACATGCAATTAGGCGATAACAACATAATAAGGAAAATGAATAGTAAATACGACAATAATATGCGAAACATGAATAATAACGTAACAACAAGGAGTCTACCTTACTATACAAGTGATATACTGTTTTGCCGTTTGAAATAGTACGAATCGTGGTGTTTGAAAATAAGGACTACGGTGTTTTTTTAAAGAAAAGATACGTCTTTTTAATATCCGTAGTATCCCTTGGTATGTCTTTAAAATTCTCATGATTCATCAGTTTTGGAAATAGGTATGACTCGGGTCCATTCTAACATCTACTAGGTAAACTACAGGTCTAACTAACAACCAATCGAAAGGGGTATGGAAACCACCTAAATCTGAGTCGATATATATATATATATATATGCATAATAGTCGGTGATCCCGCCTCAATAATATCATGTACGATACAACATATCATATGCCATCCTCGAATCAAGAGTGCGGATCTATCGTCAATATATAGCTCGTACGGTAAATCCGTCGTACGGCCTCCCAAATCTAGGTATGGGTCAAATGTCACATCTATCACATTAATCATCTGGTATCCTCTTTATCAAATATCATGATCGGGGTACTGATCTATGTCTAGTACAATACTGATACCATCTATGAAATGCATGTGTATGTATGAAAACACCACGCCTAAAGAACCCGCTAAAATATCATGTCGTATCCCAAATACGTACCATATCACATCACCGATCTCATGGCCTCAAGCCCAATCTCATCGACTCATCTCCAAATATCATATAATATCCTCAACATTCATGCATGTGTATATGAATATATATATATATATATATATGCATAGTCCCATACCCATGCGTATATACATATATACACATTCCCATATACGCACAAGAAAATGATGTATGCAAGTGTATATGTGTGCGTGTATGCAAATCCTTACTCTAGGGTTGCGATTTAGAACCCAACCAAATCCTTCCTCCATTCCTCGCTAACACTAATCCATAAGCTCCTAAGGCTTTTCTTACTAGGTGTACATATCTCACATTAACATATAAAAGTATATCGTTACCACATCAAATCATTTCTCATAACTTGCGGGGGGTGATATACGCCATCCACCCGACTTCTCCCCGTAGATATAAATCTACTCACCTGATCTTCGCTTGCCGATGCCAAAGTCGCCACGCGCTTGCTTGTCGTCTCGAAGTACTCGTGAGGGTACCTACATATTATAACGCACCGTATCGCATTAAAATCCGACTCATGACCAAAACGACACACGAATCTCACATAGGTCAAAACCTATGGTTTGCTTTCACAAATCAACCCCAAAACCCTCGATATCGGCGTACAAACGCCGATTGATCGAGAAAAACACCAAACGTACCAATCATGGTTTCAAAACTCATTAACTTTATAAGAAATAGGGTTTAATTCATCAAAACCATAAAATTAAACAAATCGTTTTATTTCCCAAAAACCTAGTTAGCACAAATTCCCATTTCTGTTCAAAACTTGATGTTTATGTTTTAACCAATCTACATATTTTAACGATTCAAATGGCCAAAATGCTCATTAAATATCATAATTAGGTCATACAAATCACTTTCATATTTTAATCTCATCAATTTGTATTAATTCCAAATTCCTAGTTTGCAAAAATATCCGATTTTAACACTTTTTAAAGCAAAATTCACAATTTAACAATTAAGCTTGGTTTTGCATATACTAAAATATTAAACCACAATTTATAATGTTAATAATGTGATGAATACCCTAATTAGATTTTTATCTTAATTATTTCCATAGTTTATAAAAACCTGGTTTGCTAAAAAGCTTAATTTGGACATTTTGCAAGTAACAATTTGTAATTAGTAACTAGATCAGTTTTGCATAGCATTAACATGTTAAATACATCACACAACCATAATCTCACTACACAAAACCCCAATTTGAATTCAAACCCCTCTCTTGAATTCTCAAGTTTGAAGTAGGAACCATAATTAAACACCAATTATGCTAGATTCGAGTAAGTAAACAACAAATTAAGCAAAAATGTTAGAATTTATACCCAAACAATTTGAAGATCCCACAAGTATACTTAGCCTCCCAAATTGAAATCTTGTTCCCTAGATCCATACTAGAATAGCCAATTAAAAATGGGTAGGGATTAGATTTTGGAGTTGTGGGGTTTTTGATGGATTTTTGAGGCAATTTAGATGAATTTTTTTTAGTGAGAAGAAGAGGAGAAGCAAGGGGAAGGGGGCTGCTGAATTTGGAGAGGGGCTCGGCTGATCTTTTGAGGGAGGAGAGAGAGAGAGAGGTGAGGTGTGTGTTGAAATCCCACCAAAGTCAACAAAAGAAAACCATACCTCAATAGTTTATTGTTTTCCTTAATCATTTCTTTTCTAATTTGTGTGGAAATGAAGTGGGGAAACGGAGGGGGGGGGGCTGCTGAATTTCAGCCACTAAAGGGGAGGAAAAATGGGTGTGTGTGAGTGTGTGTGTGTGTGTAGCAAGTTTCAAGTGAAGGAAATACCCCCATACCTCAAGTACTTTAATTAAATTCACAATTTTAGCCTTTTTCTTTTACATTTTCTAAACCATCTTGACAAATTTCTTTTCATTTCGAAAACAACTTGTTATATTTTGGTTTAATGTGTCATGATGCACACAACTTGCATTAACCCATTTCAATTTGTAATTATCCCTAATTAAATGTATTAGTGACGGCTTAAAATAATATTAAAATAATTAATTTCGGAATTTTTTTCAGAAAATTAGAAATTTTACCAGTGGCTCAATGAACACCAAATACTAGCAATTATATAACTAGAATATGTATATTTAATTTTATATTAAAAGATATTTATATTTTGATTTTTTACGGAAAACCCCCTTATTTTACCGATTTTCCGAAATTTCACCGAAACGATTTTCAAAACGTTACATAGTGGGAACCAATCTAGCAGGCCCATGTCCTGCTTTCCGAGAAGGCTTTGAGCTGGGTGGGACTCAATCCTACACGCTTCATAGGTAAGTTAGGGTTTCGCCGATCAATTTAGACTTAGCATAATTCTAGCATAATTTTGCTGTTTTAGTTGCTGTCCTCCTCCCCTCTTTTTCTTATGTATATTCCGCAGAGCTGATGGATCGCTCGAAGATCATGGCTGCCATGGTCGCCATGGCGCAGAGGAGGAAGGGCGGTGGTGCTTGCTTATCTAAACCCGCACCGAGCATGGTTCCCTGGCAAGGCTCTTCCGCCAGGGTTCCCATAGCTCCTCCCATCCCGGAGGAACGCCGTGGTGGAGGGAAGAAGTATGCTCGGGATCCGGCGCCCTGGGCCAGAACAGAGGTGCCGTCCTCTGCCGAGTCTCCGTTCAAGAGGCAGAAAAGAGTGGTTTCCTGGACACCCTCGGCCGGGATACAGGTGCAGGAGGGCGACTTCTGCATCGAGGTGTCTTCGAAGCTTTCTGTGGCTGACAGTTTACTGGCGGACATAGAGAAAGCGGCGGGGGCCAAGATTCGCCGAGGCACCCTGAAGGTCCAAGTGGCGGCGATAGCTCAGAAGGCCGTTCAGGTTGGCAACTTTTCTAAAATTTCTCCAAGTGTTTTTTCCTCTGTTTAGCTTCTTAAATGGTTCGCGTTTTTCGCAGGTCCTCCAGCATTGCACCCTTCTTGCCACCATGGAGGCCGAGGTGGTGGCCCCGATGATAAAGAAGGCCGATAAATCTTCCTCGCATGAGGAAGAGCTCCTCACCTAGCTGAAACATGCGGAGGATAAGGTGGCATCCCTAGACTCGAGGCTGGTCATGGAGGGCCTGATGGTTGCCAAGCTGAAGGAGTCTCATCGGCTCCTGACCGAATCCAACCAGGTCATTCATGCCAAGATGGAGGAGGTCAATGGGCTCTATGTCGCCATGAAGAGGCAGAGGGACTCGTTCAAGAGGGATGCCCGGGCGGCTCATGAGGCGGCAAAGTATGCCGAGGGTAGGGAAGAAAAAGCCGTGGAGGAGTACAAGGCTTACGACCAATTCTACATCGACCTTGCAAACTCCGCGGCCGTTGGGTAGAACAATGCCCATTACGCCGTCAAGGAAGCTATGCCTGGGTTCGACGACCAGGAGCTTCACGCAAGGTATCCCCTTTGTGAGGAAGTGCCCCAGGGAAGTAGCACCGAGCCGGCAGGAGGAGGTAGAGCTGCGGGCGGAAGCGCCGAGCCGGAGGCCGCAATCGAAGCTCCTGGCGGAAGCGCCGAGAAGGGGGAAGTGGCGGCCAAGAAGGCATCTTGAGCCCCCTTTTGTTATTATATTTTTGTAAGCCTCCGGGCATCTTGTAAGGCTGGGGAGCCCACAATACCTTGTACATAACTCGGAATATCAATAAAGTATTTTTAGCTCGCCTATGCAATGTTTTTTCTCTTGCAAGTGTAGATAGGCCGGTGTCCCTTGAACACCAAGTATACATAGAGTCGGGGTGATGAGCGAGTGTGACATATGAATGAACGATCGCCAAGTACAGGTAGACCAGTGTCCCTCCTTACCCCGTAGTCGAGGTGATGAGTGAGCATGACATACGAACTAACGAACGCCAAGTATAAGTAGATCGGCGTCCCTCCTCACCCCGGAGTCGAGGCGATGAATGAGCGCGACATATGAACGAATGAACGACAAGTATAAGTAGATCGGCGTCCCTCCTCACCCCGGAGTCTAGGTGACGAGTGAGCGCGGCATACGAACGAATGGACGCCAAGTATAAGTAGATCGATGTCTCCTGGACTCGGCCTTGGATGAGCCGAGCAGGAAACTACTTGGTTGCCTTGCGATGAGGGCTTTGGATCCGTAGCATAGTTGGGAAGGAAGCTGCCCCCCCGCGGATGAGCCAGGTAGGAACTACTCGGCCGCCTCGCGATGAAAGCTTTGGATCCGCAGCGTAGCCGGACAGGAAGCTGCCCCCCGCGGATGAGCCGAGCAGGAAACTACTCGGCCACCTCGTGACGAGGGATTTGGATCCGCAGTGTAGCTGGGCAGGAAGCTGCCCCCCGTGGATGAGCCGAGCAGGAAACTACTCGGCCGCCTCGCGACGAGGGCTTTGAATCCGCAGCGTAGCCGGGCAGGAAGCTTCCCCCAGTGGATGAGTCGAGCGGGAAACTACTCGGCCGACGAGGGTTTCCATATCTTGGCCTCCTTGATTCTCAGGATTTCTTGGAGATCTCATTCAACCTTCCTTGACCCGCATGGGAGGGAGCGTGCTAGTAACTGGACACTACATGGCCGTGCCTAACCGGGAAGATATGATACTCTGTGATTTGCGCTGTGGCGTGGGAAGATATCGGTCGTTGGGAAGACATCTGTTGAGGCTATAAATAGAAAAGGCATGGCCTCCCTGTTTCCCGAATAAAAGAGCAAAGCTCTGTTCAAAATTAATGAAGCAACGCCTCACGTGCCCTCCACAAGGGCGCCAGCACCAGAGCCAATTTTATAGGATTAAATCCTATGGTGGTGCCTCACGTGCTCCTCACGCGGGCGCCAGTGTGCAAAGCCCAAAAAAGAATCTATTAAATTAAGTAAGAGTTAAAACTCTCATATAGTGCCGCACATGCTCCTCACGCGGGCGCTAGTGTGCAAAGTACAAAAGAATCTATTAAATTAAATAAGAGTTAAAACTCTCATATAACGCCGCATGTGCTCCTCACGCGGGCGCCAGTGTGCAAAGCACAAAAGAATCTATTAAATTAAACAAGAGTTAAAACTCTCAGATGGCGCCCACGTACACAACATGTGAGTGCCGACGCCCAAATAGAATTAAATTCTACTCTCTGTTAAACAGAGCCGTTGGATCTTTGATCCAACGGAGATGATAAATCATCAAGATACAGAATTAAATTCTGTTGGGAGAAAATATTCCCCAAATTGGATCATAAAATAAAATTCTATTTTGGGATATATTCCTTCAATCTTTCTAAATAAGAAAGATTGCCCTCTGTAAAACAGAGAACCCTTGGATTAAAAATCCAATGGTGATTAAAAATCACCATTTCACAGAATAAAACCCTGCATATGGAATATATTTCTCCAATTTTGTTAAAAACAAGAAAATATGTTCTGTAAAACAGAAACCCTGGATCAAAGATCCAATGGTGGGTAAAATTTCCCAAATCAATTGGGATCTCTTAATGAGAGATTTCTTCAAATCTAATTAAAAAACTTGCCTCCACTATATAAAAGACCGAAGACTTCAAGTCTGATATAGAGGAACGCCCCCATAAGCTTCTAAAAAAAAGGAGACGGAAAGCTTCAAAAGGAACAGAGCATTAAATTCTCAAGGAAGAAGATCTCCTTTCTCAAAAACTCTAGGTAAATAAACAAATAGAGATCAAAATATCTCATTTACCTATTAAAGGGTTTAACCCTTTTAAAAGAACTTAGTTGTTTCTATGGATGTGAGATCCGCGAGGCAAGTCTCCCACAAGTTGATAATTTAATTCTTATCGGGAAGAACTTGTTCTTAAGAGTCAAAGATTCAGAAAAGAACCAGAAATTGAGTTCCTAAAAAAATGCATACAAGAGAAACCTAGTTCTTACAAAAGAACTTAGTTCTTAAAAATGAAGCTTGATCTTAGATCTTCAAAATAAAGATCCTTTTGATTATTAATGGGTAAAAATGCTATCGGCAGAGGAGAAAAGCGCCCAGCGCCGCACGTGTTCCTCATGTGGGCGCCATAGAAGAGTGCTTAACACTCACTAGGCAGCGCCCATCGCCGCACGTGTTCCTCACGTGGGCGCCACAGAAGGGAAGTGTGCTTAGCACTCACTAGGCAGCGCCCATCGCCCAGCATCTTACGTGCTCCCTACGTGCGCGCCGCAAAAGAGAAGAAAAGAGTGCTTAGCACTCCCCAAACAGTCCAAACCGTCTGAGTGTTCAACACTCATTGGGCAGCGCCCCGCACCTCACGCGCTCTCCATGTGGACGCTATAAAGAGTTCCTAGCACTCCATAAAAAATAAAAGGAGTAAAATGTTCAACACTTATTGGGCAATCCCCATGACTGAAAGCTCCACATGATCATATGTGGGCGTTAGAACTCATATAAGTGCTCAACACTTTTTGCATAAAAAAAGGGGACTGATTAAACAGAGCCCAAACACGTGCTTAGCACTTTCTCAAAAAAAGGGGGGACAAAGCAGACCAAAGCCCAAATCGGCTAAAGTTGCTAAAGTCTTGCAACTGAGTCCAAATGCTCTGTTGCCGGGTCTTAAAAAAAAGGATGATCCTAAAATGTTGTTAAGTGGATCTTAGTCTCAAATTGAACCAACGTATCCTTAACAAAGAAATCAATCGAGCCAATATGCTCTCGATCTCCAAGGTCTCAAATATGACCAAAAATTCTTAAGCCCACAACAAACCCTTTTCCCTCAAATACAGGATTTGGTTCAAGGGTACATCTCTTCATACCTCTGATACATGTCTTTGTAATTCTCCAACGTCTTCAGAGAGGTGGTGGATCCCGACGACCAATAACTTCTTCATGCATTGATGTGCATGCCTCAAATTGGATTGTGCCCCAAATTAGGCACATTCCATATCTCCATTGTTCACTCTGCCACGTAATAAATACACGTGCGCATTGGGTGAATGATGGACTAAAATGTCCCTAAATTAATATTCGCCTCTAAAATGGCGATAAAGGACCGAAATGTCCTTAAAACTAACATTTCGCCTCAAACACGGCGATAATGGACTGCGATGTCCTTAAAATAAAATAATCGAGCCCAAATGCTTATACATTTAAGTTGATCTTAATCTCAAAATAGATTAACGATCTTTAAATCAAACCAAACCCAAATCTAAGAATATACGGATTTGGACTAATCCACGCCCTACGGGCGACGACATAAATTAGTCTCCATATACAATCCACGGGCAACCAAAATAAAACAAACATACACACGACACGAAGTGAACCTCCGGAGCAGGAGAAAGTGGTTATCGCGATGCGGTAACGTAATTAACTGAAGGTGTTAGTGTATATGCCCTAGAGGCCATTACTGTATCATACTAGTTTGTATATTACTTAATGGAAGCTTGGGATATTCACAGTTGTATAGACAATCTTGCTCAAAATGGTAGTATACTACTTGGTTTGTTTCTACTTTAATGTGTGCATGTGTTTCTTTTAGCATGTCGCCTATACACATTAGTGGAGCCCTTAGGATCTTTGCTTGATTACCAACGTTGTGATGGCAGTCACACTAGTGGGGGCTGGGTAATCTACAAGCACATCCTTATACAGGTCCCTAGTCGTAGGATTATCGAGATGGGGCATCGATAATCCGGAGTAGACTAGCGTATGCGCTTCTCATCCCAGCAGGGAAGATGGTCTGTCCCACAGCCGTCAGTACGTTGTACTTGAGATAGTATGCGGGTGCTCGTTAGGTTATGAGTACACTGGACAGGACTCGTCGGGAACTGTTGGTTGGTACTATACCTATCGTCAGTTATCAGTTCCCAGGTGACATGAGAATAGCTTAGTCCGCTGACTTGATACCGCCTCGAGTGTGTTCCCACTGTTCTTAGATTGCTACCCTACCACGGCTCAAATGAGTCGTGCAAACAGGTAGCAGTTGGGTGCAGTCCCGAAGCACTTGGAGGCAGTGACGGTTAGACATGAATCGTCTCTCCCGGTATTGGGGGTTGATATCGCGCTGTGTCTAGGAGAGCCATTACACATAGTCGTCCCTGGCCAGGGCAAGCGAGATATACTGGTAGGTTTTCTAGTGTTGTCTCAGGGTGTTCTGGGCCACACTCCGACACGACTTATACCGCTATTAGGGGACTGACGTTTACCGCCCCCCTAGGCCCGCCATGCGATATTCTCAGACGAACAGACCGGACTGTACAGAGATTGTCACATTCAGGCTCAGTAGGAGTTCGGATGGGTTCACCTCATCAGTCTTCTTATCGGCATCTACCTGAGGACCGTTACGTACAGCTAGTACCGCTTGCGGCCTGTGGTTAAACCCACTGCCAGCGTAGTGTCGAGTCTTTAGAGTCCCACACAGAGGGCTATTCGCCTTTGGGCAAAACAGAGTAGAGGTCGCATGGTTTTGCGACGGGGTTTGTTCACATCCGCGCACTTGTGCACGTTTGGTGTCCGGGAAGTTATTACTAGTGGGTTTTGGTTTAAGCCAGATCCTAGTATATGTTTTGGGATTGGTTTTTTTATCTCATTGTATTCGTGTTCCTCGGAATACGGATGCAGGTGTGTATGCACAGTTGACAGAGGTAGAGGCAGAGAATTCTCATTAGGGTTGTTGACCGTTGACTTCTTCCAAACCCTAATGAGAATAAGAAATATGATTAATAATATTAATTAAGGATTATTGTGCCATGGTTGAGTTGAACATTTGAGTTTTGTTGACTTGTTGACTTTGTTGACCGGTTGACCATTGTGGACTTGTTGACCATCATCATTTCATTTCAATGATGCTTCTTGTTCTTTGCAAAATGCATTAAATGCATGAAATGATAATGGTCATTGAAACTAACCATCACAATTCTTAATTATTATTATTATCATCATTATTCTTACTTTTGTGAGCATGGTTGTAAATTATTATCTCATTCTCACTTGACCACTCTCTCTTATCCAAAAGCTCATCCTCTTCCTCTCTCTCAAAGCTCTCATGTCTCATGTGTTGAGAAGCATGAGCTATTGAGATAAAACCTTCAAAACTCCTCTCTACTGACTCTAGAGTTCTAGGTTTAGCAAGCCAAGCACTTTAGTTACCTCTAGGTTGAGGTTGGAGCTCAAGGTAGAGGCTTTCGGGTGGATCCTTCTTCGACAAAGAGTAGACTACGAGGTGGAGTCGTTCGAACCACTCCAAGGAGCAAGAAGAGAAGGAGTTCAAGACCTAGGTATAACCCTCTAACCGAGTAGCTAAACTTGTAGTTAGTTTGCTAGGTTTTTGTTTAGCAAAGATCCTTCTTTTCTAGTCCATGTTGCCTTGTGTCAAAAAATCGTTTTTTACCGTTTCCGCCTCCCCGTAAGAACCGGGGTGGGCAACGTGGAATTACAGTGGTATCAGAGCCTAGCTAAACAACAACTAGCATGTTAGCAAAGTATTTAGAATTTCGATCCGAGAAAAATCGCAAAACAAGTCCGAAAACTGAACTTTCTGCCGATTTTAAAACTGCTCCAAAAATAATTTCACATACCTTAAAAATCGGCTCAGGGTTTTCTAAGAACATGCAGCAAAAATGAGCCCATGACTCGGTCAAAGCGCCGCGGAACCGCGGCGAGAACATGCGTCTCGCCGCGGATCCGCGGCCGAGTTGACTCGGCCACGACTCGTCTTTGTTGCAGTTTGCTCAGTGTTCTGTTTTAGGATTTTTAGGATATTTTGTTTCTGCCCAGATTTTCCAGAGAACAAAGTTGTGTTTGGGGTAGTTACAAATCCGTATTTTTGATCGAAATTCTGTGGACTTTAGATAATGAGTTATATCTATGAAGTGATATATGCACTGAACGTCAACTAATCGCTATACGTCGATTAGTGGGGGTTGTGCATATCTGTGATCTGTAATGTTGTTGGATTGTGTATATGAACTCGTTGGATTGTCGCGGATGTATAGCCGGGGGTTGTGAGATGAGAGTTTTCTTTATCTTTCATTTGATGTAATATGTAAATTTATGTAATATTATTTTATGGCCGCACATCCGGGATGAGGTTGTAGCCGCCATTGTATATTATTTCTTTTACTGTTTTTGCTCCTAGGATAGACCCAAGGTGGGGTGCACAAACTACCGGGTACCTCGAAGTGCCGAGTGGCCTACTCACGTTGTTGAGGGAGGTTGCTTCACTTTGGGTACTTGGCGGGTAGTTTGCCGCACCCGTAGGGGTCTAGGGTGGGGTTTGGCTATTCATCGCGACCGTGTAATCCGTCTTTTGTTGCACGCTCGAACGAAACGCGGATTCCTAGCATATCCAATGTTTTCATCTGTGATCTGGAATGGCTATCATTGCATCTGACGAATGTATATATATATATATATATGATATTTAGTAGGCGTTGCTTATGTTTTGCATCCGTGCTAGTCCAGCCCCCGCTCTGTCGTTAGTTAAGTAACCTAACGGGTAATGACGGGGCCCCGTGGCGAATGCGGCTGGCATAAGCGTACGTCATATTTTCGTTGTTTTCTGCAATGGTAGGATTAATTGATGGGACGCATTAACTTAATGCAAGAAAATAAACCAAAGTTAAAGTCGTTGGAACAATTTCAAAACCACTCGGTTTCTTTTCAAAACAGAAATACTTTTAAAACGCGGAGCTTCAACCACTCCTTTTAAAAGCTATCACGTTCCTTCGATTATATCAAGTTCACTACGTTCACGGTTTCGCCAAAACCATTCGTAGCCCTCCGTCATTTCATATGGATAGCCAATAGTATTCAAGATGTGTTTGTTGGCCAAAATCAAGGCATAGTGATTGGTAGCTATTGGATATTCATATGTAGTATAGATAGATGCGTTGGTTTGGGACAGTCGTACTTCCTTGTTGGCCAAAGTCAAGGGTAGGTAAGGGTGGGTTCAAATTAACCTGAAAAATGACGGGTAGAACTTGACATGTGACTTATGATTTGTTGGCCAAAGTCAAGGTCATAAGAGCATGGGGCAAAAATAAACATCCGGAGTTTCTAAAGAAACTGAAACTTGCTAGTGCTGCATACCATTTGGAGTGTGATGATTCTGGTAGGATTCCTTCAGTTTTATCACACGATGATATTTTGATCCCGATCCTACTGTGAGTATATGCTACTCCTCGGGAACTTTCTCACTTAACGATCAATGCTATAAACCAAGTAGGTGTCTAGAAAGGTGTTAGCGAGGCGACACCCACAGGGAAAAGAGGTTATTTAATTAAGGAACTTCGCGAAAGCGTTGGAAAACCTCCCTCGAAGTACCGACACTGGCTTGGCTGAACGGTTAAGCAAGTATTGTACGGTGAGATTGATCCCGACTAATTCTTCTTTTTTGGTTTGAGGAAGGATTCGAGAAACAGTGGGAGCCATCCTATTTAGACAAACTAAAAACCACTCTAAACTTGCAAGAGCATCATGCTAAAGTGTTTCTTCTCTCTCTCCTAATTGCAGCGACCAAACATCATGACCGGACTTAAGTTACTACTAGATAAAAACATACTGACAGGGCTAAACTACAAAGATTGGCTCAGGAATGTCAAAATGGCAATCACTTATTACAAGTTGGGGTATCTCCTTACCACCAAAGCTCCCCCTGTCCCAGGTCCCAAATCTAGCGTCGCGGATAAGGAAATCCGTAAGACCTAGGAGATTGACTGCGCGAAGGCCAAGTGCCTCATGCTTGCCTCTATGGACAATGAACATCAGAGGAGGCACGAGAATATGGACCTTGAATCCATATTTCTCCATACTAAGAAACTATATGGAGAGCAATCCCGTATCGCCAGATACGAAGTCTCGAAAAAGTTATTTTCGGCGAGATTGGCCGTCGGATCATCGGTAGCGGAATACGTGCTTAAGATGATTAGCTTTATTGAAGAGCTCGCGGACCTCGGGACCACGTTAGAGAATGAGCTCTACACTGACTTGATTCTCCAGTCCCTCCCTTCCACTTACGCCCAGTTTATCCTAAACTTCAACATGCAAGGAAAAGAAGTTGAACTTCCGGAACTCCTCAATATGTTTAGGAGTGCAGAGGGCACCTTACAGAAAGTAAGGGAAACATCCACTTTGTCTGTTGGAGGACCTTCCTCTTCTAGGTCCAGGGCGAAAGCCAAGGGAAAGAAGAAGAAGACCCCCACCAAACCAAGGGGCGGTGTTAGTAAAGTGGAAGCCAAGGGAAAGGCAAAGATAGCAAAGGTAGCGGGACAGCTTGTGGGAAAGGAAGAGTGCTTTTATTGTCATAAGAAAGGACACTGCAAGAAAGATTGCAGGGCTTGGAAGGCCAAGAACCAGGACCCGAAGCAAGTTATGGCTTTGGCTTCAGGTGTGTATGTTATTGAAAACTTTCTATCAGTAAACCTACTTCCTGGGTATTGGATACCGGATCAGGATCTCATATCTGTAATTCTTTGCAGGCACTGAGAAAGCGTAGGGTTTTGAAGGAAGGTGATATGACCCTCAGAGTTGCAAACGGAGCTGGCATGGATGCTGAGTCCGTGGGGGACTATCACTTGGGTTTGTCAGATGGACATGTTTTGGTTTTGCGCGATTGTTATTTTGTACCCAGTGCGACTTGTAATATCATATCTGTATCTTTAATATCTAAAGAAGGTTATGATTTTGCATTTGTAAGCGATGTTGTAAACATTCACCTTAATCATGTTCTGATTGGGTCGGGTACATTAAGCAACGGTATATACGTATTAAACCAACCACAGATTTTCAATGTCCAGAATACACACAAAAGAAAGTCTCCAGAAATAAATCATGCTTTCTTATGGCATTGTAGACTGGGTCACATCAATGAGACAAGGTTAACTAAGTTGCATAAATAAGGATATTTGGATCCGTTCGAATATCAATCATATGCAACTTGTCAATCATGTCTCAAAGGAAAGATGACAAAGACTCCGTTCACTGGACACAGAGTAAGAGCGAGCGAGCTCTTGGGACTCGTACACAGCGACGTGTGCGGTCCAATGTCTACGCATGCACGAAGCGGTTATTCTTACTTCATTACTTTTACGGATGATTTTTCAAGGTACGGATATGTCTTCTTAATGAAACATAAATCTGAAGCCTTTGAAAAATTCCAGGAATACAAGAATGAAGTAGAAAAACAAACAGGCAAAAGTATCAAGACACTGAGATCTGATCGAGGTGGTGAATACTTGAGTGCCGAGTTCCTTGGTTACCTAAAAGAGAATGGAATTCTCTCTCAACTTACTCCTCCATACACCCCACAACATAATGGTGTATCGGAGAGACGGAACCGAACCCTATTGGATATAGTACGTTCCATGATGAGTAACGCTGAGTTGCCGCGATCATTTTGGGGATATGCACTAGAATCAGCTGCATACCTTTTGAACCGAGTCCCAACTAAGACAGTGCCTACTACACCATATCAGATGTGGAGTGGGAAGAAACCCTATCTTAAGCACATTAAGATATGGGGATGTCCAGCTTTTGTCAAAAAGCAGCATGCGGACAAGCTCGAGGCACGCTCAGTTCAGTGCAAGTTTGTGGGATATCCAAAGAACTCCAAGGGATATTTCTTCTATTGCGAAGAGGAACAAAAGGTTTTTGTTTCTCGTCATGCCTGCTTCTTGGAAACTAAATTTTTGGAAAATCAGATAAGTGGGAGCATAATAGTACTGGAAGAAATTCCAGAACCACGAGCTATTACTGAAAGCTTAGTAGAACCAGAGGGTTCGAAAGAACAGGACATTCCTGCACCGCTCCGCAGGAGTAGTAGGCAATCTCATCCGCCCGAGAGATACTACGGTTTTCTCATAGACGGGGATAGAGAGGATTGCATCATTGATAATGATGAGCCGACTAGCTTACAGCAGGCCATTCAGAGCGTTGACTCGGTAAAATGGCTGGATGCAATGCGGACCGAAATGGAGTCCATGTACACCAACAAAGTATGGACTTTGGACGTTGCTCCAGAAGGGGTA
Organism: Agapanthus africanus; assembly: GCA_030015575.1. Lineage (NCBI taxonomy): Eukaryota > Viridiplantae > Streptophyta > Magnoliopsida > Asparagales > Amaryllidaceae > Agapanthus > Agapanthus africanus. The sequence goes on along the minus strand of JASDDO010000031.1, from coordinate 82,227,545 downwards.
AAACCCGTAGGCTGCAAATGGATCTTCAAAAGGAAGATTGGTGTAGATGGACAGGTTGAGACCTATAAGGCTAGACTTGTTGCAAAGGGTTTTCGTCAAAGACCTGGTTTGGACTATGACAAAACCTTTTCTCCAGTGGCTATGCTCAAATCCATTCGGATCCTTCTTGCCATTGCTGCCTTCCACGATTATGAGGTTTGGCAGATAGATGTAAAGACCACTTTTCTGAATGGAAATTTGGAGGAGTGTGTCTATATGGACCAGCCAGAGGGTTTCATTCAGAGTAGGAGCAGCGGGAAAGTGTGCAAGTTGCTTAAGTCCATTTATGGACTGAAGCAGGCATCGCGGAGTTGGAACATCTGTTTTGATGAGACGGTCAAAGAATTTGGCTTTATCAAAAATCCAGATGAACCATGCATCTATAGTAAAATTGTAGCACGAATTGTCGTATTCCTCGTTTTATACGTGGATGACATTCTCTTGATAGGAAATGACATTCCTATGCTACAATCTGTCAAAGGGTTCTTGTCACATAGGTTCTCTATGAAAGACCTGGGTGATACCTCTTACATTCTGGTGATCTGAATCCATCGTGATAGGTCTAAGAGGATATTAGGACTTTCACAGTCCAGGTACATCGACACCATACTGAAAAGATTCAGTATGGAAGATTCCAAGCGCGGTAATCTATCGTCTTGTCACGGGATCATCCTCTCCAAAGAGATGTCTCCCAAGACTGATTTGGAAAGGGATCGCATGTCTATTATACCCTACGCTTCTGCGGTTGGCTCTATAATGTATGCGATGTTGTGTACCAAACTAGATGTAGCTTATGCACTGAGTGTGGTAAGCCGGTATCATTCAAACCCTGGGGAGAAGCACTGGATAGCGGTAAAGAACATTCTGAAGTACCTGAGAAGGACTAAGGACATGTTTTTGGTTTACGGCGGAAAAGACCTCCAGATGGAGGCCTTTGCTGACTCCAGCTTCCAGAGTGACAAGGATGACTCCAAATCCATGTCGGGCTATGTCTTTACCCTCAATGGAGGGGCGGTGTGTTGGAAGAGTTCCAAACAGGAAACCGTTGCTGACTTGACGATGGAAGCGGAATATATCGCTGCATCTGATGCCGCAAAAGAAGCCGTCTGGATGAGGAAGTTCTTGACAGAACTTCAGGTGGTTCCGTCCATTGTTGATCCAATACCTCTATATTATGACAACAACGGGGCTATAGCTTTAGCGGAGGAACCCATGTCCCATCAGAAGTCCAGATACATCTTGAGGCGGTATCACCTGATCAGGGAGATCGTGGATCGCCGGGAGATCGAGGTTCGAAAGGTTGCTACAGAAGATAACACTGCAGATCCATTCACAAAGGCCTTACCCCAGACTCAGTTCGAGCGGCTAATCGAGATGATAGGTCTTCGATACGCCAGTACATGGCCTTAGTGCAAGTGGGAGATTGTTAGTGTATATGCCTTAGAGGCCATTATTGTATCATACTAGTTTGTATATTACTTAATGGAAGCTTGGGATATTCACAGTTGTATAGACAATCTTGCTCAAAATGGTAGTATGCTACTTGGTTTGTTTCTACTTTAATGTGTGCATGTGTTTCTTTTAACATATCGCCTAGACGCATTAGTGGAGCCCTTAGTATCTTTGCTTGATTACCAGCGTTGTGATGGCAGTCACACTAGTGGGGGCTGGGTAATCTACAAGCACATCCTTATACAGGTCCCTAGTCGTAGGATTATCGAGACGGGGCATCGATACTCCGGAGTAGACTAGCGTATGCGCTTCTCATCCCAGAAGGGGAGATGGTCTGTCCCACAGCCGTCAGTACGTCGTACTTGAGATAGTATGCGGGTGCTCATTAGGTTACGAGTACACTGGACAGGACTCGTCGGGAACTGTTGGTTGGTACTATACCTATCGTCAGTTATCAGTTTCCAGGTGACATGAGTACAGCTTAGTCCGCTGACTTGACACCGCCTCGAGTGTGTTCCCACTTTTCTTAGATTGCTACCCTACCACGGCTCAAATGAGTCATGCAAACAGATAGCAGTTGGGTGCAGTCCCGAAGCACTTGAAGGCAGTGACGGTTAGACAGGATTCATCTCTCCCAGTATTGGGGGTTGATATCGCGCTGTGTCTAGGAGAGAAATTACACATAGTCGTCCCTGGCCAGGGCAAGCGAGATATACTGGTAGGTTTTCCAGTGTTGTCTCAGGGTGTTCTGGGCTACACTCCGACACGACTTGTACCGCTATTAGGAGACTGACGTTTACCGCCCCCTAGACCCGCCATGCGATATTCTCAGACGAACAGACCGGACTGTACAGAGATTGTCACATTTAGGCTCAGTAGGAGTTCTGATGGGTTCACCTCATCAGTCTTCTTATCGGCATCTACCTGGTGACCGTTACGTACAGCTAGTACCGCTTGCGGCCTGTGGTTAAACCCACTGCCAGCGTAGTGTCGAGTCTTTAGAGTCCCACACAGAGGGCTATTCACCTTTGGGCAAAACAGAGTAGAGGTCGCATGGTTTTGCGACGGGGTTCGTTCACATCCGCGCACTTGTGCACGTTTGGTGTCCGGGCAGTTATTACTAGCGGGCTTTGGTTTAAGAAAGATCCTAGTATATGTTTTAGGATTGGTTTTTATCTCATTGTATTCGTGTTCGTCGGAATACGGATGCGGGTGTGTATGCACAGTTGATAGAGGCAGAGGCAGAGGATTCTCATTAGGGTTGTTGACCGTTGACTTCTTCCAAACCCTAATGAAAATAAGAAATATGATTAATAATATTAATTAAGGATTATTGTGCCATGGTTGAGTTGAACATTTGACTTTTGTTGACTTTGTTGACCGGTTGACCATTGTGGACTTGTTGACCATCATCATTTCATTTCAATGATGCTTCTTGTTCTTTGCAAAATGCATTAAATGCATGAAATGATAATGGTCATTGAAACTAACCATCACAATTCTTAATTATCATCATCATCATCATTATTCTTACTTTTGTGAGCATGGTTGTAAATTATTATCTCATTCTCACTTGATCACTCTCTCTCATCCAAAAGCTCATCCTCTTCCTCTCTCTCAAAGCTCTCATGTCTCATGTGTTGAGAAGCATGAGCTATTGAGATAAAACCTTCAAAACTCCTCTCTACTCACTCTAGATTTCTAGGTTTAGCAAGACAAGCACTTTAGTTACCTCTAGGTTGAGGTTGGAGCTCAAGGTAGAGGCTGGAGCTCAAGGTAGAGGCTTTCGGGTGGATCCTTCTTCGACAAAGAGTAGACTACGAGGTGGAGTCGTTCGAACCACTCCAAGGAGCAAGAAGAGAAGGAATTCAAGACCCAGGTATAACCCTCTAACCGAGTAGTTAAACTTGTACTTAGTTTGCTAGGTTTTTGTTTAGCAAAGATCCTTCTTTTCTAGTCCATGTTGCCTTGTGTCAAAAAATCGTTTTTTACTGTTTCCGCCTCCCCGTAAGAACCGGGTGGGCAACATGGACTTACAGAAGGAGCTTGCGCCTGCAGGGAAGAGCTTCCCCACAATCAAAACCCCTGGCAAACTAGGGGGAATCTGACGAAGTCCGCTACAACGGCCGCATCCGTCTAAACCTACGATACACGGTGCCATAAATCAACTTGAAATCTTCGGAGAGGTGGACGGATAAATCAAAATAGCATATTCCCCCAGGACTCAGGCAAGACGATCCATCCCCGTTCGTCTCTGTTTCCGGCAGTAAACCGATTCTGGCACGTCCGGTGGGACCTTTTCCTTTTTCCATTCAACACTTTGTGTGTCGTGTTTCGCGAACAAAATCACGGTTCGTTATGGTTGACCATGGATTCGAGGTACTACGATTTGGTGTCTTGCTCCTATGTAGAAGAAGAAGAAAAATCAATGGCTTCCAGCTGCATAACTTGCAACAGCAACTCCCGCTCCGCCCCAACCGGAGGAGTGACTTACGGGTCCAACACGGCCTTTATTTTCTCAATGCCGGTGGGGCAGGTTACGCAAGCCACTACCGGACTATTCTTCGGGACCATGCTCCCACCAATGAGCGTCGGTGCCTCAACGCCGCAACCCGATGTTTCCAAGAAGTCGGTCTTCCACCGACTGACGACCGCAACGGCTCCTCTCAACGAGCCGTCCAAAAAGGGGGTCTCAGTCTTTAACAGGCTGAGCCAAAGCTCAAGCGGGCCCGCAAAGAAGCCTATGATTCCCGAAGAGGCTAATGAAGCCGTCAAAAGTGCTTCACCAGTCAGGTGATCGGTCTTCGAGAGGCTCACCATCTCCAATTAAATCTTGCCAAGGACGCCGGTCTTTAACAGGCTGACAATTGCTGGAGCTCCTCAAAAAAACCAGGGGTGAGCCACAGCCGCTTCCAAAACTGAGGCGGTCCTGTTTGCAAGACATGCTCGACGTCGCCACTGGCGCCAAGTGAGAAAAGCTGGAGGCAACTCCCCCTATGGATTCACTCCGCCGGCTCCAATGGTGGAAGTTGACGCTGCTGTTCCAACCGGGAACAACTTTGATTTGCTAAGGAGGATGCGAAAGAACTCTCCAATCGTGGTGCTGAAGAAATCTCCCCCGCCTGTAGAAGCTATAATGTAGGCAAAACTGGAGCAGTCCCACCAACGGCTCTCCTCCCAAATTCACAGGGTTTGGCGGAAAGTCCAAGACTCTGTAATTGACAAAGACTACTCTCGCTGACTGAAGAAAATAAAGGTTCGGCAAGAGAAATACCATCCCTCAATCATACAGCGAGGGGTGTCTTCCACACGGGTTCCTATTACAACGGCTCCTTCAACTTCGACCTTCCACAAAAGGAGGAGGCCGAAGAAAATCTCATCGCCAGCGGAAAATTCCAAAGGCGCTGGACCTAAACGCCCCAAGTCTGGGGGCATGATCGTACACACGGTTTACATGGATTCCAGGAAAGAGGAAAGCCGTGCTTTCGTGGGCCATCGTCTGCAAACTTGGTCGTTAACAAAAGCTCAGGAGCAACAACAAAAGCTCCAGGAAATGCTGATCAAAATGTCAGCACTTACTGGGAAGAAAGAAAGCATGGAATCGACATCTGAACAGCGTCAAGAGAAGGAGACCGATACAGAGTTCCTGCGAAGGGTGCTTTAAAGGAAGGATAAGGAGGCCGCGGAACAAGCTGCTAACATAAAGCAGATGACGCTTCTGTTCCAGGACATGGTTGGAATGATGATCCAGCAAGAACCTCCAGCCGAAGATCCACCGATAATCGTCGATGATGATAGAGGGGAAACTTCAAACCCTTTTTCGGCTCTATCAGTGGCCAGGGAGGAAACGATCTCTAAGGTTGCTCTTGATGATTACATCGCTCAAAAAATACGAGTTCATCAAGCGAATGAAGCGGCCGACCAAACTGTCAGAATTGGGCGATTGTACCCAGGCTGGTATGACCAAATCAATTACCCGCCGGGATATACGATCCCTAAATTCCATTTGTACATGGGGACAGGCAACCCCCATCTGCACGTCGCACAGTTCATAGCTCTGTGCGGCAACATTGGAGGTGACGACAAACTGTTACTTCGCCAGTTCGTTGGTAGCCTGTCAAAGACGACCTTTGAATGGTACTCGGAGTTCCCAAACAACTCAGTGAAAACATTCATAGAAATGGAACCGCTGTTCACACAGCAGTTCGCCAGCGCAAGCGAGTGCACCCCGATCACGACATTATTCAATTCCAGGGTAAAGCTGGGAGAAACCTGGGTCCAATACGCAATCCGGTGGCGGAATCTGTGGTCAAAGTGCGAACAACGCATTGAAGAATCCCCTGTCGTGGGCATATTCATCGGGACCTTAAATCCACAAACGACTGTGTCCCAGTTTATGACGTTCTTCAAGCCGACTACCTTCCCCTGATTGACAAGCTGGTCCAAATGGACCAGATGGGACACGGGCCTTCCTCCTAAAAAATGGAGCCTCGAAATGATAAGGGTAAAGGGAGAGAGACCTTCGTTGCCAACACTCAACAACAACTGAATGATCCGAAACTGGTTGCTCGCCAAAACAACATGCGTTCGCGCCTATCCCTGGAAGAAAGGCTAGGACGCACTTACTCATTTCTCCATGACAAGACGAGGAGACTGTTCGAGCTGGCAGTGCGCAACAAACTCATCATATTGCCAGACCCACGTTGTCCACCGCAATCCGGCGATGTCAACAACCCCAACTACTGCTCTTATCACAGAACGGTGAGCCACCCAATTGAGGATTGCTACGTCTTCAAGAACTGGGCCGAGGACCAATATCAATAGTGGAAATTTGCGCTGTCTGAGAATTGGAGGGTGAACCCGCCATAGAAGCACACTCCCAAAAAGGTGGATACACCGGGGGCATCATGCTCGCTCGTGGAAGAAACTCCATGGGAAATCGTTCTCTCAGCTAAAACCAAAAGAATGCTGAAAGATATTAAGGCATGTCCGGCAGTCAGATGGAAAAGCCCACTTGAACCGGAAATCATCGAAGAGATGCTGAAACCGCGTCCCGTACCGAAAACTGTCGACAAAGGAAAATATCCCTAAGTCGATCCTTCAATGTCTTCAAAGAAAAAGAAGAAGACCAAAAAGCCTGTGCGACTTGCCGAGTATGATGACAAACGCACAGACTTACAAAGGTACATTGATGCGCTGGAGGAGTACAACCAGAAGGCGCGGACACCAGTCACCCTCGAAGAGTTCCTCAAGCATATTCTTGAGAACAAGGATAGTGACAACGATGAGGAAAACGACTCATCAGAAGAAACCGAAGACTATGTAGCAAGTTGCCATATGGTATCTCATTCATCGTTAAATGGCGAAGAAGCTCCCTCAGCGTCAGAAAAAAACGCAGAGGAACTGGTGGCAGGATCGACGCTAAAATCCCCGGAACTTCCAGAAGAAGACCCGATCGATAGGCTGTTAAACGAAGCCTTTCGGAAAAGCAAAGCCGATCGAGAATGCAAAACAGCCATATACGAAAAGGCTAAGCGTCAACGTCAGGGTAAAGAAGCTGCGGCGAGAATGAATCGTAAAATACTCCAACCAAACTGAAACACACCTACCATAAATAAGAGCAGGATCAAGGCAGAGAAGCGGTTTGCCAAAGCCCTGTCAGTGGGAATGAAGCTTCCACCTCTGGTAGGAAACACTCCAGAGGTCATACGCCTCGACGGAGAGGATTCATATCCAAACTACTGCCTATATCATCGGAGGGTTATCCATCCCACCGAAGAGTGCAGTGCCTTCAAGAAGTGGTGGCAAGGATATGTTGCCCATCAAAAACACTTCAAGAGGATGAAGCATTGTAACATTTCAAAAAAGATAAAATGTTAATTTTGGGAATTTTTATAATTTAATATTATTTTATTGAATATTTTAATATTTTGGAATTATTAAATACAAATAAATGGGGAAAAATTTTGGAAAATTCTAAAATAGGGTAAATTAGAGAATTATGACATTTTAAAGTTTTTGTGATTAATTTGACACTAATTTAGTGCTAATCGCGATTAAAAATCGCTAATCGGTTTTTAGCTTTTTGTGCAACACATGCACATATCACTTTTTCACACTTGTGCATTTTCTTGCCATGCTTTTCATTTGGGTTTACTATTTGAGTGAGAAGGGTTTTAAAAGGAAAAAGAAAAGGAAAAGAATAAAGAAATGGGTAGTTGGTGAGAGAGAGAGGTATGGGCTTCATTGACTAAGGACTTAACCATTTCACCCCTCATTTCCCTCCCCTCTTCAAGCTCCAAAACACCTCTAAAACAACCCCAAAACCCAATCTCCATTTCATTAAATGTGTGCACAATCCCTAGATCTACACTTGGTGCTAAAGAAGCAAGGATTTTGGCCACTAGGGGCAACTCAAGAAAATTCTTGAGTTGCCAAATGAGGTATTTTCTGGACCTTAAACTTAGTTTATGCATTTCCTTTACCCTCATATTAAGATCGAATCGATATTGTGTGATATTGTGGACTTGTGGATAACCTAGTTAGGGTTGTGATGATATAATGGGTTGTAATATGGAATTGAGGTCAGTAGAGGTTATACCATCACCCTAGTGTATGAATTGGAAACCCAAAACCTGAAGCTTAAACCATAATACGGATTTTAGAAACCGATATCGGGGGATTTATGAAATCTGTGAAGGGTATATTGAATCTGCTATCACCCGAGACACCCTAAATTAAAATTGATTGGACAGTGACACGTGCAGGCACCCAGGAAGCTAACCCCAAGACCCCAGCTCCCACTTCTTCTTCCCGGCCGCCAATTTATCCCCATTGGCCGCAAATTGCGGCCTGGGTCCCACCATTTTGGCTCGTATTGGTTCTGTAGCTCCTACATGTTCATGTTAGACCCCTGATATATATAGATTTGTATAAAGTGACCTAGGGTAAAATCTGGGACATATTTCCTAAGTTGCTGTTTTAGATTCATGTTTCCGTATTCCGTATTTTTAATTCTGCAATTGTGGATTGTGTTTTGCCTCGACTATTTGGCGTTTATACGACGATATAGAGGATGTGTTGATGGTTTTGAAGGCGTGCCATGGGTTTTAACCTATAGGCCTCTTATCGTATCATTTTGGATTTCATGTGCCGTTTTAGCTTTGATTTGGTTTTAATGCGTATATACGATATTTTGATGTGTAGGTACCTCATGAAGACTTCGGGACGACAAGCAAGCGCGTGGCGACGTCCACAAATGAAGACGCTAGGTGAGTAGATTATATCTACTGGGGGAAGTCGGGTGGATGGCGTATAGCACCCCCGCAGTCCGTAGTTGTTATTATATATGATAGTTAGGTGTATTATGGATAGTGTAGGGTTAGAAGTGACTAGTGTAGTTCATAGTCGCGAACCCTAGAATAGAATTACACCTACACGCACACCCTTGCATATTACTTATACTGGCACTGTGTTGATGATATTGGATGACTTTGGAGATGATTCAATGATATTGGGCTTTATGCCGCGAGATCGGTGATGTGATATGATTCGTATTTGGGATACGAAATGTGATTCTTGCGGGCTTGGGATGTGTGTTTACCCCCGCATGCATACTTTATTGATGATATCGATTTATACTAGACATAGAATAGTACCCCAGATTATATGATATGTTGATAGTGATACCTGAAGTGTGATGAGATAGTGTGATATTGACCCGTACCCAGCTATTGGGATGCCGTACGACGATTTACCGTATGAGCTTTACATTGATGATAGATCCGCACTCATGACTTGAGGATGTCATATGATATACTGTATCGTACGCGATACTATTGAGGCGGAATCACCGACTATTATATCTATATATATATCGACTTAGATGTTAGGCGGTTTCCTTACCTGTAGCTCAGCTTGTTAGTTCAGCTGTATAGTTTAGTGTAGTTGTTAGATTAGATTAGACTCCTACCTATTTCAAAACTAGCGGGTCGTGGGTATTTTAAAAGACAGGTCAAGGGATCTACGGACATTTCAAAAGGCGTATCTTTTCATAAAAACACCGTAGCCCCTATTTTCAAAACCCCATGATTCGTGATATTTCAAAAGGCACCATTTATAGGACTTATATTAGATTAATGCAGATTAGTTATAGTTGCGTCTAGATTCAGCTCCCACTTTTTTTGTGGTTCGCTTTGCATCACATTCTTATATTATGTTTCATACTCCATTATTGATATCATGCTGTTAGGACACCAGCACCATTACCGATGTTGCGTATGTACCACGTACACTTACTTGCCGGCTCACACACATCTTCATCGGTAATTGCCATGTCACGTACACCTTAGAAAATACTATTGCTTGACATAACCTATTAGCTAATAGTTTAGACATTGTAGTTATTACCTACTACTTCATGCATACTGATATTCATTGTTATGCCGCATTCATGGATTCTCATGCATATATTCACTATTTTACGTGTTACTGAGGTTTTGGATTTGGATTTCCGTGAGATTTTCTGGATTTGGAGGAAAACCGCAAAAACACAGATAAACATTTTCTCTCTTTTAAAATAAAAAGTGCGGTTTTCCCATGATGTATGAGTCGTCCACCATGAGTTTGCTGATGGATTTGGAAACCCGATTCGAGGAGACGGATGAACCGTTTCGGGTACATGGTGGACCCGGTGCGGTACCCCGGGGCAAGATGAATGTGGTGATGACGTTGAGCCTGGCAGGGGAGCACTACCGACCGGTGATTTTACCTGACGCGTCGGATATCCGGAGGATACCGTCATGGTCTTGAGATTGATGGTAGGGGCCGGTCTGGACTGACGGTGCCCTAGATTGTGTGATTGGGATACAGAGATATCGGGATATTTGGATTACGTTTTGTGCTGATGTTAGGCACTGTTTTATGCTGATTTCATTATGATACCTCATTTTAAAAATACAAAGGAAATCTCATTAAAGTATGAAAACAGTTTCTTCATTTACATGTATTATGTTCTCATGCATTCATACCTCATTCTTATGTTATATTGCTACCTGAGGCACTGACACAGGCACAGGAGATTACACTCGGGTTAGATATTTACCCTAGCCTTGTTATAGGCTGCATGTTTTATATTGAGGATTTTGTACTGATCGTTTTGACCTAGGATTATGTCTTGCGTTCGGTTTCTGCTTGTAGTTATTCTCTATTCACGAGTTGGCAACTCACCCCCATTATGCCACAGTTCTTGCAGGTTTTGCCGTACAGGTTCCTTTGCGGCATTTCTGGCACATTGCTTCCTTGCGGGTGAATTGCATTTGGTAGGTGGTTCCTTTTGCATCAAAACCACCATTGTACTTATATTATTCTTTGTATCTAGAATTTCCATCAACCAAATTTGTTTATTGTTTCAGACTCAGACTTTAGTGATGTTTTATTTGGCCTTAGAGTCGCGCTTAGTAGTATTGCGGTTTTCATGCTTACTGTGTTTCTTTTGGATCGATCCTCGCCTTTCGGCGTTGTATATTATATTGCATGTGTGGTTGTGACCGTCAATTGACGAAGAGCTAGCTCCCGCTTGGGGATGCCTTTTATCATTGTATATATGTTATGCTTGTTGTATCCCGTTCGTGGGGCCAGTATTTACAAAAGAAACTCTGCCGAAATTTTTAGAAAAGACTTTACCTTTTAAAAATGCACCTTCGGCTTAGTTATTTAAAAACCTCGACTTCAAACATATTTTCCTTCACTTCTTTAAACCAGTTTTCTTCACTTACTCTTAAAATGGTTTTAGATTTCTGGGCTTTGGCTTACTTGGATCAGATGGAGTCCTATAGATTTCATATGGTTCGAGGGCCAGTCACGTGCTCTTTCGGGTCGTGACAAAGTTGGTATCAGAGCGCTAGGTTGACCTTGGTTCGAGTCTAAGTTTGACTATGTGGAGCCTAGGGCGTTTATATATATACGGAACTTAGGCTTGACCTTACGGAACTTAGGCTTAGTCGAGGGGGTATTAGACCCGAACTTTCGTCGTATAGGATGACCCTTGGTTGATGGAATAGGTGACTAAAGTAGAGTGACGTACCGTTGGTATGTTCCGCGACATACTTACGACACGCCACTCCGCTTAAGGAACCTTAGGATGTACATATTTTCGAGATCAGTGATTCTCTTTATATCCATGATTATACATCCATTTGAGATCCCCGATTCTATTAGTCCATGATCATACCTTCATTGATGCTGTTCCTTCTTATGATCATGTATCCACTCTGGATCTGTTGTTTCCTTTCTTGCCATTGATCTGCTCTCTTCGATACTCGATTGAGGTTCCTGTCGCCATGTTTGAGCGCAGTTTGGGCTGCTGCTAGGGTTACGGTCAGTGCGAGCTCGTCTGGTACGAGGGCTGACCATTGTGTTTTCTGGTGACATGGGAACGTCTCGAGTTAGTATTGATGACTGTGACCTCAAGTGGAGGCGAGTGCTTGGTTTTGCACCGGATGATCGGGCCATTGTTAGAGCTGCCAGTTGAGAGAGGACTGTTGATGTACATCATACCTCAGAGATTATGATGTCGCCTACCATGCAGACAGAGGGACCAGCTGTTGCTGAGATTGACGGGATGTCGCTTTCGGAGCTTACGAGCTTAGATTGTCGGAGCTTCCAGACAGATATGAGACAGATTATAGCTAGTCTACTCGATTTGAGAGACGAAGGTGATTCGTCCGATTTATGCACCGGAGCGGGCCCAGTTGAGTTGAAGATTTCCAGTGTGGAGAGTCTTACTCAGATCTAGGGCAGACCGATTCAGAGATGACCGCCAATGTGTCGTCTTTCCTGGAGGATTGAGGCGCTGTTCGGCATGCAGGTGAATGAGCCAGTTGCTGCTGCAAATGACGAGATATCGCCCAGATGGTTGGAGCTGCTGCAGCGTGAGCATATACTTAGAGAGATGATAGCGAGTCGCCAGTCACCTGAGGATGAATGACTAGGACATTTGGTTCGTCCGTTTACCGATGCGAGGTCATCAGATAGATTGATTCCAGCTAGAGAAGACTTCACGCAGATTCGTTGAGAGTCGATTAAGACGATCGAATGTCAGGAGCCCATTTTCCAAGTTTAAAGTATACGGAAAGACATGCAGGTGATTCTATGGACCCTCTAGAAGAATGAAACCCTAACTCGACTTAATGACCGTGTGAAAGCCTTTGAACCTTAGGGTTTACGGCAGTTCCGCGGCGCCATTAGTGAGGCTTGGGTTTGCCCTTCTACGGCTGGACCACCGACGCTGAGGCATGTACTCGATACTATTAAACTGTACTCAAGATGTTGATCTCTTGGGGGATTATAAGGTTCTGACGAGTCGATCGAATGTTTCGACATCATTCGGATATCATGTGATGGGATGCATTGCTTGGGAGACTCCAGATACGAGTATAGCCGTTGGAGCATAGTCCATGCAGCCACGATGAGACGAGTCCGAATCAGTCGACATTGAAGCAGAGTGAAGAAAAGAGTTCGTAAGAGATTTCGACGAGATGACGTCCTACTCCGCTGACATTAGAGATGTGATACGCACCCAGAGGCGTTGTATATGGATATATCTTCCAGAAAGAAGCGCGATAAGTATGCAGCCGTTCCGGAACAAGAATTTGCTTCAGCAAGGGATGATGACTTCTGGGCAATTCGGCAGGGATGGGATTTGAGAGAGACTTCGACATGACCTTTTTGGAATACTATACGAGAAGACCTGACCCAGGAGTGGTCATATTGCGCACAACCAGCAGGTCAGAGTTAGCATTGTCGACAAGGTAGTTGACCAGATTCGGATAAAGGAACTTACCCAGATGCGTTGCGAATCGATCAAGGACGGACGAGTATTGAGTATTCCTCCGATGGTTGGGACGTGTTCCCGAGGGCCTGTTCGGCCTGACATCTTCTACAGAATGATGAAGCTACAGAGTACGCGATTTCGAGTCCGTGTGAGAGACTTCAGATTGACCGTGGCCGAGAATAGTGCAGTGCGTAGATATGCATGGCGTGACGTCATAGTGGACGACGATAGAGACAGGTGGAACCAGAGGTTCGGGCGAGACGCTGACGAGCTGTCATTGCTTCCCGTCGAGACCAGAGGTCAGATATGCTTACAGAGGCATTGGGATGCAACCAGATTCCGAGAAATATTGTGCTGAGGACACAGATGTCTATCGAGTGAGAAGAGATTATGCAGGAGAGCCAGCCTCTGTACAGTTCGGCATAGGCAAGATCGGAAGAGACCTTGAGCAGGATTCCTTCCAGGACATTGCTGCAATGATGTTTGCACCCAGGATCAGATATGTGACGTGCATTCAGAGAGCCAGAGGCCGACGCCAGTGATGGGCTGCCTCACGAGTGGTCGTGAGGATTGACCGATAGGTGACCAGAGAAGTGCCAGAACGGAATCGTCCCCGTTAGCACACCTGACAGGGCCGATGAGCCGATTGACTGCGAGATAGGTAATCCTCAGAGAAGATAAGGACCCAGAGTCAGAGGGCGCCAGACCGTGAGCAAGAGGCAAGTAGATATCTTGCGCTGCTAGCAGTGGATGCACCGACTCCTTCTCGACCTCGAAGGAGGAACTACCGACGACGGTAGTATGATTTGTGATTTTGTGATTCGATTATCACGTATCCGTCATTTTGGATTTCGGTATTTTGGGCGTTCTGTTTGCATGATTTAGTTTTGATGACTGAGTTTCATGATATTTGTTTCATGCACCCACTGGATATTTAAATTTTGCGCATAGTTATTACATTCGAGGTTTTGATTGTGAATTCACGCCCACCTTATACAGTGATTTGATTTACACTTCCAGCAGAGTTTTCATGCACCTTTAGTGTTTTGATATACGATTTTGGTGCACGCCAGATGCACTAAATCGGGATTCTTCGTGCATGTTACATGCACCTGATTTGGTTGCTGTCAGGCACACACGTTGCCTATGACAGATGTTTCGTGCACACCCGTTGCACCTAGATGTTGTTTTGTACACCTGTATGACACATATATGAATTTTGATTCCTTGCGCACCAGACGCATAGGATATTCTCTATGTATTGATGTCTTCGGAGCCCCGACAAATTGGAGTATTACAAAAATTGTTTTAGTATTGGGGGTATAAATTTAAATTCGGGGACCGAATTTCTTTAAGGGGGGTAGATTGTAACATTTCAAAAAAGATAAAATGTTAATTTTGGGAATTTTTATAATTTAATATTATTTTATTGAATATTTTAATATTTTGGAATTATTAAATACAAATAAATGGGGAAAAATTTTGGAAAATTCTAAAATAGGGTAAATTAGAGAATTATGACATTTTAAAGTTTTTGTGATTAATTTGACACTAATTTAGTGCTAATCGCGATTAAAAATCGCTAATCGGTTTTTAATTTTTTGTGCAACACATGCACATATCACTTTTTCACACTTGTGCATTTTCTTGCCATGCTTTTCATTTGGGTTTACTATTTGAGTGAGAAGGGTTTTAAAAGGAAAAAGAAAAGGAAAAGAATAAAGAAATGGGTAGTTGGTGAGAGAGAGAGGTATGGGCTTCATTGACTAAGGACTTAACCATTTCTCCCCTCATTTCCCTCCCTCTTCTCCCTTCTCCTGCTGCTGCTCCTGCACCTCCTTTCCCTCCCCTCTTCAAGCTCCAAAACACCTCTAAAACAACCCCAAAACCCAATCTCCATTTCATTAAATGTGTGCACAATCCCTAGATCTACACTTGGTGCTAAAGAAGCAAGGATTTTGGCCATTAGGGGCAACTCAAGAAAATTCTTGAGTTGCCAAATGAGGTATTTTCTGGACCTTAAACTTAGTTTATGCATTTCCTTTACCCTCATATTAAGATCGAATCGATATTGTGTGATATTGTGGACTTGTGGATAACCTAGTTAGGGTTGTGATGATTTATGGGTTGTAATATGGAATTGAGGTCAGTAGAGGTTATACCATCACCCTAGTGTATGAATTGGAAACCCAAAATCTGAAGCTTAAACCATAATACGGATTTTAGAAACCGATATCGGGGAATTTATGAAATCTGTGAAGGGTATATTGAATCTGCTATCACCCGAGACACCCTAAATTAAAATTGATTGGACAGTGACACGTGCAGGTACCCAGGAAGTTAACCCCAAGACCCCAGCTCCCACTTCTTCTTCCCGGCCGCCAATTTATCCCCATTGGCCGCAAATTGCGGCCTGGGTCCCACCATTTTGGCTTGTATTGGTTCTGTAGCTCCTACATGTTCATGTTAGACCCCTGATATATATAGATTTGTATAAAGTGACCTAGGGTAAAATCTGGGACATATTTCCTAAGTTGCTGTTTTAGATTCATGTTTCCGTATTCCGTATTTTTAATTCTGCAATTGTGGATTGTGTTTTGCCTCGACTATTTGGCGTTTATACGACGATATAGAGGATGTGTTGATGGTTTTGAAGGCGTGCCATGGGTTTTAACCTATAGGCCTCTTATCGTATCATTTTGGATTTCATGTGCCGTTTTAGCTTTGATTTGGTTTTAATGCGCATATACGATATTTTGATGTGTAGGTACCCCATGAAGACTTCGGGACGACAAGCAAGCGCGCGGCGACGTCCACAAATGAAGACGCTAGATGAGTAGATTATATCTACTGGGGGAAGTCGGGTGGATGGCGTATAGCACCCCCGCAGTCCGTAGTTGTTATTATATATGATAGTTAGGTGTATTATGGATAGTGTAGGGTTAGAAGTGACTAGTGTAGTTCATAGTCGCGAACCCTAGAATAGAATTACACCTACACGCACACCCTTGCATATTACTTATACTGGCACTGTGTTGATGATATTGGATGACTTTGGAGATGATTCAATGATATTGGGCTTTATGCCGCGAGATCGGTGATGTGATATGATTCGTATTTGGGATACGAAATGTGATTCTTGCGGGCTTGGGATGTGTGTTTACCCCCGCATGCATACTTTATTGATGATATCGATTTATACTAGACATAGAATAGTACCCCAGATTATATGATATGTTGATAGTGATACCTGAAGTGTGATGAGATAGTGTGATATTGACCCGTACCCAGCTATTGGGATGCCGTACGACGATTTACCGTATGAGCTTTACATTGATGATAGATCCGCACTCATGACTTGAGGATGTCATATGATATACTGTATCGTACGCGATACTATTGAGGCGGAATCACCGACTATTATATCTATATATATATCGACTTAGATGTTAGGCGGTTTCCTTACCTGTAGCTCAGCTTGTTAGTTCAGCTGTATAGTTTAGTGTAGTTGTTAGATTAGATTAGACTCCTACCTATTTCAAAACTAGCGGGTCGTGGGTATTTTAAAAGACAGGTCAAGGGATCTACGGACATTTCAAAAGGCGTATCTTTTCATAAAAACACCGTAGCCCCTATTTTCAAAACCCCATGATTCGTGATATTTCAAAAGGCACCATTTATAGGACTTATATTAGATTAATGCAGATTAGTTATAGTTGCGTCTAGATTCAGCTCCCACTTTTTTTGTGGTTCGCTTTGCATCACATTCTTATATTATGTTTCATACTCCATTATTGATATCATGCTGTTAGGACACCAGCACCATTACCGATGTTGCGTATGTACCACGTACACTTACTTGCCGGCTCACACACATCTTCATCGGTAATTGCCATGTCACGTACACCTTAGAAAATACTATTGCTTGACATAACCTATTAGCTAATAGTTTAGACATTGTAGTTATTACCTACTACTTCATGCATACTGATATTCATTGTTATGCCGCATTCATGGATTCTCATGCATATATTCACTATTTTACGTGTTACTGAGGTTTTGGATTTGGATTTCCGTGAGATTTTCTGGATTTGGAGGAAAACCGCAAAAACACAGATAAACATTTTCTCTCTTTTAAAATAAAAAGTGCGGTTTTCCCATGATGTATGAGTCGTCCACCATGAGTTTGCTGATGGATTTGGAAACCCGATTCGAGGAGACGGATGAACCGTTTCGGGTACATGGTGGACCCGGTGCGGTACCCCGGGGCAAGATGAATGTGGTGATGACGTTGAGCCTGGCAGGGGAGCACTACCGACCGGTGATTTTACCTGACGCGTCGGATATCCGGAGGATACCGTCATGGTCTTGAGATTGATGGTAGGGGCCGGTCTGGACTGACGGTGCCCTAGATTTTGTGATTGGGATACAGAGATATCGGGATATTTGGATTACGTTTTGTGCCGATGTTAGGCACTGTTTTATGCTGATTTCATTATGATACCTCATTTTAAAAATACAAAGGAAATCTCATTAAAGTATGAAAACAGTTTCTTCATTTACATGTATTATGTTCTCATGCATTCATACCTCATTCTTATGTTATATTGCTACCTGAGGCACTGACACAGGCACAGGAGATTACACTCGGGTTAGATATTTACCCTAGCCTTGTTATAGGCTGCATGTTTTATATTGAGGATTTTGTACTGATCGTTTTGACCTAGGATTATGTCTTGCGTTCGGTTTCTGCTTGTAGTTATTCTCTATTCACGAGTTGGCAACTCACCCCCATTGTGCCACAGTTCTTGCAGGTTTTGCCGTACAGGTTCCTTTGCGGCATTTCTGGCACATTGCTTCCTTGCGGGTGAATTGCATTTGGTAGGTGGTTCCTTTTGCATCAAAACCACCATTGTACTTATATTATTCTTTGTATCTAGAATTTCCATCAACCAAATTTGTTTATTGTTTCAGACTCAGACTTTAGTGATGTTTTATTTGGCCTTAGAGTCGCGCTTAGTAGTATTGCGGTTTTCATGCTTACTGTGTTTCTTTTGGATCGATCCTCGCCTTTCGGCGTTGTATATTATATTGCATGTGTGGTTGTGACCGTCAATTGACGAAGAGCTAGCTCCCGCTTGGGGATGCCTTTTATCATTGTATATATGTTATGCTTGTTGTATCCCGTTCGGGGCCAGTATTTACAAAAGAAACTCTGCCGAAATTTTTAGAAAAGACTTTACCTTTTAAAAATTCACCTTCGGCTTAGTTATTTAAAACCTCGACTTCAAACATATTTTCCTTCACTTCTTTAAACCAGTTTTCTTCACTTACTCTTAAAATGGTTTTAGATTTCTGGGCTTTGGCTTACTTGGATCAGATGGAGTCCTATAGATTTCATATAGTTCGAGGGCCTGTCACGTGCTCTTTCGGGTCGTGACAAGCATGAAGCTCGTCGACTGCAAAAAGGTATGGCAAGTGCGCGCGAGAAAACGACTGTCAACTATCATATGGTTGATACCAGTTCAGAAGGGGATAAACCCCAGGTTCTTACCTTCGGGAGCGACTCTGAGGACGAAATGACCCCCAGCCCTCTCTTCAAAGACTCCACCTCCGAAAAAGAAGAGGGGGAGAAGAAATATGGGAACATTCAACTGCGTAACCATACACTGCCTGAAAAGAACTTTGGACCTACAAATAAAGGTTCGAGCCAAAGAGACAAAGGGAAAGAAAAAATCCATGAGGAAATCACCATTGATGAGCGAGTTGTCAAAGAGCTCGCAGTGAGGAACCCGCCTAAGAAAAATAAGGTGGATTACAACGTCCTGGCGCATTTGAGGAAAATACCATCACAACCAAGCATATTGGATGCTCTCCTCCTGTCCAAAGAGACACGATATTCTTTGATCAAGGCATTACAAGAGCTTGATCAATTCCAAGCTTTCCTCGCAAAAAAGAAGATGAAGGACGAGCCGACGGAGGTTCACACAGCTGACATTACATTCAGTGATGAAGATCTCCTCCTCAGAACATGCGAGCATAATCGCCCGTTATACATCACCGGGTACTTCCACGACATCAAGCTAGGCAAAATACTTGTCGACAATGGATCCTCCGTCAATCTTCTCAATGTGAAAGTGCTGAAGGAGATTTGCATGAATGTTCAACACTTGGCCCGAGACAAAATTACCATCTTCGGGTTTGACTTACAGTCGTCATGGACGCTTGGGTCCGTAATACTGATGTTACGCTTCGGGATGCTCGTCACTGATATTAAATTTCATGTCATTGACGCCAAGACTTGCTATAATGCTCTGCTCGGTAGGCCCTGGCTGCATGAGTACAACGTCATCCCTTCTACACAACATCAGTGTATGAAGTATTTCAAGGATGGTTTGGAATGCACCGTCACAGGGGAGCTGAATCCATTCTCCGTAAACGAGTTTCGGAAATATGAAGATGCAAAGTACTTCCTACAGGACTTCCAAGATACAGAGAGGTGTCATAAGCCGGAGGATAGACAGAAGTCTGTCACCACTATTATGATCTTTGGGAGCGATTCCGAGGAAGATGAAGAAATAGTCTACTCGGGGCAACCCCAGAAAGAAAACAACAGGCCTGGACCATCGACCCCTATTCTGGTCTTTGGCAGCGACTCTGAGGACGAGGCCAACACAGTGTTCTCCATCCGCCCGTCAGTGTAAACCCTCGATGAAACATATCAGAGCCTGCAAATCACAATGGTTCCACCTCGGCATTACAAGGAACTTGATGCGCTCGATACATATAGCGTACAGGAACTATAAATTTTCTACGTGCTTCCCAGGCGAAGAAGTGAAAAGGCGATCCTCTTCTACCAATATACGGAGACCAGAGTAGAGAAAGATGTCTGGCACGGTGCCGATTTTACACTTGATAGGCTTCAACCAATCCGTCTGGCAAGATACTACATGGATGGATTGAAAAGACTATTAAGATGCCAAGGTGTACCCTTCGAACAAACTGTTCGACAAGCCCACTTCTACAAAAAGATTTGGGATATCCTTGGGGCCCAGCGAAAGATGCCCAACGGGAAGATGGAAACAATCGGGCTCAGATACGTTCGGTCCAAGAAATGGGAACGATTCTACAGCTGCCGCGCCATAAATAGCTCTGGTGAAGAAGATAATGCTCTTCCAAATAGCTGTGACGTTGAAACAGAACGAGATCTCGCTCTAAGAACGTTAAGCCCATCGTTCGAAGAACAAGTTGACAAACTAATAAAAGAAGCATGTCAAAAGATTTAGGATAGCCACAGTCGCGAAATGGCTATTTATGAAAAGGCTAAGACGCAACGCCTCAACCAGCAATCTGCGGAGAAAGAGGACTATAATGCCCTCCATCCACAGCTTGCTGTATGTCCTCGCAAAAAGGAAAAATCCCGAAATAGAGGCAAAAACAAGACGAAGAGTGCAAGCAACGTTCGCAAACAACAAGGCAGATCTATGAAGCCACGCTATCAAGAAGAACATGGTTGGAACCCGTCGTTTATCAAGAAGACGGATCGGGAATACTCTTTCCTTCAAGACAAGACAAGGAAAATATTCAATCTTGTCATGAGGCATCAAAGGGTAACGCTCCCGAAGTCTTGGCACCCCGAACAAATGAACGAGGTCCATCATCCGGATTATTGCTGTAGGGTGTTTTTCGTCACCCCATTGAGATGGGAATATGCGCGCGCTTGTCAGGCGCAGTACAGATTCTCCCTGCCTAAGGTAGGCTGGGGTTTATTGATTATGGGGATCCGAATTTCCGGCAGCCGCGGACTAAGCTGCCGTTAATTACCCCTCGCCTTTGGAGCGAGAGAACCTCCGATTGACGGGTTAAACTGGTCATGCGAACTAAATGTGCAGTGTTGTGTTTTGAAGGGGTTTTGGATATATCGGGGCCCCGCAGAGTTTTTACAGGGGTCTCTCTACCCGGATAGCGGGCTGGGGGTCAAGGGGGCTAGCAGCCCCCTTACGGGGTGCGGGACAGCGTCCCGTTAGAATTTTTTTTCTAACGGGAACAGTGTTGTGGAGTAAGTGTTTGTGTGTGTGTGTGTATAAAGGGAAAGTGCATCCAAAAGATGCGTGGGAGAGGGCGCCGGCGCATCTCGTGCATGGCATACGGGCGCTGGGGTGTTGGGGTGGTGGCGCTAGCACTTTGGGCGCCAGGGTGCTAGTGCCTCACATGCCAGGCACGCGGGCGCTAGCGCCTCACGTGCCAGGCATGCGGGCGCTCGAGCGCTAGCGCTTTGGGCGCTAGCGCTCGAGCACTAGCGCTTTGGGCGCTAGCGCCCCACATGCCAAGCACGTGGGTGCTCGGGCGCTCGCGCTTTGGGTGCTTGGGCGCTAGCGCTTTGGGCGCTAGCACCTCATGTGCCAAGCACGTGGGCGCTTGGGCGTTGGGCGGCAAAAGGAACTTGGTTCCTGCACTGGGAGTTGTACTCCCAAAAAGAAATACTTATTATTTTGTGTGTGTGTGTGTGTGTGTATATATATATTTGAGGAGTTAAACTCCTAAGATATTTTTGGATCCGATGAAGGGGGTTTTCCCTTGAGCCTTGGATCTTCCCCAAAGTGGGGTTTTTGGAGATGAGTCTACTTCCTCCTCCTCTGTTGGCCGGATCTTCAAGAACAAGAGGTATGAGATTTTAAAAATCTTTCCTTTTTGAGATCTAATGGAAGATCTGAGCTCCCCTTTATGGGTTTTATGGTGAAAAACTATTTAGCTTTTGAAAAGGAAGAGTAAAACTCTTGATTTAATTCAAAGGAAAGGAGAAGGTTTAGAACCTTGAGGAAGAAGAAGAAGGAGGCACAAACCCTAGAGTTTTTACAGAATGAAAAGTGTATCTTTTATTCATCATCATGTTATCTTATATAGGCTTACACATTTACATATAGCCCCTTGGGCTTTACAAAATGGCATTTTGCCCATCCGATGCCTCATGTGCTATTTCTTTTTGCACATAAGCCATGAGCTTTACAAAAATTTGTCTTTATGCCCATTTTGCTTACATTCATGCATAAAAAATTACATCAAAATTATTTATTACATGATTTTTTATTTCGGCATGGGGGAGGCTGGCCGCGGGGTTCGACTTGGGCATGGGCCCACTTGCTTGTGCTTGGGCCCGCTTACTTGGGGTTGACCTTAACTTTGACTTGGTCAACTGGGGTGCAAATTTTGACCCCAACAAAGTGCCCCCCATCAATAAATGCACACCGCGCATATGAGTTATATGCATGAAATTGATGGATCTTGAAGCTGGACTTCGAGGTGGAACATCATTCCGGGTGCGGAGCATCCCTCGGGGAGCATGATTCCCGGGGATCGGAGAATCATTCCGATTTGCGGAGCATAGTTCCAGGGTCGGAGCATCATTCCGGGGATCGAAGCATTATTCCAAAGAGGGGAGCATGATTCTAGGGATCAGAGCATTATTCTGAAGAGCGGAGCATTCCAGGGATCGGAGCATTATTCCGAAGAGCGGAGCATGATTCCAAAGGGGTCGGAGCATAATTCCGATGAGCGGAGCATGATTCCAAGGATCAGAGCATTATTCCGAAGAGCGGAGCATGATTCCAGGGATCGGAGCATTATTCCGAAGAGCGGAGCATGATTCCAAAGGGGTCGGAGCATAATTCCGATGAGCGGAGCATGATTCCACGGATCAGAGCATTATTCCGAAGAGCGGAGCATGATTCCAGGGATCGGAGCATTATTCCGAAGAGCGGAGCATGATTCCAAAGGGGTCGGAGCATAATTCCGACGAGCGGAGCATGATTCCAGAGATCAGAGCATCATTCCGAAGAGCGGAGCATGATTCCAGGGATCAGAGCATCATTCCGAAGAGTCGGCAGACATTCTGACCAAAACATAATTTCGATACAGAGGTTGATTCCCAGGAGAAACATAATTCTGACAGGGAAGGCAGATACTCCGAGGCAAAGCATGATTTCAACATGGGGTGCACATTCTGAGACGAAGCATGATTCCGACGCAGAGCTTGCTGGTTGACTTGATTCCGAGGAGGAGCATAATTCCGACGAGGAGGTCACTGGTTGATTCCGAGCCGAAGCATATTTCCGACAGGGAAGGCAGATACACCGAGGCGAAGCTTGATTTCGACACGGGGTACACTCTGAGACGAAGCATGATTCCGACGCAGAGCTTGTTAGTCGACTCGATTCCGAGACGGAGCTTAATTCCGACGAGGAGGTCGCTGGTTGATTCCGAGCCGAAGCATAATTCTGACAGGGAAGGCAGATACACCGAGGTGAAGCTTGATTTCGACGCGGGGTACACTCTGAGACGAAGCATGATTCCGACACGGGGTACACTCTGAGACGAAGCATGATTCCGACGCAGAGCTTGTTGACCGACTTGATTCCGAGGCGGAGCTTAATTCTGACAAGGAGGTCGCTGGTTGACTTGATTCCAGGGCGGAGCATAATTCCGACGAGGAGGTCGCTGGTTGACTTGATTCCAGGATGGAGCATAATTCCGACAGGGAAGGTGGATACACCGAGGCGCAACATGATTTTGACACGGGGTACACTCTGAGACGAAGCATGATTCCGACGCAGAGATTGTTGATTTGATTTGATTTGGGTTGACATTGTAAGTGCACGGCGGCGCCCCGGCCGTCAACCCGACGGCCAAACGCGGAAACGGTGGTAAACTTTAAAATTTGCGGACTTGGCAAACCGGCACCACCGCGCACTAAACCCCGGATCGTTACCATTAAACTAGTCTAGCTAACTACAAAGAGAAGGTTAGAGATGTACCGACGATCCAAGTCCTCCGGTCTTCATCTCCACTCCGATCTCCTCGCGGGATCTCCGTCCGTCTCCTCCTCGTCGGAAAGGGCACCACGAAGCCGGGTACTTTTACGGGCTCCCACCTCGATACTGAGGCAACTCGAGCATGAAGCCGGCTACTCGACATGCTCAAGATATGCTGTAGGGAGTGTAATGTAGAATGTATGTCTCACTTTGGGGTTGGTTGCCATAGATGGAGGAATGGTGTATAGAAAATTGGTGCTTTCAATTTTCTAGCAATGGAATGAGATGAAGAAAGATATGCACAAAATGAATCACTCTCATTTTTCTTCCTCTCTTCTCTTTTCTTCTTCTCTCTTTTCTTTTCTTATCTCTTTTCTAAAATGAAAACTATCATACTTAGAAAAATGGTGGAGGATAGATTATGAAGCAAGAAGGGAGGTGATGGTAGGAGAAAGTAAGAGGTGACCACAACCTTAAACATCATCATAACCAATCTACATCAATCCTAATCCTTTCTTATCACATTAAAGCAAAGGAAAAGACTAAGAAAGAATCAAATGATGGTGGAAAAAGAAAAGATGCTTTCATAATTAAAACATATGCAAGAAAATCCTCCACAAATGTAATTTGCAAAACTGCAAATTACCCCCTCCATCAGAAAAGTCCGGCCGGGAAAGAACAAAGAAAAACCGGCCGGAACGGAATGCAAAATGGCAACTCTAGAAAACTGGTCCCGTAATAAATTACAGGAAAACCCCACACTGTGCATACACACCCGCATTTGTATTCCGTCCGGATACAAATGCAATGAGACAAAATCTACACTGTACTAAACTAGGACCGGCTTAAGCCAAAGCCGGCTAGTAATATCCGTCCGATCCTGATGCGTGCAATACCGCACGTATCTGATCGAACGCTGCCATATAACTATACGGCTACTAGTATAAAACCGTCCGATCCTGATCCGTGCAATACCGCACGTATCTGATCGGACCCTGCCATATCTCCATACGGCCTCTACAACGTTTCGCCCGAAAGCTTGAGTAACTGAAAGTGTGGTGGACTCTAAAGACTCGTCAATACTATGGCTGTGGATTTCACCACTAGCACGTCAGAGGTATAAGCCAATACGTGACGGGCCACCAGCTATTGACCAAAAGGGACGTCGATGAGGAAGCTCACCCCGACACCCAACTGAGCCTGTCAGTGACAATATCCGTACAGTCCGGTCCGTTCGTCTATGAGCATCGCATGGCGGGCCTAGGGGGTTGGTAAAAGTCAGACCCCCAAAAGCGGTACAAGTCGTGTCGGAGTGTAGCCCAGAACACCCTGAGATACTACTGGAATACCTACCAGTAAATCTCCTGCCTTGGCCAAGGTCTTTGTGTAATGGCTCTCCTAGACACAGCGCGACCTCACCCCCAATACCGGGAGAGACGAAACCCCCGAAGATCCGCTCACTGCCTCCATGTGGCTCGGGACTGTACCCAACTAAAACCTGTTTGCACGACTCCTTTGAGCCGTGGTAGGGTAGTAATCAAAGTACAGTGGGAACTCACACGAGAC
This sequence comes from Agapanthus africanus, assembly GCA_030015575.1. Classification (NCBI taxonomy): domain Eukaryota; kingdom Viridiplantae; phylum Streptophyta; class Magnoliopsida; order Asparagales; family Amaryllidaceae; genus Agapanthus; species Agapanthus africanus. Next base: position 82,201,847 of record JASDDO010000031.1, on the reverse strand, counting down.
AAATGACGATCCCCAGGTCGATGAACTAACCTGTACACATGTCACCTGGGAACTGCTATCTGACGTCAGGTATAAGACCAACTAGCATGTTCCCGGCGAGTCCTGTCCGGTGTACTCATAACCCAATGAGCACCTGTATACATCTTAGGTGAACCAACTGACACCAGTGGCTTGTGAGACCGGCCACCGCCCCTCGTCGGGGTCTCGACTGTATACACTAGTCTACTCTGGAGGATCGATGCCCTGTCTCGAAACTCCCACGACTAGGGACCTTTTAAGGATGTGCTTATAGACTCCAGCTCTCACTTATATGATCGCCCTCATACTGCTGGCAGTCAAGCAAGAATCCAAGGGGCTCTATCAACGTGCAATAGCGACATGTCAGGTCACCTAAAGCAGTACACGATGATAAAGGTAAACCAGATAGCATACTATCATCTCGAGCAAGACTGTCCTACCGGGATAGGTCCTCCCTCAATCATTGCAATCACGTGCCTGTGATCCAATAATTGACTCTGAGGGCACTATCTCCAACAATCTCCCACTTGCACTCAAGGCTAATTATTGCGATGTCGCATACTCACAGCCCGTGTGATACCGAACACCCAACTCCCCTACTAGTCAGTTTCACAAAATCCGTTTGCGAAACTATTGCGTTCGAGGAATAGCCTCAGTGAGTGGATCCGCCTTGATGTTTCTTTCTATGTCTCTCTATATCTCAAGTTCGCGGAGAAAGCCATCTCCCGAAATGAGCAATACCTGTCTTAGAATGTCTGGATGTCTGATGGGACTTAGCTCATAAATGAACTCCAAATCCAAACTTCTTAGACTGTATCGTCAACTGAACTTAATCAGTATCCTGCGCCATGCCACCCTCAGTATTGCCTTGGACCACCCGTCCAAAATACTGCCCCTCGTCAGAGGGAAAAACTATAACTCTGACAACCTCCTTGTCGTCCAGGTCACCTTGGAAGCCTGGAATGATAACTGTTTCCCGAATGGGGCTTTCGTTATCATATCCCTAGAACAGCCACTTATGTTCTAAAACTGCCTCCGACTGTTTCTCCAGGATTGGACCAATATTAACTTATTGCATCTAGTGCAAGAACAACATCTGGTGTGGTACTTGACATCTCATGATTGACTCAATTGCCCAAGCAAGTGATCTGCCAATCATGAGTATCCCTCTCCCCTTTAGTCTATAAGACACCTTTAGAGAGGGTGACTCCATTACCTGCAGGTGTACTACCGTGCCAGGAGTCGTCCATTCTAAATACTCATAGAATGCTGTCAAGGTACCCAGATTAGGAAACCACCCAAATCTAGATCTAAAACCATAGATCTAGTAACCAGAATGTCTGATATAATGTCCAAGTCCTTTGTGGAGAAACCACTGTGTGACGACCAAAGTATAACCGATCGTAGTAAAGGAATATCACTTCCTACTACCTTCTCAACAGATCCATCCCCTATTCTGATGACGTCAAACCTATGACTGTCACATCAGAAACAGATGATCTATCTCCGCTACATCTGCTTTAGTCTATAAATAGACATAAGCCTGATGTCCACCAATGCTTCCGCTGCTCCCACTGACTACGACAACCCTCTGGCAGAGTCATATACACGTACACTTCTGAAGCTAGTTCAGAACGACGCTATACTCATCCTCCTGCCGGGTCTCGCAGCCTGGAACAACAACAATGGCAAGTGTGGGTAAACAAGAACTTCCCTGTCACCGTCCTTGAGGCTATCGAAGTACTTCTCGGGTGCCTGAAGTTACCCACCTTATCTGCGGAGTGGCCAATGGAATGTCAAATCAGATTGAATCTTTAGGTTCCTTATCAAATCTTCAGTAATCGTTTGCGGTTCTGGAATCACTTCCAGTTCTACCATACTCCCACTACTGTTTTCTGAAAAAATCCATTTTTGTTAAAACTGTGGCGAGTCAAGATGGTAAAAAATCAACCCTCGTCATAGCCTGGGTCAACCCACAAACATCCATTACAGAAACGTGCCTTGAGTTATCCAGAGTCTGGTTTTAATCATAAGCCGGACAACTCCCCGTACCTTAACAATGTTAAGATATGAACTGTACTATATCCAATATAGAACCAGAGGCACTGATTTAATTGAACCAGATTCAAATCATGCAGCTATCTCCAGTGCATGTCAACTAAATGGAAGGAGGCCGATCAGCGTTACTCAACTTAGGAATGCTTCCAATTATGAGTAACCTGAAAGAGAAGCAATTTCTCTTTATCATTACTATCAACTGAATACCATGTACAAGTATCTACATCTTCGATCACTTTGAAGAATCCCGATACTTTCAACACCTGGTTCTCTACTTTATTCTTATACCTATAACTCCTCAAAACTTAGACCCTGTGTTTCTACGAAACACATGTCTAAGAACTAGAGAAGTCAAAAGTAAACAGAATATAGTACGAGGACCAACCCCTCTGTCCTAATGGACACTGGACAACATACAATACTCTGTATAAGTCCGCTGAGTCTAATAACTCTTTCACTGTGTGTCGTAGGTTGAAAACTGTACTTATGGTTAAGAAGAATTACACCGCTGTTCAATGCTCCTTACCTAACCATCCACTGATATAGGTAAATGTCATCGACATAATATCAAAAGGTATATCTCACTCTATGAAAATAGACGTACAGATATATCAATTTGAAATTGGTGCACAACAGCGGATATTCAAAACCAAATATTTGCCGACTGGCAAACAACCCAGGTGGCATCCTCAAATATCACCAATTGCAACGAATCCTGATATAATGAGGATGATCACCCAATTCCCAATAACTTACTCCCACTCATCATCTGTAAAACCATACAGATGTGAGAATCAAACCTGGTAAATACATACCCTGGAGTAAGTATCTAATCGGGAAATCAGTTTTCCTTTAACATTACACAGTGAGACTGAAACATTGAAATGTTTCGTTGGGGTATCCTGGTATTCTTAGTAATGCCTCTTCCAGATTCACGACTGTAACCGTATAGTTCTTTTCCACCTCTCCAAATCCCTTCATATGTCTTTAGTCTTTACCTTCTGTACACCCCTTTAGGCCAAATGGTTTTCTTCCTTCCCTACCGTTCGGCACCAGCCTATGGTTTGGAAGAAGACTATCCAAAAAGCATAAAGGGTGTACTGTCCTAATCCTAGGAGCACTCGCATCGCGAGAGAAGGTGAAGATAAAAGACACCTGAATGTACTTTATTCCTATTTCTCCTGAACCAGGATCCATCCCCGAACTGGAACGAGTTCCTTTCGAGTTCGTATATAATCATACGATGGATTATCCAATAAAATGGGATCTTCGTAGTGATACGGAGTGTCCAGGAGAAATACAAAGGTGATTTAGGATTGGCGAAGAAATACTTGGTTTGGTCGTGAATAGCAGTCGCAATTTACTTTGCCCTCTTACTAATCCCTTGCTTTGTCTGAACTTAATACCTTCTGTACACCATTTAGGCTAACTGGCTTTCTTCATTCCCTACCGGTCGGCACCAGCCTATGGTTTGGAAGAAGACTATCCAATTTGCATAATAGGTGTACTACTCCTAAACCAAGGAGTACTCGCAACCTGAGAGAGGGTGAAAAGAAAAGACAACTGAATAATCCTATCCGTTTTCTCCAGAACCGGAAACCATCCTCGAATAAATTCCTTCGAGTTCGTATATAACCATACGATGGTTTTGTCCAATGGAAGTGGACGTTCGTAGTAATACGGGGTGTCCTGGAGAAAAGGGTAAAAGTAGGAATGGCAATGAGGTCTGCAACTCTGACAATCCAAAAGCCAGTGTTAAGTAGGTTCGGTCAACTTGGTCACTGAGTCATAGTCTAGGGTCGGGTCAAAGGTCGCTGCCAAAGAGAGAGAGAAAAGAAACACTCAGCGTGCACTCTATCCTAGATCAGAATGGTTATCACTTTTTCTAATCAGGAAACCTCCCACTGTACCTCAAATTCTTCTCCAAACCTGAAAGAAGAATTAGTCGGGGTCACCCGAGGAGTAAACCAACTCATCAGTGGGAATCGGGATCCAACTATCATCGCATGATAACGTGACGGAATCCGCTCACGGTATCACACTCCAGAAGGTATGCGCATATCTGGCAAGTTTCAGTACTTTTGAAACTCCCGATGTGATTTCTGCCCCATGCTCTTATGACCTTGGCGAAGGTCAACAAATCATAAGTCACATGTCAAGTTCTACCCGTCATTATCCAGGTTAATTTGAATCCACCCGTACAAACCCTTGACTTTGGCCAAAATGGCAGTACGACTGTCCCAAACCAACGCATCTATCTATGCTGCATATGAATACCCCAATAGCTACCAATCACTGTGCCTTGACTTTGGCCAACATACACAGCTTGAATACTATTGACCACCCATATGAAACGACGGAGGGCTACGAATGGTTTCTGGCGAAAAACCTTTAACGTAAAGAACTTGATATCGTCGAAGGAACGGATAGCTTTTAAAAATATAGTGACGAAAACCGTTGCTAAAGAGGTCACTCCCGGTAAAGGGATCTCGGCTCTTTCCCCGTAGAATGGGGTGCAGGATATTCCAACTGAATACCACGGTGCAAAGCAAAAGTAATCGGCTATAGTGAAGTTAATGCCCTGACGCAAACTTCTGTCCAAGGGGTCACTCCCGGTGAGGGGATCTCGGCCCTTGCCTCGTCGACTGAGGAGCAGGATATTCCAAATGAATACCACGATGCAAAACAAAAGTGAACGTCCTTGCAATAACAGCTTTTTGAAAAAGTGTTCCAACAACATCAGATAAGGTTTGTTTTTAACTTGCATTGATCCGAATCAATGCAGTCCCATCAATTAATCACACCACAAAGAACGAAAATATACTGATGTACGTATATGCCATCCGCATTCGCCACTGGGTCCCGTCATTACCCGTTAGGTTAGCTAACTAACGACAGAGCGGGGACTGGACTAGCGCGGATGTAAAACATATACAACATCTACTAATATATATACCAATATATTATATTTCGCTCAAGGCGTGAAAGAAATGCAACATCACAGAGAATGAACAGCATCACAGAAACAATACAGATATCTGGGATCCCCGGGTTTCACAGAGCCACTACTGAAACCCGACGTTCCCCTGGTCGTGTGGATAGCCTGTGCAATGAAATCCTAGACCCCTACGGGCGCGGCAAGTCACCCGCCAAAACCTGAAGCGAGGCAGCCCCCTTCAGCGCCGTGAATGGACCACCCAGCACTTCACGGAATCCGGTAACTTGGGCACCCCTCCTGGGTCAACCTGTACCCCCTACGAGTGCGGCGAATAGCCCGCCAATCCTAGAGTGAAGCCCCCTCCGTCTCAATGCCATGAGATGCGGGCTTGTTGCCCTCTAGAACCCGGCTATCCGTGCACCCCACCGTGGGGTAATCCTAGTACAGAAAGTAAAATATACATACACCGGGTACATCGACCGCAACCAGGTCGTGCCCCAAAAGAATAATACAAACAGGCAGTGACGGCAGTCCACATGTCGGACGCTCGCCCCGCAATATCAAATGTACATAATACCACCACAACTGTACTAGCATTGCATCCAGGCTATCCCCACGACCGATCCGCAACATCACAGCATAAACATAAAACATCAACGTGAAAGTCACGTTCGCAAATCCGTCTAACCGGGCTATAGCAGTTAGACAGGATTTACCGATCGAGTGACATTCACGGTCGCAGATATAATGTAAATACTGTGAAAAATGTGTTTAAAATATCCGATCGATCAAAAATTAACAAGTGGGCCCTCAAACAAAACTGTAGCACTCACAGAAATAATTGGCCCAATTTTAATATTCCAGAAACCACATTTTCAACTCAGGAACACACTGAAAAAATTTGGGGGGGTGAACAGTAAATTCCGCGGCGGAAGCGCCGCACGAGGTGGGGTTTCGCGGCGCTTGCGCGGCGGAATAGTGAAATCATGGTGCCAAATTTTTACAGTATGCTTCTATTTCCCTGCACATCACTCTGAGACAACCAGAAAAATTTTTCGAGAACAAAATATTTCAACAGAAACTGATGTGAACTGAAATACGTGTTTTCGGGATTTTGTTCGATCGGAAACGTAAAACACATCACACAAAACTAGACTATGTTAATGGCGAGGCTCTGATACCACTGTAAGTGCACGGCGGCGCCCCGGCCGTCAACCCGACGGCCAAACGCGGAAACGGTGGTAAACTTTAAAATTTGCGGACTTGGCAAACCGGCACCACCGTGCACTAAACCCCGGATCGTTACCATTAAACTAGTCTAGCTAACTACAAAGAGAAGGTTAGAGATGTACCGACGATCCAAGTCCTCCGGTCTTCATCTCCACTCCGATCTCCTCGCGGGATCTCCGTCCGTCTCCTCCTCGTCGGAAAGGGCACCACGAAGCCGGGTACTTTTACGGGCTCCCACCTCGATACTGAGGCAACTCGAGCATGAAGCCGGCTACTCGACATGCTCAAGATATGCTGTAGGGAGTGTAATGTAGAATGTATGTCTCACTTTGGGGTTGGTTGCCATAGATGGAGGAATGGTGTATAGAAAATTGGTGCTTTCAATTTTCTAGCAATGGAATGAGATGAAGAAAGATATGCACAAAATGAATCACTCTCATTTTTCTTCCTCTCTTCTCTTTTCTTCTTCTCTCTTTTCTTTTCTTATCTCTTTTCTAAAATGAAAACTATCATACTTAGAAAAATGGTGGAGGATAGATTATGAAGCAAGAAGGGAGGTGATGGTAGGAGAAAGCAAGAGGTGACCACAACCTTAAACATCATCATAACCAATCTACATCAATCCTAATCCTTTCTTATCACATTAAAGCAAAGGAAAAGACTAAGAAAGAATCAAATGATGGTGGAAAAAGAAAAGATGCTTTCATAATTAAAACATATGCAAGAAAATCCTCCACAAATGTAATTTGCAAAACTGCAAATTACCCCCTCCATCAGAAAAGTCCGGCCGGGAAAGAACAAAGAAAAACCGGCCGGAACGGAATGCAAAATGGCAACTCTAGAAAACTGGTCCCGTAATAAATTACAGGAAAACCCCACACTGTGCATACACACCCGCATTTGTATTCCGTCCGGATACAAATGCAATGAGACAAAATCTACACTGTACTAAACTAGGACCGGCTTAAGCCAAAGCCGGCTAGTAATATCCGTCCGATCCTGATGCGTGCAATACCGCACGTATCTGATCGAACGCTGCCATATAACTATACGGCTACTAGTATAAAACCGTCCGATCCTGATCCGTGCAATACCGCACGTATCTGATCGGACCCTGCCATATCTCCATACGGCCTCTACAACGTTTCGCCCGAAAGCTTGAGTAACTGAAAGTGTGGTGGACTCTAAAGACTCGTCAATACTATGGCTGTGGATTTAACCACTAGCACGTCAGAGGTATAAGCCAATACGTGACGGGCCACCAGCTATTGACCAAAAGGGACGTCGATGAGGAAGCTCACCCCGACACCCAACTGAGCCTGTCAGTGACAATATCCGTACAGTCCGGTCCGTTCGTCTATGAGCATCGCATGGCGGGCCTAGGGAGTTGGTAAAAGTCAGACCCCCAAAAGCGGTACAAGTCGTGTCGGAGTGTAGCCCAGAACACCCTGAGATACTACTGGAATACCTACCAGTAAATCTCCTGCCTTGGCCAAGGTCTTTGTGTAATGGCTCTCCTAGACACAGCGCGACCTCACCCCCAATACCGGGAGAGACGAAACCCCCGAAGATCCGCTCACTGCCTCCATGTGGCTCGGGACTGTACCCAACTAAAACCTGTTTGCACGACTCCTTTGAGCCGTGGTAGGGTAGTAATCAAAGTACAGTGGGAACTCACACGAGACAAATGACGATCCCCAGGTCGATGAACTAACCTGTACACATGTCACCTGGGAACTGCTATCTGACGTCAGGTATAAGACCAACTAGCATGTTCCCGGCGAGTCCTGTCCGGTGTACTCATAACCCAATGAGCACCTGTATACATCTTAGGTGAACCAACTGACACCAGTGGCTTGTGAGACCGGCCACCGCCCCTCGTCGGGGTCTCGACTGTATACACTAGTCTACTCTGGAGGATCGATGCCCTGTCTCGAAACTCCCACGACTAGGGACCTTTTAAGGATGTGCTTATAGACTCCAGCTCTCACTTATATGATCGCCCTCATACTGCTGGCAGTCAAGCAAGAATCCAAGGGGCTCTATCAACGTGCAATAGCGACATGTCAGGTCACCTAAAGCAGTACACGATGATAAAGGTAAACCAGATAGCATACTATCATCTCGAGCAAGACTGTCCTACCGGGATAGGTCCTCCCTCAATCATTGCAATCACGTGCCTGTGATCCAATAATTGACTCTGAGGGCACTATCTCCAACAGACATCAGTATCGCTACACTGGAATATGGTACCAGAAGCGAATCATTATTTGCCATAAGAGGATTTGGGGATTTGGTTTTGGTCGGCATCTGCATTGCTGCACTGGAATAATGCCAGGAGCAACTCATCATTTGCCCCGGTAGGATTTGGGAATTGGTTTTTTTTTGGATGGCATCTGCATTGCTGCATTGGAATAATGCCTGGAGCACTCATCATTTGCCCTTGGAGGATTTGGGAATTGGTGGCTTAGGAGACAGGTTTAGATCCCTATCACCTAAGGCTTTTCAATTTTATGGGCCGTAAGGGTCCCATAAAAGCATTTTCTCCCTACGAGTCGAAAGGATCCCATAGGTGTATTTTCTCCATAGGAGTCGTGGGGACTCCCAAGCGTGTTTTTCCATCGTGAGTCGTAAGGATCTCACGGGGGAATTTTCTCCTCACAAAGTCGAGAGGACTTTGCGAGTGCATTTTATATCTTTTTCACGAGTTTGCGCCCTTTCGGGTTTTCACAAACTCGCCGGAAGTCCTGCTGTTTTTACTCACGGAGCCCTTTTGGGTTTTCATCCGTGCCCATTTTGCTTGTGGACATACATTTTTTTCTTTTTCTTTTTCTTTTTCTTTTTGAATCTTCACCGCCGGTAGGACTTTGAATGTGGTCTCGCCGGTAGGACTTGGGAGAGATTGGGATCGTTTTACGTCCGTGGATTGTATACGGTTTTGCAGGATGTATGATCCAGACTGTAGAGCCGGAAAATTTTTGGGACTTTGTTGGCGTCTGCATCGCTGCACTGGAATATGGTACCGGAGCGACTCATCATTCGCCATTGGGGTATGGGATTTGGAATTTGGTTGGCGTCTGCATCGCTGCAATGGAATATGGTATCAGGAGCGACTCATCATTCGCCACTTGGGGCATGGGGTTTGGAATTTGGTTGGCGTCTGCATCGCTGCACTAGAATATGGTACCAGGAGCGACTCATTATTCACCGTTTTTTTACCGCGATTGCTCTGTCATATCAGCTTTTCTTATCGCGAAGGTCGCGATTGCCCTATCGTTTCGGCTTTTTTTTCTTCTTTTTTTCCTTTTATTTACACTTTTTTTTATTCATTTACACACATTTTTTTTACATTCCCAGTTTAACGACTTAGAGGTCGTTTGTTCCCAGTTTAATGACATGATGGTCAGCTGTTTTGTATGAAGTTGGCGGTCGTAGCTTGACTGTTTGTTAACACGCCTTTAGACAGTTCTATCTCTCCTTCCTTGTACTGCTTTTCGACCCAATCTTTGAAGACAAAGCAGTCCTCAATGGCATGACCTATCACTCTATGATAGGGGCAGTATTTGGGGTCATCGGTCATATTCGCTTCTTGCGGTCTTTTTGATTCTGGCAATTGTAGACCGTTTATTAGGGCATCTTTGAATATTTTACGGACTTTGTCCCTTCTGAAGGAATAGACCTTGTCCAGCTTCTCTTTCAGTGGAGATTATCCTCCCTCTCCGAACACTGGCTTCCGAGGCTGGTTGGCATTAGGCCCGCTCAACCCTTGCTTATTTCGGTTAGCCGAGGCATTGAAGGATTCAGAATCGTCGGAATTTCCTCCTTTGCGATTATCGTCCTTTCGGTTTCTCCAGGACCTATTGTTATTTTGGGAATCCGAGGAGGACTCCTGCTTTGAGCGCTCCAGCATCTGACCTTTCCTGGTCAGCTCTTGGAATGTTTTGAGACCCGCGGTGCATAGAAACGGGGCCATCCAATTGTTGAGATTTCCGACAAGGAGACTGACAGATTGGTCCTGCTCTATCGGCGATTCACATTTGATGGAGAGATTGCGCCATCGGGTTATAAAATACGTGCTGCTTTTATTGTTCTTTGGCTTAGTCCTTATAAGCTCGGCAATGGTGATCTTATCGCTGACGCTCATGAACCTCTGCCGAAACAGAGACTCTATTTGGACGAAAGTTGTGACGGAGCCATCCAGTATGCTCGCGTACCAGTCGAAAGCAACATCGCCCAAGCTATTAACGAACTGGCGGAGGAGAAGCACATCATTGCCCCCAGTATTCCCGCATGAGGCTTTAATGTGGGCGATGTGCTGATTCGCATTTCCCGTCCCATCGAATCTTCCGAATTTAGGGATGACATAGCTGCTAGGAAATTCTACCAGATCATACTGAGCAGGATATAATCTTCCACTACTGCTAACATCTTTTTGCGCTTCAGCTTCGGCTACCAATGTTTTGACTTTGTTGGCAACCAAATCCATGATTTGATCTTGAGTTAGCGGGCTACTGTCATCGGTAGCTAAGACATTTCCCGAGATAGGATGCGACTGACTTTCATGCGGTCCGCCCACCTTTGGATTTGAGGGAATAGGCATCGGCTTCCCTGGGACACCGTTTCCCGGTTCATGAGTATAACCCTGCGCTTGATTGGGCGGCTGAGAGGCAAGTCGGGCCGTGAGCTGCAAGACGACATTCGTCAAGTCGTCAATTTTGGAGTAAAGTTTGGCCATCTCCTTATCTTTACTTCTGAGCTGTTTTTGGAGCTCTTGGAGAAGTTGCTGCTCTGCGTTCTTGGGACGGAAGATTGGCCCATCTTCGCTTTTCGAGCTCGACTCCTCATGAACCGAGGGATCTCTCTGCTTATCAGCTTCACTGGGAGGATTTTCATTACCTTCCGGAGGAGGCTGGTCTTGGAATGTGGCAGTCATATTCACACCAGATTGGATTTGAGATGTGGTGGCCCCATCCTTGCTTTTGCTGTGAAGGTTATCGCCGGGACGCGTGCTCACCATGTAGACGGTGTGGATAACACATTCAGCTATCTTTTCATCACTGGCAGCTGGTTTCGCGGAGTGGTCCGGGCTTTGGAAATTCATAAATTTTAACATGGCCAGAGCCCTAGCCCTTTTGTTGGCTCTGTATCTGAGCCGCTTTTGCCTCAGCTTCTCTGCCTTGAGCGCTTGGCAGGCTTCTTCTCTTCGGGAAGCCGCCATAGGATGAGTGATGGGGAGGCTTGAGAATACATCCGCCCGCGTGTCTGTCGAAGGTATCGCCTAGGCTTTCCCACGACGTCTGGCAACTTATTTTATTCTGACGGTTTTGCCCCCAGCTGGGGCCATGGAGAGCCGTTTGAACACCGACTCACGTTTAGGTTGGGGCGCCCTCGAGATCACCACATTTGGCCTTTTGCCTTTCGAGGCCGGTTTGTCGGTTACCGGAGCTTGAGGTGCAGGGATGGCATTAGCCGAGACAAACAGAATAAACCCAAATTGTAGCAGCGGTTCTTCCCATTGTCGTCCGAGACTTGCCGGGAGGACCGTCCTGGCGTCTATCTTCATCGTGTAGAAGACGAGAGCCGTGCTGAGAGCTGAGTTCATCTTTGGAGACATTGTTGAAAAGTGATTGCTTGAAAACCTGCATAAAAGAGCATCATTTTAGTATAAATATAGATATTTATATTGATTGAGTTCGCATGAACGTTTAACCCGAAATATGGGAGGAGAGATTTGTCCCACCAGGCGTGCCAGAATCTGTAGGGTGTTTTTCGTCACCCCATTGAGATGGGAATACGCACGCACTTGTCAGGCACAGTACAGATTCCCCCTGCCTAGGGTAGGCTGGGGTTTATTGATTGTGGGGATCCGAATCTCCGGCAGCCGCGGATTAAGCTGCCATTAATTACCCCTCACCTTTGGAGCGAGAGAACCTCCGATTGACGGGTTAAACTGGTCGTGCGAACTCAATGTGCAGTGTTGTGTTTTTAAGGGGTTTTGGATATATCGGGAGCCCCGCAGAGTTTTTATGGGGGTCCCGCTACTCGGATAGCGAGCTGGGGGTCAAGAGGGCTAGCAGCACCATTGCAGGGTGCGGGGCAGCGCCCCGTTAGAAATTTTTTTCTAACGGGAACAGTGTTGTGGAGTAAGTGTGTGTGTGTGTGTGTGTGTATAAAGAGAAAGTGCATCCAAAAGATGTGTGGGAGAGGGCGCCAGCTGATTGAAATGAATTTCTCGTTGTGTAGTTGGAAAATGTGTAGAAATCACAACAAAAAATATTTGACCGCAATCAATTAACGGTGTCGGATGTAGCGCGTTAGAGAGTGCGGATCGTCCACAGGGATTGTGCGATTCGTTCGTATCTTGTTTTATTTGAATCGAAAATTTAATGAAAAGAAAACAAACAATTCATGATTTAGAGTTGAAGTTCAAGAATTAGAAAATATAGATCTAATAACAAGAAAAAGATAGAATCAAGAATTGAGAGTTTGCTGATTTTTCCAACCAAATATCAAGAATCTAAATGAGGCTCGTAGGAATCGATCGGATCTATAGATGTGATGTAATCTCACGATGACGTCTTCTTATCCTTCGATGAATTGATACTAGATCGATGATGATCGACGAGAATTAGGGATTTCTAGTGAAACTAGGGTTTCATCATTTATCCCTTGTTCCTTCGTCGATATCATTCACATTCTAGCCTCTAGTAAATTCAAGAAACGATCGTAGATCCCTAACTTCGAGCGATAACAATCAAGAAAGCATCGCAATGAAACTAGGTCATCGATTCTTGAACTTGCTAGGGTTTACAAAACTCGTAGGACTTAAGAATCGTATTAAGATTTGTTACATCATCATTCTATTGGTCGTCTCGACTCCGTTACGAGCGGAGTTTTACTCAAACATCACAACAAGAACTACAATTACAAATTGAGATCGAATCATGATGCAAGAATTTAAAGAAAGCAAGATTTAAGAATTTCACCTTTTATTTATATCAACGGTTTCATTACAATCGCTCAAGAACTACAAGAGGAAGAACTCGATCGTCGATTTGGCTTCGCTCGTCTCCATGAGTCGCGGTTCGGCTTGGATCACTTGCTCGATTGGAGATCAGCTCCGCTCCTAAAAGGTTGAAGGCTTCTTGCTTGATTGGTACTCGGGATCTTGAATTTGGATTGGAATTAGGGTTAGGGTTTCGCACAAGTCTTGTCACTAGACTTGTGGAAGAAGATGGTGTAAGAGGTAAAGATTAGAGATTAAGGAAGTAATGAACAACCAAGGATTAGGGTTTTGAAATTACAATTCCCTCCAAAAGTTTGTTGAGGAGCTTCTAGAAATAGTTTGTTAGGAGCTTAGCTTAGGCTTTAAGCTAGGATTGTTTAAGCTTAGAAACCCTAGTTTGCTGAACTGGCAGAAGCTTCTGGAGTCTTCTGGAATTTGCCATAGATTTCTGAGCTGTAGGAGCTGAGGGAGGAGTAATGAAGCAAATTGGAGTGCTGACGTGGCAATACCGCCGCGGATCTGCGGCGCAAGCAGGCTCCTGCTGCGGATCCACGGCTCTTTGTGGGCCTTGGGCTTTGGGCCTTTTGGTGTGGTCTTGGGCTGACATGTAGGCCTTTTTCTGATATGTTGAATTGTATTTTTCCCTTTGGATTGCTACTAGATCTCAAAACTTGGAGTTGGTGTAATGTTTTCAGCTTCTTTTGGCTTTTGTTTGGATTTTCCTGCACAATTTCTCAAGACAAGTGTTGCACAATATAGGGATGATGCTGTTAGTTATATGTATGCCCTAGAGGCCATTACTGTATATTGGATGTATATTGTAGTGGATGCTGGGACATATATAGGTAGGACTTTCTTGCTCGACATGATAGTACGCTATCTGGTTGCTCTTTATCTTAACATGTATACTTTCTGTCTCTCTGTTACATGTTGATAAAGCCCTTAGGATGTGTACTCGACTTCCAGGACTATGATGCAGATCATACTAGTGGGGCCTGGGTAGCCAATGAGTACATCCTTCATTGTTCCTAGTTGTGGGAATGTCGAGACGGGGCATCGATATTCCCGAGTAGACTAGCGCATATCTTCTCGACCCATGCGATGGGCGATGGATGATCCCATATCCATTGGTGTTTGATATCGAAGATGGTATGCGGGTGCTCAGTGGAGACTGGGTACACTGAACGGACTCGCCGAGAACTCCCAGATGGTATTATACCTCACGTCAGATGGCAGTTCTCTGGTGACACTGGTACAACTTAGTCTGTTGACCCGAGATCGTCATAGAGTCTTGTGTGTCTCCCACTGTGCTTTGATTTCCACCCTACCACGGCTCTACTGAGTTGTGCAAACAGGTGGTTTTTGGGTACAGTCTCGATTCACATGGAGGCAATGAGCGATAGGAGGGGATTCGTCTCTTCCGGTATTGGGGGTTGATGTTGTGCTATGCTCGACTGGCCATAACAGGAAATCCCTGGCCAGGGTTGCAGTGATATACTGGTAAGAGTTATCAGTAGTTTCACGAATGTTATGGACCTTACGTCGGCATGACTTATCGAGCTATTGGGGTCTGACGTTTACCACCCCTAGGCGAGATATGCGACATATCAGACGAACAGACCGGACTGTACGGTAGTGTTACTGGTTGGATTCACTGGAGTGTGAGCGGGCTTGCTCGTCGATCTTCTGATCGCTCAATACCCGGGTGGCCGTTACGTTTAGCAGACCGCTTGCGGCTTGTGGGTGTTTGATATGATCATCATCTGCTGCCGGCGTATTGACGAGTCTTCAGAGTCATACACAGAGGTTTCCTGGCTCAAGCGAAACGAAATAGGAGCGCATATGAGATATGTGTGGGACCGAGAATAATGCGTGTATGTGATACCTATTCTATTCTCGCGATGAATGTATCGAATGGTTGTATGCGATATAACCTAGTTATCGATTCAAGCGTTGATTCGATAAGCCGGTACATTGTATACTAGTCGGTTGTGTGCGACATGACCGGATCATTGAATCAAATGTTGATTTGATGATTTAATGCATAATTATATATTTGATATATTACTTTGCATTAACTAGTATCCGTTCACTTTAAATGGATTTTCTCGCTCGGGAGTGCGCATTGCATATGCGATATGATTTTGTGCACATGCTTGTATCATGTTTGATGATACATGCCTTTTTAATTAAGTGTATAGAATTAAACCTTGGTTAATGGAATGGTTAGGGTTTACTATTTGCTTATTCATTTTATTCATTTATTTATTAATCTTTTTCTTATTGGAAAAAGGAAATGAAATGATAAAATGGTGGCATTTCTTTTGTTCATTCATGAAGCTTCATGAATGCTTTGACTTGATGACCATTTTGTTTTTAGCTTAACCCTAACCATTGCATTAAACCATGATTAGTTCTCTACACTTAACTATGGTCATGTTATGATAAGGATTGATTATTCTTTTCTTTTTTGAATTAACTTATCATAACATACTTCTTCTTCTTCTTCCCTTCTTCACTTGAAGAAAGCAAGCTCCATCAATGGTGATTGATAGAAATGAGTGAGAAATCCAATTCTAAAGTCTACCCACTTCCTATTTCTTCATCCTCTACCTCTTGCCAAGTAGTAGAGTGTGTTTTCTTCACAAGTTTCTTGACTTGGTGAAGTCGGAGCTTGATTTAGCGATGCCTCGACGTAGATCATCTTCGGCATGGACATCGACGATCAAGCCCGCCTATTCTTCGATGATGCCAATGCTAGAGTCAAGGGTTTGATTTGGACAGCGGAGGGAGATCATCACGGAGCTTAGGAAGTGGTGGACCGGATCTACAAAGGTTGTAGTCACTTACCTTAGCATTTATTTCCGTTTACATGCTTGCTTTGCCTACACTTCTAGCCAATGATCCGTTCTAGGTTTTCTCGGCACCATAATTTTTAGAAATTTGCATGTCTGATCACTTGCAAGACTTCATTAGAGTGCCTAGGAACCCTACAGTGGTATCAGAGCCTAGCTAGAGCCTTAGGCGAAGTCCCGACGGAGTTAGAAGTCCGATCGACCCAAAACCCGACTTTGAAAATGCTCTCTGGACTTTTCTGTAAAATGTGGATTTTTTGGAATTAAAAATATGCAGAAATATCAGCAGGTAATCCTGAGAATCACTGTGAAATTCGGCAGCATGATTCCTCTACATTGCGGCGGAACCGCGGCACAAGCATGGCTTGTGCGGCGGTTCCGCGGCTAATTTATCCCATCATCTGTTTTAATTTTCACAGTAACTCCTAGTTTTTAGTGCTGGTCTTCCTGGGTATATTTTAATATTTATTCCAGAGTTTTATTTTCTGGTTTGTATTGGGGACTCGGTGTATTCGATCGGACTGTCTAATTTTTGTCGGTGTGTTTTTCCGGGTATTTTAGAATATGTTAAAAAGTTCGACCGGATATAAATACCCACTTTTTCCCCTGCCGGGAAATTTCCAATTGTTGGATTTTTCCGTAGTTTAACGACGTTCTAAGTAGTGCAAGTAACGCGATGGACCCTCTAGAAGACAACAAACCTTAACTCGATTATGTGACCGTCTTGAACTGCCCTTTGAACCTTCGGGTTTGGGGCAGTACGGCGTGCCACATGTGAGGCGTTGGCTTGACCCTTCTACGGCTGGACCGTTGGTACTGAGGCACGAACTGAATGTTGTTAGACTTATTTCATGTGTTGAGCTGTATCGGGAAAACTTGGGTGTTCGATTGTTCGATCGAAAAGTTTAGCATTTTCTATTTATCCGGAATGTGATACAATAATTGGAATTCACAAGTAGTTATGAGATAACTGAATGAATGTTATAAATCTAGCGGTTTAGTCTCACTTGATCGGTTGCCACGGAATTTTGATGTGATCAAAAGTCCGTCGCAATCACGTAGCGTACGCGGATACTCGCCGGGTAAACTTAATAGACAGCCTCACTCCATTGCCCCGACCAAGTGACTATAGGAGAACCCCGTCGCCGAAAGCATCCGGTCGGGTGCTCGCGGCAGCGGTGTTCCGCCTTGGTGCACTTCGTCGACGGTATCGGGGGTGCGGCCGCCTACTAAAGTTTGCGACGAGCATTCGATCAGAATGTCGGGAATCCTGTTGAATTGCCCGACTCAATATTGAAAAGTGTTTTCGATTTTGAGACTAAAATGCGGGGTTTATAATTGTTAGGCATGCGATGTCTAAGGAATTCATTTGATTGGGCATGCGATGTCTAAAGAGGTTGCGGATTCCAACTGTTGTGGTTTTACACTTTCTTTTCTGTGACCGTAAGTGTAATATGTGATATCGCCGGTTTCGTTGCTATATGTCAACGACAATTGGGATGGACATATTTACTTACGTTGATGACATGTGATGTTATGTGTTGCTGGATATGTTATATTGGATCGTCGTGTTTGAATAGCCGGGGTTTTTTTTTTATGTGAGATGAGTGTTTTTTCATTTTCATTCATGTAAAAACTTTTATGTAATATTCTTTTATTGGGGCACTTCCAGGTTGCGGAAGATGTCACCATTGATGTATATTATTTACTTTTCTGCACTAGGATAGACCCAAGGAGGGGAGCACAAGTAACCGGGTTCTGGTGTCCAGTGGGAGACCAACTCGAGGAGTCGAGTCCGGGTCTCCTAAACCTAGAATTGCTAGGGTTGCTTGCCGCTCTCGTAGGGGATTGGGGTGTGGGATTGACTATTCATCACGACCGTGGAATCCGTGTTTTATACTGGCTCGTATTGAAAACACGGACGTCCTAGTATATCCAATATTTCATATGTTTCTTCTGCTGTGTTTTATCTGTGATGTGATCATATGATGTTCTGTGACAGGTATTATATATAGTATATATGATATATTTTATAGACGTTGCTTATGTTTTACACCCGCGCTAGCCCTGCCTCGCTCTGGCGTTAGTTACCTAACCTAACGGTGCAGACGAGACATCGAGGCGAATGCGGATGGCATAAGCGTACGTTATATTTATCTGTGATGTTTAGGTGGAATTAAATGATGGGATATTCATTAATGAGATTAATGAAAGAAAATAAACCTAATTGATGTTGTGGAATCGAATTTCAAAATGAAAACAGGTAGCTACAGTTCCTGCTTTGCATCGCGGTGTT
The DNA here is from genome assembly GCA_030015575.1 of Agapanthus africanus. NCBI lineage: Eukaryota > Viridiplantae > Streptophyta > Magnoliopsida > Asparagales > Amaryllidaceae > Agapanthus > Agapanthus africanus. Next base: position 82,183,446 of record JASDDO010000031.1, on the reverse strand, counting down.
CCTTGTAGAACATCCTGCACCTTATTCGATAGGGAAAGGACCGAGATCCCTTCACCGGGAGTGACTCCTTTAGCAATAACTGGCAGATGCTACAACCCTCGGTTTGTCTTTGATCGCTTCTATAGTTTACGCTTTGCACAGTGATATATATGATATATCCCGCACCTCATTCGACGAGGAAAGGGCCGACGATCCCTTCACCGGGAGTGACCCCTTTAGCAAAACTAGAAAAGCTTCAAAAACTTTCCATTTAAAAACCATTTGATTCCGCAACGAGATCAAGTTCAAAGCGTTAAAGGTTTTCACAAAAACCAGCCGCAACCCTCCGTCATTTTAGGAAGTAGAGTACTTAGTATTCGTGCTGTGTTTGTTGACCATAGTCAAGGCACAGTGTACGGTAGCTAAGTGATGTCTTCCTACACCGCATATGATGCGATTAGTTAGGACAGTCGCGTGACTTTGTTGATCTTAGTTAAGGATCATGTGGGTGGGTCTAATTAATCATGAAATGACGGGTAGAACTTGACTAGTACTTATGATTTGTTGACCATAATTAAGGTCATAAGTGCTAGGGGTAAAAACCTTTATCGGGAGTTTCAAGTGTTGAAATTTGCAATGAGATTGCATACCTTCTATATGATAGTTGGATCCCGATACCCACTGTGAGTAATTGTTACTCCTGGGAGAGTTTTGCACTTTGCAATTAGCCGATCAAGTAGGTGTCTAGAAAGGTGTCAACGGGGTTACGCCTCTGGGAAAACGAGGTTTACAGTAATTAGGTCCGTGCGAAAGCACGGGGAACCTCCCTCAAAGTACCGACACTGGCCTGGCTGAAAGATTGGCGAACTTGTAGAGTGCAATTAATCCCGGCTAGTCTTTCCTTTTAGGGTTTGAAGGAAGATTTGATAAAAATAGTGGGAGCCATCCTGATTAGATAAAATATATAACCAATCTGATCTTGCAAGAACGCACGCAGAGTGTTTTCTTCTCTTTCTCTCCTGGTAGCGACCATATCACGCCTTAATCAAGATAATAAAACGGAATTTTGACCGAACCCGCTTGTTATACTGAGCTGGGGAACGTTGGTCCCGCTCCAACTTATAATTGTTATAAGACAGAGCAGGAAATAGGGGAATACCAGAATTCCTATGCCGCCCAAACGAAGAAAGTGCATATGATGCATCTCCTTCGGGTATGTTCATTACAAAGAACTGTTTCTCAGTATCCTCTACATCCTGGGTATATGATACCGGATCAGGATCCCAGATATGTAATCTGTTACATAGGGCTACAAAAAGGTAGAAAAACTGAGAACGGGTGATAAGTTTCATGAGACAGAAACCGGGGCAAGTGTTGCAGCCAAGTCTGTTGGTCACTGTCACCCTGTATTACCAATACATTGATTCTGAACAAATGCTATTAGATACCGAACCTGATATACAAAATCATATCAGTCTCTTTATTAGTAAAGAAATGATATAATTTTGTATTGTTGGATAATGTTTTGAACATTTCCTATATCAAAAGTTGATCAGTTCAGGCACGTTATCTAAAAGTATTGACGTTCTAAATCAAACTACAGTTCCTCGTATACAGAACACACACAAGAGGAAGAGTTCAGAAATGAACGAATCCTTCTTGAGGCATTGTAGACTAGGTCACATCAATGCGACCCGACTGGCTGAAGTTACATTTTAGATGCATATTTAAATCAGTATAAATTTACATCTTGTGAAACTTGCCAGTCATGTCACAAAGATTAGATGACCATAGCTCTGTTTATTAGAAACAGAGAAAGAGTTAGTGAACTCTTGGGACTGATACATGATGATGTATGTAAAGTCTCCTGTCTACACATGCCAGGACTGGTTCTTCATACTTCATTATATTCTCTGATAATCTCTCAAGATTCAGTCATATGTTCCTGTTGAAACATAAGTCCGAACCTTTTGAGATATTCATAGAATATAAGTTAGAAGTAGAGAACCAAAATACGGGTATAAGTATTATGTCCTATGATAAGATCAGGGAGGAGAATACTTGTGCATAGAATTCCTGGACTATTCTAAAGGAGAATGAGATTCTCTCTCAGTGTTACTCCTCTGAATACACCACAGCACAACGGTGTATCAGGGCGGAGCAATTGCACAATATTAGATATGGTGTGCTCTATGATGAGTATTACTGAGTTACCTATTTCCTTTTGGGGTTATGCACTTGAGAAGCTGCATACATATTGAATTAGGTTTGAATCAAATCAGTGCCTACCACTCCATATGAGATATGGTATGGGAAGAGCCCATGTCTTAAGCCAGTTAAGATTTGGGGTTGTCCGGCCTATGTTTAAAGCAAAATCCAGACAAGATCGAGGCAGGATCAGTTCTGTAGAACAGGAAAGGTTCCAGCTATACAAAACTGCAGTTGATGATTTGACAGAACCAAAGGATTCTATAGTTCCCGACGAACCTCAGCCTCTCCGCCGATCTAGTAGGGTTCCTCATCCGCCTGAGAGATACCTCGGTTTCTCGATGACAGTGGGAGCGAGGAATGCATCATAAGATGATGACCCAACTAGTTTCGAGCAGGCCATCGAGAGTAGGGACTCTGTAAGAATGGCTGGATGCTTAGCGATCTGAGATGGAATCCATGTACACCAGCAAAGTATGGACTTTAGCTGCTATATCTGAAGGGTTAAATCCCCATCAGAAGTAAGTATATCTTGAGAAGATTACTTGGTGTAGATGGAAAAGTTGAGACTTTCAAAGCTAGACTTGTTAAAGGTTTTCGTCATCGACCAGGCGTGGATAATGATGAAACTTTTTTTTCCAGTAGCTATGCTTAAGTCTATCCAGATCCTACTTGCCACGGCTACATACCATGACTGCGATATCTGGTGGTTGGGTGCCATGACTACTTTTCTAAATACTGATTTAGAAGAGAACGTCTATAAGAACACAGCCAGAGGTCTTCGTAAACAGTGGGAGCAGCGGAAACGTGTGCAAGTTGCTTTACATAATGAAGCAGGCATCGCGGAGTTGGAACGTCTGTTTTGATGTGATAGTCAAAGTGTTTGACTTCATCAAAATGGTAGACGAACCTTGTATATACAAAAGGGTAGTAGAGAGTAAGGTGGTCATCTTCGTATTGTACGTAGACAACATACTCTTGATAGGAAAAGAGTTTCCTATACTACGATCGGCCAATCTCCTATTATCACTAGGATTCTCCAAATAGGATCAAAGTGATACCTCCTAAATCCTGAGTTTTCATCTATGAGATAGATGTAATTGGATGCTAGGATTCTCACTAGATGCAGTGAGATGGTATCAATCGATCCTGGGGAGAATCACTGGAAACGTTCCAGGGTGATAAAGACGACTGAATGTCAGTCACGGGCATTGTCTTTACCCTCAGTAAAGGGACGGTATGTTGGAAGAGTTCCAAGCTAGATACCGTGGCAAACTAGACGATAAAGGCTGGTAACATCGCTATTGAAGATACTACCAAAGAGGCAGTTTGGGTGTATATTGGTTCATAAGATGAACTAGGTTCCTGCCATTGTATGACAATGGAAGTGTGGCTTAGGCCCTGGAACCCTGGTCCCATCAGTGACCCAGACATATTCTGAGGAAGCATCACCTGATCATGGAGATAGTTGATCTCCAGGTTGATCGAGGTTAGGAGAGTAGACTCAGAGGACAACACGGCGGATCCACTCATGAAGGCCTTTTCCCAGAGAGAGACTCATATGAGATGGTTGAGTATTAGATACTGCGACCACTGCTACAGATGGCCCTAGTGCAAGTGGCAGATTGTTAGTTATATATATGCCGTAGAGGCCATTACTATACATTGGATGTATATTGTAGTGGATGCTGGGACATATATAGGTAGGACTTTCTTGCTCGACATGATAGTACGCTATCTGGTTGCTCTTTATCTTAACATGTATACTTTCTGTCTCTCTGTTACATGTTGATAAAGCCCTTAGGATGTGTACTCGACTTCCAGGACTATGATGCAGATCATACTAGTGGGGCCTAGGTAGCCAATGAGTACATCCTTCATTGTTCCTAGTCGTGGGAATGTCGAGACGGGACATCGATATTCCAGAGTAGACTAGCGCATATCTTCTCGACCCATGCGATGGGCGATGGATGATCCCATATCCATTGGTGTTTGACATCGAAGATGGTATGCGGGTGCTCAGTGGAGACTGGGTACACTGAACGGACTCGCCGAGAACTCCCAGATGGTATTATACCTCACGTCAGATGGCAGTTCTCTGGTGACACTGGTACAGCTTAGTCTGTTGACCCGAGATCGTCATAGAGTCTTGTGTGTCTCCCACTGTGCTTTGATTTCCACCCTACCACGGCTCTACTGAGTTGTGCAAACAGGTGGTTTTTGGGTACAGTCCCGATTCACATAGAGGCAATGAGCGATAGGAGGGGATTCGTCTCTCCCGGTATTGGGGGTTGATGTTGTGCTATGCTCGACTGGCCATAACAGGAAATCCCTGGCCAGAGTTGCAGTGATATACTGGTAAGAGTTATCAGTAGTTTCACGAATGTTATGGACCTTACGTCGGCATGACTTATCGAGCTATTGGGGTCAGACGTTTACCACCCCTAGGCGAGATATGCGACATATCAGACGAACAGACCGGACTGTACGGTAGTGTTACTGGTTGGATTCACTGGAGTGTGAGCGGGCTTGCTCATCGATCTTCTGATCGCTCAATACCCGGGTGGCCGTTACGTTTAGCAGACTGCTTGCGGCTTGTGGGTGTTTGATATGATCATCATCTGCTGCCGGCGTATTGACGAGTCTTTAGAGTCATACACAGAGGTTTCCTGGCTCAAGCGAAACGAAATAGGAGCGCATATGAGATATGTGAGGGACCGAGAATAATGCGTGTATGTGATACCGTATTCTATTCTCGCGATGAATGTATCGAATAGTTGTATGCGATATAACCTAGTTATCGATTCAAGCGTTGATTCGATAAGCCGGTACATTGTATACTAGTCGGTTGTGTGCGACATGACCGGATCATTGAATCAAATGTTGATTTGATGATTTAATGCATAATTATATATTTGATATATTACTTTGCATTAACTAGTATCCGTTCACTTTAAATGGATTTTCTCGCTCGGGTGTGCGCATTGCATATGCGATATGATTTTGTGCACATGCTTGTATCATGTTTGATGATACATGCCTTTTTAATTAAGTGTATAGAATTAAACCTTGGTTAATGGAATGGTTAGGGTTTACTATTTGCTTATTCATTTTATTCATTTATTTATTAATCTTTTTCTTATTGGAAAAAGGAAATGAAATGATAAAATGGTGGCATTTCTTTTGTTCATTCATGAAGCTTCATGAATGCTTTGACTTGATGACCATTTTGTTTTTAGCTTAACCCTAACCATTGCATTAAACCATGATTAGTTCTCTACACTTAACTATGGTCATGTTATGATAAGGATTGATTATTCTTTTCTTTTTTGAATTAACTTATCATAACATACTTCTTCTTCTTCTTCTTTTCTTCACTTGAAGAAAGCAAGATCCATCAATGGTGATTGATAGAAATGAGTGAGAAATCCAATTCTAAAGTCTACCCACTTCCTATTTCTTCATCCTCTACCTCTTGCCAAGTAGTAGAGTGTGTTTTCTTCACAAGTTTCTTGACTTGGTGAAGTCGGAGCTTGATTTAGCGATGCCTCGATGTAGATCATCTTCGGCATGGACATCGACGATCAAGCCCGCCTATTCTTCGATGATGCCAATGCTAGAGTCAAGGGTTTGATTTGGACAGTGGAGGGAGATCATCACGGAGCTTAGGAAGTGGTGGACCGGATCTACAAAGGTTGTAGTCACTTACCTTAGCATTTATTTCCGTTTACATGCTTGCTTTGCCTACACTTCTAGCCAACGATCCGTTCTAGGTTTTCTCGGCACCATAATTTTTAGAAATTTGCATGTTTGATCACTTGCAAGACTTCATTAGAGTGCCTAGGAACCTTACAGATGCGATGCCATGAAATGCAGTTAATTTCCTTTATAGTGCCGGTTTTAGAATCTAACACATGCAATCTGATATTTAACGACTGATTTGCTAATATGTGAAATATGAATACCGCACACTTCTAAATGAGTGCAAATAATAGGGAAATTGCCGGTTAAAAGATGCAGTATTTTCGACTGATTACCAGCTCCTTACGTGTGCGGCACACGGGCGCTCGGGCGCTGGCGCTAGCGCTTTGGGCGCCAGGGCGCTAGCGCTTTGGGCGCTAGCGCCTCACGTGCCAGGCACGCGGGCGCTCGGGCGCTAGCGCTTTGGGCGCTAGCGCTTTGGGCGCTAGGGTGCTAGTGCTTTGGGTGCTAGCACCTCACATGCCAGGCATGCGGGCGCTCGGGCGCTAGCGCCCCACGTGCCGGGCACGTGGGCGCTCGGGCGCTAGCGCTTTAGGCGCTAGCGCTTCACGTGCCAAGCACGTGGGCGCTCAGGCGCTCGCGCTTTGGGCACTCGGGCGCTAGTACTTTGGGCGCTAGCGCCTCACGTGCTAAGCACGTAGGCGCTCGGGCGCTGGGCGGCAAAAGGAACTTGGTCCCTGCACTGGGAGTTGTACTCCCAAAAAGAAATACTTATTATTTTGAATATATATATATATATATATATATATATATATATATATATATATATATATATATATATATGAGGAGTTAAACTCCTAAGATATTTTTGGAGCTGATGAAGGGGCTTCTCCCTTGAGCCCTGGATCTTCCCCAAAATAGGGTTTTTGGAGATGAGTCTCCTTCTTCATCCTCCGTTGACCGGATCTTGAAGAACAAGAGGTATGAGATTTTAAAAATTTCTTCTTTTTAAGATCTAATTGAAGATCTGAGCTCCCCTTTGTGGGTTTTGTGGTGAAAAACTATTTAGTTTTTGAAAAGGAAGGGTAAAACTCTTGATTTAATTCAAAGGAAAGGAGAAGGTTTAGAACCTTGAGGAAGGAGAAGAAGGAGGCACAAACCCTAGAGTTTTTAGAGAATGAAAAGTGTATCTTTTATTCATCATCATGTTGCCTTATATATGCTTACACATTTACATATAGCCCCTTGGGCTTTACAAAATGGCATTTTGCCTATCCCATGCCTCATGTGCTATTTCTTTTTGCACATAAGCCACGGGCTTTACAAAAATTGGGCTTTATGCTCATTTTTCTTACATTCATGCATAAAAAATTACATCAAAATTATTTATTACATGATTTTTTATTTCGGCATTGGGGAGGCCGGCCGCGGGGCTCGACTTGGGCATGGGCCCACTTGCTTGGGCTTGGGCTTGCTTACTTGGGGTTGACCTTGACTTTGACTTGGTCAACTGGGATGCAAATTTTGACCCCAACAATTGCTCCTATCACCAAGAAATAGGAAATCCTCTTGAAGATTGCTTCACCTTCAAAGACTGGGTTGAAGACCAGTATCAACAAGGCATGTTCGCTTTATCCGACAGCTGGAGGGTAACCCCACCGCAAAATCATGAGCCAAAGAAAACCTATATCGTAAGGATAGGACCAGCCCCGCATCAAGAATGGAAGCAGACTCGTACCTGCCATGTGATAACACTTTCGGAAGGGGAAGAGCATGACGCTATGGATGACCTTTTCAAGTGCTTCACAAATGAAAACGAGGATGAGGTGATCTCAAAATTTCCACCTGCACCAAAAGAGCTGGAAAACAGGATACACACCACGGCGGACAACCTAAGAAAAATTGACTTAGGGATGGAAAACGATCCGAGGCCCACGTTCGTCAGTGAGCTGCTATCTAGAAAACAGGTAGCCACGTTAAAAGGCGTGCTCATGCAATATAAATACTTCTTCGCATGGAACTATTCCGAGATGTCGGGATTAGATCCAAAAGTAGTAGTATATAAACTGGCCATATCGCCGGACATCAAGCCAGTCAAGCAAGCGCCAAGAAGAATGCGGCTCGAACTCGAGATGAGTATCAACATCGAAGTTAAGAAAATAATTAACTCCGGTTTCATCCAGGAAGTTCAATATCCTGACTGGATTGCCAACATCATTCCGGTGATGAAGAAAAATGGGACGGTGCGCATTATTGTGGACTTTCGGGACCTTAACAAAGCTTGCCCGAAGGATGACTTCCCAGTATCTGTTACTGAGCTTATGATCGATAACACGTATACTCATGAGGTTTTCTCCTTCATGGATGGATCTTCAGGATACAACCAAATAAAAATGCATCCTGAAGACCAAAAATATACCGCCTTCCGGATTCCGAGGGCATATTCTGCTACAAGGTGATGCCTTTCGGTTTAAAGAACGCTGGCGCTACCTACTATAGGGCCATGACGAAGATCTTCGATGACCTCGTCCATGAGATTGTCGAATACTACATCAATGACCTGGCGGTGAAAAGCAAGTCTTACGAGGAACTTTGGGAACATCTGTTTCAACATCTTTGGAAGTATATTCTGAAGATGAATCCTCTAAAATGCGCGTTTGGAGTCTCCTCAAGAAAATTCCTGGGATTCATCATACGGCACCGGGGTATCGAAATTGATCCCTTAAGGATCAAAGCGAATACGGAAATGCCCACGCCAAGGACCCTCAAGCAATTACGATCCCTTCAAGGAAAGCTCACGTATATCCGACGGTTTATAGCTAACCTATTGGGAAAATGCCATCCCTACAGCCATCTAATGAAGAAGGGGACCCTGTTCGTCTGGGATCAAAAGTGCCAAAACGCACTAGACGAAATCAAGCGGTACTTACAAAATCCACCGGTGCTGACCGCTCCAGTTATGGGAAAACCCCTCATCCTATATACAACAGCCTTTGAGGGTTCTCTAGACGCGTTATGGGCACAGGAGAATGACCAAGGAAAGGAAAGAGCTCTATACTACTTAAGTCGAGTTCTCTTGGGGGCAGAAAACAACTACTCCCCCATCGAAAAGCATTGTTTGGCACTAATCTTTGCTATAACGAAACTCAGACACTGCGCCTTGGCACATGAGGTTCATCTTATATCAAAGGTGGACCCTCTCAAATATCTAATGTCGAAGGCCATACTAACAGGAAGGCTTGCCAAATGGGCTCTCCTCCTGATGGAGTTCTCGATAACGTATCGTCCTCTCAAAGCAGTGAAAGGCCAGGCTGTCACTGACTTTCTTTCTGAACATCCGATACCAGCCGACTCCCCCTTAAATTGTGAGTTGCCGGATGAACATGCGTTCGACACAATCGAAAGAGAGAAGGAAGAAAATAATTCCCAATGGGAGCTTTATTTCGATGGAGCACCTTCTTTGAAGAGGCGAAAGCACAACACCCCCATAATCAAAGCAGGAGTGGGCCTTATCTTCGTGACTCCGCAAGGAGGGATACTGCGTTACGCCCTTTCCTTAACGGATTCAAGGACTAATAACGAAGCTGAATATGAAGTTTTGATAGTAGGTTGATCGGCGTGCATTTTTGAGCGCGCCGTATTTTAAGTTCTATTAAGTTTACCCGCGATCAAAGAAGGCGTCGCGTGTAGCTAGCCGCGGTGAGCACGGGTCTTCCGCAGGGAGACGGTGCGTTTATCGTTCTTGTTATGACGAGTTAATGCGAGGGCGGGAGTGTTCATATCTAACTTATGTGTATATATGCACAATTATAAGCTTGTTAGGAAAAGATAGGTTAGTGTAAGTTAGTGGATTCCGTACTCAATCCTTTGTGCCGAGCTTGACCAATTGAAGCTAGAGCAATCGACAACAACGTGGATTAGGGTGCTTAAGCACGGTATTTATAAAATCCGGCTTATTGACCCTTGTCCGTCCGTTCTTGTCGCTTGACTTTTGCCTCCGGCGAAATCGAACGCAACCGGTCGTGGTTAGGGATCGCCGATATCTTGATAGGATAGGGTGCCTAACGGAGCGCTTGCGTAACGTTGGGGCGGAGTTCAATGGAAAATATCAGGCAAAGGAAATGAGAAACGAAAACCTTAACTTACAATATCGTTTTCTTTCCTAACAACACCATATTCACAAACCATCAAAACAAACAAAAAGAAAGAGCAAATACAAGATAAAAGAAAAGAATAGACAACATTGCAAGAAAGTAAATGGCATGGAATAAAATGTAAGTAAGTAAAAGAGATAGAAATACTAAGAACCCAAAGTGTTATGTCCAAGTGATACAAACCTTGAGTTCAATAACCAAAAATTAAACTTGCAAGCTCAATAAAGAGCTTGCAAGATCAATAGAAGGCAAAGAGCTCAAGTGGAACAAACTATGTACAAGAACAAAATGAAAAGAGAAACAAAAATGATATGAGACTATATGAGACCCCCTTCCCCTTGCTCACTGATCTGTATTTATAGGTTCAAAATAAAATTAAACAAGTAATAAAAATAGGATGATGTGACTGCAAGGGATAGCCAGAACAAAAATGGGGCTAATTGGGGCTAACAAAACCGGTGAGGCCGGTTTTTGTGGGAGTCTCGTCGGGTCAATTCTGAGCAAGTGGGCTCGTGTTGGTGTGGTGGTTTGTGTTCTCTCGATAACTCCACCGGTATTGCTTGTTTTCTTTGTAGAAGCCTGGTTTGTACTCAGTAGATTGAAGGGAAACATTATGCTTTATATCACATCACACCTTTTTAGCATTTATAACACATCACTTCCCACTTGTGCCCCTTGCATCATGGCAGCCCCACCATGGTCCATGCCAAAGAGTTGTATGCACACTTGTATTGTGTTGGACCAAAATTGTGTGCACACATTTATTTGCAAAAGAACTCTTTGGTCATCGATCGGTTTGCAGTGTTGGTTGCAGTGTCGGCTCACAAACGTTATATCCGTTCCAGTATTGTATCACGGATACCTGTAATCTGTATTTACTGAGCAGACACTGGTTAATAGTATCGATATAATACAAAAATAGATAATGAATGAGTGGTATTAAAATGCAGTTTTCTGAGATGAACACAGGTCTCGAGATTGCTGTCGACATGGGAATCAAAGACCTCCTCGTATATGGAGACTCCCAGCTGATCGTTAGCTAAGTAAATGGTGACTATCAGACGTGCAAGCCAGAGCTGATAACATACGGTGAAAGAGTGCAGCAACTGCTGCACAAATCCCCTCCTACATCCTGGAGAGCATACTGTGTGCAGAAAATAGCAAGGCGGATGCATTGGCCAAGCCGCCTAAGGAATTAGCCGACGAAGACCTCGACGACATAAAGATCATCGTGCAAAGACACAGGGTTCTCGCGCTAGCAGAAATATCTTCGGAGGATTTAACAGAGCGATTTGACGAAAAAGAAACAGCCAAACAAACAGCCCTCCAAATAGAGGACGAAGAAAAGGTCAAGGATTGGAGGGAAGTCTTCGTAGATTACTTCAAATCCCAACAAACGCCCAAAAATGCGTCATCTAGACATCAGCTCATGAAATGAGCCCTATCTTTTGCCTTCGTTAATGATACTCTATACAAGAGATCGTTTGACTGCCTGTGGTTAAGATGCCTGGGACCAGAAGAAGCGAATAGTGTCGTCCAAGAAACCCATGACGGACTCTGCGGTTCTCATCAAGCTGGGCCAAAAATGAAGCTGAAGTTTAAAAGAATGGGTTACTATTGGCCCACAATGATTCAGGACTGCCTTGAATATGTGAAGCGGTGTCACTTATGCCAAATTAATGGGGACTTCATCCACCAGCATCCAAATCCGCTACACCCAACAGTAGCTAGCTGGCCATTCGAAATGTGGGGAACCGATATAATTGGCCCTATTGAACCAGCATCATCCAAAGGACATCGGTTCATACTGGCAGCGACCGACTACTTTTCTAAGTGGGCAGAAGCAGTACCACTAAGGGAGGTCAAGACGGAGAATATCCTCCATTTCTTCAAAACCTATGTCATCTACCGGTTCAGCACCCCGCGACGGATAATCTCGGATAATGGAACGGCCTACAAGAGCCATAAAATCAGCCGCTTCGCAGAACGACATAAAATAGATTGGAGATATTCTTCAGTCTATAATCCTCGTGCCAACGATTTAGCTGAGGCTTTCAACAAGACCTTGACGAAGATTATAAAGAAAACAATGTCCAGAAACAAGAGAGACTGGCACGAAAGGTTGCATGAAGCTCTCTGGGTATACCGAATAACGTTCAAAACAGCGACGAATACAACACCATACAGGTTGGTATTCGGCACGGAAACAGTGCTTCCTCTGGAAGTGGAACTCCCTTCTCTATGAGTAGCGGTTCGATATGAGCTGACAGATGAAGAAAATGCTCATCTTCGGCTCGAGAGCTCGACGCCCTTGACGAAACTCGCCTTATAGCACAACAAAATCTGGAGGCTTATAAGGCGAGGATGAAGCGGTCATACGAAAAACTGACCAGGCTGAGAACATTCCGCCAAGGTGAACTCGTGCTAATCATCAAAAGACCTTTGATCTCCAATCATGCAAAACGGGGGAAGTTCGAGCCAAACTATGAAGGCCCGTACATCATAGACAAAGTCTACTAAGGTGGAGCCTACCTGCTCATGGATATGCATGGCGAAAGACCATTCCAGCCAATAAACGGTCGATTCCTCATAAAATACTATGCCTAACGGGTTATGACCTGGGTCAATGATAGATGACGATGCTTATGTCCGCTTGCTATCTTCCTGAGTCAGAACCCTAAAAGTAGTATCCAAAAGATCCGTCGCCTCGAAAAAGGCGATAATGGACCGAGACGTCCCTAAAATAATACTCGTTTTCGAATAAAGGACCAAGATGATTTTAAACTATGGCAACAAAGGACCGAGATGTCTTTAAACTAAAACTTCGCCTCAAACGGAGATAATGGACCGAAAAGTCCCTAAACTAGAAATTCTACCTCAAATACGGCTACAAAGGACCGAGATGTCCTTAAACTAATGTAAGTCGATGTACAACACCCCACGACTTGCGGGGAGGCGGAATAATGAAAAACGATCTTGTTTTAGGCGTAAACATCGACTAACCGAGAATCTTTGCATAAACAATAACTAACAAGAAACCATAGAAGAGTTAACTACTATGATAAGTGATTATACCTAAAGAACCGAGTCCTTCGTCTTTTCGTTCTCCACGTCCTCTCCGGCCTTCTCTATGCAGTAGAAGATCCACCCGAGAGCTTAACTACAAGCTTCACATCTAACTTGAGGTAACTAGGTTTCTTAAATCGCTAATCTAAGTAACCTATGTGATATAGAGAGTGGTTAAGGATTAAGTAGTCTATTCTAATCCTTGGTCTCAACACATGAGAGGGGAGGATTAAGAGCTTGAGGAGAGAGAAAGTGAGCAAGAGAATGAGATGAGAAAATGCGCTATCATAATATATATCAAGCATTATGATTTATCCAAATAAAAGAAAATAAATGATTAATCATCATGCTTAATAAATATAAGAGGGTGATTCATCTCCATGTGTCATTAAGTATTTATGATGCATTAATGACTTGGATGAATCACTCAAATGACTCACTAATCTTATTTAATGCATATGCCACCTTAACCCCCAAGTCACCATCTTCTAGAAGCTTCTCGCGCAATTACGAGAACGCCCCTCCTATCCGTGAAAACACGGAAAAACTTTAGACTGTATAAATCCAATAACCGGATACTAGAAACTGGCTTAAACCAAAGCCGACTAGTAAAAACTGTCTGGATGTCGTACGTGCGTAAACACACGTATGCGTCCGAACCCTTATCGTAAAACCATACGACCTCTATATCGTTTCGCCTGGAGTAGGGAAACTCTCTGTGTGGGACTCTAGAGACTCGACTACTACGCTGGCAGTGGGTTTAACCACAGACCGCAAGCGGCACTAGCTGTACGTAACGGTCCCCAGGTAGATGTCGATAAGAAGGCCGATGAGGAAACCCATCCGAACTCCTACTGAGTACGATGTGACAATCTCCGTACAGTCCGTTCTATTCGTCTAAGACTATCGCATATCGGGCCTAAGGGGGCGGCAAGCGTCAGTCCCCTAATAGCGGTATAAGTCGTGTCGGAGCGAAGCTTATTACATCCTGAGAAACTACTGGAACCTACCAGCAAATCTCGCTTGCCCTGGCCAGGGACTTTGCGTAATGGCTCTCTGACATAGCGCGATATCAACCCCCAATACCGTGAAAGACGAATCCTGTCTAACCGCCACTGCCTCCAAGTGCTCGGGACTGCACCCAACTGCTACCTGTTTGCACGACTCCTTTGAGCCATGGTAGGGTAGCAATCTAAGAACAGTCGGACACACTCGAGGCGAAGTAGCAGTGTCAAGTCTGCGGACTATGCTGTACTCATGTCACCTGGGAACTGTTCACTGACGACTGGTATAAAACCAACCAACAGTTCCCTGTGAGTCCTGTCCGGTGTACCCGTAACCTAACGAGCACCTGCATACTATCTCCAGTACGACGTACTGACGGCTGTGGGACAGACCATCTCCCCAACTGGGATGAGAAGCGTACACACTAGTCTACTCCGGAGTATCGATGCCCTGTCTCAATAATCCTACGACTAGGGACCTGAATAAGGATGTGCTTGTAGACTACCCAGCCCCCACTAGTGTGACTGCCATCACAACGCTGGTAGTCAAGAAAGATCCTAAGAGCTCTATCAATACGTATACTTACATATTAAGATAGAAAAAACCAAGTAGCATACTACCATGTTTAGCAAGACTGTTATATACATGTGAATATCTCAAGCTTCCATTAAGTAATATACAAACTAGTATGATACAATAATGGCTTCTAGGGCATATACACTAACAATCTCCCACTTGCACTACGGCCATGTACTGGCATATCGAAGACCGATGATCTCGAGTAGCCTCTCGAACTGAATCTGAGGTAGGGCCTTTATGAATGGATCAGCAATGTTCTCTTCAGTAACAACTCTCCGAACCTCGATCTCCCGACGATCAATGATCTCCCTGATCAGGTGATACCGCCTTAAGATGTGTCTGGACTTCTGATGGGACCTTGGTTCCTTCGCTAAAGCTATAGCTTCGTTGTTTTCGCAATACAGAGGTATTGGATCAACAATGGTAGGAACCACCTGAAGTTCTGTTAGAAACTTTTTCATCCAGACCGCTTCTTTTGCGGCATCGCAAGCAGCTATATACTCCGCTTCCATCGTCGAGTCAGCAACGGTGTCCTGCTTGGAGCTCTTCCAGCACACCGCCCCTCCATTGAGAGTAAAGACATAACCTGACATGGACTTGGAATCGTCCTTATCACTCTAGAAGCCGGAATCAGCATAGGCCTCCATCCTGAGGTCTTTTCGGCCGTAAACCAAGAACATCTCCTTAGTCCTCCTCAGGTACTTGAGAATGTTCTTTACTGCTATCCAGTGCTTCTCCCCTAGGTCTGACTGATACCGGCTTACCACGCTCAGTGCGTAAGCTATATCTGGTCTGGTGAACAACATCACATACATTATAGAGCCTACCGCAGAAGCGTAGGGTATAATAGACATGCGTTCCCTTTCCAAATCAGTCTTGGGAGACATCTCTTTGGATAGGGTGATTCCGTGACAAGCCGGTAGATTACCGCGCTTAGAATCTTCCATACTGAATCTTTTCAGTACAGTGTCGATATACCTGGACTGCGAAAGTCCCAACTTCCTCTTGGATCTATCACGATAGATCCGGATCCCCAAAATGTAAGAGGCATCACCCAGGTCTTTCATGGAGAACCTGTGTGATAAGAATCCTTTGACAGATTGTAGCATAGGAATGCCATTTCCTATCAATTGAATGTCATCCACGTACAAGACGAGGAATATGGCAGTTCTTGCTACAACTTTACTATATATGCACGGTTCATCTGGATTTTTGATAAAGTCATATTGTTTGACTGTTTCATCAAAACAGATGTTCCAACTCCGCGATGCCTGCTTTAGTCCATAAATGGACCTAAGCAACTTGCATACTTTCCCGCTGCTCCCACTCTGATTGAAACCCTCTGGCTGATCCATATAGACGCATTCTTCTAAATTACCATTCAGAAAAGCCGTCTTTACGTCCATTTGCCAGATTTCATAATCATGGAAGGCAGCAATAGCAAGAAGGACCCGAATGGATTTGAGCATAGCCACTGGAGAAAAAGTTTCGTCATAGTCCAAACCAGGTCTTTGACGAAAACCCTTTGCAACAAGTCTAGCCTTATAGGTTTCCACCTGTCCATCTACACCAATCTTTTTCTTGAAGATCCATTTGCATCCTATGGGTTTTACCCCATCTGGAGCAAAGTCCAAAGTCCATACTTTGTTGGTGTACATGGACTCCATTTCGGTCCGCATTGCATCTAGCCATCGTACCGAATCGCCGCTCTAGATGGCCTGCTGGAAGCCAGTAGGTTCATCATCATCTATGATGCAATCCTCTCTATCCCCATCTATGAGAAAACCGTAGTATCTCTTAGGCGGATGAGACGGCCTACTACTCCTACGGAGGGGTGCGGGAATGTCCTTTTCTTCTTGAACTACTTGTTCTACCAAACTTTCAGTATTAGTTTGTGGTTCTGGAATTTCTTCCAGTTCTATTTCGCTCCCACTTATTTCCTTTTCTAAAAACTGCTGTTCCAGAAAATGGGCATTACGAGAAACAAAATCCTTTTGTTCCTCTGCGTAATAGAAATAATATCCCTTGGAGTTCTTTGGATATCCCACAAACTTACATTTTACTGATCGTGCCTCGAGCTTGTCCACATGCTGCTTTTTAACAAAAGCTGGACATCCCCAAATCTTCATATGCTGAAGATGGGGTTTCTTTCCACTCCACATCTGATATGGGGTGGTAGGCACAGTCTTGGTAGGAGCCCTGTTCAGAAGATATGCCGCTGAATCTAGCGCATAACCCCAAAAAGATCGCGGTAACTCAGCATTACTCATCATGGAACGTACCATATCCAATAGGGTTCGTTTCCGTCTCTCCGATACACCGTTATGCTGTGGAGTGTATGGAGGAGTAAGCTGAGAGAGAATTCCTTTCTCTTTTAGGTAACCTAGGAACTCGGCACTCAAGTATTCACCATCTCGATCAGATCTTAGTGTCTTGATACTTTTGCCGGTTTGGTTTTCTACTTCATTCTTAACTCTTGGAATTTCTCAAAAGTCTCGGATTTATGTTTCATCAGATAAATGAATCCGTACCTTGAGTAATCATCCGTGAAAGTAATGAAATAGGAAAAACCACCTCTTGCATGTGTAGACATTGGACCACATACATCGCTGTGTATGAGTCCTAAGAGCTCGCTCGCTCTTACTCCATGTCCAGTAAATGGAGTCTTTGTCATCTTTCCTTTGAGACAAGATTGACAAGTGTCATAAGTTTGATATTCGAACGAGTCCAAATATCCTTCTCTATCCAACTTAGTCAACCTTCTCTCATTGATGTGACCAATCTACAATGCCATAAGAAAGCTTTATTTAAATCTGGAGACTTTCTTTTTAGTGTGTTCTGGACATTGAAAATTTGGAGTTGGTTTAACACATATATACCGTTTTCCAGTGTACCGGACCCAATCAAACTATGATTAAGGTGGATGTTAACAACACCACTTCCAAACGTGAAATCATAACCTTTATTTGATAACAAGGAAACATATATGATTTTACACGTTAAGCTGGGTACACAAAAACAGTTATGTAAAACCAAAATGTGTCCACTCGTCATCCCAGGTGATAATCCCTTACGGATACAGCTCCCACGCTAGCTCCGTTAGCAACCATCAGGGTCATATCACCTTCCTTCAGCACTCTACGGTTTCTCAGTGCCTGCAATGAATTGCAAATATGAGATCCTGATCCGGTATCCAATACCCAGGAAGTAGAGTTGATTGACAAACAATTCTCAATTACAAACACACCTGAAGTCGAAACCACAGCTTGCTTCGGTTCCTGGTTCTTGGCGTTCCACGCCTTGCAATCCTTCTTCCAGTGCCCTTTCCTGTGACAATGGAAGCATTCATCCTGGCCCATTACCGGTACCGCAAACTTTTTCTTTCTCTTCCCCCCCACCTTACTTACACCTCCTCTTGGTCTGGGGTCGGCCTTCTTTTTCCTTCCTTTGGCCCTAGCCTTGGACCCGGAAGAAGAAGCATCGCTAACAAACATAGCGGGTGTTTCCCTTGCCTTCTGCAAGGTGCCCTTTGCACTCCTTAACATGTTCAGGAGTTCCAGAAGTTCAACTTCTTTTCTTTGAATGTTGAAGTTCAGGATAAACTGGGCGTAGGTGGAAGGAAGGGACTGGAGAATAAGGTATGCATAGAGCTCATTATCCAAATTCGTCCCAAGGTCTGTGAGCTCTTCTATGTAGCTAATCATCTTTAGGACATGTTCTCCTACCGATGATTCGACAGCCAACCTTGCTCAAAACAAGTTCTTAGAGGTCTCGTATCTTTCTATACGAGATTGCTCCCCATACAGATCTTTTGTATGGAGAAATATGGATTCTAGTTCCATATCCTCGTGCCTCCTCTGATGTTCATTGTTCATCGAGGCAAGCACGATGCACTTGGCTTTCGCGCAATCGAAATCCCAGGTTTTGCGGATTTCCTTATCCGCATTACTGGATTTGGGACCAGGGACAGCAGGTGCTTTAGCGGTGAGAACGTACCCCAATTTGTCATAGGTCAAAGCCATTTTGACATTCCGCAGCCAATCTTTATAGTTTGGCCCTGTCAGTATATTTTTCTCTAAAAGTAACTTAAGTCCAGTCATTTTCAGGGTCGCTGCAATTAGGAGAGAGAGAAGAAAACTCTTTAGCATGATGCTCTTGCAAGTTTAGAGTGATTTTTAATTTATCTAAACTGGATGGCTCCCACTGTTTCTCGAATCCTTCCTCAAACCATAAAAGAAGAATTAGCCAGGACTATTCTCACTGTACAATACTTGCTTAACCGTTCAGCCAGGCTGGTGTCGGTACTTCGAGGGAGGTTTTCCAACGCTTTCGCGAAGTTCCTTAATTAAATAACCTCTTTTCTCTGGGGGCGTAACCCCGCTGACACCTTTCTTGACACCTACTTGGTTTATAGCATTGGTCGTTAAGTGACAAATATCCTGATGAGTAGCATATACTCACAGTAGGATCGGGATCCAAATATCATCGTATGATAATGTTGAAGGAATCCTACCAACATTCATCAAACTCCAAATGGTATGCATCTCTTTGCAAATTTCAGTTTCTTTAGAAATTCCCGATATAAGTTTTTGCCCCATGCTCTTATGACCTTGGCTTTGGTCAAAATGTCATAAGTCACATGTCAAGTTCTACCCGTCATTATCTTGTCAATTTGAACCCATCCGTACATACCCCTGACTTTGGTCAAATGATAATACGACTGTCCCAAACTAACTCACTATCTATGCAACAAATGAATACCCAGTAGCTACCAAACACTATGCCTTGACTTTGGCCAAAATGCATAGCTTGAATACTACTGAATACCCAAATGAAATGACGGAGGGCTACGAATGGTTTTGGCAAAACCGTGAACGTAGTGAACTTGATATGACCGAAGGAACCTGATAGCTTTTAAAAGGAGTGGTTAAAGCTCCGCAATTAAAAATATCATCTGTTTTAAAATAACCGATTGGTTTCTTTTAAATTGTTCCAACGATTCAACTTTTTGGTTTATTTTATTTGCATTATAAATAATGCGTCCCATCATTAATCTATCATTGCAGAAAACAACGAAAATACAACGTCCTCTTATGCCATCCGCATTCGCCACTGGGTCCCGTCATCACCCGTTAGGTTACTTAACTAACGGCAGAGCGGGGGCTGGGCTAGCGCGGGTGTAAAACATAAGTGACGTCTAAATAGCTATCATATATAGATATTGTACATTCGTCAGACGCAATAATAGGCATTCCAGATCTCATATGAACTTTATTGGATTTTGCAAGCAATCCGTGTTTGTTTAGAGCCTGAAACAAAAGACGGATTACACAGTTGTGATGAATAGCCATTACCCCACCCTAGACCCCTACGGGTACGGCAAACTACCCGCCAAATACCCGAAGTGAAGCGGTCTCCCTAACAAAGTAAGTAGGCCACTAAGCACTTCAAAGTACCCGGTAGTTTGTGTACCCCATCTTGGGTCTATCCTAGGAGCAAAAACAGTAAAATGAAATAATACAACGGTGGCAATAACCGCAACCTGGATGTGCCCCGCAAAATAATATTACAACATATTACAATTACATTGAATGAATGAATTTAACAACCCATCTCAAACCCCGGTTAATCATCACAACAGTCCAATACAGTTCACAACCACAAATAGTAAAAACCATAACAGAAATGTGCAACCCCCTGCCAACCGACATACTAGCAGTTAGGGAAGGTTTACGAACACATTATACAATCACAGATATAATCATATTCGCAAACATCGTAAAATTTCGATCGAGCAAACACTTTAGATTCTACTCCCAAAACTTCTCTGTGCACCTGAGACTTGAGCAGAAAATAAAATATCCCAGAAACATCAATATTAACACATAGGAGTTACTGAGAAATTTGGGCTGACTCGGGCCTAACTCGGCCGCGGATCCGCGGCGGATCTCATGGATCTGCCGCGATTCCGCGGTGAGTTAGCCGAGTTACAAGTCCAAATTTCTTCAGTAGCCCTATAATTTCCTGCTTGTTATTCTGAAGGTCCCTGAAAAATTTTTAGGGCCAGTTTTAAATTCGACAGAAACTGTGATAATTCGATGCTGTTTCCGGTTCTTTTTGCGTTTGAAATTCTTACGACTTTGCTAATGAGTTAATTATTGTTTAGCGAGGCTCTGATACCACTGTAAGTCGATGTACAACACCCCACGACTTGCGGGGAGGCGGAATAATGAAAAACGATCTTGTTTTAGGCGTAAACATCGACTAACCGAGAATCTTTGCATAAACAATAACTAACAAAAAACCATAGAAGAGTTAATTACTATGATAAGTGATTATACCTAAAGAACCGAGTCCTTCGTCTTGTCGTTCTCCACGTCCTCTCCGGCCTTCTCTATGTAGTAGAAGATCCACCCGAGAGCTTAACTACAAGCTTCACCTCTAACTTGAGGTAACTAGGTTTCTTAAATCGCTAATCTAAGTAACCTAGGTGATATAGAGAGTGGTTAAGGATTAAGTAGTCTATTCTAATCCTTGGTCTCAACACATGAGAGGGGAGGATCAGGGTTTGAAGAGGGAGAGCTTGAGGAGAGAGAAAGTGAGCAAGAGAATGAGATGAGAAAATGAGCTATCATAATATATATCAAGCATTATGATTTATCCAAATAAAAGAAAATAAATGATTAATCATCATGCTTAATAAATATAAGAGGGTGATTCATCTCCATGAGTCATTAAGCATTTATGATGCATTAATGACTTGGATGAATCACTCAAATGACTCACTAATCTCATTTAATGCATATGCCACCTTAACCCCCAAGTCACCATCTTCTAGAAGCTTCTCGCGTAATTACGAGAATGCCCCTCCTATCCGTGAAAACACGGAAAAACTTTAGACTGTATAAATCCAATAACCGGATACTAGAAACTGGCTTAAACCAAACCCGACTAGTAAAAACTGTCCGGATGTTGTACGTGCGTAAACACACGTATGCGTCCGAACCCTTATCGTAAAACCATACGACCTCTATATCGTTTCGCCTGGAGTAGGGAAACTCTCTGTGTGGGACTCTAGAGACTCGACTACTACGCTGGCAGTGGGTTTAACCACAGACCGCAAGCGGCACTAGCTGTACGTAACGGTCCCCAGGTAGATGTCGATAAGAAGGCCGATGAGGAAACCTATCCGAACTCCTACTGAGTCTGATGTGACAATCTCCGTATAGTCCGGTCTGCTCGTCTAAGACTATCGCATATCGGGCCTAGGGGGCGGCAAGCGTCAGTCCCCTAATAGCGGTATAAGTCGTATCGGAGCGAAGCCCATTACACCCTGAGAAACTACTAGAACCTACCAGCAAATCTCGCTTGTCCTGGCCAGGGACTTTGCGTAATGGCTCTTTGACACAGTGGGATATCAACCCCCTATACCAGGAGAGACGAATCCTGTCTAACCGCCACTGCCTCCAAGTGCTTGGGACTGCACCCAACTGCTACCTGTTTGCACGACTCTTTTGAGCCGTGGTAGGGTAGCAATCTAAGAATAGTGGGACACACTCTAGGCGAAGCAGCAGTGTCAAGTCTGTGGACTATGCTGTACTCATGTCACCGGGGAACTGTTCACTGACGACTGGTATAAAACCAACCAACAGTTCCCTGTGAGTCCTGTCCGGTGTACCCGTAACCTAACGAGCACCTGCATACTATCTCCAGTACGACGTACTGACGGTTGTGGGACAGACCATCTCCCCAACTGGGATGAGAAGTGTACACACTAGTCTACTCCGGAGTATCGATGCCCTGTCTCGATAATCCTACGACTAGGGACCTGAATAAGGATGTGCTTGTAGACTACCCAGCCCCCACTAGTGTGACTGCCATCACAACGCTGGTAGTCAAGAAAGATCCTAAGAGCTCTATCAATACGTATACTCACATATTAAGATAGAAAAAACCAAGTAGCATACTACCATGTTTAGCAAGACTGTTATATACATGTGAATATCCCAAGCTTCCATTAAGTAATATACAAACTAGTATGATACAATAATGGCCCCTAGGGCATATACACTAAAAACTAAAACTTCGCCTCAAACGGCGACAACGGACCGAAATGTCCTTAAACTAAAATTTTGCCTCAAACACGGCACATTGTCCCAAATACGGCAATATCCACCTTTGAGATCTATATTGCAATCGAAGCCTCAACGACGTGGGTTGCAACTTAAGTCTTATCGGCTGCACAGCTACTCCAGCGGTGAAGTCACCCCCACGTCCCACCGGCAAACGGATGGGCCACGTAAAAAAAAGGTACGTCCACATGCAAAATGGACATGGATGAAAACCCGAAAGGGCACCGTGAGTGAAAACAGCAGGACTGTCGGCGAGCTTGTGAAAACCCGAAAGGGCGAAATCTCGGTAAAAAAAGCTACGTCCACAAGTAAAATGGGCACGGATGAAAACCCAAAAAGGCGCCGTGAGTAAAAATATCAGGACTACCGGAGAGCTTGTGAAAACCCGAAAGGGCGCAGTATTATTAAAATAAATACACTTACTGTCACGACCCGGATATGTGGAATGTGACTGGAACTTAAATTATGAAACGTTTAGAGGCGTAACGTAATCTAAGTAAGCCAAAGCCCAGAAATCTAAACCATTTAAAGAAATAGAGTGAAGGAAAACTTAATTTAAAAAGGTGATTTTAGTAAAATAAAGTCACATTAAAACATTTTAAAACATTAATTTTTCTCGAAAATTTCGGCAGAGTTTCCTTTGTAAATACTGGCCTCAAACATGTATAACACATAAATATACACATGTAATGAATAAAGGCATCCCAAGCGGGAGCTAGCTCTTCGCCAAAGGCGAAATCACAACCACATGCAATATATATATATATATATATCATCATAATATGAGATGAGCATCTGAAAGCAAGAAATAAGAAAACACCACGTTGGCTCAATTGAGCATCGACACCAGAAATAGAATACATACAAGTCTCACAAGCTCACTATGTACGTCCAATACACAACTAGTGGAAAATGGTGGATAAGGTAGATGGAGTATACTAGATACAAAATAATATATACACGGTGGGGACAAAGAATATCCTCACAACCTACTTATAAGAAAACCGTAGGTCGATGCAAATGGAGTAGAAGAAAATAACACACCCGCCGCTATTATGCTGACGGGTCGGACCAGCAAAATACTGTGGCACAACGGGGGTGAGTTGCCAACTCGTGAGTAGTAAATAACATCTAATAAGGCTTTCGTAAGCATGCACGCAAATCCGTCACAACCTACATATATCAATACGATGCGATGCACTAGTATGAATGCAACATGAATGCATAATCAAACAAGAAACTTGAATATATCTGGTATGAGAAAACATGTATTCCCATCTTAGAAAAACTTCTGTGCAGTAAACTAAAGTGTCATCAGTGAAATCAACAGAAATCCATGTTAAGCATCGACACAATATATGTATACCTCAATATCTCAATGTCTCAATATCTCAATATCTCAATGTCTCAATATCTTGGGCTTCGTCTGTCCAGATCGGCCCATATCATCAAATCTCACAATTACGGTCGGTATCCCCCGGACATCCGCCGTGCCAGACATCACCGGTAGATAGTCTGCCCCTGCCAGGCTCATCGTCTACAACTCAAGCTTCTTGCCTCGGGGTACCTTACCGGGCCCCCATGTACCCGAGACGGTTCATCCTACTCCTCGAATCGGGTCTCGAAAACCAACAGAAATCAAGAAAACTCATGGTGGATGACACATACATCATATCACGAGAAAACCACAACTTACATTTTTAAAATGGTAATAAGCTCATAAAATCCTTGCGGTTTTTCCTAAAATCCAGAAATCTCTTAAGTACTGAAATCCTCAAGAAGAATCACAATATATAAACATGTCGGTGATGATGGATGTCTATGATATGATAGTATATACTATGCGATGTACGACCAGAAACTATGTATGAATTATGATGCAATGAGGTATGTATATGTGACTAGCCATCCTACGTATCAATCTTGATGAAATGAATATACAACTACCCGTTTACATATCATGTATGATGCAAATGTTTTAGATACTTATTTAAGCAAGTTCTATAGTGTTTATGGCATAGCAATTACCAAAGGCGTGTGTGTTCGCAAGAATAGTGCACGTGCAGCATGAACCAATGGTAATGGTGCAAGTGTCCTAGGTAGTGACATCATACGTAAAAAGGTACGATGCATGATATGAATGGTTTGAGGATACGTATATAGATGCAAGAACTACTAATAATCCTAACTATCGGGCGTCTTGCGCCATCCAGACGATCCCTCTATATATGTGTACATCTACTCACCGGGACGTCTCGGTTAATCTGATCCAATCACAGCCTTTCCTTTTCTCGTCGCGCCCGACGTCTCTGCAACTGATCCTAGAATCGCACAAACACAATACATGAGGCTAAAACTCTGAGAAGACACGAGGACGAACGATACTAAATAATGAACGTCCACAAGTTAGACTTGTGTGCACTTGGTGCACAAAACGCACACGATATCGCCACAACCACAACTAGGGGTCGCTATACGTGACAATCTCCAAACCTAGAACCCAATCGTACCAATCGCGCATTCACATCACATTACATATCTTAGAAATTAGGTTGTAGATCATTCCGACCTCAATCTTAATTAAAATTTATTTGTTCAAAAAACCTAGTAAGCAACAACTAACCGTTTTAGACCAAAACTTGATGTTTTAGCAAATCCAGTGGCCATAATTTACACTTAATATCTTAATTAAGCCTCACAAATATTAAGCAAAATTTTAATCTCACCTCTTTACATACTAACCATAAATTAGTTTGCATGAACATTTAATTTAGATAATTAAAATTAAAGATTTGCAAGTTAACAACTAGATTAGATTTTGTAAAGCCACCAGATATTAATCTACACTTAGTTAACTTAATTTAGTGATAAAAACCCTAACTTGAACCCAAACCCTTCTCTTTAAAAACTAAATCTTGCAATTATGACCATATTAATACCTAAATAAATTAGATTAAAGTAATTAATCAACAAAGTAACCATTGGGTTAAGATTTATACCTCAAAAATTTAGAGATCTAACTTGCAAACTTGGCCTCCCAAAATGCCATCTTGCTTCAAGATCCAAGCTAGTTTAGGCCAAGGAATTTTGGGTTAAGGTTTAACTAGGAGTTAGTGAGGTTTTGTGTGGATTTTTGATGGAAAAATAAGGGTTTTTGAAATGAAAACGAGATGGAGAATGGGGAGAGGGGGCTGCTGAAATTTCCTTGGCCGAGCCTAGGAAAAGAGGGGTGTGTGAGTAAGGGTGGTGACCATACCCCAGAAGAACATTGCACCATACCTCAATTATTATTTCATTTTCCCATTTATTTTATTTTCCTAGTTTCCTAGAATTCTCTAGAACCATGGAGAAAATTTAAAAAGAAGGAATATGTTACAAACTAGATATTAAGTTGTCATAGTGCACTAGTGTGTAATTAACCCATTCTAATTGTAATTAACACTAATTAAATGTATAAGTGAAAGCTTAAAATAATATTTAAAAATAATTAATTAAGGAAAATATTTAAGTAAAGTAGCAATTAATAAGGGACTAATTAAATACCAATACTAGCAATTACATAGTTAAAATAGGTATATTTAAGTCTATGTGGAAAAATAATTATATCTTGGTTTTTTTTACGGAAAACACGTATTATCAATAATTAATACATAATTAACCTAATCGAATTTTCAGAACGTTACAATCTTCCCTCCTTAAAGAAATTCGGTCCTCGAATTTAAAATTTAACTATGCGTACCTTCGAAGAGATGGGGAAATTTCTTCTGCATCTCGCCCTCAGCTTCCCATGTGACCTCTTTGCTGTTCGGACCATGCCAAAGAACCTTTACGTACGGTATGACCATAGATCTCAGTTTCTTCACCTGCCGATCTAGAAGGACTATCGGCTGCTCAGTGAAGAAAAGATCGCGCTCCAGCTGGATCATCTGATACTAAATCGCGTGAGAGGGGTCATGAAGGTACTTGCGGAGTATCGATACATGGAACACGGGGTGAACATCTGGGAAGCTGGGCGGAAGAGCCAAATGATAAGCAACTTTACCGACACGCTCGAGAATCTCGAAAGGACCCACATATCTGGGACTAAGCTTCCCTTCTTTCCGAATCTCATCATGCCCTCATTGGAGAAACTCGCAAGAAAACATGATCACCTACAGAAAATTCCAGTCTGCGACGACGTCTATCCGTATAAGGTTTCTGCCTGCTCTGGGCCGCTCTCATCCTATCCTTAATCAACTGATCTTCTTGGTCGTTTCCTGCATAAGCTGCGGCCCCAAAACACTGCTCTCACCGAGCTCTGTCCAACAAACGAGCGATCGACATCTCGTCCAATATAATGCCTCAAAGGGTGCCATCTAAATTGTCTCTTGGAAGCTGTTATTGTAGGAGAACTCTATCAAGGGCAAATGACGATCCCAGCTGCCACCGAAATCTAGAACGCAAGCTCGGAGCATATCCTCAAGAGTCTGAATAGTCCGCTCTGACTGACCGTCGGTCTGTGGATGGAAAGATGTACTGAAACTCAATCGGGTGCCCAAAGCCTCATGAAGTTTCTTCTATAGTCGGCTGGTGAACTGGGTGCCTCTGTTAGACACAAGGCAAGTCGGAACGCCGTATAGTCGCACAATCTCATCAACATATATCTGAGCATACTGAATGAATCCGAAAGTGGTCTTTACTGGCAGAAAATACGCCGCTTTCGTCAATCGGTCTACTACCACCCAAATAGAGTCATACCCTCGACTGGTCCTGGGTAGACCCACAATGAATTCCATAGAGATCTGTTCCCACTTCCACTCCGGAATGGGCAAAGGCTGTAATTCTCCTGCTGGCCTCTGATGCTCGGCCTTGACTTGCTGACAAGTCAGGCATCTTGAAATAAAATCCATGACATGTCTCTTCATTCTTTCCCACCAGTAAACATCTCTCAATTCATGGAACATCTTGGTGGAATCCGGATGAACACTATATACCGATCGATGTGCCTCCTCAAGAATCTCGCGCTTCAGCCCCTCTGAATTTGGCACACACAGTTGAGTCCCTAATCGTAGCACTCCCTGGTCATCGATCATGAACCCTGAATCTCTGCCCTGTCGAACCTGCTCTATGATCTCTAACAAATGAACGTCATCGGACTGTACCTCACGGATATGATCAAGTAATTGTGGATGTGCACGGACACGGGCAAGCTGTCCCCCGGTTGAAGTAAACTCGAACTGTACTCGGCTGTCAAATAGAATCTGCCAATCTGCCCTCGACTGTCTTTGAACTGCGCTCAAAAAAGACAAGCTACCTCCGGGTCTCCGACTCAAAGCATCTGCCACATCATTCGCCTTGCCTAGATGATAAAGAATCTCGCACTCATAGTCTTTCACTAGCTCCATCCAATGATACTGTCTCAATTTTAGATCTCACTGCTGAAAGATGTACTTTAAGTTTCTTGTGGTATGTAAATATCTAGCATGACTCGTCGTATAAGTAGTGTCTCTAGATCTTGAGTGCAAAAATCATCGCAGCCATCTCTAAGTCATGAGTGGGATAATTCTGCTCTTGCTTCTTCAACTGCCGAGAAGCATCACAATAAACGACAAAACCGCCTGATCCTGAAGGTAAAGATAATACTGGCGCCGTTGTCAAAAGAGTCTTCAACTGCTGAAAGCTTTGCTCGCATGCCTCGGTCCAAAGAAAAGGAACTCCCTTCCGGGTCAACCTGGTCAACGGTGCAGCTATACGAGAAAAATCCTGTACGAAACGTCGATAGGTTCCGGTCAAACCCAAAAAGCTGCGAACCTCCGTCATTGATACAGGTCTGGGCCAGTGTAGAACGTCCTCGATCTTCTTCGGTTCCATACGTATACCATCTCTCGTAACTATGTAACCCAAGAAGTCAACACTATCCGGCCAAAAGACGCACTTAGAGAATTTTGCGAATAGCTGATGCTCCCTCAAAGTCTATAATGTGCTCCTTAGATGCTGCTCATGCTCCTTTCGGCTTCGGGAGTATACTAAGATGTCATCAATGAACACGATGATAAATTGATCAAGATATGGCCTGAATATACGGTTCATCAAGTCCATAAACGCTATTGGGGCATTGGTGAGTCCGAACAACATCATCAAAAACTCGTAATGCCCATAGCGTGTGCGAAAAGCAGTCTTCGGAATATCATCCTTCCGAACCCGCAACTGGTGATAACCCGATCGCAAGTCAATCTTCGAGAAATGTCCCGCACCTTGGAGCTGATCAAACAAATCGTCAATGCGGGATAGGGGATATCTGTTCCGCACAATAACCCGATTCAACTAACGATAATCGATGCACAAACGCAAACTGCCGTCTTTCTTCTTGACTAACAGGACAAGAGCACCCCAAGGTGACGCACTCGGTTGAACAAGCCCTTTATCCAACAATTTTGCAATTGATCCTTCAGCTCTTTAAGCTCCGCCGGGGTCATCCGATAAGGCGGTATAGAAATAGGCCCCGTGCCGGGGATCAAGTCAATGCAGAACTCAATATCATGCTCTGGCGGTAAACCAGGAAGCTCGTCAGGAAAGACATCGGAAAACTCCCTCACAATCGGGACCTGGTCCAACAGGACCTCTGCGGCTCCAGCATCATGAACATATGCCAAAAATGCCTAGCATCCTTTCCTCAAGAGCTGACCAGCGCGAAGAGAAGAAATCAAGCTAGGAAGGGTGGCGCTATACTCTCTCTGAATAACAAGAACTGGCTCACCCGGAAAATTATATCTGACTGCCTTCTCACGGTAGTCCACGGATGCATAACAAGTGGCTGGCCAATCCATGCCCAGAAGAACTTCGAAGTCAAACATATCGATAAAAATCAAATCGAAATAAGAATCCCTATCTCTGATACGGGTAAAACAAACACGAACGAAAAACATATCGAGCGACAAAAGACTAGCTTATAGGAGAAATCACAACAAGCGGCTGATATAGCAAGGACTATTATCGGCTAAACCTCGATACAAAACATGTGGATACCATTTCAAACAACACAAGAAAAATACGCATCGGAAGAAAACACCGAAAGAATACCTGTCACGACTACGTTCGACGCCTGCATGTCCCGAGGAGTCAACACAAAAGCTAAGGCCTACCCTCTACCAGTGATCAGTTGTTGTCTGCCTCTGCCACCTCGTCCTCTCAGAAAGAACCTGTCATGGCGTCTACCTAACCGCCTCTGAGCTGGCATACCGGTACAAATCCGCTTCGGTCCAGAAACGACTGAAGTCTCAGAAATGCACTCCTCCAACAGTAAGGCCGCGTCCATAGCAGCTGCGTAAGTGTCAAAATGCTGGGCGCCGATAGCAAGAAATAAATGCATGTCCAGTCCCCGCACAAAACTCTTTATGCGTTTCTCTTCAGCGTCCACCAGGTAAGGAGCATATCGGGACAGCTGAGTAAACTGAATGTCGTAATTGGACACTATCATCCCTGAAGTCTTGCGCAAAGACTCGAAACTACGAGCTTGGGCATCTCGAACGATCTCCGAAAAGAAATGAGCAAGAAATATAGCTGTGAACTCATCCCAAGTCATAAGAGGTAGACCTGCAGCTCGGCCTCTCTCGACTGACTCACACCATGTCTGAGCAAGACCCTCTAGACGAAATCTCGCAAGCTCAACCCATCTTTCATCAGAACACCTCAGCGAACGACAAATCCTATCTATCCTGCCGAGGAATGGCTGCGGATCCTCCGCTGCATCTGTGCTGGTAAAAACTGGAGGCTTCAGCTTCATAAACTCCTGCAAGGATACGAAAATAATCTCGGTAACAACATGAACAGCTGCTTGAGCAACAGGTACAATCACAGTCCCCACAGTAGGAGGGACATCATCGGCTCTCGGAGCTCAGCTAGCCTCGACTAACGATCCAACCATCTGTTGTAAGTCCTGAATACTTGACTCCAGCCTAGCTATCCAGCCTGGAAAAGGCGGATCAATCTGTCCCTGAGGGGTAGGCATACCGCCCCGATCGGTCTTCATCTCAGATGACCCCGCTCTAATCTCATCCCTGGCGACAGCCCTCGGGCCCACATAATCTTCGACGGCATAGTGGATGGAACAAGAAAAAGGATTGATAGGAACATTGCAATCGAATCAAGATGATATATGGAATCAAGGAAGGAGATACAAGCAAATATGTCCTAAGGTCACTTAGGCGGAGTACCGTATCGTAAGTATGCCGCGGAACATACACACGCTACGTCACTCTGCTTAAGTCACCTATTCCATCTACCAAGGGTCATTCTACACTCAGAAAGGTAAAACCTATCACTCTGATACCAACTTTGTCACTACCCGGATATGTGGAACGTGACTGACACTTAAATTACGAAACGTCCAGAGGCGTAACGTAATCTAAGTAAGCCAAAGCCCAGAAATCTAAACCATTTAAAGAAATGGAGTGAAGGAAAACTTAACTTAAAAATGTGATTTTAGTAAAATAATGTCACATTAAAACATTTTAAAACATCAATTTTTCCCGAAAATTTCGGCAGAGTTTCCTTTGTAAATACCGGCCCCAAACAGGTACAATACATAAATATACACAAGTAATGAATAATGGCATCCCCAAGAGGGAGCTAGCTCTTCGCCAAAGGCGGAATCACAACCAAATGCAATATATATTTCATCATAATATGAGATGAGCATCCGAAAGCAAGAAATAAGAAAACACCACGTCGGCTCAATTGAGCATCGACACCAGAAATAGAATACATACAAGTCTCACAAGCTCACTATGTACGTCCAATACACAACTAGTGGAAAACGGTGGATAAGGTAGTTGGAGTATACTAGGTACAAAATAATATATACACGGTGGGGATAAAGAATATCCTCATAATCCACCTATAAGCAAACCGCAGGTCGATGCAAATGGAGTAAAAGAAGATAGCACATCCATCGCTACTATGCTGACGGGTCGGACCTGCAAAATACTGTGGCACAACGGGGGTGAGTTGCCAACTCGTGAGTAGTAAGTAATATCTAATAAGGCTATCGTAAGCATGCATGCAAATGCGTCACAACCTACATATATCAATACAATGCGATGCACTAGTATGAATGCATAATCAAACAAGAAACTTGAATATATCTGGTATGAGCAAATCTGTATTCTAATCGTAGAAAAATTTCTGTGCAGTAAACTGAAGTGTCATCAGTGAAATCAACAGAAAATCCGTGTCAAGCATCGACACAATATATATATACCTCAATATCTCAATATCTTAATGTCTCATTATCTCGGGCTCCGTCAGTCCGGATCGGCCCATATCATCAAATCTCACGACTACGGTCGGTATCCTTCGGATATCCGCCGCGCCAGACATCACCGGTAGGTAGTCTGCCCGTGTCACGCTCATCGTCTACAACTCGAGCTTCTTGCCCCGGGGTATCTTACCG
Organism: Agapanthus africanus; assembly: GCA_030015575.1. NCBI lineage: Eukaryota > Viridiplantae > Streptophyta > Magnoliopsida > Asparagales > Amaryllidaceae > Agapanthus > Agapanthus africanus. Next base: position 82,151,191 of record JASDDO010000031.1, on the reverse strand, counting down.
GGCCCACTATGTACCGAAGACGGTTCATCCTACTCCTCGAATCGGGTCTTGAAAACCAACAGAAATCAGGAAAACTCATGGTGGACGACACATACATCATATCACGAGAAAACCGCAACTTAAAATTTTAAAATGGTAATAAGCTCATAAAATCCTTGCGGTTTTCCTCAAAATCCAGAAATCTCATAAGTACTGAAATCCTTAAGAAGAATCACAATATGTAAACATGTCGGTGATGAAGGATGTCTATGATACGATAGTATATACCATGCGATGTACGGCCAGAAACTATGTATGAATATGATGCAATGAGGTATGTATATGTGACTAGCCATCCTACGTATCAATCTTGATGAAATGAATACACAACTACCGGTTTACATATCATGTATGATGCAAATGTTTTAGATACTGATTTAAGCAAGTTCTGTAGTGTTCGTGGTATAGCAATTACCAAAGGCGTGTGTGTTCGCATGAATAGTGCACGTGCAGAATGAACCAATGGTAATGGTGCAAGTGTCCTAGGTAGTGACATCATATGTAAAAAGGTGCGATGCATGATATGGATGGTTTGAGGCTACGTATATATATGCAAGAACTACTAATAATCCTAACTATCGGACGTCTTGCGCCATCCAGACGATCCCCCATAGATGTGTACATATACTCACCGGGACGACTCGGCTAATCTGATCTAATCACAACCTTTCCTTTCCTCGTCGCGTCCGACGTCTCTGCAACTGATCCTAGAATCGCACAAACACAGTACATGAGGCTAAAACTCTGAGAAAACATAAGGACGAACGATACTAAAGAATGAACGTCCACAAGTTAGACTTGTATGCACTTGGTGCACAAAACGCGCACGACATCGCCACAACCACAACTAGGGGTCGCTATACGTGACAATCTCCAAACCTAGAACCCAATCGTACCAATCGCGCATTCACATCACATTACATATCTTAGAAATTAGGTTGTAGATCATTCCAACCTCTTAATTAAAATCTATTTGTTCCAAAAACCTAGTAAGCAACAACTAACCGTTTTAGCGCAAAACTAGATGTTTTAGCAAATCTAGTGGCTACAATTTACACTTAATATCTTAATTAAGCCACACAAATATTAAGCAAAATTTTAATCTCACCTTTTTACATACTAGCCATAAATTAGTTTGCATGAACATTTAATTTAGATAATTAAAAGTAAAGATTTGCAAGTTAACAACTAGATTAGATTTTGTAAAGCTACCACATATTAATCTACACTTAGTTAACTTAATTTAGTGATAAAAACCCTAACTTGAACCCAAACCCTTCTCTTTAAAAACTAGATCTTACAATTAGGACCATATTAATACCTAAATAAATTAGATTAAAGTAATTAATCAACAAAGTAACCATTGGGTTAAGATTTATACCTCAAAAATTTAGAGATCTAACTTGCAAACTTGGCCTTCCAAAATACCATCTTGCTTCAAGATCCAAGCTAGTTTAGGCCAAGGAATTTTGGGTGAAGGTTTAATTAGGAGTTAGTGAAGTTTTGTGTGGATTTTTGATGGAAAAATAAGGGTTTTTGATATGAAAATGAGATGGAGAATGGAGAGAAGGGTCTGCTGAAATTTCCTTGGCCGAGCCTAGGAAATGAGGGGTGTGTGAGTAAGGGAGGTGACCATACCCCAAAAGAACATTGCACCATACCTCAATTATTATTTCATTTTCCCATTTATTTTATTTTCCTAGTTTCCTAGAATTCTCTAGAACCATGGAGAAAATTTAAAAAGAAGGAATATGTTACAAACTAGATATTAAGTTGTCATGGTGCACTAGTGTGTAATCTACCCATTCTAATTGTAATTAACACTAATTAAATGTATAAGTGAAAGCTTAAAATAATATTTAAAAATAATTAATTAAGGAAAATATTTAAGTAAACTAGCAATTAATAAGGGACTAATTAAATACCAATACTAGCAATTACATAGTTAAAATAGGTATATTTAAGTCTATGTGGAAAAATAATTATATCTTGTTTTTTTTTACGGAAAACACCTATTATCAATAATTAATCCATAATTAACCTAATCGAATATTCAGAACGTTACACTTACAAGATCCTCACGACTCGTGGGGAGAATTTCCCCATAAGATTCTTACGGCTCACGGGATTCAGAAGCCTTAAGCTACAGGCACCTAAACCTGTTCTTAAGCCATCACATTCCCCAACTTTCCCTACAAGTAGTCCAATATCGACTATTGTATACAATCCACGGGCATAAATAAATATTTCCCCTACCATGTTCCACCAATGGCGAGAAATGTCCGCATATAGTGAACGACACTTGTAAATCCTCTCGACTTATATGGAGAAAATACTCTTGGAATATCCTTACGACTTACGAGAGAAAACATCACTTGGGGATCCCCACGATCCCTAAGGAGAAAATACACTTATGAGATTCTCACGACTCGCAGGGAGAAATAACTTTATGAGACCCTTACGGCTTATAAAGTCAAAAAGCCTTAGTCGACAGGATCCTAACCCTGTTTGCTAAGCCGTCTTTGTTCAAATTGACAAAGGCAAATGATGATTCGCTCCTGGCAATATCCTAGTTGCAGCGATGCTGATGCCCAAACAGGTGTCAAATCCCACGTCCTTTCACGGCAAATGATGATTCGCTCCTGTCAATATCCCATTCGTAGCGATGCTGATGCCAAGGTTGGTATCGGATTCCATACTCGCAATAAAAACAGCAGTGAGAAGCAAAAAAAAAATGCATATGAAATAGCCGAAATGATGGGGCAACTCGCAATAAAAACCAGCGAGCAAAAAATATGCATATAAAAACAGCCGAAATATTTGGGTAACTCGCAATATAAAGCAGCGAGTAAAAATATAAAAAAATACTCGAAATGATTGGGCTCCGCGGATAAAAGCCGAAATGATTGGGCAATCGCGACTTTCACAATATGAAAAGCTGAAAAGATAGAGCATCGCGGAAAGAAATAAAAAATAAAATAAAATAAAATTTCCTCTTCGCTGCAAGTATGTCCATATTGACTCTTGTATACGATCCATAGGCACAAATGAAAAGGGAACCATATTTTCCTACCAGGCTCCGTCAAAGGGAGAGCCAAGTCTTGACGGTTCATACACAACCTAAAGACTACTCCGATATACCTTCTCATTCCGACAGGATGCAGACACAACGTCGACAAAGACCCAGGGGTCAAATAAAAAATGGAGCCATGGCAAATTCCTAGCTCCAAGTCTTGACGATTCATATACAACCTAAAGACAATCCTGGCGTTCCTTCTCATTCCGACATGATGCAGACACGACGTCAACAAGGACTCAAGGGTCAAATAAAATATGGATCCATAGAAAAGTCTTAGCTCCAAGTCTTGACGGTTCATACACAACCTAAAGACTACTCCGACGTACCTTCTCATTCCGACATGATGTAGACAAAACGTCAACAAAGACCCAAGGGTCAAATCAAAAGTGGAGTCACGGCAAAACCCTAGCTCCAAGTCTTGACGGTCCATACACAACCTAGAGACAATCCCGGCGTTCCTTCTTATTTCGATAGGATGCAGACACGACGTCAACAAAGACTCAAGGGTTAAATAAAAAATGGAGCTACGTCAAATTCCTAGCTCCAAATCTTGATGGTTCATATACTACCTAGAGACAATCCCGACGTTCTTTCTCATTCCGACAAGATGTAGACAAAATGTCAACAAAGACCCAAGGGTCAAATCAAAAGTGGAGTCACGGCAAAACCCTAGCTCCAAGTCATGATGGTCCATACAAAACCTAGAGACAATCCTGGCGTTCCTTCTCATTCTGACAGGATGCAAACACGACGTCAACAAAGACTCAAGGGTCAAATAAAAAATGGAGCTATGACAAATTCCTAGCTCTAAGTCTTGACGGTTCATATAAAATCTAGAGACAATCCCGGCGTTCCTTCTCATTCCGACAGGATGTAGACACAACGTCAACAAGGACTCAGGGGTCAAATAAAAAATGGAGCCATGACAAAATCCTAGCTCCAAGTCTTGACAGTTCATATACAACTCAGAGACTATCCCGGCGTTCCTTCTCATTCCGAAAGGATGCATAAACGACGTCAACAAAGACTCAAGGGTCAAATAAAAAATGGATCCATGGCAAATTCCTAGCTCCAAGTCTTGACGGTTCATATATAACCTAGAGACAATCCCGACGTTCCTTCTCATTCCGATAGGATGCAGACATGACGTCAACAAGTACTCAAGGGTCAAATAAAAAATGGAGTCATGGCAAAATCCTAGCTCCAAGTATTGACAGTTCATATAGAACTCAGAGACTACCCCGGCGCACCTTCTCATTCCATCAGAGTGCAGACGTTACGTCAACAAAGCTCCAACCAGCCAAATCAAACTGGAGCAAAGGCATATTCCTAGCTCCGGACTTCAACTGCAATACGTACCGTATAGAGGTCCGACAAATGTCTACCATACTTCAGCAAAGAAACGGTATGGCATCGTCAAAACAAAAATCGAGTCTCGACGACAACTCATATAAAGCATCAGAGATTATCGGAGATCATCCCACACTAGCGCGGAGTGGTTATGATTCATCGGGGCTCCAAATTGAGCCTAACCTCAAGTAAAAAGCGACATGGCAAATTCTTAATGTTTGCTCTACCGACGGTCATATAGCCTAAGGAGATTACTTGAAGACGTCTTGTCCAGCCTCCGAAGGGATCAGAGACACGGCAGTCATGGGGCTACTCGAACAACGGCTTAAAGACCGCATATCGAGGAATATATCAGCCAACGCAACGGTACCACAGACCAAAACCCTAGTACCACAAAACCTAACGGACCTTTGTCGTAAAGAATGGAGGTTATCTATATATAACGTTAGGAAAAGTTTACCTGTAAACCTAAGAGAGGTAAACTAAATAAACTCCAAAATGAGTACATAAACTAGAGACTCCGAAACGAGTGAATAAACTACAAACTCCGAAATGAGTACATAAACTAGAGACACCGAAATGAGTGAATAAACTACAAACTCCGAAATGAGTACATAAACTAGAAACTCTGAAACGGTGAATAAACTACAAACTCCGAAATGAGTACATAAACTAGAGACTCCGAAACGAGTGAATAAACTACATACTCCGAAATGAGTGAATAAACTATGGACTTCGAAACGAGTAAGTAAACTAATTAGCGCTACATCAAGACATCAAAACACAGATGAGCGCATGCAAAAAGTGTATATTCTTTATTCACGAATCAAAGTGTTTAAGAGATATAATTAATACAAAAGGGGAGAATACAATTGCAATTGTTAATAAGGCGGGGCTTTCAACAAATTGGCAACTCGCTCACGCGCTCCCTGCAGCTCTTCCTCGCATGCTACTACTACGGCCTGCCCCGCTTCAATTTGACCCCGCTGTTGCAAGCATGATGAAAGTTTCTCGGCGATTTCCTTCTTGGCAACCTCGCAATCTTGCATGCCCCGCTCAGTAAAATCGAGGTTCTGCCTTAGCGACAGCCCATTAGAAATACATTGTTGGAGGTTTTCGAAAATAACTTGCAGCTGCGCGATATTTGCTTCGATCTGGGCGTGCAATTGGATGGATTCTCCGGAAGCTGTCTCATGCTCCTTTCTCTTCAGAGTTAACTTTTGTTCACAATATTGAATGAAATCGGCATTTGCTTGATCCACACAACCCGCTGAGCCTTCAAGGTCAATACTTCAGGAGCGAGACACTTGAGCTCGATCTCATAGACAACTCTCGATCCTCTTACAATAATCAACCCAAAGGCTGACGAAATCTTCGTTGTGGAAATTCACAAGCGTCGCCAGCATAGGGTTGACTTCGTCAGCGAAATCCGTGGTAGAAGTGAGAGCCTCGGTATCAAGATCTTCGATAAATTCGTTTAACATTCGCTTGCTAGTCACCGCGCCCCTGGAAGATTGACGCTTAGCAAAAGGCCCCGTGGGCATGGGAATGCGAGACTCAAAAGGAGCTGAAGCCCGCATAGCTGCTGCAAAATAAATCACGCATGAGTAAAGGTCAGATTTCAACTTAAAAAAGAAGAAAGATGACGGACGAGATCTACCGTACCAGCTGTTGAAAGTGGCAATACAGGGAGCACGGGAGGCTCGACCCGTGATACTGTATTCAATATGAGGAAGGTTTACTAACAGAAAGCTTACTCATGAAAAGAAGAAACACCAAGCGAAGAATATACTAACCAATGCCGGAAGGGGGAATGAATTCCGATTGGAAGGCAAAATGCGGGCTTAACACCTGGTGTAAGTGATCAAAGAGCACTCCTGCAGGATTGCGACAATATATGGTTAATGCAAGAAAATGGTATCTACACTGAAGCAAAGAAATGGGAGATCTACACCTTCCAGAGTTCGGGGAGACGCAGAAGAGAGAGGTGGAACCGTGACAGTCAGGGCAATGACCGGCGGTAATTCTTCAGTCAGTAAAACATCAGGGTTTACCATGCCTATGCTCAGAATAAAGGAGATATCATTAGAGATGCTTAACGGGATTAAAAACTCAAAGATAATAACCCAAGGAGTACCTGACAGGGTAGAAACCGAGATAGTGCCCGAAGCGTCACCAGTTGTGACGGCTCCCTCGGTTTCCATTGGGAAAGTAGATTCAGCATCCACACCTTCATCCCCTGACTCGATAAGGGCCGTCTTAATGCTTGCATCACCCGCCGATATCAGGGATCCACAGGGAGAAGAAGCGGCAGTCGGAACGATCCCAGATTCCAGAGAATGGTTGGTCACTTCAGGCTCTTTAGTCGCCGGCACTTCACCTGCCACGCCATCACCTAAACTTGGCCCTGTTAAAAAATGCGTGTGTTATGATGCAAGAAAAAGGCTGTTACTAAGAACCGTGCGTTGTTCTACCTTGAAGTAGTTGTTCAATCTCTTCTCGTGCTGCACGTGCTGCAGGGTTCCTAGGCACACAAGTGAGGTCTCCCAAGCTATCAACCATGGCAATTTCAAAAATATGGTGCCTACAAACCCTAGTGTACGGATCGATAACTAGATGTCTAGGCGAAAAGAAAACTAGCTAACAACTTAGCTAATGAGAATACGGAAATACAACCTTTGTAGATCCGGTGCTCCACCTCCACGGCTCCGCAACGAGGTCCTCTCCGCTGTCCAAATCAAATCCGGGCTCTAGGATCGACTTCGTCGGAGAATGGGCAAGCTAGGTCGTCGATGTCCATGCCGAAGATGATCTACGTCGAGGCATCGATGAATCAAGCTCCACCTTCACCAAACCCTAAAATCTTGTGAAGGAAACACACTCTACTTCTTGGCAAGAGGTAGAGGATGAAGAAATAGGAAGTGGGTAGACTTTAGAATTGGATTTCTCACTCTTTTGATCACTTGCCATTGTTGAAGTGAAGGTTTCTTCACTTGAAGCAATGGAGGAAGAAGAAGAATGATATGATAAGTCTTGAATTAAAAATAAAACAAAAACAATACTTATCATACTTTTAACTCTAGTTAAGTGTAGAGAATTAACTTAGGTTAGTTAAATTGGTTAGGGTTAAGAATATGATAAGAATGAAGACTTAGTCAAAGTTTCAAGAAACTTCAACTAAATCCAAAATAAGCCACCATTTATCTTTCTCTTCCTTATTCCAAAAAAGAATAAATAAGAAAGATAAATGAATAAATAAAAATCAAAACCCTAACCCATTCATAACCATGGTTCATTCTTTACACTTAACCAAGTTAGGCATGCATCATCAAACATGATACAAGCAAGTGCACAAAAACATATCGCATATGTAATGCGCACATCCGAGTGAGAAAATCCGTCTAAAGTGAACCGATACTAGTTAATGCAAAGTAATATATCAAATATATAATTATGCATTAAATCATTAAATCAACACTTGATTTAACGACCCGGTCATGACGCACATAACCGACGGGTATCATTAGTAACATCTTATCGAATCAACACTTGATCCGATAACCCGGCTATATCGCATATAACCGATCGATGTCACAATGCGAGAATCGAATACAGTATCGCATACAGTATTATTCTCGGTCCCGCACATATCTCATATGCGCTCCTATTTCATTTCGCTTGAGCCAGGAAACCTCTGTGTAGGACTCTAAAGACTCGTCAATACGCCGGCAGCAGATGATGATCATATCAAACACCCACAAGCCGCAAGCGGTCTGCTAAACGTAACGGCCACCCGGGTATTGAGCGATCTGAAGATCGACGAGCAAGCCCGCTCACACTCCAGTGAATCCGACCAGTAACACTACCGTACAGTCCGGTCTGATCGTCTGATATGTCGCATATCTTGCCTAGGGGTGGTAAACGTCAGACCCCAATAGCTCAATAAGTCGTGTCGATATGAGGTCTATAACACTTCGAGAAACTACTGGTAACACTTACCAGTAAATCTCAGCAACCCTGGCCAGGGATTTCCTGTTATAGCCAATCGAACACAGCGCAACATCAACTCCCTATACCGGGAGAGACGAATCCCCTCCTATCGCTCATTGCCTCCATGTGACTCGGGACTGTACCCAAAAACCACCGTTTTGCACGCCCTCTTGGACGTGGTAAGATGGAAATCAAAGTACAGTGGGAACCACACAAGACTCTATGACGATCTCGGGTCAACGGACTACTCTGTACCAGTGTCACCAGAGAACTGCCATCTGACGTGAGGTATAATACCATCTGGGAGTTCTCGGCGAGTCCGTCCAGTGTACCCAGTCTCCACTGAGCACCCGTATACCATCTCTGATGTCAAACACCAATGGATATGGGATCATCCATCGCCCATCACATGGGTCGAGAAGCGTATACGCTAGTCTACTCTGGTATATCGATGCCCCGTCTCGATACACCCACGACTAGGGACTTTGAAGGATGTACTTATGGACTACCATGTCCCCACTAGTATGATCCGCATCATAGTCCAGGTAGTCAAGTACAGATCCTAAGGGCTTTACCAACATGTAACAGAGAGACAATCAGCATACACGTTAAGGTAAAGGGTAACCAGATAGCATACTATCATGTCGAGCAAGAAAGTCCTCCCTATATACGTCCCAGCATCCACTACAATATACATCCCATGTACAGTAATGGCCTCTAGGGCATATATATAACTAACACGTGCAACCTGTCTATGGGCAGTAGACAAGGCAGAAGGAATGTCCACCATAAAATGCCAGAAGGTTGAGCATTACTCGAACCCGTGTCTGCAGCCAAGAGAGCCTGACGTTCCCTCGCAGCGTGCTTTTTACGCTTCCTCTCAACCTGGGCTGTATGAACCGATCGCTTCAAAACTTCTGATAGGGGGACATCATCGTCCAAATCGAGCTCGGCCTTCGGATCCACTATGGCATCCATCATCAGCTGCTTCAGCAACACCTCCTACGGTGGCCTTGGGAAGGCCTCAGCCGTAGTCGGTGGCTCTGAAGGCTTTTCTGCATCACCACCCAGGGTTGGCATTACATTCAGAACAATCTGGGTTATGGTGGTTCCTGTAATAGGATAAAGAAAATGGTCAGATCATGAATTAAAAATATAAAGGTGTAGTGAAACGAATCATACCAAGGCCCAAGGAGGCGCGTCACCTCTACTTCTCCTCAAACATCTTGAGGGAAGCTGAGAGAGCCTTTTCAGCAGAAATACCTATTAAGGAAGAGAGCGTTAGTAAAGCATAATAAATTCAAAAAAAAGGAGGTAGGGGATATATATACAGGAGAGTATAAATGAAGTATACCGGACTCCGCAATAGAGGCTAACGCCGCTTGTTCACAGGCCATTCGTTTGGAAGCTTCAATGGCAGCCTGAAGACCGGTATCAGTCACAGGCGGATCGAACAGACCGACATTGGTGCCATACTCACACAAGCCCTCGCTATAAGGGGGCATGGGGTTCATGGCCAAATATGACGTCAGCAGATAATAAGTATTTCTTTTTCTTCTGCGAAATGAAACTAATAGCCGATGATAAAAGCTTTCGCTTAAGCGGCTTCTTCGGACGACGAGTCCCGATCTCCAAACCAATGCCCGATTCCGAAGATACTACGGTTACTGCTGTCACAGGAACATCTGGTCAAGGATTACTAGGAAAAGCGCGCGGGGCTATAACTGTGGCGATCTCTCTCAAAGAAGGGAGCACGGCTACCCGTCGCTTCAGTGGGACCGCTAGATTACTGGCTGGGACAGCATCCTTATGGTCAAGCAGCAGCTGCCTCTCCTCCTTGATGACAACACCCGTTGCATGCTGGTACCAAGCAACCTAAGCATTTGAAGCCTTTGGAATATAACTCGGCTCGCTGATGAGGAAACGGGACCCGTATTTAACCACATGAAATGATGCGCCGCACTGCGAATGCCCTCTTCCATAGAAACCGGATCAATCAGGAACGCCTCGAGAGGAACGCCTTGGTTGTAACCCGATTACTGGGCAAAGCAATGCGGGTTATACCTCATAAACAACACCGAGGCATTCTGTCTAAATACCAGAAAACCTGGCCTGATAGAATACAGGTGTACAACCTCTCGAGCCCTCAACACAGAAGCCCCGTCCTTGAAAACATCATGCAACGGTTGGATCACTTTGGAAGATTCTTTGCTGATGGTCATGACTTTATCAACAAAGGTCATGCTATCCCCAACCATGCGTGGGCGAAGGAGCAATCGCTGAGCCTCCCGCTGTGTTGGGTCTGGAGCAGAAGCGTCGACTAGGCGCATGACCCGGGGAAAATTGTAGCCTTCGTAAAATCGGGGTCGTTTATGAACACCGAAAGCACCCAGCACGTGCATCTCGATCTATGAGGTGAAGTAGTGCAATAAGAGATTTACGGGCTTTACTCCCGGCTGAGTAGTGTCGGCTGCTACTCAGGCCATGATATAAAAGAGCTAGTCCCGCGACCCTAATGGCCATACGTGTCCCCACGGCAATGCGATGAGCTGGATAAAAGACAGAGGGTCTCATATAGCAGGGGTGCATCGGAAGTGCAAACCAACTCAGCCACAAGCCGATAAACTCAATGAAGAACGTCTCCTTGTCAATGTCCAGAGCTGCAATCTCTGCGAAGGGGACGACTGGAGTATCCGGAATAAAGAAGTTCTTTAGATCTGCCTCCACGGTCAGTAAGTTGTCCGAAACAAATCCGAACGGGTCGTCGAGTTTGAAGAACTTCGCAGCTTGTTTAGACAGAGCCTCCAGACGAAGAAAGCGGGCGATGAAATCTGTGAAGCTAACTCCGTGTCCACCAGACTTCAGGAATAAGCTCTCGTACACGTTCAACACCTTGATCAAGCTCGGAAACTGGTATTGAACGGCATTCTCCAGAGTAAGACCCATTACCACTGATTTGGTGGCAAAGATATACTCATCAGGAGGAAGTATCTCCTCATAATGTTCCCCATTGACGAGTAATCTAGATATCTCCACAAACTCCTCCAATGAGATTGAAACCTCCCGATCCGATAAGAGAAACGTGTGGGTTGGGATGTTCCATTGTTCCAGAAAATATTTGACCCACCACACATAAGGAGTGTGGTAGTAAAAGAGGGACGCATAGATCGCAGGATACAGCCCGGTCTTTAGTAGCAGCGATTTCTTGGCCGACAGGATATATAGAGCCCACTGCAGATAGCCAGCCGAATGATGGGAAGTCATTCCTATCATGTAAACTTGCCCCCAAGGACGCGACTCTCCTTGGCATATGCGTCGCCCTAAAATGTCTAGGGCCATCGGCGGTTGCACTGGTATTGATGCCATGGAAGGATGAAGACGACCCTCCGAGGTCCAGTTGACCTCTTCTACTGCGTGAGTTACCAGCGGAGGGTTAGCATAATGGATCGCCGGATCGGTTCCAAAGGCGCTGCGCAAGTAAAACTACGACGACCCCGGATAATTTGACTGTACCATGACCCCCACAGATGAAGAGACTTTTGCTCTGGGTCATAGTCCCGAATAAGTGCGAAGACTTCCCGATCTGTGGGTGCGTCGGCGAAAGCACTCTCCGAGAGAACGAAGGAGAAGGAGGAATCAGAACCCATAGTACCTAAAAAAGGGATTAATTACCGACACAATGTTCAAGACTTTAACATTCTTTTACACCTAAAATTGTATTGCACCACAGTTCAAAGAGAAAGGGACAGGGCCCCCACAAAATCAAGGTAACACCCCATCAATGATGAGGAAGTCACTCATTGAAAGAACCCAAAAGGATTCTCATTTAATGAGAAAATCTCATTGAACTACGGAGTTAAACTCCCTTGAGAAATGTGTTCTGTAAACAGATTTCAAATCTGCAAGGAAAATAAGAAAGGGAATAAAATTCCCAAAAGAATTTCTTTAAAAGAAATCTTTCTCAGAGCCAAGCTCTATGGAACAATGGGATAAAATCCCAGAGACATGGAATTAAATTCTAAGTAGCCTTCAAAAATCAAAGTTAGTAATAGGGTAAAACCCTAAAAGAACTTTAAAACCTATGGTCTACTCAAGTAAAAGTTTTAGATTTCTAAAAAATCATTACAAGAGAAGAGCAAAGTTTTGTTAATGGGTTAAAAAACCCTAGAACATGAAAATATTCTTTCAAGGGTTAAATCATGGTCATGATTCTTACCAATTTTGACAAAGTTTTCACTCTAAGGGGAGTTTCTTTGGACAGAGATCTGAGTTCTGAAAAGAGAATTAAATTCTCAAGGAAGGAAGAAGACTCAAGAAGATGAGGGAAACAACAATCATCTCAAGAATCAAAGGCCTTATTTATAAAACATAAGAAGATGGTTCAACTCCCCAGAAGATCAAACGGTGGAAAAGGTGCTACCGTTGCGCTCACATGTGAGCCACGTGAGCGCAATGGTGGGGGGCATTTGTTTCCCCCAATAAAAGAGCAAAACTCTGTTCAAAATTAATGAGGCAGCGCCTCACGTGCCCTCCACAAGGGCGCCAGTATCAGAGCCAATCTTATAGGATTAAATTCTATAGTGGCGCCTCACGCGGGCACCAGTGTGCAAAGCACAAAAAAGTATCTATTAAATTAAGAGTTAAAACTCTCATATAGCGCTGCACGTGCTCCTCACGAGGACGCCAGTGTGCAAAGTACAAAAGAATCTATTAAATTAAATAAGAGTTAAAACTCTCATATAGCGCCACACGTGCTCCTCACGCGGGCGCTAGTGTGCAAAGCATAAAAGAATCTATTAAATACGGGATTTGGTTCAAGGGTACATCTCTTCACACCTCTGATACATGTCGTTGTAATTCTCCAACGTCTTCAGAGAGGTGGTGGGTCCCGACGACCAATAACTTCTTCATGCATTGGCGTGCATGCCTCAAATTGGATTGTGCCCCAAATTAGGCACATTCCATATCTCCATTGTTCACTCTGCCACGTACCAAATACACGTGCGCATAGGGTGAATAATGGAACGAAATGTCCCTAAACTAATATTCGCCTTAAAATGGTGATAAAGGACCGAAATTTCCTTAAAACTAACATTTCGCCTCAAACACGGCGATAATGGACCACGATGTCCTTAAACTAAAATAATCGAGCCCAAATGGTCATACATTTAAGTTGATCTTAATCTCAAAATAGATTAACGACCCTTAAATCAAACCAAATCCAAATCTAAAAATATATGGATTTGGACTAATCCACGCCCTACGGGCGACGACATAAATTAGTCTCCGTATACAATTCACGGGCAACCAAAATAAAACAAACATACACACGACACAAAGTGAACCTCCGGAGCAGGAGAAAGTGGTTATCGCGATGCGGTAACATAATTAACTCCAGGGGCTTGCGCCTGCAGGGAAGAGCGTCTCCATAATCAAAACCCCTGGCAAACGAGGGGGAATCTGATGAAGTCTGCTACAACGGCCGCATCTGTCCAAACCTCCGATACACGGTGCCATAAATCAACTTGGTATCTTCAGAGAGGTGGACGGATAAATCTAAATAGCATCTTCCCCTAGGACTTAGGCAAGACGATCCATCCCAATTTGACTCTGTTTCCGGCGGTAAACACTCCCCTCAGGCATCCACGTTGATTTCCTTCTAGCCGTTTCGTCTCTTCCTAATGACGGGCCGCACGTACACTATCTGAGACATCGTATCTAAAGACGACGTGTATTTATATGGAATTGATCGTTCTGAGGCGACGTATGAGACCGTGATAGGTCTTTTGGAGGGTCACCGTGGGCGTCTACTACCCCGTCGATCCTTTCTCATGCAGGTGCTAATCTACGCGATATGGAGGTCTTCCCCGGGTCTTTATAAAGCCCTGTCCCCGCAGGCGATGGAGGAGGAGTTTGACAAGATGCACACGACCCACGAGTTGGGTCTGATCTCAAAGAGCAGGCAAGATTACTTAACGGATATTCTTCTCGAATGTTTCCAGCAGAGGTTGATTGCGGCGTCGTGTTTAGCGGTGGGAGCCCCCGGCGAATTCGTAGCTTCTTGGGTCCATGGATACCGAAAGAGGGAGCGGGCAGAGGTCGCTTGGGCTCGTCTAGAGAAACTCTCCTCTGAGTATAATCGTCAATTTTTTCTTAATCCACTTCCTCCTTTGCTATAATAGTTAGGGACTATATGTTTTTTCCTTTGCTCTGTAAAACTGAGGAGCCGAGAATACCTCATAATAAATTCTTAATAAATTTTCTTTGGCTTAAAGACCTTTCTTTGCCCATGATTACAGAACATCGATCCTCCTTGTTTGTTTTCGAAGCGCAGGTGGACCAGCGCTTTTCCTCTACCCCTTACCTCGGAGCCAAGATAGGGAGGGTAGAGCTAGACTTAGGTCGGCTGCTCTTTGAGCGTGCCTGGGTACTTATCCTGGGAAACCTTCATTGCTTCTGAGCCGGGCTGGAGAAAGCCCGTGGCGGCATGCTATAGGGTCTGTATTTTGTCGGGCAGGAGAGTACCCGTTTTGAGTGAGTGTGATGGATAGGAGACTATCCGCCGGTCTCAGAGCGGAGCAAGAATCTACCCACGTGAGAGCTTAGTTTAGAAACTCCAGTCGGCATAAAAAGGAATTTTATTACTTGAAAGGGTGCAAGTTTACCTGTATAACTTAAGCTTTTCGGTATTATATGGTCGAGAAAAATCACGCCCCCAGGAATCCTGGAGGCGGTAAGCTCCGCCGGGCAATGCCTCTGTTACGAGGATTGGTCCGTCCCACTTCGGGGAGAACTTGTGTAGCTTCCTTCGGTTTTTGAATTCGTTTCGACGTAGGGCTAAGTCTCCTGTCTTGAAAGCTCGATGTTTAACCCAGGCGTTGTAATATCGGGTTGTCTGCTACTGGTATGCGGCCATCTTTATTTGCGCCCGATCTCTTTTCTCTAATAAGATGTCTAGGTTGCTTCGAAGCGCTAAGACGTTAGCGTTGTCGTCAAAGTGCTCAACTTGATAACTAGGCTGGCCGATCTCCACCAGAACCATTGCTTCGGTGTTGTAACTGAGGCTAAACGGAGTTTCCCCCGTGGGTGTTTTTCTCGACGTTTGTAATGCCCACAACACCCGAGGCAGTTCTTCGACCCAGCCGCCCTGTCTTCCCTCCAGGCGGGCTCTGAGCCCTCGGATGACGCCTCAGTTTGCTAATTCGGCTTGCCCGTTGCATTGGGGGTGCGCGACCGCAGAGAACTTCATCAGTATGTGATAGTCACTGCAAAATTCTCCGACTTTTTCATTTTCGAAGTTGTTTCCGTGGTTGGTGATGATGCACTCGGGATTCCAAATCGGGAGATTATATTATTTTGTAGGAATTTTATCGTAGAGGTGGCATCTGGTTTCCTGATCGACATGGCTTCTATCCACTTTGTAAAGTAGTCCACGGCAATAAGGATGTATTTGTGTCCACTCGTGCCGGTGGGGAGCTGGCCAACCATATCCATCCCTCTACTGTGCAAATGGCCAAGAGGAACTTAGTGGTGTTAATTCGGTAGTGGGTAGGCGAGGGATGCTGCCAAAGAGTTGGTAGTTCTTGCACCTTCTGACCAGATTTTCTGTGTCTTGGTTTATAATCGGCCAGTAATACCCATGCAACAGTGTCTTTTGAACTAGACTGCGGGTCCCTTGATGTGCTCTTCCGACCTCTTCATGTATCTCTCGGAGGATGTAATATGCTTCGTCGGAATCGACGCATCGGAGTAGAAGTTGGGTGTAAGAATTTTTGTACAGGTTTCCTTTGCTCCACACGAAGTGACAAGCTTTCATACGGAGCCGGCGGGCCTCGACCCGGTCCTCAGGGAGTACTCCATCCTTAAGGAACTCCACAATAGGTTTTCTCCAATCCGGGATATCCCCTTGAGCAGTATAGATCCGGTGTATCACTTCTTTATCTTCCACGCTGGGCCGTGGCAGGACTTCGAAGAGAATGTTTCTTTTGTGATTGGACGAATAAGAGGAGGTGAGTTTGCTTAGCGCGCTGGCTTTGACGTTCAAGCTCCTGGGGATCTATTCTACTTGGACTTCTTCGAAATTTCTCCGAAGTCTTTTTACTTCCGCCAGGTATTTCATCATTAGGGGTTCCTGGGCTTCGAAACGTCCAGTCACCTGGCCGACGACTACCGCGGAGTCGCTGCTGATCCTAATCGTCTTTAGCCCTAACCTGGTGGCGATTCGTAGCCCGGCTAATAAGTCTTCGTATTCTACTGCATTGTTCGACGCCTTAAAGCCAAGTCTCAGAGAATACTCTATCTATGTTTCATTTGGACCACAGATGATTAACCCTGCCCTACTCCCTTCCTCTGTGGAGGAGTCGCCCACATAGAGTACACAGTTCAGAATTGGGCCAAGCGTCTCCTCGATTGAGGGTCGTGGGTTAGGGCCCCGTGTTGGCGCTCCTTCTTTATTTGGAATGGTGCATTCGGCCACGAAATCGGCTATGGCCTATGCTTTGATAGCTTGTCTTGGATGGTACTTGATGTTGAATTGGGACAACTCCCATCTCTATTTCTCCAAGCGGCCCGGCGATTCGGGGGAACCGAGGATATTCCCCAAGGGTCGTTCGGTGAGAACGATGATTGTGTGAGCTTGGAAATAGTGCCGCAGCTTCCTGGAGGTGACGACGAGCGCAAGGACTATTTTTTCTATGGCCGGATATCTGGTCTCTGTGTCCTTGAAAACGTGGCTGACATAGTAGACCGGTCTTTGTAGTCTTTCAAATTCTTTGATGAGTACAGAGCCGGCAACCTGGTCGAAGACGTCTAGATATAGTAACAGCTTGACTTCTCAACTAGTCGGGTGAGAAGAGGGCGAAGGGGAGGGTCTCCAAGTGTGCCTTGAGCCGCTCGAAAGTGATTTGGCACTCCTTGGACCATTCGAACCTGGAGATCTTCCTTAAGGCTTTGAAGAAAGGCTGACACTTTTCTCCGGATCTGGACATGAAGTAACTCAAAGCAGCCACCCTACCTGTGAGCCGCATGATATCAACATTGCTCCTGGGTGTCGCCATGTCGATGATGGCCCTGATTTTCTCAGGGTTTGCTTCGATTCCTAGGTGGGTGACCATGAATCCAAGGAATTTCCCGCTTATGACGCCGAACACACATTTGGCTAGATTCAGTTTCATCTTGTACTTTCGCAGGACATCGAATGTCTCGCCAAGGTCTCTGGTGTGCTCGGCTTACCGGGTGGACTTCACAAGCATGTCTTCAACGTAGAATTCCATATTTCTCCCAATTTGTGGTTCGAACAGCTTATTGACCAGACGCTGATATGTTGCCCCGTCATTTTTTAGGCTAAAGGGCATTACCCTGTAGCAGTATACTCCTCGATCGGCGGTGACGGCAGTTAGCTCTTCGTCTGCCAGATTCATCCGGATTTGATTATAACCAGAGAAGGCGTCCATGAAGCTTAGAAGCTTGTGACCGGCCGAGCTGTCTACTAACTAGTCTATTTGAGTGAGTGGGTAGTTGTCTTTGGGGCGGGCTTTGTTTAGATCGGTGAAATTGACGCACATGCACCATTTCCCATTTGCATTCTAGACCATGACCACGTTTGCTAGCCAATCCGAGTAGTCCAGGTTCCTGATGAAGTTGGCCGTGAGCAGGTTGTCCAATTCCTCCTCTATCGCTTTCTGCTTCATTAGCGTGAAGCTTCTTTTCTTTTGTCGGACTGGCCGGGTTTTCGAGTCGAACCCGAGCTTATGGGAGATCACCTTGGGGTCGATCCCGAGCATGTCCACCGGGGTCCAAGAGAACACATCGGAGTTGTTC
Organism: Agapanthus africanus; assembly: GCA_030015575.1. NCBI lineage: Eukaryota > Viridiplantae > Streptophyta > Magnoliopsida > Asparagales > Amaryllidaceae > Agapanthus > Agapanthus africanus. The sequence continues at coordinate 82,132,914 of JASDDO010000031.1, read as the reverse complement.
CGGAGGAACTGGATCAGGTCGTCCCGAGCGCCCCCTGTTAAGAGTGAGCCGATCTGTACAATTCGGCCGTCGTCCCCCTCCCTGAGAGGAACTTCTACTAAAGCCTCCACTGGGGCACCTCGAATCTCTTTTTGGTCATTGCGTGTATCTAGAGACTCCTGAGGATCGTACACGTCTTCAAAATTGTCAACCTCTTTCTCCCCGGGGAGACGTTGAGGCAAGACAAACCCTGGCGGTTTGCTGGTCTCCGTAGACCCGGCCTATCCCCCTATCGTCCAGAGGGAACTTGAACATGTTATGATAGGTTGATATCTGAGATTGGATGACATTTATGGTGGGGCATCCCAAAAGGATGTTATAGGATGACGGGATCTTGGCAACGAGGAAATTCACCGGTATGGTTTACGTTCTGCCTGCTTCCCCAATGTTGAGAGGGAGGGTGATCGATTCCTCAGCCAAGACGGAATAATTTGTAAACCCAGAGAGGACGTGGGAGGTCGGTTGGAGGTCGGACGGATTTAATCCTATACGCTAGAAACAGTCATGAAACATGATATCCGCTGAGATCCCTGAGTCGACCAACATTCTCCGGACCTCGTATCGGTTTATCCAGGTTTCTATCAAAAGAGGATCATTGTGCGGGAGTGATATGTCGTGAAGGTCCTCGTCGGTGAAGGTGATTGGATCGTCCTTCTTGCACTTCTTGTGGGGCGGATCACTTAAAGTCATGACCGGCCGGAAGCGGCAGGCGTTCTCGTTGCTCGGAGTTGAACCTACAGAGACGACCATGATCTACCCGACCGTCATTTCTTCGGGAAGGGGTTGGTTCGTTTGATCTCGATCTGCCTGCCGTTTGTCTCATAGGAACTTTGCCAGGTGACCGGAGCAAATCAGCTCCTTGATATAGTCACGGAGTTGTTTGCAGCTCCCGGTCAGGTGCCCATGCGACCGATGGTAGGCGCAGTACGAGCCGCGGAGTCGCTTGCCCGGTCTCTGAGTAGCTGGTGGGAGTTTGAAAAACCTCTTGCCCTTAGCCTCCTCCAGCAGCTCGGTCTAGGAGATGTTCAGAGGAGCGTACTCATGAAACCTTGGAGAATAAGGTTTTGGACGGTCGACCTTCTTTTCTCTTCTCTGTCCCGTTTCTTTCGGTCCGTTTTCTCGCCGTGGAGTAAGTTGGCATTTACCTCCGACTCGAGTTGGATTTGTCGCTCGGTCCAGGCCTTTACTTCGGCCATGGTCTTAGGTTGTGCCAATGCAAAAGAGCAGACCCACACTTTGTGCCTAAGACTTTAAGTCAAGGCGGTGATATCCGTTTTGTCGCGGTGCTTAGGGACTTTCAAGAGGGCATTATAGAATTGGGTGACGTAATCCTTGAAGGATTCTCTTTCTTCACTCTTGATGGTAAACAGGTAGTCGACCGTCCTTTTCTGTCATCGGTTACCAACGAAATGACCGAGGAATTGAGTCTCCAGCTCGTCAATGGTCAAGATTGAGCATGGTGCAAGTCCACAGAACCAATCCCGGTTGGCCTGGATGAGGGTGGTAGGGAAGGCTCAGCAATGAGCTGCATTTGAGTTGTCTTGGAAGCTTATACCCGCTATAAATGCGTCCAAGTGGTCCTTCGAGTCAGATTTCCAGTCGAAGAGGGCCACTTTAGGCGAGTTATTCCTGGACGAGATTCTCTCACCAAGTAGCTGCTCTATGAAAGGCCTCATGAGTGAATCTGTGGAGTACTTTGCCATTCCCCCGGCTGAACGGTCAGCATGCCGCATGTCTTTGATTTTTTTCTTGAGGGTCTCGATTCGCTAATAGTACCCCAAGGACTCCTCGCTCTCAGAGCGCCTGCTGTCTCGTCTTTGGGTTTGCGCGATGGAGCAGTTTCGGCTTTGCTTTATCATGCTCCTCAGGTCCTTGGGGGAACCCTTCATGATCAGTCCCGAGGTGAGCCACGTGCGCGGTCTTGATGGATGCGAGGACGTCGGTTTCCCCTGGAATCAGGCGATCTGACCGACGTCTTCTCGGGGGTGAGAGAGCACGACGGGTGTTGAAGCGACGGCCTGGTCTCCCCTGACATCTCGGTGTCGAATTATCTGGTGCCCAACGAGTCATAGAATCATTCCTCGTATAGGGGTCTTGACTGCCGGAATCGGCACATGTTCACACCATAATATTGTATTATTATATTCCCCATTCTTATTCGTTTTATAAATAAATAGGTGCTTTTGATGCATGTCTGCTATATATTACAGGTTACAGGTTCTTGGACAGAAAATAGTGAAAACGATGAAAAGAAGATGCAAAAGTGGACTTTGACCAACAAACAGAAGACTCTTGATCAAGCCTACATCAAAGATAAAATTCACAAAGTACAAGGCAATGCAAGGTCCAAGATTACAAAGCGAACGGTTAAAAGTCCACCGCAATTATTCACTGGAGATCTGGAAGAAATATAGAAGCTATTTTAATAAAAGAACCAAATAATAAGGAAGCCCAAAGACAGAAAAGCCTAAAAAGGAAATTTCAAGGCCCAATACTTCCTTTTAAAGAGACAGAGACATCAAATTTTACCAAACCTTGGAGTCTACTTTGACTAGCTCTTCCTAAGGATATTTTGGTAAATGTAGACGTGCGAATCAATTGTAAACCTAGGGTTTCTATCTCCTATAAATAGAACCCAAATCATTGTATTTTTCTATGCCTCCCTTCATTAATAAATTTCAGAATTCTTTTGGAGAGCATCAAGTTGTAAGTTCTTTATTTTCTGCCCTAGGTTAATTTTCTATTCTTGCCCTAGTTAAATTTAATTCCTTGCCCTAGTTAATCTTTTATTCTCTGCCCTAGATAAATGTATTTTAATTCCCTAATGAGTGAGTAGTCTCCTCGCTTGTTAGGGTTGGATCTGGGGAAGGTTTGAGAGACGAAGGTCTCTCATCCCCTTTCTTGCCCATCATATTTTCATAGGACTCTATGCATACATGCACATACCGCTCCCTACGACACCCTATCCCTCGAGGTAGCGGTGATACCATAGTATAAAGGCCCGGTTGTGATGTTTTCCATGAAGGTTAGGGTAAGGATTGATAAAGGAAGGACAAGAAACTAGAGAAAGAAAACATCTTCCCGATGATTTTAATCCCTTTTATTAATAATTACCATAACACCTAATTAGATCTTCATATGGGTATAGAAAGCGGTGAGATTTATAGACTTTCCAAACTAACCTAGACCTAACCCTAGCAAGACTTAGATATAGATTAATTTAGTTTTTAGAATTAATAATCAATCCGATCATAATCGGAATTAACTCGTTTGAGCGAATAGGAAATTCACAACATCCCTGTGGACTGACCCGTACTCACCGGCTAGCTACCAAGCGACGCCGTTCTTGATTACGGTTACTAGATAGTTTTTGACACACAATCAAATGGCGCCGTTGCCGGGGATTGCGTGTTATTTCCTTTTTGCAATTTCGGGTTAATCAAAATTAAAAAAATCATAAAAATCTGAAAAATGAAAAAAATATAAAAATTTATTATCTTTGTATTTTGTGAAGGGTATTTTTTGTTTGAATTTTGCAGGATCTACAATCGAGACGGATCTGGAAAAATCCAGAGTTCGGAACAGAAAAAGATATATTAGAACAAAAAGAGGTTGGAAAATAAGAACAGCATAATTTTTTTGGAGACCTGAAGCCTCCGTACCGCCGCCATTCCGCCGCTCAAGCGCGCTCCCGCCGCTGAACCGCCGCGTCATGCTGACGTCATCGCGCAAAATTTTCACTGTTTGTTTTATTTTTCTCCCCTCTGTAACCTAAAATATATCTTTTTGCCAAATCTTCTGCAGAATTCTTGCGCTTTAAAAATCTTTCCCCTTCCAAATAACAAATCTTGTGCAGGATTCTTTGCGCTCGCTTAAAATAGAAATTGATTGCAAGTAATATTTTTTGTTTTGCATATCTTTTATCGAAAATCTTTTTGCAAAACTTCCAAATAAAGAGCAAGCGGAAAAAGGAAAATTTTAATTAGAAAACTTGCAAACTTTGAAATTCATAAAAAAAAAGATTTGATTGCAAGTGATTTACTGTTTTGCATATCTTTAATCGGATTTTAAGGGGCTTTTGACCAATTCAGATTGGGTGGGGATTTCATCACCCTTCCCAGGACCCCAGAAATCACACAAGGCATTTGCATTGACCATATTTAATTAAAAAATACTAGACTCAGCCCTAAGGACGTCGCGCTCAATAAGACAGAGGACTAGTTATAGGCATCGGCCGTTTATCCTAACCTGACTTTGCGGTGTCTAGACAAGTGTGTCAAGGCAAGTGGTTACTTAATTAGGACCGCTACTTGTAGCGGGGAGCCTCCCACTTACCTGGCACTTACCTGGCCGCAATTGGCAGTGAAGAGGCGGTTTGAGGTCCTATCTCTAGCCCTTTGGAACAGTTAGGAGCTGTCTAGCTGACCTAGGTGACCCTAGAGTTAGGCCTGATTGTGCATTTCTAGTTGATTGCATTTGTGTCTAAGTCCTTTATCGAAATTTTTTTTTTGCAAAACAAATAAAAAATAAGAGGAAAACTTTTATAAAAAAAAACTTGCAACTTTTGTCTCGTAAAATCCTTGCACCCCACCACCTACCTTCTTCATCTTCTCTTTCTTCTATCATGGGTACCCCACATCATAAATCTCTTGCCGAACTTTGGCATCCCGAACTTAATTTTGCGTCATATGTCAATTGTTTCGATCGATTTAAAGAAGATCCCTCCATGCCAAAAATATCTTTGAAAGATCAAATAGAAGCGTCTAGGAGAAATAGTTTGACTTTGCAACCCACTTTGTGTCAACCATGTCAACCTTCACCACCTTCGTACGTTGACACCACTTTTCCAAGTTCTGCTGTAACTCCTAAACCGATGTCCATTTCTGAGCATATTGCTCAATCTCGTAGCCGATCTTTCACCCCTCTCCACACATCTAGTTCTAGGGATCAACAAGTCCATTCACCTTTTTATCCACATGTTGACCCCACTCCTGTCCAATCATCCAATTCCTACCAGTCCTACCCGACTTTCCCACCTTCACTAGACCCTGTTTCTACACAGCCTTTTGGGAGTTTCACGTATCCAAACAATTTCGAATCTTTTGCCGAAACCCCCTTACCACCCAAGTCTAGTTTAGAACAGTCGTTGGAAGCTTATATTGCAGCAACAAATAAAATGACTAGGAATGTGGAAGTGTCCATAGCCGTCCTTATGCAACCTGCTGAACCGGTAGCTAGTTTCCAACTAGCTTCAAATTTTTCAATGTATGAGGAGGCGGTTGGACAGAGTGAGAATGTGAGTGGATTTCCAAATCAAACCTACCCATACCCAATTGAATCCAACAACTCCAATTTTCAAACATGTGTCCAAAATGATGAGTTGTGCGATTTTGTAGTGCTTGATTTGCCAAATTGTGAGGAACCCCTTTCGAGTGAAACCGCACCTAATCAGTTTGATCTTTACACCTCCACTCTAGAACCTAAATCGATAAATATCCATGCTTTTGATGAGGTGTCAGAAAATATTGATTTTCACTTGATTGAGGATATAGACGCCGGGAATATTTCGGATGATGAACCTGTCGATTTGATTGAAATTTTATATCCAATTCATCATCCCGAGTCATTAATTGTTTCTCCCGAACTTCATATGCGTCTTGATTTTGATGATAATGGCATGGATGCGATAAGTATTAAGGAGAATTATGAGGATAGTATTGAGGAGAGTAGTGAGGATAATATTAAGGTTGAACCATTTTTGTTTGATTTGTCGGATTTTCCAATTCATCCTCTCGAACCTTCACCTAAATCACCCTCCCTCCTTTCCATCGTTCCGACCACACACAAGATCACGCTTGAGGACTGTGAGCTTGAGAAATTTCTCTTTGAATCTGACACAGTTCTCACAGCTGATACCACTAACGAGTGTTTCACTTTTTCGGACGATATTGATGACTCACTGCCCGAGTTTGAGTTCTTTACATTTTCAGATGAGTTAGTTAAACCATAAGACTCGGTTGCTTACAGTTGTTTCGAACCATTGATGGAATCCTTCTGGTTCGAGACGGATTACTTAAGTGGGATTACGACTATCCCTAAATCACTCCCTTTCGTCCTTCCTATCATTCCGACTGTACAAGAGACCGTTACGCTTTCGTCTCCAATACCAAGTTCGGCGTACCCATGTTTTCTTGCGAATCTTGAGGAATTTGACCCCATTTCTCGACGGGTTGATAGGTTAGCACAATCGCTTTTAACACATCGGTCATCACAAATTGTGCTAATTTATTCACTCGATTTACACCCTCAAGATCGTACTCTACTTCTTTCTCTTTTCCGCCATTCTTCTCCCCCACCGAGACCGTATCCCATTTCTACCTCCACACGGTCTCGTGCTTCTCATTTCCTTTCTTTCCACTCCATTCTTTCACTAACTCGACCATTACCACGATAAGATTTTTGAATGGTTGGTGCTAACTTTTGGCTTGTGTAAGGCCAAGCTTAAGTTTGGGGGGAACCTTGTTGTATATATGTATATATATTTTTTGTTTTCTTTTTCTATAAAAAAAATTAAAAGAAAAATATTCAAAACATTAAAAAAATATAAAAAATATTTTGTAAATAAATAAACAGGGGAGTGTCGACAATTTTGACCCTCTTGGTATAGCATGACAGTGAGGACACTGTCAAGTTTAAGTTTGGGGGTATGCTCGGTACGTCTTCTTCCATCGCATTTGTACATATTTTTGTATTTGCATACTTATTTTAAAACCCATAAAAAATTAAGAATTATAAAAATTATTGCATTCAATTTTGGCCTTATTTTGATTTGAGTTTGACAAATAGGTTAACTGGCTAGGAACAACTAAATCTTAGACTTAGTAAATTAAAACCCAAAAATAACCTTCCTTAAAGTTTAACGGTAGAAAGTATATGTCTTTGTAGTTTATTTAGAAATAGACAAAATTTTGGGTTCACTTTTTGGGCTAAGTCGAAACAAGGGAAAAGTATTGATATTTTTATTAGAGTATAAGTTTGAAAAATAATTCCTAGCTTAAGTCTAGATTCTGAAAATGTATACCCTACAATTTGCACAATCACGCACCTTGAAACTTGGAATAGTAGAAGAGACCTTGAAATGCTCTTGTCTAAAGTCCTTAGTACAATGAAAATAAAATGAAAAAAAGTGAATAAAGAAAAAAAAATGAACACTGGTTTTTGTGATTACTTAAGGCTGCAAAAAATAGAAAAATATTTAGCGAGGGTGCTTCATCACCTAGTGCCTTAGACTAACTGGTTTGGGAGTCACTGCTAAAAGCCTTGGGTGTTGCAAGACTAGGAATTACGCTTTAAAGTGCAAACATATCTTGCAATCGGTTGTTGGTACCTCAAGAAGTATTAACGGTCGCATGAAGGATGTGTAAGCAAAATTCATTTAAAAATTCACCAATTAATAAGTACTTTGGACAACGGACAAGAGTATGATTACTTGATTTGAATTTCCAAGTGTAGGGGTGATTTAAACACACACGTTGGGGTATATGGTTGGGGTTTAGATGAGAGAAAGGAATGAAGAATAGAACTTGTATCTTTAGTAGAGTTGATAAAAATTCCTAAGTGGAGATGGAACCCTAGAATGAAAACTTAAGAGATGCCGAAAGCTAAGTAAGTCTATAGAACATATATAATCTTAAGTTAAATAATGAGGAAGTGTGAAGAATATGGGTGGATAATTTACGAGTCGACGATAATAGAATTCCTTGTTAGAAGACCTAATTGGAGAATTAAAGTTAGTGGGCAGAATTGATAGGAATTTGTGGGTAGTATCCGCTGAAAACCCTCAGGAGACAACACTCCTCCTACTAGGGACACCTTGAGGTTTAACGGCTTGTTGCACGAGCTCAGTGCAATCGCGTTTCCCTGCGAAAGTGCGGTTAGGTTTTTTGTAGAGAATAAAAATAAGTTTGCTCGAGGACGAGCAAAAGATAAGTTTGGGGGTATTTGTTCACACCATAATATTGTATTATTATATTCCCCATTCTTATTCGTTTTATAAATAAACAGGTTCTTTTGATGCATGTCTGCTACATATTACAGGTTACAGGTTCTTGGACAGAAAACAGTGAAAACGATGAAAAGAAGATGCAAAAGTGGACTTTGACCAACAAACAGAAGACTCTTGATCAAGCCTACATCAAAGATAAAATTCACAAAGTACAAGGCAATATAAGGTCCAAGATTACAAAGCGAACGGTTAAAAGTCCACCGCAATTATTCACTGGAGATCTGGAAGAAATATAGAAGCTATTTTAATAAAAGAACCAAATAATAAGGAAGCCCAAAGACAGAAGAGCCCACAAAGGAAATTTCAAGGCCCAATACTTCCTTTTAAAGAGACAGAGACATAAAATTTTACCAAACCTTGGAGTCTACTTTGACTAGCTCTTCCGAAGGATATTTTGGTAAATGTAGACGTGCGAATCAATTGTAAACCTAGGGTTTCTATCTCCTATAAATAGAACCCAAATCATTGTATTTTTCTATGCCTCCCTTCATTAATAAATTTCAGAATTCTTTTGGAGAGCATCAAGTTGTAAGTTCTTTATTTTCTGCCCTAGGTTAATTTTCTATTCTTGCCCTAGTTAAATTTAATTCCTTGCCCTAGTTAATCTTTTATTCTCTGCCCTAGATAAATGTATTTTAATTCCCTAATGAGTGAGTAGTCTCCTCGCTTGTTAGGGTTAGATCTGGGAAAGGTTTGAGAGACGAAGATCTCTCATCCCCTTTCTTGCCCATCATATTTTCATAGGACTCTATCCATACATGCACATACCGCTCCCTACGGCACCCTATCCCTCGAGGTAGCGGTGATACCGTAGTATAAAGGCCCGGTTGTGATGTTTTCCATGGAGATTAGGGTAAGGATTGATAAAGGAAGGACAAGAAACTAGAGGAAGAAAACATCTTCCCGCCCTTTTATTAATAATTACCATAACACCTAATTAGATCTTTATATGGGTATAGAAAGCGGTGAGATTTATAGACTTTCCAAACTTAACCTAGACCTAACCCTAGCAAGACTTAGATATAGATTAATTTAGTTTTTAGATTTAATAATCAATCCGATCACAATCGGAATTAACTCATTTGAGCGAATATGAAATTCACAACATCCCTGTGGACCGACCCGTACTCACCGGCTAGCTACCAAGCGACGCCGTTCTTGATTACGGTTACTAGATAGTTTTTGACACACAATTGTAAGTCCATGCTACCTCTCCCGGTACTTTCGGGAATGCGGAATTTGGTAAATAACAATTTTTACGGAGGTGGTAACATGGACCTATAACCCGGATCTTGGTTAAACTTCTATCTAACATCCTAACTATGAGTTTCTAGCTACTCGGTTAGGGGGTTATACCTAGCTTGTCTTGAACTCCTTCTTCTTCAAGCTCCGATGGTGGTCCGATGGCTCATTCTCGTCGTCTCCGTACGCCGAAGATAGATCCACTTGAAAGCTCCAACCTTTAGCTCCTTCTTCGTTCTTTGAAGAAACTAGTTCACTTGGTTTGCTAAACCTAGTGAACTAGAATGAGTAGAGAAGAAATAGAATGGGATTTTATCTATGGTTCTTGATTCTCAACTCATGAGAGATATGAACCATAGATTAAAGAGAGGGAGCAAGAGCAAGAGGGTGAGAGCAAAAATGGAGAGCTCAAGAACAAAAGAGAGAATGAGCAAGAAAGAATGAGGCTCTCTTTTGTCTCTCACCCTCTCATAATCCAAAGTAATCATCACTCATCATATCAATAAAAGTCTTATGTGATGGTTGAAGCAACCATAACCTTATCATGTCATGCACTCATTTTACTCAAATGAGCAAGCAAGTAAAAGTCTTTGGCATGAAATGATAACCATGGTTATCATGATGGTCAACTAGTCAAGCCTAGTCAACCGGTCAACAAAGTCAACAAGTCAACAAAAGTCAACAAGTCAACAAAGTCAACAAAAGTCAACAACCAAGTCACCATAATACTTAATTAATATAATAGTTAATCACATATCATATTCTCATTAGGGTTGAGCAAAAAGTCAAAAAGTCAACGGTCAACTGTTAACAACCCTAATGAGAATCCGCTGTCTGTGCCTCCCTGTCAACTGTGCATACACACCCGCATCCGCGTTCCGAGGAACACGAATGCAAACTGGATAAATCCAATCCCATAAGGTACACTAGGATCTGGCTTAAACCAAAGCCCGCTAGTGTAAACTGTCCGGACACTGTACGTGCACAAGTGCACGGATGTGACCGAACCCTGTCGCAAAACCATGCGACCTGTCGCAATACCATGCGACCTCTACTATTTTGCCTAAAGGCGAAAAGCTTTCTGTGTGGGACTCTAAAGACTCGACACTACGCTGGCAGTGGGTTAAACCACAGACCGCAAGCGGCACTAGCTGTGCGTAACGGTCCCCAGGTAATGCCGACAAGAAGACCAACGAGGCGAAACCCATCTGAACTCCTACTGAGCCTGAGTGTGACATTCTCCATACAGTCCGGTCTGTTTGTCTGATACATCGCATGGCGGGCCTAGGGGGTGGTAAACGTCAGTCCCCCAATAGCGGTACAAGTCGTGCCGGAGCGAAGCCCAAAACACCCTGAGATAACACTGGAAACCTACCAGTATATCTCGTTTGCCCTGGCCAGGGACTACTCGTGTAATGGCTCTCCTAGACACAGCGCGATGTCAACCCCCAATACCGGGAGAGACGAATCCTGTCTAACCGTCACTGCCTCTAAGTGCTTCGGGACTGCACCCAACCACTACCTGTTTGCACGACTCCTTTGAGCCGTGGTAGGGTAGTGATCAAAGTACAGTGGGAACACACTTGAGGCGAAGTGACAGTGTCAAGTCAGCGGAATAAGCTGTACTCATGTCACCTGGGAACTGATAACTGACGATAGGTATAATACCAACTAGTCAGTTCCCGACGAGTCCTGTCCTGTGTACCCGTAACCTAACGAGCACCCGCATACTATCTCAAGTACGACGTACTGACGGCTGTGGGACAGACCGTCTCCCACACTGGGATGAGAAGCGCATGCGCTGGTCTACTCCGGAGTATCGATGCCCTGTCTCGATAGTCCTGTGACCAGGGACCTGCATAAGGATGTGCTTATAGATTACCCAGCCCCACTAGTGTGACGGCCATCACATCGCTGGTAATCAAGCAAAGATCCTAAGGGCTCCACTAATGTGTATAGGCGATATACAAAATATAAACACATTTACACATTGAAGTAGAAACAAACCAAGTAGCATACTACTATTTTGAGCAAGATTGTATATACAAGGTGAATATCCCAAGCATCCATTAAGTAATATATAAACTAGTATGATACAGTAATGGCCTCTAGGGCATATACACTAACAATCTCCCACTTGCACTAAGGCCATGTACTGGCGTGTCGAAGACCTATCATCTCGATCAGCCGCTCGAACTGAGTATGGGGCAAGGCCTTGGTGAATGGATCTGCAGTGTTGTCTTCTGAAGCGACTCTCCGAACCTCGATCTCCTGGCGATCCACGATCTCCCTGATCAGGTGATACCGCCTCAAGATGTGCTTGGATTTCTGATGGGACCTGGGTTCCTTCGCTAAAGCTATAGCCCCGTTGTTGTCGCAATACAGAGGTATTGGATCAACAATGGACGGAACCACCTGAAGTTCTTTCAAGAACTTCCTCATCCAGACAGCTTCTTTTGCGGCATCAGATGCAGCGATGTATTCCGCTTCCATCGTCGAGTCTGCAACGGTTTCTTGTTTGGAACTCTTCCAACACACCGCCCCTCCATTGAGGGTGAAGACAAAACCCAACATGGACTTGGAATCATCCTTGTCACTTTGGAAGCTGGAGTCAGCAAAGGCCTCGATCTGGAGGTCCTTTCCGCCATACACCAAGAACATCTCCTTAGTCCTTCTCAGGTACTTGAGAATGTTCTTTACCGCTATCCAGTGTTTCTCCCCAGGGTTGGACTGATACCGGCTTACCACACTCAGTGCATAAGCTACATCCGGTCTGGTACACAACATTGCATACATTATAGAGCCTACCGCAGAAGCGTAGGGTATAATAGACATGCGATCCCTCTCCAAATCAGTCTTGGGAGACATCTCTTTAGAGAGGGTGATCCCGTGACAAGCCGGTAGGTTACCGCGCTTGGAATCTTCCATACTGAATCTCTTCAGTATGGTGTCGATGTACCTGGACTGTGAAAGTCCTAATATCCTCTTGGATCTGTCACGGTAGATCCGGATACCCAGAATGTACGAGGCATCACCCAGGTCTTTCATGGAGAACCTGTGTGACAAGAACCCCTTGACAGATTGTAGCATAGGAATGTCATTTCCTATTAAGAGAATGTCATCCACGTATAAAACGAGGAATACTACAGTTCTCGCTACAAATCTACTATAGATGCATGGTTCATCTGGATTTTTGATAAAGCCAAATTCTTTGACCGTTTCATCAAAGCAGATGTTCCAACTCCGTGATGCCTGCTTTAGTCCATAGATGGACTTAAGCAACTTGCACACCTTTCCGCTGCTCCCACTCTGAATGAAACCCTCTGGCTGGTCCATATAGACACACTCCTCTAAATTTCCATTTAGAAAAGCTGTCTTTACGTCCATTTGCCAAATCTCATAATCGTGGAAGGCAGCAATGGCAAGAAGGATCCGAATGGATTTCAGCATGGCTACTGGAGAGAAGGTTTCGTCATAGTCCAAGCCAGGTCTTTGACGAAAACCCTTTGCTACCAGCCTAGCTTTATAGGTCTCAACCTGTCCATCTACACCAATCTTCCTTTTGAAGATCCACTTGCATCCTACGGGTTTTACCCCGTCTGGAGCAATGTCCAGCGTCCATACCTTGTTGGTGTACATGGACTCCATTTCGGTCCGCATTGCATCCAGCCATTTCACTGAGTCAACGCTCTGAACGGCCTGCTGGAAGCTAGTAGGCTCATCATAATCTATGATGCAATCCTCTCTATCCCCGTCTATGAGAAAACCGCAGTATCTCTCGGGCGGATGAGACTGCCTACTACTCCTGCGGAGCGGCGTAGGAATGTCCTGTTCTTCCGAACCTTCTGGTTCCACTAAACTTTCAGTAATAGTCCGTGGTTCTGGAATTTCTTCCAGTTCTACTGTGCTCCCACTTATCTGGTTTTCCAAAAACTCAGTTTCTAAGAAGTAGGCATGACGAGAAACAAGAACTTTTTGTTCCTCTTCACAGTAGAAGAAATATCCTTTTGAGTTCTTTGGATACCCCACAAACTTGCACTGTACTGAGCGTGCCTCGAGCTTGTCCGCATGCTGCTTTTTGACAAAAGCCGGACATCCCCATGTCTTAATGTGCTTAAGATAGGGTCTCTTCCCACACCACATTTCATATGGTGTGGAAGGCACAGTCTTAGTCGGAACTCGGTTCAAAAGGTACGCAGCTGATTCTAGCGCATACCCCCAGAATGATCGCGGTAACTCAACGTTACCAATCATGGACCGCACCATATCCAATAGGGTGCGGTTCCGTCTCTCCGATACACCGTTATGTTGCGGGGTGTAAGGAGGAGTAAGCTGAGAGAGAATTCCGTTCTCTTTTAAATAGTCCAGGAACTCGGCACTTAAGTATTCTCCACCTCGATCCGATCTTAGAATCTTAATACTTTTGCCGGTCTGTTTCTCTACTTCATTCTTATACTCCTGGAATTTTCCAAAGGTCTCGGACTTATGTTTCATTAAGAAGACATAACCGTACCTTGAGAAGTCATCCGTAAAAGTAATGAAGTAAGAATGTCCGCTTCGGGCTTGTGTAGACATTGGACCGCACACGTCACTGTGTACGAGTCCCAAGAGCTCGCTCGCTCTTACTCCATGTCCAGTAAACGGAGTCTTTGTCATCTTTCTTTTGAGACAGGATTGACAAGTGGCATACGACTGATATTCGAACGCATTCAAATACCCTTCTGTATGTAACTTAGTCAACCTTCTCTCATTGATGTGACCCAATCTACAATGCCATAAGAAAGTCTGATTTATTTCTGGAGACTTTCTTTTGTGTGTATTCTGGACATTAAAGATCTGTGGTTGGTTTAATACGTATATACCATTACTCAAAGTACCTGACCCAATCAGAACTTGATTAAGGTGAATGTTTACAACATTACTTACAAACGCAAATTCATAACCTTCTTTAGAAACTAAAGATACAGAAATGATATTACAAGTTGCGTTGGGTACAAAAAAGCAATTACGCAAAACCAAAACATGTCCATCTGACATTCCCAGGTGATAGTCCCCCACGGCTTTAGCATCCATGCTAGCTCCGTTCGCAACTTTGAGGGTCATGTCACCTGCTTTCAAAACACTACGGTTTCTCAACGCCTGCAAAGAATTACAGATATGAGATCCTGATCCGGTATCCAATACCCAGGAAGTAGAGTTTATTGAAAGACAATTTTCAATAACATACACACCTGAAGCTGAAGCTGCAACCTGCTTCAATTCCTGTGTTCTGGCCTTCCAGGCCCTGCAATCATTCTTCCAGTGTCCTTTCTTATGACAATAGAAGCATTCTTCCTTATCCACAAGCTTCCCCGCTATCTTTGTTGCTTTACCTTTTCCCTTCGTATCCACTTTACTAACACCGCCCCTTGGTTTGGCGGGGGCCTTCTTCTTCTTTCCCTTGGCTTTCGCCTTGGACCTAGAAGAAGATGATCCTCCTACAAACAAAGTGGATGTATCCCTACCTTTCTGTAGGGTGCCCTCTACGCTCCTTAGCATGTTGAGGAGCTCTGAAAGTTCAACCTCTTTTTCTTGTAGGTTGAAGTTCAGTATAAACTGGGCGTAAGTGGAAGGAAGGGACTGGAGAACTATATCCGTATATAGCTCACTCTCCAATGTGATCCCTAGGTCAGCGAGCTCCTCAATGTAGCCGATCATCTTTAGCACGTGCTCGGCTACTGATGATCCGACGGCCATTCTTGTCGAGAATAACTTTTTCGACGCTTCGTATCTTGCGATACGAGATTGCTCTCCATACAGTTCTTTTGTATGGAGCAATATGGATTCCATGTCCATATTCTCATGCCTCCTCTGATGTTCGTTGTCCATCGAGGCAAGCAGGAGGCACTTGGCCTTCGTGCTATCAATCTTCCAAGTCTTGCGGATTTCCTTATCCGCGACACTGGAAGTTGGACCAGGGACAGGGGGAGCTTTGGTGGTAAGAAGATACCCCAGCTTGTCATAAGTGATTGCTATCTTGACATTCCTGAGCCAATCTTTGTAGTTTGGCCCTGTCAGTTTGTTTTTATCTAGGAGTAACTTAAGTCCAGTCATGTTGATTGGTCGCTGTAATTTGGAGAGAAGAGGAAAACACTCAGCATGATGCTCTTGCAAGTTTAGAGTGGTTTTTAGTTTGTCTAAACAGGATGGCTCCCACTGTTTCTCGAATCCCTCCTCAAACCATAAAGGAAGAATTAGTCAGGATCAATCCCACCGTACAATTCTTGCTTAACCGTTCAGCCAGGCCGGTGTCGGTACTTCGAGGGAGGTTTTCCAACGCTTTCGCGAAGTTCCTTAATTAAAGAACCTCTTTTCCCTGGGGGCGTAGCCCCGCTAACACCTTTCTATGCACCTACTAGGTTTATAGCATTGATCGTTAAGTGAGAAATTTCCCGAGGAGTAGCATATACTCACAGTAGGATCGGGATCCAAATATCATCGCGTGACGAAACTGAAGAAATCCTACCAGAATCATCACACTCCAAATGGTATGCAAATCTAGCAAGTTTCAGTACTTATGAAACTCCCGATGTGGATTTTTGCCCCATGCTCTTATGACCTTGACTTTGGCCAACAAATCATAAGTCACATGTCAAGTTCTACCCGTCGTTCTCCAGGTTAATTTGAATCCACCCGTACATACCCTTGACTTTGGCCAACAAGGCAGTACGACTGTTCCAAACCAACGCATCTATCTATGCTGCACATGAATACCCAATAGCTACCAATCACTATGCCTTGACTTTGGCCAACAAACACAGCTTGAATACTATTGACTATTCATGTGAAACGACGGAGGGCTACGAATGGTTTTGGCAAAACCGTGAACGTAGTGAACTTGATTTAGTCGATGGAACGAGATAGCTTTTAAATGGAGTGGCTCAAACTCCGTATTTTAAAAGTTTGTTTTGAAAAGAACCGAGTGGTTTTTCGAAAGTGTTCCAACGACTTTAACTTGGTTTATTATCTTGCATTAGTTCTTTTAATGCGTGATATTCTTGCATTAGTTCTTTTAATGCGTCCCATCATTTAATCCTACCATTGCAGAAAACAACCAAAATATGACGTACGCTTATGCCATTCGCATTCGCCACTGGGCCCCGTCATTACCCGTTAGGTTACTTAACTAACGACAGAGCAGGGGCTGGGCTAGCGCGTCTGTAAAACATAAGCAACGCCTAAATAATATCATATATAGATATACTGCAATGAAAAACATTTCAGATCACAGATAAATACATTGGATATACTAGGAATCTGTAATTTGTACGAGCCTGTAACAAAAACAGATTACACGGCCGCGGTGAATAGCCAATACCCCACCCAAGACCCCTACGGGTGCGGCAAACTACCCGCCAAGTACCCGAAGCGTAGCAACCTCCCTCATCTCCATGAGTAGGCCACTCGATACTTCGGCATACCCGGTAGTTTGTGCACCCCTCCATGGGTCTATCCTAGGAGCAAAAACAGTAAAAAGAAATTATACAATGACGGCTACAACCCCGACCCGGTTGTGCAGCCATACAAATAATTATTACATCAATTTACAAATTTACATGAATTGCAAGAAAAGAAAACTCTCGTCTCACAACCCCCGGCTATTCACCCGCGACAATCCAACATATTTATATACACATTCCAGCACATTACAGATCACAGATTTGTATAACCCCCACTAATCGACATATAGCGATTAGTAGACGTTCAATACAAATATCACATTACAGAAAAACCCGTTAGCTTAAGTCTTTTAGAAGTTCGATCAAAAATACGGATTTTCGGGACCCCAAAAAGGAGATTTTCGTTCTGGAAAATCTGGGCAGAAAATATATATTCTAAAAATCCCAAAATACCCCCATGAGCAAACTGCAGAAAAGAAAACCACTGACCGAGTCAACTCGGCCGCGTTTCCGCGGCGGGAGCGTGCTCCCGCCGCGGAAACGCGGCGCTTTGATCGAGTCAGGGGCCCAAATTTTTGCAGTTTCTTTAAAAAAGCCTGAGTCGATTTTAGGTGTTTTTCAAAACAGTTTTCCAGCACTTATAAAATCGACAGAAAGTTTAAAATTCCGGGGTTCGTTTCGGGACTTTTTCGTTGATCGATCTTCTAGTTACTTGCTAACATATTAGATAGAGTTTAACTAGGCTCTGATACCACTGTAAGTCCATGCTACCTCTCCCGGTACTTTTGGGAATGCGGAATTTGGTAAATAACAATTTTTACGGAGGTGGTAACATGGACCTATAACCCGGATCTTGGTTAAACTTCTATCTAACATCCTAACTATGAGTTTCTAGCTACTCGGTTAGGGGGTTATACCTAGCTTGTCTTGAACTCCTTCTTCTTCAAGCTCCGATGGTGGTCCGATAGCTCCTTCTCGTCGTCTCCGTACGCCGAAGATAGATCCACTTGAAAGCTCCAACCTTTAGCTCCTTCTTCGTTCTTTGAAGAAACTAGTTCACTTGGTTTGCTAAACCTAGTGAATGAGTAGAGAAGAAATAGAATGGGATTTTATCTATGGTTCTTGATTCTCAACTCATGAGAGATATGAACCATAGATTAAAGAGAGGGAGCAAGAGCAAGAGGGTGAGAGCAAAAATGGAGAGCTCAAGAATAAGAGAGAGAATGAGCAAGAAAGAATGAGGCTCTCTTTTGTCTCTCACCCTCTCATAATCCAAAGTAATCATCACTCATCATATCAATAAAAGTCTTATGTGATGGTTGAAGCAACCATAACCTTATCATGTCATGCACTCATTTTACTCAAATGAGCAAGCAAGTAAAAGTCTTTGGCATGAAATGATAACCATGGTTATCATGATGGTCAACTAGTCAAGCCTAGTCAACCGGTCAACAAGTCAACAAAAGTCAACAAGTCAACAAAGTCAACAAAAGTCAACAACCAAGTCACCATAATACTTAATTAATATAATAGTTAATCACATATCATATTCTCATTAGGGTTGAGCAAAAAGTCAAAAAGTCAACGGTCAACTGTCAACAACCCTAATGAGAATCCGCTGTTTGTGCCTCCCTGTCAACTGTGCATACACACCCGCATCCGCGTTCCGAGGAACACGAATGCAAACTGGATAAATCCAATCCCATAAGGTACACTAGGATCTGGCTTAAACCAAAGCCCGCTAGTGTAAACTGTCCGGACACTGTACGTGCACAAGTGCACGGATGTGACCGAACCCTGTCGCAAAACCATGCGACCTCTACACTTTTGCCTAAAGGCGAAAAGCTTTCTGTGTGGGACTCTAAAGACTCGACACTACGCTGGCAGTGGGTTAAACCACAGACCGCAAGCGGCACTAGCTGTGCGTAACGGTCCCCAGGTAATGCCGACAAGAAGACCGACGAGGCGAAACCCATCTGAACTCCTACTGAGCCTGAGTGTGACATTCTCCGTACAGTCCGGTCTGTTCGTCTGATACATCGCATGGCGGGCCTAGGGGGCAGTAAACGTCAGTCCCCCAATAGCGGTACAAGTCGTGCCGGAGCGAAGCCCAAAACACCCTGAGATAACACTGGAAACCTACCAGTATATCTCGTTTGCCCTGGCCAGGGACTACTCGTGTAATGGCTCTCCTAGACACAGCGCGATGTCAACCCCCAATACCGGGAGAGACGAATCCTGTCTAACCGTCACTGCCTCCAAGTGCTTCGGGACTGCACCCAACCACTACCTGTTTGCACGACTCCTTTGAGCCGTGGTAGGGTAGTGATCAAAGTACAGTGGGAACACACTTGAGGCGAAGTGACAGTGTCAAGTCAGCGGACTAAGCTGTACTCATGTCACCTGGGAACTGATAACCGACGATAGGTATAATACCAACTAGTCAGTTCCCGACGAGTCCTGTCCAGTGTACCCGTAACCTAACGAGCACCCGCATACTATCTCAAGTACGACGTACTGACGGCTGTGGGACAGACCGTCTCCCACACTGGGATGAGAAGCGCATGCGCTGGTCTACTCCGGAGTATCGATGCCCTGTCTCGATAGTCCTGCGACCAGGGACCTGCATAAGGATGTGCTTATAGATTACCCAGCCCCACTAGTGTGACGGCCATCACATCGCTGGTAATCAAGCAAAGATCCTAAATGCTCCCCTAATGTGTATAGGCGATATACAAAATATAAACACATGTACACATTGAAGTAGAAACAAACCAAGTAGCATACTACTATTTTGAGCAAGATTGTATATACAAGGTGAATATCCCAAGCATCTATTAAGTAATATACAAACTAGTATGATACAGTAATGGCCTCTAGGGCATATACACTAACAACAATATCACACCGGTGTTCGGTGACATCGAGATAGGCGTGAGCGAGGTCGAGGGCCTAGATGCACCCCTCTGTCGTCCCACGCACGCCGTCGTTCCGGAGAGTGGGGATAGCGGTTTGGTAGGTATGGCCGGCTGTTTGAACACGAGCGAGCGCGTCCACTATCACCGTGAGCCTATCGATCTACGCTGATAAGGCGTCGATGATGTTGGGAGGTGGATTAGGACCGACCCCGTCTCCGTTGTGGAGGGCGGGGTGGCTCATGCTGGGATCTTGATTGGTTCTGTAAAGTGTGTGTAGTAATCGCAATCAATAACGGTGTCGCTTATAGCTAGACCGAGATGAGTACGGGTCGTCATCAGGGAAACACTGAATCTTTTAATCTTAGTTTAGGCGTATTGATTAGGAAAGGAGGAAGAATAATGAATAGTGGAGAATGGTTGTAGATTCTAGATCTACGTCAATCATGGATGTAGGATATAGATCTAGATTAACTACAGATGTAGGTTTTATATTAGAAGGGGGCTTGTAGGGTTCGTTAAGATTTAGTAGTCATGGTTGATTAATTAAAGATTACTCCTTTTATCCTTTAATTGATTTAAAACTAGATCGACAGTGATGCATGTAGATTAGGGTTTCTAGAGGGAATATGGTTCCCACTCTTAACCCCTATCTTGACATGGATCTCCGTTTATGTCTAGCCTTTACCAAGATAATTGTTAATCCAATCTCTAACCGTGGTCAGGGATATCAATGAATTGATAGCGCGCCTGATTAGGATGTTAACTATTCTTTTAATAAAGTTTATAAACTTTATAGGACGTAAAATGAGTTAAAGGATTTTAATCATCCATTGATCTACTCTAATCCTACGAACTCTAACAAGCAGAGAATTACTCGCGCATGATGGAGATAGAAGAACAGATAGAGATCATGAAGAAAATAAAATGCAATAAGAATAAAACAACTACCTTTATTAATCAACTTGATCAATTACACTTTGTTCCTTTAGAAAGTGATTACAAAAACCTTAGTTTGCTTCTCGATCTCTTCTTAAGGAGGTAGATGAACAGCTGATGATCAACCTGGATTCTTGAGCCGTCTTAGACTTCGTGATCTCGTCGGTTTGATCAGTTTTCAAATGAGGCTCTCGGTTCTATTTATAGTCATAGAAGTTGAAATACCTAGATCCCAGAATTAGGGTTAGTTGTATAAAATCCAACCTGAAAATCTCAAATCCCAACTCCCCCTTTAGGCCGTGGATCCGCCGCATTTTTGGTGTTTTGGCCACGGTTGCGCCGCGTCTTGGTGTGATCTTTGGTTCAAAATTCTGGATCTTCATCTAGTTTATATGTGGTGATCTTTTGAATATCTGGATTTTGGAAATCTTCTCTAAGTCTCTGCCAGAATTGATTTCTTCGATTTACTTTAATATTTCGGCAGATTTGATTTCGATAACTCGAATTTCCTTGATTCCAGTCCTGATGTAATTTCTGCATAATATCTCAACAAATAATGTTAGTAGAATTTATTTTTATTGAGATATTATCCTAACCATTTGATATGATATTATAGTTTAGGAGAATTGGTTAATGATATTTGATATGGTATGCATATTTAAATGGACTAAATATTATATAGATATTATATGCTTATATTTCCCTTCATAATTTTAATTATAATATATAAACATATGAAAATAGTATTTTTACAGATAAACCCTCATATGTGTCATATTTATAATAAAAACCTTTTATTATATAAAAATAGTAAGGAAAATGTCATATCAAATGCACGATATTTTCGACTGAACAGATCTCCATGAAGAGGATCGTTGGCCATTATATCGAGAGTGGAAGATCAACTTTCTTGGTGGAAAAAACTTCTTTGTTTCCCACAGACGACGCTAACTGTCACGACCCGAAGGTACGGAACGTGACTGGCACTTAAATTACGAAACGTCTCAAGGAGCAACGTAATCTAAGTAAGCCAAAGCCCAGAAATATAAACCATTTAAAGCAGTAGAGTGAAGGAAAACTTATTTAAAGAAAGCGATTTAAACCAAATAAGTCGCATTAAATATTTTAAAAACATCAAAATTTCCCGAAAATTTCGGCAGAGTCTCCTTTGTAAATACTAGCCCCCAAACGGATACAACACATGAAAATACATATAAATCATAATAAAGGCATCCCCAAGTGGGAGCTAGCTCTTCGCCAATGACGGAATCATAATCACATGCAATGAATATATCATAATAATGCAAAATAAGCCTAAAAGCATTAAAATAAGAAAATAACTCATCGGCTCAATTGAGCATCGGCACCAGAAATAGAATATTTACAATTATCACAAGCTCATCATCTAAGTCTAATGTACGAAGGGTAGATGGAGTATACTAGATACAAATAAAATACACGGTGGGAGAAAAAGAAAATCCTCCAAAACCCACCTTTGAGCAAGCTGCAAGCCGAAGCAAAAGAAGCGGAAATAGAAAGTACACCCGCCGCTCTTTCGCTGACGGGTCAGACCTGCAAAATACTGTGGCACAACAGGGATGAGTTGCCAACTCGTGAGTAGTAAGTAACATCTAATAAGGCTATCGTAAGTATGCACGCAAATGCGTCACAACCTACATATACCGATATGATGTGATGCATTAGTATGCATGCAACATGAATGCATAATCAACGCGAAATCGTGATATATCTGATATGAGAAGATATGTATCTTTAACTTAGTAAAACCTTTTTGTGAAATAAAATGAAATATCATCAATGAAATCAACTGAAACCCGTGTCAATCATCGACATTAAATATGTATATCTCAATACCTCAATATCTCAATGTCTCGACATCTCAATATCACAATATCTCAATGCCTCAATATCTCAATATCTTAATATCTCGGGCTCCGTCAGTCCGGATCGGTCCATATCATCAATCTCACGACTATGGTCGGTATCCTCCGGATATCCGCCGCGCCACAAATAACTGGTAGGTAGTACTCCCCTGCCAGGCTCAACGCCATCTGTGCGATCTTCTTGCCCCGAGGTACCATACCGGGTCCACCATATACCCGCAGAAGGTGCATCCCCCTCCTTTTATCAGGTATATGATACCGCTCAAGAACCGAGAAAACTCATGGTGGACACCACACACATCACATCACGAGAAAATCGCAAATTTCTATTAAAAAAATGATAATAGGTTTATAAAATTCTTGCGGTTTTCCCTAAAATCCAGAATCTCATAAATACTGAAATTCTCGAGAAGAATCACAATATATAAACATGCCAGTGATGTGGAAATCTATGCTACGGTAGTATATACCATGCTAAGTACGGCCAGAAACTATGCATGAATCTTAATGCAATGAGGTATGAATATATGACTAGCAATTCTATGTTTCCGTCTTAATGAAATGAATATACAAGTATAAGTCTACGAATCATATATGATGCAAATGCACTAATACCAATTCTAAGCAAATTCTATAGTGTTCGTGACATAGCAATTACCAATGGCGTATGTGTTCGCATAAATAAAGCACGTGCGGCAGGAACCAATGGTAATGGTGCAAGTGTCTTATGAGATGATATCACACACACACACACACACACACACACACACACACACACACATATATATATAAGATAATGCAATGCAATGAAATGCATAACTAGGAAACTACGCGTATAATGCAAATACTATAAGTAATACTAAACCATCGCGCGCCTCGCGCCATCCAGACGATCCCCCCATTGATGTATACATCTACTCACCGGGACGCCTCGGCTAATTTGATCCAATCTCAGCTTTATCTTTCCGCGCCACGTCCGACGTCTCTGCACCCGATCCTAGAATCGCACACAAGCAATTAAAAGGATAAATAAATGATAGTCACGGATTCAAACGACACAAGTAAATTCACGTAGACATCAAGACGCGCACACACTTGGTGCACAAAACGCGCTCGCGACAACGCCACAAACCATAACTAAGGTTGCTATACGTGAAAATCCCCAAGCCTAAACTCAATCGTACCATTCGCGCATTTACAACACACTAGATATTATATGAAGTAGGTTGTATATCAACAAAACCTCAACTTAATTTAAAATCGATTTATCCTAAAAGCCTAGTAAGCATTATCTAATCATTTTCGTGCGAATTTATATGTTTTAACAAATCTAGTGGCCACAATATTCACTTAATATCTTAATTAGATCACACAAATATTAACTAGATTTTTATCTCACTTATTTATATTAATCCTAAAAATTTAGTTTGCAAAAATTATAATTAGGACAAATTAAATATAACTATTAACAAATTAGCAACTAGTTTAGGTTTTTGCATGTCTTAAAATATTAATCTACACTTAACTAACTTGATTTAATTATAAAAACCCTAACTTTAATTCAAAATTTTCTCTTGAAAGCTAAATCTTAAAATTAAAACCATATTTAAACACTTAATTAGCGTAGATTGAAATAATTATCCAATAAGCAACCATTGGGTTAGGATTATACCTCATAATTTTTGTAGATCTCACTTGCAACTTAGCCTAAAAAATGGTTCTCTTGCTCCAAAATCCTTACTAGTTTGGCCACAGAAAATTGATTAAAGCTTTAATGAAGAATTTATAAGAGTTTGTATTGATTTTTGATGAATTTTTTAAAGTGTTTTGTGTTGGAAATGAAGTGGGGAAATGAAGGATTTGGGGCTGGGAAAGGCTCGGCCAGTTTTGAGAGGGGGAGGAGAGAGAGTGAGGTGTGTAGGTGAGTGTAGAAACTTCCCCACTTATTTTATATATTAATTCCTTTTCATTTTGGTTGCAAGGAAAACATGTTGAAGAGTGAGAAGGGCGGGGAGGGGGGGGGGGGGGGGTGGGGGCAGAACATGGGCTCGGCCTTGAGAGAGGGAATGGGTGTGTGTGTTGAATTTTCCATGACAAGAAAAGCCCCTCAAATTTCATTAATGCATTCACATCATTTCCTATTTTATTTTATTATTTTTTTGACCTTAGAACTAACTAGAACCTGGAGATAACTTGAAAAAAAATCATGTTACAAACTAGGTTTTAGTTTGTCATGGTTCATAAGTATGTAATTAACCCATTCAATTTTGTAATTATCCCTAATTTAATGTATATTTAAAAGCTTAAAATAATATATTAAATAATTAATTAAGGAAAAATATTTAAATAACTAGAAATTTATAAGTGACTAATTAATTACCAAATACTAGCAATTACATATCTAAAATAGGTATAATTAGGCCTATATAAAAAAAATAATTATATCTTGGTTTTTACAGAAAACACAAGTTATTTACCGATTATCGGGAAATTCATCTAAACGATTTATTTATTTATTTATTTTAAAAACGTTACACTAACTGATGGAGGTCGGAATCTCCCTTAGATGTTGTCCTCCGACGATCTTGGGGGCCAGCCGTATCGAACGGTTGAGATGTGATTTGAGGATTGAATGTGTGAGTCTCAATGGGTTGTTGGTTGTCGTTGACATCGAGCCACCTGCAAGGGAAGTCCCAGGGTGGGAAACCACCATAGGACCCTCTGACGATCAAGTAAGTACCGAGGAGTAATTGGGCAGAGTAGCGGTGTATTGGAAATGAGTCCGACGTACCTGAGTCGTTTGGAAGAGGGGTTTATATAGCGGTCGCCTGGAGCGAGCCGATGTGAGATTCTCGCCGTCCGTTACGTCCCTACGTCACGTTCTCGTTGATGGCGGGATACACCCATAAATGGAGAGATATACTAGTGTGGGAGGCGGGACGTGGAGCGGCGGAGATCTCGCTGTGGCGAGATACACGGAGCCGTTATGGGGACGCTCGGGCTTTGTGCTCCCGGCCAAACAGGGACGCTGAGGAATCTTAAATATAGGATAGCTCGGAGACGAGCAAACGAGTCTCAGCTATAGGGTAGCTCAGAGACGAGCTATTGGCTGGCGGTCAGCCAAAACGGGAACGTACTCCGGGAAGGTCTTCTAAAAGGTCGGGCGCAATCTCGGAGGCGTGGTGTCGAGGAATGTCTCCCATGCATTATACTTATTCTAGCTCCGCGGCCTCCAGGAATCTAGCGGGTTTACGTGGATGACACGTCATCCACTATGTGTCGTGATCCGGGAAGATCTCATTTACGAGCATCATCATAGAGAGTAACATTAAAATGGATTTTCTCATTTTATTTATATTTATTTATAAAAATGAAATATCCAAGTCATATATATCAATTTGGTTTGAAGAATCTTTCCATTGTAAAGATTTTAAGCATGCACGTGACAAAGAGAGAACAGTGAGATAAAAAACGAAATGACTGGTCAATGAGAGAGATGGGAAAAATAAGAAGTGTAATAATATATATTGATATGGGGTTTTATCTTTTTTATTTTCTTTTTATATATATAATGGAGAAATATCCAAGTCATGATCGATTTGGAGTTGATACCTTTCTTTCTGCATATAGTAAAGAACTTTATTCTAATTTGTTTTGAAGAAAGTCCATAACCTTTATTAAATCATGCAACTAAAGTTTTGCAAAATACACAAAACTTGTTGTTTGTTAAAGCAATCCCAAAAGAGAGTGAGCTGCTGAATTCTCGATTCTAGGAGTATGTTATGATGCAAATATGAGGTAGGTCTCGAAGAATTGCCCTGCCCTCGTCATATATATGAGCCGATCTCAAAAGAAGAACTAGGATTTGAGGATCTGAATACTTGTACCATTGATATTGCATCACAGCGAATGTCAACATCTGAAATATGTTTGTTTCGGAACCACCTAAGAGCTTCCAACACTTCTTCTGCCTTCATAGCTTCCGCACCCTGTGCATTACAACGACCGGCCCAATAAAAAGTACAACTTCATTCTTGTCTTTACCAAGATAACTCCATTAGGTGCAGGGCACATAGCCCAGTGGTGGGCAATATGAGTTTGTGGAGGAGACCTGGGATCTAACCCGGGATCAAACCCGGGATCTCCCATTTAGTGCTTCGAAGAGGGGCACTGTCACAACCCGAATTTGGCACGTGACTGGCACTTAGATTGTATGACATCTAAAAATACCGACACAATTCAAGTAAACCAGAAACCAAGATCTAAACCCTGTTGGCGGAAATAAGGAGGTACAGTTTTAAAAGTAATGAAAATGAGACCACATTTTAAATTCAAAAATTGTTTAGCTTAAAGCATATGTCGAATGGTTTTTGAAATGAAGTTAAAACAAATGGTTTTAGTATTGGAAATTTTGACAGCATCTCCTTTGTAAGTTTTGAGAAAAACAAGTACATAATCATTATAATAGTGGCATCCCCTACTTGGGAGCAAAATCAACGCCAACCGGCGGAAAAAAACCCACGCAAATAATATACGACGCTCAAAAACGAAGAATCATATGCATATAAGTAAAGAAAAGCACAATCAAATATAACTAGTCGATTCTACTCAAATCGACCCAAAATATACATAAGTCTCCCCTCGTTTTAAGTTAAATAATATACACGGTCTGATAGAGTGACACTAGATACAAAATACAAAATACCCAAAAGAGGCGGTTACTAAACGTGTAACCCACCTAACAAGATAAGCGATGAAGCTATGATATGTGTCCGCAACGCCGCTATACGTCCATGCGATCTCTCTTGTAAGGAACTAAGGTACAACCGGGGTGAGTTTCCAACTCAACGAATAAATTAAGATCAAACAGTTGAGATTGTATGCATAAACGAAATAGCGACTAAACCTATGGATCATGTAATTATGATAAGCGATAGCCTATGAAACATGAATATATCACTATAGTGCCTATATAGAAGAAAACGGAAATCTCATCAAGTATTTCCAGAATCTTGGTCATATTCATAAACGATCCATAAATCTAGTGTCAAATATCGACACAAATCTTCAGTTCTAGCAGGTATTGTTCCACGAACGATCCTGACAACCAACAATATCGATCGGTATACTCTAGATATCCGCCGTGTTTCTCAAACTATCTCCGGTATCGAGTGTCCTCGCTAGGCTCCCGTCTCGAATGCGGATTTCCTGCCCCTCGGTCTCGACTGGGTCCACCATGTATCCGACTGTGTACTCTCCCACTCAGTCTAGAATATGTAAAGATCCGCAACCATATATCCCCCCACTCAGTTCGGAATAAAACCAAATTAGAAAAACTTCAACTCATGAGGGACGTGTCATATATATTATAAGAAACCATAAAGATATAACCATTTATATCTTATCGACTATATGCCACGGGGAATTAAACTCAAAATAACATAAATATCATAAAGCAACATTTCATGAATAAAATTAATAAAAATGACAAGGAGATACAATATATATCAAACAATAGCAAATTCTAAGTGTGTACGTGACATGTTAATTACCGACGGGGTGCGGTGTAGCATGTCGGTATGTGCAAGTGCAACATAAACTCATCGGTAATAGTGCAAGTGTCCTAGCAAGTATTAAGCAACAGAGTTTAAAGTGTATGAATGTATACAATGTAATTCTAGGTCTAATTATGCAAACAACATGAATGGAAAACAATTATAACAAGTTTTGTTGGTTTCGGACGATATACGCCATCCATACAATGTCCCCGGTAGATGTTTAGTCTACTCACCGGAACAAGTCGCGATCTACTCGGATTCCATCACTCCTTTTCCCTTTCTCGCTGCTTCCGAAGTCTCCGCGGTCACTCCTAACATCGAAATAAAACTTCGTATATAAGTGGCTAATTTTCGATACGATGAATATGTAAATTCTAAGTGTACTAACTTACGTAACGTCAAACATGTGATTATCGTGTGCTATACAGACACAAAGCTAACTAGAGCTATCCTGAATCGACGTATTTTGAGAAAACACTAAAACGTGATACGCAATATCCGTATCATACGTTACAATATCACAAAAAGTATAGCAATTAGCTTCCAGAATTTTATATCTATAATCTGTAAATACTCAAAGTATACCAGAGATCTTAAATAACCTATAGAGAGATACCCACAAAACTCAACACCCAATTCCTAAAAAAACTGGTGGTAGCGGGAATTTTCATGATTCCGGCGGTCGAACTGCGGGGGATTGGGTCCGGGTTTTTACGGGGCACTCTAGCATCTAACAACATCCTACTGTATTATTAGATTTAATTTGTGACTAATATAAGTATAGCAGATACCAACATAGGCTAAAATTCTAAACTAAACCAACTTTTCTGATATCGGCTAAAATTCTAAACTAAACCAACCTTTCCGATATCGTAAACACTATTTGGTACAAGAACTCTTAATAAACCTGAAAAGCTGGGTTTTTATCTATTTTGAAGAATTCCACCGAACTCAAGGCTTCAAGATGTGCATACAAGAAGTTGAGAAGTCCTAGCTTGAATGGTTTGAACCAATGTCCATGAAAACTCAAGTTTTTTTCTTGAACTAGTGAAAGACTTAAAGAAAAATAGTGCTGACTTATGTGAGAGGTTTTGTTCTGTTTGAAATGCTGAAAATAACTTGAGTGTGGTGTTTTGTTGGAAGGGTACGGAGTCATGAGGGAAGGGTGAGGTTTAGGCTCATGATGCACCTCAAGGTGTGATGTGTGTGAGGTTTAAAGTAAGCTTAACATCTACTTGCTCATCAATTGCATTTAAACCCTCACACAATCTTATAACTCTCTTTGCAATTAAATTTTTCACTATAACACTTTCTTTACAAACTAAAAGCCATATAAACTTATTACAAGAATACTTAAATATCATACCCATTTATAAAAGTCTTTTTACCACTTTAATTTTTTTTTAAAAAAGATAACGTTAAAAAAATAACATTTTAAAATTTAAAATAATTATTAAATTTTTTTCCAAAACGTTATAGGCACTGGGGCTGTTGAGGTTCGTTGCGGTAAAAAAAAGGGCGACTCCATTAGTTTTCTATTTTTATCTTTGCATCTCTTCATATAGCAAAACCTTTTTAACAAATTAGCAATTTTAATTTTAATTTATCCTAACAGAGGCAGCCAAATATAATGCCACTTACCATCTATGTAAAAAGGGTAACTTGTATTATGACAAATCACAAAGTACAATGACAATGAAAACTAAATGAGATCAATTCAGAAGAAACAGAACACATAGATTTGACGAGCCTCGACCAAATTAATTTATGTCCACGAGCCAAGAAGAGGAATCTGCTATAATCTCACAAATTATGAGGTTGCAATGACGTTGGAGAAACTCTCCGATGATACTCATAAGTGGAAATTCTTCAGATCATGACACGTGGTAGATAACGTGTCCTGAGGTTTACGGGACATGAGCAAGCGTGATACATTGAAGGCATTCCCCGGGCCTTCGTCCCGAGAATTGACCTGACCTTCGATGGCCTCCCAGAACACTCCTATACTCGCCTTACAAATAACCATCGGCTCGCCTCCGAGCCCTCCTACATGCTGAGCTTCCTCTGCCCTCCCAGCTCGCTTCCGAGCTATCATAGAACCGAGCTTTCTCGGCCTCCCGCCGAGCTATGCATCCCCGGTTCTACTGAGCAACCAAGAACGCAGAGCCCAAGCGTCCCCTCCACGGCTCCGTGTATCTCGCCAGAAGTGAGATATCCGCCACCCAGCATCCTGCGTTCCACGCCATCGTGTCCTCCATTAACGAGCGTATTTCGTCATTAATGGAGGGATCCCATAATTCATGTTGGAGATAGTGCCCTCAGAGTCAATTATTGGATCACAGGCACGTGATTGCAATGATTGAGGGGAGGACCTATCCCGGTAGGACAGTCTTACTCGAGATGATAGTATACTATCTGGTTTATCTTTATCATCGTGTACTGCTTTAGGTGACCTGACAAGTCGCTATTACACGTTGATAGAGCCCCTAGGATTCTTGCTTGACCACCAGCAGTATGAGGGCGATCATATAAGTGGGAGCTGGGGGTCTACAAGCACATCCTTAAGAGGTCCCTAGTCGTGGGAGATTCGAGACAGGGCATCGTTTCTCTAAAGTAGACTAGTGTATACAGTCGAGACCCCGACGAGGGGCGGTGGCCGGTCTCACAACCCACTGGTGTCAGTTGGTTCACCTAAGATGTATACAGGTGCTCATTGGGTTATGAGTACACCGGACAGGACTCGCCGGGAACCTGCTAGTTGGGCATATACCAGACGTCAGATAGCAGTTCCCTGGTGACATGTGTACAGGTTAGTTCATCGACCTGAGATCGTCATTTGTCTTGTGTGAGTTCCCACTGTGCTTTGATTACTACCCTACCACGGCTCAAAGGAGTCGTGCAAACAGGTTTTAGTTGGGTACAGTCCCGAGCCATATGGAGACAGTGAGCGGATCTGCAGGGGTTCGTCTCTCCCGGTATTGGGGGTGAGGTCGTGCTGTGTATAGGAGAGCCAGAACATGAAAAGTCCTTGGCCAAGGCAAGAGATTTACTGGTAGGTATTCCAGTAGTATCTCAGGGTGTTCTGGGCTACACTCCGACACGACTTGTACCGCTTTTGGGGGTCTGACCTTTACCAACCCCCTAGGCCCGCCATGCGATGCTCATAGACGAACGGACCGGACTGTACGGATATTGTCACTGACAGGCTCAGTAGGGTGTCAGGATGAGTTCGCTCATCGACGTCCCTTTTGGTCAATAGCTGGTGGCCCGTCACGTATGGCTAATACCTCTGACGTGCTAGTGGTTAAATCCACAGCCATAGTATTGACGAGTCTTTAGAGTCCACCACACAGACAGTTACTCAAGTTTCGGGCGAAACGCTGTAGAGGCCGTATGGAGATATGGCAGGGTTCGATCAGATACATG
This sequence comes from Agapanthus africanus, assembly GCA_030015575.1. Classification (NCBI taxonomy): domain Eukaryota; kingdom Viridiplantae; phylum Streptophyta; class Magnoliopsida; order Asparagales; family Amaryllidaceae; genus Agapanthus; species Agapanthus africanus. The sequence goes on along the minus strand of JASDDO010000031.1, from coordinate 82,101,387 downwards.
CGGTATTGCACGGATCGTGATCGGACAGTTTTTACTAGCCGGTTTTGGTTTAAGCCGGATCTTAGTATTTGATAGTGTAGTTTTGTCTCTTTGCATTTGTGTTCAGTGGGAATACAAATGCAGGCATGTATTTGCAGTAGTGGGGTTTTCCTGTAATTTATTACGGGATCGGTTTTCTGAAGTTGCCAGTTTGCATTCCGTTCCGGCCGGTTTTCCTTCATTCCTTCTCGGTCGGACTTTCTTGTTGGAGGGTGTTAATTGCAAGTTTGCAACTAACATTTAGTGGAGGGTTTTCTTGCATTTGTGGATTATGATGAGACTTGCTTCATGATGATATTCCATTCTTGTCCACTTCATTATCTTTTCCTGTGATGGTTTTGAAAAAGGAGATTGATTAGTGAAATGAGAGTGACCATTTTCTATATTGTTGATATATTCTTTCTTGCATTTTTCTCTCTCCAATCCCATTCTTGAGAGGGAGGGCCGGCCACTTCATTGAGAGGGAGAGGATCATTTTTGTGAGTGGTGGAAAGAAATCATCTCATTTTTCATGCTTGCTTGAAAAAGGATTACACACATCACTCCATAGCTTATTCTCCTTTCCTCCACATCTTCCATGGCAACTACACATACCCAAGAGAGACAAGCTTACTACACTATTCTATAGCAAGTCTTGGACGCGTCGGCTAGCCAACTTCGCGCCCGAGTTGCCTCGGTCAAGAGGCGGGAGCCCGTAAAAGATTCCGGCTACGTGGTGCCCTTTCCGACGAGCGAGGAGGTGACGGAGATTCCGCAGGAGATCGGAGTGGAGACAAAGACCGAAGGACACGGATCGCTTGGTATTGCATCTCTACTCTTTTCTAGTTTGCTAGCTAGCTAGGTTAATGGCCCAATCCGGGTAAAAAGTCCGCGGTGGTGCCGTTTTGCAAAGTTCGCAAAGTTTTTGTTTTCCGCGTTTCCAGCGTCGGATCGACGGCGCGGGCTTACATTGGTATCAGAGCCTCTCCATTAACTTAGTCTAGCTTTGTTTGATGTGTTTGCATTTCCGATCGACTAAAAATTCCAAAAACCGTATTTTTCCTTCACATCAGTTTCTGTTGAATTTTTTTTGAAGTCTAAAAATTTTTCAGATGGTCTCAGAATGATGTGCAGGGAGTTCTAAGAACGCTGGGAAAATTCGACACAGTGATCTCTCATCCAGAGCGCGGAAACGCGGCCACAACCCACTATTGGGCCGCGGTTCCGCCGCAGTCTGGAGAGGTCAATGGGCCAACTTTTTCCAGTGGGCTTCAGGGGAGTAATTAGGGGTTTTGGAATATTAAAATTGGGCCAATTATTTCTGTGAGTGCTACAGTATTCCTTTGGGGCCCGCTTGTTAATTATTTGATCGATCGGATATTTTAAACACATTTTTCACAGTATTTACATTATATCTGCGACCGTGAATGTCACTTGATCGGTAAATCCCGTCTAACTGCTATAGCCCGGTTAGACGGATTTGCGAACGTGACTTTCACGTTGATGTTCTGTGTTTATGCTGTGATGTTGCGGATCGGTCGTGGGGGATAGCCTGGATGCAATGCTAGTACTGTGTTGTTGTATTATGTACATTTGATATTGCGGGGCGAGCGTCCGACTTGTGGACTGCCGTCACTGCCTGATTGTATTATTCTTTTGGGGCACGACCAGGTTGCGGTCGATGTACCCGGTGTATGTATATTTTACTTTCTGTACTAGGATTACCCCGCGGAGGGGTGCACGGGTAGCCGGGTTCTAGAGGGCAACAAGCCCGCATCTTATGGCATTGAGACGGAGGGGGCTTCACTCTAGAATTGACGGGCTATTCGCCGCACTCGTAGGGGGTATAGGGTTGACCCAGGAGTGGTGCCCAAGTTACCGGATTCCGTGAAGTGCTGGGTGGTCCATTCACGGTGCTGAAGGGGGCTGCCTCGCTTCAGGTTTTGGCGGGTAACTTGCCGCACCCGTAGGGGTCTAGGTTTTCATTGCACAGGCTATCCACACGACCAGGGGAACGTCGGGTTTCAGCAGCGGCTCTGTGAAACCCGGGGATCCCAGATATCTGTATTGATCTGTGTTGCTATACATTTCTGTGTTGCTGCTTTTTTTTATCACGCCTTGAGCGAAAATTATATATTATATATATATTAGTAGATGTTGTATATGTTTTTCATCCGCGCTAGTCCAGTCCCCGCTCTGCCGTTAGTTAGCTAACCTAACGGGTGATGACGGGACCCAGTGGCGAATGCGGATGGAATATACATACGTCAGTATATTTTCGTTCTTTGTGGTGTGATCAATTGATGGGACTGCATTGATTCGGATCAATGCAAGTTAAAACAAACCTAATCTGATGTTGTTGGAATACTTTTTCAAAAAGCTGTTATTGCAAGGACGTTCACTTTTGTTTTGCATCGTGGTATTCATTTGGAATATCCTGCTCCTCAGTCGACGAGGCAAGGGCCCAGATCCCTTCACCGGGAGTGACCCCTTGGACAGAAGTTTGCGTCTGGGCATTAACTTCACTATAGCCGATTACTTTTGCTTTGCATCGTGGTATTCATTTGGAATATCCTGCGCCCCATTCTACGGGGAAAGAGCCGAGATCCCTTCACCGGGAGTGACCTCTTTAGTAAAGGTTTTCGTCACTATATTTTCTAAAAAGCTATCCGTTCCTTCAACGATATCAAGTTCACTACGTTAAAGGTTTTCGCCAGAAACCATTCGTAGCCCTCCGTCGTTTCATATGGGTAGTCAATAGTATTCAAGCTGTGTTTGTTGGCCTTAGTCAAGGCACAGTGTTTGGTAGCTATTGGATATTCATATGCTGCATAGATAGATGTGTTGGTTTGGGACAGTCCTATAGCCTTGTTGGCCTTAGTCAAGGGCTGGTACGGGTGGGTTCAAATCAACCTGGACAATGACGGGTAGAACTTGACATGTGACTTATGATTTGTTGGCCTTAGCCAAGGTCATAAGAGCATGGGGCAAAAATCACATCGGGAGTTTCAAAAGTACTGAAACTTGCCAGATATGCGCATACCTTCTGGAGTGTGATACCGTGAGCGGATTCCGTCACGTTATCATGCAATGATAGTTGGATCCCGATTCCCACTGATGAGTTGGTTTACTCCTCGGGTGACCCCGACTAATTCTTCTTTCAGGTTTGGAGGAGAATTTGAGGTACAGTGGGAGGATTCCTGATTAGATTAAGTGATAACCATTCTGATCTAGGATAGAGTGCACGCTAAGAGTTTCTTTTCTCTCTCTCTCTCTGGCAGCGACCATTGACCCGACCCTAGACTATGACTCAGTGACCAAGTTGACCGAACCTACTTAACACTGGCTTTTGGATTGTCAGAGTTGCAAACCTCTTTGCCACTCCTACTTTTACCCTTTTCTCCGGGACACCCCGTATTACTACGAACGTCCACTTCCATTGGACAAAACCATCGTATGGTTATATACGAACTCGAAGGACTTCGAGGATGGTTTCCGGTTCTGGAGAAAACGGATAGGACTATTCAGTTGTCTTTTCTTTTCACCTTCTCTCAGGCTGCGAGTACTCCTTGGTTTAGGAGTAGTACACCTATTACGCAAATTGGATAGTCTTCTTCCAAACCATAGGCTGGTGCCGACCGGTAGGGAATGAAGAAAACCAGTTAGCCTAAACGGTGTACAGAAGGTATTAAGTTAAGACAAATAAAGGGATTAGTAAGAGGGCAAAGTAAAGTGCGACTGCTATTCACGAACAAACCAAATATTTCTTCGCCAATCCTAAATCACCTTTGTATTTCTCCAGGACACTCCGTATCACTACGAAGATCCCAGTTTATTGGATAATCCATCGTATGGTTATATACGAACTCGAAAGGAACTTGTTCCAGTTCGGGGATGGATCCTGGTTCAGGAGAAATAGGAATAAAGTACATTCAGGTGTCTTTTATCTTCACCTTCTCTCGCGTTGCGAGTGCTCCTAGGATTAGGACAGTACACCCTTTATGCTTATTGGATAGTCTTCTTCCAAACCATAGGCTGGTGCCGAACGGTAGGGAATGAAGAAAACCATTTGGCCTAAAGGGGTGTACAGAAGGTAATGACTAAAGACATATAAAGGGATTTGGAAAGATGACAAAGAATTATACGGTTAGAGTTGTGAATCTGGATAATGGTAGAGGCATTGCTAGGAATACCAGGATACCCCATCGAAACATTTCAATGTTTCAGGTTCACTGTGTACTGTTAAAAGAAATCTGATTTCCCGATTGGACACTTGCTCCAGGGTATGTATTTACCAGGTTTGATTCTCACATCTGTATGGTTTTACAGATGATGAGTGGGAGTAAGTTATTGGGAATAGGGTAATCATCCTCATTATATCGGGATTCGTTGTAATCGGTGATATTTGAGGAGATCATCTGGGTTGTTTGCCGGTCGGCAAATATTTGGTTTTGAATATCCGCTGTTGTGCACCAATTTCAAATTGAAATATCTGTACGTCTATTTTTATAGAGTGAGATATACCTTTTGATATTATGTCGATGACATTTACCTATATCAGTGGATAGTTAGGTAAGGAGTATTGAACAGCGGTGTAATTCTTCTTAACCAAAAGTACAGTTTTCAACCTACGACACACAGTGATTGAGTCGCAAGACTCAAGGGACTTATACAGAGTATTGTATATTGTCCAGTGTCCACTAGGACAGAGGGGTTGGTCCTCGTACTGTATTCTGTTTACTTATGACTTCTCTAGTTCTTAGACAGGTGTTTCGTAGAAACACAGGGTCGAAGTTTTGAGAAGTTATAGGTATAAGAATAAAGTAGAGAACCAGGTGTGGCAAGTATCGGGATTCTTCAAAGTGATCGAAGATGTAGATACTTGTACATGGTATTCAGTTGATAGTAATGATTAAGAGAACTTGATTCTCTTTCCGGTTACTCATAATTGGAAGCATTCCTAAGTTGAGTAACGCTGATCGGCCTCCTTCCATTTAGTTGACATGCACTGGAGACAGCTGCATGATTTGAATCTGGTTCAATTAAATCAGTGCCTCTGGTTCTATATTGGATATAGAACAGTTCATATCTTAACGATGTTAAGGTACGGGGAGTTGTCCGGCTTATGCTTAAAACCAGACTCCGGATAACTCATAGGCACGTTTCTGTAATGGCTGTTTGTGGGTTGACCAAGGCTATGACGAGGGTTGACTTTCTACCATCTGGAAGATCAATAGTGATATTGTTCTTCACTCGCCACAATTTTAAAAGAAATGGATTTTTTCAGAAAAAAGAATAGTGGGAGTATGGTAGAACTGGAAGTGATTCCAGAACCGCAAACGATTACTGAAGATTTGATAAGAACCTAATGATTCAATCTGGTTTGACATTCCATTGGCCACTCCGCAGATATGGTGGGTAACCTCAGGCACCCGAGAAGTACTTCGGTATGCTCAAGGACGGTGGCAGGGAGGTTCTTGTTTACCCAGACTTTCCATTGCTGTTATTCCAGACTGTGAAACTCGGCAGGAGGATGAGTATAGCGTCGTTCTAAACTGGCTTTAGAAGTGTACGTCTATATGACTCTGTCAGAGGGTTGTCGTAGTCAGTGGGAGCAGTGGAAGCATTGGTGGACAGTTAGCTTATGTTTATTTATAGACTAAAGCAGATATAGCGGAGATAGATCATCTATTTCTGATGTGACAGTCATAGGTTTGACTTCATCAGAATAGGGGATGGATCTGTTAAGAAGGTAGTAGGGTGTGATGTCCTGGTATTTGATGACATACACAGAGTAGGAAGTGATATTCCTATACTACGATAGGTTATACTTTGGTCGTCACACAGTGGTTTCTCCACATAGGACTTGGACATAATATCAGACATTCTGGTTACTAGATCTATGGTTTTAGATCTAGATTTGGGTGGTTTCCCAATCTGGGTACTTTGACCGCATTCTATGAGTATTTAGAATGGACGACTCCTGGCACGGTTGTGTACCTGCTGGTGATGGAGTCACCCTCTCTAAAGGTGTCTTATAGACTAAAGTAGAGAGGGATGTGCATGATTGGCAGATCACTTGCTTAGGCAATTGAGTCAATCATGAGATGTCAAGTACCACACCAGATGTTGTTCTTGCAGTAGGTGCAATAAGTTGATATTGATCCAATCCTGAAGAAACAATCGGAAGCAGTTTTAGAACATAACTGAATGTTCTAGGGATATGATAACGGCAGTCTTCTTCGGGAGACAGTTATCATTCCAGGCTTCCACGGTGACCTGGATGGCAGAGTGGCTGTCAGAGTTATAGTTTTCCCTCTGACGAGGGGCAGTATTTTGGACTGGTGGTCCAGGTGGAAACTGAGGGAAGGCATGGCGCAGGATACTGATTAAGTTCAGTTGACGATACAGTCTAAGAAGTTTGGATTTGGAGTTCATTTATGAGCTAGGTCCCATCAGACATCCAGACATTCTAAGACAGGTATTGCTCATTTCGGGAGATAGTTTTCTCTGCGAACATGAGATATAGAGAGACATAGAAAGAAACATCAAAGCGGATCCACTCACTGAGGCTATTCCTCGAACGCATTTGTCTCGCAAACGAGCTTTGTGAGACTGACTAGTAGAGGAGTTGGGTGTTCGGTATCACACGGGCTGTGAGTATGCGACATCGCAATAATTAGCCTCGAGTGCAAGTGGGAGATTGTTGGAGATAGTGCCCTCAGAGTCAATTATTGGATCACAGGCACGTGATTGCAATGATTGAGGGGAGGACCTATCCCGGTAGGACAGTCTTACTCGAGATGATAGTATGCTATCTGGTTTATCTTTATCATCGTGTACTGCTTTAGGTGACCTGACAAGTCGTTATTACACGTTGATAGAGCCCCTAGGATTCTTGCTTGACCACCAGCAGTATGAGGGCGATCATATAAGTGGGAGCTGGGGGTCTACAAGCACATCCTTAAAAGGTCCCTAGTCGTGGGAGATTCGAGACAGGGCATCGTTTCTCCAGAGTAGACTAGTGTATACAGTCGAGACCCCGACGAGGGGCGGTGGCCGGTCTCACAAACCACTGGTGTCAGTTGGTTCACCTAAGATGTATACAGGTGCTCATTGGGTTATGAGTACACCGGACAGGACTCGCCGGGAACCTGCTAGTTGGGCATATACCAGACGTCAGATAGCAGTTCCCTGGTGACATGTGTACAGGTTAGTTCATCGACCTGAGATCATCATTTGTCTCGTGTGTGTTCCCACTGTGCTTTGATTACTACCCTACCACGGCTCAAAGGAGTCGTGCAAACAGGTTTTAGTTGGGTACAGTCCCGAGCCACATGGAGGCAGTGAGCGGATCTGCAGGGGTTCGTCTCTCCCGGTATTGGGGGTGAGGTCGTGCTGTGTCTAGGAGAGCCAGAACATGAAAAGTCCTTGGCCAAGGCAAGAGATTTACTGGTAGGTATTCCAGTAGTATCTCAGGGTGTTCTGGGCTACACTCCGACACGACTTGTACCGCTTTTGGGGGTCTGACCTTTACCAACCCCCTAGGCCCGCCATGCGATGCTCATAGACGAACGGACCGGAATGTACGGATATTATCACTGACAGGCTCAGTAGGGTGTCAGGATGAGTTCGCTCATCGACGTCCCTTTTGGTCAATAGCTGGTGGCCCGTCACGTATGGCTAATACCTCTGACGTGCTAGTGGTTAAATCCACAGCCATAGTATTGACGAGTCTTTAGAGTCCACCACACAGACAGTTACTCAAGTTTCGGGCGAAACGCTGTAGAGGCCGTATGGAGATATGGCAGGGTTCGATCAGATACGTGCGGTATTGCACGGATCGTGATCGGACAGTTTTTACTAGCCGGTTTTGGTTTAAGCCGGATCTTAGTATTTGATAGTGTAGTTTTGTCTCTTTGCATTTGTGTTCAGTGGGAATACAAATGCAGGCATGTATTTGCAGTAGTGGGGTTTTCCTGTAATTTATTACGGGATCGGTTTTCTGAAGTTGCCAGTTTGCATTCCGTTCCGGCCGGTTTTCTTTCATTCCTTCTCGGTCGGACTTTCTTGTTGGAGGGTGTTAATTGCAAGTTTGCAACTAACATTTAGTGGAGGGTTTTCTTGCATTTGTGGATTATGATGAGACTTGCTTCATGATGATATTCCATTCTTGTCCACTTCATTATCTTTTCTTGTGATGGTTTTGAAAAAGGAGATTGATTAGTGAAATGAGAGTGACCATTTTCTATATTGTTGATATATTCTTTCTTGCATTTTTCTCTCTCCAATCCCATTCTTGAGAGGGAGGGCCGGCCACTTCATTGAGAGGGAGAGGATCATTTTTGTGAGTGGTGGAAAGAAATCATCTCATTTTTCATGCTTGCTTGAAAAAGGATTACACACATCACTCCATAGCTTATTCTCCTTTCCTCCACATCTTCCATGGCAACTACACATACCCAAGAGAGACAAGCTTACTACACTATTCTATAGCAAGTCTTGGACGCGTCGGCTAGCCAACTTCGCGCCCGAGTTGCCTCGGTCAAGAGGCGGGAGCCCGTAAAAGATTCCGGCTACGTGGTGCCCTTTCCGACGAGCGAGGAGGTGACGGAGATTCCGCAGGAGATCGGAGTGGAGACGAAGACCGAAGGACACGGATCGCTTGGTATTGCATCTCTACTCTTTTCTAGTTTGCTAGCTAGCTAGGTTAATGGCCCGATCCGGGTAAAAAGTCCGCGGTGGTGCCGTTTTGCAAAGTTCGCAAAGTTTTTGTTTTCCGCGTTTCCTGCGTCGGATCGACGGCCGGGGCACCCCCGCGGGCTTACATCATCACCCAGGTCTTTCATGGAGAACCTTTGTGACAAAAATAGCTTGACCGATTGTAGCACAGGAATATCATTTCCTATCAAAAGAATGTCATCCACGTACAAGACTAGGAACACGACAGTTCATCCTACAATCTTCTTATAGACACAGGGTTCATCTTCGTTCTTGATGAAATCAAATTCCTTGATTGCCTCATCAAAACAGATGTTCCAGCTCCGCGATGCCTGCTTTAATCCATAAATGGACTTAAGCAACTTGCACACCCTTCCGCTGCTCCCACTGTCTACGAAACCTTCTGGTTGATCCATGTAAACGCACTCTTCCAAACAACCATTTAGGAAAGCCGTCTTAACATCCATCTGCCAGATTTCATAGTCATGGAAGGCAGCAATGGCAAGTAGGATCCGAATGGATTTGAGCATAGCCACCGGAGAAAAAGTCTCGTCATAGTCCAAACCAGGTCTTTGACGAAAACCTTTTGCAACGAGTCTAGCTTTATAGGTTTCCACCTGCCCATCTACACCAAGTTTCCTTTTGTAGATCCATTTGCATCCAACAGGTTTTACCCCAGGTGGAGCAATATCCAAGGTCCACACTTTATTGGCATACATGGACTCCATTTCGGATTGCATTGCTTCCTGCCACTTATCAGAGTCCCTACTGATAATGGCCTGCCTGAAACTGGTAGGGTCATCTTCTTCCAAGATGCAATCCTCTCGATCCCCGTCAATGAGAAAACCGTAGTATCTCTCGGGCGGATGAGAAATCCTACCAGATCTGCGGAGTGGCTGAGGTTCGTTTGGGGTTGTTGAATCTAGCGGTTCCACCAAAGCTTTTGTTAAAGTTTGTGTTTTTGGAATTTCATCTAGTTCTACCATGCTACCACTAATGTTTTTAACAAGAAATTCTTTTTCTAAAAATGTGGCATTTCTTGAAACAATTATCTTCTGTTCTTCTGCATGGTAGAACAGATACCCACTTGAATATTTTAGGTATCCCACAAACTTACACAAAACTGCCCGTGCCTCAAGTTTGTCTGGGTTGTGCTTTTTGACATAAGCTGGGCAACCCCAAATCTTAACACGTTTAAGATACAAACTCTTACCACTCCATATTTCATACGGAGTCTTAGGCACGGATTTGGATGGAACTTGATTCAATAGATGTGCTGCAGTTTGAAGTGCATATCCCCAGAATGAAAGAGGTAACTCAGCACTACTCATCATGGAGCGAACCATATCCAATAGGGTACGATTCCTCCGCTCCGATACACCGTTGTGCTGTGGTGTATAAGGAGGAGTAAGCTGAGAGAGAATACCATTCTCTTTTAAGTAATCTAGGAATTCCGTGCTTAAGTACTCCCCTCCCCTGTCAGACCGGAGGATCTTGATACTTTTTCCTGTCTGGTTCTCTACTTCGTTTCTAAATTCCTTGAATTTCTCAAAAGCTTCAGATTTGTGTTTCATCAGATACACATATCCGAACCTAGAGAGATCGTCAGTGAATGTGATGAAGTACGAGAACCCACCCCTTGCATGTATAGACATTGGACCGCATACATCACTATGTACGAGTCCCAAGAGCTCTGCTGCTCTTTCTCCATGTCCGGTGAACGGAGATTTGGTCATCTTCCCTTTGAGACAAGACTGACAAGTTCATAAGATGAAAACTCGAACGTATCCAAGAGTCCATCTTTATGCAACTTACTCAGTCTTTTCTCTCCGATATGACCAAGTCTACAATGCCACATGTAGGTTTCATTCGTATCTGAATTCTTCCTCTTGCGTGTGTTTTGTATATTGAGAACTGTATTCTGATTTAGAACGTAGATACCATTACACAGTGTACCCTCTGCAACCAGTACCTTATCAAGGTAAATGTTCATGATATTCTTTTCAAGAACAAAGTTATATCCATCTTTATCGAGTAAAGACACTGATATGATGTTGCAAACCATGGAGGGTACATAGCAGCAATCGTTCAAAATCATAGTCTTGCCATTTGGCAATACTAGGTGATATTCACCGACGGCTGCCGCATAAACTTGTGCTCCGTTCGCTACTCTGAGCGACATATCACCCGGTGCAACTTTCCTACTTTTTCTCAGTCCCTGCAATAAATTACAGATATGAGATCCTGATCCGGTATCAAGTACCCAGGAGGTAGGGCTGACCGTAAAACAGTTCTCAATTACAAGAACACCTGAAGTAGATGCAAAACCATGCTTCTTCTTCAACTGGGTATCCTGGAAATCCATACAATCCCCTTTCCCATCCTCATACTCATGACTGTTGTCACAAGTTAGAGCTGAACCAACTTTCCCCAGTCCCGAATAAGAATTCGGATCGGTCAAGCGATACATTTTATTATCTTGATTAGGGCGTGAAAAGGTTGCTGCCTGGAGAGAGAGAAAAGAAACACTCAGCGTATGCTCGTGCAAGATTAGATTGGTTTATTAATTTATCTAACCAGGATGTCTCCCACTGTTTCCTCAAATTCTTCTTAAAACCTTTTTAAAAGAAGAACTAGCCGGGTTTTAATTCACGTCACAATACTTGCTTAACCTTTCAGCCAGGCTAGTGTCGGTACTTCGAGGGAGGTTTTCCAACGCTTTCGCGAAGTTCCTTAATTAAAGAACCTCTTTTCCCTAGGGGCGTAGCCCCGCTAACACCTTTCTAGACACCTACTAGGTTTATAGCATTGATCGTTAAGTGAAATAATCTCCCGAGAGTAAACCAACTCATCAGTAGGATCGGGATCCAACTGTCATTGTGTGATAACCTAGATGGAATCCACTCTAGTCACCACACTCCAGAAGGTATGCTAAATCTGCAAGTTTCAGTTCTTTTGAAACTCCCGATGTGGTTTTTGCCCCTAGGACCCAAGTGATCTTGACACAGTCAACAAATCAAAGAGTCCTAGTCAAGTTCATCCCGTCGTTGTCTTGATTGCATTAAACCCACCTGCATAACCCTTGACACAGTCAACAAGGTTACACAAATGTCCTAACCAATCACATTGTATCCAGCAAATAAGCAACACTTAGCTACCATTCACTGCGCCTTGACACAGTCAACAAACGCAGCACGAATACTAAGTATAACTTATAAGAAATGACGGAGGGCTACGGCTGGGTTTTTGGCGAAAAACCCGTTAACGTAATGAACTTGATGTCGTTGAAGGAACATGATACACCTTTTTGAAAATATAGTGGCGAAAACTTTTGCTAAAGAGGTCACTCCCTGTGAAGGGATCTCGGCTCTTTCCTCGTCGAATGAGGTGCAGGATATTCCAAAATGAATACCTCGATGCAAAGCAAGAATAATCGACTATAGTGAAGTTATTACCCTGACGCAAACTTTTGTCCAAGGGGTCACTCCCGATGAAGGGATCTCGGCTCTTGCCTCGTCGACTGAGGTGCTGGGCATTCACAATCGAATACCGCTATGCAAAACAAAAATGAACGTCCTTGCAATAACAGCTTTTTGAAAAACTTGTTCCAACAACGTCTTTTAGGTTTATTTTCTTGCATTAGTTCTTTTAATGCGTCCCATCATTTAAGCCTACCATTGCAGAAAACAACCAAAATATGACGTACGCTTATGCCATTCGCATTCGCCACGGGGCCCCGTCATCACCCGTTAGGTTACTTAACTAACGACAGAGCGGGGGCTGGGCTAGCGCGGCTGTAAAACATAAGCAACGCCTAAATAGTTATTATATATAAATATATAGCAATGATAGACATTACAGATCACAGATGAATACATTGGATATACTAGGAATCCGCAATGCGTTCGAGCCTGCAAAGTAAAGCGGATTACACGGTCGCGGTGAATAGCCAATACCCCACCCAAGACCCCTACGGGTGCGGCAAACTACCCGCCAAGCACCCGAAGCGAAGCAACCTCCCTCACCACCGTGAGTAGGCCACTCGGCACTTCGAGATACCTGGTAGTTTGTGCACCCCCTCCATGGGTCTATCCTAGGAGCAAAAACAGTAAAAAGAATTATACAATGACGGCTACAACCCCGACCCGGTTGTGCGGCCATACAAATAATATTATTACATCAATTTACATGTTACAAATGAATGAAAGAAAAATAACGCTCATCTCACATCCACCCCGGCCATTCACCCGCGACAATCCAATCCATTCATATCCACAAACTAATAACAATCACAGATCACAGAGATGTATAACCCCGACTAATCGACTTATAACGATTAGCCGACGTTCAATACATACAAGCATCACAGATATAACCGATATAGTTAAAGTGTAGTGAAGTTCCGAAAAAATACGGATTTATAGGCCCCCAAAAGTAAATTTTAGTTCTGGAAAAACTGGGCACATATAACATATCCTAAAAATCCCAAAACCAACACAGAAACACTCTGCACCAAAATCGAAGCAGAGAGGGGACCAGATGGCCGCGCTTCCGCGGCAAGAGCTTCCTCTTGCCGCGGATCCGCGCTCCTCTGATCGCCTCTCTGGTTCGTATTTGGTGGTTTTCTATACAAAAGCCTGAGATAATTTTTGGTGTATAACATATGTCATTTTGACCAGAAACAAAATTAACAGAAACTAGGGTTTTGCAAAGTTTGGTTTTTGGATTTTCCGGTTTCGAAACTTCGTTACACTTCACTACCTTGCTAGTTTAAGTTTAGTTAGGCTCTGATACCACTGTTAGGTCCATGTTGCCCACCCCGGTGCTTACGGGGAGGCGGAAAACATAATAAAAAACGGATTTTTATTGACTTAGGCAACATGGACCAAGCTTGTGAGGATCTTTGCTAAACAAAAACTAGCTAAAGAAAACTAACAACTAGCTAAGTTGTAGAAAGGTTATACCTTGAGCTCAAAGTCCTTCTCTCCTTGCTCCTTGGAATGGTAGAAAGATGTCACCTTGCTTGTCTTCTCCCGTCAAAGAAGGATCCACCCGAAAGCCTCGACCTTTAGCTTCAACTCCAAGCTAGGAGTAACTAGAGTACAAGAAATGCTAAGACTTGAACCCTAGAAGAGAGTAGAGAAGATCAAGTGAAGGTTTTTCTCAAGCTTTTTGTTTCTTAACACATGAGAGGGAGAGAGCTTGAGGGAGAGGATGAGCAAGAGAGAGAAATGATATAAGAGAGTGAATTATTAGTGAGCCATTCTCACTAATATGTGTGTAATATTTTAATTCAATAATTAGCTAGAAAATTGTCATGGTTTAATCAAGGTGTGACCATTATCATTTCAATATTAATGTAAATTGCAAGGATCAAAGAGCATCTTCCAAAAGAAATGATTATGGTCAAGTTGTCAACTTGGTCAACAAGTCAATGAAGTCAAATGGTCAACAACAACAACCATGCACAATAATTAAGCTAATTATCAATTAACAATAATACACACAAAAGCAATAGGGTTAATAATGACAATAGTCATTAACCCTAAACAAGGTCCTCTCCCTCAATCTCATGCAACTGTGCATACGCACTCGCATTCGTGATCCGAGGAATACGAATACACTGAGAAAAACCAATATCAAATCATATACTAGGATCTGGCTTAAAACAAAGCCCGCTAGTATAAACTGTCCGGACAGCAAACGTGCACAAGTGCGCGGATGCGAACGAACCCTGTCGCAAAACCATGCGACCTCTACTCATTTTACCTAAAGGCGAATAACTCTCTGTGTGGGACTCTAAAGACTCGACACTACGCTGGCAGTGGGTTTAACCACAGACGGCAAGCGGCACTAGCTGTACGTAACGGTCCCTAGGTAGATGTCGATAAGAAGACTGACGAGGTGAACCCCATCTGCACTCCTACTGAGCCTGTATGTGACAGTCTCCGTACAGTCCGGTCTGTTCGTCTGATACATCGCATGGCGGGCCTAGGAGGGCGGTAAACGTCAGTCCCCTAATAGCGGTACAAGTCGTGTCGGAGTGAAGCCCAATACATCCTGAGATAACACTGGAACCTACCAGTACATCTCGCTTGCCCTGGCTAGGGACTACTTGTGTAATGGCTCTCCTAGACACAGCGCGATGTCAACCCCCAATACCGGGAGAGACGAATCCTGTCTAACCGTCACTGCCTCCAAGTGCTTCGGGACTGCTCCCAACTACTACCTGTTTGCACGACTCAGTAGAGCCGTGGTAGGGTAGTAACCAAAGAACAGTGGGAACACACTCGAGGCGAAGTGACAGTGTCAAGTCAGCGGACTAAGCTGTACTCATGTCACCTGGGAACTGATAACTGACGATAGGTATAATACCAACCATCAGTTCCCAACGAGTCCTGTCCAGTGTACTCGTAACCCAACGAGCACCCGCATACTATCTCAAGTACGACGTACTGACGGCTGTGGGACAGACCGTCTCCCGTGCTGGGATGATTCACATAGGCGTAACGTCAAGGGCGTAACTGACGATGAAGATCTCGTGCCAGCTCGCTCCATGCGACCACTATAAAAAACCCTCTCCTAGACGACTCAGGTAAGGCAATTTGAATCCAACAAGCCACCACTCAGCTCATTTTTCTTGGCTAACTTGATCTTCGGAGGGTCCACGGTGGTCACCCATCCCGGGACTTCTTTGCAGGTTGCTCGGCTTCACCTCAAAATCAACCCACTGAGATCCACACACTCAAGGAGATAACCTTCAACACCAATCTTAACCCGTCATCAACGCTCGCGACAGATCGACGGAGGACAACATCTGAAGGAGATCACAACCTCCATCAGTTGGCGCCGTTTGTGGGAAGAACTTTATTCATTAAAGGGTATTATGGGCTCCTCAGCCTTACATAAAAACTATAAAAAAATTACAACAAAGGGTGCCGGGGATCAAGGAAGTACTGTTCATGGTACTCCGAGGATATCTCCCTTAGCCGAGCTTGAGCTTCCTCGGCCTGCTCCCTCTGGTGTTGCCCGCTGACCCTGGCTAGGCACCAGCAACCCCTCCCGCCGGGCAAGAAGCGGAGATCAGCCTCTTCTGGAAACACTCCAGAAGAAGATCCACCGATCGGTCCCTCCTGCTCTTCGAGATCAGGCCGAGGTGGTAAAGCGAGTGCAACTTCTTGATCGCCTCATCCCTCAACTGTGGGGACAGGGCATTGTACAGTCCCGGGGATCTCCTCCAGATCGCATAAATAAGCACTTGAAGGAGTGGAGATCACAGGGGAAGAAGACGTCCGAAGTGGCCCTCTACGCGGTCTATCACCGCCTCATACGTCTGTTCGGAGCGATCAAAGCTATAGAGATACACATCGTCACTAGAAATGATCTCCCTGATGAGAACAAACGGACGTCCGGCCATCTTCAGAAACGCAAGGCTAAAAGAAACCAACATGCCATCGCTATTTATAGCCACAACAGAATCCCTAAAAACCGAAATTTGCACGCGCAGCAACGTGAATCACGGGATATTTTCAAATTTTCCAATACAGAGCTGCCACGTAGCGACCATGCCAATCCTCATGAGCCTTTAAGCGGTCAATGGAAATTGGAACGACGCGAAATACGGAGCGTCATGCCTTGCCTGTGTGTTTCTGCCACGTGTTGTCTACGACGGTCGCTCTTCCATATTTTACGGGTCAAGGGAGATTGAACGACGCCCCATGAAGGCGAAGAGAAGACTAAAAAGCTCTCACCAAGAGGCCACCGAGCAGCTTCTCTGCTCGCTAAATCTCTGGCGGGTAGTTCCCTACCCACCGATGCCAAGGATCTAAAGCCCTCATCAAGAGGCCACTGAGCAGCTTCCCTGCTCGGTCAATCCCTAACCGGTAACTTCCTACCCACCTATTCTAAGGATCAAATCCCTCACCAAGAGGCCACCGAGCAGCTTCCCTGCTCGGTCAATCCTTAGCGGGTAACTTCCTACCCACTAACGCTAAGGATCAAAGCCCTCACCAAGAGGCCACCGAGCAGCTTCCCTGCTCGGTCAATCCCTGGCGGGTAACTCCCTACCCACCGATGCCAAGGATCAAAGCCCTTATCAAGAGGCCACCGAGCAGCTTCCCGACTCGGTCATTCCTTAGCGGGTAACTTCCTACCCACCTACGCTAAGGATTAAAGCCCTCACCAAGAGGCCACCGAGCAGCTTCCCTGCTCGGTCAATCCCTGGCGGGTAGTTCCCTACCCACCGATACCAAGGATCTAAAGCCCTTATTAAGAGGCCACCGAGCAGCTTCCCTTCTCGGTTAGTCCTTAGTGGTAACTTACTACCCTCCTACGCTAAGGATCAAAGCCCTCACCAAGAGGCCACCGAGCAGCTTCCATGCTCGGTCAATCCCTAGCGGATAGTTCCCTACCCACCGACGCCAAAGATCTAAAGCCCTTATCAAGAGGCCACCGAGCAGCTTCCCTGCTCGGTCAATCCTTAGCGGGTAACTTCCTACCCATCTACGCTAAGGATCAAAGCCCTCACCAAGAGGTCACCGAGCAGCTACCATGCTCGGCCAATCCCTGACGGGTAGTTCCCTACCCACCGACGCCAAGGATCTAAAGCCCTCATCAAGAGGCTACCGAGCAGCTTCCTGGCTCGGTCGATCCTTAGCAGGTAACTTCCTACCCACCTACGCTAAGGATCAAAGCCCTCATCAAGAGGCCACCGAGCAGCTTCCCTGCTCGGTCCATCCTTAGCGGGTAACTTCCTACCCACCGACACTAAGGATCGAAGCCCCACCAGGGGGCAACCGCGCTGATCCCTTTTCGGCTAACCTCTGAGTGATAAATTCCTACCATCGCAAGATGAGGGTCTAGGAACTATATCAAGGGGGAATCAGTCAATGCCAACCAATTCTAACTTGGCTATTGTTCAACTTACGCTAAGAGACGTGGTCGTCGGCCCGACTCTAAGGAATGGGCAGATACCGACCTTCCTACACCGAGGGATCTTCCGATGTATTCTAAGTGAACGATCGCCACCTCGATTCCGGGGGCGGGAGGGCACCGACCTTCCTGCACTTGGCGATTAATTGACTTACACTCGACTCGCGATCGCCATCTAAAAGGCCGGACATCGACCTATGGCCTAACACTTGAATCGAGGAAAAGACCGATAAGCTGAAGTACTCACGCAAGAAACACATTATCATGCAGAGGAAAATAAACCCAGTTTTATTCATGTTCTGAAAGTCTTTACAAGGTATTCTGGGCTCCTCATCCTTACAAAAGGCGCCCGGAGGCTTACAAGAGGCTTACAAAGTTTGAGAAAAAATAAAGGGAAAAACAAAAATCTCAGGATGCAGGCTTTTCCCGGATCTCGCCTTGCTTGGCACTGTCCTCAGGGGCCGAAGCCTCTACTTCTGTAACCGCCCCTACCCGGCGACAGCCGCTTGCGGCATGTCCACCGGAAGCAGGACCCGAGCGCGGAGCTTACCGTCAGCAAACTTCGGCATTAACGCCTTAACATCACCAAGAGCTTTGTGCCAAATGATGACAGAGGCTTCGCCAATGTCGGCGTAGAACTGGTCTGACGCCATGTACATGTCCACTGACTTGCGAGCTCGGAGCTCGGCGATCTTCGCCTCCTCAAGAGCAGCCTCGGTCTTCCTTTTGCTGGCGTCCCTCTCCTTCTTCATTATGGCGTAGCGCTTGCCCAACTCCTCCAACTTGACCTCGACGGCTCGGTAGGACTCGCTCAGAAGTCGGTGGGACTCTTGGCATTTGGATATCGTGAGCTTCCCGGTGACCAACCGTGTTTCGAGGGAGGTTGTCTTCTCCTTCTCCTGCCGTAGCTGAAGGCGCAGATCCCCCGCCTCCAAAGACGATCCCCCCACCTTCCTCATGGTTAGGGCAATCTCCTTGGATTCCATGTTGACGATAAGGGCGCAATGTTGGAGGACCTAAGGAAAGCAGCAGATGGATTTAAAGGTGTTCAGACTAACAAAGGGCACTTAAGATAATACTTAAATGGATACCAACCTGAACTGCCTCCTGAGCAATGGCGGCCACTTGGGCCTTCAGGGTCCCCCGAGGAATCTTTGCCCCGTTCGACTGCTCCATGTCCGCAAGCAAGATGTCAGCGGCGGAAAGCCCCAAGGGGACCACGAAGCAGACATCCCCTTCCTGCATGGGAATCCCCTCTGGGATCTCAGTCGACGGCGCGCGGGAGACCGTCCTTTTCCTTTTGAGGAGAACCTCGGTTCCCCCCTCCTCCCTTGCCCGGGGTTCCGGGTCTCGGGCGTGCTTCTGGCTACCCCCACGATGGTCATCGGGGGCTCGGGGCGATGCGGAAGGCCTCGCCGATGGTGATAGTCTCAGGGCTGAGCTCGGGCCGGCTCGGGATATGGTCACGCCCCGGCCTTCTTCTGGGACGTAGCGGCTATGGCTGCTAGGATCCTGGATCGGTCCATTTGTCCTGCAAAAAGAGAATAAACAGAAAAGTTAGTGATGCAAGAAGGGAAAAATGAAATTATTCAAGTCTAAACAGACCAAGCTCCTAACTTACTCACGAAGCGCGCGGGGCTGAGCCTGGCCCAGCTAAGGACCTGCTTGGAAAGAAAGACGTCGTCCCGCTAGATTGGCTCCCACATGGACACCACCCTCACCTCAGGAAAGGTCGACTGCTTCTCCTGCAGGCAGTCGGCCCTATGCCACTGTATAGGCACAGGCCAATCCTCCCCCTCTGGTGGCCCGACGAATACAAACTTCTCCTTCCATTCATAAATTGAAGAAGGAACGATTACTACTCCCGACCCGGCCGCCCCTCCCTTGCGTTTTTTGAAAGAAATATACACCCAGCTCGGCTCATCCTTGCAGATGCCAGGGTGATTTTTGTAACAGAGGAAGTAAGTAAGAAGGGTCAGGCTGAAAGGGATGTCGTCAAGTTTCAACTGGACCAGGAACCTGAGGAGAATTCTCCATGAGTTCAGCACTAGCTGGCCCGGGGCAAGTTGGAAGCGACAAAGTACCCCACATACTTCGATTGGAAAGGGCAGACGCATTCCAGCCCAGAATGCATCCAAATAAAGGGCAATCCCCTTGCCCTGCACCTGATCCGCCCTTTCATCCTCCCTAGCTAAATGAAGCGAATAGCTTGGGGGAATGTGGAAGCGAGCCCGAATCTCGATAAGCTTGTCCACGTTTCTGAAGATGGAGGGTGCATCACAAGCGTTCCCGATGCGCACTTTAGAGGCCCTTGCCGTCACCTGGCGACGAGCGGTGCGGGTAGCCCTAACTCTTTCGAGGGAACCCGACGCAGATGGGGCAGCCGAAGAGGTGGGAGAAAACACCCTGGACTCAGCTCCAACAACTGGAAGCTCATCACCCGAATCGACCCTAACAACTTCTATAGACTCCTCAGAGAAAGACATTTAACCTGATTCAAAGGGAAGGTTTCGCCAAGGAAAGGCGCAGGAGATCTGATCTAAAAGAAGGAGGTGTAGGGATTCTCTAGCACCATCTTAGGTTTAGGGTTGCATCACACATGCTATAACAAAAATTTAGAGGGTGCTAAACAATTCCAAACATGAATCGAACTAGAAAAATAGAGTAACAAACTATAGTATCACATACTATAAAGTGTCTAACACTAAGTGGGGAGAGAATACAACCTTTGTAGACCTCCTCCTAGACTCCTTGGATCTATTGAGGTTTGAACCGGTTAACTTGTGTCCTTCCAAGTCCACGATGATCCACTATGAAGTCCCTTTGCACCAAGCTCCAAGCTTCACTTGATCAAGGATGAAGATGAAGCAAACACTCCACACTAGTGGGCTAGACTAAAGTGGAATGGTGATGTGGGTTTGGATCTCACTACAAAACCTTTTCTTTTTAATTCTTTCTCTTTCTTTTAAAACCCTAGAGAGCTTTGAGGAGAGAGAGGAAGAAGGAGATGACACAAAACTAAACTCAAGAGAATAATATGATAACTCTTACTAAACTCAAGAGAGTAAGTGAATTCATCCATGCTAAACCATGGTTACAAAATATCTAGATATTTTGTAACTTGAGTTTAAGCAAAACCATGGGCTAAAACCATGGGCAATGAAACCATTGACTTTTGTCAACTCAAGAGAGTTGAATAGTCAACCATGATTTTAATCCCAAATTGCTTTTCTCAAATAATCAAAATATCTAAATATGTTACCATGTGAGTCTTGCATTGCCACCACCAATGTATCATCAACCACGACACATGTATGCTTGCATGTGTGCATGCATATCAACATATATATACACTAATGCATGCATCATAAAGAAATAGGTTTTAATAAATGAGCTAATGGACTTAATATTAAATCAACACTTGATTTAATAACCCGGTCATATCTCATACGACCCGTACAATAGTAAACGCTCGATTAAAATACGGTATCCAATACACGCATTTAATCGAGCTCCCGCGCATATCACATATGCACCCCACATCTTTTCGCCTGAGCTAGGAGACCCCTTTGTGGGACTCTAAGACTCATCAATACGCTAGCAGTAGGCAGTGATCACATCACATGCCTACAAACCGTCAGTAGCATAAGCTGTACGTAATGGCTCCCAGGTATTGAGCGATCAGAAGAAACACAAGCAAACCTGCTAAAACTCCCGTCGAGCCAACTGGTAACACTTACCGTACAGTCCGGTCTCTTCGTCAAATATGCTGCATATATGAGTCTAGGGATGGTATCGTCGACCCTAATAACCCAATAAGTCATGCCGGTATATGGCTCATAACAGATCGAGAAACTACCGATAACACTTATCAGTAAATCTCAGCATCCCTGGACAGGGACTTCCTGTTATAACCAATTGTACATGGTGCAACATCAACCCCTAATACCGGGAGAGACAAAACCCCTCCTATCGCTCATTGCCTCTATGTGCCTCGGGACTGTACCCAAAATCCACCTGTTTGCACGACTCAGTAGAGCCGTGGTAGGGTGGAGATCAAAGTACAGTGGGAGGCACACAAGACTGTATGACGATCTCGGGTCTACAGACTAACCTGTACTAGTGTCACCTGAGAACTGCTATCCGACGATAGATATAAGACCACATAGGAGTTCTCGGCGAGTCCGTTTAGTGTACCCAGTCTCACTGAGCACCCGTATACGGTCTTTGGTGTCACCACACCAATGGATATGGGATCATCCATCGCCCACCATATGGGACAAGCAACGTATATGCTAGTCTACTCTGGTGATATCGATGCCCCGTCTCGACACACCCACGACTAGGAAAATTTCAAGGATATGCTCATAGACTACACATGTCCCACTAGTATGATCCGCATCATAATCTCAGTAGTCCTGCATATCCTAAGGGCTATATCAACATGTACCAAATGAATGAAAGCAAGATCAAATGAACATGTCAAGATAAATGGTGCAACCAGATAACATACTATCATGTCGAGCAAGAATGTCCCCTGAATACACACACACACACACACCTGTACATATACTATCATATAATGGCCTCTAGGGCATACATATATCCAACAATCTCCCACTTGCACTAAGGCCAATTATTGGCGTATCTCATACCCAACCTCTCAAAAAGTCGCTCAGACTGCGGCAAAAGGAGGGCCTTGGTGAATGGATCCGCGGCGTTATTTTTTGTATCTACTCTCCGAATCTCGATCTCGCGGCGATCAACTATCTCCCGGATCGGATGATATCGTCTGAGGATGTGTCTGGATCGCTGATGGGACCTGGGCTTTTTGGCTAATGCCATAGCCCCATTATTATTACAATACAATGGTATTGGATCAATAATGGTCGGAACTACTCCTAGCTCCGAGATGAACTTCCTCATCCAGACGGCTTCCTTGGCAACATCATTTGCAGCAATATACTCAGCTTCCATAGTGGAGTCTGCAACGGTATCCTGTTTGGAACTCTTCCAACACACCACCCCTCCATTGAGGGTAAATACAAACCCTGAGATAGATTTGCTGTCATCTTTATCACTCTGAAAGCTCGAATCGGTAAAGGCCTCCATTTGGAGATCCCCATACACCAAGAACATTTCTTTAGTCCTTCGCAAGTACTTAAGAATGTTCTTCACAGCAGTCCAATGATTCTCCCCTGGGTTGGATTGATACCTGCTTACTACACCTAGTGCATAAGATACATCAGGGCGTGTACATAATATCGAATACATTATAGATCCTACAGAAGAAGCGTAGGGTATAATACTTATGCGAGCTCTCTCTTCATCAGTCTTTAGGCAAAAGTCCTTAGAGAGAGTGACTCCATGACTAGCGGGTAAGGAACCCCGCTTGGAGTCTTCAATACTAAAGCTCTTTAGGATGGTGTTAATGTACCTGGTTTGAGACAATCCCAGTAACCATTTAGATCTATCCCTATAGATCTTTATGCCTAATATGTACGAGGGATCACCGAGGTCCTTCATGGAGAACCTTTGTGATAAGAACAGTTTGACCGATTGTAGTATAGGAACATCGTATCCTATCAGAAAAATGTCATCCACGTACAATACGAAGAATGTGACAGTACTTCCTACAATATTCTTATAAACACAAGGTTTATCTGGATTTTTGACGAAATTAAACTCTTTGATAAAATCATCAAAACAGATGTTCCAACTCCGTGATGCCTGCTTTAATCCATAAATGGATTTAAGCAACTTACATGCTTTCCCTCTACTCCCACTATCAATAAATCCCTCTGGCTGATCCATATAAATGCATTCTTTTAAATCACCTTTTAGAAAAGTCGTTTTAACGTCCATCTGCCAGATTTTATAGTCGTAGTGAGCAGAAATAGTAAGTAGGATCTGAATGGATTTAAGCATGGCTACAGGAGAAAAGGTTTCGTCATAGTCCAGTCATGGTCTTTGTCGAAATCCTTTCGCCACAAGCCTTGCCTTATAGGTCCCTACCTGCCCATCTACACCGATTTTTCTCTTAAAGATCCATTTGCATCTTACAGGTTTTACCCCAGAGGGTACAACTTCCAAAGTCCATACTTTATTGGTGTACATAGACTCCATTTCGAATCTCATGGCATCCAGCCACTTCACAGAGTCACCACTCGTGATAGCTTGCTAAAAACTGGTAGGATCATCATCATCCATGATGCAATCTTCTCCATCACCATCAACGAGAAAACCATAGCATCTCTCCGGTGGGCGAGAGGTCCTACCAGATCTATGGAGTGGTTGAGGTTCATTAGGTTCTGTTGCAGCTTCAGGTTCAACCAAATCGTCATTTGTAACTTGTGTCTCTAGAACTTCTTCTAGATCTACCACATTGCCATCAACATTGTTTGGAAAAATCTCATTTTCCAAAAACGTGGCATACTGAGAAACAAACACCTTTTGTTCCTCCTTGTGGTAGAAAAGATACCCAAACGAATGTTTCGGATATCCCATAAATATACATTTGACCGATCGTATCTCGAGTTTGTCTGGATTCTGCTTTTTAACAAAAGCCGGAAAACCCCAAATCTTAACTCGTTTAAGAGATGGTCTCTTCCCATACCATATCTCATATGGAGTGGTAGACACGATCTTGGTTGGAACTTTGTTCAACAGAAAAGCTGCAGTCTCCAATGCATTCCCCCAAAAGGAGAGGGGCAACTCAGCATCACTCATTATGGATCGTACTATATCTAATAGGGTTCGATTCCGTCGCTCTGAAACATCGTTGTGCTGTGGTGTGTAAAGGGGTGTGAGTTGAGAGTGAATCCTATTCTCTTTTAGGAAGTTCGAAAACTCAGTACTAATACACTCTCCACCTCGATCTGATCGAAGTATCTTGATGCTCATTCTAATTTGTTTTTCTACTTCAAGTTTGTACTCCTTGAATTTCTCGAAAGCTTCAGACTTATGCTTTAACAAAAACACATGACCGAATCTTTAGAAATCATCAGTAAACGTTATGAAGTAAGAAAAACCGCCTCTTGCATGTGTAGACATTGGCCCACATACATCACTATGTATGAGGCCTAAGAGCTCAGTTGCTCTTTCTCCGTGTCTAGTAAACGGAGTTTTGGTCATTTTCCCTTCGATACAAGACTGACACGTCGCATAAGATTTATACTCAAAAGAATTTAAATATCCATCTTTATGAAGCTTGTTTAGTCTTGTTTCATTAATATGACCAAGCCTACAATACCAAAGAAAAGCTTCATTTATAACCGAAAACTTTCTTTTATTTGTGTGTTGTATGTTGAAAACTGTGTTGATTCAGGACGTATATCCCGTTATTAAGTGTACCATAACCAATTAACTCTTGATTCAGTTTAATGTTCATAACATTATGCTGCAATACAAAATGATATCCTTCATTGTCTAACAAAGAAACATATATTATATTACAAAGCATGCTTGGTACAAAATAACATGGATTCAAAACCAATATACAACCCGATGGCAACCCCAGATGATACCCTCCCATTGAAACTGCATGTACATTGGAACCATTTCCAACCCGGAGAGTATGATCACCTGTCTTCAAAGCTCTGCTATTTCTCAGCCCCTGCACAGAATTGCAGATATGAGAACCCGAACCGGTATCCAATACCCAGGAAGTAGAGTTTATAGAAAAATAGTTTTCAGTTACGAACACACCTGAACCTGAAGCATCACCATGCTTCCCTTTCTTGAGACCAAGGTACTCAGTACAGTTCCGCTTCCAGTGTCCCGTCTTCTTGCAGTAGAAACATTCTCCTTTTCCTGACTCCGCAGCTTTGGATTTGTTTTTCCCCTTTACCTTTTTTATTCCACCTCTCGGCTTGGTGGATTTCTTCTTGTTCTTTTCCTTAACCTTGGCTTTTGGGACGGAAAAAGAAGATTGTCCAACAAGCAGGGAGGGAGACTTCTCCTTAAGCGTGCTCTCCGCATTTCTCAACATATTGAGAAGTTCGGGTAGTGACTTCTCCATGTTGTGCATGTTGAAGTTCACTATGAAAGAAGCAAAGGCAGAGGGAAGAGACTGTAAAACAATATCCGTATATTGCTCGTTATCCATTGTCCATCCAAGGTCCTCAAGCTCTTCAATAAGAGCTATCATCTTCAGAACGTGGTCACCTACTGAAGTGCCAGGAGCCATCTGTATCTGAAATAGCTTTCGAGATGCTTCGTATCGTAGGATACGAGATTGCTCTCCATACAACTCCTTTGTATGGAGAAAGATGGATTGAACATCCATCTCCTCGTGTTGCTTTTGATGTGTATTGTCCATCGATGCAAGAGCGAGGCATTTGGCGGTGGCACAGTCAATATCCCACGTTTTTCCGATTTCCCTATACGCAATAGAAGATTCAGGGCCTGGTTTAGGCGGGGCTGTGGAAGTGAGGACATATGATACTTTATCATATGTGAGAGCAATGTTAATGATCCTCAGCCAATCTTTATAATTTGGTCCGGTAAGCTTATTTTTCTCTAATAGTAGCTTAAGTCCAGTCATGGTTATCTGTCATTAGGAGAGAGAAAAGAATACACTCAGCGAAAGCTCTTGCAAAGATCAGATTGGTTTATTATCTTATCTAATCGATGTCTCCCACTGTTTTTATCAAATTTTCCTTCAAACCTTGAAAGGAAAAAATTAGCCAGGATTAATTACATTCTACAACTTCGCTAACCGTTCAGCCAGGCCAGTGCCGGTACTTCTGAGGGAGGTTCCCCGTGCTTTCGCACGGACCTAATTAAAATAAACCTCATTTTTCCAGAGACGTAGCCCCGTTGACACCTTTCTAGACACCTAATGAGTTAGCTAATTTTAAAGTGCAAAACTCTCCCGGGAGAAACTATTGCTCTCAGTGAGATTGGGATCCTACTATCATATAGAAGGTATGCAATCTCATTGCAAATTTCAACACTTGAAACTCCCGATATGGTTTTTACCCGTAGTACTCATGACCTTAACTATAGTCAACATATCATAAGTACTAGTCAAGTTCTTCCCGTCATTTCGTGATTAACTAGTCCCACCCATATGACCTTTAACTATAGTCAACATAATCATATGAATGTCCTAACCAATCGCATCATATGCGGTGTAGGAAGATATCACTTAGCTACCGTACACTGCACCTTAACTATAGTCAAAATACGCAGCACGAATACTAAGTACTCTACTTCTTAAAATGACGGAGGGTTGCGAATAGTTTTTAAGAAAATCTTTAACGCTTCGAACTTGATATCGTTGTAGAATCCAATGGTTTAAAAAGGAGTAGCTTAAGCTCCGTCTTTTGAAATCTTGCTTTTTCATAAAAAGCCGAGTAGGTTTCAAATATGATTCTACAACATCTTTTTAGGTTTCTTTTGTTTACAGTAATCTTATTAATGTAGTCCCATCATTTAAGTCCTTAAGCCATTACAAAAAATAAACGAAAATAGAACGTACGCTTATGCCATCCGCATTTGCCACAATGTCCCGTTATGTACCGTTAGGTTACTTAACTAACGGCATAGCGGGGCGGGATTATCACGGATGCAAAACATAAGCAACGTTTATTATATATCATATATATAATACATCATTCGTCTCAGCATATAAAGTGATCACATCACAGAATATCAACAGCAGAAGCACATATATGAAAATACAGGATATACTAGGATGTCCGTATTTTGTATTTAGCCAACAATAGAAAATACGGATTCCACGGTCGCGATGAATAGCCAAGCCCACACCCCTAGACCCCTACGAGAGCGACAAGTGACCCTACCAATTCTAGAGTTTAGGAGACCCGGTCTCGACTCCTCGAGATGGCCTCCCACTGAACCCCAGAACCCGGTCACTTTTGCTCCCCTCCTTGGATCTGTCATAATGCAGAAAAGTAAATAATATACAACAATGGTGACATCATCCTCAACCCTGAAGTGCCCCAATAAAAGAATATTACATACAATTAATTTTACATGAATCAAAAGAAAAACTCTCATCTCACATAAAACCCCCGGCCATTCATTCGCGACGATCCTGTACATCATATCTCAGCAACACATAATATCACCTATCATCAACGTAAGTAAGTATGCGTACCCCAATTTTTGTTGATGTATAGCAATGAAAGCGGCGATACACCACATACTACACTTACGGTCACAGAAAAGAAAGTGAAAAACTACAACAATTGGAATCGACACTGCCTTTAGATATCATAAACCCGGAATATCACATATTCAGGATTTCATGCCTAACAATGCAAATCTTATATTTAGGTCTCAACTATGAAAACACCTTTTCAAAAGAAGCCGGGTAATTCAACAAGATTCCCGATTCTACCGACACCGAAATATTAGACTTGCACACAACTAATTACTTTTCACAAAACTAATTAGTGTAGATTCCAATTATTGTATCACATTCAGAAATATCAAGACAATGTTAAACGTTTCTATCGAGTCAACAAACACCCATAAATTACCCCGAAAGCTCAACACTTGAGCAAAGCTAAAATTTCCAAAAACGTGACACAGTGTCTATGGACCTGCCATAGAAGGGTCAACCCTTGCCTCACCTATGGCGCCACAGGACTATGGAAAACCCTAAGGTTTAGCCGCGGTTCCATGGTCATAGAATCGAGTTAGGGTTTTGTTCCTCTAGAGGGTCCATAAGGTTACTTGCACGAACATTCAAATATATTTAACTTGGAAAATTCCAACACTTGGAAATTTTCAGCGAGGGTAATAGGGAGTGATTGATGTTCGCTCGAAATGTTAAATATCGTCCAAGTTACCAATACAATGTTAAAATATACGACTACGAGGCACTCCGAATAAGCCCCTAAGAAAAATTAGCATCACAAGAAATTTTGGCCTAAACAAACAACACCTGAAACACCAAAACCTAGACACCAGAGCCCCAGAGCAAAACGAGGGACTTCTGAGGGAAGAGGACCGAGCAGGCCGGAAATATAGGCCATGTGGCCGGTTTTTTTAGGGTAGAATTTCCCCATTTTTCTCTGGTGTTCTCATTGTAGTACCACTAAGCTTGTGCAGTTGTTTGAAAAATTTTTCGAGCACTTTTAAAAATCGACAGAGAATCTTAATTTGAGGGTTGCAGTTTTTGTTAATTCAAAGTTGTTTCGTTTTCATATTGTTTCTAACATTGTCTAAGTTTCTAGCCCGGCTCTAATACTACTGTAGGGATTCTCTAGCACCATCCTAGGTTTAGGATTGCATCACACATGCTATAACAAAAATTTAGAGGGTGCTAAACAGTTCCAAACATGAATCGAACTAAAAAAATAGATTAACAATCTATAGTATCATATACTATAAAGTGTCTAACACTAAGAGGGGAGAGAATACAACCTTTGTAGACCTCCTCCTAGAATCCTTGGATCGATTGAGGTTTGAACCGGTTGGCTTGTGTCCTTCCAAGTCCACGATGATCCACCTAGAAGTCCCTTTGCACCAAGCTCCAAGCTTCACTTGATCAAGGATGAAGATGAAGCAAACACTCCACACTAGTGGGCTAGACTAAAGTGGAATGGTGATGTGGGTTTGGATCTCACTAAAAAACCTTTTCTTTTTAATTCTTTCTCTTTTTTTTAAAACCATAGAGAGCTTTGAAGAGAGAGAGGAAGAAGGAGATGACACAAAACTAAACTCAAGAGAATAATATGATAACCCTTACTAAACTCAAGAGAGTAAGTGAAGTCATCCATTCTAAACCATGGTTACAAAATATCTAGATATTTTGTAACTTGAGTTTAAGCAAAACCATGGGCTTAAACCATGGGCAATGAAACCATTGACTTTTGTGAACTTAAGAGAGTTGAATAGTCAACCATGATTTTAATCCCATTTTTCTTTTCTCAAATAATCAAAATATCTAAATATGTTACCATGTGAGTCTTGCATTGCCACCACCAATGTATCATCAACCATGACACATGTATGCTTGCATGTGTGTATGCATATCAACATATACATACACTAATGCATGCATCATAAAGAAATAGGTTTTAATAAATGAGCTAATGGACTTAATATTAAATCAACACTTGGTTTAATAACCCAGTCATATCTCATACAACCCGTCCAATAGTAAACGCCCGATTAAAATACGGTATCCAATACATGCATTTAATCGAGCTCCCGCGTATATCACATATGCACCCCATATCTTTTCGCCTCAGCTAGGAGACCCTTTTGTGGGACTCTAAGACTCGTCAATACGCTAGCAGTAGGCAGTGATCACATCACATGCCCACAAACCGTCAGTGGCACAAGCTGTACGTAACGACTCCCAGGTATTGAGCGATCAGAAGAAACACAAGTAAACCTACTAAAACTCCCGTCGAGCCAACTTGTAACACTTACCGTACAGTCCGGTCTCTTCGTCAAATATGCTGCATATGTGAGTCTAGGGATGGTATCGTCGACCCCAATAACCCAATAAGTCATTCCGGTATATGGCTCATAAAAGATCGAGAAACTACTGATAACACTTATTAGTAAATCTCAGCAGCCCTGGCCAGGGACTTCCTGTTATAGCCAATCGTACATGGTGCAACATCAACCCCCAATACCGGGAGAGACAAAACCCCTCCTATCGCTCATTTCCTCCATGTGCCTCGGGACTGTATCCAAAATCCACCTGTTTGCACGACTCAGTAGACCCGTGGTAGGGTGGAGATCAAAGTACAGTGGGAGACACACAAGACTCTATGACGATCTCGGGTCTACAGACTAACATGTACTAGTGTCACCTGAGAACTGCTATCCGACGATAGATATAAGACCACATAGGAGTTCTCGGCGAGTCCGTTTAGTGTACCCAGTCTCACTGAGCACCCGTATACGGTCTTTGGTGTCACCACACTAATGGATATGGGATCATCCATCGCCCATCATACGGGACAAGCAACGTATACGCTAGTCTACTCTGGTGATATCGATGCCCCGTCTCGACACACCCACGACTTGGAACATTTCAAGGATATGCTTATAGACTATACATGTCCTACTAGTATGATCCATATCATAATCTCAGTAGTCCTGCATATCCTAAGGGCTATATCAACATGTACCAAATGAATGAAAGCACGATCAAATGAACATGTCAAGATAAAATGTGCAACCAGATAGCATACTATCATGTCGAGCAAGAATGTCCTCTGAATACAC
Organism: Agapanthus africanus; assembly: GCA_030015575.1. NCBI lineage: Eukaryota > Viridiplantae > Streptophyta > Magnoliopsida > Asparagales > Amaryllidaceae > Agapanthus > Agapanthus africanus. Next base: position 82,070,496 of record JASDDO010000031.1, on the reverse strand, counting down.
ACACACACACACACACACACACACACACACACATACACACTATCATATAATGGCCTCTAGGGCATACATATATCCAACAGGGGGAACGCCGAGCAATTTCTCACAACGAAGGAAACAATGGCAGAAGTGTTAACCCTACGGGGATCCTCCTCCTATTTATATAACTCGAGGGGAAGCATCCGACGACCCTGATCAATTCTAGCCTAAACAAAGCGTCGCGTCTGCCTGCCGTCGAAGCCCCATATGTCGAACGACTATTGGAGACGTCCCTTCGGCCGCAGGCGACAACGATAGCCTGTTGCATCCACCAATCCGCGTTGGACACGTGGCCTGCACCTCAACAGACGTGCGAACGAATCAACGCCCCCTCTTTAATGCACGATCCTTTCCCTGATCCGCTGATGTCATCAAAGATGCGCGTGGAGATCCAAGCGCCACGGATACGCCACGCGGGCTCATAAATCTGAAAGACGCAACTGCCCTACACCGAGTCAACCTGGAAATCCACGCTGATAGATTCTTGGCAATAAGCTGCGCCCAGAAAACTGATCAGACCACTCTCGACCCGACCCATAAATTGGTCGGGACGAAAGTGGGCGGCTAATGATGTTACTTATAAGTGGGAATTCCCCAGATCATGACACGTGGTAGATGATGTGTCCCGGGTCTTACGGGACAGGAGCAAGCATGATACATTGAAGGCATTCCTCGGGCCTTCGCCCCGAGGATTGACCCGACCTTCGATGGCCTCCCTGAACACTCTTTTGCTCGCCTTACAAATAACCATCGGCTCGCCTCCGAGCCCTCCTATACGCTTAGCTTCCTCAGCCCTCCCAGCTCACCTTCGAGCTATCACAGAACTGAGCTTTCTTGTCCTCCCGCTCGCTTCCGAGCCTCCCGCCGAGCTAAGCATTCTCGGTTCTACCGAGCAACCAAGAACGCAGAGCTCAACACTACTAAAATATGGGGTTGCCCCTACGGATGATTAAATCCGTAGGGGCAGATTTTTCTTGCCCCTACGGACTAAGCCGTAGGGCCCAATGGTTGTCCCTACGGTACCCGACATTTTAATTTAAAAATATTAAATCGTAATTTGTTGTTTGGCCCTACGGAGCCGCAAACCAATAACCTACGGTTATGTCCATAGGGGCAGCTAAATGGGAATTTAATAAAAAAAAAGGCACAGAAATACCCTACGCCTCGATCTCTTTCCCTCTCGTTCCCGCAATTTTCTCTCGTTCCCGCGTCTCCAATTTTCTCTTTGTCGCCACCGCGCGCCCTCCGTTCTCGGCCCGCCACCGCCCTCCGTTCTCGGCCCGCTACCGCCCTCCGTTCTCGGCTCGCCACTGCCCTAGTTCTTCTTCGTCGAGTTCCTCGTCACCGATTGCGTGCGTCGTCGACCGCCAAGCGTCTCCGTCGTCTCCTCCACCGTCTACAGATTAGTAAATCTCCAATTAAACATAATTGTGATGATGTTAGGGCTAGGGTTCAGGGTTCGGGTAGGGATGAGGGTTAGGGTTAGGCATCGGGTTCAGTTTATGTTAGGGTTAGGGTTAGGGTTGGGGCTCGGCTGGGGCTGGGGCTGGGGTTGGGGTTTAGCTGGGGCTGGGGCTGGGGTTAGGGTTAGGTTGGGGCTGGGGCTGGGCTGGGGCTGGGGTTAGGGTTAGGTTGGGGTTGGGGTGGGGCTGGGCTGGGCTGGGGCTGGGGTTAGGATTAGGTTGGGGTTGGGGTTTGCTTAATTTGGCAAATCTGAGAGGAATTTCCAGCAATTTTAGCCTAGTTTGATTACTAAAATTATTGTTGATCGAGAAAATCTTGGGTCCTTCTAATCAAACATTGTTTGTTACTGTATGTCAACGAGTACTGATAAAAGAAAAAACCGATTTCAAGTGGAAATTAGGTATGTACAATGTTCTAATATAAAAATTAAGAAATCTCTTTTATTTAAATATAAAGCATATGTTTCATGTTAACAATAGGAGTTTGGAAAATCAAGCATGGTTAATTATATACGGATCTATATTTATAATTATGAAAAAGAGTATCAACTTAGAACTATCATACTATCATGTTGATCTGCATGGTGATCTGATGAATGTGTCTAAATTTTATGTCATCTCCTAGAAATACCTTGATGCCTTGTATCGATAAATTTCAGGTTAATTAGTTAATTAGGCATATGGATTGTTATATTATAGGTGAGCCGAATATCAAGAAATTGTAGGATTATTGGATTTATGAGTTTTGATAAACATTGATTTGATAAAAAAATGGTAATTTGTAATATCTTAGTTTTTCCCAAGTTAGGGTTTCTATTTAATTAATGATGGGTGCATTATTTAGGACATTCATTTACTATCTAAAATATTAGTTTACTTAAAGACATACTCATGGGTGAGGCATATATTTAGTTACATGCGGAACATTTCCATATTATTGCAATTTTCTCTAATATGAATTGTGCATGTCTATTGATCTAAAGAGTACTGATTTATATTTGTCATAACAAGAACATTGACATTACTTGTTAAAATTCTTCCATATCTACGAGCCAAGTTGATAATTCTCGTAATTAACTTCATGTGCATGTTTCAATGACGGAGCTAGGATTTTGGGTCAGGTGAGGCTAGAATCTAAATCGTTGGAAACTAATTTTGCATGTGTTTCGCACGTTTGCATATATAGTTTCTGTTTTATGTGTATATGTACGTATATGAGCGAGTTGGCTGTGTTGGGGTTGGATTTTTTTCTGTTGTAGGGAGGGGGGCGGTTAGGTTGTGAGAGAGAGAGAGAGAGAGATTACTTATAGCATGTCTGTGTTTCTCAAGTTCTCGAACTTTTTTTTGCGGTATCTTATGGATGATCACAAGTTGATCTATACATCTTACATAAGATATGTATAGAAAAACACGTTGTTTGAAAGTACTTTACATGTTCAAAACGGTCTTTTAATTCTATAAATATTACACTTCTGAAATTAGTCCACGTATTTATGTACATATTAGAGAATTAATAATACATAACCTGTGGATTCTTATTTCAAGACTATTTGTTTATTATGAACCTAATAAACTGCCTAATTAGTATGGTTCTATTATTAATTTGCAGGATTGCTATATCTGTGCAATTATGAACACATTTTCAGATGTGCCGCCCGGGTTCCGCTTCTACCCTACCGGAGAAGAACTCGTTGGTTACTACTTAAGAAAGTAAGTAGCTTCCAAAAAATTAACCTAAATGTCATAAGAGATGTAGATTTGTACAAGATTGAGCCATGGGATCTTCAAGGTGACGTATATGATTGATTTCCTTTTATTTCTTGTCCCATTACATGGGTTACTCATTGACTAGTTTACTCAAGCAGAATATTGTAGGATAGCGGCAGAAGAACAAAGTGAATGGTACTTTTTTAGCCATAAAGATAAGAAATATCCAACGGGAACTCGCTCGAATAGAGCAACAAAAACTGGTTTTTGGAAAGCAACAGGAAAGATAAACCAATATACACGAAACACAATTTGATTGGAATGAGGAAGCCCCTACGGATTATATCGGTAGAGTACCAAATGGGCAAAATACGGATTGGATTATGCATGAGTATCGACTTGAATCAAATGAAAATGGTGCCCCTCAGGCAAGCATTATCTTTTATTTTGTTGATTTTTCTATCTTATATATTGCTCATACCAATTATCTTTCTTGTTAATTTACACAAATAAAATGGAATAGAAAAGTAATTCAAAGTCAACATTTTGTGTTGTCTTGGGGTATCTCCTATATTGAAGAATGATGATTCATGGTGTATTTGATTTGTCCTATCGCCTTTAATTAATCTTAGAAAATCAGTACAATCTCTCTCGGGCCAAAAGGTTGCCCCTACGGTCCTTACATATTAATTTAAAAAATATTAAATTGTAAATTGTTGTTTACCCCTATGGAGCCGCAAACCAAGAACCTACGGATTTATCCGTAGGGGAATCTAAATAGAGATTTAATTAAAAAGACACGGATCGATCCCTACGCTCATTACCTAAAAATTATTTTCCCATCGCGCGGGGGGTTACGGTTGGGGCTGGGGTTAGGGTTGGGGTTAGGCTGGGGTTGGGGCTGGGGCTGAGGCTGGGGTTAGGGTTAGGGTTAGAATTGGGGTTGGGGTTAGGGGAGAAGTGAGAATTGTTTTAATGACGCAAGTCAGAGGCTGTTTATTATTGATTTAAGCGAGGAAATGGTCATTAACAGAATAGAACGAAAGAAACAGAGTCATATAAACGGCTCTAAAAATTTGGAATAAAACGAGGAAATGGTCATGTGATATGTATGCATGTGTTTATGTGATATGTGCGTATGTATGCATTTAAGTAAAAACAACCCTACACTTAAGCGAAATCATAAATTGAAACACACATATATAGAATACAACTCATACATGGGTATCCTCAAATCTAACTTTGATTATCGATAATTTATTCTTTTCAACGACAAACACACACAGAAAGCATATACACAGATTTTCTCCTTTGTCAGTAACCATCCCGTTTTTAGATTTCTCAATATAGTCATCATAACCTACAATTTATATGATACAGTCTAACATGGCCCATGAGTACGTCAGGGTTAAGGACCGGATGTATGTGAATTGGCAACAACATATGCAACCTAAGTTTGTCACTGGAGTTTCTGCTTTCATTGAATTTGCACGCGCACATAATAAGAAGGAGAAGACAGTAATGTGGCAGAAGAAGAAGGAGAAGACAGTAATGTGGCAGAAGAAGAAGAAAATGACATTCCTTGTTCTCTGTTTCAGCATCAATCTTCTGATATGAACTAATGATGGCTTTCACATTGGCTTTTTCTTTTAGAGACTTCTTAGTGTCCAATGGAAAGTATACATCAGATTTGTGCAGGTCAGGTTCTTCTATGACTTTCAAGAGTTTCAACTGATTCTGTAAATTACACCCTTGTTGGGTGATACTTTTACCACTTCTCACTGCAGGTGCACTCTCTAATATCCATTTTGAATGTAATATTATAGATATTCATGCCCGTTTATGTCAAAATTACTTATATTGTCAATGTTTGATTGTCTAGTTGTTGGTGATGCGTCCATATCAGGGACAGAGGCCACTCCCGCTCCTCCAAGTATGTTTATATATTATATAGTGCATGTATATTGATTTAGAATGCTATATCATAAATATACACACATTCCTTTTGCTCTTACTTAGATAGTAATTTTTATTATTGTTTAGCTGTAGGTGGTGACAGTAGTTGACAATAAAATTTGTCATCCTAGAAACTATGATTTTTATATGTGCTCGCATGCGGAAATGATTGTAAGTCGTGGACCTGTACAATAAATTCTTATTTGGTATTTGTTTGAAATCAAATTGAATACTATATAATTGATAAGTTTGTTATATTTGTATTTAGTTTGGAATTAACACAATATTTATTCACGCAGCATGCACTTATGAGAAATAGGGCACCACACGTCCAACTCATTATCATGTGCTGCTTGATGAGATTAGATTTGCGCCTGATGATCTACAAGAGCTTGTTCACTCCCTGTCTTATGTGTAAGCAGCGCTATATGCGAGTTTATCTTGTTAATATGTATCTACTGAAATTAATTAATATTATTCAAATTTTGATACATGCAGATACCAGAGGAGCACATCTGCTATCTCTGTAGGTAAGGATTTGAATTTGTTGATTTTGGTATTTCTTGTCAATTTTATAGACCAGTATGTACTAAATATAATGTTCTGACAGTTGTTAGGGGGAAGGCAGCATTCCCCCTCTTTTTTACCCTTGATTATCGCTATACCGGTCCTCATGCCGAGAGGTTCGGCCGGTATATACAGATATCAACATATCCATAATTAGTACGTAGCTTGAGCTTATTTGGTTTTAGACTTAAGTTTGATTAATCATACATACATATGTAATTAAATTAAACAACGGTTTTCCAAACTAGATATCCAAACGGGGTTTCGAAATAACTTAATAATGATACGAATTCGAATAATACACAGTTCTTACACGCTTCTTACACACGTTAGGTCCAGATGCGACAGGATAAATCGACCGAGCCTCCACATGCATCTCCTTCGGCTGCGGCTCCGCAAGCCACTACATCGGCCGCGGTTCCGCAGACAGCTCCTATAGCTCCACCGCCTGCTCAGACTCCCGCAGCCGCGGCTCCGCAAGCGACTACCTCGACGGCGGCTGCGCAGACCACATCGCCAGCTCCACAGGCCGCTCAGACTTCTGCTCGCGCCGAATTGCAGAGTTTATTGACCGAGGAGCAGGCGCGCGTTATTCTATCGTTATTCAGAGGTGGAGCTGGACCGAGCTAGGGTAGATTTTTGGTTCTTATTTTTTGAAACATGTATTTATTTATATCATACATATTGTATTACATTTTGAAACGATATTGATTTATATTTATATCATATTCAGTTTTTGGGTTTCTTTTGTATATTATATGCGTGAGATGTGATTATGAATACTGCGATATATGTTGTGTGATGATTAAATTTATATTTTATTGTTATATATATTATTGTGCACAGGGCGGGAAAAAATCAGGCAGCCCTTTTTTTAAAAAAAATACAGATAATGTGTACCTACGGATTAATCCGTAGGTACACATGTTGCCCCTACGGCTATATCCGTAGGGGCAAAATATCAGCAGTAACTGATATTTCCCCCCTAATCTCAGTACCAGGGGGTTGGGAGTGCCCCTACGGATATGTCCGTAGGGGCAAACAAAGGCCCCTACGGAGGTATCCGTAGGGGCAAACAAAGGCCCCTACGGAGGTATCCGTAGGGGCAAAATATCAGGAATCCTGATATTTTGCCCTTACGGATAAGTACCTACGCAGATATCCGTAGGGGATAGTACTGGGCCCTACGACTATCCCCGTAAGTACAGTTAATATATTTAAAAAAACCGTAAATAAAATAACTTTTTTTACCCTACGGCCTACTCCGTAGGTGAAACTGGCCCTACACAGAACTCCGTAGGGGCAGGATTTTGCCCGTAGGGGCAAGTTCAGGGCTTCAACTTGCACCTGCGGCCTTTGCACCTACGGGGTGTTTTTTCGCCCCTACGGAGATATCCGTAGGGGCAGTGGTTTGCCCCTACGGATAAATCCGTAGGGGCAACCCTTATTTGTAGTAGTGCAAGCGCCTCCGCCACGGCTCCGCGTATCTTGTCAGAAGTGAGATATTCGCCACCCAGCATCTTGCGTTCCATGCCGTTGTATCTCCCCATTAACGAGCGTATCTCGTCATTAATGGAGGGATCCCGTCATTCATATAGGCGTAATGTCATGGGCATAACCGACGGCGAAGATCTCGCGCCAGCTCGCTCCATGCGACCACTATAAAAACCCTTTTCCCAGACGACTCAGGTAAGGCAATTTGAATCCAACAAGCCGCTACTTAGCTCATTTCCCTCGGCTAACTTGATCGTCGGAGGGTCCACGGTGGTCATCAATCCCGGGACTTCTTTGCAGATAGCCCGGCTTTACCTCAAAAATCAACCCACTGAGATCCACACGCTCAAGAAGACAACTTTCAACACCAATCTCAACCCGTCATCAACGGAGGAAAACATCTGAAGGGGATCACGAACTCCATCACTCTCAAACCCTAATCTTAAATACATCCCATGTTACACACAAGGGATGACTGCTTTCTTCTCAAGAAATTCCACACACAAACCCCTAAGCCATACACACGCGCGCACACATACTTCTGCACACACATGAAATGTTTTGAAGTTTTGAGAAAAATAATTTTTGAAAACCATATCTAAATTTTCTAATATTCTCAAATGTGAAGTAATAAATTATGAACAAACTAAAATAATAAAACCAAAATATTTATAGTATACCTAAAATTAAATTCATTCTTTTTTTTGTCAATTATGTTATGCTCGCCCAAAATTTTAATTTAAAAACAATCTTATTTATATTAATCTATATCTATAAGCTGCATTCAACTCAATTTTTCTCCCATTTTATTGTTTAATTACAATCTTTAATGATAATGTATGATGATTAATTATATGGATCCCAACTTTTTTTGAAACTAATTTTCAGTTGATTAGAATGTTAAAAAAATTAAGTGGTTTTGGCTTAGATTTAGTCATTTTAGCACAAAATATATATGCTAAAGATTTGTTAGTTTAGTATTTTTTCCCTAAATTACTGTAAAATATTAGAAAAATTAGTATAAAAACGAAAGTAATTTAAAAAATAATTGTTTAACATAGTTAAATCTTAGGTACAATATTTCAAGAAAAAAGATAAATTAATTACATATACCCAAATATATGAATCTATCTATTACCCTTCAACTTTTAATATATGGTAAAAGTTATTTTTTTGGTGGGATTAAATATGTGCATATTCGTTAATTAATCATTTTTTAAAAATTCACTCCCAATATAAATAAATAATATTTAAAGAGAAATTTATCTATTTGGAGGCTATAATACTCTTTAGTTATATGAATGGTAAATTACTAATTACTAGCATTCATGAAAGAAAAATACAAAAAATAATTTATAAATTGACTCCTTTCATAACTTTTTCCTTTAATTTCAGTTTATTCTGGAAATGTTGGTCGAACATAAAAAGCATTCAGACAATATTTAACATTTATTTAGTTACATGGCATTCAATAAAACATTTCTATTGTTATTAATTGGGAAAATTGTCAAAAACTCCAAGCATTTTTTTCCGCTGTCAAAAACTCCCGGCTTCGAAACGTAGTCAAACCCCCCCGGAAATTTTTCTGGAGTATCTACATATTAGCCTGCCATATCTAACCAATTCATACAAATTATTTTGATATTGTAGGAAACGATTTATATATCACATGCCTTAGATATCGTTGCTTAAATATTGCAGGAAATGTCACGCCTCGCTTCTTAAAAGATGAGAAACGAGAGCGGAAAAGCCTGTGATGTATTCATACCGAGAAGTACACTTTCCCGATATGAATACGCTATGCGTCTGTATAAGTAGTGCCAGGAAAATAATACATGAATTTAAAGCATAATAAAAATTTAAGTAAATAAATCCAACAATATTTAGTACATGTTAGTCAAATTGGACACAAATGTTCTTATCGGGAAAAACATGAAGGTTGTGAAAAGCCTTGATCGACGCATACTGAGAAGAGACTAAAAGTTGGATTGTGAAGATAGCTGATCGAAATCCCTCTCCATCAGCTCTGTCTCATACTAAATCTCGTCACCTGTCCCTGTAGCTCCTCACAGAAATTTCCAAGAAGAAAGAAAAAATAAAATGGAATGGTTGTCAGCGAACTTACGCCCGGTAAGTTCCACATTATAAAAAAAACTTTATTTTTGAATAAGTATAATTTAAAGCATGTAAGAACGGTAACAAAGTACATGAAGACAAACAATGCATGTGAATAAAGAAGCATTTAATAATAAAGCGTAGTTTAGGGATACATGGCAATATCATAATAAAATTCTAGCAACTTTAACATGTGTTCTATAAGCATGACAATCATGAATATAACATTAATACAAATGCAATATAATAGACTAACATATACGTGTTTGCTCTTTTTAGAACCTCCAACGTTTGAACAATGAAACAAAAGTGAGTGTAAACAAAAAAAGTTCTTTAGTTTTTTAAAAGTTAACCAGAAGTCCTGAGTTCGAGATTTTCAGCAGCACAAGCGCATACCGTTAATTACACTCTATTGTCTCAGGATGCACCTGGACGGAATACTGTACTAGCTCATTTCAAATCACATCATTATAGTGTGGTTTTTTTTATAAAGTAAATACTAAGTATAGGTCAAACAAAAGAATGTAGATTTTATTCATGTTTGTATACAATTTAAATGTAAATATATTGATATTTGCAAAAGAATGTAAAATTACATAGAGCTCTCATTTGAGAGTTGAATGGAAAATACTTGAGGTGTTTTAGTGTTAACTTGGTAAAATTAGATGGGCATTGCCCTAATGTAGGGGCCACATCACTGTAAGTGAGACACCCTACGTGGGGTCCACACTACTTCATTTGAAGTGTAGATGTTACTGTTGGATATATGTATGCCCTAAAGGCCATTATGAGATAGTGTATATACTGATGTGTATATATATGTATATTCAGAGGACAGTCTTGCTCGACATGATAGTATACTATCTGGTTTCACTTTATCTTATGTTCACTTGATCATGTTTATATTCATTTGATACATGTTGATAAAGCCCTAAGAATATTGGCTTGATTACTGGGATTATGATGCGGATCATACTAGTGGGACATCTGTAGTTTATAAGCATATCCTTGAAATGTTCCTAGTCGTAGGTATATCGAGATAGGGCATCGATATTCCAGTGTAGACTAGCGTATACCATTCTTGTTCCATATGATGGGCAACGGATGATCCCATATCCGTCTGGTGTGATGACACCAAAGATAGTATACGGGTGCTCAGTGAGACTGGGTACACAGAACGGACTCACCGAGAACTCCTATATGGTATTATATCATACGTCGGATAGCAGTTCTCAGGTGACACGGGTACAGGTTAGTCTGTAGACCCGAGATCATCATAGAGTCTTGTATGTCCTCCCATTGTACTTTGATTTCCACCCTACTACGGCTCTACTGACTCGTACAAACAGGTGGATTTTGGGTATAGTCCCGAGGCATATGGAGGCAGTGAGCGATAGGAGGGGTTTCGTCTCTCCCGGTATTGGGGGTTGATGCTGTGCTGTGCACGATTGGCTATAACGGGAAGTCCCTGGCCAGGGCTGCTGAGATATTACTGATAAGTGTTATCAGTAAGTTTCTTGATCTGTTATAGACCATATACCGGCATGACTTATTGAGTTATTGGGGTCGACGATTCCATCCCTAGACTCGATATGCAGCATATCTGACGAAGAGACCGGACTGTACGGTAAGTGTTGCCAGTTGGATTGACAGGAGTTTTGACAGGTTCGCTTGTTCTTCTTCTGATCGCTCAATACCCGGGTGGCCGTTACGTTTAGCTGACCGTTTGCGGCTTGTAGATGTTTGATATGATCATCACCTACTATTGGCGTATTGACGAGTCTTAGAGTCCCACATAGAAGTTTCTCGGCTCAGGCGGAACGAAGTGGTGCGTATATGAGATATGTGCGGAAGCTCGATTAAATACGGGTATGTGATACTGTATTTTAATCGGGTGTTTTATACTAGTCGGGTCGTATGAGATATGACCAGTTTATTAAATCAAGTGTTGATTTAATATTGACTTTTATCTCATTTATTTAAACCCTTTTCTTTTAATGGATGCATGCATGTATATGTACATGATGATGTGCATACACACATACATACATGCAAATGTATCATGGTTGATGATACAAGTTAGATGGAAATATAAGAATCACATGGTAAATAAATATATATATGGATATTTTTGAATAAAGTTAAAGATAAAGGAAAATAGAAAATGACTCATTTCTTTTTCCATGACTCATTTCTTCTACACTTTTTCATGGTTGACTTTGACTCAACCATGGTTTATTTTTCCTTTGCCTTTAACTCAAGAACAAAATATCTAGATATTATTTATTAACTATGGTTATTCTTTTGATATTTATCTCTCTCTCTCATTTTCTTTTTGCATTATTCATTCCAAAAGAAAATATCAAGCCATCTTCTTCTTCCTCTCTCTAGCTCTCTCTTGAGTTCTATTTTGAGTTAGATAAAATAAAAGAAAGGGTATTAAGTGAGATTAGCAACCACTACATCATCCTACACAACCCTTGCTACTTTGTGTAGGGTGTTTTGCTTCAAGGTTTTCAAAGATCAAGTGAAGCAATAAGTTTTGGGCAAAGGACTTCGGGTGGATCGTCGTGGACTTGGAGGTGATCCAGCGAACCGTTCCAAACCAAAGGAGATCCAATGAGCGATCCTAGGAGGTCTACAAAGGTTGTAGTCTCTCCACTTAGTATAAATTAATCTTTTAGATATGATACTTTTAATTGTTACTTCATAATTCTAGTTCGATTCCTAGTTTAGTTTACTTAGCACCTCAAAAATTTAAAGTTATGGCATGTATGATGCTTCCAAACCCTAAACGAGGTGTTAAGAAAACCCTATAGTGGTATCAGAGCCAAGCTAGAGCTTTGGAGTAATCTAGACGACGTTAAAAACCTCGAACGAATGAAACACGGCGCCTGGGGGGTGCTCTCTGGAAATTTTTCAAAAACCTGGATTTTTTCAAATTAAAAATATTTAAAAAATTCAGCAAGGTATTTTATGGGCCTACCAGAAGTACGATGCCCTGTATCGACCGTACGACCGCGGAACCGCGGCCTTAGTGGCCTTGTTGCGGCGGTTCCGCGGCGCAGTAGGTGATTCATGGGCCGTAATTTCTTGTGCTGGCCCGTATGTATTTTGTGCAGTTACTGGTATTTTTAAAAACTGCTCAAGTGTTGAGTTTTCTGAGCAGTCTGTGGGTGTTTAATCGTTCGATCGAATGTTTTAACTGCGCCTAGTTTATTAGTATGTGATACAATAATTGGAATCTACAAATTTGTTTGTTGCGTGTAAATCTAGCAGTTCGGTCTCGGGATAAACGGAAATCTTGTTGAATTATCCGGTTTGTTTTGAAAAGGTGTTTTCTTGGATGAGACCTAAATGCGAGCTTTACATTATTAGGCATGAAATCTTGTATATGTGATATTCCGGGTTTGTGTTGTCTAAAGGCAGATAAGATTCCAATTGTTGTAGTTTTTCATTTTATTTCTCTGTGGCTGTAAGTGTAGTATGTAGTTGTATTGCCAGTTTTCGTGGCTATACATCGACGATCGGTGTATGCATACTTACTTACGTTGATGGTATTTGATATTATGTGTCGATGAGATTTGATGTGCAGGATTGTCGTGAATGAATAGCCGGGGTTTTTATGTGAGATGAGAGTTTTTTTTCATTCATGTAAAATTAAATTGTATGTAATATTCTTTTATTTGGGGCACTTCCAGGTTGAGGTTGATGTCACCAGTGTTGTATATTATTTACTTTTCCGCATTAGGATAGACCCAAGGAGGAGGGCACAAGTGACCGGGTTCTAGGGTTCAGTGGGAGGCCATCTCGAGGAGTCGAGACCGGGTCTCCTAAACTCCAGAATTGGTAGGGTCGCTTGCCGCTCTCGTTGGGGTCTAGGGGTGTGGGCTTGGCTATTCATCGCGACCGTGGAATCCGTATTTTTATTGCTGGCTAAATACAAAATACGGACCTCCTAGATATCCTATATTAAATGTGCTTCTGCTGCTTTTATTATCTGATGTGTTCATTTAATAAATATCTGAGACGAATGCGATATTATATATATGATATATAATAGACGTTACTTATGTTTTTCACCCGCGCTAGCCCCGTCCTGGTATGCCGTTAGTTAAGTAACCTAACGGTGCATATCAGGACACTGTGGCGAATGCGAGCGGCATAAGTGTACGTTATATTTTCGTTTCTTTCTGTAATGGCTTAGGATTTAAATGATGGTACTACATTAATGAGATTAATGTAAAAGATAAATGAACCTAAAAAGATGTTGCAGAATCGGATTTGAAACACACTCGGCCTTTTATGAAAAAGAAAGTTTCAAAATACGGAGCTTAAGCCATTCCTTTTAAACCCATTAGATTCTACAACGATATCAAGTTCAAAGCGTTAAAAGTTTTCTTAAAAACTATCCGCAGCCCTCCGTCATTTTAGGAAGTAGAGTACTTAGTATTCGTGCTGCACATTTTGACTTTAGTTAAGGCGCAGTGAACGGTAGCTAAGTGATGTCTTCCTACACTGCATATGATGCATATTAGTTAGGACATTCATATGATTATGTTGACTTTAGTTAAGGGTCATATGGGTGGGTCTAGTTAATCACGAAATGACGGGAAGAACTTGACTAGTACTTATGATATGCTGACTTTAGTTAAGGTCATAAGTACTAGGGGTAAAAATAAATATCGGGAATTTCAAGAGTTGAAAATTACAATGAGATTGTATACCTTCTATATGATAGTAGGATCCCGATCCCACTGCGAGCAAATGTTGCTCCCGGGGAGAATTTTGCACTTTATAATTAGCTAACTCAGTAGGTGTCTAGAAAGGTGTCAAATGGGGCACGCCTCTGGGAAGATGAGGTTTATTTTAATTAGGTCCGTGCGAAAGCACGGGGAATCTCCCTCAAGTACCGGCACTGGCCTGGCTGAACGGTTAGCGAAGTTGTAGAATGTAATTAATCCCGGCTAGTTTTCTTTTTAAAAGGTTTTAAAGAAAATTTGATAAAAACAGTGGGAGACATCGATTAGACAAGATAATAACCAATCTGATCTTTGCAAGAGCTTTCGCTAAGTGTATTCTTTTCTCTCTCTTAATGGCAGATACCTATGGCATGACTTAAGCTTCTATTAGATAAAAACAAGCTGAATGGGACCAACTATAAAGACTGGCTGAGGAATTTAAACATTGCCTTGACATATGATAAAGTATCATATGTCCTCACGGCTCCAACCTTGCCCACCCTAGGTCCTAAACCTTCAGTTGCGGATAGGGAAATCCGCAAGACATGAGACGCTGACTGTGCCACGGCTAAATGCCTCGCGCTTACATCGATGGATAACACACATCAGAAGCAGCACGAGAATATGGACGTACAAGCCATATTCCTCCATACAAAAGAGTTGTATGGAGAGCAATCTCGCGTATTACGATACGAAGTGTCTAAGAAACTGTTTCAGATGCGAATGACCACTGACACAGCAGTAGGAGACCATGTTCTGAAAATGATAGCTCTCATAGAAGAGCTTGAGGAACTTGGGTGGACAATGGACAATGAACAATATACATATATTATTCTGCTGTCTCTTCCCTCCACCTTTGCTCAGTTCATTGTTAACTTCAACATGCACAATATGGAGAAGGAACTACCTGAAGTCCTTAATATGTTAAGGAGTGCAGAGAGCACACTGAAGTCAGTGAAGACTCCCGTTATGAGTGTTGGGCAATCCTGCTCCTCTTACCCGAAGGCTAAGGTCAAGGAAAAGATGAAGAAGAAACCCACCAAACCTAAGGGTGGAGTCAAAAAGGTTAAGGGAAAAGGCAAGTCCAAGGTTGGGGAATCGGGGAAAGGAGAATGTTTCCACTACAAAAAGACGAGAGACTGGAAGAGGAACTGTATTGAGTACCTAAAACTCAAGAAGAAGCATGGTGATGCTTCAGCTTCAGGTGTGTTCGTAATTGAAAACTGTTTTTCCATTAACTCTGCTTCCTGGGTATTGGATACCGGTTCGGGTTCTCATATTTGCAATTCTGTGCAGGCGTTGAGAAAAAGCAGAGTTCTGAAGACAGGTGATCATACTATCCAAGTTGGAAATGGTTCCAATGTAAATGCAGTTTCAGTGGGAGAGTATCACCTAGGGTTGCCTTCGGGTTGTATATTGGTTTTGAACCCGTGTTATTTTGTGCCAAGTATGCTTTGTAATATTATATCTGTTTCCTTGTTAGACAATGAAGGGTATCATTTTACTGTGCAACACAATGCTATGAACATTAGACTTAATCAAGAGTTGATTGGTTGTGGTACATTAAATAACGGGATATACGACCTTAATCAACATACAGTTTTCAACGTACAACACACAAATAAAAGAAAATTTTCAGATATAAATGAAGCTTTTCTTTGGCATTGTAGACTTGGTCATATTAATGAAACAAGACTAAACAAGTTTCATAAAGATGGATATTTAAATTCATTTGAGTATAAATCTTATGCAACTTGCCAGTCTTGTATCAAAGGTAAAATTACCAAAACTCCGTTTACAGGACACGGAGAAAGGGCTACTGAGCTCTTAGGCCTCATACATAGTCATGTATGCGGACCAATGTCTACACATACAAGAGGCGGTTTTTCTTACTTTATAACTTTTACTGGTGATTTCTAAAGATTCGGTCATGTGTATTTGATAAAGCATAAGTCTGAAGCTTTCGAGATATTCAAGGAGTATAAACATGAAGTAGAAAATCAAACAGGAAAGAGTATCAAGATACTTCGATCAGATCGAGGTGGAGAGTACTTAAGTACTGAGTTCTTGGACTTGCTAAAAGAGAATGGGATTCTCTCTCAGCTCACTCCACCTTACACACCACAGCACAACGGTGTGTCAGAACGAAGGAATCATACCCTATTGGATATGGTACGATCCATGATGAGCGATTCTGAGTTACCTCTCTCGTTTTGGGGGCATGCATTGGAAACAACAGCTTTTCTGTTAAACAAAGTTCCAACCAAGACAGTGTCTACCACTCCATATGAGATATGGCATGGAAAGAAACCATCTTTTAAAAGAGTTAAGATTTGGGGTTGTCCGGCTTTTTTCAAAAAGCAGAATCCAGACAAACTCGAGACACGATCAGTTAAATGTATATTTGTAGGATATCCTAAACATTCGTTTGGGTATCTTTTCTACCACAAGGAAGAACAAAAAGTGTTTGTTTCTCAGTATACCACCTTTTTAGAAAATGGGATTTTTTCAAATGATGCTGATGGCAATGTGGTAGATCTAGAAGAGGTTCTAGAGACACAAGTTACAAATGACAACTTGGCTGAACCTGAAGTTATAATAGAATCCAATGAGCCCCAGCCACTCCGTAGATCTGGTAGGACTTCTCGCCCACCGGTGAGATACTACGGTTTTCTCATTGATGGTGATAGAGAAAATTGCATCATGGATGATGATGATCCAGCCAGTTTTCATCAGGCCATCACGAGTGGTGACTCTGTGAAATGGCTGGATGCTATGAGATCCGAAATGGAGTCCATGTACACCAACAAAGTATGGACTTTGGAAGATGTACCCTCCGGGATAAAACCTGTGGGTTGCAAATGGATCTTTAAAAGAAAGATCGGTGTAGATGGACAGGTAGAGACCTATAAGGCAAGGTTGGTAGCAAAAGGTTTTCGTCAAAGACCAGGTTTGGACTATGACGAGACTTTCTCTCCGGTAGCCATGCTTAAATCCATTCGGATCCTACTTGCTATTGCTGCTCACTACGACTATGAAATCTGGCAGATGGACGTTAAAACTGCATTCCTAAATGGTGATTTAGATGAATGCGTTTATATGGATCAGCCAGAAGGCTTCATTGACAGTGGGAGCAGCGGAAAAGCATGTAAGTTGCTTAAATCCATTTATGGATTAAAGCAGGTATCACGGAGTTGGAACATCTGTTTTGATGATGTTATCAAAGAGTTTGATTTCATCAAAAATCCAGATGAACCTTGTGTTTATAAGAAGACTGTAGGGAGAAATGTCACGTTCCTCGTATTATACGTAGATGGCATACTTCTGATAGGAAATGACATTCCTATGCTACAGCCGGTCAAATCATTCTTATCACAAAGGTTCTCCATAAAGGACCTGGGTGATGCCATATACATATTGGGTATACGGATCTATAGGGATAGATCCAAACGGTTATTGGGATTGTCCCAAACCAAGTACATTAACACCATCCTAAAGAGGTTTAGTGTGGAAGACTCCAAGCGGGGTGCCTTACCCGCTTGCCACGGAGTCACTCTCTCAAAGGACGATTGCCCAAAGTCTGATATAAAGAGAGCTCGCATGAGCATTATTCCCTATGCTTCGGCAGAAGGATCGATAATGTATGCGATGTTATGTACACTCCCTGATGTTGCTTATGCACTTAGTATAGTAAGCAGGTATTAGTCAAACCCAGGGGAGAATCACTGGATTGCTGTGAAGAACATTCTTAAGTACTTACGAAGGACTAAAGAATTGTTCTTGGTGTATGGTAACGGGGATCTCCAAATGGAAGCCTTTACCGATTCGAGCTTCCAGAGTGACAAGGATGACAACAAGTCCATCTCAGGGTTTGCATTTACCCTCAATGGAGGGACGGTGAGTTGGAAGAGTTCCAAACAGGATACCGTTGCAGACTCAACGATGGAAGCTGAATATATTGCTGCAAATGATGCTGCTAAGGAAGCCGTCTGGATGAGAATGTTCATCGCGGAGCCAGGAGTAGTTCTAACCATTATTGATCCAATACTTTTGTATTGTGACAATAATGGGGCTATGGAGTTGGCCAAAGAGCCCAGGTCCCATCAGAACTCCAGACACATCCTGAGGCGATATCATGTGATCCGAGAGATAGTTGATCGCCGCGAGATCGAGATTAAGAGAGTAGACACAAAGAACAACGCTGCGGATCCATTCACCAAGGCCCTCCCTCAGCCGCAGCATGAGCGACTTTTTGAGATGTTGGGTATGAGATACGCCAATAACTGGACTTAGTGCAAGTGGAAGATTGTTGGATATATGTATGCCCTAGAGGCCATTATGAGATAGTGTATGTACTGATCTGTATATATATGTATATTCAGAGGACAGTCTTGCTCGACATGATAGTATGCTATCTGGTTTCACTTTATCATATATTCACTTGATCATGTTTATATTCATTTGGTACATGTTGATAAAGCCCTAAGGATATTGGCTTGACTACTGGGATTATGATGCAGATCATACTAGTGTGAAATCTGTAGTTTATAAGCATATCCTTGAAATGTTCCTAGTCGTAGGTATATCGAGACAGGGCATCGATATTCCAGTGTAGACTAGCGTATACCATTCTTGTTCCATATGATGGGCGATGGATTATCCTATATCCGTCTGGTGTGATGACACCAAAGATAGTATACGGGTGCTCAGTGAGACTGGGTACACTGAACGGACTCACCGAGAACTCCTATATTGTATTTTATCATACGTCAGAAAGCAGTTCTCAGGTGACACTGGTACAGGTTAGTCTGTAGACCCGAGATCGTCATAGAGTCTTGTGTGTCCTCCCACTGTACTTTGATCTCTACCCTACTACAGCTCTACTGACTCGTACAAACAGGTGGATTTTGGGTATAGTCCCGAGGCATATGGAGGCAGTGAGCGATAGGAGGGGTTTCGTCTCTCCCGGTATTGGGGGTTGATGCTGTGCTGTGCACGATTGGCTATAACGGGAAGTCCCTGGACAGGGCTGCTGAGATATTACTGATAAGTGTTATCAATAAGTTTCTCGATCTGTTATAGACCATATACCGGCATGACTTATTGAGTTATTGGGGTCGACGATTCCATCTCTAGACTCGATATGCAGCATATCTGACGAAGAGAACGGACTGTACGGTAAGTGTTTCCAGTTGGATTGACAGGAGTTTTGATAGGTTCGCTTGTTCTTCTTCGCTCAATACCCGGGTGGCCGTTAAGTTTAGCTGACCGCTTGCGGCTTGTAGATGTTTGATATGATCATCACCTACTACTGGCATATTGACGAGTCTTAGAGTCCCACATAGAAGTTTCTCGGCTCAGGCGGAACGAAGTGGTGCGCATATGAGATATGTGCAGAAGCTCGATTAAATACGAGTATGTGATACAGTATTTTAATCTGGCGTTTTATACTAGTCGGGTCGTATGAGATATGACGGGTTTATTAAATCAAGTGTTGATTTAATATTGACTTTTATCTCATTTATTTAAACCCTTTTCTTTTAATGGATGCATGCATGTATATGTACATGATGATGTGCATACACACATACATACATGCAAATGTATCATGGTTGATGATACAAGTTAGATGGAAATATAAGAATCACATGGTAAATTAATATATATATGGATATTTTTGAATAAAGTTAAAGATAAAGGAAAATAGAAAATGACTCATTTCTTTTTCCATGACTCATTTCTTCTACACTTTTCCATGATTGACTTTGAATCAACCATGGTTTATTTTTCCTTTGCCTTTAACTCAAGAAGAAAATATCTAGATATTATTTATTAAATATGGTTATTCTTTTGATATTTATCTCTCTCTCTCATTTTCTTTTTGCATTATTCATTCCGAAAGAAAATATCAAGCCATCTTCTTCTTCCTCTCTCTAGCTCTCTCTTGAGTTCTATTTTGAGTTAGATAAAATAAAAGAAAGGGTATTAAGTGAGATTAGCAACCACTACATCATCCTACACAACCCTTGCTACTTTGTGTAGGGTGTTTTGCTTCAAGGTTTTCAAAGATCAAGTGAAGCAACAAGCTTTGGGCAAAGGACTTCGGGTGGATCGTCGTGGACTTGGAGGCGATCTAGCGAACCGTTCCAAACCAAAGGAGATCTAAGGAGCCATCCTAGGAGGTCTACAAAGGTTGTAGTCTCTCCACTTAGTGTAAATTAATCTTTTAGATATGGTACTTTTAATTGTTACTTCATAATTCTAGTTCGATTCCTAGTTTAGTTTACTTAGCACCTCAAAAATTTAAAGTTATAGCATGTGTGATGCTTCCGAACACTAAACGAGGTGTTATGGAAACCCTACAGTTACTTCATTTGAAGTGTAAGTAAACCACTTCATTTTAAGTGATACTTTAGGTGGGGTCCACATCATAGTGTGGGTGGGATAACTTTGGTGGGGTCCACACCACTTCACAAGATGTGTAGGTGGGACCTTTAGGTAGGGTCCACACCCCCTGCATAGAAACAAAAATCTTTTAGGGAGGCTTATATAGAGTCTCCCAAAAGACTGAGAGGGGGTTCCGAAGTAGCCGGGAGGTCTATTTTGGGCCTCTCGATGGCCGCTTCTTGCTATATCAGGAAACTTTGTTATAGAGTTTTCTGAAAAGAAACTCATTTATTTGAGTTTATTCACCTATTGAGAATGTGTGATTCCATTCTCAATAGTTTGTGCAGTAAGAACATATGAGTTTGTGTTTAAGGGTAAAAACATAGCTTTGAGGCCATGTTTCTGTGATGAGTACAATCAGGAAACTTTGTTATAGAGTTTTCTGAAATGAAACTCAATTATTTGAGTTTTATGCACCTATTGAGAATGTGTGATTCCATTCTCAATAGTTTGTGCAATATGAACATATGAGTTTGTGTTCAAGGGTAAAAACATAGCTTTGGGGCCATGTTTATGTGATGAATACAATGCTTTTGGCACTGTATTCATTGAAACATACATACTTTGTATATATGATAAATGAATAGAATATTCCCATTTACAAGTGGGTTGAGATTAGGGCTTTCCCATTCATAAAGGTCCTGAAGACATAATTTTCATGTCTCAGGACATGAATAGAGTATTCCATTCATATATGTCCATTATAGACATATGTCTGTCTGAAAAGTGAATAGGATTTTCCTATTCATATGTCTGAAGACATGATTTCATGTCTTATAAATAAGATTTTCTTATTCATAGATATTTTGAGAACATGTTTTTCATGTCTCAGAAATGAATAGAATTTTCCTATTCATAAATGTTTTAGACACATTTTTGTGTCTCTAAGTGAATAGAATATTCTATTCACTTATATCTGAACAAGAAGGACATATGGTTTTGATGCATGTCCTTCTAGAAATATGTTTATCTATTTCTGTTTATATGTTAGGAAATAGAATGGCCTATTTCAGAAATATGAAGAACACGAGGTGGCCCATGCTCCAAGTTCTATTCATATTGGTCAAGAACACATTTGTGTTCTAAGTCTTCTTCTTCATGAAGGAGGTCATGGCCATGGCTTCCAAGGAGCTCGGCTGGGGTTGAAACTTGTATAAGTTTTCATAGACATCGTTTTGACCAGAGAGAGATAGCGGGGAGAGACAAAGAGCGGAGAGAGGAGGAATGGGGTATCCCATTCCTATATTTCACCTTCTTATTTCTTTCTTCCTCTTATGCTTTTTCTTCTTCTCAAAACTATACTTAGGATTTCGCGGAGAAAGAATTCATTCATTTGATCAGTGGTTCACATGGGGTATTTATATCCCTCTGTGTGTAGGGAGTAATGCATAACCACTCCCTAAATATCAGGGGAAGTGGGGGGGGATTAGAAGTTCCGCTATTATCTCATGAAGAATAGGTCAAATCTATTTTGAGGAAGGGGTCCCGACACTGGCTAATGTCGGAACACCCTATTTATAGGTCTTCCGATGTCAGGAGGGGGCCTCCCGATATTGGGAGGGGGCATCCTAGTAGGGGATACCACAAATCTTGAGTTGTGACAACTCAATGTTGAGTTGTGTTAAGAGGGACCACCCTAGACAAGGGGTCCCATCAGTGATGAAAAAGTCTTTTGGCTTGTTCTTGATTATGTCTTGATCAAAGATTTGATCATTGGGATGTATTTTTATTTAAATACTTATGTAAGTATTTTTCATATTTAAGAGTTAAAATTTTAACTCCAACAAATGCCCCTCAACAATGGATGTGCGCAACTTGTGCTTATCCTATTGTTGTTAATGTAGGGATTAGACCTAGGGTTGTAATGATTGCGGACCGCGGTGGAAACAATAACAAAAATTTCAATAGAACCAATACCCTACCCTGATCATATCAAATACAAGAGTTGCAACCATACTTAGAAAAACTAGAGATAGGAGATGAGGGCTACGACCTTTGTAGCGTATCCAACTGCCTATCAGAAGATCCATGCTAAGCTCTAAATCCTCCGGAACAAGCTTGGATGCCGAGATCCTTTGTCACGACCCGAAATTTGTCACGTGACGGCACTTAAATCACGTAACGTCTAAAGGCGTAACACAATTTAAGTAAGCCGAAAACCCAAAAATCTAAACCATCAAAAGTAGCAAGTGATAAGAACATTGTTAAAAACTTTTGGGAATCTCGAGTAAAAATCTTTAAAGCTCAGGTTTATTTTCTTAAAAATTTTGGCAGCACCTCCTTTGTAAAAACTAGCCTCGAAACGGGTACAACATAAAATATAAGTAAAGCGACATGTGAAATAAATAAAGCATCCCCAAACGGGAGCAAACCACGCCCAAAGGCGAAAACAACAACCACAAGCAGATATACGACACCGTAGCGAAGAAATAGACACTATAGAGTGAAAATAGAATAAAAGATAAGACTGCATAATAAAAGCCGGCTCACACGAGCACGACATCCAGAGTCACAAAATAATATACAATATCGTCCTCACATCTCGTCTCTAAGTCAATACATGAAGTAGTAGATGTAGAGTACTAAATACAATAGGATATACAAAGAACATCATCGGATAACCGCAAAACCCATCTATAGCAAAATGGCTCACAGCCAGCCGTAGCGGTATCCGCTGCAAAAGATATAATAAGAAGAAGCCCTGCCGCGACTACTCTGAGGGGAAACCTGCAAAACACTGTGGCACAACGGGGGTGAGTTGCCAACTCGTGAATAGTAAATAACATCATGCAGGTAATCGCAGGTATGCACGTACTGCGATAGTCTATCACATGCAAACTCATGGTGGACGCATCGAAATATCATATCAAGAGAAACCAGGTTTTCAAAACAATACATAATTTCTTGAAATGTCCCCGCGGTTCTCAAATCTATAAATCACATGAAATCCATATCTCAATGCGTAAAACCCTGAAATCTCATGTATGCAACATAAAACAGTATTATGAGCATATTAAGGAAAAACCGCTATTCAAATGTATCAAGTTATTAAATATATCATGCGGTTTCCAATTTCTCCAAAATCCAACGCAACATCATACAAAGGTGAACATGTAGCTATAGCAAGGT
Source organism: Agapanthus africanus (assembly GCA_030015575.1). Classification (NCBI taxonomy): domain Eukaryota; kingdom Viridiplantae; phylum Streptophyta; class Magnoliopsida; order Asparagales; family Amaryllidaceae; genus Agapanthus; species Agapanthus africanus. The sequence continues at coordinate 82,046,840 of JASDDO010000031.1, read as the reverse complement.
ATATGTGTAAGCATGTAGATATAGCAAGGTATATGTGTAAGCATGTAGGTATGCATGTATGCTAAATTTCATATGCACAATGGAATAAGAATCAATGTCTCAATGTCAATAACCGATACAATATCACATATGTATATATGTTGTGCGTGTTATGGCAATTACCGACGGTGTGTGTAGCATACAATTAGTGCTCGTGCAACAGAAACCGTCAGTGACAGTGTTGTGTCTCATTAATACTATGTCCGTATGCAACAGGAGAATGAGGTATGCAAAAATGGTACACATACACAATCAATGCACATATACTTATAACTAATAGTCATATCATTGAATCTAGCCCAGACGCATAATGCCATACGGGCGATTTCCCCATAGATGTTAAATCTACTCATAGATGATCTTGAGCTAAGTAAAGCCAACCACTTGCTTTCCTTTCTTCGCGGCGTCCGAAGTCCCCGCCTGCGATCCTAAAATCATACAACAACATAACAAGTGAACATTAGAAATCGACCAATAACACGTACAAACTACGTTTGACCGACGCACCAACTCCAAACAAACTCTCAAGTGTCCGCCTAGTGGCTAACGTGCGTAGCTACACCAGATCACGAACCGTGTCGGATAACGTAACGCGCGTAGTCGAAACACTAAAAAAAAGTAAAGGGATCCCAGATTATGTATACTGTCAAAACATAAAAATCAAGCAGTACCAAACACTCTAGAACAACTGCAGAAAGCTACCCTACAAACCACAAGCCCCAACTCCCCCAAAAACCCGAGGTCGCCGGATTTTCCCTTATTGTCGCCGGCCAAAACCGATCAGGTGGGGTTCGTGCTTCAGGTGTACACTCTGGGTCACTAGTACATCACTACTACATTGCTAGATTTTCCAGTATACACTCGGGGTCACAGCAGATCACAGAGACTCCATAATGACACTAAAAATACGATATGTACACAAACTATACCTTTAGTGTTCTAAACAACAACTACAAGGCAACACAACAATAAAAACACCTATTCAACAGTTTAAAGGTTATACATATCCACACTTGCTCAAAAGATCCTAGCTTTTCATGCTCCAAGTGATCCTAGTGGCTAAAACATGACTTGAGAAGTGTTTTAGTGGTGTTAAATGAAGGTTTGCTTGGTTTTGTGAAGAAAAGGCGAAGGTTTCAGTTGAGGGAAGAGAAGAAGAGGAATAATTGATAATGAGATAAGAATGAGGGAGTAACGTGAGATAAGGATGAGAGGGTGGGTGTAGGGTGTTTCTAGGCACGCGCACAAGGGTCTACGAGGCATCAACCATGCCCGATTAAAAAATTAGCCGTGACGAACAACCCGAAGCCGGATCTTTAAACTAGAGATTAGGCGAAAACGAACATGTTAAACACTTTAACACTAAGTGAGAGGGATTACAACCTTTGTAGATCTGATCCTTCACTTCTTAAGCTCCGTGTTGAGGTCCCTTCGCTGCGATCATCGTGTTCTGGACTCTCGAGAGGTTCCACGAAGAGAAAGATGCAGTCTTGCTTCCGATCTTCGATACAAAGATGATCTACCTTGAAGTTTCGTTAACACAAGCTAACACTCATAATATGAAGTGAACACCCTCATCTAAATGGCAAGGATAGATGAGAATGATGAAGTAGGATTTTTGCTCTCAATTATAATCTTTTTCTCACTCACTTTCATCACAAAAGAAAGCTTTTTCAAGAGAAAACTCAAGGAAGAAGAAGATGAATGAAGATGATAACTTAATCCTTTTGTGATGAACAATGAATTATTGTAGTGGTTACAAATCTAACCAAGGGTTAAGCATGAATTAGTTAACCCTTGTAGAGAGTTTACTAGAGTTAATGGTTTGGATTGGGTTAACATAATATCTCACAAAAATATCAAGCAACCACAAAGTCAAAGCTTCATGAAGCTTCATGCAAAAGCTAACCCTAATCCAAACCCTAACCAAGTTTAAATCCTAAACCATTGTTAAATTTGTAACCCTAACATGTTACAATATTATATATCACATATACAATATATTTTGTAACAATAGAAAATAATACAATTAACATATATCGCATATATATCAATGTATTATCCCGTGAGAAAATGAAACTTTTAGTGAGCTAATATTAGTTAATGTAATTTAATATATCATATATATTATTATACATTAAATTATCGAATCAACACTTGATCCGACAATCCGGCTATATCGCATATAACCGACTAATACGATGACCCGGCTATATCGCATATAACCGACTAATACGATGACCCGGCAGTAGGTGATGATCATATCAAACACCCACAAGCTGCAAGCGGTCAGCTAAACGTAACAGCCACCCAGGTATTGAGCGCTCAGAAGATCAACAAGCAAGCCTGTACATTCTCCTGTGAATCCAATCAGTAACACTCCCGTACAGTCCGGTCTCGTCGTCTGATATGTCGCATATCTCGCCTAGGGGTGGTAAACGTCAGACCCCGGTAGCTCGATAAGTCGTGTCGATATGAGGTCTATAACAGTTCGAGAAACTACTGATAACACTTACCAGTAAATCTCAGCAACCCTGGCCAGGGATTTCCGGTTATAGCCAATCGAACACACCACAACATCAACTCCCTATACCGGGAGAGACGAATCCCCTCCTATCGCTCATTGCCTCCATGTGATTCGGGACTGTACCCAAAAGCCACCTTTTTGCACGCCCTCTTAGACGTGGTATGATGGAAATCAAAGCACAGTGGGAATCACACAAGACTCTATGACGATCTCGGGTCAACAGACTACTCTGTACCAGTATCACCGGAGAACTGCCATATGACGTGATGTATAATACCATCTGGGAGTTCTCGGCGAGTCCGTCCAGTGTACCCAGTCTCCACCGAGCACCTGCAGACCATCCTTGATGTCAAACACCGATGGATATGGGAACATCCATCGCCCATCATATGGGTCAAGATGCGTATACGCTAGTCTACTCTGGTGTATCGATGCCCTGTCTCGATACACCCTCGACTAGAAACAGTTATAGGATGTACTCGTCGACTACCGTGGCCCCACTAGTATGATCTCATCATAGTCCCAGTAGTCGAGTACATATCCTAAGGGCTTTATCAACATGTAACATAAAGACAATTTGAGTACATGTTAAGATAAAGTACAACCAGATAACATACTATCATGTCGAGCAAGAAAGTCCTACCTATACATGTCCTAGCATCCACTATAATATACATCGTATGTACAGTAATGGCCTCTAGGGCATATATATAACTAACAATCTCCCACTTGCACTAGGGCCATCTGTTGTGGTATCACATACCCAACAATTAGTTGCGGTTGAAGTATCTCATACTCAACCATCCCATAAAAGTCTCTACTGGGAAAAAGGCCTTTGTGAGTGGATCCGCGCTGTTGTCCTCTGTGTCTACTCTCCTAACCTCGATCTCCCTGGAGACCAACCATCTCCATGATCAGGTGATACTGCCTAAGAATTATATCTGGATTTCTGATGGGACGGGGGTTCCTAGGCTAAAGCCACAACTCCATTGTCACACAATGGTAGGAACAAAGTTCATCTCATGAACCTATATATATCCAGACTGCCTCTTTGGTAGCATCCTTGGTAACGATGTATCTTGCCTTTAATCGTCTAGTATGTCACGGTATCTATCATGGAACTCTTACAATATACCGTCCCTCCACTGAGGGTAAAGACAATGCCTGCGATTGACATTCAGTCATCTTTATCACCCTGTAACCTTTCCAGTGTTTCTCCCCAGGATCAATTGATACAATCTCACTACAACTAGTCAGTATCCTAACATCCAATTAGATCTATCTCATAGATCCAAAACCCAGGATTTAGGAGGTATCTCTTTGATCCTACATGGAGAATCCTTGTGATAAGCGGAGATTGACCGAGCGTAGCATAGGAAACTCCTTCCCTATCAAGAGTATGCCATCCACGTACTCTACGAGGATCACCACCATACTCCCTACTACCTTTTTGTATATACAAGGTTCATCTACCATTTTGATGAAGTCAAATTCTTTGACTACCACATCAAAACAGATGTTCCAACTCCGCGATGCCTGTTTTATCACATAAAACATCTTGCACACGTTTCCACTGCTCCCACTGTCTACGAAGCCCTCTGGCTGTGTACTTATAGACGCTCTCTTCCAAATCATCTTTTAGAAAAGCAGTCATGACACCCAACCGCCAGATATCGTAGTCATAGTATGTAGCCGTGGCAAGTAGGATCTGGATGGACTTAAGCATAGCTTTGAAAGTCTCAACTTTTCCATGTACACCAAGTAATCTTCTCAAGATATACTTGCTCCTGATGGGGATTTAACCCTTCAGATAAAGCAACCAAAGTCCATACTTTGTTGGTGTATAAGGATTCCATCTCAGATCGATAAACATCCAGCCATTCTTACAGAGTCCCACTCCTGATGGCCAGCTCGAAACTAGTTGGGTCATCATCTCATGATGCAATCCTCGCTCCCACTGTCATAGAGAAAACCGAAGTATCTCTCAGGTGGGTGAATAACCCTATTAGATCGGCGGAGAGGCTGAGGTTCGTTGGAAACTATTGAATCCTTTGGTTCTACCATATCATCTGCTGTAGTTTGTATAGCTGGAACCATTCCAGTTCTACATAACAGACCTTGCCTCGAGCTTGTCCGGATTTTTGCTTTTAGACATAGGCCGGACAACCCCAAATCTTAACAAACTTAAGATATGGGCTCTTCCCTTTCCATATCATATATGAAGTGGTAGGCAACTGATTTGATTTGAACCCTATTCAATAGGTATGCAGCTTCTCAAGCGCATAACACCCAAAAGGAAATAGGAAACTCAGTAGTACTCATCATAGAGCACACCATATCACATAGGGTGTGATTGCTCCGCCCCGATACACCGACGTGCTGTGGTGTATACGGAGGAGTGATGCTGAGAGAGAATCTCATTCTCCTTTAGAATAATCCAGGATCTCCGTGCTCAAGTATTCTTCTCCTTAATCTCATCAAAGGACATAATACTTATACCCGTTTTGGTTCTCTACTTCTAACTTATATTCTGGGAATATCTCAAAAGCTTCGGACTTATGTTTCAACAGGAGCACATGTCTGAATCTTGAGATATTATCAGAGAATGTAATGAAGTACAAAGAACCGGTCTTGGCATGTGTAGACATGGGACTTTCATACATCAGCATGTATCAATCCCAAGAGTTCACTAACTCTTTCTCTGTTTCCAATAAAAAGAGCTATGGTCATCTTATCTTTGTGACATGACCGGCAAGTTTCACAAGATGTAAATTCAAACAAATTTAAATATGCATCTTAATGTAACTTCAGCTAGTCGGGTCGCATTGATATGACCTAGTCTACAATGCCTCAAGAAGGATTTGTTCATTTCTGAACTCTTCCTCTTGTGTGTGTTCTATACGTTTAGGAACTGTGGTTTGATTTAGAACGTTTATGCTTTTACATAACGTGCCTGAACCAATCAACACTTGATATAGGAAATGTTCAAAATATTATCCAACAATACATAATTATATCCTTGTTTACTAATAAAGAGATTGATATGATATTGTATATCAGGTTCGGTATCTAATAACATTCGTTCAGAATCAATGTATTCTGGTAATACAGGGTGATAGTGACCAACAGACTTGGCTGCAACACTTGCACTGTTTCTATCTCATGAAACTTATCACCCGTTCTCAGTTCTCTACCTATCTGTAGCCCATGTAACAGATTACATATGCGGGATCCTGATCCGGTATCTCATACCCAGGACGTAAAGGATACTGAGAAACAGTTTTTCTGTAATGAACATACCCGAAGAAGATGCATCAGCATGCACTTTCTTCGTTTGGGCGGCACGAGAAATCTGGTATTCCCTAATTTTCTGCTCTGTCTTATAACAATTATAAGTTGGAGCGGGACCAACGTTCCCCAGCTCAGTATAACAAGCAGGCTCGTTCAATATATCCGTATTATTATCTTGATTAAGGCGTGATATGGTCGCTACCTGGAGAGAGAGAGAAGAAAACACTCAGCGTATGCTCTTGCAAGATTAGATTGGTTATCTAATATATCTAATCAGGATGTCTCCCACTGTTTTAATCAAATCTTCCTTCAAACCCTAAAAGGAAAGACTAGCCGGGATTAATTACATGCTAAAAGTTCGCCAATCTTTCAGCCAGGCCAGTCCCGGTACTTTGAGGGAGGTCCCCCGTGCATTCGCACGAACCTAATTAAAGTAAACCTCGTTTTCCCAGAGGCGTAACCCCGTTAACACCTTTCTAGACACCTACTTGATCGGCTAATTGTAATAGATGAGAATGTTCATCGCGGAGCCAGGAGTAGTTCTAACCATTATTGATCCAATACTTTTGTATTGTGACAATAATTGGGCTATGGCGTTGGCCAAAGAGCCCAGGTCCCATCAGAAGTCCAGACACATCCTGAGGCGATATCATGTGATCCGAGAGATGGTTGATCGCCGCGAGATCGAGATTAAGAGAGTAGACACAAAGAACAACGCTGCGGATCCATTCACCAAGGCCCTCCCTCAGCCGCAGCATGAGCGACTTTTTGAGATGTTGGGTATGAGATACGCCAATAACTGGCCTTAGTGCAAGTGGGAGATTGTTGGATATATGTATGCCCTAGAGGCCATTATGAGATAGTGTATGTACTGATGTGTATATATATGTATATTCAGAGGACAGTCTTGCTCGACGTGATAGTATGCTATCTGGTTTCACTTTATCTTATGTTCACTTGATCATGTTTATATTCATTTGGTACATGTTGAGAAAGCCCTAAGGATATTGGCTTGACTACTGGGATTATGATGCAGATCATACTAGTGGGACATCTGTAGTTTATAAGCATATCCTTGAAATGTTCCTAGTCGTAGGTATATCGAGACAGGGCATCGATATTCCAGTGTAGACTAGCGTATACCATTCTTGTTCCATATGATGGGCGATGGATTATCCCATATCCGTATGGTGTGATGACACCAAAGATAGTATACGGGTGCTCAGTGAGACTGGGTACACTGAACGGACTCACCGAGAACTCCTATATTGTATTATATCATACGTCGGATAGCAGTTCTCAGGTGACACTGGTACAGGTTAGTCTGTAGACCCGAGATCGTCATAGAGTCTTGTGTGTCCTCCCACTGTACTTTGATCTCCACCCTACTACGGCTCTACTGACTTGTACAAACAGGTGGATTTTGGGTATAGTCCCGAGGCATATGGAGGCAGTGAGCGATAGGAGGGGTTTCGTCACTCCCGGTATTGGGGGTTGATGTTGTGCTGTGCACGATTGGCTATAACGGGAAGTCCCTGGACAGGGCTGCTGAGATATTACTGATAAGTGTTATCAATAAGTTTCTCGATCTGTTATAGACCATATACCGGCATGACTTTTTGAGTTATTGGGGTCGATGATTCCATCTCTAGACTCGATATGCAGCATATCTGACGAAGAGAACGGACTGTACGGTAAGTGTTTCCAGTTGGATTGACAGGAGTTTTGACAGGTTAGCTTGTTCTTCTTCGCTCAATACCCGGGTGGCCGTTACGTTTAGCTGACTGCTTGCGGCTTGTAGATGTTTGATATGATCATCACCTACTACTGGCGTATTGACGAGTCTTAGAGTCCCTCATAGAAGTTTCTCGGCTCAGGCGGAACGAAGTGGTGCGCATATGAGATATGTGCGGAAGCTCGATTAAATACGAGTATGTGATACTGTATTTTAATCTGGCGTTTTATACTAGTCGGGTCGTATGAGATATGACCGGTTTATTAAATCAAGTGTTGATTTAATATTGACTTTTATCTCATTTATTTAAACCCTTTTCTTTTAATGGATGCATGCATGTATATGTACATGATGATGTGCATACACACATACATACATGCAAATGTATCATGGTTGATGATACAAGTTAGATGGCAATATAAGAATCACATGGTAAATAAATATATATATATGGATATTTTTGAATAAAGTTAAAGATAAAGGAAAATAGAAAATGACTCATTTCTTTTTCCATGACTCATTTCTTCTACACTTTTCCATGATTGACTTTGAATCAACCATGGTTTATTTTTCTTTTGCCTTTAACTCAAGAAGAAAATATCTAGATATTATTTATTAACTATGGTTATTCTTTTGATATTTATCTCTCTATCTTATTTTCTTTTTGCATTATTCATTCCAAAAGAAAATATCAAGCCATCTTCTTCTTCCTCTCTCTAGCTCTCTCTTGAGTTCTATTTTGAGTTAGATAAAATAAAAGAAAGGGTATTAAGAGAGATTAGCAACCACTACATCATCCTACACAATCCTTGCTACTTTGTGTAGGGTGTTTTGCTTCAAGGTTTTCAAAGATCAAGTGAAGCAACAAGCTTTGGGCAAAGGACTTCGGGTGGATCGTCGTGGACTTGGAGGCGATCTAGCGAACCGTTCCAAACAAAAGAAGATCCAAGGAGCCATCCTAGGAGGTCTACAAAGGTTGTAGTCTCTCCACTTAGTGTAAATTAATCTTTTAGATATGGTACTTTTAATTGTTACTTCATAATTCTAGTTCGATTCCAAGTTTAGTTTACTTAACACCTCAAAAATTTAAAGTTATGGCATGTGTGATACTTCCAAACCCTAAACGAGGTGTTATGGAAACCCTACAGTTACTTCATTTGAAGTGTAAGTAAACCACTTCATTTTAAGTGATACTTTAGGTGGGGTCCACATCATAGTGTGGGTGGGATAACTTTGGTGGGGTCCACACCACTTCACAAGATGTGTAGGTGGGACCTTTAGGTAGGGTCCACACCCCCTGCATAGAAACAAAAATCTTTTAGGGAGGCTTATATAGAGTCTCCCAAAAGACTGAGAGGGGGTTCCGAAGCATCCGGGAGGTCTATTTTGGGCCTCTCGATGGCCGCTTCTTGCCATATCAGGAAATTTTGTTATAGAGTTTTCTGAAATGAAACTCATTTATTTGAGTTTATGCACCTATTGAGAATGTGTGATTCCATTCTCAATAGTTTGTGCAGTATGAACATATGAGTTTGTGTTCAAGGGTAAAAACATAGCTTTGAGGCCATGTTTCTGTGATGAGTACAATCAGGAAACTTTGTTATAGAGTTTTCTGAAATGAAACTCATTTATTTGAGTTTTATGCACCTATTGAGAATGTGTGATTCCATTCTCAATAGTTTGTGCAGTATGAACATATGAGTTTGTGTTCAAGGGTAAAAACATAGCTTTGGGACCATGTTTATGTGATGAGTACAATGCTTTTGGCACTGTATTCATTGAAACATACATACTTTGTATATATGATAAATGAATAGAATATTCCCATTTACAAGTGGGTTGAGATTAGGGCTTTCCCATTCATAAAGGCCCTGAAGACATAATTTTCATGTCTCAGAACATGAATAGAGTATTCCATTCATATATGTCCATTATAGACATATGTCTGTCTGAAAAGTGAATAGGATTTTCCTATTCATATGTCTGAAGACATGATTTCATGTCTTATGAATAAGATTTTCTTATTCATAGATATTTTGAGAACATTTTTTACATGTCTCAGAAATGAATAGAATTTTCCTATTCATAAATGTTTTAGACACGTTTTTGTGTCTCTAAGTGAATAGAATATTCTATTCACTTATATCTGAACAAGAAGGACATATGGTTTTCATGCATGTCCTTCTAGAAATATGTTTATCTATTTCTGTTTATATGTTAGGAAATAGAATGGCCTATTTCAGAAATATGAAGAACACGAGGTGGCCCATGCTCCAAGTTCTATTCATATTGGTCAAGAACACATTTGTGTTCTAAGTCTTCTTCTTCATGAAGGAGGTCATGGCCATGGCTTCCAAGGAGCTCGGCTGGGGTTGAAAACTTGTATAAGTTTTCATAGACATCGTTTTGACCAGAGAGAGATAGCGGGGAGAGACAAAGAGCGGAGAGAGGAGGAATGGGGTATCCCATTCCTATATTTCACCTTCTTATTTCTTTCTTCCTCTTATGCTGTTTCTTCTTTTCAAAACTATACTTAGGATTTCGCGGAGAAAGAATTCGATCATTTGATCAGTGGTTCACATGGGGTATTTATATCCCTCTGTGTGTGGGGAGTAATGCATAACCACTCCCTAAATATCAGGGGAAGTGGGGGGGGATTAGAAGTTCCGCTATTATCTCATGAAGAATAGGTCAAATCTATTTTGAGGAAGGGGTACCGACACTGGCTAATGTCGGAACACCCTATTTATAGGTCTTCCGATGTCAGGAGGGGGCCTCCCGATATTGGGAGGGGGAATCCTAGTAGGGGATACCCCAAATCTTTAGTTGTGACAACTCAATGTTGAGTTGTGTTAAGAGGGACCACCCTAGACAAGGGGTCCCATCAGTGATGAAAAAGTCTTTTGGCTTGTTCTTGATTATGTCTTGATCAAAGATTTGATCATTGGGATGTATTTTTGTTTAAATACTTATATAAGTATTTTTTCATATTTAAGAGTTAAAATTTTAACTCCAACAAATGCCCCTCAACAATGGATGTGCGCAACTTGTGCTTATCCTATTGTTGTTAATGTAGGGATTAGACCTAGGGTCGTAATGATTGCGGACCGCGGCGGAAACAATAACAAAAATTTCAATAGAACCAATACCCTACCCAGATCATATCAAATACAAGAGTTGCAACCATACATAGAAAAACTAGAGATAGGAGATGAGGGCTACAACCTTTGTAGCGTATCCGATTGCCTATCGGAAGATCCATGCTAAGCTCTAAATCCTCCGGAACAAGCTTGGATGCCGAGATCCTTTGTCACGACCCGAAATTTGGCACGTGACGGCACTTAAATCACGTAACGTCTAAAGGCGTAACGCAATTTAAGTAAGCCGAAAACCCAGAAATCTAAACCATCAAAAGTAGCAAGTGATAAGAACATTGTTAAAAACTTTTGGGAATCTCGAGTAAAAATCTTTAAAGCTCAGGTTTATTCTCTTAAAAATTTTGGCAGTTCCTCCTTTGTAGAAACTAGCCCCGAAACGGGTACAACATAAAATATAAGTAAAGCGACATGTGAAATAAATAAAGCATCCCCAAACGGGAGCAAACCACGCCCAAAGGCGAAAACAACAACCACAAGCAGATATTCGACGCCGTAGCGAAGAAATAGACACTATAGAGTGAAAACAGAATAAAAGATAAGACTGCATAATAAAAGCCGGCTCACACGAGCACGACATCCAGAGTCACAAAATAATATACAATATCGTCCTCACATATCGTCTCTAAGTCAATACATGAAGTAGTAGATGTAGAGTACTAAATACAATAAGATATACAAAGAACATCATCGGATAACCGCAAAACCCATCTATAGCAAAATGGCTCACAGCCAGCCGTAGCGGTATCCGCTGCAAAAGATACAATAAGAAGAAGCCCTGCCGCGACTACTCTGAGGGGCAACCTGCAAAACACTGTGGCACAACGGGGGTGAGTTGCCAACTCGTGAATAGTAAATAACATCATGCAGGTAATCGCAGGTATGCACGTACTGCGATAGTCTATCACATGCATACTGATAGCATCAATGGCAATATGTATAAGCAACAGTCATGAAAGGTATTCTATTAGGTACTACTAATACATGAAGCAATGCATATCAAATGAATGCTGAGTATGGGATAAAACATATCATCATCAATGAATCATCATCGTGGAAAAACCAGTGTCCATCAACGACACTCCAAATCCCAATATCTCAGGCGCCGTCACTTTGATCGGCTCTCATATCCTGTAAGTCTCATGGATCCTGAGTGTCCAACATTGACACTCGAAAACATCGTGAAAACTAGTGTCCATCATCGACACGTAAATCCACATATCATGGTCTCCGTATGCGGGATCGGCCCGCGGGCTCCGGCAGAACGGGTCGTCCCATATCCATCTCATAACTCCGGTCGGTATCCTCCAGGTATCCGCCGAGTCCAAATACTATCACCGGTAGGTAGTATTCCCTCTGCCAGGCTCATCGGCTAATCCATCGACATACCTTTCTTGCCCCGGGGTACCATACCGGGTCCACCATGTACCCGCAAATGGCCTCGTCCACTCCTCGCATCGGGTTTCGAACACAAGTCTCATAACCGAGAAAACTCATGGTGGACGCATCGAAATATCATATCAAGAGAAACCAGGTTTTCAAAACAATACATAATTTCTTGAAATATCCCCGCGGTTCTCAAATCTATAAATCACATGAAATCCATATCTCAATGCATAAAACCATGAAATCTCATGTATGCAACATAAAACAGTATTATGAGCATATTAAGGAAAAACCGCTATTCAAATGTATCAAGTTATTAAATATATCATGCGGTTTCCAATTTCTCCAAAATCCAACGCAACATCATACAAAGGTGAACATGTAGCTATAGCAAGGTATATGTGTAAGCATGTAGATATAGCAAGGTATATGTGTAAGCATGTAGGTATGCATGTATGCTAAATTTCATATGCACAATGGAATAAGAATCAATGTCTCAATGTCAATAACCGATACAATATCACATATGTATATATGTTGTGCGTGTTATGGCAATTACCGACGGTGTGTGTGTAGCATACAATTAGTGCTCGTGCAACAGAAACCGTCAGTGACAGTGTTGTGTCTCATTAATACTATGTCCGTATGCAACAGGAGAATGAGGTATGCAAAAATGGTACACATACACAATCAATGCACATATACTTATAACTAATAGTCATATCATTGAATCTAGCCCAGACGCATAATGCCATACGGGCGATTCCCCCATAGATGTTAAATCTACTCACAGATGATCTTGAGCTAAGTAAAGCCAACCACTTGCTTTCCTTTCTTCGCGGCGTCCGAAGTCCCCGCCTGCGATCCTAAAATCATACAACAACATAACAAGTGAACATTAGAAATCGACCAATAACACATACAAACTACGTTTGACCGACGCACCAACTCCAAACAAACTCTCAAGTGTCCGCCTAGTGGCTAACGTGCGTAGCTACACCAGATCACGAACCGTGTCGGATAACGTAACGCGCGTAGTCGAAACACTAAAAACAAGTAAAGTGATCCCAGATTATGTATACCGTCAAAACATAAAAATCAAGCAGTACCAAATACTCTAGAACAACTGCAGAAAGCTACCCTACAAACCACAAGCCCCAACTCCCCCAAAAACCCGAGGTCGCCGGATTTTCCCTTATTGTCGCCGGCCAAAACCGATCAGGTGGGGTTCGTGCTTCAGGTGTACACTCTGGGTCACTAGTACATCACTACTACATTGCTAGATTTTCCAGTATACACTCGGGGTCACAGCAGATCACAGAGACTCCATAATGACACTAAAAATACGATATGTACACAAACTATACCTTTAGTGTTCTAAACAACAACTACAAGGAAACAACAATAAAAACACCTATTCAACAGTTTAAAGGTTATACATATCCACACTTGCTCAAAAGATCCTAGATTTTCATGCTCCAAGTGATCCTAGTGGCTAAAACATGACTTGAGAAGTGTTTTAGTGGTGTTAAATGAAGGTTTGCTTGGTTTTTTGAAGAAAAGGCGAAGGTTTCAGTTGAGGGAAGAGAAGAAGAGGAATAATTGATAATGAGATAAGAAGAAGAAGATAACTTAATCCTTTTGTGATGAACAATGAATTATTGTAGTGGTTATAAATCTAACCAAGGGTTAAGCATGAAAGAGTTAACCCTTGTAGAGAGTTAACTAGAGTTAATGGTTTGAATTGGGTTAACATAATATCTCACAAAAATATCAAGCAACCACAAAGTCAAAGCTTCATGAAGCTTCATGCAAAAGTTAACCCTAATCCAAACCCTAACCAAGTTTAAATCCTAAACCATTGTTAAATTTGTAACCCTAACATGTTACAATATTATATATCACATATACAATATATTTTGTAACAATAGAAAATAATACAATTAACATATATCGCATATATATCAATGTATTATCCCGTGAGAAAATGAATCTTTTAGTGAGCTAATATTAGTTAATGTAATTTAATATATCATATATATTATTATACATTAAATTATCGAATCAACACTTGATCCGACAATCCGGCTATATCGCATATAACCGACTAATACGATGACCCGGCTATATCATATATACCCGGCCGATATCTCATATCGCGAGAATCAAATACGGTATCACATACCGCATTATCCTCGGTCCCGCACATATCACATATGTGCTCCTACTCCGTTTTGCCTGAGCCAAGAAACCTCTGTGTAGGACTCTAAAGAATCGTCAATACGCCGGCAGTAGGTGATGATCATATCAAACACTCACAAGCTGCAAGCGGTCAGCTAAACGTAACAGCCACCCAGGTATTGAGCGCTCAGAAGATCAACAAGCAAGCCTGTACATTCTCCTGTGAATCCAATCAGTAACACTCCCGTACAGTCCGGTCTCGTCGTCTGATATGTCGCATATCTCGCCTAGGGGTGGTAAACGTCAGACCCCGGTAGCTCGATAAGTCGTGTCGATATGAAGTCTATAACAGTTCGAGAAACTACTGATAACACTTACCAGTAAATCTCAGCAACCCTAGCCAGGGATTTCCGGTTATAGCCAATCGAACACAGCACAACATCAACTCCCTATACCGGGAGAGACGAATCCCCTCCTATCGCTCATTACCTCCATGTGATTCGGGACTGTACCCAAAAGCCACCTTTTTGCACGCCCTCTTGGACGTGGTATGATGGAAATCAAAGCACAGTGGGAATCACACAAGACTCTATGACGATCTCGGGTCAACAGACTACTCTGTACCAGTGTCACCGGAGAACTGCCATCTGACGTGATGTATAAAACCATCTCGGAGTTCTCGGCGAGTCCGTCTAGTGTACCCAGTCTCTACTGAGCAGCCGTACACCATCCTTGATGTCAAACACCGATGGATATGGGATCATCCATCGCCCATCATATCGGTCAAGTTGCGTATACGCTAGTCTACTCTGGTGTATCGATGCCCTGTCTCGATACACCCTCGACTAGGAACAGTTATAGGATGTACTCGTCGACTATCGTGTCCCCACTAGTATGATCTCATCATAGTCCCAGTAGTCGAGTACATATCCTAAGGGCTTTATCAACATGTAACATAGAGACAATTTGAGTACATGTTAAGATAAAGTACAACCAGATAGCATACTATCTTGTCGAGCAAGAAAGTCCTCCCTATACATGTCCTAGCATCCACTATAATATACATCGTATGTACAGTAATGGCCTCTAGGGCATATATATAACTAACAATCTCCCACTTGCACTAGGGCCATCTGTTGTGGTATCACATACCCAACAATTAGCTGCGGTTGAAGTATCTCATACTCAACCATCCCATAAAAGTCTCTACTGGGAAAAAGGCCTTTGTGAGTGGATCCGCGCTGTTGTCCTCTGTGTCTACTCTCCTAACCTCGATCTCCCTGGAGATCAACCATCTCCATGATCAGGTGATACTGCCTAAGAATTATATCTGGATTTCTGATGGGACGGGGGTTCCTCGGCTAAAGCCACAACTCCATTGTCACACAATGGTAGGAACGAAGTTCATCTCATGAACCTATATATATCCAGACTGCCTCTTTGGTAGCATCCTTGGTAACGATGTATCTTGCCTTTAATCGTCTAGTATGTCACGGTATCTATCTTGGAACTCTTCCAATATACCGTCCCTCCACTGAGGGTAAAGACAATGCCAGCGATTGACATTCAGTCATCCTTATCACCCTGGAACCTTTCCAGTGTTTCTCCCCAGGATCAATTGATACAATCTCACTACAACTAGTCAGTATCCTAACATCCAATTAGATCTATCTCATAGATCCAAAACCCAGGATTTAGGAGGTATCGCTTTGATCCTACATGGAGAATCTTTGTGATAAGCGGAGATTGACCGAGCGTAGCATAGGAAACTCCTTCCCTATCAAGAGTATGCCATCCACGTACTCTACGAGGATCACCACCATACTCCCTACTACCTTTTTGTATATACAAGGTTCATCTACCATTTTGATGAAGTCAAATTCTTTGACTACCACATCAAAACAGATGTTCCAACTCCGCGATGCCTGTTTTATCACATAAAACATCTTGCACACGTTTCCACTGCTCCCACTGTCTACGAAGCCCTCTGGCTGTGTACTTATAGACGCTCTCTTCCAAATCATCTTTTAGAAAAGCAGTCATGACACCCAACCGCCAGATATCGTTGTCATGGTATGTAGCCGTGGCATGTAGGATCTGGATGGACTTAAGCATAGCTTTGAAAGTCTCAACTTTTCCATGTACACCAAGTAATCTTCTCAAGATATACTTGCTCCTGATGGGGATTTAACCCTTCAGATAAAGCAACCAAAGTCCATACTTTGTTGGTGTATAAGGATTCCATCTCAGATCGATAAGCATCCAGCCATTCTTACAGAGTCCCACTCCTGATGGCCAGCTCGAAACTAGTTGGGTCATTATCTCATGATGCAATCCTCGCTCCCACCGTCATAGAGAAAACCGAAGTATCTCTCAGGTGGGTGAGGAACCCTACTAGATCGGCGGAGAGGCTGAGGTTCGTTGGAAACTATTGAATCCTTTGGTTCTACCAAATCATCTGCTGTGGTTTGTATAGCTGGAACCATTCCAGTTCTACATAACAGACCTTGCCTCGAGCTTGTCCGGATTTTTGCTTTTAGACATAGGCCGGACAACCCCAAATGTTAACAAACTTAAGATATGGGCTCTTCCCTTTCCATATCATATATGAAGTGGTAGGAAACTGATTTGATTTGAACCCTATTCAATAGGTATGCAGCTTCTCAAGCGCATAACACCCAAAAGGAAATAGGAAACTCAGTAGTACTCATCATAGAGCACACCATATCACATAGGGTGTGATTGCTCCGCCCCGATACACCGACGTGATGTGGTGTATACGGAGGAGTGATGCTGAGAGAGAATCTCATTCTCC
Organism: Agapanthus africanus; assembly: GCA_030015575.1. Lineage (NCBI taxonomy): Eukaryota > Viridiplantae > Streptophyta > Magnoliopsida > Asparagales > Amaryllidaceae > Agapanthus > Agapanthus africanus. The sequence goes on along the minus strand of JASDDO010000031.1, from coordinate 82,029,711 downwards.
TTTAGAATAATCCAGGATCTCCGTGCTCAAGTATTCTTCTCCTTAATCTCATCAAAGGACATAATACTTATACCCGTTTTGGTTCTCTACTTCTAACTTATATTCTGTGAATATCTCAAAAGCTTCGGACTTATGTTTCAACAGGAACACATGTCTGAATCCTGAGAGATTATCAGAGAATGTAATGAAGTACAAAGAACCGGTCTTGGCATGTGTAGACAGGGGACTTTCATACATCAGCATGTATCAATCCCAAGAGTTCACTAACTCTTTCTCTGTTTTCAATAAAAAGAGCTATGGTCATCTTATCTTTGTGACATGACCGGCAAGTTTCACAAGATGTAAATTCAAACAAATTTAAATATGCATCTTAATGTAACTTCAGCTAGTCGGGTCGCATTGATATGACCTAGTCTACAATGCCTCAAGAAGGATTTGTTCATTTCTGAACTCTTCCTCTTGCGTGTGTTCTATACGTTTAAGAACTGTGGTTTGATTTAGAACGTTTATGCTTTTAGATAACGTGCCTGAACCGATCAACACTTGATATAGGTGTTAGTTATATGTATGCCCTAGAGGCCATTACTGTACATTGGATGTATATTGTAGTGGATGCTGGGAAATATATAGGGAGGACTTTCTTGCTCGACATGATAGTATGCTATCTGGTTACTCTTTACCTTAACGTGTGCACTGATTGTCTCTCTGTTACATGTTGGTAAAGCCCTTAGGATGTGTACTTGACTACCTGGACTATGATGCGGATCATACTAGTGGGGACATGGTAGTCCATAAGTACATCCTTGAAAGTCCCTAGTCGTGGGTGTATCGAGACGGGGCATCGATATACCAGAGTAGACTAGCGTGTTCCTTCTCGACCCATACAGATGGGCGATGGATGATCCCATATCCATTGGTGTTTGACATCAGAGATGATATACGGGTGCTCAGTAGAGACTGGGTACACTGGACGGACTCGCCGAGAACTCCCAGATGGTATTATACCTCACGTCAGATGGCAGTTCTCTGGTGACACTGGTACAGAGTAGTCTGTTGACCCGAGATCGTCATAGAGTCTTGTGTGGTTCCTACTGTGCTTTGATTTCCATCTTACCACGTCCAAGAGGGCGTGCAAAACGGTGGTTTTTGGGTACAGTCCCGAGTCACATGGAGGCAATGAGCGATAGGAGGGGATTCGTCTCTCCCGGTATAGGGAGTTGATGTTGCGCTGTGTTCGATTGGCTATAACAGGAAATCCCTGGCCAGGGTTGCTGAGATATACTGGTAAGTGTTACCAGTAGTTTCTCGAAGTGTTATAGACCTCATATCGACACGACTTATCGAGCTATTGGGGTCTGACGTTTACCACCCCTAGGCGAGATATGCGACATATCAGACGATCAGACCGGACTGTACGGTAGTGTTACTGGTCGGATTCACTGGAGTGTGAGCGGGCTTGCTCGTCGATCTTCAGATCGCTCAATACCCGGGTGGCCGTTACGTTTAGCAGACCGCTTGCGGCTTGTGGGTGCTTGATATGATCATCATCTGCTGCCGGCGTATTGACGAGTCTTTAGAGTCCTACACAGAGGTTTCCTGGCTCAAGCGAAACGAAATAGGAGCGCATATGAGATATGTGCGGGACCGAGAATAATACGTGTATGTGATACCGTATTTCATTCTCGCGATCAATGTGTCGAATGGTTGTATGCGATATAACCTAGTTGTCGATTCAAGCGTTGATTCGATAAGCCGATACATTGTATACTAGTCGGTTGTGTGCGACATGACCGGATCATTGAATCAAGTGTTGATTTAATGATTTAATGCATATTTATATATTTGATATATTACTTTGCATTAACTAGTATCGGTTCACATTAAATGGATTTTCTCACTCGGGTGTGTGCATTACATATGCGATATGATTTTGTGCACTAGATTGTATCATGTTTGATGATACATACATTTTGGTTAAGTGTAAAGAATTAAACCATGGTTAAGTGGATAATTAGGGTTTTGTTTTTCTTATTAATTTATATATATACATTTATTCTTCTTGGAAAAGAAAAAGAGAATGAGAAAATGGTGGCATTCTTTTATTTATTCATGAAGCTTCATGAATACTTTGACCATTGCAACCATTTTTGTCTCATGCTTGACCTAACCATTCCACTAAACCATGATTTATTCTCTACACCTAACTATGGTTCAATTATGATAAGAATGAATTTCTTTTCTCATTTCTATGATGCTTATCATAATTAGCTCCTTCTTCTTCTTCATTTTTCAAGTGAAGAAAACCTTCACTTCATCAATGGTGAAGTGATAAAAAGAGTAAGAAATCCAAAACTAAAGTCTACCCACTTCCTATTTCTTCATCCTCTACCTCTTTCCAAGTAGTAGAGTGTGTTTTCTTCACAAGTTTCTTGACTTGGTGAAGTCGGAGCTTGATTTAGCGATGTCTCGACGTAGATCATCTTCGGCGTGGACATCGACAACCTAGCTCGCTTATTCTCCGATGAAGTCGACGCTAGAGCCCGGATTCTTCTTGGACAGCGAAGGCACTTCGTTGCGGAGCCGTGGAGGTGGAGCACCGGATCTACAAAGGTTGTATTTCCGTTAAACTCGTAGTTAAGTGTTAACTAGTTTTTTTTTCGCCTAGAAATCTAGTCTACGATCCGTAGTCGGGTCTCTCGGCACCGTTAAAATTTGAATTTGGCATGGTAGATGCCTTGTGAGACCTCACTAGGGTGCCTAGGAACCCTGCAGTGGTATCAGAGCCTAGCTAGAGCCTTAGGCGAAGTCCAGATGGAAATTGAAGTCCGAACGAACCCGAATCCCGATCACAATCATGCTCTCTGGACATTTTGTAAAATCGTGGATTTTTCCAAATTAAAAGGTGCTAAAAAATTCAGCAGGGATTTTTATGAAAAACTGTGAAAAACGAAGAGCTAACTCCGTCATAACGGCGCGGAACCGCGGCCTAATCCCACGTGGCGCGGAGGTTCCGCGGCGCTACTGTTGATTCTTTGATTTCTTTTTGCACAGTAATTCCCTTTTTAATATGCTGAGTTTTCTGGGATCTTTTAAAATATTTTCCAGAGTTCAATTTTCTGGAATTGTTTTGGGGATTCGGTATATCGATCGGAGTATCAAATTTTGTCTGTGTGGCTTTCCGGATAAATTTTAGAATATGTTAAAATGTTCGACCGGATATAAATACCCAATTTTTCCCCTGTCGGGAAATTTCCAAGTGTTGGATTTTTCCGTAGTTTAACGACGTTCTAAGTAGTGCAAGTAACGCGATGGACCCTCTAGAAGACAACAAACCTTAACTCGATTATGTGACCGTCTTGAACTGCCCTTTGAACCTTCGGGTTTGGGGCAGTACGGCATGCCACATGTGAGGCGTTGGCTTGACCCCTCTACGGCTGGACCGTTGGTACTGAGGCACGAACTGAATGTTGTTAGACTTATTTCATGTGTTGATCTGTATCGGGAAAACTTGGGTGTTCGATTGTTCGATCGAAAAGTTTAACATTTTCTGTTTATCTGGAATGGGATACAATAATTGGAATTCACAATAGTTATGTGATAACTGAATGAATGTTATAAATCTAGCGGTTTAGTCTCACTTGATCGGTTGCCACGGAATTTTGATGTGATCAAAAGTCCGTCGCAATCACGTAGCGTACGCGGATACTCGCCGGGTAAACTTAATAGACAGCCTCACTCCATAGCCCCGACCAAGTGACTATAGGAGAACCCCGTCGCCGAAAGCATCCGTTCGGGTGCTCGCGGCAGCGGTGTTCCGCCTTGGTGCACTTCGTTGACGGTATCAGGGGTGCGGCCGTCTACTGAAGTTTGCGACGAGTATTCGATCAGACTGTCGGGAATCTTGTTGAATTGCCCGACTTGATATTGAAAAGGGTTTTCGATTTTGAGACTAAAATGCGGGGTTTATAATTGTTAGGCATGCGATGTCTAAGTAATTCATTTGGTCAGGCATGCGATGTCTGAGGTGATTGCGGATTCCAACTGTTGTAGTTTTACACTTTCTTTTCTGTGACCGTAAGTGTAATATGTGATATCGCCGGTTTCGTTGCTATATGTCAACGACAATTGGGATGCGCATATTTACTTATGTTGATAACATGTGATGTTATGTGTTGCTGGATATGTTATATTGGATCGTCGTGTTTGAATAGCCGGGGGTTTTTATGTGAGATGAGTGTTTTTCATTTTCATTCATGTAAAAACATGTATGTAATATTCTTTTATTGGGGCGCTTCCAGGTTGCGGAAGTGGTCACCGATTGTATATTATTTACTTTTCTGCACTAGGATAGACCCAAGGAGGAGGGCACAAGTAACCGGGTTCTGGAGTCCAGTGGGAGGCCAACTCGAGGAGTCGAGTCCGGGTCTCCTAACTCTAGAATTGGTAGGGTTGCTTGCCGCTCTCGTAGGGGTCTAGGGGTGTGGGTTTGGCTATTCATCACGACCGTGGAATCCGTGTTTTATACTGGCTCGTATTGAAAACACGGACGTCCTAGTATATCCAATATTTCATATGTTTCTTCTGCTGCGATATCTGTGATATGATCATGTGATGTTCTGTGATAGATACAGTATATAGTATATATGATATATTATATAGACGTTACTTATGTTTTACACCCGCGTTAGCCCTGCCCCGCTCTGTCGTTAGTTACCTAACCTAACGGTGCACGAGGGGACATCGAGGTGAATGCGGATGGCATAAGTGTACGTCATATCTATCTGTGATGTTTAGGTATTTAAATGATGGGACTTCATTAATGTGATTAATGAAATAAAAGAAACCTAAGATGTTGTAGAATCGAATTTCAAAATAAAACAGGTAGCTACAGTTCTTGCTTTGCACAGCGGTATATATGATATATCCTGCACCTTATTCGATGAGGAAAGGACCGAGATCCCTTCACCGGGAGTGACTCCTTTAGCAATAACTGGCAGATGCTACACACTCGGTTTGTCTTTTGATTGCTTTTAAGTGTTTTTGCTTTGCACAGTGATATATATATGATATATCCCGCACCTCATTCGACGAGGAAAGGACCGACGATCCCTTCACCGGGAGTGACTCCTTTAGCAAAACTAGAAAAGCCTCAAAAGCACTCCATTTCAAAATCATTCGATCCTATAACGATATCAAGTTCATTACGCAATAGGTTTTCAGAAAAACCTGTCGTAGCCCTCCGTCATTTCAGATAAGTTGTATAAAGTATTCGTGCTGCATTTGTTGGCTTTCGTCAAGGTGCAGTGTGCGGTAGCTATATGCTGCTTATCTGCTAGCATACGATGCGATTGGATTAGGGTAGTCGTGCGGCTTTGTTGTCTTTCGTCAAGGGTCGTGCGGGTGGGTTTAATTCAATCAGGAAATGACGGGTTGAACTTGACTAGCGGTCTATGGTTTGTTGGCTTTCGTCAAGGTCATAGCACGTTAGGGGCAAAATATTATCGGGAATTTCAAGTGTTGAAATTTGCAATGAGATTGCATACCTTCTATGAGATAGTTGGATCCCGATACCCGCTGCGAGTAAGAGTTACTCCTGGGAGAGTTTTATACATTACAATTAGCCGATCAAGTAGGTGTCTAGAAAGGTGTCAACGGGGTTACGCCTCTGGGAAAACGAGGTTTTCATTAATTAGGTTCGTGCGAAAGCACGAGGGACCTCCCTCAAAGTACCGACACTGGCCTAGCTGAAAGATTGGCGAACTTGTAGTGTGTAATTAATCCCGGCTAGTCTTTCCTTTTAGGGTTTGAAGGAAGATTTGATAAAAAGCAGTAGGAGCCATCCTGATTAGATAAAATAATAACCAATCTATTCTTGTAAGAGCGCACGCTGAGTGTTTTCTTCTCTCTCTCTCCTGGTAGCGACCATATCATGCCTTAATCAAGATAATAAAACGGATTATTGACCGAACCCGCTTGTTATACTGAGCTGGGGAACGTTGGTCCCGCTCCAACTTATAATTCTTATAAGACAGAGCAGGAAATTGGGGAATACCAGATTTCCCGTGCCGCCCAAACGAAGAGAGTGCATGCTGATGCATCATCTTCGGGTGTGTTCATTATACAGAACTGTTTCTCAGTATCCTCCGCATCCTTGGTATATGATACCGGATCAGGATCCCAGATATGTAATCTGTTACATAGGGCTACAAAAGGGTAGAAAAACTGAGAACGGGTGATAAGTTTCATGGGCAGAAAACGGGACAAGTGTTGCAGCCAAGTCTGTCGGTCACTGTCACCCTGTATTACCAATACATTGATTCTGAATGAATGTTATTAGATACCGAACCTGATATACAAAATCATATCAGTCTCTTTATCAGTAAAGAAAGGATATAATTTTGTATTGTTGGATAATGTTTTGAACATTTCCTATATCAAAAGTTGATCGGTTCAGGCACGTTATCTAAAAGCATTGATGTTCTAAATCAAACTACAGTTCTTTGTATACAGAACACACACAAGAGGAAAAGTTCAGAAATGAACGAATTCTTCTTGAGGTATTGTAGACTAGGTCAGATCAATGCGACCCGACTGGCTAGAGTTACATAAAGATGCATATTTAAATTAGTTTGAACTTACATCTTGTGAAACTCGCCAGTCATGTCACAAAGATAAGATGACCATAGCTCCGTTTACTGGAAACAGAGAAAGAGTTAGTGAACTCTTGGGATGATACATGTTGATGTATGCAGGTCCCCAGTCTACAAATACCAGGACTGATTCTTTATACTTCATTACGTTTTCTGATGATCTCTTTAGATTCAGACATATGTTCCTGTTGAAACACAAGTCCGAACCTTTTGAAATATTCACAGAATATAAGTTAGAAGTAGAGAACCAAAATACGGGTATAAGTATTATGTCCTATGATGAGATCAGGGAGGAGAATACTTGTGCATGGAATTCCTAGACTATTCTAAAGGAGAATGAGATTCTCTCTCAGCATTACTCCTCCGTATACACCATTGCACGATGGTATGTCGGGGCGGAGCAGATACACCCTATTTAATATGGTGTGCTCTATGATGAGTACTACTGAGTTACCTTTTTCCTTAAAAGGGGTTATGCACTTGAGAAGTTTCATACCTATTGAACAGGGTTTCCATCAAATCAAAGCCTACCATTTCGTATGTGATATGGAAAGGGAAGAGCCCATATCTTAAGTTAGTTAAGATTTGGGGTTGTCTGGCCTATGTCTAAAAGCAAAATCCGGACAAGGTCGAGGCAAGGTCTGTAATGTACAACTGGAAAGGTTCCAGCTATACAACTTGCAGCCGATGATTTGATAAAACCAAAGGATTCAGTAGAAACCAACGAACCTCAGCCTCTCTGCCGATCTAGTAGGGTTCCTCACCCACCTGAGAGATACTTCTGTTTCTCTATGACAATGGGAGCGAGGATTACATCATGAGATGATGACCCAACTAGTTTCGAGCTGGCCATCAGGAGTGAGACTCTGTGAGAATGGCTGGATGTTTAATCGATCTGAGATGGAATCCTTATACACCAACAAAGTATGGACTTTAGTTGCTATATCTGAAAGGTTAAATCCCCATCAGGAGCAAGTATATCTTGAGAAGATTACTTGGTGTACATGGAAAAGTTGAGACTTTCAAAGCTAGACTTGTTAAAAGTTTTCGTCATCGACCAGGCGTGGATAATGATGAAACCTTTTCTAAGTAGCTATGCTTAAGTCCATCCAGATCCTACTTGCCACGGCTACATACCATGACTACGATATCTGGTGGTTGGGTGTCATGACTGCTTTTCTAAATGATGTTTTAGAAGAGTGCGTCTATAAGTACACAGCCAGAGGGCTTCGTAAACAGTGGGAGCAGCGGAAACGTGTGCAAGATGTTTTATCTGATAAAGCAGGCATCGCGGAGTTGGAACGTCTGTTTTGATGTGTATTGTCAAGGAAGTTGACATCATCAAAATGGTAGATGAACCTTGTATATACAAAAAGGTAGTAGGGAGTATGGTGGTGATCCTCGTAGAGTACGTGGATGACATACTCTTGATAAGAAAGGAGTTTCCTATGCTACGCTCGGTCAATCTCCGTTTATCATAATAATTCTCCATATAGGATCAAAGTGATACCTCCTTAATCCTGAGTTTTGGATCTATGAGATAGATTTAATTGGATGTTAGGATTCTCACTAGTTGTAGTGAGATAGTATCAAGTGATCCTGGGGAGAATCACTGGAAGTGTTCCAGGGTGATAAAGACGACTGAATGTCAGTCGCAGGCATTGTCTTTACCCTCAGTAAAGGGACGGTATGTTGGAAGAGTTCCAAGCTAGATACCGTGACATACTAGACGATGAAGGCAGGATACATCGCTACTTAAGATGCTACCAAAGAGGATGTTTGGGTGTATAATGGTTCATGAGATGAACTACATTCCTACCATTGTGAGACAATGGAGTTGTGGCTTATGCCAAGGAACGCCGGTCCCATCAGTGATCCAGACTTATTCTAAGGCAGTATCACCTGATCATGGAGATAGTTGATCTCCAGGTTGATCGAGGCAAGGAGAGCAGACTTAGAGGATAACGCAGCGGATCCACTCACGAAGGCCTATTCCCAGAGAGAGACTTTTATGGGATGGTTGAGTATGAGATACTACAACCACTGCTACAGATGGCCCTAGTGCAAGTGGGAGATTGTTAGTTATATGTATGCCCTAGAGGCCATTACTGTACATTGGATGTATATTGTAGTGGATGCTGGGACATATATAGGGAGGACTTTCTTGCTCGACATGATAGTATGCTATCTGGTTACTCTTTACCTTAACGTGTGCACTGATTGTCTCTCTGTTACATGTTGGTAAAGCCCTTAGGATGTGTACTTGACTACCTGGACTATGATGCGGATCATACTAGTGGGGACATGGTAGTCCATAAGTACATCCTTGAAAGTCCCTAGTCGTGGGTGTATCGAGACGGGGCATCGATATACTAGAGTAGACTAGCGTGTACCTTCTCGACCCATACAGATGGGCGATGGATGATCCCATATCCATTGGTGTTTGACATCAGAGATGATATACGGGTGCTCAGTAGAGACTGGGTACACTGGACGGACTCGCCGAGAACTCCCAGATGGTATTATACCTCACGTCAGATAGCAGTTCTTTGGTGACACTGGTACAGAGTAGTCTGTTGACCCGAGATCGTCATAGAGTCTTGTGTGGTTCCCACTGTTCTTTGATTTCCATCTTACCATGTCCAAGAGGGCGTGCAAAACGGTGGTTTTTGGGTATAGTCCCGAGTCACATGGAGGATATGAGCGATAGGAGGGGATTCGTCTCTCCCGGTATAGGGAGTTGATGTTGCGCTGTGTTCGATTGGCTATAACAGGAAATCCCTGGCCAGGGTTGCTGAGATATACTGGTAAGTGTTACCAGTAGTTTCTCAAAGTGTTATAGACCTCATATCGACACGACTTATCGAGCTATTGGGGTCTGACGTTTACCACCCCTAGGCGAGATATGCGACATATCAGACGATCAGACCGGACTGTACGGTAGTGTTACTGGTCGGATTCACTGGAGTGTGAGCGGGCTTGCTCGTCGATCTTCAGATCACTCAATACCCGGGTGGCCGTTACGTTTACAAACCGCTTGCGGCTTGTGGGTGCTTGATATGATCATCATCTGCTGTCGGCGTATTGACGAGTCTTTAGAGTCCTACACAGAGGTTTCCTGGCTCAAGCGAAACGAAATAGGAGCGCATATGAGATATGTGCGGGACCGAGAATAATGCGTGTATGTGATACCGTATTTCATTCTCGCGATCAATGTGTCGAATGGTTGTATGCGATATAACCTAGTTATCGATTCAAGCGTTGATTCGATAAGCCGATACATTGTATACTAGTCGGTTGTGTGCGACATGACCGTATCATTGAATCAAGTGTTGATTTAATGATTTAATGCATATTTATATATTTGATATATTACTTTGCATTAACTAGTATCGGTTCACTTTAAATGGATTTTCTCACTCGGGTGTGTGCATTACATATGCGATATGATTTTGTGCACTAGATTATATCATGTTTGATGATACATACATTTTGGTTAAGTGTAAAGAATTAAACCATGGTTAAGTGGATAATTAGGGTTTTGTTTTTCTTATTAATTGATATATATACATTTATTCTTCTTGGAAAAGAAAAGGAGAATGAGAAAATGGTGGCATTCTTTTATTTATTCATGAAGCTTCATGAATACTTTGACCATTGCAACCATTTTTGTCTCATGCTTGACCTAACCATTCCACTAAACCATGATTGATTCTCTACACCTAACTATGGTTCAATTATGATAAGAATGAATTTCTTTTCTCATTTCTATGATGCTTATCATAATTAGCTCCTTCTTCTTCTTCATTTTTCAAGTGAAGAAAACCTTCACTTCATCAATGGTGAAGTGATAAAAAGAGTGAGAAATCCAAAACTAAAGTCTACCCACTTCCTATTTCTTCATCCTCTACCTCTTGCCAAGTAGTAGAGTGTGTTTTCTTCACAAGTTTCTTGACTTGGTGAAGTCGGAGCTTGATTTAGCGATGCCTCGACGTAGATCATCTTCGGCGTGGACATCGACGACCTAGCTCGCTTATTCTCCGATGAAGTCGACGCTAGAGCCCGGATTCTTCTTGGACAGCGAAGGCACTTCGTTGCGGAGCCGTGGAGGTGGAGCACCGGATCTACAAAGGTTGTATTTCCGTTAAACTCGTAGTTAAGTGTTAACTAGTTTCTTTTTCGCCTAGAAATCTAGTCTACGATCCGTAGTCGGGTCTCTCGGCACCGTTAAAATTTGAATTTGGCATGGTAGATGCCTTGTGAGACCTCACTAGGGTGCCTAGGAACCCTGCAATAGGAAATGTTCAAAATATTATCAAACAATACAAAATTATATCCTTCTTTACTAATAAAGAGACTGATATGATGTTGTATATCAGGTTCGGTATCTAATAAAATTCGTTCAGAATCAATGTATTCTGGTAATACAGGGTGATAGTGACCAACAGACTTGGCTGCAACACTTGCACCGTTTCTATCTCATGAAACTTATCACCCGTTCTCAGTTCTCTACCTATCTGTAGCCCATGTAACAGATTACATATGCGGGATCCTGATCCGGTATCTCATACCCAGGACGTAAAGGATACTGAGAAACAGTTTTTCTATAATGAACATACCCGAAGAAGATGCATCAGCATGCACTTTCTTCGTTTGGGCGGCACGGGAAATCTGGTATTCCCCAATTTTCTGCTCTGTCTTATAACAATTATAAGTTGGAGCGGGACCAACGTTCCCCAACTCAGTATAACAAGCAGGTTTGGTCAATATATCCGTATTATTATCTTGATTAAGGCGTGATATGGTCGCTACCTGGAGAGAGAGAGAAAAAAACACTCAGCGTATGCTCTTGCAAGATTAGATTGATTATCTAATATATCTAATCAGGATGTCTCCCACTGTTTTAATCAAATCTTCCTTCAAACCCTAAAAGGAAAGACTAGCCGGGATTAATTACACGGGATAAGTTCGCCAATCTTTCAGCCAGGCCAGTGTCGGTACTTTGAGGGAGGTCCCCCGTGCTTTCGCACGAACCTAATTAAAGTAAACCTCGTTTTCCCATAGGCGTAACCCCGTTAACACCTTTCTAGACACCTACTTGATCGGCTAATTGTAATGTGTAAAACTCTCCCACGAGTAACTCTTACTCGCAGCGGGTATCGGGATCCAACTATCTCATAGAAGGTATGCAATCTCATTGCAAATTTCAACACTTGAATTTCCCAATAATATTTTACCCCTAGCGTCCTATGACCTTGACGGAGGCCAAACTACCCATAGTCCGCTAGTCAAGTTCAACCCGTCATTTCTTGATTGAATTAAACCCACCCGCACGACCCTTGACGGAGGCCAAACTACGCCGTACGAATACCCTAATCTAATCGCATCGTATGCTAGCAGATAAGCATTAGTTAGCTACCGTACACTACGCCTTTACGGAGGCCAAACTACCGCAGCACCAATACTGACTAGTACTTATCTGAAATGACGGAGGGCTACGACAGTTTTTTAAGAAAACCCTTTGCGTAATGAACTTGATATCGTTGTAGAATCGAGTGATTTTAAATGGAGTGTTTTTGAGGCTTTTCTAGTTTTGCTAAAGGGGTCACTCCCGGTGAAGGGATCGTCGGCCCTATCCTCATCGAATAAGGTGCAGGATATTTCACAAATATCACTATGCAAAGCAAAAACTATAGAAGCAATCAAAAGACAAACCGAGCTTGTAGCATCTGCTAGTTTCACTAAAGAGGTCACTCCCGGTGAAGGGATCTCGGCTCTTTCCTTATCGAATAAGGTGCTGGATGTTCTACAAGGAACACCGCTATGCAAAGTAAGAACTAGAGCTACCAGTTTTTAAACAAGTTTCTACAACATCTTTAGGTTTCTTTTATTTCATTAATCTCATTAATGAAGTCCCATTTTATTTTTCTTCACAAGCATCACATTTGAAACGAAATCTGCAATATAACATATATCTCATATATATAATATAAACATTCGTCTCAAGCAGTAATATGATCTCATCACAGAACATTGCAGCAGAAGAACATATATGAAATATTGGATATACTAGGATGTCCGTGTTTTCAATACGAGCCTGTATAAAACACGGATTCCACGGCCGCGATGAATAGCCAAACCCACATCCCTAGACCCCTATGAGAGCGGCAAACAACACTGCCAATTCTAGGGTTAGGAGACCCGGTCTCGATTCCTCGAGATGGTCTCCCACTGGACCTTAGAACCCGGTTACTTGTGCTCCCCGCCTTGGGTCTACCTAATGCAGAAAAGTAAATAATATACAATGGTGACAACATCCTCAGCCCGGAAGTGCCCCAATAAAAGAATATTACATACAAATGAATTTTACATGAATGAAAAAGAAAAAAACTCTCATCTCACATAAAACCCCCGGCTATTCAAAATGCGACGATCCAATATCACATATCACAGCAACATATAATATCTCATATCATCAACGTAAGCAAGTATGCGTATCCCGATTGTCGTTGATGTATATCAACGAAGCCGGCAATACACCACATACTATGCTTACGGTCACAAAAAATAAAGTGTAAATCTACAACAGTTGGAATCCGCAACCTCCTTAGATATCGCATGCCTAACCAAATGAATTTCTTAGACATCGCATTCCTAACAATTATAAACCCCGCATTTTAGTCTCATTTATCGAAAAATCTTTTCAATATCTAGTCGGGCAATTCAACAAGATTCTCGACATCCTGATCGAATGCTCATCGCAAACTTTAGTAGACGGCCGCACCCCCGGATGCCGTCGACGAAGTGCACTAAGGCGGAACACCGCTGCCGTGAGCACCCGAACGGATGCTTTTGGCGACGGGGTTCTCCTACAGTCACTTGGTCAGGGCTATGGGGCGTGGCTGTCTGTTAAGTTTACCCGGCGAGTATCCGCGTACGCTACGTGATTGCGACGGACTTTTGATCACATCAAAATTCCGTGGCAACCGATCATCTGAGACTGAACTGCTAGATTTATAACATTCAAATTAGTTATCTCAAAACTACCCGTGGATTCCAAATATTGTATCACCTTCCAGATAAATAGACAATGTTAAACTTTCCGATCGAATAATCAAACACCCAAGATTTTCCCAATATATCTCAACACTTGAAATCAGTTTAAAAACATCCATCACATGCCACAGTACCAATGGTCCAGCCGTAGAAGGGTCAAGCCAACGCCTCACATGTGGCACGCCGTACTGCCCTAAACCCTAAGGTTTATAGGCAGTTCAAGACGGTCACATAATCTAGTTAAGGTTTGTTGTCTTCTAGAGGGTCCACCGCGTTACTTGCACGACTTAGAACGTTCTTAAACTCAAGAAAAAATCCAACTTTTGAAAAAATTTCCGACAGAGGAAAAAGTGAGTTATTGATATCCGTTCGAACTTTTTAACAGTTTCTAAAAATTACCCGGACAAAACTAAACGAAGTTAAATTATCTGATCGAATCAATGAGTCCCCAATATAACCCTAGAAAACTCAACACTTGAGTGGAATTAAAAAATTCCCAGAAACAATTGCCAAGAAAGGACGTAAGAATAAATACAAGAAGTTACAGGGACTAATTCAAAATTTTGGCCGCGGAACCGCCGCCAAACCCTTGGTTTGGCCACGGTTCTGCAGTCAAATCAGTGAATTAAGTGTCCGTACTTCACAGTAATTCCTAGTATTTCCTGCTTGTTTTTCTGAGCATTTTTAATTCATAAAAAACCACAGTTTTGAAAAATATACAGAGAAGGGTAAACATCGGGGTTTCGGGTTTCGATCGGACTTTAAACATCGCTCAGACTTTGCCTAAAGCTCTAGCTTGGCTCTGATACTACTGTAGGGTTTCTAGGCTCGTGCATAAGGGTCTACGAGGCATCAACCATGCCCGATTAAAAAATTAGCCGTGCCGAACAACCCGAAGCCGGATCTTTAAACTAGAGATTAGGCGAAAACGAACATGTTAAACACTTTAACACTAAGTGAGAGGGATTACAACCTTTGTAGATCCGGTCCTTCATTTCTTAAGCTCCGTGTTGAGGTCCCTTCGCTGCGATCATCGTGTTCTGGACTCTCGAGAGGTTCCACAAAGAGAAAGATGCCGTCTTGCTTCCGATCTTCGATACAAAGATGATCTACCTTGAAGTTTCGTTAGCACAAGCTAACACTCATAATATGAAGTGAACACCCTCATCTAAATGGCAAGGATAGATGAGGATGATGAAGTAGGATTTTTGCTCTCAATTATAATCTTTTTCTCACTCACTTTCATCACAAAAGAAAGCTTTTTCAAGAGAAAACTCAAGGAAGAAGAAGATGAATGAAGATGATAACTTAATCCTTTTATGATGAACAATGAATTATTGTAGTGGTTACAAATCTAACCAAGGATTAGGCATGAAAGAGTTAACCCTTGTAGAGAGTTAACTAGAGTTAATGGTTTGGATTGGGTTAACATAATATCTCACAAAAATATCAAGCAACCACAAAGTCAAAGCTTTATGAAGCTTCATGGAAGCTTCATGCAAAAGCTAACCCTAATCCAAACCCTAACCAAGTTTAAACCCTAAACCATTGTTAAATTTGTAACCCTAACATGTTACAATATTATATATCACATATACAATATATTTTGTAACAATAGAAAATAATACAATTAACATATATCGCATATATATCAATGTATTATCCCGTGAGAAAATGAATCTTATAGTGAGCTAATATTAGTTAATGTAATTTAATAAATCATATATATTATTATACATTAAATTATCGAATCAACACTTGATCCGACAATCCGGCTATATCTCATATAACCGACTAATACGATAACCCGGCTATATCACATATACCCGGCCGATATCTCATATCGCGAGAATCCAATACGGTATCACATACCGCATTATCCTCGGTCCCGCACATATCACATATGTGCTCCTACTCCGTTTTTCCTGAGCCAAGAAACCTCTGTGCAGGACTCTAAAGAATCGTCAATACGCCGGTAGTAGGTGATGATCATATCAAACACCCATAAGCTGCAAGCGGTCAACTAAACGTAACAGCCACCCAGGTATTGAGCGCTCAGAATATCAACAAGCAAGCCTGTATATTCTCCTGTGAATCCAATCAGTAACACTCCCGTACAGTCCGGTCTCGTCGTCTGATATGTCGCATATCTCGCCTAGGGGTGGTAAACGTCAGACCCCAGTAGCTCGAAAAGTCATGTCGATATGAGGTCTATAGCAGTTCGAGAAACTACTGATAACACTTACCAGTAAATCTCAGCAACCCTGGCCAGG
Organism: Agapanthus africanus; assembly: GCA_030015575.1. Classification (NCBI taxonomy): domain Eukaryota; kingdom Viridiplantae; phylum Streptophyta; class Magnoliopsida; order Asparagales; family Amaryllidaceae; genus Agapanthus; species Agapanthus africanus. The sequence goes on along the minus strand of JASDDO010000031.1, from coordinate 82,013,732 downwards.
GATTTCCGATTATAGCCAATCGAACACAGCACAACATCAACTCCCTATACTGGGAGTGATGAATCCACTCCTATCGCTCATTGCCTCCATGTGATTCGGGACTGTACCCAAAAGCCACCTTTTTGCACGCCCTCTTGGACGTGGTATGATGGAAATCAAAGAACAGTGGGAATCACACAAGACTCTATGACGATCTCGGGTCAACAGACTACTCTGTACCAGTATCACCGGAGAACTGCCATCTGACGTGATGTATAATACCATCTGGGAGTTCTCGGCGAGTCCGTCCAGTGTACCCAGTCTCCACCGAGCACCTGCAGACCATCCTTGATGTCAAACACCGATGGATATGGGATCATCCATCGCCCATCATATAGGTCAAGATGCGTATACGGTAGTCTACTCTGGTGTATCGATGCCCTGTCTCGATACACCCTCGACTAGGAACAGTTATAGGATGTACTCGTCGACTACCGTGGCCCCACTAGTATGATCTCATCATAGTCCCAGTAGTCGAGTACATATCCTAAGGGTTTTATCAACATGTAACATAGAGACAATTTGAGTACATGTTAAGATAAAGTACAACCAGATAGCATACTATCATGTCGAGCAAGAATTCCTCCCTATACATGTCCTAGCATCCACTACAATATACATCGTATGTACAGTAATGGCCTCTAGGGCATATATATAACTAACAGTATCCTTACACTTACTCTCTCCCTCACTTCATTAATGCAAGCATGCCTCCTCCATGAGTCATCTTGCCACCTCCCCTAATTCCAAAACAAGTGGATAACTCTCACAACAAAAATTTAAGTGCAAGGTTAATCATGGCATGGATTAGTTTAAAGTGTCGTCGCCACTAAACAAGGTTAACACTAAACAACCCCCATGTTAACATGCACAAGTGTGTGCAAGCCAAAACAAATAATAATAAAATATTGATTAATCTTTATAAAATATTTGAAAACTATTTTGGTAAACTTTTTTTTATTAAAAACCCGCATTATCGCTTAATTAACACTAATCGCATTCTAAGGTGTTACATCCTCGCCGTAGATGATCCACGTGAAGGAAACCCGATTAAGCTATCACTTCACTACACCAGTGAAGCCACTAGCTCACAAAGTTTGCTACGATTGTGAGGTAGGAGATGTGAATAAAAATCTCTCTTTGCTCTCAATTAATTTCTTTTCATTTTCCCTAGATACAGGAGAAGAAAAATGAAAAAGTAGAAGAAGGAAGAAGAGTTAGCCCCCTTTCTTCTAGCTCTCGGTTTTGAGGAAGGAAAGAGAAAACTTCATCCCACCCATTCTCTCTCCAATCAACTAATTCATCCAAAGAAAATGAATTAATTGATTGGACACATGCATCCACCTCAACATCTCTTTATATTCTTTTTTATTCATTTCCATTTAAATAAAAAGTTTCTGTTTTTAAATAAAACATTGTATCGTATACATTAAAATAAAGAGGGAGAGAGTGAGAATATATATATATATATATATATATATATATATATATATATATAATATTTGAGAGAGAATAAATGTATCATATACATAAACCTATTATGTATCATATACATAATAATCCATTAGTATCATATAATAATGAGAGAGTGAGAGTGTGTGTATCATATAAAAAATACTAGAAACCATATCTTATATACGGTTATTAAGTCAGCACTTGACTTAATATTTCGTTTTTTAAACCGGCTAGTATTATCAGACGTTCGATTAAATCACGCATTTAATTGAACTCCTGCACGTATCCACATACGCACGTCACATCATCATTTCGTTTGACCGGAAAAACCTTCTGTGTGGGACTCTAAAAACTCAACAATACGCAGACAGTGAGTTACTGGATCAAATCCATAACCACAAGCACGTTAGTGGCACTAACTGTATATAACCGCTATCTAGGTATGTATGAGATGAAAGGTCGACAAGCAAGCTCATCCATACCCTACAGAGCCAATCAGTGATGCATACCATACAAGCCGGTCTCTTTATCAAAGTGTGTCGCATATTGGGCCTGGAAGGTAGAATCTGTAAGACCCCCAATAGCCCAATAAGTCATGAAGACATCGAACTCATAACCAACCGAGATGCAACTGATAACACTTACCAGTTCATCTCATCCACACTGGATAGGAATTTCTGGTTATAGTTATGTTCCGCGCGGCGTGATATCGACTCCATATACCGGGAGAGACGAATCCCTTTGACCGCTCACTGCCTCCATGTACTTCGGGACTGCACCCAACTAAAATTTGTTTGCATGACTCAGTAGAGACGTGGTAGGATAGTGTTCATCTATTAATTAAACAAAATAATAAGAGCTTGTAACGTTTTAAAAATAAATAAATAAATAAATCCTTTAGGTGAATTTTCGGATAACCGGTAATATAAATCACATTTTTCCGTAAAACTTAACTATAATTATTTTTCATCATAGATATAAATATGCCTATTTTAACCATGCAATTGCTAGTAATTGGTATTTATTTGGTCACTTATAAATTATTAGTTTACTTAATATTTTTTCTTAATTAATTATTTTTAATATTATTTTAGGCTTTCACTTATACATTTAATTAGTGATAATTACAAGTTGGAATGGGTTAATCATTCATTAATGAACCATGACAACACAAAATTTAGTTTGTAACATGCTCTTTTCTTCACTAATCATCTTCATGTTTCTAGAAATTTATAGGAAAAATTTAATTAGAAAATGAAATAAAATAATAAATTATGAAATGACTTAAAAGATGGAAAAATGGGAGAGGATTCTACACACATCTACACACACACACCCTACTCTTTTCCCTCTCCCCAAAATGGCCGAGCCCCTTGACAGCCCTCTCTCTCTCTCTTCAACTCATTTCATTTCATACAAATAAAAGAAATTAAATAATTAAAGAAAAGAAACTAAAAGAGGTAATTAATTGGGCAAGTTCTAGACTTATCCATACACTTCTCTTTCTCTTCTTTTTTCTTTCATGTCCTGGCCGAAACCTCCCCCTAGCTGCTGCCCCAATTTCTCACTTTATTTCCATCTAAAAAATCCACAAAATCCATTCAAAAATCAATACAAAAACATCACTAATTCTTCATTTAACCTTTACCCTATACTCTTTAGCCAATCTAGCTTGAATCCATGGAGCAAGAGACCATTATGGAGGCAAGTTTGCATGTTTGATACTATGATTGTGGATGTATAATCTTAAACCTATTGCTAACTTGTTGTTTAATTACCTTAAATCAAATTTAATTAGGTTGTAAAATGGTTTTAATGTAAGATTGTGAATTCAAGAGAAGGGTTTTGAATTCAAGTTAGGGTTGTTATCATTTGATCATGGTTATAAAGTGTAGTTTAACATCCTAAGATATGCACAATCTAGTTTAGTTGTTAATTTGTAAAGTGTTACTTTAAAATTGTTCAAATTAGATAATTTTGCAAACTAGATTTTTTTGATTAATATAAATAGGTGAGATTAAAATCTAATTAATAATTTTTTGGCTTAATTAAGATATTAAGTGATCATTTTGGCCACTAGATTTGTTAAAATATCAAGTTTTGAATAAAAATGGAAATTGATGCTTACTAGGTTTTCGAAATAAATAGCTTTTAATTGTGTTTGAGATTTTGATGATTTATAACCTATTTAATATAATATCTTGTGAGTTGTGAATGCGTGATTGGTACGATTGAGTTCTAGACTCGGTAGTTATCACGTATAACGAACCTAGTTGTAATTTGTAGCGTTGTCGCGAACGCGTTTGTGCACCAGGTGTGTGCGTGTCTTGTTGTGTCCGCGACTATCATTTATTTGTCCTCTTTATTGCTTGTGTGCGATTCTAGGATCGGGTGCAGAGGCGTCGGACGTGGCACAGAAGGATAAAGCTGAGGTCGGATCAGATTAGCCGAGGCGTCCCGGTGAGTAGATATACACATCTATGGGGGGATCGTCTAGATGGCGCGAGGTGCCCGACAGTAGGATTACAAATAGTACTTGCAATTATATGCATAGTTTCCTAGTTATGCATCTCATTGCATTGCACCATCTCATATATATGCAAATATGCGGTATCATATCATAGGATACCTGCACTATTACCATTGGTTCATGTTGCACGTGCACTATTCATGTGAACACACACGCCTTTGGTAATTGCTATACTACAAACACTTTAGAACTTGCTAGATCAGTATCAAAACATTTTCATCATACCTGATACTTAAACTGGTAGTTGTACTCTCCATTTTTTTAAGATTGATACGAAGGATTTCTAGTCGTGTTTATACTGCATTTTATCATCATTCATACATAGTTTCTTAGTCATAAATTTGCATTCATGTTATGGATATCATTGACATTATCATTTTCTTACATGTTTATGTATCGTGATTCTTCTCGGGGATTTCAGTATTTATGAGATTTCTAGATTTTGGGGAAAACCACAAGAATTTTACAAACTTATTATCTTTTAAAATACAAGTTGCGATTTTCTCGTGATGTATGTGTCGTCCACCATGAGTTTTCCTGATTGCTGTTGGTTTTCGAGACCCGATTCGAGGAGTGGTCGAACCGTCTCGGGTACATGGTGGGCCAGGTACGTTACCCCGGGGCAAGAAGCTTGAGTTGTAGACGATGAGCCTGGCAGGGCCAGACTACCTACCGGTGATGTCTGGCACGACAGATATCCGGAGGATGCCGACCGTAGTCGTGAGATTTGATGATTTGGGCCGATCCGGACTGATGGAGCCCGAGATATTGAGATTTGATGATATGGGCCGATCCGTACTGACGGAGCCCGAGATATTGAGATATTGTGACATTGAGATGTCGAGACATTGAGATATTGAGACATTGAGGTATATATGTTTGTGTCGATGCTTGACAAGGATTTTTATGGATTTCATTGATGATACTTTAGTTATTTCACAGGAGTTTTACTAACATGAGATTACAGATTTTCTCGTACCAAACATATTCAGATTTCGTGTTGATTATGCATTCATATTGCATACATACTAGTGCATCGCATCAGTATCGGTATATGTAGGGTGTGACGCATTTTCGTACATGCTTACGATAGCCTTATTAGATGTTACTTACTACTCACGAGTTGGCAACTCACCCCCGTTGTGCCACAGTATCTTGCAGGTCTGACCCGTCAGCACAGTAGCGGCGGGCGTACTTTCTTCGTTTGCTTCAGCTTGCAGTTTGCTCATAGGTGGGTTTTGGTGGATTTTCTTTTGCTCCCACCGTGTATTTTATTTGTATCTAGTATACTCCATCTACCCTTGTATATTGGACTAGACTGTGAGATTTGTGAGACTTATATTTGTGGTTTGGTGTCGATGCTCACTTGAGCCAACGTGATGTTTTTATGCTTATTTCGTATTATTATGATATATTCATTGCATGTGGTTGTGATTCCGCCATTGGTGAATAGCTAGCTCCCGCTTGGGGATGATTGTATTCATTTATATGTATTTTCTTGTTTGTACCCGTTTCGGGCGAGTATTTACAAAGGAGACTCTACCGGAATTTTCAGGAAATTTCGATGTTTTAATATGTTTAATGCGACTTATTTGGTTTAAATCGCTTTCTTTAAATAAGTTTTCCTTCACTCTATTTTTTTTATTTGGTTTAGATTTCTGGGCTTTGGCTTACTTAGACTACGTTACGCCTTTAGACGTTTCGTAATTTAAGTGCCAGTCACGTTCCGTACCTTCAGATCATGACAAAGTTGGTATCAGAGCGATAGGTTTTACCTTTTTGAGTGTAGGATGACCCTTGGTAGATGGAGTAGGTGGCTTAAGCAGAGTGACGTATTGTTTGTATGTTCCGCGGCATACTTACGATATGATACTCCGCCTAAGTGACCTTAGGATATATATTTATTGTATTTCCTTCCTTGATTTCAGAAATCCTTTGATTCGATCTCGATGTTCCTATCAATCCTGTTTCTTGTTCCAGCCACTATGCCGCCGAAGACTACGAGGGCCAGAGGGCTGCCGTCGGGGATGAGATTAGAGCAGTTTCGTTTGAGAAGAGGACCGATCAGGGCGGTACGCCTAACCCTCAGGGACAGAGTGATCCACTTTTTCCAGGACGGATGGCTAGGCTGGAGTCGAGTATCCTGGACGTATGACAGATGATTGGATCGTTAGTGGTGGTTAGCCGAGCTCCGAGAGCCGATGATGTCCCTCCTATTTCAGGGACCGTGATTGTACCTACTGCTCAGGCAGCTGTTTCTGTTGTTACCGAAATCATTTCCGTATCCTTACAGGAGTTTTGAGGCTGAAGACCCAGTTTTTACCGGTACAGATGCAGCGGAGGATCCGTAGACAATCCTCGACAGGATGGTTGGGAAGTGTTGTTCACTGAGATGTTCTGAAAAGATATGGGTTGAGCTTGCGAGTTTTCGTCTAGAGAGGTCTTGCTCAGACGTGGTGCGAGTCAATTGAGAGAGGCTACTTCTTATGACTTGGGAGGAGTTCATAGCTATATTTCTTGCTCGTTTCTTTCCGGAGAGCGTTCGAGATGTCCGAGCTCGTAGTTTTGAGTCTTTGCGCAAAACCCTTGGGATGGCAGTGTCCGAGTAAGACATTCAGATTTCTTGGTGGTTCGATATGCTCCTTACTTGGAGGACACTAAAGAGAAACAGATAAAGTGGTTCGTGTGGAGATTGGACGTACAGTTATTGCTTGCTATAGGCACCCAGCATTTTGACACTTATGCAGCCGCGATGGATGCAACCTTACTGCCAGAGGAGTGCATTTCTGAGGCTTCGGTCGTTTCTGGACCAAAGCGGAATTGTACCAGTATGCCCGCTTAGAGGCGGTTAGATAGACGCCGTTGTGACAGGCTAATTTTTTGGTCGCTCGATATGTTGTTCGTTCGTGATTCGTTCGCATCGGAGATAAGGATTCTTTTGTCGATTTGATTCTTCCCGATATGTTTGACTTCGAAGTTCTTCTGAGCATGGAGTGGTTAGCCACGTGTTAGGCATCCGTGGACTGCCGTAAAAAGGCAGTCGGATTTAGTTGTCTGAGTGAGCCAATTCTTGTTATGCAAGGAGACTGTAGCGCCACCCTTCTCGATTTGATTTCTTCTCTTCACGCTACTCCGTTCTTGAGGAAATGACGTCAGGGATTCATAGCGTATGTTTGTGGTGTTAGAGCCACAGAGGTCTCGTTGGACCAGATCCCGTTTGTGAGGGAATTTCTAGACGTCTTTCCTGACAAGTTGTTTGGTTTGTCGCCAGAGCGCGATGTTAGGTTCTTCTTTGACTTGATTTCTGGCACGTAGTTTTTTTTCTTTACCGCCATATCGGATGGACCCGGCGGAGCTTAGAGGACTGAAGGATCAGTTGCAAGAATGGTTGGATAAAGGGCTTGTTCGTCCGAGTCCGTCACTTTGGGGAGCTCCTGTCCTGTTCGTCAAGAAGAAAGACAACAGTTTGTGTTAATGCATTGATTATCGTCAGTTGAATCGGGTTACTGTGCGGGAAATTTTTCGAAGATTGACCTGCTATCAGGTTACCATTAGTTGCGGGTTCGAGAGGATGATATTCCGAAGACTGCTTTTCGCACACGCTGCGGGGACTATGGGTTTTGATGATATCGTCGGATTCACCAATGCCCCGGGAGCATTTATGGATTGGATGAACCGAATATTCAGGTCGTTTCTTGATCAGTCTATTATTGTGTTCATTGAGGACGTCTTAGTATACTTTTGGAGTTGAGTGGAGCCTAGATAGTAATTGAGGATTTCATTACAGATTTTGAGGGAACACCAGCTATTTGCAAAATTATCCAAGTGTGTTTTCTGGTTGGATGGTGTTGATTTCTGGGGTCAAGTAGTAACGAAGGATAGTATATGTATAGAACCGAAGAAGATCGAGGCCGATGAGCACTGGTCTAGACCAGTATGCGTTGTAGAGGTCCGTAGCTTTTGCGTTTGGCCGGATTCTATCGATGTTCGTACAAGATTTTCTCGTATAGCTGCAAAGTTGACTGGGTTGACCAGAAAGGAGTTTCTTTTCTTTGGACTGAGGTATGCGAGCAAAGTTTTCAGCAGTTGAAGACTCGTTTGACTACGGCGCCAATATTATTTTGCCGTCAGGATCAGGCGGTTTTGTTGGTTATTGCGATACTTCTCGGAGGTTGAAGAAGCGCGAGCAGAACTATTCCACACATGATTTAGAGATGGTAGCAGTGATTTTTACATTTAAGATTTGGAGACGAGTCGTGCCAGATATTTATGGATCATAAGGGGCTTAAGGTATATCTTTCAGTAGCGAGATCTAAATTTGAGACAGCACCGTTGGATGGAGCTAATGGAGAAAAAAATGTGATTGCGGGATTCCTTATCGTTCGGGCAAGGCGAATGTTGTCACAGATGCTTTGAGTCGGAGGCCCGGAGGTAGCTGATCTTGCTTGAGTGTAGTTCAGAGACAGTCGACAGTAGATTAGCAGATTCTTGTGACAGCCGAGTACAGTTGAGTTACGTCGACCGGGGGACAACTTGTCCGTGTCTGTGCACATCCACAGTATTCGATCATATCCGTGAGGCATAGTCCGATGAAGTTCGTTTGTCAAAGATCATGGAATAGGTTCGACGGGGCAGAGATTCAGAGTTCATGATTGATGATCAGGGGATATGACGGTTTGGAACTCGAATGTGTGTACCAGATTCCGAGGGACAGAGACGCGAGATCTTAGAAGAGGCGCATCAGTCAGTATATAGTGTTCATCTGAGTTTCACCAAGATGGAATGAGATTGGAGAGAAGTCTACTAGTGTGAAGTGATGAAGAGTGAGGTCACAGATTTGGTTTCGGAATGCCGACTTGTCAGCAAGTTAAGGCCGAGCATCAGTGGCTAGCTGAAGAATTACAACTTTTTCCCATTCTAGAGTGGAAATGGGAGGCTTATATGGATCCTATTGTGGGTCTACCTAGGACCAGTCAAGAATATGACTCTAATTGGGTGACGGTAGACCGATCGATAAAAGTAGCTCACCTTCTACCAGATAAGACCACTTTCAGACTCGTTCAGATATGTGTTGATAAGATGGTGCGACTATATGGAGTTCCGACTTGTATTGTGTCCAATAGAGGCACACCGTTCACCAACCGACCATGGCAGAAACTTCAGGAGGTTTTGGACACCAATTGAGTTTCAGTGCAGTTTTCGATCCGCAGACCGATGATCAGCTAGAGCGAACCATTCAGATTCTTGATGATATGCTCCGAGTTTGCGTTCTAGTTTTCGGTGGCAGTCGGGATCGCCACTTGCCCTTGATAGAGTTCTCCAATAATAACAGCTTTCAGGAAGCGAATTAGATGGCACACTTTGAGGCGTTTTATGGGGAGAGATGCCGATCACCCGTAAGTTGGACAGAGCTCAGTGAGAGCAGTATTTTGGGGCCACAGATTGTGCAGGAGATGACCGAAAAGAGATTCGGTTGATTCAAGATAGGATAAGAGCATCCTAGAGCAGGCAGAAGTTTAAGGCTAATAGACACTGTTGCAGACTTGATTTCACCGTTGGTGATCATATTTTCTTGAAGGTTTCTCCGATGAAGGGCATGTTGTGATTCAGGTGGAAGGGAAGCTTAGTCCCAGATATGTGGATCCCTTAAAGATTCTCAAGCGTGTCGGCACAGTGCTGATCGTATGGCTCTTCCACCTAGTTTTCCAGATTGTTCACCGTGTTTCAGGTATCGGTGCTCTGCAAGTACCTTCCTGACCCTGCTCACGCGATACAGCATCAGACGATCCAGTTGGAGCGTAATTTTGCTTTCATCGTGCGGCCGATAGTCATTCTAGATCGGCAGGTGAAGAAACCGAGGTCCGAAGACTTACCGACCGTATTGGTTCTTTGGCGCGGCCCGATTAGCAAAAAGGGATACGTGAGAAGCCGAGAACGAAATACGGAAGGAATATCCCCGTCTCTTCGAGGGTACGTATAGTTTGATTTTAAATTCGGGGACCGAATTTCCTTAAGGGTGGAAGATTGTAACGTTTTAAAATAAATAAATAAATAAATAAATAAAATCTTTTAAGTGAATTTTCGGATAACCGATAATATAAATCACATTTTTCCGTAAAACTTAACTATAATTATTTTTCATCATAGACTTAAATACGGCTATTTTAACTATGTAATTGCATGTAATTGGTATTTATTTGGTCACTTATAAATTATTAGTTTACTTAATATTTTTCCTTAATTAATTATTTTTAATATTATTTTAGGCTTTCACTTATACATTTAATAAGTGATAATTACAAATTGGAATGGATTAATCATTCATTAGTGAACCATAACAACACAAAATTTAGTTTGTAACATGCTCTTTTCTTCACTAATTATCTCCATATTTCTAGAATTTTCTAGGAAAAATTTAATTAGAAAATGAAATAAAATAATAAATTATGAAATGATTTAAAATATGGAAAAATGGGAGAGGATTCTACTCATATCTACACACACACCCCACTCTTTTCCCTCTCCCCAAAATGGCCGAGCCCCTTGACAGCCCTCTCTCTCTCTCTCCATTCAACTCATTTCATTTCATACAAATAAAAGAAATTAAATAAATAAAGAAAAGAAACTAAAAGAGGTAATTCATTAGGCAAGTTCTAGATTTATCCATACACTTCTCTTTCTCTTCTTTTTTCTTTCATGCCCTGGCCGAAACCTCCCCCTAGCTGCTGCCCCAATTTCTTACTTCATTTCCATCTAAAAAAATCCACAAATCCATTCAAAAATCTATACAAAAACATCACTAATTCTTCATTTAACCTTTACCCTATACTCTTTAGCCAATCTAGCTTGAATCCATGGAGCAAGAGACCATTATGGAGGCAAGTTTGCATGTTTGATACCATGATTATAGAGGTATAATCTTAAACCTATAGCTAACTTGTTGTTTAATTACCTTAAATCAAATTTAATTAGGTTGTAAAATGGTTTTAATTGCAAGATTGTGAATTCAAGTTAGGGTTATTATCATTTATTCATGGTTATAAAGTGTAGTTTAACATCCTAAGATATGCACAATCTAGTTTAGTTGTTAATTTGTAAAGTGTTACTTTTAAAATGTTCAAATTGGATAATTTTGCAAACTAGATTTTTATGATTAATATAAATAGGTGATATTAAAATCTAATTAATAATTTTGTGGCTTAATTAAGATATTAAGTGATCATTTTGGCCATTAGATTTGTTAAAACATCAAGTTTTGAATAAAAATGGAAATTGGTGCTTACTAGGTTTTCGAAATAAATAGCTTTTAATTGTGTTTGAGATTTTGATGATTTATAACCTATTTCATATAATATCTTGTGAGTTGTGAATGCGTGATTGGTACGATTGAGTTCTAGACTCGGTAGTTATCACGTATAGCGAACCTAGTTGTAATTTGTAGCGTTGTCGCGAACGAGTTTGTGCACCAGGTGTGTGCGCGTTTTGTTATGTCCGCGACTATCATTTATTTATCCTCTTTATTGCTTGTGTGCGATTCTAGGATCGGGTGCAGAGGCGTCGGACATGGCACGAAAGGTTAAAGCTGAGGTCGGTCAGATTAGCCGAGGCGTCCCGGTGAGTAGATGTACACATCTATGGGGGGATCGTCTAGATGGCGCGAGGTGCCCGACAATAGGATTACAAATAGTACTTGCAATTATATGTATAGTTTCCTAGTTATGCATCTCATTGCATTGCACCATCTCATATATATGCAAATATGCAGTATCATATCATAGGACACCTGCACTATTACCGTTGGTTCATGCTGCACTTGTACTATTCATGTGAACACACATGCCTTTGGTAATTGCTATGCCACGAACACTTTAGAACTTGCTAGATCAGTATCAAAACATTTGCATCATACCTGATACTTAAACCGGTAGTTGTACTCTCCATTTTATTAAGATTGATACGAAGGATTTCTAGTCGTGTATATACCGTATTTCATCATCATTTATACATAGTTTCTTAGTCATAAATTTGCATTCATGTTATGGATATCAATGACATTATCATTTTCTTACATGTTTATGTATCGTGATTCTTCTCGGGGATTTCTGTATTTATGAGATTTCTGGATTTTGGGGAAAACCGCAAGAATTTTACAAACTTATTATCTTTTAAAATGGACGTTGCGGTTTTCTCGTGATGTATGTGTCATTCACCATGAGTTTTCCTGATTGTTGTTGGTTTTCGAGACCCGATTCGAGGAGCGGATGAACCGTCTCGGGTACATGGTGGGCCCGGTACGGTACCCCGGGGCAAGAAGCTCGAGTTGTAGACGATGAGCCTGGCAGGGGCAGACGACCTACCGGTGATGTCTGGCGTGGAGGATATCCGGAGGATACCGACCGTAGTCGTGAGATTTGATGATTTGGGCCGATCCGGACTGACGGAGCCCGAGATATTGAGATATTGTGACATTGAGCTGTCAAGACACTGAGATATTGAGATATATATATATATTTTGTGTCGATACTTGACACGGATTTCTATGGATTTCATTGATGATACTTCAGTTATTTCACAGGAGTTTTACTAACATGAGATTACAGATTTTCTCATACCAAACATATTCAGATTTAGTGTTGATTATGCATTCATATTGCATATATACTAGTGCATCGCATCAGTATCGGTATTTGTAGGGTGTGACGCATTTACGTGCATGCTTACGATAGCCTTATTAGATGTTACTTACTACTCACGAGTTGGCAACTCACCCCCATTATGCCACAGTATTTTGCATGTCTGACCCGTCAACATAGTATCGGCGAGCGTACTTTCTTCGTTTGCTTCGGCTTGCAGCTTGATCATAGGGGTGGTTTTGGTGGATTTTCTTTTGTTCTGAGCGTGTATTTTATTTGTATCTAGTATACTCCATCTACCCTTGTATATTGGACTAGACGGTGAGATTTGTGAGACTTGTATTTGTGGTTTGGTGTCGATGCTCACTTGAGCCGACATGATGTTTTTATGATTTCATGCTTATTTCGTATTATTATGATATATTCATTGCATGCGGTTGTGATTCCGCCATTGGCGAAGAGCTAGCTCCCTCTTGGGGATGCCTGTATTCATTTATATGTATTTTCTTGTTTGTACCCGTTTCGGGGAGAGTATTTACAAAGGAGACTCTGCCGAAATTTTCAGGAAATTTTGATGTTTTAATATGTTTAATGCGATTTATTTGGTTTAAATCGCTTTCTTTAAATAAGTTTTCTTTCACTTTATTTCTTTATTTGGTTTAGATTTCTGGGCTTTGACTTACTTAGATTATGTTACGCCTTTAGACGTTTCGTAATTTATGTGCCAGTCAACTTCCGTACATTCGGGTCATGACAGAGCTAAGCTCTTTTAAATCCAATAAGGCAGCGCCTCACGTGCACCCGCGTATGCGCCATCGCCGATCTCTTATAGGATTAAATTCTATAGTGGCGCCGCACGTGAAGTTCACGTGAGCGTCAATATGCAAAACATACGAGCGCCTATTATATATAAGAATTTAATTCTTAAATGGCGTCCAAGTGCATAACACGTGAGCGCCAGCGTCCAAATTAAGAGCAGGTAGAATTAAATTCTACATGGAAATTATTTCACTAAAACTTGGGATATTCTCTGTTAAACAGAGCCGTTGGATCAAAAATCTAACGGTGATGATAATTCATCAAATGATAGAATTAAATTCTATGAGGTGAAAATATCTCCCTAATCTTTCTAAGTGAGAAAGATATTTTCGGTTGGATAAAAAATCCAATGATAAAATTAAATTCTATTTTTAGGAATATATTTCTCCAATCTTTATAAACAAAGAAAGATTGTGCTCTGTTAAACAGAGCACCCTTGGATTAAAATCCAATGGTGATTAAAAATCACTGTTTGACAGAATTAAATTTTGTGTATGGAGAAATATTTCCCTAATCTTGTAAAAAAAAGAATAAATATTCTGTAAAACAGAAATTCATTGGATCAAAGATCCAATGGTGGATAAAATCCCCAAAATAATCTTTAAGGCCAAGTAAAATCAATTAGTATCTCTCAAATGAGTGATTTTCTCAAATTAGTCAACAAATTTGACTCTCCTATATAAAGGATAGGAGACTCAAAAAAGAGAGAGAGAAACCCCCATAAGCTTCTGCAAACAAAAAGATAGAAGCTACAACTGAGAATTCAATTCTCTTTCAAAGAAGATCTACTTGTTCTTTCAAATCCTAGGTAAAGAAAAAGTAGAGATAAAATGTATCTCTTTTGCGTAACATAAAAAAAAGAGGGTTCAACCCTTCATAAAAAGAACTTAGTTCTTCTTTTGATCTGAGATTTGCAAAGAAAATCTCCCCATAAGTTGTGAATTTAATTCTCATCAGGGAGATTTTGTTCTTCAAACTCAAAATCTAGGGAAAAGAACTAGAATAAAAGAAAAAGAGAGAAGAGAATTTATGGTTCTAGGAATTTAATTCCTTCATAAACAGGGGTTTAACTCTACATAAAGAACTTTGTTCTTACCAAAAAATAGAAGAACTTAGTTCTCCAATGAAATTGAACTCAGATCTTCAAAACAGAGATCATTAAGGGTCAAAATGCTATTAACAGAGCTAAAACTTCTTCAGAAAATATTAACAAAGAAAAATACTTGGTGCCTCACGTGCTTCTCACGTGACCATCCAAAACAAAGAACTCAACGCCTCACATGCTTCCCACGTGAGCACCCAAAAGTTTCCCTTAAATGAAACCCAGCGCCTCACGTGCTTCCCACGTGGGCGCCCAAAATAGAAGGTCAGCGCCTCACGTGAAATACACGTGAGCACTGAGTAAAAGTGCAGAACCACTATAAAGTCAGTCAAAATGACTAAGTGCTTAGCACTGATTGGGCAGCGCCCACATCCCAGCGCCTCATGTGAAACACACGTGAGCACCAAATAAAATAAATGAGACAGCGCCTCACGTGCCTCTCACGTGAGCGCCATGCAAAGTGCTTAGCACTCTATAAAGTCAGTCAAAATGACTAAAGTGCTTAGCACTGATTGGGTAACGCCTATGTCTGAGCGCCTCACATGATGCACATATGAGCGCCAGAGCTCTAAACAAGTGCTTAGCATTTCTGCATAAAGGAAAAGAGCTGAGCAAACAGAACCCAAATAAGTGCTTAGTACTTTTGAATAAAAGAAAGAAGAAGAAAAGACTGAGCAGACCAAGCCCAAATTGGTTAAGTCTCTCTGAAAAGTTTCTTGCAGCTGAGCCCAAATACTCTGTTGTTGGATCTCAATTAAAATTTAATATTACTTAAATGTTGCTAAGTTGATCTTAGTCTAAAATAGGACTAATGTATTCTTATTTAAAATAAATTGAGCCCAAATGCTCATATATTTAAGTTGACCTTAATTTCAAACTAGATTAACTATCCTTAAATAAAGCAAAATATTTTTGATCTAAAGGAATATATAAGCTTAGTTCAAAACCCAAATTCATAAATATACGGATTTGGACTAATCCGCGCCCTACGGGCGACGACATAAACTAGTCTCCGTATACAATCAATGGGAAAACTTAACAAATAAAAAAAACACGACACAAAGTGAACTGCTGGAGAAGGAGAAAGTGGATATCGCAATGCGATAACATATTTAACTGCAGGGCCTTGCGCATGCAGGGAATATGATCCCCATAATTAAAAACCCCACATAAACGAGTGGGAATCTGATGAAGTCTACTACAACGGTCACATCTATCCAAATCTCCGATATACGGTGCCATAAATCAACTTGGTATTTTCGGAGAGGTGGATGGATATGTCAAGATTGCATCTTCCTCCAAATTCAGGCAAGACAATCAATCTCAGTTCGTCTCTATTTTCGGCGGTAAACAGATTCTGGCATGCCCGGTGGGACCTTTTTCTCTTTCCACTCCACACTTCGTGTGTCGTGTTTCGCGAATAAAATCGCGGATCGCTATGGTTGCCCTTGGATTCGAGGTACTAAAACTTGGTGTCTTCCTCCTGTGCAGAAATTCAATGGCTTTTCACTGCACCTCATGCAACAACAACTCTCTCTCCACCCCAACTGGAGGAGTGACCTATGGGCCCAACGCGGCCTCAATTTTCTCAATGCCGGTGGGGCAGGTCACATAAGCCACTACCAGACTATTCTTTGGGACCATACTCCCACCTGTGAGTTTTGGTGTCTCAATGCCAAAAGAAGAACCTCCCAGAAAGTCAGTCTTCGATCGACTGGCAACTACAACGGCCCCTCTCAACTGGTCATCCAAATCTGAAGCCTCAGTCTTCAATAGGCTGAGCGAAAGCTTGAGTGGGCCTATAAAGAAGCCCGTGATATCTGAAGGGGTTGTCCCAAAATGATTAGCCATTCCTGCTCCTGCTACAGGTGAAGCCGGCGAAGGTGCTACCCCCTTAGATGGTTGGTCTTCGAAAGATTGGCCGGCTCTCCTCAAATTCTATTAAGGACGTCGGTCTTTAACAAGCTAACGTCAATTGAAGCTCATCAGCAAAGCTGGGGGCATGATGAAGCCGCTTCTAAAACTAAGGTGGTCCCTTCAGCAAGGCACGCTCGACGTCGCCACTGGGAGTGAGAGAAGCTGGTGGAAACTCCCCCTCTGGGCTCATCCCACCAGCTCATATGGTGGATGTCAACGGTGATGTTCCAACCGTGAACAATTTTGATCTGCTGAGGAGAGTACGCAAGAATTCTCCAACGGCGGTGCTGAAGAAATCACCTCTGCCAGTAGAGGTCCCTGTGCTGCAATAGCCAGAGCAGCCTTGCCAAAGGCTCTCTTCACAAATATATAGGGTCTGGCGAAAAGTCTAAGACTCCATGCTTGATGAAAATCAGTCTCGTCGATTTGAGAAACCTAAGGGCCGACAAGGAAAAGACCGCTCCTAACCATACCACGGAGAGCCGTTCCTAAACAGGTGCCTGTCATAATGGTTCCTTTAGCTCTGACTTCACATAAAAGAACGAGTCTGGAGAAAACTCTACCGCCCGCAGCAAATTCCAAAGGCGATGGATTTAAACGCCCTATGTCTGGGGGCATAATCGTACATACGGTCTATATGACCAATGGGAAAGAAGAGAGCCATGATTCGGTGAGTCGCCGACTACAAACTCGGTTGCTGACAAAAGCTCAGGAGTAACAACAAAAGCTTCAAGAGATGCTGAATAAAATGACGACACTTACCGGACAGAAAGAAAGTCCAGACAAAGAGGCCGAATAGCGCCAAGAGCAAGAGACCGATATAGAGTTTCTGCGAAGGGTGCTAGAAAGAAAAGACAAAGAAGCTGCCGAGTAAGCTGCTAACATAAAGCTGATGGCTCTCTTGTTCCAAGACATGGTTGGAATAATGATCCAAATAGTACCCCCGGCCGAAGATTCGCCGATAATCATCGAGGATGACAGAGGGAAAATATCAAACCCCCCTCCGGCCTTATCAGCGGTTAAAGTGGAAACTATATCCAAGGAGGCCCTGAATGCTTACATTGCTCAGCAAATAAGAGCTCACTAAGATAATGAAGCCGCCGGTCAAATTTTCAGAATTGGGCGACCATATCCAAGATGGTATGACCAAATCAAATACCTGACGGGATATACAATCCCTAAGTTCCATGTCTACAAAGGAACAAGCAACCCTCACCAACACGTCGTGCAATTCAGAGCTCTGTGTGGCAATACTGGAGGCGACGACAAACTGTTGTTGTGCCAGTTCGTCGACAGCTTGTGAGAAACAACCTTCGAATGGTACTCGGAGCTCCTAAATGACTCCATGAAAACCTTCGCAGAAATGGAGCTTCTATTCACACAGCGATTCGCCAGCGTGAGCGAATGCACTCCGATCACGGCCTCGATCAATGCTAGGGTAAAGCCAGGAGAAACATGGGTCCAATACACGATCCGGTGGCGGAACCTGTGGTCTAAGTGCGAACAGTGCATTGAAGAGTCTCCTGCCATGGGCATGTTCATCGGGACCCTCGATCCTCTGACGACGGTGTCCCAGTTCATGACATTCTTAAAACTTACCACCTTCCAGGCTCTGATAGACAAGCTGACCCAGATGGATCAGATAGGTCATGGGTCTTCCTCCTCAAATAAGGACCCTCGAAATACTAGGGGTAAAGGAAAGACGGCCTTCGTTGCTAACACGCAACAACAGCCGAGTGGCCCAAAACCAGCTGCTCGCCAAAACAACGCGCATCCGCGCCCGTCCTTAGAAGAAAGATTAGAACGCGCTTACTCGTTTCCGCGTGATAAAACGGGGAGACTGTTTGAGTTGGCAATAAGAAATAATCTTATCACATTACCAGACCCGTAGCGTTTAGCACAACCTGGCGACGTCAACAGCCCTAATTACTGCTCTTATCACAGAATGGTGAGCCACCCAATTGAAGATTGCTACGTCTTCAAAAATTGGGTTGAAGACTAGTTTCAGCAGGGGAAATTCGCGTTGTCTGATAACTGGAGGGTAAACCCGTCCCAGAAGCACACTCCTAAAAAGGTGGACGCGTAGGGGGCATCATGCTCACTTGTGGAAGAAACTCCATAAGAAGTCGTTCTTTCAGCAAAAACCAAAAGAATGCTGAAGGATCTATAGGCATGTCCGGCAGTCAGGTGGAAAAGCCCACTTGAACCCGAAATAATCGAAGGGATGCTAAAACCTCATCCCGCGACGAGAGAAAACCCCCTAAGTTAAGCCTTCAAAATTTTTGAAGAAAAAGAAGAAGACCAAGAAGCCTGTACACCCTGCCGAGTATGACGATAAGCGCACGGATCTACAAAAATACATTGATGCATTGGAGGAGTATAACCAGAAGGTGCAGAAACATGTCACGCTCGAAAAATTCCTCAAGCATATTCTTGAGGGCGAAGACATTGACAACGATGAGGGAAATGACTCATTAGAAGACACCGAAGACCGTGCAGCAAGTTGCCACATGGTCTCCCATTCATCGTTATATGACGAAGAGGCTCCCTCAGCGTTAGAAAACAACGCAGAGAAACTGGGGGTAGAATCGGCGCTAAAATCCCCAGAACTTCCAGAAGAAGACCTGATTGAGAGGCTGCTAAACGAAGCCTTTCAAAAAAGAAAAGTTGATCTAGAACGCGAGACATCTATATATGAAAAAGCTAAGCTTCAGCGTTTGGATAAAGAAGCTGCGGTGAGGACGAGTCGTAAAATGCTCCATCCAAACCAAAGCACACCTGCAACAAATAAGAGCAGGATCAAAACAGAGAAGCGGTTTGCCAAAGCCCTGTCAATGGGGATGAAGCTGCCACCTTTCTCCCAGGGTCATATGCCTCAATGGAGAAGAATTACATCCAAACTACTGTCCATATCATCGGAGGGTCACCCACCCCATCGAGAAATGCGGTGTCTTCAAGAAGTGGTAGTAAGGATATGTTGCCCATCAAAAACACTTCAAGAGGATGAAGCACGAAGTTCGCGCTCATCGACAGCAAAATAGTGGGATGAACGTGCATGAAGAAACGACTGGCAACTGTCATATGCTTGGTACCAATTCGGATGGAGGAAAACCTCCAATTCTTACATTCAGGAGTGATTCTGAGAATGAAACACTCCTCAACTCTCTCTTCAAAGACTCCACCTCCAAAAAAGAAGAGGAAGAGAAGAACTATGAGAATATTCAACTGCGTAACCGCACGCTGCGTGAGAAGAATCTCGGACCTACAAACAAAGGTTCGAATAAAAATGACAAAGAGAAAGAAAAAATCCCTAAGGAAATTGCCCTCGATGATGGAGTGGTAAAAGAGCTCACCAAAAAAGACCCGCCTAAGAAAAATAAGGTGGATTACAACGTCCTGGCATATTTGAGGAAAATATCCTCGCAACTGAGCATATTGGATGCTCTCCTCCTGTCCAAAGAGGCACGAAATTCCCTAATCAAGGAATTACAAGAGCCCGATCAGTTCCAAGCTTTCCTCGCAGAGGAGTAGATGAAAAATGAACTGGCAGAGGTCCACACGGCTTATATTACATTCAACAATGAAGATATACTCCTTGGTACGTGTGAACATAATCGCCCGTTATACGTCACCGGGTATTGCGACGACATCAAGATAGGGAAAATCCTTATTGACAACGGATCGTCCATTAACCTTCTTAATGTGAGAGTGCTGAAGGAAATTTTCATGAACGTTCAGCACCTTACACGAGATAAAATTACCATCTCCGGGTTTGACTCACAGACATCACGGATGCTTGGGTCCATAATATTAACGCTACACTTCGGGCTGCTCGTCACTGACATCAAATTTCATGTCATTGACGCTAAGACATGCTATAACACTTTGCTCGACAGGCCTTGCTTACATGAGTACAACGTCATCCCTTCTACACAACATCAGTGTATGAAGTATTTCAAGGATGGCTCGGAGTATGCCGTCACCAGAGAGCTAAATCTGTTCTCCATAAACGAAGTCTGGAAATACGAAGACGCAAAGTACTTCTACCATACTTCGAGGATACTGAAAGGTGCCACAGGTCGGAGAGTAAGAAAAAATCCGTCGCCACTATCCCGATATTTGGGAGCGATACTGAAGAAGATGAAGAAATAGTCTACTCAGGGCAACCCTAAAGGCAAAACAATAAGCCCTGACCGTCTACTTCTATTCTAGTCTTTGGCAGCGACTCTGAGGATGAAACTAATGCAGTGTTCTCTATTCGCTCGTCAGCACAGGCTCTTACCAAAGCCGATCGAAGTCTACAAGTTGCAATGGCTCTGCCTTGGCATTACAAGGAACTTTATGCGCTCGATACATTCAGCGTACAAGAACTGCAAACTTTCTACGTACCTCCCAGGCGAAGAGGTGAATAGGCGATCCTCTTCTACCAATCCATAGAGACCAAAGTAGAGAAAGAAATTTGGCACGGTGCCGATTTTGCGCTCGACAGGCTTCAACCCATCCGTCTGCCAAGATATTACGTGGAAGGATTGAAATAGCTGTTAAGATGACAGCGCGTACCCCGCGAACAAACTGTTTGACAAGCCCAATTCTACAAAATTATTTGGGATATTCCCGGGGCTCAGCGAAAGAAGCCCAATGGGAAGATAGAGACAACTGGGCTAGGATACGTTTGGTCCATGAAGCGGGAGCAAATATATAGCTGCCACATCATAAATAGCTCTGGTGAAAAGAAAAATGCTCTTCCAAATAGCCGTGACGTCGAATTAGAGTGAGATCCCGCTTTGAAAACGTTAAGTCCGTCGTCTGAAGAACAAATTGACAAGTTAATAAAAGAAGCTTGTCAAACGAGCCGGGAAAATCACAGCCGCGAAATGGCCATTTATGGAAAGGCCAAGATGCACGTCTCAACCAGCAAACAAAAGAAGCAGTAAACCGTGATGCTCTTCATCCGCAACTAGTTAATCGCCTTCATGAAAGGGGAAAGTCCTGAAGCAAAGATAAAAGCAAGGCGAGGGACGCAAATAACCTTCATGGACAACAAAGCAGGCCAAGGTACCGTTCAATAGAGAAAAACTTGATTGGAGCCCGTCCTTTATAAAGAAAATGGGTCGGGAATACTCTTTCCCCCAAGGCAAGACAAGGAAAATATTCAACCTTGTCATGAAGCACCAAATGATGACGGTTCTGGAGTTTCGGCACTCTGAACAAATAAATGAGGTACATCATCCGGATTATTGCTCCTATCACCGAGTAATAGGTCATCCCCTTGAAGACCGCTTCACCTTCAAAAACTGGGTAGAAGACTAGTATCAATAAGACATGTTTATGTTATCCGACTGCTGGAGGGTAAACCCGCTACAAAAGCATGAGCCAAAGAGAACCTATACCGTTAGGATAAGATCAGCTCAGCATTGAGAAGGGAAGCGAACTCGTACTTTCCATATGATAACACTCTCAAAAGAGAGGGCACGAGATTATGAATGACCTCTACAGATGCTTCGCAAACGAAGACGAGGACGAGGTGATCTCAGAGTTTCCACCAGCACCAAAAGAGCTGGAAGATAGGATACACACTACAGCGAACAACCTAAGAAAAAATAACTTAGTGACGGAAAATGATCCGAGGCCAACGTTCGTCAGTGAGCTACTATATGAAAAACAAGTAACCACGTTAAAAGACGTGCTCATGCAGTATAAAGACTGTTTTGCATAAAACTATTTCGAGATGTCGGGGCTAGTTCCAAAAGTAGAAATACATAAACTGGCTATATCGCTGGGCATAAAGCTAATCAAACAGGCGCCAAGAAGGATGCGACTCGAACTTGAGATGAGTATCAACGCCGAAGTCAAGAAACTAATCGACTCCAGCTTCATCCAAGAAGTTCAATATCCTGACTGAATCGCCAACATCATTCCCGTGATGAAGAAAATTGGGACGGTTCGCATCTGCGTGGACTTTCGGGACCTCAATAAAACTTTCCCGAAGGATGATTTTCGAGTACCTGTTATCGAGCTGATGATCGATGACACGTCTACCCATGAGGTCTTCTCCTTCATGGATATATCTTCAGGATACAACCAAATAAAAATGCATCTTGAAGACCAGAAGCATACAACCTTCCGAACCCCGCTGGGCATTTTCTGTTATAAGGTGATGCCCTTCGGTTTGAAGAACGCCAACGCTACCTACCAGAGGGCCATGGCAAACATCTTCGATGACCTCATACACGAGATTGTCGAATACTCCACCGACGACCTTGTAGTGAAGAGTAAATCTCATGAGGAGCATTCAGAACATCTAAAAATAGTATTCCAACGTTTTCGGAAGTATAATTTGAAGATGAACCCTCTAAATTGCGCGTTTGGAGTTTCCTCAGGCAAATTTCTGGGATTCATCATACATCACAGAGGTATTGAAAATCGATCCCTCAAAGATTAAGGCGATTATGGAAATTCCCAGGTCGAGAACCCTTAAACAGTTGCGATCTCTCCAAGGAAAGCTCGGTACATCCGGCGGTTCATAGCCAACCTCTCCGGAAAATTCCATCCCTACAGTCATCTGATGAAGAAAGGGACCTCGTTTGTCTAGGATCACAAATGCCAAAACGCACAAGACGAAATCAAGCAATACCTAGAAAATCCGCCAGTATTGGCCGGTCCGGTTAAGGGAAAACCCTTATCCTATATACAACGGCCCTTGAGGGTTCTTTAGGCGCATTGTGGGCACAAGAGAACGATCAGGGAAAGGAGAGAGCTCTATACTATTTAAGTCGAGTTCTCCTGGGGGCATAAAACAACTATTCCCCCATCGAAAATCATTGCCTGGCGCTGATCTTTGCAATAACGAAGCTCAGACATTACGCCTTGGCACATGAGGTCCATCTCATATCGAAAGTGGATCCTCTCAAATATCTAATGTTAAGGGTCATACTAACAGGAAGGTTTGCCAAATGGGCCCTCCTCTTGATGGAGTTCTCGATAATATATCGACCCCTCAAAGCAGTGAAAGGTCAGGCCATTGCCGACTTTCTCACGGAGCATCCGATACCAGCCGACTCTCCCTTAAATTGCGAGTTGCCAAATGAACATGCGTTCGATGCAGTCGAAGAAGAAAATGATTCCCAATGGAAACTCTACTTCGATGGAGCATCTTCCATGAAGAGGCGAAAGCAAAACGCCCCTATAATCAAAGATGGGGTGGGCCTCATCTTCGTGACCCCGCGAGGAGGTATATTATGTTACGCCCCCTTCTTAACGGAGACAAGGACTAACAACAAAGCTGAATATGAAGCTTTAATAGCAGGTCTTGAGATCGCTATCGACATTGGAATCAAAGACCTCCTCGTATATGGAGACTCCCAGCTGATCGTTAGCCAAGTAAATGGAAACTATCAGATATGCAAGCTAGAGCTGATAAAGTATGGCGAAAGAGTGTAGCAACTGCTGACACAAATCCCTTCCTATATCCTGGAAAGCATACTGCGTGCGTAAAACAGTAAGGTGGATGCATTGGCCAAATTGGCTAAGGAATTGGCCGATGAAGACCTCGATGACTTGAAGATCATTATGCAAAGTTACAGGGTTCTCACGCCAACAGATACATCTTCGAAAGAGATGATAGAACCATACGAAGGAAAAGAAATGAACGAACAAGTAGCCCTTTAATTAGAAGAGAAGAAAAAGTCGAGGACTGAAGGGAAGTCTTTATAAACTACTTCAAGTCCCAACGAACGCCCAAAATTGCGTCGTTTAGGTATCAGCTCATGAAACGAGCTTTGTCTTTTACCTTCATCAATGATACTCTATATAAGAGATCGTTCGAATGTCTATGGCTAAGGTGCTTAAGGACGGAAGAAGCAAAGAAAGTCATCCAAGAAATACACGATGGACTTTGCGGCTCCCATCAAGCTAGGCCAAAGATGAAGCTAAAGATAAAAAGAATGGGTTATTATTGGCCCACAATGATCTAGGATTGCCTCGAATATGCGAAGCAGTGTCACTCGTGCCAAATTCACTAGAATTTCATCTATCAACATCCAAATCCGCTACACCCGACAGTGGTTAGCTGGCCATTCGAAATGTGGGGAACCGATAAAATTGGCCCTATCGAACCGGCATCCTCCAAAGGACATCGGTTCATACTAGCAACAACCGACTACTTCTCTAAATTGGCAGAAGCTGTACCGCTAATTGAAGTGAAGTCGGAGAATATCCTTCATTTCTTCAAGACCCATGTCATATACCGGTTTGGAACTCCGCGACGGATAATCTCGGATAATGGGCCAGGTTATAGAAGCAATAAAATAAGCTACTTCGCACAGCAGTATAAAATAGATTGGAAATACTCTTCAGTCTATAATTCTCGGGCCAATGGTCAAGCTGAAGTTTTCAACAAGACCTTAACAAAGATTATAAAAAATACGGTGTCCAGAAACAAAAAGGACTATCATGAAAGGCTGCATGAAACTCTCTGGGTGTACCGAGTAACGTTCAAGATGGCCACGAATACAACACCATACGCATTGGTGTTCGGCACGGAAGTAGTGCTTCCATTGTAAATAGAACTCCCCTCTCTATGAGTAGCGGTTCGATATGAGCTGACAGATGAAGAAAATGCTCATTTTTGGCTTGAGGAGCTTGATGCCCTCGACGTAACCCTCCTTATAGAACAACAAAATATAGAGGCTTATAACGCAAGGATGACACGGTCATATGAAAGATTGACCAAGCCGAGAACATTCTGCCAAGGCGAACTCGTCCTGATTTTCAAAAGACCAATGATCCCTAATTGTGCAAAGCGGGGGAAGTTCGAGCTAAGCTATGAAGGCCCATATATTATAGACAAAGTCTACCAAGGTGGAGCCTACCTGCTCATGGATATGCATGGCGAAAAACCCTTCCGGCCAATAAACGGTTGATTCACGAGTCATGACTTTGGTCAAAGATAGATGACGACACTTGTGTCCGCTCGCTATCTTCCTGAGTTAGAACTCAGAGATTAGTATCCAAAAAGCTTCATCGCCTCGAAATACGTCGATATGGACCGAAACGTCCCTAAACTAATGCGTTCCCCCAAACACATGAATAATGGACCGAAATGTCCCTAAACTAACAATGGACCGAAAATTCCTTTAACTAATACTCGCCCCAAAATACGGCGATAATGGACCGAAATGTCCTTAAACTAACATTCGTCCCCAAAATGGGAATGTTGGACCAGAACGTCCTTAAACTAGCATTTCGTCCCAAAATACGGCGATAATGGATCATCATGTCCTGAAACTAACACGTTTAGCCCTACGGTGAATCCCCATATCAATTACCATATACAATCCATAAACATAAATGATTCATAGCTCTCCTAAGTTCTACATGATGTAGTCCTTTGAAGAAGACTGGAGCCTACAGCTAATGGTGCGTTACCTTACGGGCCGCCTAAAAAAAGCATGTTCACAAGCAAAATGGGCATGGATGAAAATCCGAAAGGGTGTCGTGAGTAAAAGCAGTAGGACTGCTAGCGAGCTAGTGAAAACCCGAAATGGCGATGTGAGTAAAAACAGCAGGACTGCCAGCGAGCTAGTGAAAACTCGAGAGGGCACGAAGTCGGAAAAAAAAGCACTTACAAAGCCCTCACGACTTTTTAAGGAGAAAGCACCTGCGTGAGATCTTTACGACTCGTAAAGGAGTAACACCTTTGGGAATCCATACGATTCCTAAGGAGAAAATGCACTTATGAGATCCTTACGATTCATAAGTAGAATCTACTCCCTTTGAGACCCTCACGGCTCATTGGATTCAAAATCCTTAAGTTACAGGGATCTAAACCTGTTCTTATGCCATCAAAACCCTACAAAACTTTCTTGCCTTACAAGCGGTCCAATATTGACCCTTGTATACAATCCACGGGTATAAATAAATATTCTCCCACCAAGTTCCACCAATGGAGAGAAATGTCCCCATATGGTGAACGACACTTGTAAGTCATCTCAATTTAAAAAGAGAAAATACCCTTGTATGATCCTTATGACTTATAAGAGAAAACACAATTAGGAATCCTCCCGACTCCTAAGAAGAAAATACACCTATAAGATCCTCTCGACTCGTAGGGAGAAATACCTTTATGAGAACCTTATGTCTCATAAAACCAAAAAGCCTTAGTCGACAGGATCCTAACCCTGTTTGCTAAGCCACCATTGTCCAAATTAACAAAAGCAAATGATGATTCGCTCCTGGCAATATCCCAGTTGTAGCGATGCTGATGCCTAAATAGGCATCAAATTTCAAGTCCCCTCACGGCAAATGATGATTCGCTCTTGTCAATATTCCAATGGTAGCGATGCTGATGCCAAGATTGGTATCAGATTCTAAATCCTCAACTCGCAATAAAAAGTAGCGAGTAAAAAAAAACCGAGATGATAGGGCAACCCGCAATAAAAAAACAGTGAGTGATAAAAAAATGAATGAAATGACATAGCCGAAATGATTGGGCACCGTGATAAATAGCCGAAATGATTGGGCAATCACGACTTTCGCGTCATAAAAAGCTGAAAAGATAGAGCATCGCGGAATGAAATAAAAGGCAAAAAAATTTGAAAATGAATTTTTTCTGCTCTGCAAGTAGGTCCATATTGACTTTTGTATATGATCCATAAGCACAAATAAAGGAAAGGGAACCATATTTTCACACCACGCCTCGTCAAAAGGAGAACTGAGTCACCTAGAGACTATCCCTGTGTTCCCTATCATTCCAGCAGGGTGCGGACACAACAATCAAATAAAAGTAAAGTAATGGCAAAATCCTTACTTCGTGTCTTAATGGCAACATCTACAGCCTAGAGATCATCCCGATGTTCCTTCTCATTCCCGCAAGATGCAGATGCAACGTCATCATAAAAAAAAGAGACCCAAGGGTCAAAGCAAAAATGGAGTAATGGCAAAATTCTAGCTCATAGTCTCGACGGTACATATATAACCTAGAGGCTACCTTGACGTTCCCCCTCATTTCAGCATGGTGCGGACGCAACAATCAAACAAAGTAGAGTGACGACATATCCGTTGCTCCAGACCTCGATGGCAATACATACAGCATAGAGGTCATATGGATGTCTACCCTACTTCAGCAAAGAATCGGCGCGACATCATCAAAGCAAAAAACGAAATGGTGACATATTCCTAGCTTCGGGTTTTGACGACAATACAAACAAAGTCTAAAGACCATGGGAGATCATCCCACCCCAAAAGGGTGCGGTTATGACTCATCGGGGTTCCAAATTGAGCCTAAACTCAAGTAAAAAGTGCCACGGCAAATACGTAACGCTTGTTCTTCCGACGGTAATATGACCTAAGAAGATTACTTGAAGACATTTTTCCAGCCTCAGAAGATATTAGAGACACGACAGTTACGGGGCTACTCGAACAGCAGCCTACGGACTGCATAGTGAGGAATACATCAGCTAACACGACGGTACCACAGACTAAAACCCTATTACCACAAACCTAACGGACCCCTGTCATAAAAGAATGGGGGTTATCTACATACAACGTTAGGATAAGTTTGCCTGTAAGCCTAAGGGAGGTAAACTAAATAAATTCCGAAATGATTACATAAACTAGAGACTTTAGAATGAGTTAATAAACTACAAACTCCGAAATGAATGAATAAACTATAAACTCCGAAATGAGTACATAAACTACTTCTCTCCAGATTAAGACATCAGGAAACAGAAGAGTGCATGCGGATAAAAAAATGTATATTCTTTATTCATGAATCAAAATGTTTGAAAGATACAATTTGTGAAGGAAAAAAAGGATACAATTGTAGCCTCTAAGAGGGCGGGGCTTTTAATAAAGCAGTGACCCGTTCATTCTCTTGCCGCAGCTCATTCTCACGCTCTAATATTGCGGCTAGCATTGCTTCGACTTGAACTCGTTGTTGCAAGCATGAAGAAAGCTTCTTAGAAATTTCCTGCTTAGCAACTTTGGAGTCCCGCATTCTTCGCTCAGTAGAGTCAAGGTCCCGCCTCAGCGCCATTCCTTCAGAAATGCATCGTTGAAGGTTTTCAAAGATAACTTGGAGCCGCGCAGCATTCGCTTCTAACTGGGCACATAATTGGCTTGACTCACTAAAAGCCGTCTCATGCTCCTTCTGCTTCAGGACCAGTTTCTTCCTGTAATATTGAATGGAAACGGCACTTTGTTCGATCTACATGATCAATTGAGCCTTTGAGGATAATGCCTCAGGCATAAGATGTTTGCACTCGATCTCATGGAGGCAAGCCTCGATTTTCTTACAATAATCAACCCAGATGCGGACGAAATCTTCATTATGGAAAGTCACAAGAGTCGCCAGTATGGGGTTGACTTCATTCGCAAAGTCCGCAGCAAAAGTGAGAGCATCGACATTAAGGTCTTCAATAAATTTGCTTAGCATGCGCCTACTATATGCTACGCCTCTTGAAGATTGGCGTTTTGCGAAAGGCCCTGCGGGTATAGAAATGCGGGACTCAAAAGGAACCAAAGCTAGTGGAGTTGCTACAAAATAAGACATGTACAAAGACGGGTCAGATTTCAGCCTAAAATAAAAAAAAAACAATAAGATCTAACCTACCAATAGTTGAAAGCGGAAAATTAGGGAGCATAGAGGGATCAACCATTTTTTTGTCTTCTCCTTCGAGCAGTAAGACTGTAGTCAGTACGGGAAAAAGCTTATTGGAGAAGGGTTACTCATAGAAAGTTGATATAAGAAATGAAATATATACTAATCAATGCCAGAAAGAGGGACATATCCTGATTGGAAAGAGAAGTGCAAGGCTAACATTTGGCATAGATGGTTGAAAAGCACTCCTACAAGATTGCAACAATATACGTTAAGAAATCAATCTAAAGAGTAATATCAATAATGAAACGAAGAAATAAAAAAATTTTGAAGGAAAAATCACCTTCTATCGCCGAGCCTGAGAAAATTCGGGGAGGTGCAAAAGAGATGGGTGGAACAGCAAAGGTCATCAGCAGATCGCCAGCATTTATTGTGCCTATATCAGAAATAAAGGAAGCGTTAGCGAATGCATCAGGCAGAATTAGCGATCCAAAAGTAATAGCATGGAAGATACCTATTGGTTTCATGAGAACCGACGGTGCAGAAATCATGGTTGTATCTGGAGCGTCACTAGTTGTGACAACCTCTTCAACTTTCATCACTATTGGGAGGACGGATTCAACATCTGCACCCTCGTCTCCTGAATCAATAAGGGCTGTCATTATGCTAGCATCACCCGCGGATACTGGGGATCCACCAGGAGAACGGGTGGTAGCTAGAGCAGTGTCAAACTCAAAATGAAGGCCTTTCGCCCAGAATCTCCATATGTTGGCACCTCACCCGCAGCGCTGGCACGTAAACTTGTCCCTGCCGTATCATTCAAGGAAAAATGTGTTATAATTCCAATAAACTACTGTGGAAATAAACTTGGAAAAGTAAATAAGTCCTACCAGGTTTCGTTAAAGTATCGTGTGCTGTTTCACCATGAAGTAAACGCTCAGCCTTTTCACGAACCGCACGCGTGATCTGCCTGTGAGCGGTTGACAAGGCAGGGGGGATGTCCTCCATGGGAGTATCAAGGGTTCATATTTCACTCGAACCCGCATGTGTGGCCAAGCTATCCTGACACTCCCTCGCTTCATGCTTCCGGCGTTTCCTCTCGGTTTTATTCATGCGAATGGATCTCTTGTAACGTTTTGAAAATCATTTAGGTGAAATTTCGGAAAATCGGTAAAATAACGGGTGTTTTTCCGTAAAAATCAAGATATAAATATCTTTTAATATAAAATTAAATATACATATTCTAGCTATGAAATTGCTGGTATTTGTTGTTTATTGAGCCACTGGTAAAATTTCTAATTTATTGAAATTTTTTCCGAAATTAATTATTTTAATATTATTTTAAGCCGTCACTAATACATTTAATTAGGGAAAATTACAAATTGGAATGGGTTGATACAACTTTTGTGCATCATGACACATTAAACTAACATGTAAAATATTTTTTTTGAAATGGAAAGAAGTTGTTAAGATGGTGTTAGAAAATATATAAGAAAATATATAAAATTGTGAATTTAATTAAAGTAATTGAGGTATGGGGGTACTTCCTTCACTTGGAACTTGCTACACACTCACCCACACTCACCCCCCCATTTTTCCTCCCCTTTTGTGGCTGAAATTCAGCAGCCCCTCCCCCATTTCCCCACACCATTTCCACACAAATTAGAATGAAGAAAAGAAAACAAAGAAATGAAAAGAAAAGAATAATAAAGAGATATGGGCTTTGACTTTTTGAGTTGACTTGGATTTTTTCCCCTACCTCACTCTTTCTCCTCCCTCACCCACTTTTGGCCGAGCCCCTCCCTCTCCCTCAACAGCAGCCCCTCCCTTTTCTCCCCTCATTTCTCTTGAAAAAAATTCATCAAAATTGCCTCAAAATCCATCAAAAAAATCCCAAAATCCAAATCCAACCTTACCCATTTTAGTTTAGCCTATCATGCATGGATTGTGGTGAAAAGAGAGCATTTTGAGAGGCTAGATTGCAAGTTTGATCCATGGTTCATAAGGTATAAATCTTAAACCTTTAGTGAATTGTTGTCTAATTACTTTAATTTAGCTTATTTAAGTGTAAATTAGGTGTTTAAATAGGTTAGTTGCAAGTTGGAAAAATTCAAGAGATTGGGTTGTGATCAAATTACGGTTTTGGGTATTTGGATCATGGATTGTGTGTTGTATTTGAGATCTTAAGACATGTAAAGGAAAAGCTAGTTACTAGTTGCTAATTGTTAGTTTAAAATTTTGCTAATTATGCTAATTTTGTTAACTAGGTTTTGGGAATTTATTAATTAATTGAGATAAAAATCTAATTAGGGTAGTCATGACATTAGTAGCATTTTAGATTGTAGTTTACCACCTTAGATCATGCAAAACCTAGTCAAATTGTTGATTTGTGTATTGTTACTTTGAAAATTGTTAAAATCGGATAAATTGCAAATTAGAATTTTGGGGTTAATGAAATTTAATGAGATTAAATTGTGGAAACGGTTTGTATGACTTATTTAAGATGTTTAATAAATATTATGGCCATTAGAATTGTTAAAACATCAAGTTTTGTACTAAAACGGTAAATTTTGCTTGCTAGGTTTTCGGAAAAATAGCTTTTAAAGTGAGTTTGGGGTTTTTGGGAATTTTAAAATTAGTGTTTGTGAATATGCAAATGGGTACGTTTGGATTTTTCTCGATGGGTTGATGTTTGTACATCGACATCGAGGGTTGGTTTGGCTATTCTTGAATGCGTAGGTGTTCATATCAGATTTTTGCATTTTTATACCGCCCAATTTTTATCACATTGCTTATCGGTAGGTACTCTTGAGCCGTATTTGCTAGTTAATTACAGGATACAGGTTCTCAGTTCTAAACAGTGAAATTCATGGAAAAGCACGACAAATTCCGGATTACTACCAACCACAGATAAAACACAGGTCTCCGCTCTCTATCCGTATGTTGCCGCACACCAGTTTAAGGGACAAAATGGAAAATCAATGTCATTTTCATGTACAAAGCTCAATGGCAACACAAAATCCAAGAAATCTACGCAGAGCTCAAGGAAATCATGGCAAAAGATCCACATCAAATCACCTTTTGATCTGCTGAAATTCTGGAAAACTTGTGAAGAGTTTCTGAGAAAAAACATATACCACACTGCAGACAAGTGCAGACCAAAGAAACCCACAAAAGCATAAAAGCTAATTCCTCCAAAAGGCCGCGGATCCGCGGCCAACATAGGGTCCAGGCCGCGGATCCGCGGCCGTATGGCCTCGTCAGCTGAAGAATTTTTGGGGGCATTTAGATCATTTCATTTTGGTTCTGAATATTGCCCTAGAGTTTCAGTTTCCTGCCTATAAATAGCCCAGAACTTGCCAAGCCAAGGGTGCTTATTCTTGTATTAGGATTTAGATATACTTTGTTCTTCTTCTTCCTTTTTTCATCTTTTCTCCATTAAAATCTTGTAGTGAGGTTTCATTAGTAAAGTGATGAATAAAAGAGTTCTTTTTGTTATCATGCTTGTCTTGTTATGTTGTTAATTATAATTGCTTGTAATCTTCAATTGCTAATTTAGTTGTTGTTATTTGTTATTTGTTTCTTTCTTGTTCTCTTTTTCTTTATCCTTAACAACAATGATGCTTAAGCTTGATCCTTGCCAAGGTGAGGTATTAAATAGCTAGTTGTAATCTCCTAACCTCTTTCTTTCTATCTTCCTTCTTTTGTTTTATTTTCTTTTTCTTGTAATGGGTGAGTAGTTTTCTTACTTGTTAGGATAGGATAAGGAAAGTTTGAGAGAAGGAAATCTCTCTCACTCTTTCCTTGCCCAACATCTTAATTCAGACTCCCATTAATTGAACCACAATCCGCTCCCTACGGCACCATATCCTACATGATAGCGGTGATTCCTTAGTGAGACCGGTTGAGGGTGAATTAACCGGAGGTTAAGGCTAAGAGCCAAGAACGGACGGACAAGCACCAAACGGAAGAACTTAAGTGTTGGAAAGCCTAGCTTATACTCGCAAGTTCCTTCCTAGTCGTGCTAATCCCCGTTGTTGCCGATTACCGTAACACCGATATTAAGAGTGGCAACGAAAGAAGTGAGCGACTCCTAACTCAAACTAACCTAATTCTAACCCTAACAAGCTCTCTTTATATACATTTTTAGCACATAGTTAATCTCAAACAAACCTGGACCTTTGGACTTAACTCGTTAAAGCACACAGAAAAAGATTCCTATCTCCCTGCGGACGACCCGTATTCAACCGGCTAGCTACAAGCGAAACCGTCTTGATTGCGGTAATTAACTAAGCATGCAAAAACTCTACCAATCAAATGGCACCATTGCCGGGGAGATGGTAATTTATTTCTTTGTGTAATTTCGGGTTAATTTGTGAATATAAACATAACTGAAAAACAAAACAAAAAAAATATACATTGTAAAAATCATCTTGTTATTTTTGATTAGTTTTTGTGCAAGTGTGCAGGAGAAAAGGAAAGGTCGAGTTCAGTGCCAAAGACGTGGGAAGTTAGACCCATATCTCGCGGCTACATCGCGGGTGATCAAGACAAAACAAACGGTCTACTGAAAGATTCTGGAGCAGATCCAGTGGGTAAATCAGGATTCAGGAGCTCCAGAAAAGAAGAGGACACCCAGAACAGAATAACACAGGAATTTGAAGACCTATTTCCACCTTCCTGCCGCGGAACCGCGGCATAAGGAGTCTATTGCCGCGGAACCGCGGCCGTCTGAATCCATCGATCCCTAAAATTCCCTGTGAGTGTTCCTTACTCCTTCCCCACTCCTCTGAACTCCACTGAACTGTGTTTTCTGCTGCTTTCTTTGCGCAAACTCTCTTGCCCTTCCAATAAATTGTTCTTGTGCAGGATTCTTTGCGCCGCGCTAAAAAATAAAAAAATTGATTGCAGTTGATTGTTACTGCTTTGCATATTTTAATCGGACTTTAAGGGGCTTGAAACCAATCCAGATTGGGTGGGGATTTCATCACCCTTCCCAGGACCCCAGAAATCACAAAAGGCATATGCATTGACCGTTGTTTAATTAAAAAATACAATACTCGGCCCTAAGGAGTTCGCGCTCAATAGGACATAGGACTAGTTACAGGCATCGGCCGTTTATCCTATCCTGACTTTGCGGTGTCTAGGTAAGTGTGTCGAAGGCAACTGGTTACTTAATTAGGACCACTACTTACGTAGTGGGGAGCCTCCCACTTACCTGGCACTTACCTGGCCGCAATTGGCGGAGAAGAGACGGTTTGAGGTCCTATTTCTAGCCCTTTGGAACAGTTAGGAGCTGTCTAGCTGACCTAGGTGATCCTAGATCTAGGTATGATTGCGCATATTTTGTCTGTGATTGTTTGAAGCCATAAGTCCGTACATATTTCTATAAATCTCTTTCTAAAAAAAAAACATAAAACCAAAAACTTTTATAAAAACTTTCCCTTTTTCGCCAGAATCCATTTTTTCACCCATCTCCTATCGTATTTCTCCTTTGACGTTCTCTTACCCTCACCTTCTCCGCTTTGACTCTACTAAACTCGTTTAGTGTATGTCCGCTTGGACTCGGGACACTAGCGCCCGCCTAGTCCGCATTACGTTAGTCGCTACCGACTACGTGATCGACTCAGACGTCGAAACTCCTTCCACGCCTCTTTCACCCTTACCTTTGCCGGCCAACTCCGACGTTGACCGGAATTCCGTTCATACATCCTCACCTTCACCATCACCAACCTCTTCTTCTGCGATGTCAGGATTTAATCCAAACATCTCTTTGACTCCCCCGGGATTGATTCGACCTCCTATGGATACGAATAACCCACCACCACCGCCTGTCGTAGCGCCACCGCGAATCGCGCTCCAGGATCGTTTCTATCCCACCCGCTCTGCACTTCCCACCTGTCTTTCCCTTCTACCGGCAAATGGGGTAATTTTGAAATTAAGCCCCACTTCATTAACATGCTTCCGAAATTTCATGGGCTTGAATCTGAAGATGCCTATATCTTCATCAACAAGTTCCAAAATGTTTGTGCCATGATGAAAACGATCCAGCTGTCGGACGATGCTATACGGTTACGGGTCATTTCGTTCACTTTTTGTGATCTTGCTGAAAAGTTGCTGTATAGCACTGCTTCCCACTCCATAACCAGTTGGGACGAGTTTGTGAAAGCGTTTCTCAAGAAATTCTATCCGAATCATAAAACCGCTAGGATCCGTAACGCAATCAACCAATTCTCCCAGCTTCCTACTGAACCCTTCTGGAAGTGCTTTGACCGGTATAAAGACCTTCTAGTTCAGTGCCCTCACCATGGTATTGAGAAATGGCAACTTTGCCAAACCTTATACGAGGGCCTGAACCCAGCAACCAAGCAGTTGTTGGAAACCATTTGTCAGGGCCACTTCCTATCGAAATCTGACGAGGAAGCGTGGCAATTCTTCGACAGCCTTGCGGAACAAACGCTTCAATGGGAGAGCACCAGACCAACTTCTTCTTCTTCTTCCTCCACTTCTACTGGTCAGTCTAGGGTAGGCATTCACCAACTTGATGTCTCTATTGCGATGAAAGCTAAAATAGCTGCAATAACGAGAAAACTTGAAGCGATAGAGAACAAATTTTCATCTCCTGCTCCTGCCCCTGTTCTTCCCCTTCGTACCATTTGTGCTTGTTGTTCTGATCCTTCTCATTTAACCGAAGAGTGTCCTTACAATCCACCATCTCAAGGACAGGATCAGGTTAATGCTGCATTTCAGCAAAGACCGAGAAATGATCCATACTCTTCCACCTACAATCCCGGTTGGAGGAACCACCCCAATTTCGCCTGTAATCAGAATCAGCATCAATTCCAAGGCAACAATTTCCAGAGGCCCCCTCCTCCGCAACAACAAGCGCAAAAACAAACTCAACATCAGTTTCAGCAGCCCTTCCAACCCCAACCTTTTCAAAATCAGACGAACAACTTTGCACCCAACAATTCTTTTCCCCAAAACAACTTTGTTCCATCAAACAACGATAAGGTTTCCTCGCTCGAACGAAGTCTGGAGGCGTTCGTTAAACAATCGACACAATCCACCGCAAACATCCAGTCGTTTATTCAGTCTTTGGTGCAACACACTGCTGCACATGGGCAAAGTGTCAAGACCATCGAAGCCCAGATTGCACATCTGAATGCGGCGTTAAGCGAGCGAGAAAAGGGGAAGCTTCCATCTCAACCACTCCCAAATCCCGGTCACCCACATAATGTACATGTTGCTCTTGAACAACAGAACCATAATGTGAGTACCGTGACTATATTGAGATATGGAAGGATGCTACACAACAACATCGGCACAACAATTGAGGATAATGACACCCCGGCCGCTTCTTCTTCCTCATCTTCTGAGCCTATTCTTCATTCTTCAAAAGGCTCTTCTTCTTCTTCTTCTGCTCTGAATGGACCCACTTCTCACTCCATGAAAACACCAGCTCTGGGATCCGTTCCAACTCCACAATCTCCTCCACAAGCATTGGACTCAACCAATTTTAAAAACGTTCAATTTCCAAACCGGTTGAGGTCCAATAAACAAAATCCACAAATGGAGAAGATTCTGGAGTTGTTTAAGCAGGTTAACATCAACATTCCCCGTTTAGATGCTGTCCAACAAGTCCCGTCTTACGCTAAAATCTTAAAGGACTTGTGCACGAAAAAGAGAAAATCTCAGGCACCCAAGAAAGTTTTCTTGGCTAGTGCTGTGAGTGATGCTCTTACCCAATCTTTACCTCAAAAACGGAAGGACCCTGGCTGTCCTACGATTTCTATTACCATTGGGGATAAGAACATCAACCGCGCACTTTTAGATCTTGGTGCCAGTGTTAACCTGCTTCCGTACTCGGTATATAAGCAACTAGGTGTAGGAGAGCTGAAACCCACACACTGTACTCTCCAAATGGTCGACCGATCAATCACCCATCCTAGGGGTGAGCTAGAGGATGTGTTAATCAAGGTCGGGGACTTCATATTCCCTGTTGACTTCATTGTTTTAGACACACAGCCTGTAGCTAACCCCCGGAATCAAATTCCGGTGATACTCGGTCGCCCATTCTTTGCAACCTCAAATGTTGTGATCAATTATCGAAATGGTTCGATGACCCTATCTTTTGGAAATATGACAATTGAACTCAACATTTTTAGGTTGGGGAATCAGCCCTCCAAACCTAATGCTCATATACTAGACGTTTGCTCAATCCAGGAGATCGCCCCGGAAGAGTGTGAATTCGAGGAGTTTTTGTTCGATGATGACAACCTTAACGCCACTAGTGCGTTCCTCTTCGAACCTGCTGCTGTTTCTGTGCCCGACAATGACTACGAGTGTTTCACTTTCTCGAACGATCTTAGCCACTCACCACCTGAGTTTGAATCCTTCGAATTTCTGGATGAGTTACCTGAACCATCCAACTCGGTCGCTTACACTCGTTTTGAACCTTTGCTGGAATCCTTTGAGTTCGAGACCTTTTCACCAATCTTTCCTTCAATCGTTTCACCTCCAACGATCGAACTCAAGCCTTTGCCGTCTCACCTTAAGTACGCTTACTTGGGTGAGAACGAGACCCTCCCTGTTATCATCTCGGCTTCTTTAGCTCCAGAGCAAGAGAAAGCCCTTCTTGCGGTCTTGCACAGCAATAGGCAAGCTTTTGGCTAGTCCATGGCGGACATCAAGGGGATTAGTCCCCTGATCGTTGAACATCACATTCATCTGATGGATGATACCAAACCAGCCAGGGATCCACAAAGGTGACTCAACCCAGTCATGAAGGAGGCTGTGAAAAAGGAAATCGTAAAGTGTCTGGATAGTGGTATCATTTACCCTATCTCTAATAGCCAGTGGGTTAGCCCCATTCACGTTGTCCCTAAGAAATCAGGCATAACGGTCATCACTAACGAGGCGAACGAGTTAATCCCAACTCGCACCCAAACTGGGTGGCGAGTATGCATCGATTACAGAAAACTCAACGCCGCAACGCGGAAGGACCACTTTCCGCTACCTTTCATTGACCAAATGCTTGAACGATTGGCCGGACACGAGTACTACTGCTTTCTTGATGGCTACTCCGGCTATAATCATATTCCTATCGCCGAAAAAGACCAGGACAAGACCACATTCACTTGTCCTTTCGGCACGTTTGCATATCGTCGCATGCCCTTTGGGTTATGCAATGTGCCCGCTACCTTCCAGCGGTGTATGATGGGAATCTTCTCAGACATGGTGGAAAAATTCCTGGAGATCTTCATGGACGATTTCTCCATCTTCGGCGATTCCTTTAATGAGTGTTTGCTGCATCTCGATACTGTCCTTACCCGATGTAAAGACAAGAACCTCACTTTGAATGGGAGAAGTGCCACTTCATGGTGCGCGAAGGTATTGTCTTAGGACATATCATTTCGCAAAATGGCATAGAGGTTGACAAAGCGAAGATTGACATCATTTCCAATCTCCCTCCTCCCAGATACGTCAGAGACATCCGAGCCTTCCTTGGCCATGCCGGTTTCTATAGACGGTTCATCAAGGACTTTAGCAAGATTGCTAGGCCCTTAACTCTTTTGCTGGCCAAGAATACGCCATTCAACTTCAACTCGAGCTGTGTGACTGCGTTCGAGTCATTAAAAAGCTCACTCACTTCTGCTCCCGTTCTTTCTTCTCCTGACTGGACGCACCCATTTGAGATTATGTGCGATGCATCCGACTTTGCCATTGGTGCTGTCCTTGGACACCACATCAATAAGATGTCGCACGTAATCTATTATGCTAGCCGAACCCTGAACGACGCCCAACTGAATTATACAACAACCGAGAAGGAATTCTTGGCTGTTGTATTTGCTTTAGAAAAGTTCAGGCCCTACCTCATCGGCTCTCCAGTCATTGTCTACACAGACCATTCTGCTCTGCGCCATCTTTTTGCGAAGAAAGATGCAAAATCTCGGCTAATACGTTGGATCCTCTTGCTTCAAGAGTTTGACATTGTCATCAAGAACAAAACAGGATGTGAGAACGTAGTCGTCGACCATCTCTCATGACTTCCTTCTTCGCCGTCGCTTCAAATTCCGATCAACGACGTTTTTCCGGATGAACAACTCTTGACAGTATCTTGCGAACCCTGGTTCGCAGATATTGTGAACTATTTGGCCACATGATTACTACCGACTGAATGGTCAAGTCAGGACAGACTTCGATTCTTATCCCAAGTAAAACACTTTTACTGGGACGAACCCTATCTGTTCAAGTACTGTCCCGACCAGATTATTCGTCGGTGTGTCCCTGACGATGAATTCAAGAGTGTGTTGTCATTCTTCCACGATCAAGCATGTGGCGGGCATTTTGTCCCCAGAAAGACAGCTGAGAAGATCTTGCATTGTGGTTTCTACTGGCCACAACTCTTCAAAGACGCTCATGACTACTGCAAGACTTGCTCCCGGTGCCAACACTTTGGCCGGATATCCAGGAGGAACGAGATGCCGCTCCAACCAATCTTGGTTGTGGAGATTTTCGACGTTTGAGGGATAGATTTCATGGGGCCGTTTCCCAGCTCTTTTGGGAACTTGTACATCCTTCTCGCTGTTGATTACGTCTCTAAGTAGGTCGAGGCTGTGCCCAGCCGGACTAACGACAACAAGGTTGTCGTTAGGTTTCTTAAATAAAACATTTTCTCCCATTTTGGGCACCCCCGAGTGATCATTAGCGACAATGGAACTCATTTCTGCAATAAGACTTTCGAGGCCTTGATGCGGAAATATTCCATTAATCATAAGCTATTTACGCCCTACCACCCCCAAACCTGTGGGCAAGCCGACGTTTCTAATCGGCAAATCAAGCAGATACTGGAGAAGACGGTTTCCAAGAACCGTAAGGATTGGTCGTTGAAACTCACTGATGCCCTTTGGGCATTTCGAACTGCTTATAAGACCGATCTTGGCATGTCTCCCTATCGGCTTGTGTACGGAAAGGCTTTCCACCTCCCTGTGGAAATAGAGCACCGCGCATTTTGGGCGATAAAAGAGCTGAATCTGTCTCTCGGAGATGCGGGCAGCAATCGGAAGCTGCAGTTGAATGAATTAAGCGAGCTTAGGGATGAGGCTTACGAAAACGCGGTTGTCCTTAAGAACCGAACGAAGGTGTTCCACGATAAACACCTTTTGCGCAAAGCTTTCACACCTGGTTAACAGGTGCTGCTTTACGACACCCGGCTACATTTCCATCCAGGTAAGCTCAGATCTCGCTGGAAAGGGCCATACTTTGTGCAGAATGTGTATCCGCATGGCGCTGTGGATTTGGAGAATCCAACGGATGGTTCATTTTTCAAAGTAAATGGACACCGACTAAAACCGTACCTTAGCGCCGAACCAACAGAGGAGCTCCTGGTCTTACAGGAGCCGGTTTACCCTGCATAATCTTCCTCTGCCTACCACCAAACTTCGGTTATCCAGCCAAGAACAGTGGACACTGTTCCAAATAAGTTTGGGGGTATGTATATACCATTTTGTATATATTTGTGGATATTCTTTTCCATTTTTACTATTTTTCTTTTCTTTAAAAACAAAAAAATAAAAATAAAAATTGTGTATATCTAACCGACAATTTTGACCCTTCAATGATCTCTTCATGCAATGAAAGTGCGGACACTGTCCAGTTTAAATTTGGGGGTACGCTCGGTACGCATTTCTAACCTTCGCATTCATATGTATATTTTGCATCTGCATACTAAAATCCATAAAATCCAAAAAAATCAGAAAATTTTCTAAAAACATAAAAACTTTTTTGTCAAGTTAGCTAGTGGGAGAACTCAGATTCAACATTTCGACAGTTTTGATTGATAAGATAAGAATAACTAAATCTTATTTTTTAGATTTTGAAAACCTGAAAGATAACTCTCCTTTGAAATAAGATTTAGAAAACCTGAAAGATAACTCTCCTTTGAAGTTAACTATAGCTGATATACGTCTTTACATCACACTACACGTATCGTGAGTTTTGGAAATTAGATGACAAGTCTATTATGTCTAAAAACTTTTAAATGGATAAATGATTTTCTGAGGATCAAATAGGTTTGTTCTGAAATAAGTAATATCAAGAATAGTTTATGTAGTGAAGTGAATATGAAGGAATGTTATTGATGCTTAATTGGAACTAATTCTGAAAAATAACCCATCTGGAACTTGATTGGAATGATTACACACCGAACCCACTAAACACGTCTTTTATCCAAAAAAAAAAATAATTGAACTGCCGGTTATATCTCCGTTCGTATTGAATAATCATGATTTTCACGCTAAATTGTCTTTTGTTTTTGGACCTAGGTAACTTGAGTAATTAAGTCCGCTGGGGTGTCTCTACACATAATGCCCTAAAGCTAACTGGTTTGGGTGCATTGGCCCAAAGCTCGTTAAGAAGCCTAGAAAGTCCAGATTAAAACAAAGTCAAGCAAGTGTTCTCTTCGAGTTAAAATTCCTAACGGTTCTTTGTATGAGAATAATCCTGACAAAAGACATTTATAAAAATATTTCTAGCGGAGATATGAAGGTTTTATTCTATAATAAAGACTATTGCACGTTCACAGAGGTGTGTATGAAATGAAAACAAGAAAAATGTGGAGTGAAAAATAAGACCTAGTTTCCTGTTAAGGAAGATCGAAATTCTGAAATTGAAACCTTACTGGAAAACGAAACTTGAAAAATACTTAACTCTTTATAAAACTTATGTGATCCTTGTAAAAATATTTTATCTAGGCTTTATTGTGTGACATGATGACTTTAATCGATCCTTCTGGAACTTAATGACACTATTTGCACTGCACGTAAAGACATATAAAATCTTTAGTTAAATAAGAAGCGAGGTGTGAAAAATAAAGGTTCGATAGTCTAGACTTAGGATCATAGAATTGTTATTTTCTGAAACAAAACTTTAGGGTTTGAACCATAGTTATTTTGCAAAACTAGCTTGACCGGATTTTGTGGGTAGTATCCGCTGAAAACCCTCAGGAGACAACACTCCTCCTACTAGGGACACCTAGAGGTTTAACGGCTTGTTGCACATGCTCAGTGCAATCGCGTTCCCTGCGAAAGTGAGGTTAGGAATTTTTGTGAATAAATTGGCTTTGCTCGGGATGAGCAAATGATAAGTTTGGGGGTATTTGTTCATATCAGATTTTTGCATTTTTATACCGCCCAATTTTTATCACATTGCTTATCGGTAGGTACTCTTGAGCCGTGTTTGCTAGTTAATTGCAGGATACAGGTTCTCAGCTCTAAACAGTGAAATTCATGGAAAAGCACGACAAATTTCGGATTACTACCAACCACAGATAAAACACGGGTCTCCGCTCTCTATCCGTATGTTGACGCACACCAGTTTAAGGGACAAAATGGCAAATCAATGTCATTTTCATGCACAAAGCTCAATGGAAACACAAAATCCAAGAAATCTACGCGGAGCTCAAGGAAATCATGGCAAAAGATCCACATCAAATCACCTTTTGATCTGCTGAAATTTAGGAAAACTTGTGAAGAGTTTCTGAGAAAAAACATATACCACACTGCAGACAAGAGCAGACCAAAGAAACCCATAAAAGCACAAAAGCCAATTCCTCCATAAGGCCGTGGATCCGCGGCCAACATAAGGTCTAGGCCGCGGATCCGCGGCCGTATGGCCTCGTCAGCTGAAGAATTTTTGGGGGCATTTAGTTCATTTCATTTTGGTTCTGAATATTGCTCTAGAGTTTCAGTTTCCTGCCTATAAATAGCCCAGAACTTGCCAAGACAAGGGTGCTTATTCTTGTATTAGGATTTAGATATACTTTATTCTTCTTCTTCCTCTTTTTCATCTTTTCTCCATTAAAATCTTGTAGTGAGGTTTCATTAGTGAAGTGATGAATAAAAGAGTTCTTTTTGTTATCATGCTTGTCTTGTTATGTTGTTAATTATAATTGCTTGTAATCTTCAATTGCTAATTTAGTTGTTGTTATTTGTTTTTGGTTTCTTTCTTGTTCTCTTTTTCTTTATCCTTAACAACAATGATGCTTAAGCTTGATCCTTGCCAAGGTGAGGTCTCAAATAGCTAGTTGTAATCTCCTAACCTCTTTCTTTCTATCTTCCTTCTTTTGTTTTATTTTCTTTTTCTTGTAATGGGTGAGTAGTTTTCTTACTTGTTAGGGTAGGATAAGGAAAGTTTGAGAGAAGGAAATCTCTCTCACTCTTTCCTTGCCCAACATCTTAATTCGGACTCCCGTTAATTGAACCACAATCTGCTCCCTACGGCACCCTATCCTACATGATAGCGGTGATTCCTTAGTGAGACCGGTTGTGGTTGAATTAACCGGAGGTTAAGGCTAAGAGCCAAGAACGGACGGAAAAGTACCAAAAGGAAGAACTTAAGCGTTGGAAAGCCTAGCTTATACTCGCAAGTTCCTTCCTAGTCGTGCTAATAACCGTTGTTGCCGATTACCGTAACACCGATATTAAGAGTGGCAACGAAAGAAGTGAGCGACTCCTAACTCAAACTAACCTAATCCTAACCCTAACAAGCTCTCTTTATATACATTTTTAGCACATAGTTAATCTCAAACAAACCTGGACCTTTGGACTTAACTCGTTAAAGCATATAGAAAAAGATTCCCATCTCCCTGCGGACGACCCGTACTCAATCGGTTAGCTACAAGCGAAACCATCTTGATTGCGGTAATTAACTAAGCACGCAAAAACTCTACTAATCAGTAGGCGATAGGTTTTGATCTATACGTGATACATGTGCCGATTTGGTTTTCGTATGCCGTTTCGATTTCGAATTGGGTTTTTATGCGATTCGATACGTTATGACATGTAGGTACCCCCATGTGGAATTTGAGACGACAAGAAAGTACGTGGCGACATCGATTTCGGCAAGCGAGGACCAGGTGAGTAGATTTATATCTACGGGGAGAAGTCGAGTGGATGGCGTATAGCACCCCCGCAGTTCCTAGTATATTTATGATATATAATTGGATATATATATATGGTT
Organism: Agapanthus africanus; assembly: GCA_030015575.1. NCBI lineage: Eukaryota > Viridiplantae > Streptophyta > Magnoliopsida > Asparagales > Amaryllidaceae > Agapanthus > Agapanthus africanus. The sequence goes on along the minus strand of JASDDO010000031.1, from coordinate 81,969,618 downwards.
TATGATCCATGGATGATTATCAAGTTATGATTATGTGTTTGTGGTTAGTTTGGTGTTATTAGGAAGGAACTAGCATAGCTTCTTAGTCGCGAAACCTAGAATAGGTTTACACCCACACGCACACACCTGCATTCATTTTATTACCTGTACGTATATGGGGATATGTATACACACACACACACACACATGGATATAGGACTATGTATATATATATACATATACATATACACGGATTATGAGGATAGTACTTAGGATTGGAGATGAGTCGATGAGATTGGGCTTGAGGCCATAAGATCGGTGATGTGACAGGGTTCATATTCGAGTTACGACGTGATATGTTTAGCGGGTCCTTTAGGCGTGGTGTTTTCATACACACGCATGCATACATAGATGGTATCAGTATTGTACTAGACGTAGATCAGTACTCTCGATCATGATATTTGATAAAGAGGATATCGGGTGAATAATGTGATAGATGTGACATTTGACCTGTACCCAGATTTGGGAGGCCGTACGACGGATTTACCATACGAGCTATATATTGATGATAGATCTGCACTCTTGACTCGATGATGTCATATTATATAGGGTATGATATGGGATACTATTGAGGCGGGTTCACCGACTATTATACACAAATATATATCGACTCAGATTCAGGTAGTTTCCATACCCCTTCCGATTGGTTGTTAGTTAGACCTGTAGTTACCTAGTAGATGTTAGACTGGACCCGAGTCAAACCTATTTCCAAAAACTAACGAATCGTGAGGATTTTAAAGACATGTCAAGGGATACTACGGATATTTCAAAAGACGTACCTTTTCTTAAAAACATCGTAGCCCTTATTTTCAAAACACCACGATTCGAACTATTTCAAACGGAAAAACAGTATAACATAGGTGTAGAGATGTAGATTCCTTATTGTTACGTTATCATTCATGTTCCGCATATTATTGTTGCAATTGCTATTCATTGCCATTTATCATGTTATTATCGTCTCATTGCATGTTTATTGTGTACTTAGTGATTATGAACCATGCTGTCAGGACACCAACACCATTACCGATGATACGTATGTTCCACATACACTTACTTGCCGGCTCACACACATCATCATCGGTAATTGCCATGTCACGTACACTTTAGAAAATACATTTTCATTGACATAGCTTGATAACTGATAGTCGCAATATGTTATAGCTTCCATATGCTAGTTTAAATATTACATTCATTGCATGATATTAGGTGCATTTATATATTCATTGGTTATGCAGTATTATGGAGATTTATGCTGGTATTCACTGTTTATTGGTATCATGATTCTGATGATTTCGAATTTACATGAGATTTCTGGATTTGGGGGAAACCGCAAGAATTTAATAAAATCTTAGTATCATCATTTTAAAATGCAAATTGCGGTTTTCTCATGATGTATGAGTCGTCCACCATGAGTTTTCATGATTGCTGTTCGATTTCGAGACCCGATTCGAGAAGTTGGATGAACCGTCTCGGGTACATGGTGGGCCCGGTATGGTACCCCGGGGGAAGAAGCTCGAGTTGTATTCGATGAGCCTGGCATGGGAGCACTACTGTTCATATCATAATATTGCATTATTACATTCCCCATTCTTATTCATTTTACAAATAAACAGGTGCTTTTGACCCATGTCTGCTACATTGTTGCAGGTTACAGGTTCTCGGAACAAAAACAGTGAAAAAGGTGAAAAAAACGATACAAAAGTGAGACTACGACCAACAAATGGAAGAATCTTGATTAAGCCAACAGTTGAAGAATAAATCGAAGATCAGTGAATTAGTTCACAAGTACAAAGGGAGTGCAAGGTTCAAGACTTCAACCTGAAGTAAGCGGTAAAGTCCACAAAATTATTCATTGTGGAAATCTGGAAGAAAACTAGAAGACTTTCTGAAGAACCAAGTGAAGAAAAACCAAGAAAAATGCAACAGGAATCAGCCCAAAATAACACAGCCCACAAGCCCTCTTTTTGGCCGCGGAACCGTGGCCAAACATGGGTTTTGGCCGTGGATCCGCGGCCATATAGTGCCCGTGTCGGTGCTAAAAAGAGTCAGTGCAGATGGTGTGCGTTGACTAGTTCTTTTCTTAGGGGGTAAACTTATAATTGCAGATGTGAGTCGATTGTAACCCTAGGGTTTCTATGTTCTATAAATAGAAACCATAATACCTCTTTTTGAGGCATGCCTCTTCTTGTGCCTCATTTCATTTTATCAAAATTCAGATCTGTAAATTTCTGCAATGTATGAAGAGAGCATCAAATAAAAATTAGGAGTAAGTTTTCTTTTCATTTCCCTAGTTAATTTTATTATCTTCCCTAGTATAATTTTCCTTTCTGCCCTAGTTAATTTTATTCTCTGCCCTAGTTAGATAGTTAGAACATGTTATTCAATTCCCTAATTAGTAAGTAGTCTCCTCACTTTTTAGGGTTAGATTTGGGGAAGGCTTGAGAGATGAAGATCTCTCACCCCTTTCTTGCCCATCATAAGTTTTTATAGGACTCCATGCATACATGCACACACCGCTCCCTACGGCACCCTATCCCACGAGATAGCGGTGATACCGTAGTATAAACGACCGGTTGAGCGTGTTTTTCATGGAGGTTAGGGTAAGGATTAAGAAAGGAAGGACAAGAACCTAGAGGAAGAAACATCGTTTCTTCCCTATGGTATTACTCCACTTTATTAATTATTACCATAACACCTCATTGATCTTAAACAGGCCATAGAAAGCGGTGAGGAATATTGATTTTCCAAACATAACCTAAACCTAACCCTAGCAAGATTTTAATCCTAGTCTAGATCAACTTTGTTTTTAGGAATAATCAATCCAACACCAATCGGAATTAACTCGTTAGAACAATTAGAGAATACGCAAAATCCCTATGGACCAACCCGTACTCACCAGCTAGCTACCAAGCGACGCCGTTCTTAATTGCGGTTAAATATCTTTTATCACAAACCATCGTACAAATCAAATGGCGCCGTTGCTAGGGATGGCGTGTTATTTTCTTTTTGCAATTTCGGGTTAATATAAAATCATAAAAATCATAAAAACTGAAAAAATAAAAAAATATAAATTTTTATATCATCTTGTTATTTTGTGAAGGGTATTTTCGTGTGAATTTTGCAGGATCGACGAACGAGTTCAGATCTGGAAAAATCCAGAGAGCGAAACAGAAAACAACAGATCTGAACATCAGAGGAATACCATAACAGAACAACAAAAGATTTTTAGTGGCTTGAACCGACTAGCCGACCGCGCTTCCGCCGCGTTGACCCCCTTTTGACCGCGGAACCGCCGCGGTGTGGTGACGTCATCAATTGAAATTTTTTCTGTGAGCTCCTTTTATTCTTCTCTGCAACCCTGATATCTCCTCTGTAAAATTTGCCTGCAGGATTCTTTGTGCTAAAAAAAATCTCTCCCCCTTCCAATAACTTGATCTTGTGCAGGATTCATTGCGCCGCGCTAAAAAAATTTTGTTTGCAAGTGATTGTGTTACTGCTTTGCATAATTTAATTTGACTTTAAGGGGCTTTTACACCAATCCAGATTGGGTGGTGATTTCATCACCCTTCCCAGGACCCCAGAAATCACATAAGGCATATTGCATTGACCATAAATTAATTAAAAAAGACTAGACTCAGCCCTAAGGACTTCGCGCTCAATAGGACAAAGGAATAGTTGTAGGCATCGACCGTTGATCCTAACCTGACTTTGTGGTGCCTAGGCTAGACAGGCAGTGAAAGGTAACTTTAAAAGGCCCGTCTCACGGTGATTCGTGAGCGGATCCCTCCTTTCTGTACTTGTACTTACCTGGCCACAATTGGCGGTGAAGAGGCGGTTTGAGGTCCTATTTCTTGTCCTTTGGAATAGTTAAGAGCTGTCTAGCTTACCTAGGTGACCCTAGATCTAGGCCTGATTATGCATTTGTGGTTGATTGAACATGTGTCTAAGCCTTTTATCGAAAATCTTTTTTGCAAAAAGCTCCACATAAAAAAACCACAAAAAGAAAAAAGGAAATTCTTTTACAAAAACTTGCAACTTGTCCCTAAGAAATCCATGCACCTCACTTCCACCCACATTCTTTTTCTTCTCCTTTCTTACATCATGGGTACCCCACCTCATAAAACTCTTGCCGAACTTTGGTATCCTGAACCAAATTTTGCTTCCTACACGAATTGTTTTGGTCGAATTACGGACGACCCCTCCATGCCCAAAATTTCTTTGAAAGATCGAATAGAAGCGTCTAGGAGAAACAGTTGGACTCCGCAATCCACTTTGTATCAACCGTGTCAACCTTCACCACCTTCTTACGTTGATACTCCTTTTTCGAGTCTTGTTGTAACTCTGAAACCCATGTCTATCGCTGAACATATTGAACAGTCTCATAACCGATCTTTCACTCCTTTCAACACATCCAGTTCTTAGGATCAACAAATCCATTCACCTTTTTATCCAAATGTTGATCCTACTCCTGTCCAACCATTCAATTCCTACCAGTCCTACCCAACTTCCGCACCTTCACTAGACATTGCTTCGACACAACCATTTGGGAGTTTCACGTATCCAAACAACTTTGAATCTTTTACCGAAACCCCTTCACAACCCATGTCTAGTTTGGAACAGTCGTTGGAAGCGTATATTGCAGCAAAAAACCGACAGATGAGGAATTTGAATGCGTCCATTGCCGCCCTTAGGCAACCTAGTGACCCGGTAGCTAGTTTCCAACTAGCTCCAAAAATTCCAATGTATGAGAAGGCGTTTGGACAGAGTGAGAATTTGAGTGGTGAGAGTGAGTTCTACACCCTTCCAAATCAAACCTGCCCTTACCCAATTGAATCCCACAACTCCGGTTTTCAAACAAGTGTCCCAAATGATTCACCAGTTAAAAATAAAACGTGTAATGAGTTGTGCGACTTTGTAGTGCTTGATTTGCCAGAATGTGAAGGGTCCCTTTCGAGTGAAAACATCACCAATCCTTTTGAACTTTACACCTCCAATCTAGAACCTGAATTGATAAATATCCATTCTTTTGATGAGGTGTCTGAAAAAATAGATTTTCACTTGATTGAGGATATTGACCAAGGGAGTATTTTGGATGATGAACCCGTAGATTTGACTGAAATATTCTCTCCAATTCATCATCCCGAGTCATTAAATGTTTCTCCCGAACTTCATATGCGTCTTGATTTTGATGATAATTGCATGGATGAGATAATTTTTGAGGGGAATTATGAGGATAGAATTGAGGATAGTATTGAGGATGAACCATTTTTGTTTGATGTGTCGGATTTTCCAATTCATCCTCCTGAACCTTTAACTGTTATACTTCCTAAATCACCCTCCCTCCTTTCCACCATTCCGACCACGCAGAAGATCACGCAGGAGGACTGTGAGCTTGAAAGATTTCTATTCGATCACAGCACATTTGATGCCACTAGTGCGTTCCTCTTTGAATCTGACACTCTTCTCACAGCCGATAACGATTACGAGTGTTTCACTTTTTCGGACGATGTTGAAGACTCACCACCCGAGTTTGAGTCCTTTGAATTTTCAGATGAGTTAGTTGAACCATCAAACTCGGTTTCTTACATCCATTTCGAACCATTCATGGAATCCTTCGAGTTCGAGGCAGATTACTTTGGTGAGATTAAGACTATCCCTAAATCACTCCCTTTCGTCCTTCCTATCGTTTCGACCGAGCAAGAATTCGTCACGCCTTCATTTTCAAAGGATGGTTTACCAAGTTCAACGTACCCATATTTTCTTGCGAATCTTGAGGGATTTGACCCCATTTCTCGACAGGTTGATAAATTAGCACAATCGCTTTTAACACATCGGTCATCACAAATTGTGCTAATTTATTCACTCAATTTACACCCTCAAGTTCATACTACACTTCTTTCTCTTTTCCGCCATTCTTCTCCTCCACCGAGACCGTATACCGCTTCTATCTCCATACGGTATCGTGTGCTTCTCATATATTTTCTTTACACTCCATTCTTCCACCAACCCTACCATTATCACGACAAATTTTTTGAATGGTTGGTGCTAACTTTTGGCCTGTGTAAGGCCTTATATAGTTTGATTTTTCTCCTTCCTAACTCTGAACTATAACGCTTAAAACAGTGGAAACACTGTTTCACTTAAGTTTGGGGGGAACCTTTTTGTATATATATATATATATATATATATTTTGTTTTTCTTTTAACAATAAAAAAAATAAAAAAAAAATTATAAATAAATAAACAGGGGAGTGCCGACATTTTGACCCTCTTGGTGTGGCATGATAGTGATGACACTGTCAAGTTTAAGTTTGGGGGTATGCTCGTTAAGCCTTCTTCCTTAGCATTCATGTATATATTTTGCATTTGCATACTTATTTTAAAACCCATAAAAACTGAAAATTTCAAAAATTATAAAAATTAAAACATTCAATTTTGGCTATAATTGACTTGAGTTTAACACGACGGTGAACTAGCTAGGAACAACTAGATCTAGACTTAGTAAAATAAAAACCCTAAAAATAACCTTTCTTAAAGTTTAACGGTAGAAAGTATATGTCTTTGTAATTTATTTAGAAATAGGCAAATTTCGAGTTGACTTCTTGGGCTAAGTTAAAACAAGGGAAATGTATTGATATCTTTATTAAAGTATAAGTTTGAAAAATAATTCCTAAGCTTAAGTCTAAATTCTGAAAATATATACCCTACAAAATTGCACAAACATGAACCTTGAAACTTGGAATAGTAGGAGAGACCTTGAAATGCTCTTATCTAAAGTCCTTAGTACGAAGAAAAATAAAAAAAATACAAGTGTGAATAAAGAAAAAAAATTAACACTGGTTTTTTAATTAGTTAAGGCTACAAAAATAGAAAAAATATTTAGCGAGGGTGCTTCATCACCTAGTGCCTTAGACCAACTGGTTTGGGAGTCACTACTAAAGCCTTAGGTGTTACAAGACTAGGAATTACACTTTAATGTGAAAACACATCTTGTAATCGGTTGTTGGTACCTCAAAAAGTATTAACGGTCGCATGAAGGATGTGTGAGCAAAATTCATCTAAAAAAATTCACCAATTAAGAAATGCTTTGGACGACGGACAAGAGTATGATAGCTTCATTTGAATTTCCAAGTGTAGGGGTGATATACACGCACACGTAGGGGTATGTGATTGAGGTTTAGATAAGAGATAGGAATGAAGAATAGGACTTATATCTTTAATAGAGATGATAAAAATTCCTAAGTTGAGATAGAACCCAAGAAGGAAAACTTAGAAGATGCCGAAAGTTAAGTAAGTCTACAGAACATATATAATCTTAAGTTAAATAATAAGGAAGCGTTAAAAATACGGGTGGATAATTTGTGAGTCGAAGATAATAGAGTTCTTAATTAGAAAACCTAATTGGAGAATAAAAGTCGATAAGCCAAATTGATAGGATTTTGTGGGTAGTAGCAGCTGAAAACCCTCAGGAGACAACACTCCTCCTACTAGGGACACCTAGAGGTTTAACGGCTTGTTGCACGAGCTCAGTGCAATCGCGTTTCCCTGCGAAAGTGAGGCTAGGTCTTTTTTCGAGAATAAAACTAGGTTTGCTCGAGGACGAGCAAAAGATAAGTTTGGGGGTATTTGTTCATATCATAATATTGCATTATTACATTCCCCATTATTATTCATTTTACAAATAAACAGGTGCTTTTGACCCATGTCTACTACATAGTTGCAGGTTACAGGTTCTCGGAACAAAAACAGTGAAAAATGTGAAAAGACGATACAAAAGTGAGACTACGACCAACAAATGGAAGAATCTTGATTAAGCCTACAGTTGAAGAATAAATCGAAGATCAGTGAACAAGTTCACAAGTATAAAGGCAGTGCAAGGTTCAAGACTTCAACACGAAGCAAGCAGTAAAGTCCACAAAATTATTCACTGTGGAAATCTGGAAGAAAATTAGAAGACATTCTGAAGAACCAAGTGAAGAAAAACCAAGAAAAATGCAACAGGAATCCGCCCAAAATAACATAGCCCACAAACCCTCTTTTTGGCCGCGGAACCGCGGCCAAACATGGGTTTTGGCCGCAGATCCGCGGCCATATAGCGCTCGTGTCGGTGCTAAAATGTGTCGGTGCAGATGGCGTGCGTTGACTAGTTCTTTTCTTAGGGGGTAAACTTGTAATTGCAGATGTTGTAGGGTTCTTAGGCACACTAATGAAGTCTCACAAGCATCAAACATGGCTAATTCTTATTTTACAAGTGCCTACAAACCCTAATACGGATCGTTAACTAGATATATAGGCGATGCAAGCATGTAAATGAATTTAACTAGAAGGAAAGAAGCTACAACCTTTGTAGATCCGGTCCTCCACCTCCTAGGCTCCGTGATGAAGTCCCCTCACTGTCCAAATCATATCTTGGACTCTAGCATCGGCTTCATCGAAGAAATGGGCGGGCTTGGTCGTCGGTTCGATGCCGAAGATGATCTATGTCGAGGCATCACAAGATCAAGCTCCAACTTCACCAAGCCTTGAAAACTTGTGAAGGAAACACCCTATACTACTTGGCAAGAGGTAGAGGATGAAGAAATAGGAGGTGGGTTCACTTTAGAATTGGATTTCTCACTCATTAGCTCAAGTTGCCATTGATGGTGCAAGCTTTCTTCAAGTTGAAGATGAAGAAGAAGATGATAAAGAATTATGATAAGTATATTTAAAAAGAAAAACAAATGAATACTTATCATTTGGCAACCTTAGTTAGGTGTAGAGAATATACTATGGTTAACTTGAATGGTTAGGGTTAAGGAAGAGACAAGAATGGTGGACTTGTTCAAAGCTTCAAGAAGCTTCAAAGAAAAACAAAACTAGCAACCATTCTTTTCTCTTTATCTTTTCTAAAATAAATAAATAAATAAATAGATAAACAAAACCCTAATCATTAGTTTAACCATGGCTTAATTCTTTACACTTAACCAAGTAAACATGTATCATCAAACATGATACAATCAAGTGCACAAAAGTATATCACATATACAACTTGCACAATTCAAGTGAGAAAATCCATTTAAAGTGAACCAATACTAGTTAATGCAAAGTAATATATCAAATATATAATTATGCATTAAATCATTGAATCAATACTTGATTTAACGATCCGGTCATATCGTATATAACCGACTAGTATCCTATGTATCGGCTTATCGAATCATTCTTTGATTCGATAACTAGGTTATATCGCATATACCAATCGATACATTCATCGCGAGAATGGAATACGGTATCACATACACGCATTATTCTCGGTCCCGCACATATCTCATATGCGCTCCTATTTCGTTTCGCTTGAGCCAGGAAACCTCTGTGTAGGACTCTAAAGACTCGTCAATACGCCGGCAGCAGATGATGATCATATCAAACACCCACAAGCCACAAGCGGTCTGCCAAACGTAACGGCCACCCGGGTATTGAGTGATCAGAAGAACGACGAGCAAGCCCGCACACATTCCTGTGAATCCAACCAGTAACACTTACCGTACAGTCCGGTCTGTTCGTCTGATATGTCGCATATCTCGCCTAGGGGTGGTAAACGTCAGACCCCAATAGCTCGATAAGTCATGCCGACGTGAAGTCCATGACATGTGCGAAACTACTGATAACACTTACCAGTAGGTCACTGCAACCCTGGCCAGGGATTTCCTGTTATGGCCAGTCGAGCATAGCGCAACATCAACCCCCAATACCGGGAGAGACGAATCCCCTCCTATCGCTCATTGCCTCCATATGAATCGGGACTGTACCCAAAAACCACCTGTTTGCACGACTCAGTAGAGCCGTGGTAGGGTGGAAATCAAAGCACAGTGGGAGACACACAAGACTCTATGACGATCTCGGGTCAACAGACTAAGCTGTACCAGTGTCACCAGAGAACTGCCATCTGACGTAAGGTATAATACCATCTGGGAGTTCTCAGCGAGTCCGTTCAGTGTACCCAGTCTCCACTGAGCACCCGTATACCATCTCTGATGTCAAACACCAATGGATATAAGATCATCCATCGCCCATCGCATGGGTCGAGAAGATATACGCTAGTCTACTCTGGAATATCGATGCCCTGTCTCGATATTCCCTCGACTAAGAACATTGAAGGATGTACTCATGGACTATCCAGGCCCCACTAGTATGATCTGCATCACAGTCCTGGAAGTCGAGTACACATCCTAAGGGCTTTATCAACATGTAACAGAGAGACAGAAAGTATACACGTTAAGATAAAGAGCAACCAGATAGCGTACTATAATGTCGAGCAAGAAAGTCCTACCTATATATGTCCCAGCATCCACTACAATATACATCCAATGTACAGTAATGGCCTCTAGGGCATACATATAACTAACAATCTCCCACTTGCACTAGGGCCATCTGTAGCAGTGGTTGCAGTATCACATACTCAACCATCCCTCAAAAGTCTCTCTTTGGGAAAAGGCCTTCGTGAGTGGATCCGCCGTGTTGTCCTCTGAGTCCACTCTCCTAACCTCATCAACCTGGAGATCAACTATCTCCATGATCAGGTGATGCTGCCTCAGAATTTGTCTGGGTCACTGATGGGACCAGGGTTCCACGGCCGAAGCCACACTTCCATTGTCATACAATGGCAGGAACTTAGTTCATCTTATAAACCAATATACACCCAAACTTCCTCTTTGGTAGTATCTTCAATAGCGATGTTACCAGCCTTTATCGTCTAGTTTGCCACGGTATCTAGCTTGGAACTCTTCCAACATACCGTCCCTCCACTGAGGGTAAAGACATTGCCTGTGACTGACATTCAGTCGTTTTTATCACTCTGGAACCTTTCCATTGATTCTTCCCAGGATCGATTGATACTATCTTACTACAGCTAGTGAGAATCCTAACATCCAATTACATCTATCTCATAGATGAAAACTCAGGATTTAGGAGGTATCACTTTGATCCTATTTGGAGAATCCTTGTGACAATAGGAGATTGACCGATCGTAGTATAGGAAACTCTTTTCCTATCAAGAGTATGTTGTCTACGTACAATACGAAGATGACCACCTTACTCTCTACTACCCTTTTGTATATACAAGGTTCGTCTACCATTTTGATGAAGTCAAACACTTTGACTATCACATCAAAACAGACGTTCCAACTCCGCGATGCCTGCTTCATTATGTAAAGCAACTTGCACACGTTTCCGCTGCTCCCACTGTTTACGAAGCCCTCTGGCTATGTTCTTATAGACGTTCTATTCTAAATCATTATTTAGAAAAGTAGTCATGGCACCCTACCACCAGATATCGTAGTCATGGTATGTAGCAATGTTAAGTAGGATCCGGATGGACTTAAGTATAGTCACTTGGAAAAGGTTTCATCATTATCCATGCCTGGTCGATGACGAAAACCTTTAACAAGTCTAGCTTTGAAAGTCTCAACTTTTCCATCTACACCAAGTAATCTTCTCAAGATCTACTTGCTCCTGATGGGGATTTAACCCTTCAGATATCGCAACCAAAGTCCATACTTTGTTGGTGTACATGGATTCCATCTCAGATCGCTAAGCATCCAGCCATTCTTACAGAGTCCCTACTCTTGATGGCCTGCTCGAAACTAGTTGGGTCATCATCTCATGATGTAATCCTCGCTCCCACTATCATCGAGAAACCGAAGTGTCTCTCATGCAGGTGAGGAACCCTGCTAGATCGGCGGAGAGGCTGAGGTTCATCGGGAACTATTGAATCCTTTGGTTCTGTCAAATCATCAGCTGCAGTTTGTATAGCTGGAACATTTCCAGTTCTACATAACTGACCTTGCCTCGAGCTTGTCCGGATTTTGCATTTGACATAGGCCGGACAATCCCAAATCTTAACTTACTTAAGAGATAGGCTCTTCCCATACCATATCTCATATTGAATGGTAGGCACTGATTTGATTCGAACCCAATTCAATAGGTATGCAGCTTCTCAAGTGCACAACCCCAAAAAGGAAATAGGTAATTCAGTAATACTCATCATAGAGCACACGATATCTAATATTGTGCGATTGCTCCGCCCTGATACACCGTTGTGCTGTGGTGTATTCAGAGGAGTAGTACGGAGAGAGAATCTCATTCTCATTTAGAATGGTCCAGGAATGCCATGCATAAGTATTCTCCTCCCTGATTTCATCATAGGACATAATACTTATATCCGGTTATTAGTTCTCTACTTCTAACTTATATTCTGTGAATACCTCAAAAGGTTCGGACTTATGTTTCAACAGGAACATATGACCGAATCTTGAGAAATTATCAGAGAATATAATGAATTATAAAGAACCAGTCCTGGCATGTGTAGACAGGAGACTTTACATACATCATCATGTATCAGTCCCAAGAGTTTACTAACTCTTTCTCTGTTTTCAGTAAACGGAGCTATGGTCATCTAATCTTTGTGACATGACTGGCAAGTTTCACAAGATGTAAATTCAAACTAACTTAAATATGCATCTAAAATGTAACTTCAGCCAGTCGGGTCGCATTGATGTGACCTAGTCTACAATACCTCAAGAAGGATCCGTTCATTTCTGAACTCTTCCTCTTGTGTATGTTCTGTATACTAAAGAACTGTAGTTTGATTTAGAACGTCAATGCTTTTAGATAACGTGCCTGAACCGATCAACTTTTGATATAGGAAATGTTCAAAACATTATCCATCAATACAAAATTTTATCATTTCTTTACTAATAAAGAGACTGATATGATTTTGTATATCAGGTTCGGTATCTAATAGTATTTGTTCAGAATCAATGTATTGGTAATACAGGGTGACAGTGACCAACAGACTTGGCTGCAACACTTGCCCCGTTTTCTGTCTCATGAAACTTATCACCCGTTCTCAGTTTTTCTACCTTTTTGTAGCCCTATGTAACAGATTACATATCTGGGATCCTGATCCGGTATCCAATACTCAGGATGCAGAGAATACTGAGAAACAGTTCTTTGTAATGAACATACCCGAAGGAGATGCATCATATGCACTTTCTTTGTTTGGGCGGCATAGGAATTCTGGTATTCCCTATTTCCTGCTCTGTCTTATAACAATTATAAGTTGGAGCGGGACCAACGTTCCCCAGCTCAGTATAACAAGCAGGTTCGGTCAATACATCCATATTATTATCTTGATTAAGGCGTGATATGGTCGCTACATGGAGAGAGAGAAAAGAAAACACTCTGCGTGCGCTCTTGCAAGATTAAATTGGTTATATATTTTATCTAATCAGGATGGCTCCCACTGTTTTTATAAAATCTTCCTTCAAACCCTAAAAGGAAAGACTAGCCGGGATTAATTACACTCTATAAGTTCGCCAATCTTTCAGCCAGGCCAGTGTCGGTACTTTGAGGGAGGTTCCCCGTGCTTTTGCACGGACCTAATTACAATAAACCTCGTTTTCACAGAGGCGTAACCCCGTTGACACCTTTCTAGACACCTACTTGATCGGCTAATTGCAAAGTGCAAAACTCTCCCAGGAGTAACAATTACTCGCAGTGGGTATCGGGATTCAACTATCATATAGAAGTTATGCAATCTCATTGCAAATTTCAACACTTGAAACTCCCGATAATGGTTTTTACCCCTAGCACCTATGACCTTAACTATGGTCAACAAATCATAAGTACTAGTCAAGTTCTACCCGTCATTTCGTGATTAATTAGACCCACCCACATGACCCTTAACTAAGGTCAACAAAGTCACGCAACTGTCCTAACTAATCGTATCATATGCGGTGTAGGAAGACATCACTTAGCTACCGTACACTGTGCCTTGACTATGGTCAACAAACACAGCACGGATACTAAGTACTCTACTTCCTAAAATGACGGAGGGTTGCGGATGGTTTTTATGAAAACCTTTAACGCTTTGAACTTGATCTCGTTGCGGAATCAAATGGTTTTTAAATGGAATGTTTTTGAGGCTTTTCTAGTTTTGCTAAAGGGGTCACTCCCGGTGAAGGGATCGTCGGCTCTTTCCTCGTCGAATGAGGTGCGGGATATATCATATATATCATTGTGCAAAGCGGAAACTATAGAAGCTATCAAAAGACAAACCGAGTGATGTAGCATCTGCCAGTTACTGCTAAAGGAGTCACTCCCGGTGAAGGGATCTCGGTCCTTTCCCTATCGAATAAGGTGCAGGATGTTCTACAAGGAACACTGTGATGCAAAGCAAGAACTGTAGCTACCTGTTTTTATTTTGAAATTCGATTCCACAACATCAATTAGGTTTATTTTCTTTCATTAATCTCATTAATGAATATCCCATCATTTAAGTCCACCTAATCATCATAGATAAATATAACGTACGCTTATGCCATCCGCATTCGCCTCGATGTCCCGTCTGCACCGTTAGGTTAGGTAACTAACGGCAAAGCGAGGCAGGGCTAGCGCGGGTGTAAAACATAAGCAACGTCTATATAATATATCATATATACTATATACTATATCTATCGCAGAATTCACATGATCACATCACAGATAACGCAACAGAAAATATCATATGAAATATTGGATATACTAGGACGTCCGTGTTTTCAATACGAGCCAGTATAAAACACGGATTCCATGGTCGTGATGAATAGCCAATCCCACACCCCTAGACCCCTACGAGAGCGGCAAGCAACCCTACCAATTCTAGGGTTAGGAGACCCAGACTCGACTCCTCGAGATGGTCTCCCTCTGGACCCCAGAACCCGGTTACTTGTGCTCCCCTCCTTGGGTCTATCCTAATGCGGAAAAGTAAATAATATACAAACGGTGACAACTTCCGCAACCTGGAAGTGCCCCAATAAAAAGAATATTACATACAAGTTTTTACATGAATGAAAATGAAAAACACCCATCTCACATAAAAACCCCCGGCTATTCAAACACGACGATCCAATATAACATATCCAGCAACACATAACAACACATGTCATCAACGTAAGTAAATATGTCCATCCCAATTGTCGTTGACATATAGCAACGAAACCGGCGATATCACATATTACACTTACGGTCACAGAAAAGAAAGTGTAAAACTACAACAGTTGGAATCCGCATCTCTTTAGACATCGCATGCCTAATCAAATGAATTCCTTAGACATCGCATGCCTAACAATTATAAACCCCGCATTTTAGTCTCATTATCGAAAACACTTTTCAATACCAAGTCGGGCAATTCAACAGGATTCCTGACATTTTGATCGAATGCTCGTCCCAAACTTTAGTAGGCGGCCGCACCCCCGACGCCGTCGACGAAGTGCACCAAGGCGGAACACCGCTGCCGCGAGCACCGGAACGGATGCTTTCGGCGACGGGGTTCTCCTACAGTCACTTGGTCGGGGCTATGGGGTGAGGCTGTCTATTAAGTTTAATCGGCGAGTATCCGCGTACGCTACGTGATTGCGACGGACTTTTGATCACATCAAAATTCCGTGTCAACCGATCAAGTAAGACTAAACTGCTGCGTTTATAACATTCATATTAGTTATCTCATAACTAGTTGTGAATTCCAATTATTGTATCACATTCCAGATAAATAGAAAATGTTAAACTTTCCGATCGAACAATCGAACACCCAAGTTTTCCCGACACAGTCCAACACATGAAATAAGTCTAACAACATTCAGTTCGTGCCTCAGTACCAACGGTCCAGCCGTAGAAGGGTCAAGCCAACGCCTCACATGTGGCACGCCGTACTGCCCTAAACCCGAAGGTTCAAAGGGCAGTTCAAGACG
This sequence comes from Agapanthus africanus, assembly GCA_030015575.1. NCBI lineage: Eukaryota > Viridiplantae > Streptophyta > Magnoliopsida > Asparagales > Amaryllidaceae > Agapanthus > Agapanthus africanus. The sequence goes on along the minus strand of JASDDO010000031.1, from coordinate 81,953,813 downwards.
GTCACATAATCGAGTTAAGGTTTGTTGTCTTCTAGAGGGACCATCACGTTACTTGCACTACTTAGAACGTCGTTAAACTACTGAAAGATTCAACAATTGGAAATTTCCCGGCAGGGGAAAAGTGGGTATTTATATCCGGTCGAACCTTTTAACATATTCTAAAAATACCCGGAAAAACACACTGACAAAATTAGACAATCCGATCGATACACCGAGTCCCCAATACAACCCAGAAAATTCAACTCTTTAAAAAATATTAAAAATTCCCAGGAAAACCAGCACTGCTAACTAAGAATTACTATGCAAAATTTAACGCAAGAAGAGACCACATGGCCGTGGAACCGCCGCATTAGCCATGCTAATGCCGCGGTTCCGCCGCACTTTGGTGGATTCTGGGTTACGGGCTTCTCAGTAATTCTTAGGGTTCCCTGCTGTTTTTTCTGAATATTTTTAATATAGAAAAATCCACATTTTACAAAATTGTCCAGAGAGCATGTTTAGGGTTAGGGTTTCGGTCCGATCGGATTTCTAACTCCGTCTACGCATCGCCTAAGGCTCTAGCTAGTCTCTGATACCACTGTAGGGTTCCTAGGCACACTAATGAAGTCTCACAAGGCATCAAACATGGCTAATTCTTATTTTACAAGTGCCTACAAACCCTAATACGGATCGTTAACTAGATATATAGGCGATGCAAGCATGTAAATGAATTTAACTAGAAGGAAAGAAGCTACAACCTTTGTAGATCCGGTCTTCCACCTCCTAGGCTCCGTGATGAAGTCCCCTCGCTGTCCAAATCATATCTTGGACTCTAGCATCGGCTTCATCGAAGAAATGGGCGGGCTTGGTCGTCGGTTCGATGCCGAAGATGATCTACGTCGAGGCATCACAAGATCAAGCTCCAACTTCACCAAGCCTTGAAAACTTGTGAAGGAAACACCCTATACTACTTGGCAAGAGGTAGAGGATGAAGAAATAGGAGGTGTGTTCACTTTAGAATTGGATTTCTCACTCATTAGCTCAAGTTGCCATTGATGGTGCAAGCTTTCTTCAAGTTGAAGATGAAGAAGAAGATGATAAAGAATTATGATAAGTATATTTAAAAAGAAAAACAAATGAATACTTATCATTTGGCAACCTTAGTTAGGTGTAGAGAATATACTATGGTTAACTTGAATGGTTAGGGTTAAGGAAGAGACAAGAATGGTGGACTTGTTCAAAGCTTCAAGAAGCTTCAAAGAAAAACAAAACTAGCAACCATTCTTTTCTCTTTATATTTTCTAAAATAAATAAATAAATAAATAAATAGATAAACAAAACCCTAATCATTAGTTTAACCATGGCTTAATTCTTTACACTTAACCAAGTAAACATGTATCATCAAACATGATACAATCAAGTGCACAAAAGTATATCACATATACAACTTGCACAATTCAAGTGAGAAAATCCATTTAAAGTGAACCAATACTAGTTAATGCAAAGTAATATATCAAATATATAATTATGCATTAAATCATTGAATCAATACTTGATTTAACGATCCGGTCATATCGTATATAACCGACTACTATCCTATGTATCGGCTTATCGAATCATTCTTTGATTCGATAACTAGGTTATATCGCATATACCAATCGATACATTCATCGCGAGAATGGAATACGGTATCACATACACGCATTATTCTCGGTCCTGCACATATCTCATATGCGCTCCTATTTCGTTTCGCTTGAGCCAGGAAACCTCTGTGTAGGACTCTAAAGACTCGTCAATACGCCGGTAGCAGATGATGATCATATCAAACACCCACAAGCCGCAAGCGGTCTGCCAAACGTAACGGCCACCCGGGTACTGAGCGATCAGAAGAACGACGAGCAAGCCCGCTCATACTGCTGTGAATCCAACCAGTAACACTTACCGTACAGTCCGGTCTGTTCGTCTGATATGTCGCATATCTCGCCTAGGGGTGGTAAACGTCAGACCCCAATAACTCGATAAGTCATGCCGACGTGAAGTCCATGACATGTGTGAAACTACTGATAACACTTACCAGTAGGTCACTGCAACCCTGGCCAGGGATTTCCTGTTATGGCCAGTCGAGCATAGCGCAACATCAACCCCCAATACCGGGAGAGACGAATCCCCTCCTATCGCTCATTGCCTCCATGTGAATCGGGACTGTACCCAAAAACCACCTGTTTGCACGACTCAGTAGAGCCGTGGTAGGGTGGAAATCAAAGCACAGTGGGAGACACACAAGACTCTATGACGATCTCGGGTCAACAGACTAAGCTGCACCAGTGTCACCAGAGAACTGCCATCTGACGTGAGGTATAATACCATCTGGGAGTTCTCAGCGAGTCCGTTCAGTGTACCCAGTCTCCACTGAGCACCCGTATACCATCTCTGATGTCAAACACCAATGGATATGGGATCATCCATCGCCCATCGCATGGGTCGAGAAGATATACGCTAGTCTACTCTGGAATATCGATGCCCCGTCTCGATATTCCCTCGACTAGGAACATTGAAGGATGTACTCATGGACTATCCAGGCCCCACTAGTATGATCTGCATCACAGTCCTGGAAGTCGAGTACACATCCTAAGGGCTTTATCAATATGTAACAGAGAGACAGAAAGTATACACGTTAAGATAAAGAGCAACCAGATAGCGTACTATCATGTCGAGCAAGAAAGTCCTACCTATATATGTCCCAGCATCCACTACAATATACATCCAATGTACAGTAATGGCCTCTAGGGCATACATATAACTAACAGATGTGAGTCGATTGTAACCCTAGGGTTTCTATGTTCTATAAATAGAAACCCTAATGCCGCTTTTTGAGGCATGCCGCTTTTTGAGGCATGCCTCTTCTTGTGCCTCATTTCATTTTATCAAAATTCAGATCTGTAAATTTCTGCAATGTATGAAGAGAGCATCAAATAAAAATTAGGAGTAAGTTTTCTTTTCATTGCCCTAGTTAATTTTATTATCCGCCCTAGTATAATTTTCCTTTCTTCCCTAGTTAATTTTATTCTCTTCCTTAGTTCGATAGTTAGAACATGTTATTCAATTCCCTAATGAGTGAGTAGTCTCCTCACTTGTTAGGGTTAGATTTGGGGAAGGCTTGAGAGATGAAGATCTCTCACCTCTTTCTTGCCCATCATACGTTTTTATAGGACTCCATGCATACATGCATACACCGCTCCCTACGGCACCCTATCCCACGAGGTAGCGGTGATACCGTAGTATAAACGACCGGTTGAACGTGTTTTCCTTGGAGCTTAGGGTAAGGATTAAGAAAGGAAGGACAAGAATCTAGAGGAAGAAATATCGTTTCTTCCTGATGGTACTATTCCACTTTATTAATTATTACCATAACACCTCATAGATCTTAAACAGGGCATAGAAAGCGGTGAGGAATATTGATTTTCCAAACTTAACCTAAACCTAACCCTAGCAAGATTTTAATCCTAGTCTAGATCAACTTAGTTTTTAGGAATAATCAATCCAACACCAATCGGAATTAACTCGTTAGAACAATTAGGAAATACACAAAATCCCTGTGGATCGACCCGTACTCTTCGGCTAGCTACCAAGCGACGCCGTTCTTAATTGCGGTTATAAAAATTCTTTGACAAATCAATTACCTATCGGTGATATTATTTGGACTCGTCGGTTATCCGGAGGATACCGGCCGGAGTCATGAGATGGATACAGGCCGATCCGTTCTGCCGGAGCCCGCGAAACGATCCAGCAGATGATACGGATGCCTGAGATATTGATATTTGAGATTTGAGACACTGAAATATTGAGATTTGATGATACAGTTCAGTCCGGGCAGCCCGAGCCTGAGATATTGAGATATTTGGATTTATGTTTTGTGTCGATGCTTGACACGGATTTCTCAGTTGATTTCATTGATGTTACTCGATTTATATACATAAAGATATCTCATTAAAAATAGAAAATAGTTGTCACACTCATTTCATTACATTACATTCATACCTCATACATATGATATATTGTTACCTGAGGCACTGACACGAGCATATGGGATTACACTATGTTTAGATGTTTACCCTTGCCACCTTTTCATGCTTCAGACCTTATCATTTGCGGATATTTATATTACTAATCGTATTGACCTAGGATTGCGTTATACATACGATTTCTGCTCGGTGATGATTTCTACTCATGAGTTGGCAACTCACCCCCATTGTGCTACAGTTTCTTGCAGGTTTTGCTGTACAGGTTTCATTGCGGTTTTGCTGGCACACTGTTCCTTCCGGATGATTGCTTTGGTAGGTGGGTCCTTTGCATCGGAACCACCATTATTTATTCATTATTTCAGTTGTATCTAGAAACTCCATCAACCAGATTGTATATTTGAGAGAGATAGATGACCCGACTTGTTATTATTTCGACCTTAGAGTCGCGCGTTGTATTATTATGGTTTTCATGCTGATTTTGGGTCTTCTTTTAAGTTTTGATCCTCGCACTTCGGCGTTGTATATTATATTGTTTGCGTGGTTGTGACCGTTGATTGACAAAGAGCTAGGTCCCGCTTGGGGATGCCTTTTTATTTATTTCGTATACTATTCATGTTGTATCCCGTTTGGGGCCAGTATTTACAATGGAGACACTGCCGAAATTTTAAGAAAATACTTGAGGTTTTATAAATACATACTTCGGCCTATGTTGTTAAAACTACTTTCTTTAAATTGGTTTTTCCTTCAATCTACTGTTTCCTTGTTTTTGATTTCTGGGTTTTGGCTTACTTAGATTAAGTACGCCTCGAGACGTTTCGTAATTTAAGTGCCGGTCATGTTCCGTACTTTTCGGGTCGTGACATCTCTCCAGAACCACCGACAGAGAAACATCTTCATCTGAATCAGACCTAGCCTCCGGATCTGCTACAATGTCCGTCATCAGCTGCTTTAGAGACGCTTCCCGTAGTGGATCTGAGGTGGCCTGAACAGTAATCGGTAGCTTTGAAGATTTCGTGGAGGTCGTCGGGGGAGGAATATCCTCTGCACTATTACCTAAAGATGGCACTGCACTCGGAATAGCACTAGCTGTGGTGGTTCCTGTAATGAAGAGAAAGGAGTGAGGGTGTAGGCAAAATGAGCTAAATATTTTAAGAGCATCGCAAAATAAATCATACCAAAACCCATAGAAGCACGAAGCCTTTCCTCTTCCTCGTATGTTTTGATGGACACCAGAAGAGCCTCTTCAGTAGAGCTGCCTGTTAAGAAAGGAGTGTTAATAAAGCGCAATAAACTCTAAAATATATAAAAGAGTATAAATAAGATGTACCTGATACAGCAAGAGCAGCAAGTGCTGCTTTCTCGCGGCTAATCGTTCAGAAGCCTCAATAGCGGCTTGAAAATTAGTTGCCGTGTTCTCATCAGTAGAAGCTTCAGAAAGATTGTCGTTGGTGCCATATTCGGACAAGCCTTCACTATAGGGAGCATGAGATTCTTGACCAAATACAACGTTAGCTGAAAACATAGATTTCTTCTTCTTCTGAGAGCCGGCAGCAACACCTAACGATAGTAAATTTCGCTTTACAGGATTCTTGGGACGGCATGTCCCGATTTATGAGCCAATATCCGACTTAGGAGACGCTGCAGCCATCACGCCTGTCATGCCCCGCTTCCCAGTGTACGGGCAGAGGGCGCGACGAGGCCCGCTACGTATTTACTCTGAAGTAAACACGCTAAGCCTATCTAAGCAATATAAATAAAATATATAAAAGACAAAGACAATAAATATAATTGAACTGCAACTTTATTTATTAACATTTTTTTTACCATACATCTGAAAAGTAAATACATGGAATGAAAGCAATGCATAAACAGTGGCATAACAGAAATGGAAAATACTGAAAATGAAATGTACAAGTAACTAGAGCTACGGGTCGAAGGCTAGCTGATCCAAGTCCTCGCTAGTGGGCTCGATCTCCTGATGGTTCGATCTACCTGACAACATTCAAAATAAGAAAGAGAAGGAATTTCATCAGCGAACAATCGCTCAGTAAGTGTTAGTGGATGTTGCACACCCTCACAACACTTGTGAGGAGGTGGAAGTGGTAAACAATAATTTTTCTTGCATGCAACACCCACATAACCCAAGATTAGTGCTTAAGTCCTAACTAGCAAAAACCATCAAGAGATCTAATCTACTATGATAGTATTTATACCTAATGGAACCGGTCATTCGAATCTTCACTTGAATGTGACTCCTAGGCTCCTTGTGGTTGCAATGAGCTCGATCTCCGGCCACCTCAAGATCCAAGACGATCCATCCGAGAGCTATCGAACAAGCTACAAACTCTTCACAAGAGTTTAACTTAGAGATCAAATTTGCTAAAAGTGATCACTAAGATGATGTAGAGATTAAGTATTGGATTATGATTTTTTCTCTAAGCTTTTGATTCACAACTCAAGTGAAGTTAAAGCATAGAGGAGGAAGAAGGAGAGAATGAAGAGAGAGAATGTCAAAGTGATAATGAAAAGTTCAAGCATGGAAAAATATCATATGGCTCAAAATAAAATAATTGAAGCATGTAATAAAAAATTGCACCATGCTTCAATTGTAACTCCAAATGAATAAAACATGAAAGAAGCCATTCCTTCATCCATGCTTAGACTTTCCAAAATTCTACCTCATTTATTTATTTTCACAAAATAAATATCTAATAATGAGGTGTCTCCTGTTGGATATATGTATGCTCTAGAGGTCATTATATGATAGTGGATGTATTTATACATGTATATATTCAGTGGACATTCTTGCTCGACATGATAATATGCTATCTGGTTACTCTTTATCTGATATGTTCACTTGATCGTGCTTTTATTCATTTGTACATGTTGATAAAGCCCTGAGGATATTTGCTTTACTACTGTGATTGTGATAGAGATTATACTAGTGGGACATGTATAGTTTATAATACGAAACCAAAAAACTCCGCAAAATACGGTTTTAGAAACCCTAGAAAATGCTCTCTGGAAATTTTTTGAAAAATCGTTTAAAAATTATTTTAGCAACTGCAGAGTGTAGTATGGGATACTATAAGAACACAGGTGAAATACTCGGGGGGGGGTGCTCGGATCTCGACCGAGCATAAGGCTCCAAACTCCGGCGTCGCCGGCCCCCTATACTCTAAACCTCCTAGTTTTTCACATGTGTTCTGATGTGCAGGATTTAGGGTTTCCGGTATTGTTTGTTTAGTCCAGATTGTCATGTGATGATAATTGAGTTGTGGGATAATTGCGGAGTATTTCGTAGTCGTATTTTTTTAAGATTGTATTGGTAACCTAAACGATGTTTGACAGTTCGATCGAAATTCAAACACCCCGTCAAGAACCCAACTGAAATTTTCAAGAGCTGCAATTTTCTTAAGTTAATTATATTCAATAATCGTGCAAGCTAATCTATGGACCCTCTAGAAGAACAAAAACCTTAACTCGATTCTATGCCTTCGGAACCGCGACTTGAACCCTAGGGTTTGACGTAGTTCCGCGGTGTCATAGGTGAGGCATTGGTTTGACCCTTCTACGGCTGGACCATAGGTACTGTGGCCCGTTTTTAGGTACTTTAAATTCGCTCAAGTGTTGAGCTCATCGGGTGATGAGGGTGTTGGTTGATTCGATCGAAATGTTTAACATAACCTAGTATATTGTGATACAATAATTGGAATCTACATTTATATGTTGCGTGTAAATCTAGCATTTCGGTCTCGGGGATAATCGGTAATCTTGTTGAATTATCCGACTAATTTTGAAAAGGTGTTTTCATGGATGATACCTAAATGCGAGACTTACAATTTAGGCATGAAATCTTAGATATGTGATATCCCGGATTTATGATGTCTAAGGGCGGAGATGATTCCAATTGTTGTAGTTTTTCACTTTCTTTTCTGCTACCGTAAACGTAGTATGTGGTGTATCGCCGGTTTCGTTGCTATACATTAACGACAATTGGGGTACGCATACTTGCTTACGTTGATGACATGTGATGTTATGTGTTGCTGTGATATGATGTATATGATCGTCGTGAATGAATAGCCGGTGGTTTTATGTGAGATGAGAGTTTTTCTTTTCATTCATGTAAAATTCAATTGTATGTAATATTATTTTATTTGGGGCACTTCCGGGTTGAGGATGATGTCACCATTGTTGTATATTATTTACTTTTCCGCATTAGGATAGACCCAAGGTGGGGAGCACAAGTGACCGGGTTCTGGGGTCCAGTGGGAGACCATCTCGAGGCGTCGAGACCGGGTTTCCTAACTCCAGAATTGGTAGGGTCACTTGCCGCTCTCGTTGGGGTCTTGGGGTGTGGGATTGGATATTCATCACGACCGTGGAATCTGTATTTTCTATTGTTGGCTAAATACAAAATACGGACGTCCTAGCATATCCTATATTTTCATATATGTGTTTCTGCTGCTTATATTCTGTGATGTGATCGCTTGATATATCTGAGACGAATGCAATATTATATATGAGATATATATAGTAGACGTTGCTTATGTTTTGCACCCGCTCTAGTCCCGTCCCGGTATGTCGTTAGTTAAGTAACCTAACGGTGCATAACGGAACATTGTGGCGAATGCGGATGGCATAAGCGCGTTGTATTTTCGTTTCTTTTCTGTGTTTGGCTTAAGGACTTAAATGATGGGATTACATTAATAAGATTAATGTAAAGGAAAATGAACCTAAAAAGATGTTGTAGAATCGGATTTGAAAACCACTCGGCTTTTTGAGAAAAAGCTACATTTCAAAATCGCGGAGCTTAAGCCACTCCTTTTGAAAACTATTTGATTCTACAACGATATCAAGTTCAAAGCGTTAAAGGTTTTCTTAAAAACCATCCGCAACCCTCCGTCATTTTAGGAAGTAGAATACTTAGTATTCGTGCTACGTTTGTTGACTTTAGTTAAGGCATAGTGTACGGTAGCTAAGTGATGTCTTCCTACACTGCATATGATGCAGATTAATTAGGACATTCATATAACTTTGTTGACCATAGTTAAGGGTCATGTGGGTGGGTCTAATTAATTAAGAAATGACGGGTAGAACTTGACTAGTGCTTATGATTTGTTGACCATAGTTAAGGTCATAAGTGCTAGGGGTAAAAACCATATCGGGAGTTTTAAGAGTTGAAATTTGCAATGAGATTGCATACCTTCCATATGATGGATGGATCCCGATCCCACTGTGAGCAAAAGTTGCTCCCGGGAGAGTTTTGCACTTTACAATTAGCTAACACATTTGGTGTCTAGAAAGGTGTTAACGAGACTACGCCTCTGGGAAGACAAGGTTTATATTAATTAAGTTCGTGCGAAAGCACGGGGAACCTCCCTCAAGTACCGACACTGGCTTGGCTGAACGGTTAGCGAAGTTGTAGAATGCAATTAATCTTGGTTAGTTTTCTTTTTAAGGTTTGAAAGAAAAACATGATTAAAGCAGTGGGAGACATCGATTACATAAGATAATAACCAATCTGATCTTTGCAAGAGCTTTCGCTGAGTGTATTCTTTTCTCTCTCTTAATGGCAGATACCAATGACAGGACTCAAGCTTCTACTAGATAAAAATAAACTGAATGGGACCAATTATAAAGACTGGCTGAGGAACATTAACATTGCCTTGACTTATGATAAGGTATCATATGTCCTCACGGCTCCAGCCCCGCCCGTCCCAGGTCCTAAATCTTTGGTTGCGGATAAGGAATTCCGCAAGACATGGGACGCTGACTGTGCCACGGCCAAATGCCTCGCGCTTGCATCGATGGATAACACACATCAGAAGCAGCACGAGCAGATGGACGTCCAATCCATTTTTCTCCATACAAAAGAGTTGTATGGGGAGCAATCTCGTGTTCTACGATACGAAGCATCCAGAAAGCTGTTTCAGATGCGGATGGCTCCTGGCACACCAGTAGGTGGCCATGTTTTGAAGATGATAGCTCTTATAGAAGAGATTGAGGACCTCGGGTGGACAATGGAGAATGAACAATATATTGATATTATTCTGCAGTCTCCCCCCCTCCCGCCTTTGCTCAATTTGTAGTAAACTTCAACATGCACAACATGGAGAAGTCACTACCTGAACTCCTTAATATGTTAAGGAGTGCAGAGAGCACGCTAAAATCAGTGAAGACTCCTACTTTGATTGCTGGTCCATCTTCCTCATCTCGCCCGAAGGCCAAGGCCAAGGGAAAGATGAAGAAGAAACCCTCCAAACCAAGAGGTGGAGTTAAAAAGGCTAAGGGGAAAGACAAGCTGGAGAATCGGGAAAAGGGGAATGTTATCACTGCCACAAAACGGGACACTGGAAGCGCAACTGTACTGAGTATCCGGATCTCAAGAAAAAGAAGCATGGTGATGCTTCCGCTTCAGGTGTGTTTGTGATAGAAAACTGTTTTTCTATATACTCTTCTTCCTGGGTATTAGATACCGGTTCAGGTACTCACATTTGCAATTCAATGCAGGGGCTGAGAAATAGCTAAATTTTGAAGATAGGTGACCATACTCTCCGGGTTAGGAATGATTCCAATGTACATGCGGTTTCAGTGGGAGAGTATCACCTGGGGTTGCCGTCAGGGTGTATATTGGTTTTGAACCCATGTTATTATGTACCTAGTATGCTTTGTAATATAATATTCGTTTCTTTGTTAGACAGTGAAGGATATAATTTTGTATTGAAGAATAATGTTATGAACATTAACCTGAATCAAATGTTGGTTGGGTATGGTACACTTAATAACGGGATATACGTCCTGAATCAACACACAGTTTTCAGCATACAACAGACTGCTAAAAGAAAATTTTCAGATATAAATGAAGCTTTTCTTTGGCACTGTAGACTTGGTTATATTAACGAAACAAGACTAAACAAGCTACATAAAGATGGATATTTGAATCCTTTTGAATATAAATCTTATGCGACTTTCCAATCTTGCATCAAGGGTAAAATGACCAAAACTCCGTTTACAGGACACGGAGAAAGAGCTACTAAGCTCTTAGGCCTTATACATTGTGATGTATGCGGGCCAATGTATACACAGGCTAGATGTGGTTTTTCTTACTTCACAACTTTTACTGATGATTTCTCAAGATTCGGTCATGTGTTTTTACTGAAGCATAAGTCTGAAGCTTTCGAGAAATTCATTGAGTACAAACTTGAAGTAGAAAAACAAACAGGCTTGAGTATCAAAATGCTTCGAACAGTTCGAGGTGGGGAGTATCTCAGTACAGAGTTTGCAGACTTTCTAAAAGAGAATGGGACACTCTCTCAGCTCACTCCTCCTTACACACCACAGCACAACGGTGTGTCAGAACGTCGGAATCGGACCCTATTAGATATAGTTCGTTCTATGATGAGTGATGCTGAGTTACCTGTCTCATTTTGGGGGCATGCATTGGAGACTGCAACATTTCTATTGAACAGGGTTCCAACCAAAACCGTGTCTACCACGCCATATGAGATATAGCATGAGAAGAGACCATCTCTCAAACAAGTTATGATTTGGGGTTGTCCGGCCTATGTTAAAAAGCAGAATCCAGACAAACTCGAGACACGGTCAGTCATGTGTAATTTTATGGGATATCCAAAGAATTCTTATGGATATTTTTTCTACCACAAGGAGGAACAAAAGGTGTTTATTTCTCTGTATGCCACATTTTTAGAAAAAGAATTTTTTACAAATGATACCGATGGCAGTGTGGTAGAGCTAGAAGAGGTTCTAGAAACAAAATTTACAAATGACGACTTGGTTGAACGGGTTGTTGCAACAGAAATTATTGAATCTCAGCCACTCCGTAGATCTGGTAGGACTTCTCGCCAACCGGAGAGGTACTACGGTTTCCTCATTTATGGTGATAGAGAAGATTGCATCATGGAGGATGATGATCCTACCAGTTTTCAGCAAGCTATCACGAGTGGAGACTCTATGAAGTGGCTGAATGCCATGAGATCTGAAATGGAGTCTATGTACACTAACAAAGTATGGACTTTAGATGTTATACCCCCTGGGGTAAAACCCATGGGGTGCAAATGGATCATTAAAAGAAAGATTGGTGTAGATGGGCATGTGGAGACCTATAAGGCAAGACTTGTGGCGAAATGATTTCGTCAGAGACCAGGTCTGGACTATGACGAAACTTTTTCTCCCGTAGCCATGCTTAAATCCATTTGGATCCTACTTGCTATTGCTGTTTACTACGACTATGAAATCTGGCAGATGGACGTTAAAACTGCATTTCTAAATGGAGATTTAGATGAATGCGTTTATATGGATCAGCCAGAAGGCTTCATTGACAGTGGGAGCAGCGGGAAAGCATGTAGATTGCTTAAATCCATTTATGGATTAAAGCAGGCATCACAGAGTTGGAACATCTGTTTTGATGATGTTATCAAAGAGTTTGATTTCATCAAAAATCCAGATGAACCTTGTGTTTATAAGAAGGCTGTAGGGAGAGCTGTCACATTCCTCGTATTATACATGGATAGCATTCTTCTGATAGGAAATGATATTCCTATGCTACAGTCGGTCAAATCATTCTTATCACAAAGGTTCTCCATGAAGGACCTGGGTGATGCCACGTACATCTTAGGCATTCGGATCTATAGGGATAGATCTAAAAGGTTATTGGGATTGTCCCAAACCAGGTACATCAACACCATACTAAAGAGGTTTAGTATGGAAGACTCCAACCGGGGTGCCTTACCCGCTTTCCATGGAGTCGCTCTCTCAAAGTACTTTTGCCCAAAGACCGATGAAGAGAGAGCTCGCATGAGCATTATACCCTATACTTCGGCTGTAGGATCTATAATGTACGCGATGTTATGTGCACACCCTGATGTAGCTTATGCACTTAGTGTAGTAAGCAGGTATCAATCCAACCCAGGGGAGAATCAATGGGTAGCTGTGAAGAACATTCTTAAGTAACTTGCGAAGGACTAAATAATTGTTCTTGGTGTATGGTAACGGAGATCTCCAAATGGAGGCCTTTACCGATTTGAGCTTCCAGAGTGATAAGGATGACAACAAATTTATCTCTGGGTTTGTATTTACCCTCAATGGAGAGGCGGTGAGTTGGAAGAGTTCCAAACAGGATACCGTTGCAGACTCTACGATGGAAGCTGAGTACATTGCTGCAAATGATGCCGCAAAGGAAGCCGTCTGGATGAGGAAGTTCATCATGGAGCTAGGAGTAGTTTCAACCATTATTGATCCAATACCATTGTATTGTGATAATAATGGGGCTGTGGCGTTAGCCAAGGAGCCCGGGTCCCATCAGCGATCCAGACACATCCTGAGGCGATATCATCAGATCCGGGAGATAATAGATCACTGCGAGATCGAGATTAGGAGAGTAGACACAAAGAATAATACTGCGGATCCACTCACCAAGGACTTCCCTCAGCCGCAGCATGAGCGACTTTTTGAGATGTTGGGTATGAGATACGCCAATAACCGGCCTTAGTGCAAGTGGGAGATTGTTGGATATATGTATGCCCTAGAGGCCATTATATGATAATGGATGTATTTATACATGTATATATATTCAGTGGACATTCTTCCTCGACATGATAGTATGCTATCTGGTTACTCTTTATCTGACATGTTCACTTGATTATGTTTTTTTATTCATTTGTATATGTTGATAAAGCCCTGAGGATATTTGCTTTACTACTGTGATTGTGATGGAGATCATACTAGTGGGACATGTGTAGTTTATAAGCATATCCTGAAATGTTCCTAGTTGTGGGAGTATCGAGACGGGGCATCGATATTCCAGAGTAGACTAGCGTATATGACAATAGACCCATGTGATGGGCGATGGATGTTCCCACATCCATTGATGTTTGACATCTAGATTGTATATGGGTGCTCAGTGGAGAACGGGTACACTGGACGGACTCACCGAGAACTCCTACATGGTATTATATCTATCGTCGGATAGCAGTTCTCAGATGACACCGGTACAGGTAAGTTTGAAGACCCGATATCGTTATAGAGTCTCATGTGTTCTCCCACTGTGCTTTGATTTCCACCCTACCACGGTTCTACTGATTCGTACAAACAGGTGGCCTTTGGGTACAGTCCCGAGACACATGGAGATAATGAGAGATAGGAGGGGTTTCATCTCTCCCGGTATTGGGGGTTGATGTTGTGCAGTGCTCGATTGGCTATATCAGTAAGTCCCTGGCCAGGGCTGCTGAGATTTACTGATAAGTGTTATCAGTAGTTTCTCGATCTGTTATAGACCATTCATCGGCATGACTTATTGAGTTATTGGGGTCGACGTTACCATCCCTAAACTCCATATGTAACATATCTGATGAAGAGACCGGATTGTACGGTAAGTGTTGTCAGTTGGCTCGACGGGAGTTTTGACAGGTTCGCTTGTTTTCTTCTGATCGCTCAATACCCGGGTGGCCATTACGTTTAGCTGACCTCTTGCGGCTTGGGGGTGTTTGATATGATCATCACCCACTGCCGGCGTATTGACGAGTCTTAGAGTCCCACAAAGGAGTTTTCTGGCCCAGGCGAAACGATGTGGTGTGCATATGAGATATGCGCGGGGACCCGATTAAATGAGCGTATGTGATACCGTATATTGATCGGGCGGTTAACTATTGGTCGGGTCATATGAGATATGACCGATTTGTTGAATCAAATGTTGATTTAACATTGACTTTTAGCTCACTTCTTTTAAACCCTTTTCTTTTGTTGTATGCATGCATGTTTGCATATGCTTATGTAGATGCACATGTTGATGTGCATGCACACATACATGCATACACTTGTGTGTCATGGTTGTTGATACACTTATGGTGGCAATGCAAGACTCACATGGTAATATTTATCTTGATATTTGTTTTTGAGTTAAAGGAAAATATAATTAATTCATGGTTGATATTAATTCTTCATTCTTCACTTAACCAAGTATTGACCATGAGTTAATTTCTATGGTTCTCTTTTCTCCAAAGATAAATATCTAGATATTTATTAACCAAGGTTAAGAATGAGAGTGGAAATTATATATAATTTCTATTCTCATTTTTATCTTCATCTTTTATCATTATCTTGAGCTCTTGAGTTGCCATCATCTTCTTCTTCCTTTCTCTTGCTCTCTAGGTTTTGTTAGTGAGTGAGAAAGTGATCAAGTTAGGGTTTTGAAGTGAGAAAACAAACCACAACATCATTCTATATTAGTCTTGCCCATTAGTTTAGAGTGTTAGCTTCATCTTCCCCTTTTGATCAAGTGGAGCTAGGAGCTTGGACAAAGAGGACTCCGGGTAGATCATCGTGGACTTGGAGGATCACAAGCAAGCCCGTTCAAGTTCTTAAGGAGCCAAGGAGTCCAGCAAGGAGGTCTACAAAGGTTGTAATCTCTCAACTTTGTGCTTTATTACATGTTGTATGTGATACAACTTCATATTACCCTAGCTTTTCTAGTTCAATTCCTAGGTTAGATTGTTTAGCACCCTCTAATTTTTAAAATATGGCATGCATGATGCTACCAAACCCTAGTGGTGGTGCTAAAGAATCCCTACATCTCCTTCTAGAAGGTATTCATGTAACAATTACAAGAATACCCCTCCATCGTATACCTATAAGTATA
Source organism: Agapanthus africanus (assembly GCA_030015575.1). Taxonomy (NCBI): domain Eukaryota; kingdom Viridiplantae; phylum Streptophyta; class Magnoliopsida; order Asparagales; family Amaryllidaceae; genus Agapanthus; species Agapanthus africanus. The sequence goes on along the minus strand of JASDDO010000031.1, from coordinate 81,938,156 downwards.
CCCATATTCGAATTCCAAAAAATACGAATACAATCAATCCAATAATATAATACCGGTATCCGGCTTAAACCAAAGCCCACCAGTATTATCCTTCCGATCATTTTTCCTGTAACAATTACACGAACATGATCGAAACCCTGCCGTAACAACTTACGACCTCTACATCTTTTGTCTAAACCAGGGAACACTCTGTATGGGACTCTAAAGACTCGATAATACGCTAGTAGTGGGTTTAACCATAAGCACGTCAGCGGCACTAGCTGTGTGTAATGGCTACCCAGGTACATGTTAGTTATATGTATGCCCTAGAGGCCATTACTGTACAAACGATATATATTGTAGTGGATACTTGGACATATATAGGTAGGAATTTAATGCTCGACATGATAATATGCTATCTGGTTGCTCTTTATCTAAACATGTGGACTTGTATTGGTTTACTGTCTTCCTCTCACATGTTGATAAAGCCCTTAGGATATGTACTTGACTACTAGGACTATGATGAAGATCATACTGGTGGGGCCAGTGTAGTCAACGAGTACATCCTATAACTGTTCCTAGTCGTAGGTGTATCGAGACAGGGTATCGATAAACCAGAGTAGACTAGCGCATGCTTCTCGACCCATGTATACGGGCGATGGATGATCCCATATCCACTAGTGTTTGACATCAGAGACAGTATACGGGTGCTCAGTGGAGACTGGGTACACTGGACGAACTCACCGAGAACTCCCAGATGGTATTATACCTCACGTCAGATGGCAGTTCTCTGGTGACACTGGTACAGGTTAGTCTGTAGACCCGAGATCATCATAGAGTCTTGTGTGATTCCCACTGTTCTTTGATTTCCATCATACCACGTCCAAGAGGGCGTGCAAAACGGTGGCTTTTGGGTACAGTCCCGAATCACATGGAGGCAATGAGCGATAGGAGGGGTTTCATCTCTCCCGGTATAGGGAGTTGATGTTACGCTGTGTTCGATTGGCTATAACTGGAAATCCCTGGCCAAGGTTGCTGAGATTTGCTGGTAAGTGTTATCAGTAGTTTCTCGAACTGTTATGGACCTCATATCGACACGACTTATCAAGCTACTGGGGTCTGACGTTTACCACCCCTAGACGAGATATGCGACATATCAGACGAAGAGACCGGACTGTACGGGAGTGTTACTGATTGGATTCGCAGGAGAATGTACAGGCTTGCTTGTTGATCTTCTGATAGCTCAATACCTGGGTGGCTGTTACGTTTAGCTGACCGCTTGCAGCTTGTGGGTGTTTGATATGATCATCACCTACTACCGGCGTATTGACGATGTTTTAGAGTCCTACACAGAGGTTTCCTGGCTCAGGCAAAACGGAGTAGGAACACATATGTGATATGTGCGGGACCGAGAACAATACGTGTTTGTGATACCGTATTAGATTCTCGCGATATGTGATATCGGCCGGGTATATGTGATATAGCCGGGTCATCGGATCAAGTGTTGATTCGATGAACTGATACAGATTATATTAGTCGGTTATTTATGAAATAGCCGGATTATCGAATCAAGTGTTGATTCGATAATTTAATGTATAATTATATATTTGATATATTATATTACATTAACTAATATTAGCTCACTTAAAGATTCTTTTTCTCACTTGGATAATACATTTATATATATGTGATATATGTTAATTGTATTCTTTTATTTTGTTATAATAAATATTGTATATGTGATATATAATATTGTAACAAGTTGGGGTTATAAATGCAACCTGTTTTATGGAGTTTAAATATGGTTAGGGTTTGGATTAGGGTTAAGCTTGCATGAAGCTTTCATGAAGCTTCTTGAAGCTTTGACTTTGACCTTGATATTTTGTGAAGATATTTCCTTAACCCAACCCAAACCCTTTACCATAGTTATTTCTCTACATGGGTTAGGTCTTCATTCTTAACGCATGGTTGCATTTCTAACCTCACACAAGTTTTCATTGTTCATCACAAATGGTTTTCATCTTCTTCTTCCTCTTGAAAAAGCTTTCTAGCTTTTTGAAATGTGATGAAAATGAGTGAGAAATCGAGAACAAATGAGAGCTAAATTCCTACTTCATCATCCTCATCTATTCTTGCCACTTAGATTAGGGTGTTTGCTTTGCTAATACTTGATTAGCAAAGCAAGAGCTTGGGTTTAAGTTTCTTCAAGATAGATCATCTTTGTTATTGAAGATCGGAAGTAAGATTGCATCTTTCTCTTCATGGAGCCTCTCTAGAGTCCGGGTACTTGATGATCGTAGCGAAGGGACCTCAACACGGAGCTTATGAAGTGAAGGAACGGACTACAAAGGTTGTAATCCCAAACTCTTAGAAGTAAAGTTGTTTACTTGCTCTTTGTTTCGCCTAATCTCTAGTCTAAGATCTTGGTTATGGTCGTTCGGCACTTGAAAATTTTGATTTTGGCATGATTGATGCCTTGTAGAACCTTGTTCTAGTGCCTAGTAACCTTACAGTGGTATCAGAGCCAAGCTAGAGCTTTAGGCGTTGTCTAGACGAAGTTAAAAGTCCGATCGAACCCCGAAACATCATTTTGATCCGCTCTCTGGAAATTTTCTAAAAAGTTGGTTTTTTCCGTATTAAAAATACTCAGAGAATTAAGCAGGGAATTCTAAGGATTACTGTGAAATACGAAACCATAACTCCATCATATGACCGCGGAACTGTGGCCAAACTATACGTTTGGCGGCGGTTCCGCGGCCAACTTAAGGGGTTAGGGGCTAATACTTCAGGGCTTTATTCTTGGGTACTTTTTCATGCTTCTGGGAATTTTTAATTCTACTCAAGAGTTGAGTTTTCTGAAGATCTTTTGTATTCGTTGATTCGATCGAAAAGTTTAACATCGTTTAGTTTTTCGGGTAATTTAGAACGTTTTAAAAACTTCGAACGGATATCAATTACTCACTTTTTCCCTTGTCGGAAAACTTTCAAGTGTTGGATTTTTTCACGAGTTTAAAACTTTCGGGAAATCATGCAAGCGTATCTGTGGACCCTCTAGAAGAACGTAACCTTAACTCGATTATGTGACCGTCAAAACTGCCACTGAACCCTAGGGTTTGTGGTAGTTTAGCGTTGCCACATGTGAGGCGTTGGTTTGACCCTTCTACGGCTGGTTCATTGGGGGCGTGACATGTTCTGGGATTTTTTGAACTCCGCTCAAGTGTTGAGCTATTTGGGAAATCTTGGGTGTTTGATTATTCGATCGGAAAGTTTAACTTTGTCTATTTATCTGGAATGTGATACCATTTTTGGAATCCACAAGTAGTTATGAGATAACTAATTTGAATGTTATAAATCTAGCAGTTTAGTCTCAGATGATCGGTTGCCACGGGATTTTGATGCGATCAAAAGTCCGTCGCAATCACGTAGCATACGCGGATACTCGCCGGGTAAACTTAATAGACAGCCACGCCCCATAGCCCCGACCAAGTGACTGTAGGAGAACCCCGTCGCCAAAAGCATCCGTTCAGGTGCTCGCGGCAGTGATGTTCCTCCTTAGTGTACTTCGTCGACGGCATCGGGGGTGCGGCCATCTACTAAAGTTTTCGACGAGCGTTCGATCAGGTTGTCGGGAATCTTGTTGAATTGCCCGACTAGATATTGGAAAGTGTTTTTGATATTGAGACTAAAATGCGGGGTTTATAATTGTTAGACATGCGATATCTAAGGAATTCATTTGGTTAGGCATGCGATGTCTAAGGAGGTTGCGGATTCCAACTATTGTAGTTTTACACTTTCTTTTCTGCGACCGTAAGTGTAATATGTAGTGTATCGCCAGTTTCGTTGCTATACATCAACGACAACTGGGATACGCATATTCACTTACGTTGATGATATGTGATATTATGTGTTGCTGTGATATGTTATATTGGATCGTCGTGTTTTGAATAGCCCGGGGTTTTATGTGAGATGAGAGTTTTTCTTTTTCATTCATGTAAAATTCATTTGTATGTAATATTCATTTTTTGGGGCACTTCCAGGTTGAGGATGATGTCACCATTGTATATTATTTACTTTTCCGCATTAGGATAGACCCAAGGCGGGGAGCACAAGTAACCGGGTTCTGGGGTCCAGTGGGAGACCATCTCGAGGAGTCGAGACCGGGTCTCTTAACCCTAGAATTGGCAGTGTTGCTTGCCACTCTCGTAGGGGTCTAGGGATGTGGGTTTGGCTATTCATCGCGACCGTGGAATCCGTGTTTTATACAGGCTCGTATTAAAACACGGACCTCCTAGTATATCCAATATTTCATATATGTTCTTCTGGTGCAATGTTCTGTGATGAGATCATATTACTGCCTGAGACGAATGTTTATATTATATATTGTTGATTTCGTTTCATATCTGATGCTTGTGAAGCATAATAAAATAGGACTTTATTAATGAGATTAATGAAACTAAAAGAAACCTAAAGATGTTGTAGAAACTTGTTTAGAAACTGGTAGCTCTAGTTCTTGCTTTGCATAGAGGTATTCCTTGTAGAATATCCAGCACCTTATTCGATAAGGAAAGAGCCGAGATCCCTTCACCAGGAGGGACCTCTTTAGCGAAACTAGCAGATGCTACAAACTCGGTTTTGTTTTTGATTGCTTCTATAGTTCTTGCTTTTCATAGTGGTATTTGTGAAATATCCTGCACCTCATTCGACGAGGAAAGAGCCGAGATCCCTTCACCGGGAGTGACCTCTTTAGAAAAACTAGAAAAGCCTAAAAAACATTCCATTTAAAATCACTCGATTCTAAAACGATATCAAGTTCATTACGCAAAGGGTTTTCTTAAAAACCTGCGTAGCCCTCCGTCATTTCAGATAAGTACAACTTAGTATTCGTGCTGCGGTAGTTTGGCCTCCGTCAAGGCGTAGTGTATGGTAGCTGACTAGTGCTTATCTGCCAGCATACGATACGATTGGATTAGGGTATTCGTGCGGCGTAGTTTGGCCTCCGTCAAGGGTCGTGCGGGTGGGTTTAATTCAATCGGGAAATGTACGGGTTGAACTTGACTAGCGGACTATGGTTTGTTGGCCTCCGTCATGGTCATAGGACGCTAGGGGTAAAATATTATTGGGAATTTCAAGTGTTGAAATTTGCAATGAGATTGCAAACCTTCTATGAGATAGTTGGATCCCGATACCCGCTGCGAGTAAGAGTTACTCCTGGGAGAGCCTTACACATTACAATTAGCCGATCAAGTAGGTGTCTAAAAAGGTGTTAACGGGGTTACGCCCCTGGGAAAACGAGGTTTATTTTAATTAGGTCCGTGCGAAAACACGGGAAACCTCCCTCAAAGTACCGGCACTGGCCTGGCTGAAAGATTGGTGAACTTGTAGGGTGTAATTAATCCCGGCTAGTCTTACCTTTTAGGGTTTGAAGGAAGATTTGACTAAAACAGTGGAAGCCATCCTGATTAGATATATTAATAACTAATCTAATCTTGCAAGAGCGCACGCAGAGTATTTTCTTCTCTCTCTCTCCAGGTAGCGACCATGTCACGCTTTAATCAAGATAATAAATACGGATGTATTGACCGAACCCGCTTGTTATACTGCCCTAGGGAACGTTGTTCCCGCTCCAACTTATAACTGTTATAAAGACCGAGCATGAAATTGGGGATTACCAGAATTCCCGTGCCGCCCAAACGAAGAAAGTGCATGCTGATGCATCTTCTTCGGGTGTGTTCATTACCAAGAACCGTTTCTCAGTATCCTTTACGTCCTGGGTATGAGATACCGAATCAGGATCCTAGATATGTAATCTGTTACATAGGCTACAGATAGGTAGAGAACTGAGAATGGGTGATAAATTTCAAGAGTTGGAAACGGTGCAATTGTTGCAAGCCAAGCAGTTGGCAGTTATCACCCTGTATTACCAAATACATTCATTCTAAACGAATATTATTAGATACCGAACCTGATATACAACATCATTCCAGTATCTTTATTAGTAAAGAAGGATATAATTTTGTATTGTTGGACAATGTTTTGAACATTTCCTATATCAAGAATTGATCGGTTCAGGCACGTTATCTAAAAGTATATACGTTCTAAATCAAACTACAGTTCTTAACGTACAGAACACACACAAGACGAAGAGTTCAGAAATGAAAAAATCCTTCTTGAGGTATTGTAGATTAGGTCATATTAATGCGACCCGACTAGGTAAGTTACATAAATATGCATATTTAAATCAGTTTGGATTTACATCTTGTAAAACTTACCAGTCATGTCACAGAAATGAGTTGACCACAACTCCGTTTATTAGAACAGAGAAAGAGTTAGTGAACTCTTGGGTTTGATACATAATGATGTATGTAAGGTGCCCTGTCTACACATGCCAGGACTGGTTCTTTGTACTTCAGAAGTAGAGAACTGGAACAAGAATAAGTATTATGTCCTTTGATGTGATCAAGGAGGAGAATACTTGTGCAAGGAATTCCTGGACTATTCTAAAGGAGAATGAGATTCTCTCTCAGCATTACTCCTCCGTATACACCACAGCACGTTGGTGCATCGGGGCGGAGCAATCGCACCATATGTGATATGGTGTGCTCTATGATGAGTACTGCTGAGTTGCCTATTTTCTTTTGGGAGTTATACACTTGAGAAGCTGCATACCTATTGAATAGGGTTCCAATCAAATCAGGTGCCTACCACTCCATATATGATATGGTATGGGAATAGCCCATCTCTTAAGGATGTTATGATTTGGGGTTTTCCGGCCTATGTCAAAAGAAAAATCCGGACAAGCTCGAGGCAAGGTCAGTTCTATGGAAGTTTGTTGGATATCCCAAGCATTCGCAAGGGAATATCTTCTACCAAACTGAGGAACAAAAGGTGTTTTGTTTCTCGGCATGCCACCTTTTTGAAAAAGGGAATTTCTTGTGAAGAAATTAGTGGTCATGAGGTAGGACTGGAAGGAGTTCCATCTATACAAACTGCAGCTGATGATTTGGTAAACCCGGAGGATTCAATAGTTTCCAACGAACCTCAGCCTCTCCGCCGATCTTATAGGGTTCCTCATCCACCTGAGAGATGCTTCGGTTTCTCTATGACAGTGGGAGCGAGGATTGCATCATGAGATGATGACCCAACTAGTTTCAAGCAGGCCATCAGGAGTGGGACTCTGTAAGAATGGCTGGATGCATAGCGATCTGAGATGGAATCCTTATACACCAACAAAGTATGGACTTTGGTTGCTTTATCTGAAGGGTTAAATTCCTATCATGAGCAAGTATATCTTGCAAAGATTACTTGGTGTACATGGAAAAGTTGAGACTTTCAAAGCCATGCATAAGTCCATCCAGATCCTACTTGCCATTGCTACATACCATGACTACGATTTCTGGCGATTGGGTGTCATGACAACTTTTCTAAATGATGATTTAGAAGAGAGCGTCTATAAGTACACAGCCAGAGGGCTTCGTAGACAGTGGGAGCAGCGGAAACGTGTGCAAGGTGCTTTATGGGATAAAGCAGGCATCGCGGAGTTGGAACGTCTGTTTTGATGTGGTAGTCAAAGAGTTTGACTTCATCAAAATGGTAGATGAACCTTGTATATACAAAAAGGTAGTAGGGAGTATGGTGGTGATACTCGTATTGTACGAGGATGACATACTCTTGATAGGGAAATAGTTTCTTATGCTACGCTCGGTCAATCTCCTCTTATCACAAGGATTCTCCATATAAGGATCAAAATGACACCTCCTAAATGCTAGGTTTTATATCTATAAGATAGATCTAATTGGATGTTAGGATTCTCACTAGTTGTAGTGAGATGGTATCAATCGATCCTGGGAAGAATCACTGGAATGGTTCTTGGGTGGTAAGGTCGACTGAATGTCAGTCACATGCATTGTCTTTTACCCTCAGTAGAGGGACAGTATGTTGGAAGAGATCCAAGCTAGATACCGTGACATACTAGACGATAAAGCCTGGATACATCGTTACCAAGGATGCTACCAAAGAAATAGTTTGGATATAACATAGTTCATGAGATGAACTTCGTTCCTACCATTGTGTGACAATAGAGTTGTGGCTAAGGCCCAGGAACCCCCGTCCCATAAGAGATCCAGGCATATTCTTAAGAAGTATCACCTGATCATGGAGATGGTTGATCTCCAGGGAGATCCAGGTTTAGGAGAGTAGACACAGAGAAAAAAACACGGCGAATCCACTCACAAAGGCCTGCTTCCCCAAATAATATTTGAGAGATTTTGGGATGGTTGGGTATGGGATACTACAACCTCTGCTGATTGTTGGGTATGAGATACTACGACAGATGGCCCTAGTGCAAGTGGGAGATTGTTAGTTATATGTATGCCCTAGAGGCCATTACTGTACATACGATGTATATTGTAGTGGATGCTTGGACATATATAGGTAGGACATTCTTGCTTGACATGATAGTATGCTATCTGGTTGCTATTTATCTAAACATGTGGACTTGTATTGGTTTACTGTCTTCCTCTCACATGTTGATAAAGCCCTTAGGATATGTACTTGACTACTAGGACTATGATGAAGATCATAGTAGTGGGGCCAGTGTAGTCAACGAGTACATCCTATAACTGTTCCTAGTCGTAGGTGTATCGAGACAGGGCATCGATATACCAGAGTAGACTAGTGTATGCTTCTCGACCCATGTAGATGGGCGATGGATGATCCCATATCCATTGGTGTTTTACATCAGAAACAGTATATGGGTGCTCAGTGGAGACTGGGTACACTGGACGGACTCGCCGAGAACTCCAAGATGGTATTATACCTCACGTTAGATGGCAGTTCTCTGGTGACACTGGTACAGGTTAGTCTGTAGACTCGAGATCGTCATAGAGTCTTGTGTGATTCCCACTGTGCTTTGATTTCCATCAAACCATGTCCAAGAGGGCGTGCAAAACGGTGGCTTTTGGGTACAGTCCCGAATCATATGGAGGTAATGAGCGATAGGAGGGGTTTCTTCTCTCCCGGTATAGGGAGTTGATGTTGCGTTGTGTTCGATTGGCTATAACTGGAAATCCCTGGCCAGGGTTGCTGAGATTTACTGGTAAGTGTTATCAGTAGTTTCTCGAACTGTTATGGACCTCATATCGACACGACTTATCAAGCTACTGGGGTCTGACGTTTACCACCCCTAGGCGAGATATGCGACATATCAGACGAAGAGACCGGACTGTACGGGCGTGTTACTGATTGGATTCGCAGGAGAATGTGCAGGCTTGCTTGTTGATCTTCTGATCGCTCAATACCTGGGTGGCTGTTACGTTTAGCTGACCGCTTGCAGCTTGTGCGTGTTTGATATGATCATCACCTACTGCCGGCGTATTGATGATGTTTTAGAGTCCGACACAGAGGTTTCCTGGCTCAGGCAAAACGGAGTAGGAGCATATATGTGATATGTGCGGGACCGAGAACAATACATGATTGTGATACCGTATTAGATTCTCGCGATATGTGATATCGGCCGGGTATATGTGATATAGCTGGGTCATCGGATCAAGTGTTGATTCGATGAACTGATACATGTTATATTAGTCGGTTATTTATGAAATAGCCGGATTATCGGATCAAGTGTTGATTCGATAATTTAATGTATAATTATATATTTGATATATTATATTATATTAACTAATATTAGCTCACTTAAAGATTCTTTTTCTCACTTGGATAATACATTGATATATATGTGATATATGTTAATTGTATTGTTTTATTATGTTACAATAAATATTGTATATGTGATATATAATATTGTAACAAGTTGGGGTTATAAATGCAACATGTTTTGTGGAGTTTAAATATGGTTAGGGTTTGGATTAGGGTTAAGCTTGCATGAAGTTTTCAAGAAGCTTCTTGAAGCTTTCAAGAAGCTTCTTGATGTTTTGAATTTGACCTTGATATTTTGTGAAGATATTTCCTTAACCCAACCTAAACCCTTTATCATAGTTATTTCCTTACATGGGTTAGGTCTTCATTCTTAACCCATGGTTGCATTTATTACCTCACACAAGTTTTCATTGTTCATCACAAATGGTTTTCATCTTCTTCTTCCTCTTGAAAAAGCTTTCTAGCATTTTGAAATGTGATGAAAATGAGTGAGAAATCGAAAACAAATGAGAGCTAAATTTCTACTTCATCATCCTCATCAATTTTTGCCACTTAGATTAGGGTGTTTGCTTTGCCAATACTTGATTAGCAAAGCAAGAGCTTGGGTTTGAGTTTCTTCATGGTAGATCATCTTTGTTATTGAAGATCGGAAGCAAGATTGCATCTTTCTCTTCATGGAGCCTCTCTAGAGTCCGGGTACTTGATGATCGTAGCGAAGGGACCTCAACACGGAGCTTATGAAGTGAAGGAACGGACTAGAAAGGTTGTAATCCCAAACTCTTAGAAGTAAAGTTGTTTACTTGCTCTTTGTTTCACCTAATCTCTAGTCTATGATCTTGGTTAGGGTCGTTCGGCACTTGAAAAATTTGGTTTTGGCATGATTAATGCCTTGTAGAACCTTGTTCTAGTGCCTAGTAACCCTACAGTACATGACGAAAAAGAGGTGGCCGACGAGCGAACTCATCCCAACCCTAACGAGCCTATAAGCAACACATACTGTACAGTCCGGTCTCTTCGTCTGATACGTCGCATATGAAGTCTAGGGGTAGTAAATGTCAGACTCCAGTAACTTTATAAGTCATGCTGATTTACGGCCCATAACGGTTCGAGAAACTACTGATAACTCTTATCAGTAATCTCGATAACCCTGGCCAGGGATTTGCTGTTATGGCCGATCAAGCATAGCGCGACATCAACTCCCTATACCGGGAGAGACGAAAGCCCTCCTATCGCTCACTGCCTCCATGCGATTCAGGATTGTACCCAAAATCCACCTGTTTGCACGACTCGGCAGAGCCGTGGTAGGGAGGAAATCAAAGAACAGTAGGAATCACACAAGACACTATGATGATCTCGGGTCTACAGACTAATCTGTACAAGTGTCACCAGAGAACTGCTATCTGACAATTGGTATATATACCATCTAGGAGTTCTCGACGAGTCCTGTTCGGTGAACCCATTCTCTAATGAGCACCTGTGTACAATCTTTGATGTCAAACACCAATGGTTGTGGGATCAACCATCTCCCCCAGGGTCAAGAAACGTACACACTGGTCTACTCTGGTAATATCGATGCCCTGTCTCGATATACCTTTAACTAGGAACTATTAAAGGATGTGCTTATAGACTGTCCAGGCCCCACTAGTATGATCTACATCATAATCCCGGTAGTCAAGCATAATCCTAAGGGCTTCATCAACATGTATATAAAGATATGAAATACAACACATCACACGTTAAGATGAAGAAAAACCAGATAGCATACTATCATTTCGAGCAAAGATTGTTTCTGTACATATATATGCCTAGCATCCTATACAATACAAGCCTCTAGGGCATACATATCTGTTGGATATGTATGCCCTAGAGGCCAACAGATATGTATGCCCTAGAGGCCTTTATTGTATAGTACTAGTTTGTATAATACATTTTGGAAGCTTGGGATATATACATGGATTTACAACAATCTTGCTCGATATTGTAGTATGCTACTTGGTTTGTATCTATCTTAATATGTGTATATGTTTCTTTTACCATATCGCTAGTACATATTGATGGAGCCCTTAGGATCTTTGCTTGACTACCGGCGTTGTGATGGCGATCACACTAGTAGGGGATGGGTAGTCTATAAGCACATCCTTATATAGGTCCCTAGTCGTAGGATTATTGAGACAGAGCATCGATACTCCAGAGTAGACTAGTGTGTACGCTTCTCGTCCCAGCTAGGGAGATGGTCTGTCCCACAGCCATCAGTACGTCGTACTGGAGATAGTATGCAGGTGCTCATTAGGTTATGAGTACACTGGATAGAACTCGTTGGGAACTATTGGTTGGTACTATACCTATCGTCAGTTAGTAGTTCCCAGGTGACATGAGTACAGCTTAGTCCGTTGACTTGACACTGTCACTTCGCCTCGAGTGTGTTCCCACTGTTCTTAGATTACTACCCTACCACGGCTCTATTGAGTCATGCAAACAGGTAGCAGTTGGGTGCAGTCCCGAAGCACTTGGAGGTAGTGACGGTTAGACAGGATTCGTCTCTCTCGGTATTGGGAGTTGATATCACGCTGTGTCTAGGAAAGCCATTACACAAAGTCCCTGGTCAGGGAAAGCGAGATTTACTGGTAGTGTTTCCAGTAGTTTCTTAGGGTGTTCTGGGCTACACTCTGATACGACTTGTACTACTGTTAGGGGTCTGACGTTTACCGCCCCCTAGGACCGACATGCGATACTCTTAGACGAACAGACCAGACTGTACGGAGATTGTCACATTCAGACTCAGTAGGAGTTCGGATGGGTTCACCTCATCGGTCTTCTTCTCGACATCTACCTGGGGACCGTTACGTACAGCTAGTACCGCTTGCGGCCTGTGGTTAAACCCACTGCCAGTGTAGTGTCGAGTCTTTAGAGTCCCACACAGAGGGTTGTTCACCTTTGGGCGAAACGTAGTAGGGGTCATATGGTTTTACGACAGGGTCCATTCACATACGCGCACTTGTGCGTGTTTGGTGTTCGGGAAGTTGATACTAGTGGGCTTTGGTTTAAGCAAGATCCTAGTATTTGGTTTTTGGTTGGTTCGGTCTCATTGTATTCGTGTTCCTCGGAACACGGATGCGGGTATGTATATACAGTTGACAGAGGCAGAGAAAGCTCATTAGGATTTTGACCATTGACTTGATTAAAACCATAATGAGATGGAGGAAATTGATTAATGAGTTTTAATTAGAGATAATTGTATTATGATAAATTGGTTTGACCATTTGACTTGTTGACTTTTGTTGACTTAGATATTTTTGTTAAGCATGAGATATTTTTGCTTAGCATTAATTGTGATATGATAATGGTCAAATTAACATCAACCATGACAATTATCCTAATTAAAATTATCATTATTCTTTTTTCCTCATATGAGAGCATACACCTCATTTTATCATGACACATTCTCTCTCTTGCTTGCTCTTTCTTCTTCCTCTCTCAAAGCTCTATTGTTTCATGAGTTGAAAATCAAGAGTTTATGAGACTAAACCACCAAAACACTTCTCTAATCACTCTAGGGTTCTTAGTCTAGCACACCAAGCACCTTAGTTACTTCAATATAGAGGTTGGAGCTCAAGATAGAGGCCTTTGGGTAGATCTTTCTTTGACATAGAGAAGCCGGTGAGGAAGCGCCATCCATAACTCACAACAAGGAGGATCACAACAAGGAGGAGAAGGAGTTCAAGCTTGAGGTATAACTTTCTATCATAATAGATAGAACTATTTTGTGCTAACTAGGTTTATGGTAAAGATCTGGTTAAGGTTTATTCTAGCGCCAAGTTTTGTATCACTATAAAAATTTTGTTCCGCATTTGGCCACCATAGTTGGCCGGGGCGCTAGTGTAACCCTTCAAGGTATCAGAGCCTACCCATAAACTCTACTAGCTAGTTTGTACAAGGTTAAAATCTCGATTAGCAAATTTTTCCGAATCACGAATCTATGTTCACGAGCTTGCCGTCGATTTTCAAAGTTGTTCTAAAATTTTTCTGAGTATCTTAGAATTATGTGCAGGCAAAGCTATAGCTACATAAAAAATTTGGAGCCTAACTCCAAAATTCCGACGCGGAAAGTGAGCAAAATGTCGCATTTTGCAGCCCTTCCGCGGCTCTTTTTGGGCTACAACACCCCAAAATTTTTTTTGGGCTCTAGTTCATGAAAATATGATATTTGTGATATATAGTTTTGGCCCAGGTTTATTTAAGTGCTGGATTTGCATTTGGGGCCTATTTAGAAAAGTTTAGTCGATCGAAATTTTAAATGTGTATTTTACAGAATATTCACTTTTATCTGCGACCTGGAATGTCACTCGATCGGTAAAACTCGTCTGATTGCTATATGTTCTGTTAGACGGGTTTTGCGAATGTGACATTCGCGTTGATGTTTTGTGCTTGTGCTGTGCTTGTGGTTGGATAGTCATGATGGATAGCATGTGGTGCAATGTTAGTAGTACAGTTTATATTTATTTGTACATTTGTTATTGCGGGGTGAGTGTCCGACATGTGGACTGCCGTCTTTGCCGGATTGTATATTATTTTGGGGCACGAACGGGTTGAGGTCGATGTCACCGATTGTACATATTATTTTCGTTTTCCTGTACTAGGATTACCCCGCGGTGGAGTGCACGGATAACCGTGTTCTAGAAGGCAACAAGCCCGCATCTCATGGCGTTGAGACGGAGGGGGCTTCATTCTAGAATTGGCGGGCTATTCGCCGCACTCGTAGGGGGTATAGGTTTTCATTGCACAGGCTATCCACACGACAGGGAACATCGGGTTTTATTTACGGCTCAAATGAAACCCGGGGCTCAAAGATTATCCACCATTCTGTATTGCTGGCTGTGATTCTGTGATGTTGATTATTATCATGCCAGGGACGAATGTTGTATATAATTATATATATATATATATATATACTAGTAGACGTTGTATATGTTTTGCACCCGCGCTAGTCCAGCCCCCGCTCTGTCGTTAGTTAAGTACCTAACAGGTGATGACGGGGCCCAGTGGCGAATGCGGATGGCATATACGTACATTTTATTTTCGTTCTTTTCTGGTGTGATAAGTTAAATTGATGGGACCGCATTAATTTTGATTAATGCAAGAAAATAAACCTAAAAGATTTTGTTGGAACAATTTTCAAAAAGCTGTTATTGCAAGGACGTTCTCTTTTTGTTTTGCACAGAGATATTCAGTTATGAATATCCAGCACCTCATTCGACGAGGCAAGGGCCGAGATCCCTTCATCGGGAGTGACCCCTTGGACAGAGGTTTGCGTCAGGGTAATAACTTCACTATAGTCGATTACTTTTTTCTTTGCATCGCGGTATTCAGTTGGAATATCCTGGACCTCATTCTATGAGGAAAGAGCCGAGGTCCTCTCACCGGGAGTGACCTCTTTAGCAAAGGTTTTCGCCACTATATATTTATAAAAAGCTATCCGGTTCCTTCGACGATATCAAGTTCATTACGTTAAACGGGTTTTTCGCCAAAATCCCAGCCGTAGCCCTCCGTCATTTTTTATAAGTTATACCTAGTATTCGTGCTGCGTTTGTTGACTGTGTCAAGGCGCAGTGAACGGTAGCTGAGTATTGCTTATCTGTAGTATACAATGTGATTGGTTAGGACAGTCGTGTAACCTTGTTGACTGTGTCAAGGGTTATGCGGGTGGGTTTAATGCAATCAAGATAATGACGGGTTGAACTTGACTAGGACTCTTTGATTTGTTGACTGTGTCAAGGTCTCTTGGGTCCCAGGGCCAAAAACCACATCGGGAGTTTCAAATATACAGGAAACTTGCAGATTTAGCATACCTTCTGGAGTGTAGTGACTAGAGTGGATTCCATCTAGTTCATTACGCAATGATAGTTGGATCCTGATCCCACTGATGAGTTGGATTACTCTCGGGAGATTATTACACTTAAACAATCAATGCTATAAACCAAGTAGGTGTCTAGAACGGTGTTAGCGGGGCTACGCCTCCAGGGAAAAGAGGTTATGTAATTAAGGAACTTCGCGAAAGCGTTGGAAAACCTCTCTCGAAGTACCAACACTAGCATGGCTGAAAAGTTAAGCAAGTATTGTGACGTGTGATTAAATCCTGACTAGTTCTTCTTTTAGGGTTTGAAGAAGAATTTGAGGAAACAGTGGGAGCCATCCTGATTAGATAAATTAATAACTAATATAATCTTGCAAGAGCGCACGCTGAGTGTTTCTTTTCTCTATCTCCAGGTAGCAACCATTTCACGCCCTAATCAAGATAATAAAATGTATCGCTTGACTGATCCGAATTCTTATTCGGAGCTGGGGAAAATCGGTTTGGCTCTAACTTGTGATGGCAATCGTAAGTATGAGCAAGGGAAAGAGGATTGTTTGAATTCCAAGGAGACCCTATTGAAGAAGAAGCATACTAATGCATCTACTTCAGGTGTTCTTGTAATTGAGAACTGCTTTTCGGTCAGTCCTACCTCCTGGGTACTAGATACCGGATCAGGATCTCATAACTATAATTTATTGCAGGGACTGAGAAAAAGTAGGAAAGTTGCACCTGGTGATATGTCCCTTAGGGTAGGGAACGGAGCACAAGTTAATGCTGCAGCCGTCGGTGAATATCACCTAGTGTTGCCAAATGGCAATACTATGATTTTGAACAATTGCTACTATGTACTGTTCCCCTCCGAAAGACGGCGCGACATAGAGACGTCTTGCCTGAGATTCGGGGCAGATGCTATTTGGTTTTATCCGTCCACTCTCCGAAGATGCCAAGTTGATTTATGGCACCGTGTATCGAAGGTTTAGATGGATGCGGCCGATGTAGCAGACTTCGTCAGATTCCCCCTCGCTTGAGGGGTTTTTGATTGTGGGGACGCTCTTCCCTGCAGTCGCAAGCCCATGCAGTTAATTACGCTACCGCATCGCGGTAACAACTTTCTCCTTCTCCAGATGTTCACTTAGTGTTGTGGGTGTTTGTTTTGTTTGTGGTTGCCCGTGGATTGTATACGGAGACTAATTTATGTCGTCGCCCGTAGGATGTGGATTAGTCCAAATCCGTATTTTCTTAAATTTGGGTTTGGGGTTTTGGTTTGAGGATACATTAGCCATATTTGAGGCTAAGATCAACTCAAACGTTTGTTAAGGATACGTTAGTCTAATTTGAGACTAAGATCAACTCAACGGGATCGTTTAGATCCGACAAAAGAGCATTTGGGCTCTATTGTTCTAGTTTAGGGACATAGTGGTCCATTGCCAGTTTAGGGGCATAGTAGTCCATTTCCAGTTTAGGGACATTGTGGGCCATTGCCA
This sequence comes from Agapanthus africanus, assembly GCA_030015575.1. Taxonomy (NCBI): domain Eukaryota; kingdom Viridiplantae; phylum Streptophyta; class Magnoliopsida; order Asparagales; family Amaryllidaceae; genus Agapanthus; species Agapanthus africanus. The sequence continues at coordinate 81,921,188 of JASDDO010000031.1, read as the reverse complement.
GTTTAGGGACATGGTAGTCCAGCATTCCCATTTTGGGGATGAATATTGGTTTAAGGACGCATTAGTCCATGAGTTTAAGGACCCCACAGTCTATGAGTTTATGGACCCCACAGTCCGTAGCAATATATGGTTGTCGGGACCCGTCACCTCTCTGACAACGTTGAAGGATTACAACGACAAATGTCAGAGGAGTTCAGAGATGTACCCTTGAACCGGGTGTAAATTGATTTGAGAGAGCAGTTGTACTCGGTTCAATTTAATTTGAGGACTTACGGCCAGAATTGGGTTAAGTCCATTTGAAAATGTTTAACAATTTGTTCATGATTGGCCTATTTAGGCCTTTGCTTGGGCTCTGCCCTTTTTTAAAATAATGCACAGTATTGGGCTTTTTAATTAAATGCATAGCATTTATTTTGGCATGTTAGGCCTTTTTAATTGGGCTCTGTCCCTTTTCTTTAATAATGCAGAGCATTCAATGGTCTGACAGCGCGCCACGTGGCCTGTCAGGCGCTTTGTGCCGATCGAGGAGCGCAAGGCGCAAATTGATGTGGAGGTGACACTTGTCACACACTGGTGAGCGCAAGTCTGTTAGCGCAGAGCGCTGCGCCAGTGCACTGCTGACACGTGGCTCGCTCTGTTGAGCGCAAGTCTGTTAGCGCAGTGCGCTGCGCCATTGCGCTGCGCTAGTGCGCTGCTGATACGTGGCGCGCTCTGGTGACTTGCGCCAATCTAAGAGCGCAACAGCGCAAATTAGGAGTGCGGGGCACTGTACAGTAGCGCAGAGCGCACCTTGATCTAATTTAGATCAAAGAAAAGAATCTTTTTAGTGGTTCTACCTCAATATTCAAGAACCGATGGTTCATCAAAAGGCAATGCCTTTATATAGATCAGAAGATCTAATCAATGAAGTAAATTACTTCTGTTTTATCTTTTTTCAATTAGATCTTCTTTTGATCTTTTTTCCCCTTTTTTTTATCCAAGATCTTGATTTTGTTCTTAGATCATTGATCTTTTTAGAAGAAATTCTTCTTTTATTCAAAAGTTTACCTTTTTCCTTTTTCTTTGAATTCTTTTCAAAGTTTTTAGAAGAGCTCTCTGTATCTCTATCTCTCTATTAGACTTGGAGTCTAGGGGCCTTTATATATGGCCAATTGATTTGTTAAATTGGTTACAGAGATCTTTCTCTAATTGATCTGGGGATATTTCCCCACCGTTGGATCTTTGATCTTAGGGCCTCTGTTTTACAGAAGACAATCTTCTTGTTTTTAAAAAGATTAGAAAGATCTTTCCAAAATTTTATTGTTTAAATGCTGGCACAGTTGGCGCAAGCGCACCTGCGCTTGACACGTGTCGCGCAGCGCAGAGCGCAGCGCAACTGCGCTGACACGTGTCGCGCAGCGCTACTGCGCTGACACGTGTCGCACAGCATAACTGCGCTGACACGTGTCACGCAGCGCAGAACGCAAGTCAACTGAAACGTTGCCTCCTTTATTATTTGAATTTTTAAAACAGAGCTTTGCTCTGAAAGGGAGATTTTCTCCTTTATTTTATTATTTATTTATTTTTTTTTCTTTTATTGTTATTATATTATACGGAGCGGGTTTTGAGCCAAAATTTTGGCGGGAACAAATGCCCCCCACTACTTTGCCCACGTAAGTATGTACGTAGGTGAAGTAGTGCAAAGTTATGCATGGTCACCGAATTGAGGGCTTAGGAGACAAGTTTAGGGTCCTTGTGGTCTAAGACTTTTCAACTTTATGAGCCGTGAGGGTCCCACAAAGTCTTTTCTCCCTATAAGTCGAGAGGATCTCGTAGGTGTATTTTCTCCTTAGGGGTCGTGAGGACTCCTAAGTGTGTTTTCTTTTGAGAGTTGTAAGGATCTCATTAGAGAATTTTCCCTCTTACAAGTCGAGAGGACTCGTAAGCGGTTGTTTCCCTCCTTGTCGAGATTCGACCTTGGAGAGTGTGGTCCGTGAATAGTATGCAAGAGTCCATTTTGGACCGACTTGTAGGACCCCAGTGCTTAGGGAAACATGTTTTTTAACCTCCACTGCCTAAGGCTTTTCCTCATGAGTCGAGACGAATCGAGAAGTTCTCGCAAAGACACTAATTTCCTCACGAGTCGAGAAGAATCGAGCAGTTCTCGCAAGAATATCCTAACGTCACAGTTAACCTCTGCTCTTTACGACAGAGGTCCATTAGGGTCTATGGTACTTAGGGTTTTGTCCATCCTACCGTCGCGTTGGCTGATGTATTCCTCGATAGGCGATCTTGCTGTTTGAGTAGCCTTGCGACTGTCGTGTCTCTGATCCCTTCGGGGGCTGGACAAGACGTCTTCAAGCAATCCTCCTAGGCAGTTTGACCGTCGGAAAAGCAGGCGTTAGGAATTTTGCCTTGCCGCTTTTTACTTGAGGTTAGGCTCATTTTGGAGAGCCCCGATGGGTCATAACCACTCCGCGCTGGTGTGGGATGATCTCCGATAGTCTTTCAGGCTTTATATGACTTGCCGTTAAGACCCTGAAGCTAGGAATTTGGCCTTTGCTTCGTTTGCTGGAATTGCGTCCTCTATATCGAGACGAATGTCGCGGTTGTGTCTAGGTTGCTGGTGAACCGTCGAGGTTTGGAACTAGGGATTTTGCCATGGCTCCTCTTGGTGATGTTGTATATTCCTGCAGAGACATTGATTTCTCTGCGGGTCGGCGCGAATCGAGATGTTATCGTCAAGGACGCTGATTTTCCTGAATCGAGATATTTGCCAAGTACACTAATTTCCCTGGAGTCGAAATGAATCGAGGTATTCCTGCAAAGACGCTGATTTCTCTACGGGTCGACGCGAATCGAAATGCTCCTCGTCAAGGACGCTGATTTCCCTGAATCGAGGTATTTGCCAAGGACACTGATTTCCTTGGAGTCGAAACGAATCGAGGTATTCCTGCAAAGACACTGATTTCTCTATGGGTTGACGCGAATCGACGTGCTCTCGTCAAGGACGCTGATTTCCCTGAATCGAGGTATTTGCCAAGGACACTGATTTCCTTGGAGTCGAAACGAATCGAGGTATTCCTGCAAAGACACTGATTTCTCTATGGGTCGACGCGAATCGACGTGCTCTCGTCAAAGACGCTGATTTCCCTGAATCGAGGAGGTTGCCAAGGACACTGATTTCCCTGGGGTTGAGACGAATCGAGGTATTCCTGGAAAGACGCTGAATTCTCTGCGGGTCAACACGAATCAAGATGCTCTCGTCAAGGACGCTGATTTCCCTGAATCGAGGTTTTTTCCAAGGACACCGATTTCCTCAGAGTTTAAACGAATCGAGGTATTCCTGCAAAGACGCTGATTTCTCTGCGGGTCGATACGAATCGAGATGCTCTCGTCAAGGATGCTGATTTCCCTGAATCAAGGTTTTGCCAAGGACACTGATTTCTTCGGAGTTGAAACGAATCGAGGTATTCCTGCAAAGACACTGATTTCTCTGCGGGTCGACACGAATCGAGATGCTCTCGTCAAGGACGCTGATTTCCCTGAATCGAGGAGGTTGCCAAGGAAACTGATTTCCTCAGAGTTGAGACGAATCGAGGTATTCCTGCAAAGACGCTGATTGCTCTGCAGATCGACACGAATCAAGATGCTCTCGTCAAGGACGCTGATTTCCCCGAATCGAGGTTTTTGCTAAGGACACCGATTTCCTTGGAGTTGAAACGAATCGAGGTATTCCTACAAAGACGTCGATTTCTCTGCGGGTCGATACGAATCGAGATGTTCTCGTCAAGGACGCTGATTTCCCTGAATCGAGGTTTTTGCCAAGGACGCTGATTTCCTCGGAGTTGAAACGAATCGAGGTATTCCTGCAAAGACAATGATTTCTCTGCGGGTCGACGCGAATCGAGATGCTCTCATCAAGGACGCTGATTTCCCTGAATCGAGGAGGGTGCCAAGGACACTGATTTCCTCGGAGTCGAAACGAATCGAGGTATTCCTGCAAAGACGCTGATTTCTTTGCAGGTCGACACGAATCGAGATGCTCCTCGTCAAGGACGCTGATTTCCAGGAATCGAGGTATTTGCCAAGGACACTGATTTCCCTGGAGTCGAACCGAATCGAGGTATTCCTGCAAAGACACTGATTTCTCTGTGGGTCGATGCGAATCGAGATGCTCCTCGCCAAGGACGCTGATTTCCCTGAATCGAGGTATTCGCCAAGGACACTGATTTCCCTGGAGTCGAAACGAATCGAGGTATTCCTGCAAAGACACTGATTTCTCTACGGGTCGACGCGAATCGAGGTGCTCTCATCAAGGACGCTGATTTCCCTGAATCGAGGAGGTTGCCAAGGACACTGATTTCCCTGGGGTTGAGACGAATCGAGGTATTCCTGCAAAGACGCTGATTTCTCTGCGGGTCGACACGAATCAAGATGCTCTCGTCAAGGACGCTGATTTCCCTGAATCGAGGTTTTTGCCAAGGACATTGATTTCCTCGGAGTTGAAACGAATCGAGGTATTCCTGCAAAGACGTTGATTTCTCTGCAGGTCGATATGAATCGAGATGCTCTCGTCAAGGATGCTGATTTCCCTGAATCGAGGTTTTTGCCAAGGACGCTGATTTCCTCGGAGTTGAAACGAATCGAGGTATTCCTGCAAAGACACTGATTTCTCTGAGGGTCGACGCGAATCGAGATGCTCTCGTCTAGGATGATGATTTCCCAGAATCGAGGAGGTTGCCAAGGACACTGATTTCCCTGGAGTCGAAACGAATCGAGGTATTCCTTTGCGTCTGCTGTGTCGAGACGAATGTCGAGGTGGTGACCAGTCCGCACTGGTGCGAGATGATCTCCGATTGTCTTTCAGGCTTTATATGACTTACCGTTAAGACCCTGAAGCTAGGAATTTTTCCTTTGCTTTGTTCGCTGACATTGCGTCCGCTATATCGAGACGAATGTCGCGGTTGCCTCTAGGTTGTTGGTGAACCGTCGAGGTTTGGAACTAGGTATTTTGCCGTGGCTCCGTTGTTTGATTGTCGTGTCTGAATCCTGCTGGAGAAAGAACACTGGGGTGACATCTCGTCTGCTGTATCGAGACGAACGTCGAGGAGGTGATCACTCCATGCTGGTGTGAGATGATCTCCGATGGTCTTTCGTTTTTATATGAGTTACCGTCAAGACCCTGAAGCTAGGAATTTGGCCTTTGCTTCGTTCGCTGGCATTGCGTCTGCTGTGTCAAGACGAACGTCGAGGTGGTGACCACTCCGCACTGGTGCGAGATGATCTCCGATTGTCTTTCAGGCTTTATATGACTTGCCGTTAAGACCCTGAAGCTAGGAATTTGGCATTCGCTTCGTTTGCTTTGTCACGTCCGAATCCTGTTGGAGGAAGAACGCTGTCGTGACATTTTGTCTGTTGTATCGAGACGAATGCTGAGGTGGAGCTGGGATTTTGCCGTCACTCCGCTTTGTTTTGACCGTGAGGTCTTTTGTCTGTGTTGTATCCATATCCTGCTGGACTGCGAAGGAACGCCGTTGTTGCATCTCGTCTGCTGTATCGAGACGAATGTTGAGGTGAAGCTGGGATTTTGCCGTCGCTTCGCTTTGTTTTGACCGTAAGGTCTTTTGTCGGCGTTGTATCTGCATCATGCTGGACTGCGAAGGAACGCCGTCGTTGACATCTCGTCTACTGTATCGAGACGAATGCTGAGGTGGAGCTGGTATTTTGCCGTCACTCCACATTGTTTCGACCATGGGGTCTTTCGTTGACGTTGCATCTGCATCCTGCTGGACTGCCAAGGAACGCCGTTACTGATTCTTAGGCTGTGGATATTGCCGTTATGATTTAGAACTAGGGACTATGCCGTGGCTCCGTTCCGTTGCGACTCTGAGGTCGGTTGTTGACGTTATGTCTGCATTTGGTTGGAGTGAGGAGAAACGCCGTTGGTGATCTCTAAGTTGTCGATATCGACGTCGAGACCTTGAAGCTAGGGATCTTCTTTTTCTTCGTTTGTTGATGTTGTGTCTGCAATATTGCGACAAATGTCGAGGTTTCCTCTAGGTTGTCTATGAACAGTCGAGATTTGTCTTCACTTTCTGGTGGAGCCTGTTGGGAAGGTATGGTTCCCTCTTTGTTTGTGCCCCTGGATTGTATACATGGATCGATGTGATCTCACCTGTAGAGCAAAAATTTTCATTCTTTCATCATTTTTTTATTCTTTCCGCGATGCTCTATCATTTCAGCTTTTTATATCGCGAAAATCACTATTGCCCAATCATTTCGGCTATTTTTCTTTTTACTCGCTGCTTTTTATTGCGAGTTGCCCAATCATTTCGGCTGTTTTTGTATGCATATATTTTTACTTGCTGATTTCGTTGCAAGTTGCCCCATCATTTCGGCTATTTCATATGCATTTTTAGCTCGATGATTTTTTTTATCGCGAGTGTGGAACTTAGAATCTGATGCCAATCCCAGCATCAGCATCGCTACAACTGGAATAATGCCAGGAGCGAATCATCATTTGCCATGAAAGGACTTGGAATTTGATATCGGTTTAGGCATCAGCATCGCTACAACTAGGATATTGCCAGGAGCGAATCATCATTTGCCTCTGTTGATGTTGAACAAAGGTGGCTTAGTAAACAGGGTTAGGATCCTGTCAACTAAGTCTTTTAACTCCATGAGCCGTAAGGGTCTCACAAAGGTATTTCTCGCTACGAGTCGTGAGGATCTCGTAGGTGTGTTTGTTTCCTGATTTAAAATCAGGAAAGCTTCTGGGAAAAGCTTCAGAGGAGAGTCACGTGCTTACACGTGACTAGCGGTCACGTGTTGGCACGTGACACCTTAAAAGCATCATCAAGTCGAATTCAGCCTACTGACTACGCTGAAGAAAGTGGGCTTCAGAAAGAGTCACGTGCTCCCACGTGACCAGGGTCACGTGGTGACACGTGACATTTAAAAGCAAGCGTCCAACACGCAAGTTCTCTGATCAAGTGAAGAAAGTGGGCTTCAGAAAGAGTCACGTGCTCCCACGTGACCAGGGTCACATGGTGACACGTGACATTTAAATGCAAGCGTCCAACACGCAAGTTCTCTGATCGAGTCAAGAAAAAGGGTTCAGAAAGAGTCACGTGCTCCCACGTGACCAGGGTCACGTGTCTGCACGTGACGTTCAAGGCAGCAAGCGCGTTTCCAGAACAACCAAGGAAAGAGAGTTCGAATAAAGGGTCACGTGCTCACACGTGACCAGGGGTCACGTGGTAGCACGTGATGTTTAAGCAGCAATCAGAAGACACAGTGCAGAAGGCTTGTTCCAAAGGGGGGTCACGTGCTCACACGTGACCATGGATCACGTGCTCACACGTGACCATGGATCACGTGGTCACACGTGACCGGCTTTCAAAGCCCACGTTGACGACAGAATTAAATTCTGAAGGAAATTCGAATCTTTCCAAGGGAAAGTAATTATTTGGGACTAATCAAATTAAAGATTCAGAGATGATTAAATATCATCTATCTATGGAAAATCTCGGCTTTGGGAAAGATTTCCCCCTTAAATCTAACCAAAATATTAAAGGAGAATCTCTGGATTTAAGATCCAATGGTGAATAAAATTCACCTAATAATCCAAAGGCCCAAAATGAATGATGGATGCAAATCAAATCTCCCAATGAAGATTCGTCAAAAACTGATTGATGCGGCTGCCTCTCCTATAAATAGGAGCCAAGAGACAAAAAAAGAGATATACATGCGCAGAGAAGAAAAAGAGAAGGGGAGAAGAGCTTTGATACTTCGAAAAGACTCAGATCTTCTGCAAAAAACCCTAGGTAAGAAAGGGAAGGCCTCTTGGAAAGAAGCAGAATTTAATTCTCAACAGAGTTTAACTCTGATAATATAAAAGCAGAAGAACTTATTTCTTCTCTCTTTGATAGAGGATCTGCAAAGTGCACATCTCCCCTTAAGGTTGAGAATTTAATTCTCAATGGGTTGAGATCCTGCCATGCAGATCCAAAACATAGAGAAGGAGTGCAAACTCGAGAATTTAATTCTCATAGAACTATAGGAATTTAATTCCTCCAAAATAAAGTGGGGCTAGACCCTATATCATGGGAATTTAATTCCTTCAGAACAAAAAAAGGACAGGGTTTAACCCTAATTAAAGAACTTAGTTCTGTTGAAACAACGGGAATTTAATTCCCTTAATCATCATTTCCTCAAAAACTTTTATTAGGGTTTAACCCTATTCAACCCTTCACATAAACGAGGAATTTAAATCCCACAGAAAATTCAGAGTTAAACTCTATTCCAGAATACAAGTCTTCAAAAGAAAGAAGGATTTAATTCCTCTGAAATTAAAAGTCTCCGGAATTTAATTCCTAAAAAAAAAAGGGAGTAACAAACCCTCTGAAAAAACCACATTAAGGCAGGGTCACGTGTCACCACGTGACCCCCCCCCCCAAAAGCCCTACAGAAAACCCCTTTGAGGCAGCACCCCACGTGACCCACGTGACTTTCAGCAAAAGCCTTAACACATAGGCATTTGAAGGCCCATCACGTGCTGACACGTGATACTATCAAAGACACAGTAATTTCAGCAGAACAAATGAATGAAGGGCGCTCTCACGTGCTGCCACGTGACCCCTCTTGTCTTAGTGTTTAACACTAAATTGAAACTCTCGAAATCAGTGTTAAAACATTGTTGGGCCTTAGTGTTCAACACTAATTAAAAAGCTTTATCTGCAGTGTTTAACACTGATTACCTTAGTGTTTAAATACTAATCTGAGATCTTCATTTGCAGTGTTCAACACTGATCCGTTTTAGTGTTTAACACTAATTTGAGAAGCCTTATTGCTGGTGTTTAACACCAATTATTTCTTAGTGTTAGACACTAACTTGTTAACCGCATGCCCAGTGTTCAACACTGATTGCTCTGTAGTGTTTAACACTAGGCTTTGGCCCAATTGGCTAAATGGATTGAGGCAAAGCCTCTCCTTCAATGGACCAGCAAGAGTCAATATTCCAGACCTGACTGGACTTAGCCCAAGCTGGCCATAAGTCCTCAATTTGTGATTAACTGGGCTAATGAGCTCATAACATAATTGATCAGTCTTGACCCCCAAATTGGGCCAGGGACTATTTAATCCACCTCGGTTCTAGGGTACATCTCTTCACTCCTTTGATACTTGGCATTGTAATCCCTCAATGTCTTCAAAGAGGTGACGGGTCCCGAAGACCATTCATGACATGGACTGTGGGGTCCTTAAACCCATGCATGATACAAAACTCCTGGTTACGTGGAACGTGGATAACGTCACTCTTTGACCCCGCGGGAAACGTCCAGAGCGGATCCTGGTCCTCGCAGAGCACGGCAGTGAACCCGTGTGAAGCATCCAGAGCGGAGCCTGGTCCTCGCCTAGCACGGCAGTGAACCCGTGTGAAGCATCCAGAGCACATACCGGACTGTGGAGTCCTTAAACCCATGGACTATGACGTCCTTAACCTTGACCGAGATGTCTTAAAACTAACAATAGACCGCAATGTCCTTAAACTACCCATTGACCGAGATGTCTTTAAACTACCCACGGACCGCAATGTCCTTAAACTACCCACGGACCGCAACGTCCCTAAAACTAGAACAATAGAGCCCAAATGCTCTTTTGTCGGATCTAAACGGTCCCGTTTAAGTTGATCTTAGCCTCCAAAATGGCTAACGCGTCCTTAAACCTTCAAACAGATTGGACTACGAATCCCCTAAATTAACCCCGGCTTGAGGGTACATCTCTGAACTCCTCTGACATCCGTCGTTGTAATCTTTCAACGTCGTCAGAGAGGTGATGGGTCCCGACGGCCATACATACGGTGGACCACTACGTCCCTAAACTGGAACAATAGAGCCCAAATGCTCTTTTGTCGGATCTAAACGATCCCGTTTAAGTTGATCTTAGCCTCAAATATGGCTAACGTGTCCTTAAACCAAACCCCCAAACCCAAATTTAAGATAATGCGGATTTGGACTAGTCCACGCCCTACGGGTGACGACATAACTCAGTCTCCGTAAACAATCCACGGGCAATAAAACAAACACCCACGACACGAAGTGACCATCTGGAGAAGGAGAAAGTTGTTACCGCAACGCGGTAGCGTAATTAACTGCAGGGGCTTGCGCCTGCAGGGAAGAGCGTCCCCACAATCAAAAAACCCCTCAAATGAGGGGGAATCTGACGAAGTCTGCTACATCGGACGCATCTGTCTAAACCTTCGACACATGGTGCCATAAATCAACTTGGCATCTTCGGAGGGGTGGACAGATAGCACCAATTAGCATCTGCCCCGAACCCCAGGCATTCGGACGTCCCGACGTCCCGGCCGCCGTTCGGAGGGGAACAGTGTTTTCTCCTTAGGAATCGTAGGGATTTCTAAGTGTATGTTCTCTTATAAGTCGTAAGGATCCTACAAGAGTGCTTTCTCCTTATAAGTCGAGAGGACATACAAGGGTTGTTCGCCATACGGACATATCCCTAGTCATGGGTGGGACTTTGCTGGGGAAATGTTTATTCCCGCCCGTGGATTGTATACAAGGGTCAGTATTGAACCACTTGTAGGGCAATATCGAAGCTTGTGGGGTTTGCTTAAGAACAGGTTTAGGTCTCTGTAACTTAAGACTTTCAAATCTTTCGAGCCGTGAGGGTCCCATAAGAGAGTTCTCCTTACGAGTCGTGAGGATCTCGCAAGTGTAATTTCTCCTTAGGAATCGTGAGGCTCCCTAAGTGTGTTGCTTCCTTGTGAGTCGTAAGGATCCCACGCGGATGGTTTCTCCTTACAAGGTCGAGAGGACCCTGTAAGTGTCTTTTAACGAGGTTGCGCCCTTTCGGGTTTTCACAAACACTCGCCGGTAGCCCTGCTGTTTTTACTCACGGAGCCCTTTCGGGTTTTCATCCGTGCCCATTTTGCTTATGGACATACCGTTTTTTTGTTTTTTTTTACCACGTCAGCCTGGGATGCCGCGGGTTGGTAGTAGTTTAATGACGTTTCGGTCATAGGTCAACGTATGATTACGCAGCTAAATTTTGCCGCAAATCTTCACAAGTTTTGTGCCGGAGGTGGACTCCTTGAAGAGAGGGCTGAGGACGACTTCTTCGTCAGAGTCGCTTCTAAAGGTGATGACTTGTGATCCCTTGGTGTCGGCTATGTGACAGTTGCCAGCAGCTCTTTCGTGCTCATCTGTCGTGCTTTTCTGTTCCCGACAAGCCTTGCGCTTCACTCGTTGAACGTGTCGTCGATGGGCAACATATCCCTGCCACCAGTTTTTAAAGGCTATACACTCCTCGGTGGGGTGTGCAATCCTCTGATGGTATAGGCAGAAGTTAGGATGTATTTCCGTTTCATCAAGACGTATATTGTCAGGGGAATTTCCTTTGAGAGAGGGCAACTTCATTCCTATTGCCAGGGCCCTAGCGAATTGATTCCTTACTTTAAGCTTGCTTTTGCTGGTGATAGGGATGCTTTGCTCCAGTTGGGATGTCTCGACCTTTTCCTCCAGTCGTCGGCGTTTGGCTTTTTCGAATATATCCAGTTCACGCTCTCGCTTAGCTTTGCTTTTCTGATGGACCTCGTTTAGGAATGCATCAATCATTTCGTCTGATGGTCCTAGATGTTCTGGTTCGGGACCTGCCCCCAGTTTCACTGTGCAAGAAGCCTTTTCATCGTCTATAAATGAGTGAGAGATCACGTGACAACTTGCTACGTAACCCTCAGATTCATCCGACGAGCTTTCTCCATCATCTTCCACCTGAAAGACGTGGCTGAGGAACTCTTGGAGCGTGATGGGAGTCCGAGCCTTCTGATTATATTCATCCAGCGCGTCGATATGTTTTTGCATGCTCGTGCGCTTGTCACCAGGCTTCACGGCCTTTTTGGATTTCTTCTTCTTTTTCGAAGATTTTGACGGTTGAGTGTGAGCATTTTGGCTATCACCAATCTTTGGAGTTGGACGCGGCTTCAGCATCCCCTTGATGATCTCAGGCTCCAACGGGTTCTTCCATCTGATCGCCGGGCATTTCTGGAGATCATTCAGCATCTTTTTTGTTTTGGAGGAAAGCACGACCTCCCATGGAGCTTCTTCAACAAAAGAACAAGTTGCCCCCGGTGTGCCCGTCTTCTTTGGAGTGTGCGGCTGTGGTGGGTTTACTTTCCACTTTTCATACAGCGCAAACTTGCCTTGTAGGTACCGATCCTCGATCCATCCCTTAAAGACGAAGCAATCCTCGATCGGGTGACTTACCGTTTGGTGGTAAGGGCAATAATTGGGATTATTGACCTCGCTGGGTTGCGGTGGTCTCCTTGGATTCGGGAGATAGATAAGCCTATTACGCATCGCCAGCTCGAACAGCCTCTTCGTTTTATCCCGCGGGAATGAGTAAAGGCGCTTCCTTTTCTCATTATAATACCGCCGTCTCTCATCTAGTTGATCCGCTAGCTTTGGGGCACTGGGCTGCTGTTGGGTGTTCACAATGAAGGTCGCCTTCCTTTTACCCTTGTCGTTTCGGGGTTCTGGCTTCGGAGGAGACGGTCTGTGACCCATTTGATCCATCTGGGCTAGCTTATCAATTAAAGCCTGGAACGTGGTCGGTTTAAAGAACATCATGAACCGCGAGATGGTTGCATGAGGGTCTAGGGTGCCCACGAACATGCCACTGCCGGCGCTTCTTCGATGCGTTGTTCGCATTTTGACCACAAGTTCCTCCATCGGATTGCATATTGAACCCAAGTTTCGCCCGGCTTTACTCTTGCATTGATCAAAGCTGTTATTGGAGTACGCTCGCTGGCGCTTGTGAAACGCTGGGTAAACAACAACTCCATTTCAGCGAAAGTTTTGATAGAGCCGTTAGGTAGCTCCGAATACCATTCGAAGGCCGTTTCCGCTAAGCTGCCGACGAATTGGCGAAGCAACAATTTATCATCGCCTCTAGTGTTGCCACATAAGGCTCTGAATTGAGCGACATGCTGATGTGGATTCCCTGTCCCTTTATATACATGAAACTTAGGGATCGTATATCCCGGCGGATAACTGATTTGGTCATACCAGCCCGGATAGGGTCGTCCGGTTCTAACAATTTGCTCAGCCGCTTCATTCGCCTGATGAACTCGTATCTGCTGAGCTATATAGTCGTCTAGTGCAGCTTTGGAAATGGTTTCCTCCTTAGCTGCTGAATGAGCCGGAGGAGGATTAGATGTCTCCCCTCTGTCGTCTTCCATAATGATCGGAGGGTTTTCAGCTGGAGGGTCCGGCTGTAACATCATTCCTACCATGTCTTAGAAGAGAAGCGTCATTTGTATTATGTTAGCCGCTTGCTCTGCGGCTTCTTTGTCCTTCTTTTCGAGGACTCTGCGTAAGAAGTCAGCATCGGTTTCTTTCTCGTGACGCTGTTCTGATGATGCCTCCGGGCTTTCTTTTGGCCCGGTAATACGGCCATTGCAGTCATCATTTCCTGAAGCTTCTATTGTTGCTCCTGGGCTTTGGTCACGGATCGAGTGAGCGGTCGGTGACCCGTCGAAGCATGGCCTTCCTCCTTTCCGGAAGCCATATAAAAAGTATGGACCACCATGCCCCCAGACTTGGGGCGTTTGTGCTCAGCGCTTTTACGGTTCGCCATGTTCACAGGAGCTTTTTGCGGCCTCCTTTTCTTTTAAGTGATTGACGTTGAAGGAGCCGTTGCAGTGGGCACCCAGCCAGCTGTTGCTTTTTCTGGCTTGACAGAGTAGTCCTTCTCCTGCCGAACCTTCATCTTTTTCTGTCGGCGGAGGTAGTCTTGATCAACAACCGAGTCTTGGACTTGACGCCAGACTTTGTAAATCTTAGAGGGCAGCCGCTGAGGGGGCCGCTCCAGCTTCTTCTCTGTATCATTCCCCACAGGTGAAGGAGTTCTCTTCAGCACTACAGTAGGAGAGTTTCTGCGCACCTTGTTGAGCAGTTCAAAGCTGTTCTCGGTTAGAACAGCAGCATCGATCCCCACCATTGGAGCTGGTGGAGTAAATCCAGAGGGAAAGCTTCCCCCAGCCTTCCGTACTCGGCGCTAGTGACGATGGCGAGCATGTCGCGCGATTGGAGTTGGTTTAGCCGTAAGGGTGACCTCCTCATGCCCCCTGTGTTGGTCAGAATTTGCTGGTATCAGCCTTTTAAAGACCGACGTCCGTTGAATGGGGACGGCCAACCTATCAAAAGCAGACTTCCGAGTAGGGGAAGAAACCTTGGTACTTCGCCTGGAACGGGAGCAGGGTTGGTTATCCGCTTTGGGATAACGCCTTCTGGTATTGCAGGCTTCTTCATGGGCCCGTTGGAGCTCTGGCCTAGTATGTTAAAAACCGAGGCAGTGGAGTTGGGCGACCCGTTGAGAGGGGCCGCGGTAGTTGTAAGCCGATCAAAGACCGACTTCTTTTGCGCTTCCTGAGGCAGCGGGATATTAATGTTCACTGGCGGGAGCATGGTCCCGAAGAACAGACCGGTGGTAGCCAGAGTCACTTGTTCCACCGGCATAGCGAAGATGGAGGCCGCTTGAGGCCCGTAAGTCACTCCTCCCGACGGGACGGAGCGAGAGTTGCAGTTGCAGTTAGTGCAGTTTGAAGCCATTGATCTTCTGTTTTCTGCACGGAGCAAGACACCAAATCTAAGTACCTCTAAGCCAAAGACAACCACAGCAAACCGCGATTCGTTCGCGAACACAACACACGAAGTGTGGAGTGGAAAGAGTAAGAGGTCCCACCGGGCGTGCCAGAATCTGTTCCCCTCCGAAAGACGGCGCGACGTAGAGACGTCTTGCCTGAGATTCGGGGCAGATGCTATTTGGTTTTATCCGTCCACCTCTCCGAAGATGCCAAGTTGATTAATGGCACCGTGTATCAAAGGTTTAGATGGATGCGGCCGATATAGCAGACTTCGTCAGATTCCCCCTCGCTTGAGAGGTTTTTGATTGTGGGGACGCTCTTCCCTGCAGGCGCAAGCCCCTGCAATTAATTACGCTACCGCATCGCGGTAACAACTTTCTCCTTCTCCAGATGTTCACTTCGTGTCGTGGGTGTTTGTTTTGTTTGTGGTTGCCCGTGGATTGTATACGGAGACTAATTTATGTCGTCGCCCGTAGGACATGGATTAGTCCAAATCCGTATATTCTTAGATTTGGGTTTGGGGTTTTGGTTTGAGGATACATTAGCCATATTTGAGGCTAAGATCAACTCAAACGTTTATTAAGGATACGTTGGTCTAATTTGAGACTAAGATCAACTCAACGGGATCGTTTAGATCCGACGAAAGAGCATTTGGGCTCTATTGTTCTAGTTTAGGGACATAGTGGTCCATTGCCAGTTTAGGGACATAGTGGTCCATTTCCAGTTTAGGGACATAGTGGTCCATTGCCAGTTTAGGGACATAGTGGTCCATTGTTCCCATTTTGGGGACGAATATTGGTTTAAGGACGCATTAGTCCATGAGTTTAAAGACCCCACAGTCCATGAGTTTAAGGACCCCACAGTCCGTAGCAATATATGGTTGTCGGGACCCGTCACCTCTCTGACGACGTTGAAGGATTACAACGACAAATGTCAGAGGAGTTCAGAGATGTACCCTTGAACCGGGTATAAATTGATTTGAGAGAGCAGTTGTGCTCGGTTCAATTTAATTTGAGGACTTACGGCCAGAATTGGGTTAAGTCCATTTGAAAATGTTTAACATTTTGTTCATGATTGGCCTATTTAGGCCTTTGCTTGGGCTCTGCCCTTTTTTAAAATAATGCACAGCATTGGGCTTTTTAATTAAATGCATAGCATTTATTTTGGCCTGTTAGGCCTTTCTAATTGGGCTCTGTCCCTTTTCTTTAATAATGCAGAGTATTCAATAGTCTGACAGCGCGCCACGTGGCCTGTCAGGCGCTTTGCGCCGATCGAGGAGCGCAAGGCGCAAATTGATGTGGAAGTGACACGTGTCATACTCTGGTGAGCGCAAGTCTGTTAGCGCAGTGCGCTGCTGACACGTGGCTCGCTCTGCTGAGCGCAAGTCTGTTAGCGCTGTGCGCTGCGCCTGTGCGCTGCTGACACGTGGCGCGCTCTGCTGAGCGCAAGTCTGTTAGCGCAGTGTGCTGCGCCAGCGCGCTGCTGACACGTGGCGCGCTCTGGTGACTTGCGCCAATCCAAGAGCGCAACAGCGCAAATTAAGAGTGCAGGGCACTGTACAGTAGTACAGAGCGCGCCTTGATCTAATTTAGATCAAAGAAAAAATCTTTTTAGAGGTTCTACCTCAAGATTCAAGAACCGATGGTTCATCTAAAGGCAATGCCATTATATAGATCAGAAGATCTAATCAATGAAGTAAATTACTTCTGTTTTATTTTTTTTCAATTAGATCTTCTTTTGATCTTTTTTTCCCCTTTTTTTTAATCCCAGATCTTGATCTTGTTCTTAGATCATTGATCTTTTTAGAAGAAATTCTTCTTTTATTCAAGGGTTTACCTTTTTTCATTTTCTTTGAATTCTTTTCAAAGTTTTTAGAAGAGCTCTCTGTATCTCTATCTCTCTATTAGACTTGGAGTCTAGGGGCCTTTATATAGGGCCAATTGATTTGTTAAATTGGTTACAAAGATCTTTCTCCGATTGATCTGGGGATATTTCCCCACCGTTGGATCTTTGATCCTAGGGCCTCTGTTTTACAGAATACAATCTTCTTATTTTTAACAAGATTAGAAAGATCTTTCCAAAATTTTATTGTTTAAATGCTGGCACAGTTGGCGCAAGCGCACCTGCGCTTGACAAGTGTCGCGCAGCGCTAGCGCAACTGCGCTGACACGTGTCGCGCAGCGCAGAGCGCAGCGCAACTGCGCTGACATGTGTCGTGCAGCGCTGAGCGCAAGTCAACTGAAGCATTGCTTCCTTTATTTTTTGAATTTTTAAAACAGAGCTTTGCTCTGATTGGGGGAAACAGAAGCGTTGCTTCATTTCCCGCCTTGGAATTTGAACAAAGCTTTGCTCTGAAAGGGAGATTTTCTCCTTTATTATTATTATTATTTATTTATTTATTTATTTTTCTTTTATTGTTATTATTTTATACGGAGCGGGTTTTGAGCCAAAATTTTGGCGGGAACATGTACCTTCCATGGTTTGCAACATCATATCAGATTCTTTACTTGATAAAGATGGATATAACTTTGTTCTTGATAGAAATATCATGAACATTTACCTTGATAAGGTACTGGTTGCAGAAGGTACACTGTGTAATGATATCTATGTTCTAAATCAGAATACAGTTCTCAATGTACAAAACACACGCAAGAGGAAGAGTTCAGATACAAATGAATCCTACTTGTGGCATTGTAGACTTGGTCATATCGGAGAGAAAAGACTAAGTAAGTTGCATAAAGATGGACTTTTGAATACGTTCGAATTTTCATCTTATGAAACTTGTCAGTCTTGTCTCAAAGGAAAGATGACCAAATCTCTTTTCACTAGACATGGAGAAAGAGCAGCAGAGCTCTTTGGACTCATACACATTGATGTGTGTGGTCCGATGTCTATACATGCAAGGGGTGGGTTCTCGTACTTCATCACATTCACTGACGATCTCTCTAGATTCGGATATGTGTATCTTATGAAACACAAATCTGAAGCTTTTGAGAAGTTCAAAGAATTTAGAAACGAAGTGGAGAACCAGACTGAAAAAAGTATCAAGATCCTCCGATCAGATAGATTAGGGGAGTACTTAAGCACGGAATTCCTAGAATACTTAAAAGAGAATGGAATTCTCTCTCAACATACTCCTCCGTATACACCACAGAACAACGGTGTATCGGAGCGGAGGAATCGTACCCTATTGGATATGGTTCGCTCCATAATGAGTAATGCTGAGTTACCTCTTTCATTCTGGGGATATGCACTTCAAACAGCAGCACATCTTTTGAATCAAGTTCCATCCAAATCCGTGCCTAAGACTCCGTATGAAATATGGAGTGGTAAGAGTTTGTATCTTAAACGTATTAAGATTTGGGTTTGCCCAGCTTATGTCAAAAAGCAGAACCCAGAAAAACTTGAGGCACGGTCAGTTTTGTGTAAGTTTGTGGGATACTCAAAAGATTCTAATGGGTATCTATTCTACCATGCAGAGGAACAGAAGATTATTGTTTCTAGGAACGCCACATTTTTGGAAAGAGAATTTCTTGTTAAAAATATTAGTGGCAGCACGGTAGAACTGGATGAAATTCCAGAGACACAAACTATAACTGAAGATTTGGTGGAACCGCTAGATTCAGTTATACCCGAAGAACCTCAACCACTCCGCGGATCTGGCAGGATTTCTCATCCGCCCAAGTGATACTATGGTTTTCTCATAGACGGGGATCGAGAAGATTGCATCTTGGAAGAAGATGATCCTACCAGTTTCAGGCAGGCCATTATCAGTAGGGACTCTGATAAGTGGCTGGATGTTATGCGATTCGAAATGGAGTCCATGTATACTAAAAAAGTGTGGACCTTGGATATTGCTCCACCTGGGGAAAACTCGTTGGATGCAAATGGATCTACAAAGGGAAACTTGGTGTAGATGGGCAGGTGGAAACCTATAAGGCTAGACTCGTTACAAAAGGTTTTTGTCAAAGACCTGGTGTGGACTATGACGAAACTTTTTCTCCAGTGGCTATGCTCAAATCCATCCAGATCCTACTTTCCATTGCTGCCTTCCATGACTATGAAATATGGCAGATGGAGGTAAAAACGGCTTTTCTAAACGGCAGTTTGGAAGAGTGCGTTTATATGGATCAGCCAGAAGGTTTTGTTGACAGTGGGAGCAGCGGGAAGGTGTGCAAGTTGCTCAAATCTATTTATGGATTAAAGCAGGCATCGCGGAGCTAGAACATCTGTTTTGATGAAGCAATCAAGGAATTTGACTTCATCAAGAACGAGGACGAGCCTTGTATTTATAAGAAGATTGTAGGACAAACTGTCGTATTCCTAGTCTTGTACATGGACGACATTCTTTCGATAGGAAATGACATTCTTATGCTACAATCGGTCAAGCTATTCTTTTCACAACGGTTCTCCATGAAGGACCTGGGTGATGCCTCATGCATTCTGGGGATCAAGATCTGCAGAGATAGATCCAAGAGATTATTGGGACGTTCGCAGTCCAGGTACATAGAGACCGTACTAAAAAGATTTAGTATGGAAGATTCCAAGCGCGGTAATATACCCGCATTGCATGGAATCACCCTCTCCAAGAAGATGTCTCCCAAGACCGATGAGGAGAGGGTTCGCAAGAGCACTATACCCTACGCTTCGGCGGTAGGATCTATAATATATGCGATGCTATGTAAAAGACCAGATGTAGCTTACGCACTAAGCGTGGTGAACCGGTATCAGTCAGACCCAGGTGAGAACCACTGGACGACAGGGAAGAACATTCTTAAGTACCTAAGAATGACTAAGGAGATGTTCCTGGTTTACGGTAATGGAGACCCCAGGGTCGAGTCCTTTACCGATTCAAGCTTCCAGAGTGACAAGGACGACAACAAGTCTGTCTCGGGTTTTGTGTTTACCCTCAACGGAGGGGCGGTGTGTTAGAGGAGTTCCAAATAGGATACCGTTGCAGACTTGACGATGGAGGCTGAATACATTGCTGCAAGCGATGTCGCAAAAGAGGCGGTCTGGATGAAGAAGTTCATTAGTGAACTTCAGGTGGTTCCGTCCATTGTTGACCCAATACCATTGTATTGCAATAACAATGGGGATATAGCTTTAGCGAAGGAACCACGGTCCTATCAGAAATCCAGACACATCTTAAGGCGGTATCACCTGATCAGGGAGATCATTGATCGCCAGGAGATCGAGGTACGGAGAGTGGACACTAAAGACAACACGGCGAATCCATTCACAAAGGCCCTCCCTCAAACACAGTTCGAGCGACTTTTTGAGCTATTGGGTATGCGGTACGCCGGCAGCTGGCCTTAGTGCAGACGTTGGGTATACGGTACACCAATTACTGGCCTTTGGTGCAAGTGGGAGATTGTTGGATATGTATGCCCTAGAGGCCATTATTTTATAGTACTAGTTTGTATAATACATTTTGGAAGCTTGGGATATATACATGGATTTACGACAGTCTTGCTCGATATTTTAGTATGCTACTTGGTTTGTATCTATCTTAATATGTGTATATGTTTCTTTTAATATATCGCTAGTACATATTGATGGAGCCCTCAGGATCTTTGCTTGACTACCGGCGTTGTGATGGCGACACACTAGTGGGGGATGGGTAGTCTATAAGCACATCCTTATACAGGTCCCTAGTCGTAGGATTATCGAGACAGGGCATCGATACTCCAGAGTTGACTTGTGTGTACGCTTCTCGTCCCAGCTGGGGAGATGGTCTGTCCTACAGCCATCAGTACGTCGTACTGGAGATAGTATGCAGGTGCTCATTAGGTTATGAGTACACTGGACAGGACTCATTGGGAACTATTGGTTGGTACTATACCTATCGTCAGTTAGCAGTTCCTAGGTGACATGAGTACATCTTAGTCCGTTGACTTGACACTGTCACATCGCCTCGAGTGTGTTCCCACTGTTCTTAGATTACTACCCTACCACGGCTCTATTGAGTCGTGCAAACAAGTGGTAGTTGGGTGCAGTCCCGAAGCACTTGGAGGCAGTGACGGTTAGATAGGATTCGTCTCTACCGGTATTGGGAGTTGATATCGCGCTATGTCTAGGAGAGCCATTACACAAAGTCCCTGGCCAGGGCAAGCGAGATTTACTGGTAGTGTTTCCAGTAGTTTCTTAGGGTGTTCTGGGCTACACTCCGACACGACTTGTACCGCTATTAGGGGTCTGACGTTTACCGCCCCCTAGGCCCGACATGCGATACTTTTAGACGAACAGAACAGACTGTACGGAGATTGTCACATTCAAGCTCAGTAGGAGTTCGGATGGGTTCACCTCATCGGTCTTCTTATCGACATCTACCTGGGGACCGTTACGTACAGCTAGTACCGCTTGCGGCCTGTGGCTAAACCCACTGCCAGCGTAGTATCGAGTCTTTAGAGTCCCACACAGAGGGTTGTTCACCTTTGGGCGAAACGTAGTAGAGGTCGTATGGTTTTACGACAGGGTCCGTTCACATACGTGCACTTGTGCGTGTTTGGTGTTCGGGCAGTTGATACTAGTGGGCTTTGGTTTAAGCCAGATCCTAGTATTTGGTTTTGGGTTGGTTCGGTCTCATTGTATTCGTGTTCCTCGGAACACGGATGCGGGTATGTATATACAGTTGACAGAGGCAGAGAAACCTTATTAGGTTTTTGGCCATTGACTTGATTAAAACCATAATGAGATGGAGGAAATTGATTAATGGGTTTTAATTAGAGATAATTGTATCATGATAAATTGGTTTGACCATTTGACTTGTTGACTTTTGTTGACTTAGATATTTTTGTTAAGCATGAGATATTTTTGCTTAGCATTAATTGTGATATGATAATGGTCAAATCAACATCAACTATGAAAATTATCTTAATTAAAATTATCATTATTCTTTTTTTCTCATATGAGAGCATACACCTCATTTTATCATGACACATTCTCTCTCTTGCTTGCTCTCTCTTCTTCCTCTCTCAAAGCTCTATTGTTTTATGAGTTGAAAATCAAGAGCTTGTGAGACTAAACCACCAAAACACTTCTCTACTCACTCTAGGATTCTTAGTCTAGCACACCAAGCACCTTAGTTACTTCAGGATATAGGTTGGAGCTCAAGGTAAAGGCCTTCAGATGGATCTTTCTTTGACATAGAGAAGCCGGTGAGGAGGAGCCATCCACAACTCACAACAAGGAGGATCACAACAAGGAGAAGAAGGAGTTCAAGCTTGAGGTATAACTTTCTATCATAGTAGATAGAACTCTTTTGTGCTAACTAGGTTTATGGTAAAGATCCGGTTAAGGTTTATTCTAGCGCCTAGTTTTGTATCGCTATAAAAAATTTGTTCCGCATTTGGCCACCGCAGTTGGCCGGGGCGCTAGTGTAACCCTTCAATATCTAACAATCTCCCACTTGCACTAAGGCCTGTAGTTGGTGCAATTAGTACCAACTGTCTACACTAGAACCAGTTGCCGGCGTACCGCATGCCCAACAGCTCGAACTTTTTCTCAAATTGGACTTGAGGGATGGCCTTGGTAGATGGATCTGCTGTGTTTTCTTTCGTGTCTACTCTCTATACCTCGATGTCCTGGCGATCCACTATGTCCCTGATGAGATGATACCGCCTCAAGATATGTCTGGATTTCTGATGGGACCTTGGTTCCTTTGCCAAAGCCATGGCTCCATTGTTATCGCAATATAGTGGTATTAGATTAGCAATGGATGGAACCATCTGAAGTTCAGAAATGAACTTCCTCATCCAGACTGCCTCTTTTGCGGCATCATTAGCAGCAATATACTCAGCTTCCATCATAGAGTCAGCGATGATATCTCGCATGGAAATCTTCCAACATACCGCCCCTCCATTTAGGGTAAATACAAACCTTGAGATGGACTTACTATCATCCTTGTCGCTCTGGAAGCTGGAGTCGGTAAAGCCCTTCATTTGGAGATCTCCGTTACCATACACCAAGAACTTTTCTTTAGTTCCTCTCAAGTACTTCAGAATGTTTTTCACAGCAGTCCAATGTTTCTCCCCTGGGTTGGATTGATACCTGCTTACTGCACTCAGTGCATAAGCTACATCTGGGCGAGTATACAACATCGCATACATTATAGATCCTGCCGCCGAAGCGTAGGGTATAGTGCTCATGCAAGCCCTCTCCTCATCAGTCTTTGGAGACATATATTTGGAGAGGGTGATCCCGTGACAAGCGGGTAAATTACCTCGCTTGGAATCTTCCATACTAAACCTCTTTAGTATGGTGTCAATGTATCTTTATTGGGACAATCCCAATAATTTCTTAGATCTATCTCTATAGATCCTAATCCCCAGAATGTACGAGGCATCACCCAGGTCTTTCATGGAGAACCTCTGAGATAAGAATAGTTTGACCGATTATAGCATAGGAACACCATTTCCTATCAAGAGAATGTCGTCAACGTACAATATGAGGAATGTAACAGTAGTCTCTACAATCCTTTTATAAATACATGGTTCATCTACATTTTTTTATAAAACTAAACTCTTTGATTGTATCATCAAAGCAGATGTTCCATCTCCGTGATGTCTGCTTTAATCCATAAATGGATTTAAGCAGCCTGCATGCTTTTCCGCTGCTCCCACTATCAATGAAGTCTTATGGCTGATCCATAAAAACGCATTCTTCTAAATCACCATTTAGAAATGCCGTTTTAATATCCATCTGCCGGATCTCATAGTCATAGTGAGCAGCTATAGTAAGCAGAATCTGAATGGATTTGAGCATCGCGACTGGTGAAAAGGTTTCATCATAGTCCAAGCCTGGTCTTTGATGAAATCCTTTTGCGACCAGCCTAGCTTTATAGGTCTCCACCCGACCATCCATACCGATCTTTCTCTTAAAGATACATTTGCACCATATGGGTTTTACTCCAGAAGCTGCAACCTCCAAAGTCCATACTTTGTTGGTGTGCATGGATTCCATTTCGGATCTCATGGCATCCAGCCACTTCACAGAGTCACCACTCATGATAGCTTGCTGAAAACTAGTAGGATCATCATCATCCATGATGCAATCTTCTCTATAACCATCAATTAGAAAACCGTAGTATCTATCAGGTGGGCGAGAAGACCTAATAGATCTACGGAGTGGCTGAGGTTCTTCAGGTTTTATTGAAACCTCTGGTTCAACCAAATCATCGGTAATTGTTTGTGTATCTAGAATTTCTTCCAGTTCTACCGCATTGCCAACAGTATCATTTGTAAAATATTCATTTTCTAAAAATATGGCATACTGAGAAACAAACACTTTTTGTTCCTCCTTATGGTAGAAAAGATATTCATACGAGTGTTTTGGATATCCCACAAATTTACACAAAACCGCTCGTGTCTCGAGTTTGTCCGGATTCTGTTTTTTCACAAAAACCGGACAACCCCATATCCTAACTCTTTTAAGAGATGGTCTCTTACTGTAACGATCTAGAAATCGTTTTGTGTTTGTTTCTGTTTTTGGGTGAAATTCAGCGGTATTTTCAGTTTTATACCGATTGCGATCAAACGGCCATATCGAGTTACCAGCACCTAGTTTTGAGAAAATAAAGCTTGTGCGCAAACTTTGAGAGTATATGGGACGTTTTGGTGCAATTTGAATTTTTCCCATTTTTAATGTTATTTTAACCCGGTTTGCACATTTCTAGAATCTTCTCTTTTCTATTTTTCTTAAAATTCTCCTAAGTAAACTTAACCATATCATGTAGGATTGTGTGGACATGGTTTAATGAGGAATTAGAAAAGAAAAGAATAGAAAAGAATTGAATGGAAGATGCATGAATGTGTAGACTTTTGTGTGTGGGTTGACTTTGCAATTAATGTTGGAAATTGCAAGGAAATTCCCTTCTCTCTCTCCTCCTCTCACCTTGGCCGAGCCTCCCCCTCCCCACTTCTGCACTTGGTCATTTTCTTCTCTCTTTTCATCACAAATTATTCACAACACTCAAAATTCTTCACAAGTTATCACAAAAAATCCTATTTTGTGCATGTTTTCTCATTTTCTTCACTTGGAGCATGCTAGCTTGGGTTCTTGATGTTCTTTCAGTTAGGTAATGATCCTTATCTCATCTTTAGTTAGTTTTTGTGCTTTGTAGATTGATTGTTGCTGTTTAGAATGTTAAATTAGGGTTTGATACGAAATATCGTATTTTGATGTCGGATTGTGGTTTTGATAACCTGCTTTGATCCGGGTTTGTTACTGATGAAATCAATATAGTGTGAGTGTTGTACTAGAGGACCTGGAGCACCACCAGAGAGACGGACCCCATCCCACCGGCCATGGCCGGCGAGGGCTTAAGGAGGGGCCGGCGACGCCGGGCCTATGGAGGAGTTAGGGTTTGGGTTTTTGTCTGTAGGTGTCTGCTAGGGTTTGGGTTCCTCTGGTCTTGTTGAAAATGTTTAGTTTTCACAGTAGCAAAATCTGGGATCATTTGTGCAGTTTCTAGTGTTTCGTGTTCGTGCGATACGTGTTACGACACGCGTCGTGCCGTTTTAGTGGTTTCGCTCTTAAGTCGTTTTCGTCGTGTTGCTACTCTCGTTAGCCACGATACGAACACTTAAGAGGTGTTTGTGTGTTGTTGTGTCGGTTAGATATAGCTAGTTCGTATTTCGTAGCTATTATTGATATATATATATTGTTGTTGTTTATATGTTGCAGGTTCGCAGACGAGGACTACGGACACTGCCACAGGGGGATTCAGGGTGTAGACTTCTTCTAGCTTGGAGTGTGGGTGAGTAGATTTAACATCTACAGGGGAATCGCCCGCATGGCGTTATGCGTCTGGGCTAGAAACCTTTACCTTTGTCGCATATTCTATATCATGTTTAGAATTGCGCATATACCTGACTGCTTAGTGATAGTTGTGATTGGATTAGTATCCTTAGGACACTGCACTATTATTGACGGCTCAGATTGCGAGAGCACTGATTGGATGCCACACACACCGTCAATAATTGCCATGTCATACACGACCATATTTTAGAAATGCTATTGTATGGTTAGGGACATTGTGACTTTGATACATATTTCCTATTGTTATATTAGACTTGACATGCTAGTTCCTGTTTACCTATAGGATGTTGTATCAGTAGGGTTAGATACATATACACCTAGGGATATGGATACAGGTGTACATGCATTCCATACTTTTTTTTTATACCTGATAGGTATATCATATCAGCATACAGGCAGGTTTACATGTATTTCATACTTATACCTGATGGGTGTACTACATTATCATATTGGCAGGTGTACTCGTATTTCATACCTATACCTGATAGGTATATTACATCATGACATTGATACTTTCATACTTTACTTATACCTGATAGGTATACCACATCACCACATAGGTAGATACCTATATTTCTGCTTTACGATTCATGTATTCATTTATATCTGGTGAATGCTATGCTTATTCATTTATACGCTTTCATTACAGCTTCATATTGCGTATACATTATTCATGGATTATCGCATTGTTATATGGATTTTTCATGATGTTTTCTGGATTTGGGACCCGTGGTAGTTCATGAAATTATGCATACATGAAGACCCGGTTTCCTTGAGATGATATTATAGCATCCACCATGAGATTTATCGGTGCGGATATATATATCCTATGCGAGGAGGCGTCGAGAGCCGCATGAGGATACATGGTGGGGCCCGGAGGTACCCCGAAGCTAGAATGTTGTCGGAGTGAGCCGATGTCGCATTGAGGCGATGAGGCCTAGGGGAGCCATACTTTCCGGTGACAGTACCAGAGACTCGGCGGATATCAGGGGGATACCGTTGGGAGTCATGTGCGTATCGATACGTCGAGAGGCGAGGGGCAGACAGAGGCACTCGGGCTCTCGTGATAGCGTATGATACGTACTTATCAGTTTTCTGTGTCGATGCTTGACACATTGGTTTTTATGATATTCCTAAATGCTCTTGTATATATAACAGGGGATTGAGCCGCTGTTATATATGCCTTTACACCAATATTAGTGGAATGGGACGCTAATATATGTGTACTGCCCTCATCATATTATATATGTCATTATATTTAGGATGTTAGAACTGTGCTGGAGATTTGACTTGAGATTCATGAGATTCATTGGGATTGAATGATGATATCGTACACACTAGAGATGTGAGATTCACTTAGTGTGGTACATATTGATATATTGTGATATATACTGAGATTGTACAGACGAGATATGTGAGATCCACTAGCTGTTGTACATGTGATATAGGTGAGAGATACCTGATATTGTACAGACGAGATATGTGGGATCCACTAGCTGTTGTACATATGATATATTGTGAGATATACTGAGATTGTACATATTAGATATGTGAGATCTACTTGAGGTGTACATTCGAGACATATTTGAGATATACTTGATATTGTGTATTTGAGGAGATGCGACACTTAGATGATATGAGAGCGGATTTGGTGATTGATTGAGGGTTGGGATATTGATTTGTCTAGATGGATTTTGATCCTACCACGATGTCAGGATGCCGTGGAAATGACATATTTCACTCCATACCTCATCATTATATACTTGTGCACTATTTACTTGTATTAGGAGTACCTGTGAGAGTACATTCCTGAGAGTTGCACATTTACTTTCTCATATCCCCAGAGCATGATTATTGCATACTGTTGTCACATTATTATTGCAGGATATATTGGTGGTACTTGAGAGTGTACTTTCCATTTTTACGTACTCATGACATATTATCATTGAAATGGACTCATATATTAGATTCATGCTGTACGTTCATTCTCGCGATTACCTGCATATGTTATTTACTATTCACGAGTTGGCAACTCACCCCCGTTGTGCCACAGGTATTGCTGGAGTTTCCCCAAAGTAGTCAAGGCAAGCTATTCAGCTTTTCAGCTACACACTCATCTATCATCTTTTGGGTTGCGGATACCACTTCGCCTGTTAGTGTGCAGTTTTGCCAGGTGGGTTTTGTGGGTATCTGAGAGTTGTATTGTATATATTCGTTGTATATTGTACTCTCCATCTATTACCAGCAGTTATTGTGACTTAGAGACTTGGTGAGGACGATTTGTATATATTGTGGATTTGTGGATTTTATACAGTTCCTTTTCTTTTGTCTCTGATTTCTTCGCTACGGCGTCGTATATCTGTTGTGGTGTTGTTTTTCCGCCGTTGGGCGTGGATTTTGCTCCCATTTGGGATGATTTATATTATATCTATGTTGTACCCTTTTTAGGGGCTGGTTTTATAAAGGAGGTGCTGCCAAAATTTTACAGAAAATGTGGACTATTTTAAAGAATTTGGGTTGTGATTTCAAACGTTTACAAAACTTTATATTATCTTTTCCGTATTTTTTTATGGTTTAGATTTCTGGGTTTTGGCTTTCTTTTACTGCGTTACGTCTGGAGGCGTTGCGTAGTATTAGGGCCATCACGTACCTTTTTGGGTCGTGACAAAGTTGGTATCAGAGCGTGGTTTTACCTTTCGGAGTGTAGGATGACCTGGTATGATGGAGTAGGTAACCTAAGCGGAGTAACGTACTGTGGGTATGTCTGCAGCATACTTACGATGCAGTATTTCGCCTAAAGTGCCTAAGTACAATTTCTTGAGATTCCTTCCTTGATGATTCATACCCTTGAGATTCGATTTCCTTGTTCTTATCGAATCCTATCTCTATTTATAGTCTTGCCATTGATGACTACGGGGACTCAGAGTGTTGCAGCGAGAGCCGAGGTCAGGGTTAGCTCGGGTGAGACGAGCACTGACCAGGAGGGCACTCGTGTTGCACAGTTGCAGATGGATCAGCCTTCGACTGATCAGATAGCTAGACTTGTGACAGAGATGCAGGATTTGCGCCAGACGATGAGATCATTGGTTGATGCCATTCGAGCGCAGCGACAGGAGGTTGTCACCCCAGTTGGACAGTTGTTCCTTGGGATCAGCATGCAGCAGTCTGTTACTTACGTAGCACCAGTGGATGTAGCTCCAGTTGACGAGACACGTATTCCAGAGACTTTGCGAGTTCCAGGACAGTGGAGGACTCGTACAGGTGTGCCAGTCCAGGGACAGAGGTTCCGTCGTCGTGACAGGTTTCGTGCACAGCATGGGAGTAGCAGAGGTGTGAGACGAGGACAGTCGTCTAGCTCTTATTCCCAGGATGGTCAGCAGTTTTCTTCCGGATGTTATCGGTGCGGGAGTTTGGATCATCGGGTGCGAGTTTGTACTGAGCCACGTAGACGCGAGACAGCTATACCACAGAGTGGAGGATATCAGCCAGTTGTGGGTAGGAGACAGACACGAGGGTTTGTTTCTACTCAACCGGACGCCCGGACGTCCATTGCGGAGTTTTCAGGTATCCTTGTTCATGTTCTTTTGGGTACTTGTTGGTTTTTCGCACTTTGTGCCGTGGTTGGGACGAGGATCGTGTTAGATAGATCAGCCGTTTTGTTGTGTTAATTTCTGTCAGCGATTCTTTTGTTGCGTGACACGTATTTCAGTCGTATGCCAATTGGTGAGGAGATTTTGCCGTCATTGGATCCTTCTAGAGATGTTGGATTTGACGTTCTCCTGGGCATGGATTGGTTAGTTACGTGTTAGGCGTCTGTGGACTACCGTGTGGAAACAGTCAGGATTTGTTTTCCCGGCGAGTCAATTCTTGTTGTGCTGGTGGATAGTTATGCTGCCTATCACAGCTTGAATTCAGCCTTTTTCGCTAGTCAGCTTTGGAGGAGATGTCGTGGATTCTTGGCGTTCATTCGAGATACCGGAGCCACATTGGGATTGTTGGGCTGGGTAGTTATCGTGCAAGAGTTTTCCGACGACATTCCAGAAGAGTTAGCGAAATTCTGGGAGCTTAAGGATCTGCTGCAGAGTTGTTTGTTGGGAGGTTGTGTGTCCGTGTGTTTCGCTTTTGGGAGTTCCTATTTCTGTTCGTTCTGGAGGAAGACGACAGTTTGCGGTTGTGGATTGATGGATCGTCAATTGAACCGGCTTATGGTGCGGTTAGGTATCTGTTACCTTGATTGGACGATTTCTTCGATCAGCTCCAGAGTGCGAGACTTTTTCTAAGTTTGTTTGGGATCCGGTCATCATTGTTGCGGGTTCGGAGTGGTGGCATTCCGAATTTTGCTTTTGTGCATGCTACGGGCAGTTTGTGTTTTGGTAGTGTCGTTGGACTTTCCAATACCCTAGCAGCATTTGTGGTTATGATGTACCAGATTTTCTTCAGGCCGTTCCTCGGCCAGTTGTTGTTGTGTTTTGACGACATTCTGGTCAATTCTTTGTGTCTTGAGGAACAGGAGCAGCATTTGAGAATGTGTTTTGCAGACATTGGTAGAGCCCAGTGGTTTGCTAGATTCTCGGAGTGTTCCTTCAGGCTTGTTTGTGTTGACTCCTAGGTCTTGTAGTTACGGGAGACGGTTTCGTATGGTTCCGAGGGAGATTGTGACCGTACAGCTTGACCCAGACTTGTGTTCGGACAGAGATCCTTTGATGTTGGGTTTAGCAGGTTTTTACCGCCGTTTCGTGCAGGATTACTAGAGTATTGTTGCACCGTTAACTGTAAAGACCTAGAAAGGAGAGTTCTTTTCTGTGAACTGAGGCATGTGTGCAGAGTTCTCAGCAGTTGGAGATTTGGTTAGCAATTGCATCAGTTCTTTGCTTTTGATTCGGAGACCTTGATTTGTGACAAGGTTGTGCTAAGTTAGGGATGCGTTGATGTACCTGATGGTTATCGGGTAGAGACGTGAAATCCTAGAGAAAGCACATCGGTCAATTCTCTGTGTTCATTCAGGTTCCGCCAGCTTAGACGTGACTGTGAGATAGTTACAGGTGGACAGGAATGTGAAGAGAAATTTCAGGTTTCGTTTCAGGGTGTTTGTTTGGTTTGTTGTTTGCGGCAGTTGGGATCGTCACTCGCCATTGTTAGGATACTTCTGGATAGCTGTTATCAGGAGACATTTCAATTGGCAACCTTTAGGCTTAGTCAGGTAGTGTCGATCACCAGTCTGTTTCTCTGACTCAGCATAGTAGGATTTTTGGACCTCAGCTTGTCTAAAGACTTCGGAGATGTTCTAGTTAGTCTTTTGAGATCCTTTATGTGAGTTAGTTTTCGTTGCTTTAATTTGGCACTTCCGCCCAGATTATAGATTATTCACCCCGTTTTCATGATGTTGATTTTTGGCAAATACCTTCATGACTTTTTCACATGATTCAGCACAGACCATTAGAGTGGACTCGATCTTTTCGTTCACCGGCAGCCATTGGTGTAATGGTTCGGCAGGTGAAGAAACTTCGGTCAAGGGTCTTGCCATCTGTGAAGAGTTTTCTTGGACGTAGCTGTATAGTGAGGGGATCACTTGGGAAGCTGCGAGTGAGATTTGGGAGTTTTTGGTACTCTTCTCTTTGAAGGTATGCTTGGTGAAATTTTAAATTCGGGGACGAATTTTTATAAGGGGGGGAGATTGTAACGATCTAGAAATCGTTTTGTGTTTGTTTCTGTTTTTGGGTGAAATTCAGCGGTATTTTCAGTTTTATACCGATTGCGATCAAACGGCCATATCGAGTTACCAGCACCTAGTTTTGAGAAAATAAAGCTTGTGCGCAAACTTTGAGAGTATATGGGACGTTTTGGTGCAATTTGAATTTTTCCCATTTTTAATGTTATTTTAACCCGGTTTGCACATTTCTAGAATCTTCTCTTTTCTATTTTTCTTAAAATTCTCCTAAGTAAACTTAACCATATCATGTAGGATTGTGTGGACATGGTTTAATGAGGAATTAGAAAAGAAAAGAATAGAAAAGAATTGAATGGAAGATGCATGAATGTGTAGACTTTTGTGTGTGGGTTGACTTTGCAATTAATGTTGGAAATTGCAAGGAAATTCCCTTCTCTCTCTCCTCCTCTCACCTTGGCCGAGCCTCCCCCTCCCCACTTCTGCACTTGGTCATTTTCTTCTCTCTTTTCATCACAAATTATTCACAACACTCAAAATTCTTCACAAGTTATCACAAAAAATCCTATTTTGTGCATGTTTTCTCATTTTCTTCACTTGGAGCATGCTAGCTTGGGTTCTTGATGTTCTTTCAGTTAGGTAATGATCCTTATCTCATCTTTAGTTAGTTTTTGTGCTTTGTAGATTGATTGTTGCTGTTTAGAATGTTAAATTAGGGTTTGATACGAAATATCGTATTTTGATGTCGGATTGTGGTTTTGATAACCTGCTTTGATCCGGGTTTGTTACTGATGAAATCAATATAGTGTGAGTGTTGTACTAGAGGACCTGGAGCACCACCAGAGAGACGGACCCCATCCCACCGGCCATGGCCGGCGAGGGCTTAAGGAGGGGCCGGCGACGCCGGGCCTATGGAGGAGTTAGGGTTTGGGTTTTTGTCTGTAGGTGTCTGCTAGGGTTTGGGTTCCTCTGGTCTTGTTGAAAATGTTTAGTTTTCACAGTAGCAAAATCTGGGATCATTTGTGCAGTTTCTAGTGTTTCGTGTTCGTGCGATACGTGTTACGACACGCGTCGTGCCGTTTTAGTGGTTTCGCTCTTAAGTCGTTTTCGTCGTGTTGCTACTCTCGTTAGCCACGATACGAACACTTAAGAGGTGTTTGTGTGTTGTTGTGTCGGTTAGATATAGCTAGTTCGTATTTCGTAGCTATTATTGATATATATATATTGTTGTTGTTTATATGTTGCAGGTTCGCAGACGAGGACTACGGACACTGCCACAGGGGGATTCAGGGTGTAGACTTCTTCTAGCTTGGAGTGTGGGTGAGTAGATTTAACATCTACAGGGGAATCGCCCGCATGGCGTTATGCGTCTGGGCTAGAAACCTTTACCTTTGTCGCATATTCTATATCATGTTTAGAATTGCGCATATACCTGACTGCTTAGTGATAGTTGTGATTGGATTAGTATCCTTAGGACACTGCACTATTATTGACGGCTCAGATTGCGAGAGCACTGATTGGATGCCACACACACCGTCAATAATTGCCATGTCATACACGACCATATTTTAGAAATGCTATTGTATGGTTAGGGACATTGTGACTTTGATACATATTTCCTATTGTTATATTAGACTTGACATGCTAGTTCCTGTTTACCTATAGGATGTTGTATCAGTAGGGTTAGATACATATACACCTAGGGATATGGATACAGGTGTACATGCATTCCATACTTTTTTTTTATACCTGATAGGTATATCATATCAGCATACAGGCAGGTTTACATGTATTTCATACTTATACCTGATGGGTGTACTACATTATCATATTGGCAGGTGTACTCGTATTTCATACCTATACCTGATAGGTATATTACATCATGACATTGATACTTTCATACTTTACTTATACCTGATAGGTATACCACATCACCACATAGGTAGATACCTATATTTCTGCTTTACGATTCATGTATTCATTTATATCTGGTGAATGCTATGCTTATTCATTTATACGCTTTCATTACAGCTTCATATTGCGTATACATTATTCATGGATTATCGCATTGTTATATGGATTTTTCATGATGTTTTCTGGATTTGGGACCCGTGGTAGTTCATGAAATTATGCATACATGAAGACCCGGTTTCCTTGAGATGATATTATAGCATCCACCATGAGATTTATCGGTGCGGATATATATATCCTATGCGAGGAGGCGTCGAGAGCCGCATGAGGATACATGGTGGGGCCCGGAGGTACCCCGAAGCTAGAATGTTGTCGGAGTGAGCCGATGTCGCATTGAGGCGATGAGGCCTAGGGGAGCCATACTTTCCGGTGACAGTACCAGAGACTCGGCGGATATCAGGGGGATACCGTTGGGAGTCATGTGCGTATCGATACGTCGAGAGGCGAGGGGCAGACAGAGGCACTCGGGCTCTCGTGATAGCGTATGATACGTACTTATCAGTTTTCTGTGTCGATGCTTGACACATTGGTTTTTATGATATTCCTAAATGCTCTTGTATATATAACAGGGGATTGAGCCGCTGTTATATATGCCTTTACACCAATATTAGTGGAATGGGACGCTAATATATGTGTACTGCCCTCATCATATTATATATGTCATTATATTTAGGATGTTAGAACTGTGCTGGAGATTTGACTTGAGATTCATGAGATTCATTGGGATTGAATGATGATATCGTACACACTAGAGATGTGAGATTCACTTAGTGTGGTACATATTGATATATTGTGATATATACTGAGATTGTACAGACGAGATATGTGAGATCCACTAGCTGTTGTACATGTGATATAGGTGAGAGATACCTGATATTGTACAGACGAGATATGTGGGATCCACTAGCTGTTGTACATATGATATATTGTGAGATATACTGAGATTGTACATATTAGATATGTGAGATCTACTTGAGGTGTACATTCGAGACATATTTGAGATATACTTGATATTGTGTATTTGAGGAGATGCGACACTTAGATGATATGAGAGCGGATTTGGTGATTGATTGAGGGTTGGGATATTGATTTGTCTAGATGGATTTTGATCCTACCACGATGTCAGGATGCCGTGGAAATGACATATTTCACTCCATACCTCATCATTATATACTTGTGCACTATTTACTTGTATTAGGAGTACCTGTGAGAGTACATTCCTGAGAGTTGCACATTTACTTTCTCATATCCCCAGAGCATGATTATTGCATACTGTTGTCACATTATTATTGCAGGATATATTGGTGGTACTTGAGAGTGTACTTTCCATTTTTACGTACTCATGACATATTATCATTGAAATGGACTCATATATTAGATTCATGCTGTACGTTCATTCTCGCGATTACCTGCATATGTTATTTACTATTCACGAGTTGGCAACTCACCCCCGTTGTGCCACAGGTATTGCTGGAGTTTCCCCAAAGTAGTCAAGGCAAGCTATTCAGCTTTTCAGCTACACACTCATCTATCATCTTTTGGGTTGCGGATACCACTTCGCCTGTTAGTGTGCAGTTTTGCCAGGTGGGTTTTGTGGGTATCTGAGAGTTGTATTGTATATATTCGTTGTATATTGTACTCTCCATCTATTACCAGCAGTTATTGTGACTTAGAGACTTGGTGAGGACGATTTGTATATATTGTGGATTTGTGGATTTTATACAGTTCCTTTTCTTTTGTCTCTGATTTCTTCGCTACGGCGTCGTATATCTGTTGTGGTGTTGTTTTTCCGCCGTTGGGCGTGGATTTTGCTCCCATTTGGGATGATTTATATTATATCTATGTTGTACCCTTTTTAGGGGCTGGTTTTATAAAGGAGGTGCTGCCAAAATTTTACAGAAAATGTGGACTATTTTAAAGAATTTGGGTTGTGATTTCAAACGTTTACAAAACTTTATATTATCTTTTCCGTATTTTTTTATGGTTTAGATTTCTGGGTTTTGGCTTTCTTTTACTGCGTTACGTCTGGAGGCGTTGCGTAGTATTAGGGCCATCACGTACCTTTTTGGGTCGTGACACTTACCATACCATATCTCATATGGAGTGGTAGACACGGTTTTGGTCGGAACCCTATTCAATAGATAAATCGCAGTCTCCAATGCGTGCCCCCAGAATGATATTGGTAACTCAGCATCACTCATCATAGATCGTACCATATTTAATAGGGTACGATTCCTTCTTTCTGACATACCGTTGTGCTGTGGTGTGTACGGAGGAGTGAGCTGAGAGAGAATCCCATTCTCTTTTAGGAAATCTAGAAACTCTGAGCTTAGATACTCACCTCCTCGATCTGATCGAAGTTTCTTGATACTCAAGCCTGTTTGTTTTTCTACTTCAGATTTATACTCCTTGAATTTTTCGAAGGCTTCGGACTTATGTTTCAACAAGAAAACGTACCCGAATCTCGAGAAATCATCAGTGAAAGTTATGAAGTATGAAAAACCACCTCTCGCATATGTAGACATTGGTCCACATACATCACTATGTATGAGGCTTAAGAGTTCAGTAACTCTCTCTCCGTGTCCAGTAAACGGAGTTTTGGTCATTTTACCTTTGATACAAGACTGGCAAGTCGCATAAGATTTATATTCAAGCAGGTTTAAATATCCATCTTTATGTAGCTTGGTTAGTCTTATTTCGTTAATATGACCAAGTCTACAATGCCAAATGAAAGCTTCATTTATGTCTGAAATCTTTCTTTTGTTTGTGTGTTGTATATTGAAAACTGTGTGCTGGTTTAGGACGTATATCCCGTTATTTAATGTACAAGACCCAATCAACTCTTGATTAAGGTTAATGTTCATAACATTTGATTGTAATACAAAATTATATCCAGCATTGTCTAACAACTATACAGATATAATATTACATAACATCGAAGGTACAAAATAACATGGATTCAAAACCAATATACAACCCGACGGCAAACCAAGGTGATACTCTCCCACTGCTGTAGCATGTATAGAGGAACCATTCCCAACCCGGAGAGTGTGATCACCTTTCTTCAAAAACCTGCTATTTCTCAGCCCCCGCACACAAGTGCAGATATGAGATCCTGACCCGGTATCTAATACCTAGGAAGCAGAATTAATTGAAAAACAGTTTTCTGTTACAAGCACACCTGAAGTGGAAGTATCACCATGCTTCTTCTTCTTCTTGAGGCCGGCCAGGTATCCAACGCAGTTTCTCTTCCAGTGCTTAGTCTGGTGGCAGTGGAAGCATTCCCCTCGTCCTGTCGCAGTAGCCCCTATCTTGTCCAATCCCGGTGCCTTTTCATTCCTCCTCTCGGCTTGATGGGTTTCTTTTTCTTCTTTCCCTTAGCCTTGGCTTTCGGGACGGAGGAAGAAGATGGCCTAGCAATTAGAGCGAGAGTTTTCGCTATCTTTAGCGTTCTCTCTGCACTCCTCAACATATTGAGGAGCTCAGGTAATGACTTCTCCATATTATGCATGTTGAAGTTTATAATGAACTGAGTAAAGACAGGGGGAAGGGACTGTAGAACAATATCAACATACTGTTCGTTCTCCATGGTCCAACCCAGGTCCTCAAGTTCTTCAATAAGTCCAATCATCTTCAATACATGGCCACTTACAGACGTGCCAGCAGCCATCCGCATCTGAAACAACTTTCGAGATGCCTCGTATCGGAGAGTACGAGATTGCTCTCCATACAACTCCTTTGTATGGAGAAAGATGGATTGTACATCCATATTCTCATTCTTCTTTTGATGTTCATTGTTCATAGAAGCTAGCACGAGTCACTTGGCTGTTGCACAGTCTATATCCCATGTCTTGCGGATTTCTTTATCCGCAACTGAAGAATCAGGGCCTGGGCTAGGAGGGGCTGGAGTAGTCAGGATGTATCCGACCTTATCATAGGTCAGGGCAATATTTACGTTCCTTAGCCAAGCTTTGTAATTTGGTCCCGTGAGTTTATTCTTGTCTAATAAAAGCTTAAGTCCCGTCATAGGTATCTGCCATTAGGAGAGAGAAAAGAAGACACTCAGTGATTGCTCTTGCATAATTAGATTGGTTATTAATATTATCTAATCGATGTCTCCCACTACTTTTTATCAAATTTTCCTTCAAATCTTAAAAAGAAAATTAGCCAGGATTAATTGCAATCTACAAGTTCGCTAACCGGTCAGCCAGGCCAGTGTCGGTACTCCGAGGGAGGTTCCTTGTGCTTTCGCACAGACCTAATTAAAATAAACCTCGTTTTCCTAAAGGCGTAACCCCGTTGACACCTTTCTAGACACCTACTGGATCAGCTAATTGTAAAGTACAAAACTCTCCCGGGAGTAACTTTTACTCACAGAGGGATCGGGATCCAACTATCATATAGAAGGTATGCAATCTCATTGCAAATTTCAACTCTTGAAATTCCCGATATGATTTTTACCCCGAGTGTCTTATGACCTTAACTATGGTCAACAAATCATAAGCATTATCAAGTTCTATCCGCCATTTCGTGATCGATTTAGACCCACCCGTATGAACCTTAACTATGGTCAACAAAGTCATACGAATGTCCTAATCGATCGCATCAAATGCTTTGTAGGAATACATCACTTAGCTACCGTACACCGCGCCTTAACTATCGTCAACAAACGTGGCACGAATACTAAGTACCCTGCTTCCTAAAATGGCGAAGGGCAATGGATGTTTTTTTTTACGAAAACCCTTAACTTTTTGAACTTGATATCGTTGTAGAATCTTATGAAAGGATTGGTTTAAGCTCCAGTTTTAAAAGTCGAATGGTTTTGTAGTATCTTTCTAATTTTGCTAAAGAGGTCGCTCGCGGTGAAGGGATCTCGGCTCTTTCCTTATCGAATAAGGTGCTGGATATTTATGAATACCACGATGCAAAGCAAAAGTTAGATCAACTATAAAAAACAATCGAGTGCTTTGTAACATTTGCTAGTTTCGCTAAAGGGGCCACTCCCGGTGAAGGGATCTCGGCCCTTTCCTCATCGAATGAGGTACTGGATATTCATCAAGGAATACCACTATGCAAAGCAAAAAATAGAGTTGCCCATTTTAAAAAGTTTGATTCTACAACATCTTTAAGTTTCTTTTTCTTAACATTAATCAAATTAATGTTTTCCCATCATTTACGTTTCCTAAACATCACAGAAAAGAAATGAAAATAGAACGTACGCTTATACTATCCGCATTCGCCACGGGGCCCCGTCATGCACCGTTAGGTTACTTAACTAATGGCAGAGCGGGGGATGGACTAGCACGAGTGCAAACCATAAGCAACGTTTATTATATATCTCATATATAAATAGCCATTCGTCTCACACATTTATAGATATTCCAGATCACAGATGAATACATTAGATATACTAGGAATTCCATACTTCATTTAATCCCTTAATGAAAGACGGTTTCCACGGTCGCGATGAATAGCCAAACCCCACCCTAGACCCCTATGGGTGCGGCAAACTACCCGCCAAATTCTTGAAGTGAAGCAACCACCCTCAACAAAGTGAGTAGGCCACTCGGCACTTCGAGAACCCAGTAGTTTGTGCACCCCATCTTGGGTCTATCCTAGGAGCAAAAACAGTAAAAAGAAATTATACAACGGTGGCTACAAGCTCAACCCGGATGTGCCCCGCAAAATAATATTACATCGCTTTTTACAAATTACATGAATGAAAGAAAAACACTCTTCTCACATCCCCAGCCATTCATCACGACGATTCAACATATTCATATACACATACTATCGCATGAAACCAATACCGATGTGTGCTACCCTGACTGATCGACATATAGCAATTAGTCGATATTTCCATAACACACATACACATCACTAAGCTTGTAAAGTAAACACGACATTAGAATTCCACACGAGATTAGCAAACTAAACCATTTTCCAACTCTTGAAAAAATCCAGTGAGCAACCTCTTAAAAACCGATCTTTTGAGCCAATCCGGAAGTCGAAACGAAATCGAAACCCGCCCGAAGTTCGCGGAGGCGAAGAAAAACATATTAACGGTCGAATGGGGGGTGTAGAGGGGGTACCCTACCCCTAAGGCCACCACGAGGTAGCCAGGAGGTGAGGCAGACCCGAAATTGCCCCCACCGCCAAGACCACCTTGTGGTGTTCTTGGGGAGTGGGCCCAGCCGTTCGGTCCCCCCCGGGTGTCCCCGGGGTGCGCGCGCTCCACCCCGCGGCTTCTCTGTTCAAACCGTGAGCCTGCGGGGTGTGCAAACATCTCAAAACATCGATTTTCAAAACTGTTTTTCGGCAGTTTTTGCACGACGAAAAACGACGGAATTCTAACGTTGCTACAAGCTATTTAAGGTTTAAGATTGGCTCTGATACCATGTTAGTGGATGTTGCACACCCTCACAACACTTGTGAGGAGGCGGAAGTGGTAAACAATAAGTTTTCATTACTAAGTCTAAAAAAACAGTGGGCCCCACAAAATCAAGATGGTGGCTCATCGATGATAAGACATGTGTCCATTGTGTGAATCCAAAAGAATTCTCATTAAATGAAGTGCTCGTTAAATGAACAGTGGAGTTAAAAACTCCCAATATTACCCGAAAGTCGAGTTCTTCAAAACAAACAACAGATTCAAATCTGTGAAAAAAGGGATTAAAAACCCAAAAATTCTAGAAAAGGAAAAACATCCAAGAACAATAAAGGGAATAAAATTCCCAAAGTTCTTAAAATTCAAATTAGAGCTAAGCTCTGCAAAAAAATATGGAATTAAATTCCCCCAAACAGTAGGATTAAATCACAGAGATTACCATGTGAGAAAAACTTAAGGGTTAATAGATGGAATCAAGTTCCAGAAAAATGTCAAGATTGACTGCAGGGTAAAACTCTAAAGAGGAGAATCAAACATTCTCAAGAATGTCCATTGACTCAAGTCTTGGATATGGACATTAAGATCCACAATATATATTAAAAAAAGGTTTTTTTAAAGATCTCCAAGAGATCGATTAAAAAAAAGCGCTAAACTCTGTCGAATCTGATAGTGGATTTAAAATCCACACACACACACACACACACACACACACACACATATATATATATAAATACAGAAAGGGTTAAGAGCTAAACTTTGTTCATGGTCCCCACCAAGAAATTTGGCAGAGTCTACTCCGTTCAAAGGAATTCTTGAAGACAGAGATCTAAGCTCTGGAACGATAATTAAATTCTCAAAAGAAAAGTAAGGATCAAGGAAGAAGATGATGAGACAACAGTCATCTCAAGGGACAAAAGCCCTATTTATAAGACGTGGGGGGAACGGTTCAACTTCGTAGGTGATCCAACGATGGTAAAAGTGACACCGTTGCACTCACGTGTAAGCCACGTGATAGCAATGGTGGGGGCATTTGTTCTCCTATTAATTAAAAACAATAATAAGAGCTAAACTTTGTTAAATCCAATAAGGCAGCGCCTCACGTGCTCCCCACGGGAGCGCCAGCGCCGACCTCTTATGAGATTAAATCCTATAGTGGCACCGCATGTGAAGTTCACGTGAGCGCCAATATCCAAAGGATAAGAGCGCTTGTTATATTTAAGAATTTAATTCTTAAATGGCGTCCATGTGCATAACACGTGAGCGCTAGCGTCCAAATTAAGAGCAGGTAGAATTAAATTCTTCATGGAAATTATTTCCCTAAAACCTGCGATATTCTCTGTTAAACAGAGCCGTTGCATCAAAGATCCAATGGTGATGATAAATCATCAAATGATAGAATTAAATTCTATGAGGAGAAAATATCTCCCCAATCTTTCTAAGTAAGAAAGATATTCTCGGTTGGATCAAAAATCTAATGATAGAATTAAATTTTATTTTTAGGAATATATTTCTCCAATCTTTCTAAACAAAAAAATATTGTGCTCTGTTAAACAGAGTTAATAGAGCACCCTTGGATTAAAATCTAATGGTGATTAAAAATTACCGTTTGACAAAATTAAATGCTGTATATGGAGAAATATTTCCCTAATTTTGTCAAAAACAAGAATACATATTCTGTAAAACAGGAATTCACTAGATCAAAAATCCAACGGTGGAT
This sequence comes from Agapanthus africanus, assembly GCA_030015575.1. Classification (NCBI taxonomy): domain Eukaryota; kingdom Viridiplantae; phylum Streptophyta; class Magnoliopsida; order Asparagales; family Amaryllidaceae; genus Agapanthus; species Agapanthus africanus. Next base: position 81,879,982 of record JASDDO010000031.1, on the reverse strand, counting down.
AAAATCCCCCAAATAATTTTTGAGGCCAAGTAAAATCAATTAGTATCTCTCAAATAAGAGATTTTCTCGAACTAGTCAACAAATTTGACTCTCCTATATAAAGGATAGAAGACTTAAAAAAGAGAGAGAGAACCCCCCTAAGCTTCTGCAAACAAAAATATAGAAGCTGCAACTGAGAATTCAATTTTCTTTCAAAGAAGAACAATTTGTTCTTTCAAACCCTAGGTAAATAAAAAGTAGAGATAAAATGTATCTCTTTTGCCTAGCATAAAAAAATAAGGGTTCAATCTTTCATAAAAAGAACTTAGTTATTCCTCTGATATGATATTTGCAAAGAAAATCTTCCCACAAATTCAGAATTTAATTCTCATTAGGGAGATTTTGTTCTTTAAACTCAAAATCTAAGGAAAATAACTAAAATAAAAGGAAAAGAAAGAAGAGAATTTTTGGTTCTAGGAATTTATTTCCTTCATAAACAGGGGTTTAACTCTATATAAAGAACTTTGTTCTTACCAAAAAAAAGAAGAATTTAGTTCTTCAATGAAATCGATCTCAGATCTTCAAAACAGAGATCATTAATGGTCAAAATGTCATTAACAGAAACTAAAACTTCTTCAGAAAATATTAACCAAGGAAAAGACTTGGCGCCTCATATGCCCCTCACGTGAGCGCCCAAAACAAAGAACTCAGCGCCTCACGTGCTTCCCACATGAGCGCCCAAAAGTTTCCCTTAAATGAAACCCAGCGCCTCACGTGCTTCCCATATGGGCGCCCAAAATAGAATGCCAGTGCCTCACGTTAAATACACGTGAGCACTGAGTAAAAGTGCAGAAGCACTATAAAGTCAGTCAAAATGACTAAGTGCTTAGCACTGATTGGGCAGTGCTCACCTCCCAGAGCCTCATGTGAAACACACGCGAGCGCCCAATAAAATAAATGAGACAGTGCCACACGTGCCTCTCACGTAAGCGCCATGCAAAATGCTTAGCACTCTATAAAGTCATTCAAAATGACTAAAGTGCTTAGCACTAATTGGACAGCGTCCATGTCTGAGCGCCTCACATGTTACACATGTGAGCGCCAGAGCCCCAAACAAGTGCTTAGCACATTTGCATAAAGGAAAAGTGCTGAGCAAATAGAAACCAAATAAATGCTTAGAAATTTTGAATAAAAGAAAGAAGAAGAAAAGACTGAGCAGACCAAGCCCAAATTGGCTAAGTCTCTTTAAAATGTTTCTTGCAGCTGAGCCCAAATTCTCTGTTGTTGGATCTCAACTAAAATTTGATGATCTTTAAGTTTTGCTAAGTTGATTTTAGTATAAAATTGGACTAATGTGTTCTTATTTAAAATAAATTGAGCCCAAATGCTCATATATTTAAGTTGACCTTAATCTCAAACTAGATTAACGGTCATTAAATAAAACAAAAATATTTTTGAAATAAAGGAATATATAACTTAAGTTCAAAACCTAAATTCATAAATATGCGGATTTTGACTAATCTGCGCCCTACGGGAGACGACATAAACTACTCTCCGTATACAATCCACGGGCAACCTTACCAAATAAAACAACACACGACACGAAGTGAACTGCTGGAGAAGGAGAAAGTTGTAATCGCAATGCGATAACGTAATTAATTGCAGGGGCTTGCACCTGCAGGGAAGAGCATCCCCACAATCAAAACCCCTCACAAACGAGGGGGAATCTGATGATGTTTGCTCCAACGGTCGCATCTATCTAAACCTCCGATATACGGTGCCATAAATCAACTTGGTATATTCGTAGAGGTGGATGGATATGTCCAGATAGCATCTGCCCCCAAATTCAGGAAAGACGATCAATCCCAGTTCGTCTCTGTTTTCGGTGGTAAACAGGTAGTAATAAAAGTATAGTGGGAACACACACAAGACACTATGGCGATCTAAGGTTAAGGGACTATCTTGTACTATCGTCACCAGAGAACTGTTATCTGATAATAGCATAATACCATCTAGGAGTTCTAGGTGAGTCCCTCCAATGTAACTCATTCTCCAACGAGCACCTGTATACAATCTTTGGTGTCAAATACCAATAGCTATGGGATCAACCATCATCCCGATCGAGGTCAAGAAACGTATACACTAGTCTAAATTAGAGTACCGATACCCAGTCTCGACACTCTTAAGACTAGGGACATTTAAGGATGTGCTTATGTACTACTCAGGCCCTACTAGTATGATCCCTATCATAATCCTGGTAGTCAAGCATAGATCCTATGGGCTTTATCATTATGTATTAGCGACACGTCATTACAAGCAAAACGTATACACATGAATGATAAAGACAAATCAGATAGCATACTATCATCTCGAGTAAGACTGTTATATTTGTATAGATCCTCTTTCAATTACAGTAATTTCCTTTAGGGCTCCATATCCAACAATCTCCCACTTGCACTTAAGGCCAATTATTGTGGTATCGCATACCCACATCTCATGTGCTATTGCATACCCAGCTTCTCTTCTAACAGTTTCACAAACAATGTTCGAGAAACAGCCTCAGTGAGTGGATCTGCTACAATATTTCTATCTTTATCTCTCTATATCTCAATCTCGCGTAAATCAAATATCTTTCGAATCAAGCGATACTTTCCTTATAATTTGTTTGGATAGATGATGGAACCAAGTTCATAAATGAGCAATTTTATCCAACTTCTTAGGCTGTATCCTTTACTGAGTCATAATCAGCACTCAGTGCCATGTCTACCTCATATCCAGCTTAGAACCCTTTCCAATATACTGCTCCTCAGAAGAGGGTAAATTTATAACTCGTGACAGATATTCTGTCACCCATGTCACCTTGGAATGCGGAATCAGTGACCGGCTCCAAATGGAGGCAGCCATTACCATACACCAAGAACATTCTCATATATTCTTCACAGCTAGCCTCATTTTCTCCAGGATTGGACTGTTATCTATATTGTATATGGAGAAACACCTATGACAACCCTAATTTGACTGAATTATAGTATATGAACATCATTTTCTATCAAGAGAATATCATCTGTATACAATATGAGATCTATGACATTACACCTTACTTCCTTTTACAAATACTAGGTTCATTTATAATTTTGATGAAGTCAAACATTTTGAACGTCACATCAAAATAGATGACCCGTCTCCGCGATGCCTACTTTAGTCCATAAATAGACTTAAGCAACTTGCATACGTTCCGCTGCTCCTACTGACTACAATAACCCTCTGGCAGAGTCATATACACGCACACTTCTAAATTCCCATTTAGAAAGACGTTATATTCATTCACCTGCCCGATATAGTAGTCATAAATAACAGTAGTAGCAAGTTATATGCGTATGGACTTCAGCACAAACACTGAAGTAAAAGTTTCATCACAATCCACACCGGGTATTTGATGGAAACCTTTTACTATAAATCTAGCCTCATTAGGTTACTACTTTTCCATCCGCACTGATCTCGAAAAATCTACTTGCTCCTAATGGGTTTTACCCCTTCAGGAGCCCCAACGAAGTCCATATTTTGTTGTAGTGCATGGTGTCCAACTTGGATAACTCGGCATTCAGCTATCAATCGGAAGTCAATACTTTTTATGGCCTGCTGATAACTAGTAGGGTCATCATCACATGATGCAAGCCTCCTTATCACCGTCTAAAAGGAAACCGTGGTATCTCTCAGGTGGCTGAGGTCGCCTACTAAATTTGTGGAGTGACTAAGATTTGTCGGGGCAGTTGAATTCTCAGTTTCTACTAAATTTTCAGTAACCGTTTGTGGTTCTAGAATCTCTTCCAGTTCTACCATACTCCCACCAATTTCTTTTACAAGAAATTCCTTTTCTAAAAAGGTGGCGTGTCGAGAATAAAACAACTTTTGATCCCGAAAATGGTAGAACTTAAACCTTTGCGAATGCTTGGGATAACCCACAAACTACTCATTACCGAAACACGTCTTGAGTTTGTCCGGATTCTGCTTTTGACATAAGCCGGATAACACCATATCTTAACTAACTTAAGACCCGGTCTCCATTCTATATCACATATAGAATCTTAGGCATTAATTTAGATGTAACCTTATACAATTAGTACACAGCTGTTTCCAGTGCATACCCCTAAATGAAAAGGACCACTACGGAATACCGAGCATAAGTTTTCACATCCTCGATCACATAGATGAATCGTGAAACTTCCGAAGTCTCTGGTTCTCTATTTCATTCTTATACTATATGAACTGCTCAATAACTTCGTACTTTGCGTTTCAACAATAACACGGATCCAAAACTAGAGTATTCATAGGTAAACAAAATGAAATATGAGTATCCACTCCTTATTCGAATGGATATTGAACAACATACATTACTATGTATAAGTCTTAAGGGTTCAATAATGGTTACTCTGTGTGTTATAAATTAAGAACTGTGTTTTGATTAAGAATATTTATACCATTATCATATGCACCTTTCTCAATCAACATTTGATATAGGTAAATGTACATGACATAATTTTTAAAATTCGAATATCCTTTCTTTATCTAATAAAGAGGCGGATATTCATTTTAGAAATAAGTTTGGTGCACGATAACAGTTATTCGAAACCAAAGTTTTACTGATTGTCAAACCTAGGTTATTTTCCTCAATAGCAACATTTGCTTCGAATTCTGATTTTGAGGATCAAATCACCCATTTCCTAATACTATGCTCCTTCTGGCATCTGTAACAACTTAGAGATGTGGGATCCTGATCTGGTATCGCATACACAGCAAGTAGGGTTAATTGAGAAACAGTTTCAATTACAAACATAACAGAGGATGAAACATCAAAATGATTCAAGGGGGTGGCCAGATATTCCCAGAAATGTTTCTTCCACTGCCCAGGCTTATGACAGTAGTTGCAATTTCCTTTCCCTTCATTTGCAACCCGTTATGACGTCTCTCCGTCTTACCATTTGTACACTTAACTTAGGCTAGTTGGTTTTCTTCTTTCCCTTCCTTTCAATTTCAGCCTCAGGATTGGAAGAAGACTATTCAACAAGCGTAACTAGTATTTTCTCTCTATTTAGGAAGCTCTTGAACTTGAGATAAGGTGGAGGGGAGAGACAAATGAATAATTCACTTTCGTCAAAAAGCATGTCCATCCTCGGACTGAAACAATTTATTCTAATTCGTGTCTAACTATAGGAGATGACCTTTCCAAGTAATATGGAACCCTGTATGTGATACAGAGGGCTCTGTAAATATAGTGTAAGTAGGAGGGGCTACGCCAAATGCGAATTCATCATAAATTGGGTGCAATCTTGACATTCTAAAGCCAATTATGTAAAAAGATCTGGATAACAAGGTTTATGAGTTTTAAGTTTAAGATTGGTCATGATCGCTGTCCCAGAGAGAGAGAGAGAGAGAAAAGAAACACTCAGCATGCATTCTATCAAGATTAAATTGGTTTATTAATTTATTTAATCAGGATGGCCCCCACTATTTCGTCGAATCCTCTTTCAAACCTAAAAAAGAGAACTAGCCGGGATTATGTATATAAAATCTCCCGAGAGTAACTATTACTCACAGTGAGATCGGGACCCAAACTATCATGGCGTGGTAACCTTGACGAATGATCAACATATTACCCCACTCCATAAAAGGTATGCAATCTCATTGCAAGTTTCAACACTTAAAACTCCCGATAAGGTTTCTGCCCCTAGGACCTTGACGAATGATCAACAAATCAAAGGGTCTTGGTCAAATTCAACCCATCATTTCGTGATTAATTTAGACCCACCCGTATAGGTCCTTGATGAATGATCAACAAAACCATACGACTGTCCTAACTAATCGTATCATATGCTGGCAGGAAGGCATCACTTAGCTACCGCACACCATGTCTTGACGAATAATCAACAAACGCAACACAAATACTAAGTACTATATTTCCTGAAACGACAGAGGGCTACGACTGGTTTTGAAGAAAACTTTTAACGTAATGAACTTGATATCATCGGAGGAGTCGGGTGGTTTTGAAAGTTTATACTTACATAAACTTTTGCTTAAGAGCGAATTCCCCGTAAAGGGATCAAGGCACATTTCTCATCGAATGAGATGCATGATATTCCTAACCGAATACCTCTATGCAAAGCAAAAGAAAATGGCTATAGTTTCTTTTGGAAAAATCGGTTCCCACAATGTATTTTAAGGCTTATTTTTCTTTGCATTAATCGTACTAACGCAATCCCATCATTTAGATAATAACAGTTATTATCTTTCATTCCACTATTACAGAAAAAGCATGCAGGTAAAAAGAAAATAGAGTGCGATTATATGCCATCTGCATTCGCCCTGGGGCATCGGGTCTTCACCTTAAGGCAACGTAACTTACAACAGGACGGACATAGGGTTAGCGCGAATGCAAAAAATATAAACGCACTTTTATATATATATATATATATATATATATAGAGAGAGAGAGAGAGAGAGAGTAATGGAAGAAAGAGACCATAGGAGGGAATTTCCTTCTATGGCGTCGAAAAAATACCCCCTCCCACATTTTTTCCGACGATCGGCACCCACCATTTTCATCGTTATCGTCTAAGATGTGGGTACACCAAATTTCATGTGATTCTACAACTTTTACACCGTTGATTTAGTGGGTTCAAAATTAACGGTTTACCGACAATAGTGGGTTCAAAATTATCGGTTTACCGACAATAGAACTTTTTACATTACTAAATCAACGGCGAAAAAGTTGTAGAATCATATGAAATTTGGTGTACCCACATCTCAGATGATACAGATGAAGATGATGGATGCCGATCGTCAAGAAAAATGAGGAAGGGGGTATTTTTTCGACGCCATAGGAGGAAATTCCCTCCTATGGCATCTTTCCTCCATTATATATATATATATATATATCGCAGGCAGGTAATCAACATTACGTATATATATCGCAGGCAGGTAATCAACATTACGGGCATGTGGTAAATATTACAGGCATGCAATCAACATTACAGGCATGCGATAAACAATGCAGAAACAATGGAATGGTTCGGATATCCTAAAAATCTCGTATTTCATTTGAGCCGCAAACAAAACGCGACATTTCACGGTCGTGTGAATTGCCCGTACAAAACCAAACCAAGACCCCTACGAGCGCGGCGAGCCACCCGTCAATCCGAGAAACGAGACAACCCGGCCTCAACGTCATGAGTGGGCCACCCAACGCTTTCTAGAATTCCGCAACTCGAGCACTCCTACGCGGGTCAATCCTAATCCCTACAAGCGTGACAAGCTACCCGCCAATCCAAGAATGAGGCGGCTCGGGTCTCAAATTCTTGAGATGGCCATCCATTGCATTTTAGAATCCGGCGGCATGAGCGTTTCACCGCGGGGTTACCCTATATAATATATATCCATCAGAAATGACGATTGCAACCTGACCGCATCCCGGAAAAAAAAAATACACCAGCAACGACGGTGTCACGACCCGAAAGAGCACGTGACTAGCCCTTGAACCATATGAAGTCTATAGGACTCCATCTGATCCAAGTAAGCCAAAAGCCCAGAAATCTAAAGCCATTTTTAGGAATAAGTAAAGAAACTGGTTTAAAGAAGTGAAGAAATACATGTTTGAAATCAAGGTTTTTAAATAACTAAGCCGAATATGCATTTTAAAACAGTACAGTCTTTTCTAAAAATTTCGGCAGAGTTTCTTTTGTAAAACTGGCCCCGAATGGGGTACAACAAGGATAACAATATATGCAATGATAAAGGCATCCCCAAGCGGGAGCTAGCTCTTCGTCAATCGACGGTCACAACCGCACAACGATATAATATACAACGCCAAGTGGCGAGGATCAAAACCAAAGAAAGCTCAAAAGCAACAAGAAAAACCGCAATACTACTAAGCGCGACTCTAAGGTCGAATAATACATCACTAAAGTCTAGGTCTGAAACAATATACAAGTTTTTTGGTTGATGGAAATTCTAGATACATTGAATAAAATAAATACAATGGTGGTTCTTGATGCGAAAGAACCCACCTACCAAAAGCAATTCACCCGCAAGAAAGTAGTGTGCCAGAAATACCGCAATGGAACCTGTACGGCAGAACCTGCAAGAACTGTAGCACAACGGTGGTGAGTTGCCAACTCATGAATAGAAATATCTACAAGCAAAAACCGAAAGCAAGACATAATCCTAGGTCAATACGATCAGTATATAAAATCCTCAATATAAAACATACAGCCTATAACAAGGCTAGGGTAAAAATCTAACCCGAGTGCAATCTCATGTGTCTGTGTCAGTGCCTCAGGTAGCAATATAACATATGAATGAGATATGAATGCGTGAAAACAGAACACATTTACATGAAGCAACTGTTTTCATAATTTAGTGAGTTTTTCCTTGTATTTTTAAAATGAGGTATCATAATGAAATCAGCATAAAACTGTGTCTAGCATCGGCACAAAACGTAATCCCAATATGTCGATATCTCAAAGTCTCAACCACAATATCTAGGACGCCGTCAGTCCAGACCGGCCCCTACCATAAATCTCAAGACCACGACGGTATCCTCCGGATATCCGACGCGTCGGGTAAAATCACCGGTAGGTAGTACTCCCCTGCCAGGCTCAACGTCATCACCACATTCCTCTTGCCCCGGGGTACCGCACCGGGTCCACCATGTACCCGAAACGGTTCATCCGTCTCCTCGAATCGGGTTTCCAAATCCATCAGCAAACTCATGGTGGACGACTCATACATCATGGGAAAACCGCACTTTTTATTTTAAAAGAGAGAATATGATTATTTGTGTCTTTGCGGTTTTCCTCCAAATCCAGAAAATCTCATAGAAATCCAAATCCAAACCTCAATGGCACGTAAAATAGTGAATATATGCATGAGAATCCATGAATGCGGCATAACAATGAATAACAGTATGCATGAAGTAGCAGGTAATAACTACAATGTCTAAACTATTAGCTAAAAGACTATGTCAAGCAATAATATTTTCTAAGGTGTACGTGACATGGCAATTACCGATGAAGATGTGTGTGAGCCGGCAAGTAAGTGTACGTGGTACATACGCATCATCGGTAATGGTGCTGGTGTCCTATCAGCATGATATTAATAATGGAGTATGAAACATAATATAAGAATGCGATGCAAAGCGAACCACAAAAAAGGAGTGGGAGCTGAAACTAGACGTAACCAAAACTAATCTGCATTAATCTAATATAAGTCCTACGAATGGTGCCTTTTGAAATAGCACGAATCATGGGGTTTTGAAAATAGGGGCTACGGTGTTTTTATGAAAAGATACGTCGTTTTTGAAATATCCGTAGATTCCCTTGAGCTGTCTTTAAAAATGCCCACGATTCGTTAGTTTTTGAAATAGGTAAGAAGTCTAAGCTACTCTAACAACTACACTAAACTAAACGGCTGAACTAACAAGCTGAGCTACAGGTAAGGAAACCGTCTAACATCTGAGTCGATATATAGATATAATAGTCGGTGATTCCGCCTCAATAGTATCGTGTACGATACAGTATATCATATGACATCCTCAAGTCATGAGTGCGGATCTATCATCAATGTAAAGCTCATACGGTAAATCGTCGTACGGCATCCCAATAGCTGGGTATGGGTCAATATCACACTATCTCATCACATTTCGGGTATCACTTATCATCATATCATATAATCTGGGGTGCTGATCTAAGTCTAGTACAACTGATATCATCTACAAAGTATGAATGCGGGGGTAAACACACATCCCAAACCCGCAAGAATCACATTTCGTATCCCAAATACGAATCATATCAAATCACCGATCTCGCGGCACAAAGCCCACATCATCGACTCAACTCCAAAGTCATCCCATATCATCAAACACCGTGCAAGTATAAGAAACACACAAGTGTATGCGTGTGGGTGCAATCCTATCCTATGGTTCGCAACTAGGAACTACGCTAGTTATTTCTACCCCTAACTAACCATAACACACTAACTATCACATATAAATATACTACATAGTACTAATTACGGACTGCGGGGGTGCTATACGCCATCCACCCGACTTCCCCCTGTAGATATAATCTACTCACCTTGCATCATCATTTGCGGACGTCACCACGTATTTGCTTGTCGTCCCGAAGTCTTCATGGGTACCTACACATCAAAATATCGTATATGCGCATTAAAACCAAATCTAAGCTAAACGGCGCATGAAATCCAAAACGGTACGATAAGGGGCCTATAGGTGAGAACCTATGGCACGCCTTCAAAACCATCAATAAATCCTCTATATCGTCGTATAAACGCCAAATAGTCGAGGCAAAACACAATCCACAATTTCAGAATCAAAAATACGGAATACGGAAACACGAAACCAAAATAGCAACTTAGGATATATGTCCCAGATTTTACCCTAGATAGAATCTGTCAAAACTAGAAGTACCCTGGGTCAATACTAGAGGAAATAGGGCCAGGCACGCAAAACGAGGAAATTCCTCACTGGTCTGGCCGCAAATTGCGGCCAGAATGGGGATTTCGGCGGCCTCAAGAAGGAATTGGGGGCTGGGGTCTGGGGTGTTGGTTCAATGGTGCCTGCACATGTCACTGTCCACTCAATATTATTTTCAGGTGCCTCGTATGATAGCAGATTCAAATTAACCTTCACAGATTTCACAATTTCCCCGATATCGGTTTCAAAAATCCGTATTCTGGTTCTAGCTTCAGGTTTTGGGTTCCAATTCATACACTAAGGTGTTGGTATAACCTTAACTGAGCTTAATTTCCCAATACAACACAAGTTTCCTCAAACCCTAACTTAATTATTCTCAATTCCTTAATATCACACAATATCGATTAAAAACTAAACATGGGGTAAAGGGAATGCTATAACTTAGCTAATGGTTCAGAAAAATACCTCATTTGGCAACTCAGGAATTTTCTTGAGTTGCCCCTAGTGGCCAAAATCCATGCTTCCTTAGCTCCATGTGTAGATCTAGGGATTGTGCATCTTTTTAATGAAATGAGATTGGGGTTTTAGGGTTGTTTTAGGGGTGAAGTGAGGCATTGAAGGTGGAGGAAGGGGGGAAGGAAGAGGCAGCAGCAAGAGCAAAGGGAGAGGGAGAGAAATGAGGGGGGAAAAAGAATGGCTAAGGGTTTTGGTCAATGAGCCCATACCTCTCTCTCTCACCTATCCTCATTCTTTTCTCTTTTTCTTTTTTTCTTTTCCTTTTCTTTAATTCCAAAACCTTCTCACACCAATAGTAAACCCAAAGTAACATGGAAAAAAAAATGCACAAGTGTAGGAAAAGTGATATGTGCAAGTTTTGCACAAAAAGCCAAAAAATCTGGTTAGCGATTTTTAATCGCGATTAGCACTAAATTAGTGTCAAACTAATCACAAAAACTTTAAAATGTCATAATTCTCTAATTTACCCTATTTTAGAATTTTCCATAATTTTTCTCAAATTTTTCCTATTTATTTGCATTTAATTATAAATTTAATATTAAAATAATCAATAAAATAATATTAAATTATAAAAATTCCCAAAATTAATATTTTACCTTTTTGAAAATGTTACAATCTACCCCCCTTAAAGAAATTCGGTCCCTGAATTTAAATTTAAACCCCCAATACTAAAGCAATTTCCGTAATAATCCAATTTGTCGGGGCTCCGAAAACATCAATACATAAAGGATATCATAAAAATGTACTGCTCTACTAGAATCAATCCCCAAAATGCATATATAAGAATATCCTATGCGTCTGGTGCGCAAGGAATCAAAATCCATATATGTGTCAAACAGGTGTACAAAACAACATCTAGGTGCAACTGGTGTGCACGAAACATCTGTCGTAGGCAACGTGTGTGCCTGACAGAAAAAATCAGGTGCATGTGACATGCACGAAGAATCCCGATTTAGTGCATCTGACGTGCACCAAAATCTTATATCAAAAACACTAAAGGTGCATGAAAACTATGGTGGAAGTGCAAATCAAATCACTGCATACGGTAGGCATGAAATCTCAATCAATCTCTCAAATGTAATAACTCTGCGCAAAATATATAAATATCCAGTGGGTGCATGAAACCAATATCATGAAACTCAGTCATCAAAACTAAATCATGCAAACAGAACGCCCAAAATACCGAAATCCAAAATGACGGATACGTGATAATCGAATCACAAAATCACAAATCATAAACACCGTCGTCGGTAGTTCCTCCGTCAAGGTCGAGAAGGAGTCGGTGCATCCACTGCTAGCAGCGCAGGATATCTACTTGCCTCTTGCTCACGGTCTGGCGTCCTCTGACTCTGGGTCCTTACCTTCTTTGCGGATTTCCTATCTCGCGGTCAATCGGCTCATCGGCCCTGTCAGGTGTGCTAACGGGGACGATTCCGTTCTGGCATTTCTCTGGTCATCTCTCGGTCAATCCTCGCGACCACTCGTAAGGCAGCATATCACTGGCGTCGGCCTCTGGCTCTCTGAATGCACGTCACACATCTGATCCTGGGTGCAAGCATCGTTGCAGCAATGTCCGGGAAGGAATCCTGCTCAGGGTCTCTTCCAATCATGCCTAAACCGAACTGTACGAAGGCTGGTACTCTTGCATAATCTCTTTTCGCTCAATAGACATCTGTGTCCTCGGCACAATTTTTTTCTCGAAAACTGGTCGCATCCCCATGCCTCTGTAAGCATGTCTGACCTCTGGCCCCAACGGGAAGTAATGACAGCTCGTCAGCGTCTCGCTCGAACCTCTGGTTCCACTTGTCTCTATCGTCGTCCACTATGACGTCACGCCAAGCTACTATGCACTGCACTGTTCTCGGCCACGGTCAATCTGAAGTCTCTCGCACGGACTCGAAATCGCGTACTCTGTAGCTTCATCATTCTGTAAAAGATGTCTAGCCAAACAGGTCCTCGGAAACGCGTCCCAACCATCGGAGGAATTCACAATACTCGTCCATCCTTGATCAATTCGCAACGCATCTGGGTAAGTTCCTTTATCCGAACCTGGTCAACTACCTCGTCGACAATGCCGAACTCTGTCCTACTGGGTGTGCGCAAAACGACCACTCCTGGGTCTAGGTCTTCTCGTATCGTTTTCCAGAAGGGTCCTGTCGAGGTCCCTTCCTCAAATCTCAATCCTGCCGAATTGCCCGGAAGTCATCATCCAATGCTGAAGCTAAAGCTTATTCCGGAACGGCTGCATACTTATCGCGCTTCTTTCTGGAAGATACATCCATATACCACGCCTCGGGGTGCATATCACATCTCTGATGTCGGCGGAGTGGGACGTCATCTCGTCGAAATATCTTGCGAACTCTTTTCTTCATTCTGCGTCAATGTCGACTGATTCGGACTCGTCTCATCGTGGCTGCATGGACTATGCTCCAACGGCTATACTCGTATCTAGAGTCTCCTAAGCAAAGCATCCCATCACATGATATCCGAATGATGTCGAAACATCCGATCGACTCGTCAGAACCTCATAATCCCCCAAGAGATCACATCATGGGTACAGTTTAATAGCATCGAGTACATGCCACAGCGTCGGTGGTCCAGCCGTAGAAGGGCAAACCCAAGCCTCACTAATGACGCCGCGGAACTGCCGCAAACCCTAAGGTTCAAAGGCTTTCACACGGTCATTAAGTCGAGTTAGGGTTTCATTCTTCTAGAGGGTCCATAGAATCACCTGCATGTCTTCCCGTATACTTTAAACTTGGAAAATGGGCTCCTGACATTCGATCGTCTCTATCGACTCTCAACGAACCTGCGTGAAGTCGTCTCTAGCTGGAAACAATCTATCTGATGACCTCGCAACGGTAAACGAACGAACCACTTGCCCTAGTCATTCATCCTCAGGTGACTAGCGACTCGCTATCATCTCTCTAAGTATATGCTCACGCTGCAGTAGCTCCAACCATCTGGGCGATATCTCGTCATTTGCAGCAGCAACTGGCTCATTCGCCTGTACGCCGAACAGCGCCTCAATCCTCCAGGAAAGGCAACGCATTGGCGGTCATCTCTGAGTCGGTCTACTCTAGATCTGAGTAAGACTCTCCACACTGGAAATCTTCAACTCAACTGGGCCCGCTCCGGCGCAAAATCGGACGAATCACCTTCGTCTCTCAAATCGGGTAGACTAGCTATCATCTATCTCATATCTTCCTGAAAGCTCCGGCAATCTCCGCTCGTAAGCTTCGGAAGCGACATCCTGTCAATCTCAGCAACAGCTGGTCCATCTGTCTGCACGGTAGGCGACATCACAATCTCTGATGTATACCGTACATCAACAGTCCTCTCTCAACTGGCAGCTCTAACAATAGCCCGATCATCCGGTGTAAAACCAAGCACTCGCCTCCACTGGAGGTCACAATCATCAATGCCAACTCGAGACGTCCCTATGTCACCAGAAAACACAATGGTCAGCCCTCGTACCAGACGAGCTCGCACTGACCGTAACCCTAGCAGCAGCCCAAACTGCGCTCAAACATGGTGACAGGAACCTCAATCGAGTATCGAAGAGAGCACATCAATGGCAAGAAAGGAAACAACAGATCCAGAGTGGATACATGATCATAGGAAGGAACAGCATTAATGAAGGTATGATCATGAAACTAATAGAATCGGGGATCTCAAATGGATGTATAATCATGGATATGAAGAGAATCACTGATCTCGAAAATATGTACATCCTAAGGTTCCTTAAGCGGAGTGGCGTGTCGTAAGTATGCCGCGGAACATACCAACGGTACGTCACTCTACTTTAGTCACCTATTCCATCAACCAAGGGCCATCCTACGCGACGAAAGTTCGGGTCTAATACCCCCTCGACCAAGTCTAAGTTCCGTAAGGTCAAGCCTAAGTTCCGTATATATATAAACGCCCTAGGCTCCACATAGTCAAACTTAGACTCGAACCAAGGTCAACCTAGCGCTCTGATACCAACTTTGTCACGACCCGAAAGAGCACGTGACTAGCCCTTGAACCATATGAAGTCTATAGGACTCCATCTGATCCAAGTAAGCCAAAAGCCCAGAAATCTAAAGCCATTTTTAGGAATAAGTAAAGAAACTGGTTTAAAGAAGTGAAGAAATACATGTTTGAAATCAAGGTTTTTAAATAACTAAGCCGAATATGCATTTTAAAACAGTACAGTCTTTTCTAAAAATTTCGGCAGAGTTTCTTTTGTAAAACTGGCCCCGAATGGGGTACAACAAGGATAACAATATATGCAATGATAAAGGCATCCCCAAGCGGGAGCTAGCTCTTCGTCAATCGACGGTCACAACCGCACAACGATATAATATACAACGCCAAGTGGCGAGGATCAAAACCAAAGAAAGCTCAAAAGCAACAAGAAAAACCGCAATACTACTAAGCGCGACTCTAAGGTCGAATAATACATCACTAAAGTCTAGGTCTGAAACAATATACAAGTTTTTTGGTTGATGGAAATTCTAGATACAATGAATAAAATAAATACAATGGTGGTTCTTGATGCGAAAGAACCCACCTACCAAAAGCAATTCACCCGCAAGAAAGTAGTGTGCCAGAAATACCGCAATGGAACCTGTACGGCAGAACCTGCAAGAACTGTAGCACAACGGGGGTGAGTTGCCAACTCGTGAATAGAAATATCTACAAGCAGAAACCGAAAGCAAGACATAATCCTAGGTCAATACGATCAGTATATAAAATCCTCAATATAAAACATGCAGCCTATAACAAGGCTAGGGTAAAAATCTAACCCGAGTGCAATCTCATGTGTCTGTGTCAGTGCCTCAGGTAGCAATATAACATATGAATGAGATATGAATGCGTGAAAACAGAACACATTTACATGAAGCAACTGTTTTCATAATTTAGTGAGTTTTTCCTTGTATTTTTAAAATGAGGTATCATAATGAAATCAGCATAAAACTGTGCCTAGCATCGGCACAAAACGTAATCCCAATATGTCGATATCTCAAAGTCTCAACCACAATATCTAGGACGCCGTCAGTCCAGACCGGCCCCTACCATAAATCTCAAGACCACGACGGTATCCTCCGGATATCCGACGCGTCGGGTAAAATCACCGGTAGGTAGTACTCCCCTGCCAGGCTCAACGTCATCACCACATTCCTCTTGCCCCGGGGTACCGCACCGGGTCCACCATGTACCCGAAACGGTTCATCCGTCTCCTCGAATCGGGTTTCCAAATCCATCAGCAAACTCATGGTGGACGACTCATACATCATGGGAAAACCGCACTTTTTATTTTAAAAGAGAGAATATGATTATTTGTGTCTTTGCGGTTTTCCTCCAAATCCAGAAAATCTCATAGAAATCCAAATCCAAACCTCAATGGCACGTAAAATAGTGAATATATGCATGAGAATCCATGAATGCGGCATAACAATGAATAACAGTATGCATGAAGTAGCAGGTAATAACTACAATGTCTAAACTATTAGCTAAAAGACTATGTCAAGCAATAATATTTTCTAAGGTGTACGTGACATGGCAATTACCGATGAAGATGTGTGTGAGCCGGCAAGTAAGTATACGTGGTACATACGCATCATCGGTAATGGTGCTGGTGTCCTATCAGCATGATATTAATAATGGAGTATGAAACATAATATAAGAATGCGATGCAAAGCGAACCACAAAAAAGGAGTGGGAGCTGAAACTAGACGTAACCAAAACTAATCTGCATTAATCTAATATAAGTCCTACGAATGGTGCCTTTTGAAATAACACGAATCATGGGGTTTTGAAAATAGGGGCTACGGTGTTTTTATGAAAAGATACGTCGTTTTTGAAATATCCGTAGATTCCCTTGAGCTGTCTTTAAAAATGCCCACGATTCGTTAGTTTTTGAAATAGGTAAGAAGTCTAAGCTACTCTAACAACTACACTAAACTAAACGGCTGAACTAACAAGCTGAGCTACAGGTAAGGAAACCGTCTAACATCTGAGTCGATATATAGATATAATAGTCGGTGATTCCGCCTCAATAGTATCGCGTACGATACAGTATATCATATGACATCCTCATGTCATGAGTGCGGATCTATCATCAATGTAAAGCTCATACGGTAAATCGTCGTACGGCATCCCAATAGCTGGGTATGGGTCAATATCACACTATCTCATCACATTTCGGGTATCACTTATCATCATATCATATAATCTGGGGTGCTGATCTAAGTCTAGTACAACTGATATCATCTACAAAGTATGAATGCGGGGGTAAACACACATCCCAAACCCGCAAGAATCACATTTCGTATCCCAAATACGAATCATATCAAATCACCGATCTCGCGGCACAAAGCCCACATCATCGACTCAACTCCAAAGTCATCCCATATCATCAAACACCGTGCAAGTATAAGAAACACACAAGTGTATGCGTGTGGGTGCAATCCTATCCTATGGTTCGCAACTAGGAACTACGCTAGTTATTTCTACCCCTAACTAACCATAACACACTAACTATCACACATATAAATATACTACATAGTACTAATTACGGACTGCGGGGGTGCTATACGCCATCCACCCGACTTCCCCCTGTAGATATAATCTACTCACCTTGCATCATCATTTGCGGACGTCACCACGTATTTGCTTGTCGTCCCGAAGTCTTCATGGGTACCTACACATCAAAATATCGTATATGCGCATTAAAACCAAATCTAAGCTAAACGGCGCATGAAATCCAAAACGGTACGATAAGGGGCCTATAGGTGAGAACCTATGGCACGCCTTCAAAACCATCAATAAATTCTCTATATCGTCGTATAAACGCCAAATAGTCGAGGCAAAACACAATCCACAATTTCAGAATCAAAAATACGGAATACGGAAACACGAAACCAAAATAGCAACTTAGGATATATGTCCCAGATTTTACCCTAGATAGAATCTGTCAAAACTAGAAGTACCCTGGGTCAATACTAGAGGAAATAGGGCCAGGCACGCAAAACGAGGAAATTCCTCACTGGTCTGGCCGCAAATTGCGGCCAGAATGGGGATTTCGGCGGCCTCAAGAAGGAATTGGGGGCTGGGGTCTGGGGTGTTGGTTTAATGGTGCCTGCACATGTCACTGTCCACTCAATATTATTTTCAGGTGCCTCGTATGATAGCAGATTCAAATTAACCTTCACAGATTTCACAATTTCCCCGATATCGGTTTCAAAAATCCGTATTCTGGTTCTAGCTTCAGGTTTTGGGTTCCAATTCATACACTAAGGTGTTGGTATAACCTTAACTGAGCTTAATTTCCCAATACAACACAAGTTTCCTCAAACCCTAACTTGATTATTCTCAATTCCTTAATATCACACAATATCGATTAAAAACTAAACATGGGGTAAAGGGAATGCTATAACTAAGCTAATGGTTCAGAAAAATACCTCATTTGGCAACTCAGGAATTTTCTTGAGTTGCCCCTAGTGGCCAAAATCCATGCTTCCTTAGCTCCATGTGTAGATCTAGGGATTGTGCATCTTTTTAATGAAATGAGATTGGGGTTTTAGGGTTGTTTTAGGGGTGAAGTGAGGCATTGAAGGTGGAGGAAGGGGGGAAGGAAGAGGCAGCAGCAAGAGCAAAGGGAGAGGGAGAGAAATGAGGGGGGAAAAAGAATGGCTAAGGGTTTTGGTCAATGAGCCCATACCTCTCTCTCTCACCTATCCTCATTCTTTTCTCTTTTTCTTTTTTTCTTTTCCTTTTCTTTAATTCCAAAACCTTCTCACACCAATAGTAAACCCAAAGTAACATGGAAAAAAAAAATGCACAAGTGTAGGAAAAGTGATATGTGCAAGTTTTGCACAAAAAGCCAAAAAATCTGGTTAGCGATTTTTAATCGCGATTAGCACTAAATTAGTGTCAAACTAATCACAAAAACTTTAAAATGTCATAATTCTCTAATTTACCCTATTTTAGAATTTTCCATAATTTTTCTCAAATTTTTCCTATTTATTTGCATTTAATTATAAATTTAATATTAAAATAATCAATAAAATAATATTAAATTATAAAAATTCCCAAAATTAATATTTTACCTTTTTGAAAATGTTACAGACGGCCACAATCCGGCCGCTTGTTCCGAAAAATTATTCATATGGCGAAATACTAGAATCGAAATACAACACAAGTATTACAAACAATTCACACGCAGAGCTATCCATTCGTGAGGATCCGAGCAAACCAAACATACAAACATATACCAACGTATATCCAAAAAGTACATAATGATTTGATTAAACATTTTAATCAAACCATTTTTCATGTTGATGATCCAATAAACATTAAACAATTCCAAAATGAATTCAGCATGCACTCACCCGGTCAAACACCCCCAATTTATATATTTTTCTTTTGTGTATGTGAACCAAGCCGAGCCCAACAAAGCTATACAAATTTTGGCTCGGTTTGTTCTCTGCACGGGGTGGAAAAAAAATTGGGAGGGAATGGTTAAATATTAATTAATTGTTGCATACAAACAATTAACTAATATTTAAAGGCAAGTGCAATCAAAAGTATCCATGGAAAAATGGCAGCAGGAAGTGAAAACAAGAAGGGAAAAAAAAACAGAGAGCATGAAGCCATGAACACAATTTGCATTATGTAAAGAAATTGTTTATTGGATCAACAACAAAAATTGCAACAATTTATACACGATTTGGCTCTGATAGCACCGAGGGTCAGCCAGTGCAGCGGAAACTAGCCGTGGCGTCCATAAGTCCCTCAGCAGCTACTTTTTACGTAGTCCCCTCGCGACGGATTACAACCCGCTGGACCATATAACCGCACGGGGCATCCTGTGGGTAAGAGCATGTGCTTCGCAACTACTGTCACCACAGTGAGAACCCTCCATGGGTCGACACAATACCTAGTAGCTCTGACAACATATTGGTCAGACAGCGCATCTCATCCCATGAGGTCGCCGTGGCACCAACTAGTCCCTCAGAACTACTTTTTACGCATGTCCCCTCCCGATGGACTACAACCCGTCGGACCCTCCGTATGGGACACCTTGGACGTAAGAGCCTGCGCTTCGCCACACTGTCACATAGTGAGAACCCCCATGGACCGGCACTGCCTAGGAGCTCTGATACCGCTATAGGGATTGATCTTAGGGTCACAACAATTGCGGACCGCAGCGAAAACAATAAGAAAAATTTCAACAGAACCAATACTCAACCATGATCATATCAAATACAAGAGTTGCAACCTTACATTGAGAAACTAGAGAGAGGAGATGGGGGCTACAATCTTTGTAGCGTGTCCGATCGTCTATCAGAAGATCCATGCTAAGTTCCGAGTCTTCCGGAACGAGCATGGATACCGAGATCCCCGCCGTAGATGATCCACATGAAGGATACTCGATTAAGCTACCCCTTTATTACACTAGTGAAGCCACTAGCTCATAAAGTTTGCTAGGATTGTGAGGCAGGAGATGTGAATAAAAATCTCTCTTTGCTCTCAGTTCTTTTCTTTTCATTTTCTCCCACATACAAGAGAAGAAAAATGAAAAAGGAGAAGAAGGAACAAGAGTTAGCCCCCGTTTCTCCTAGCTCTGGGTTTTGAGGGGGAAAAGAAAAGAAAAAAATTCATCCGACACTCTCTCTCCGATCAACTAATTCATAAAAAGAAAATGAATTAATTAATTGGACACATGCATCCACCTCAACATCTCTTTATATTCTTTTTTATTCATTTTTTTAAAATAAAGATTATTTTTAAAATAATAAAACAATGTATCATATACATTAAAATAAAAAGGGAGAGTGAGCATGCAAATATATATATATATATATATGAGATTAATGGAGGAAAGAGGCTATAGGAGGGGATTTCCTCCTATGGCGTGGAAAAAATACAACCTCCATCATTTTTTCCGACGATCGGCACCCATCATCATCATCGTTATCATCTAAGATGTGCGCATACCAAATTTCATGTGATTCCACAACTTTTTCACCGTTGATTTAGTGGGTTCAAAATTAACGGTTTACCGACAATAGAACATTTTACATTGCTAAATCAACGGTGAAAAGGTTGTAGAATCACATGAAATTTGGTGTACCCACATCTTAGATGATAACGATGAAGATGATGGGGGCCGATCGTCAAAAAAATTGGTGGAGGTTGTATTTTTTCCACGCCATAGGAGGAAATTTCCTCCTATGGCCTCTTTTCTCCATTATTCTCTCTCTCTCTCTCTATATATATACGAGAGAGAGAGAGAATAAATGTATCATATACATAAACCTATTATGTATCATATACATAATAATCCATTAGCTTCATATACTAATGAGAGAGTGAGTGAGTGTATATGACATACATAATACTAGAAACCATATCTTATATACGGTTATTAAGTCAACACTTGACATAATATTCCGGCTTTTAAACCAGCTAGTATTATCGAACGTTCGATTAAATCACGTATTTAATCGAACTCCCACACATATCCACATACGCACGTAACATCATCATTTCATCTGACCGGAAAAACCTTCTGTGTAGGACACTAAACACTCAACAATATGCTGGCAATGAGTTACTGGATCAAATTCATAATCACAAGCACGTCAGTGGCACTAGCTGTACGTAACAGCTACCCAGATATGTATGCGATGAAAAGTCAACAAGAAATCTCATCCATACCCTACAGAGCCTATCAGTGATGCATACCAAACAGTCCGGTATCTTCGTCAAAGAGTATCGCATATTGGGCTTGGAGGTAGAATCTGTCAGACCCTCAATTGCCCAATAAGTCATGCAGATATCGAACTTATAACCAACCGAGATGCAACTGATAACACTTACCAGTTTATCTCATCCACTCTGGTCTGGGATTTCTGGTAATAGCTATGTTCTGCGCAGCGCGATATCGACTCCCTATACCGAGAGAGATGAATCCTTTTGACCGCTCACTGCCTCCATATGGTTCGGGATTACATCCAACTAAAACCTGTTTACACAGCTCAGTAGTGCCGTGGTTGGGTGGTAATCAAAGTATAGTGGGAACACACACAAGACACTATGGGGATCTAAGGTCAAGAGACTATTCTGTATTATCGTCATCAGAGAACTGCTATCTGACAATGGTATAATACCATCTAAAAGTTCTAGGTGAGTCCGTCTAGTGTAACTCATTCTCCAATGAGTACCTATATATAATCTTTGTTATCAAACACTAATGACTATGGGATCAACCATCATCCCGATCAGGATCAAGAAATGTATACACTAGTCTAAACTGGAGTACCGATACCCAGTCTCGATAACACGACGACTATAGACATTTAAGGATGTGCTTATGTACTACCCAAGCCCCACTAGTATGATCCCTATCATAATCCGGGTATTCAAGCAAAGATCTTACGGACTTTATCATTATGTATTAGCGACACGTTATAACAAGTAAAGCGTATACACATGGATTATAAAGACAAACTAGATATCATACTATCATCTCGAGTAAGATTGTTCTATCCGTATATATTCTCCTTCAATTACAGTAATTTCCTTAAGGGCACTATATCCAATAGTTAAAGCATCTAATTTAGATGCAAGAACTAGATTTCTAGTTCAGGCCCGCTGGCCCAAGCGTTTGTTGGGCTCGGTATTGGCACGTGAGGGCCACATGCATACACGTGGCATCGATCCAGCGGCTTGCTGGATCGCCTATTTCCCTCCTCTCTTATTAAGCAGAGGAGGGAAGAGAGAGAAACTCATTGAGTTTCTAAATTTATTCGAGCAGAATTCAAAGAATTTTTGGGTTTTGAACATCATCAGCTTCTTCGATTTGTCTTGAAATCCTTGGCCACCATCACTATCATCAAGGTGGTCTTGATGGACTCCTTTGAACGAAGAAAAGCCTTTTAGGCTTCTTTGGAAACCCGTCGTCAATCTCTTTGGAGATCGACTTTGGCAGGGGCGATGAATCCCTATGGGTTTATCTAGCCATTTTAAGAACAAGGGGAATTCCCTGTTCTTGTTTCATGGAAATAGCTACAAGATATTTCTTACTTAGAATTAGTTTTTTCCTAATTCTTTAGGGAGAACTAGGGTTTATACTATTTTTTCCTTGGAAAATCGACAAGTCGTGGGGATGCTCCATTGAAATTTCCTTTGAAATGTCATAAAGAAATTTTTAGAAAGGGCGTTTTTCGCCTTGGGAGGCCTCCCGTCCACTTAGGAGGGCCTCTCGTCCACTTGTTTTAACTCTGTGCTAATCGGTACCCCTCCCAAATGAGTTATTACTTGGTCGGGATCTTAATTTTTAGGTTCAAGACTTAGCCAAATTTGGTTAAGTTCTGTAGGATTACATTTGTGATCCAGAAGGCTCTCGATGGGGGCCTTTGCCTTATCGGGACCCCTCCCAATCGAGCATTGTTTGGTCGGGACCCTTTTTGTGGCCCAATACTTAGCCAAATTTGGCTAAGCGGGCTACACAAATATACATGTGTAGGATTGCTTTAAAGTAATCTAAAATTGTGTAAGTCTACGGTAGCGCCCCGGCCGTCAATCCGAGGCCAAAACGCGGAAACAAAAATCTTTTCATAAACTTGACACTGGCGCTAACATAGACTTTCTCCCGGATCGAACCATTAACCTATAACTAGCAAACTAGAGAAGGGTTAGAAAAGGCTATACCGATCGATCCGTGTCCTTCGGTCTTTAGCCACTGTCTCTAGCTCCTCGTCGGAAGAGCACCACATTAATGAGTCTTTTTACGGGCTCCCGCTTCATCCGAAGCAACTCGAACATGAAGTTCGCTAGCCGGCATGTCCAAGGCGATGTAGAGAATGTGTGTGATAAGTTTGTCTCAAGTATCCATTGATTCTCAACACATGAGAGTATATGGATGGAGGTTGAAGAAGATGCCATTGGTGGAAATGGTGAGCTAGAGGAGGAGGAAGAAGAAGAAGAAGAAGAGGCTTTCTTTTGTTATTGTGTTGGAATGATAATGAGAGCTAGAATAAAATCCAAGAGCTAACCCTTGCCTCATGGCTGCTCTCCCTCTCTCCTCTTATCATTTCAACACATTAAATCAATCTAAAATGTGACATATGCACAAATAAAGAGACCATGAGTCACTAGATTGCATGTGTCACAATAAATGCACCTCATGATGAAATCCACAATTTCCTCCATTTGTAAACATTAACCTAAATGTTTAGTCCAATAAAAAGAATGGCATTATCTAAAGTAAACTCGTGACGGATCACAAGAATACCTCTTACCTATATATACATAACTGCATCCGCAATCCGACTGAATGCAAATTCGATGAGACTAAAATAATACAACAAATCTAATACTAGGATCCGGCTTAAACCAAAGCCCATTAGTATGATCCGTCCGATCATGATCCGTGCACAAGTGTACGAATATGATCGAACCTTGCCATAATACCATACGGCCTCTACAACGTTTCTCCCGAAACTTGAGAAACTGTCTGTGGGGGACTCTAAAGACTTGTCAATACACTGGCTGTGGATTTAACCACTAGCACGTCAATGGTACTAGCTGTACGTAATGGGTTACCAGGTATTGACCAAAAGGGATGTCGATGAGCGAACTCATCCTGACACCCTACTGAGCCTGTCGGTGAAAATATCCATACAGTTCGGTCCGTTCGTCTATGAGTATCGCATGTCGGGCCTAGGGGGTTGGTAAAAGTCAGACCCCCAAAAGCGGTACAAGTCGTGTCGGAGTATAGCCCACAACACCCTGAGATACTACTGGAATACCTACCAGTAAATCTCCTGCCTTGGCCAAGGACTTCGTGCAATGGCTCTCCTAGACACAGCGTGATCTCACCCCCAATACCGGGAGAGACGAAACCCCTGTCGATCCGCTCACTGCCTCCATGTGGCTCGGGACTGTACCCAACTAAAACCTGTTTGCATGACTACCTTTGAGGCGTGGTAGGGTAGTAATCAAAGCACAGTGGGAACTCACACAAGAAAAATGACGATCTCAGGTCGACGAACTAACCTGTACACATGTCACCTGGGAACTGCTATCTGACGTCAGGTATAATACCAACTAGCATGTTCCCGGCGAGTCCTGTCCGGTATACTCATAACCCAATGAGCACCTGTATACGTCTTATGTGAACCAACTGACACCAATATCTTGTGAGACCAGCCACCGCCCCTCGTCGGAGTCTCGATCGTATACACTAGTCTACTATCGGAGTATCGATGCCCAGTCTCGAAACTCCCACGACTAGGGACCACTTTAAGGATGTGCTTATAGACTACCCAACTCTCACGTATATGATTGCCATCATACTGCTGGTAGTCAAGCAAGAATCCTAAGGGCTCTATCAACGTGTAATAGTGATATGTAATATCACCTAAACCTGTACACGATGATAAAGACAAACCAGATAGCATACTATCATCTTGAGTAAGACTGTCCTACCGGTATAGGTCCTCCCTCAATTATTGCAATCATGTGCCTGCGATCCAATAATTGACTTTGAGGGCACTATACCCAACAATCTCCTACATGCACTCAAGGATAATTATTGCGGTGTCGCATACTCACAGCCCGAGTGATACCGAACACCCAACTCCTCTACTGATCAGTTTCACAAAGCTTGTTTGTTAAAGTATTGCGTTCGAGGAATAGCCTTAGTGAGTCGATCCGCCCTAATGATTCTTTCTATGTCTCTCTTAATCTCAAGTTCGCGGAGAAAGCCATCTACCGAAATGAGCAATACCTGTCTTAGAATATGTCTGGATATCTGATAGGACCTAGTTCATAAATGAACTCCAAATCCAAACTTCTTAGACTGTATCGTCAACTGAATTTAATCAGTATCCTGCGTCATGCCTCCCACAGCATCCGCTTGGACCACTTGTACAAACTACTGCCCATCGTCAGAGGGAAAACTATAACTCTGACAGTCACTCTGTCATCCAGGTCACCTTTGAAGCCTGGAATGATAACCGTCTCCCGAAGAAGGCTGTCGTTATCAAATCCCTAGAACATCAACTTATGTTCTAAAACTGCTTCCGAACGTTTCTCCAGGAATTGGATTAATAAATTAACTTATTGCATCTCGTGCAAAAACAACATCTGGTGTGATACTTGACATCTCATGATCAACTCAATTGCCTAAGCAAGTGATCTGCCAATCATGCACATCTCTCCCCCCTTTAGTCTGTAAGACACCTTTAGAGAGGGTGACTCCATCACCTGCAGGTACACCACCATGCCAGGAGTCGTCCATTCTAAATACCTTTAGAATACTGTTTAAGTACCAATATAGGGAAACTACCCAATTCTAGATCTAAAACCATAGATCCAGTAACCAGAATGTCTGATATAATATCCATATCCTTTGTGGAGAAACCACTGTGTGATAACCACAGTATAACCGATCGTAGTATAGGAATTTCACTTCCTACTCTGTGTATGTCATCCAAATACCAGGACATCACACCCTGCTACCTTCTTAACAGATCCATCCCTTATTCTGATGAAGTCAAAACCCATGACTGTCACATCAAAAATAGATGATCTATCTCCGCTATATTTGCTTTAGTCTATAAATAGACATAAGCTACGTGTCCACTATGCTTCCGCTGCTCCCACTGATTATGAAAACCCTCTGGCAGAGTCATATAGACGTGCACTTCTAAAGCTTGTTTAAAACGACGCTATACTCATCCTCCTGCCGGGTCTCATAGTATGGAACAACAGTAGTGTCAAGTCTGGGTAAACAAGAACCTCCCTGTCACCGTCCTTGAGGCTACCGGAGTACCTCTCGAGTGCCTGAGGTTACCCACCATAACTGCGGAGTGGCTAATGGAATGTCAAACCTGATTGAATCTTTAGGTTCTTATTAAATTTTCAGTAATCGTTTGCGGTTCTGGAATTACTTCCAGTTCTACCATATTCCCACTTCTGTTTTCTGAAAAAGTCCATTTTATTAAAACCGTGGCGAGTCAAGAACAATATCACTATTGATCTTCCAGATGGTAGAAAGTCAACCCTCGTCATAGCCCGGGTTAACCCACAAACTGCCATTACAGAAACGTGCCTTGAGTTATCCAGAGGCTGGTTTTAAGCATAAGCCGGAAAACTCCCCGTACCTTAACAATGTTAAGATATGAACTATTCTATATACAATATAGAAATAGTGGCACTGATTTAATTGGAACCAGATTCAAATCATGCAGCTGTCTCCAGTGTATGTCAACTAAATGGAAGGAGGCCAATCAGCGTTACTCAACTTAGGAATGCATCCAGATATGAGTAACCTGAAAGAGAAACAAGTTTCTCAAAACCATTACTATCAACTGAATACCATACATAAGTATCTACATCTTCGATCACCTTGAAAAATCCCGATACTTGCAACACCTGGTTCTCTACTTTATTCTTATACCTATAACTTCTCAAAACATAGACCTTGTATTTCAACGAAACACTTGTCTAAAAACTAGAGAAGTCACAAGTAAACAGAATATAGTACGAGGACCAACCCCTCTGTCCTAATAGACACTGGACAATATACAATACTTTGTATAAGTCCCTTGAGTTTAATAACTCATACCCTGTGTGTCGTAGGTTGAAAACTGTACTATGGTTATGAAGAATTACACCGCTGTTGAATGCTCCTTACCTAACCATCCACTGATATAGGTAAATGTCATGGACATAATTTCAAAAAGTTATATCTCACTTTATAAAAATAAATGTACAGATATATCAATTTGAAATTGGTGTATAACAGCGGATATTCAAAACCAAATATTTGTCGTCCGGCAAAAACCCAGGCGATTTCCTCAAATTTCACCAATTACAACGAATTCCGACATAATGAGGATGATGACCTAATTCCCAATAATTTACTCACACTCATCATCTCTAAAACCATACAGATGTGAGAATCATACCCGGTAAATACATACTCCTTTGAGCCATGGTAGGGTAGTAATCAAAGCACAGTGGGAACTCACACGAAATAAATGACGATCTCAGGTCGATGAACTAACCTGTACACATGTCACCTGGGAACTGCTATCTGACGTCAGGTATAATACCAACTAGCATGTTCCCGGCGAGTCCTGTCCGGTGTACTCATAACCCAATGAGCACCTGTATACGTCTTAGGTGAACCAACTGACACTAATGGCTTGTGAGACCAGCCACCGCCCCTCGTCGGGGTCTCGATCGTATACACTAGTCTACTATCAGAATATCGATGCCCAGTCTCGAAACTCCCACGACTAGGGACCACTTTAAGGATGTGCTTATAGACTACCCAACTCTCACGTATATGATCGCCATCACACTGCTGGTAGTCAAGCAAGAAACCTAAGGGCTCTATCAACGCGTAATAGTGATCTGTAATATCACCTGAAGTTGTACACGATGATAAAGACAAATCAGGTAACATACTATCATCTTGAGTAAGACTGTCCTACCGGTATAGGTCCTCCCTCAATCATTGCAATCACGCGCCTGCGATCCAATAATTGACTTTGAGGGCACTATATCCAACAAATGGGGTTTTCAATCAATATCTCTTTAGAGTATTGACGATGCCAAAATAAACTCTATTCCTTTTTAGAGGGATTAATCGTATGAAAAACCTCTTTAACTTTGATTTCAGTAGGCTTTAATGAATTTAAAATGAGGTCCTTTCATGCGTTTTTTGCACGTACGGAGTCCGATTATATATTAACACATGAATTTTGAATTGTGCAGCTAACATATTATCCAACGATGCTGCTGACACCAATCTTGTCCTTGAGAGCAATCCACTCCCTATTCAGGATGATGACGGGGCTGCCCTAATGGAAATTGAGACGGTCCCTGCTCGGGGTGAGTAACTCTTTTCTCCTATCCCGCGAGTATCAGAGCTTCCTCTCCTTCTGAGAAGTCCTTCGCCTATGAGGATTGTGGAGGAAGAGGAGCCAACCGACTATGCTCCTTCGGATGACGAGAGGATTAACCCGGCTGAGTTCGGAGGAGGAACATCTGGCCTAGTAGTCGAACAGTCCCTGTGACCGAGGAGGCCGCTGATGAAGGAGAATGGGCGGAGGGTGGAGCTTCAACGGCCCAGGCTGATGGTGCGGGGAAAATCCCGATAGAGTTTGAGTCTCGGGGTGAGCCCTGTAAGTCTACGGTATCGCCCCGGCCGTCAATCTGATGCTAAATGCAGAACAAAAACTTTTATAACTGGCGCTATCGCATAATATAACCCTGATCTGCCATTAACGCTAAACTAACAAACTGTAAAGAGGGTAGAAAGGTTATACCGAACGATCCGAGTCCTTCGTTCTTTAACCATCATGCCACGCTCCTGTTGCGGCTGCTTCGATCTTGTCGATCTCCGATCTTCTCGTCCAGGTGGCACCACGTCATCGGATCTTTAAACGGCTCCCGTCTCTGACCCGAGGCAACTCGGTCATCAAGTTTGCTAAAAGAGATGACCAAGATTGATGTAGAGAATGAGTAGAACACTTTGTCTCACTTCGTCCAAAGCCATGGACGAACGGTTAATGAAGTTGCTATTTGAATCGAGAGATGGAATAAAAGGAGCTATGAAATTTCCATACACAAATCTATCATAATCTTTTCAACCAAGTGAGTGAGTGAGGAGAAGGGGAGGGGCCGACCATATAAGAGTGAGAGGAGGGGTGAGTGTAGGAGCAAAAGGGGTGACCATAAGCAAAAGATATTAAGCAAATACAAAGAAGAGTTAATGCAAAAGAATGACTCACCTAAACACATCATCATCTATTTAATGCAACCAATGAATCATATAACACCTCACTAACCTAGTCACCAATTCTAGAATCTTCTAGAAGCACTCTCATGACTCACCCTCATGAAGAAAAGATAAATCCGCATTAAACCGAATGTTTAAATACGACCGATAGAAAACTGGAAACTGGCAACTTCCAAAAGCGATCCCGAAACGAATTTCAGGACAACACCGTAACAGTATAAACATACCCGCATTTGTATTACGACCGAATACAAATGCAACTGAGACAAAGATATTATATCTACACAGTATAATACTCGGATCCGGCTTAAACCAAAGCCCACCAGTATTATCTGCCCGAAATATGACACGTGCGAAAACACACGTGCATTTTCCGAACCTTGCCATAAAACCATACGGCCTCTACAATATTTCACTCGAACTTGGGAAACTATCTGTGGGGGACTTTAATGACTCGTCAGTACCCTGGCAGTGGGTTTAACCACAAGCCTTCAGCGGCACTAGCTTTGCGTAACGGCTGCGCATGTACTGACCTCAAGGGAAGCCGATGGGCGAACTCATCCCGAAATCCTACTGAGCCTAACAGTGATAATGTATATATAGTCCGGTCCGTTCGTCTATGAGTATCGCATATCGGCCCTAGGGGGCTGGTAACGTCAGACCCCCAAAAGCGGTATAAGTCGTGTCGGAGACAAGCCCTGAACACCCTGAGAAACTATCGGAGTACCTATCAGTAATTCTCACCTGCCTTGGCCTAGGACTTGGTGTAATGGCTTTCCTAGACACAGCGCGATCTCCACCCCCAATACCGGGAGAGACGAATCCCCTGCCGATCCGCTCACGTGCCTCCATGTGTCTCGGGACTGTACCCAAAAACTACCTGTTTGCACGAATCCTTCGAGCCATGGTAGGGTAGAAATCAAAGCACAGTGGGAACTCACACGAGACAAATGACGACCACAGGTCGATGAACTAACCTGTACATATGTCACCAAGGAACTGCTATCTGACGATATGTATAATACCAACTAGCAGGTTCCGGCGAGTCCTGTCCGGTGTACTCATAACCCAATGAGCACCTGTATACATCTTAGGTGATCCAACTGACACCAGTGGCTTGTGAGACCGGCCACCGTCCCTCGTCGGGGTCTCGACTGTATACACTAGTCTACTCCGGAGTATCGATGCCCTGTCTCGGTACTCCCATGACTAGGGACCACTATTAAGGATGTGCTTATAGACCACCCAACTCTCACGTATATGATCGCCATCATACCGTTGGTAGTCAAGCAAGATCCTAAGGGCTCTATCAACGTGTAATCGTGATCAGTCACCTGAACCTATACACGACTGATAAAGGCAAACCAGATAGCATACTATCATCTCGAGTAAGACTGTCCTACTGGTATAGGTCATCCTCAATCATTGCAATCACGTACCTGCGATCCAATAATTGACTTTGAGGGCACTATATCCAACAATCTCCCACTTGCACTTAAGGCTAATTATTGCGATGTCGCATACTCACAGCCCGTGTGATACCGAACACCCAACTCCTCTACTAATCAGTTTTACAAAGCCCGTTTGTAAAACTATCGTGTTCGAGAAATAGCCTCAATGAGTGGATCCGCCCCGATGTTTCTTTCTATGTCTCTCTTTATCTTAAGTTCGCGGAGAAAACCATCTCCCGAATTGAGTAATACCTGTCGTAGAATATGTCTGGATATCTGATGGGTCCTAGTTCATAAATGAACTCCAAATCCAAACTTCTTAGACTGTATCGATAACTGAACCTAATCAGTATCCTGCACCATGCCTCCCACAGTATCCTCTTGGACAACCTGTCCATAATACTGTCCCTCTTCAGAGGGAAAACTATAACTCTGACAATCACTCTGTCATCCATGTCACCTTTGAAGCCTGGAATGATAACCGTCCCCCGAAGGAGGCTGCCGTCATCAAATCCCTAGAACATCCACTTATGTTCTAAAACTGCTTCCTTATGTTTCTCCAGGATTGGATTAATACAAACTTATCGCATCTAGTGCAAAAACAACATCTGGTGTAGTACTTGACATCTCATGATTGACTCAATTGCCTATGAAAGTGATATTCCAATCATACACATCCTTCACCTCTTTAGTCTGTAAGACACCTTTAGAGAGGATGACTCCATTATCTGCAGGTACACCACCATGCCAGGAGTCATCTATTCTAAAAACCATTAGAATACTGTCAAAGTACCCAGATTGGGAAACTACCCAAATCTAGATCTAAAACCATAGATCTAGAAACCAGAATGTCTGATATTATATCCATATCCTGTCTGGAGAAACAACTGTGTGACGACCACAGTACAACCGATCGTAGTATAGGAATTTTACTTCCTACTCTGTGTATGTCATCCAAATACCAGGACATTACACCCTACTACCTTCTTAACAGATCCATCCCCTATTCTGATGAAGTCAAACCCATGACTGTCATATTAAAAATAGATGATCTATCTCCGCTATAACTGCTTAAATCTATAATTAGACATAAGCTACTTGCCCACTATGCTTCCGCTGCTCCTACTGACCACAACAACCCTCTGGCAGAATAATATATACGTGCACTTCTAAAGCTAGTTTAGAACGATGCTATACTTAACCTCCTGCCGGGTCTCATAGCCTTGAACAACAGTAGTGTCAAGTATGGGTAAACAAGAACCTCCATGTCACCGTCCTTGAGGCTACCGGAGTACCTCTCGGGTGCCTGAGGTTACCCTCCATATCTGCGGAGTGGCTAATGGAATGTCAAACCTGATTGAATCTTTAGGTCCTATTAAATTTTCCGTAATCGTTTGCGGTTTTGGAATCACTTCCAGTTCTACTATACTCCCACTACTGTTTTATGAAAAAATCCATTTTTACTAAAACTGTGGCGAGTCAAGAACAATATCACTATTGATCTTCCATATGGTAGAAAGTCAACCCTCGACATAGCCCAGGTCAACCCACAAACTGCCATTACAGAAACGTGCCCTGAGTTATCCAGAGTCTGGTTTTAAGCATAAGCCGGACAACTCCCTGTACCTTAACATCGTTAAGATATGAACCATTCTATGTCCAATATAGAAACATTGGCACTTATTTAATTGGAACCAGATTCTAATCATGCAGCTGTCTCCAGTGCATATCAACTTAATGGAGAGAGACTAATAAGCATTACTCAACTTAGGAATGAATCCAATTATGAGTAACATGAAAGAGAAACAAGTTTCTCAAAATCATTACTATCAACTGAATACCAATCATAAGTATCTACATCTTCGATCTCTTTGAAGAATCCCGATACCTACGACATCTGGTTCTCTACTTTATTCTTTTACCCACAACTTCTCAAAACTTAGACCTTGTATTTCTACGAAACACTTGTCTAAAAACTAGAGAAGTCATAAGTAAACAGAACATAGTACGAGGACCAACCCCTTTGTCCTGATGGACACTGGACAACATACAATACTCTGTATAAGTCCGCTGAGTTGAATAACTCAAAACCTGTGCGTCGTAGGTTGAAAACTGTACTTATGGTTAAGAACTACTCCGTTGTTTAATGCTCCTTACCCAATCATCAACTGATGTAGGTAAATGTCATCGACATAATATCAAAAAGTTATATCTCACTTTATAAAAATAAAAGTACAGATATATCAATTTGAAATTGGTGCACAACAACGGATACTCAAAACTAAATACATGCCTGCCGGCAATAACCTAGGAGACTTCCTCAAATATCACCAATTACAACGAATTCCGATATAATGAGGATGATCACCTAATTCCCAATAACTCACTCCCACTCATCATCTGTAAAACCATACGGATGTGAGAATCATACCTGGTAAATACATACCCTGGAGTAAGTATCTAATCGGGAAAACAATTTTCCTTTAACAATGCACTGAAACCTGAAAATGTTTCGTAGGGGTATCCTGGTATTCCTAGTAATGCCTCTTCCATAATCCAATTCATGACTATAACCGTATATTTCATTGCCATCTCTCCAAATACCTTTATTTGTCTTTAGTTGTTACCTTCTGTACACCATTGTTAGGCTAAATGGTTTTCTTCCTTCCCTACCGTTTGGCACCAGCCTATGGTTTGGAAGAAGACTATCCAGTAAGCATAATAGGTGTACCCTCCTAAACCAAGGAGTACTCGTAACCTGAGAGAAGGTGATGATAAAAGACAACTGAATAATACCTTTATTCTATTTCTCCCGAACTGGGGAAAAAAGCAAAGGTGAAATAGGAGTGGCGATGAACTACGCGGTTTGGTCGTGAATGATAGCAGTCGCAATTTACTTTGCCCTCTTTCTAATCCCTTTATTTTGTCTTTAGTTATTACCTTCTGTACACCCTACTTAGGCTAATTGGTTTTCTTCATTCCCTACCTTTCGGCACCTGCCTATGGTTTGGAATAAGACTATCCAATAAGCGTAATAGGTGTACTCTCCTAAACTAAGGAGCCCTCGCAACCTGAGAGAAGGTGATAATAAAAGATAACTGAATAAACCAATTCTATTTCTCCTAAACCTGGATCCATCCTCGAAGAAGTCCCTTCGAGTTCGTATATAACCATACGATGGATCTATCCAATGGAAGTGGATATCCGTACTAATACGGGGTGTTCTGAGAAATGCAAAGGGTAAAAGAAGGAGTGGCAAAGACTTATGCAACTCAGACAATCCAAAAGCCAGTATTTTAAGAAGGTTCGGTCAACTTGGTCACTGAGTCATAGTCTAGGGTCGGTCAAAGGTCGCTGCCAAAGAGAGAGAGAAAAGAAATACTCTGCGTGCACTCTAACCTAGATCAGAATGGTTATCACTTTATCTAATCCGGAAACCTCCCACTGTACTGTCAAATTCTCCCCCAAACCTGAAAGAAGAATCAATCGGGATCACCCGAAGAGTAAACCAACTCATCAGTGGGAATCGGGATCCAACTCTCATCGTATGATAACGTGACGGAATCCACTCACGTTATCACACTCCAGAAGGTATGCGCATGCCTGGTAAGTTTCAGTTTCTTTAGAAACTCCCGATGTGATTCTTACCCCATGCTCTTATGATCGTGACTAAGGGCCAACCCATCATAAGTCACATATCAAGTTCTTCCCATCATTACCTTGTTAATTTGAACCCACCCGTACTCTCCCTTGACTAAGGGCCAACAAGGCTGTATGACTGTCCCAAACCAACGCATCTATCTATGCAACATGTGAACACCCCAGCAGCTACCAATCACTATGTCCTGGCTAAGGGCCAGACCAACATAGCTTGAATACTACTGACCATTCATATGAAATGACGGAGGGCTACGGTTGGTTTTTGGCGAAAATCCTTTAACATAATGAACTTGATCTCGTTGAAGGAACCTGATAGCTTTTTATAAAAATATAGTGACGAAAACCTTTGCTAAACAGGTCACTCCCGGTGAAGGGATCTCGGCTCTTTCCTCGTGGAATGAGGTGCGGGATATTCCAACTGAATACCGCGATGCAAAGCAACTTGTAATCGACTATAGTGAAGTTATTACCCTGACGCAAACTTCTGCCCAAGGGGTCACTCCCGGTGAAGGGATATCGGCCCTTGCCTCGTCGAATGAGGTGCAGGATATTCCAACCGAATATCGCTATGCATGACAAAAGGAAACGTCTTTGTAATAACACTTTTTAAAACTGTTCCAACAACATCCAAACAGGTTTGTTTTCCTTTGCATTGATTAGAATCAACGCAGTCCCATCAATTAATCACACCAGAAAAGAACAAAAATAAAATGTACTCATATGCACTCCGCATTCGTCACTGGGTCCCGTCATTACCCGTTAGGTTACTTAACTAACGACAGAGCGGGGACTGGACTAGCGCGGGTGCAAAACATATACAACATCTACTAGTATATATACCAATATACAATAATCGCCCCAGGCATGATAATATGCAACATTACAGAAAAGTAATAGGCATCACAGAACAATACAGATAATCTGGGATCCCCGGATTTCACAGAGCCGCTGCTGAAACCCGACGTTCCCCTGGTCGTGTGGATAACCTGTGCAATGAAACCTAGACCCCTATGGGTACGGCAAGTTACCCGCCAAAACCTGAAGCGAGGCAGCCCCCTACAGCATAGTGAATGGACCACCCTCCACTTTACGGAATCCGGTAACTTGAGCACCCCTCCTTGGGTCAACCTGTATCCCCTACGAGTGCGGCGAATAGTCTGCCAATGCTAGAGTGAGGCCCCTCTGCCTCTCAAAGCCATGAGATGCGGACCCGTTGCCCTCCAGAACCCGGCTATCCGTGCACTCCGTCGCGGGGTAAAACCTAGTACAGAAATGAAAAATATGTACAACGGGTACATCGACCTCAGCCCGGTCGTGCCCCAAAAGAATATTATACAAACAGGTAGTGACGGCAGTCCATATGTTGGATGCTCGCCCCGCAATATCAAATGTACAAATGAATCCAAACTGCACTACCATTGCACACTGCTATCCACCACGACAAATCCGCAACATCACAGCACAACACAGAACATCAACGTGAATGTCACGTTCGCAAATCCGTCTAAAAGGACTATAGCAATTAGACGCAATTTACCGCTCAAATGACATTCCCGGTCGGAGATATAATATAAGTACTGTAAACTAACATGTTTAAATTCCGATCGACAAAATTTCCCAAAGTGGGCCCCACGTACATCTGCTGTACAGTAACAAAAACTGGGCCCAAATGAACAGTTCCAGAAACCACAATTTACAACAAAGAAACACCAGAAGAAAAATGGTCAAGTGAATCCCCAAGACAGCCGTGGTTCCGCGGTCAACGCTAGGCTTTGACCGCGTTTCCGCGGCCGTACGGTCGGTTCACTTGATTCGAATTTCTTCTGCTTCCTATAAAAAGCCTGCTTGATTTTCTGGTATGGTCAAAATGATTTTTAGACCAGATTTAAAATCAACAGAAACTTTAACACTAAAAATTTTGATTTTGAAATTTCCGCTCGATCGATATTTTAAACGCATTAGAACAAGTTAGTAAAGTTTAATGGCGTGGCTCTGATATCATATAAGTCTACGGTAGCGCCCCGACCATCAATCTGACGCCAAATGCGGAACAAAAACTTTTATAACTGGCGCTATCGCATACTATAACCCTGATCTGCCATTAACACTAAACTAACAAACTGTAAAGAGGGTAGAAAGGTTATACCGAATGATCCGAGTCCTTCGTTCTTTAACCATCATCTCACGCTCCTGTTGCGGCTGCTCCGATCTCGTCGATCTCCGATCTTCTCGTCCAGGTGGCACCACGTCATTGGATCTTTAAACGGGCTCCCGCCTCTGACCCGAGGCAACTCGGTCATCAAGTTTGCTAAAAGAGATGACCAAGATTGATGTAGAGAATGAGTATAACACTTTGTCTCACATCGTCCAAAGCCATGGACGAAAGGTTAATGAAGTTGCCATTTGAATCGGGAGATGGAATAAAAGGAGCTATGGAATTTCCATACACAAATCTATCATAATCTTTTCAACCAAGTGAGTGAGTGAGGAGAAGGGGAGGGGCCGACCATATAAGAGTGAGAGGAGGGGTGAGTGTAGGAGCAAAAGGGGTGACCATAAGCAAAAGATCTTAAGCAAATACAAAGAAGAGTTAATGCAAAAGAATGAGTCACCTAAACACATCATCATCTATTTAATGCAACCAATGAATCATATAACACCTCAGTAACCTAGTCACCAATTCTAGAATCTTCTAGAAGAACTCTCATGACTCACCCTCATGAAGAAAAGATAAATCCGCATTAAACCGAATGTTTAAATACGGCCGATAGAAAACTGGAAACTGGCAACTTCCAAAAGCGATCCCGAAACGAATTTCAGGACAACCCCGTAACAGTATAAACATACCCGCATTTGTATTACGACCGAATACAAATGCAACTGAGACAAAGATATTATATCTACACAGTATAATACTCGGATCCAGCTTAAAACAAAGCCCACCAGTATTATCTGCCCGAAATATGACACGTGCGAAAACGCACGTGCATTTTCCGAACCTAGGCATAAAACCATACGGCCTCTACAACGTTTCGTCCGAACTTGGGAAACTATCTGTGGGGGACTCTAATGACTCGTCAGTACCCTGGCAGTGGTTTTAACTACAAGCCGTCAGCGACACTAGCTGTGCGTAACGGCTGCCCATGTACTGACCTCAAGGGAAGCCGATGAGCGAACTCATCCCGAAACCCTTCTAAGCCTAACAGTGACAATGTATATACAGTCCGGTCCATTCGTCTATGAGTATCGCATATCGGGCCTAGGGGGATGGTAACGTCAGACCCCCAAGAGCGGTATAAGTCATGTCGGAGACAAGCCCTGAACACCCTGAGAAACTACCGGAGTACCTACCAGTAATTCTCACCTGCTTTGGCTAAGGACTTGGTGTAATGGCTTTCCTAGACACAGCGCGATCTCCACCCCCAATACCGGGAGAGACGAATCCCCTGCCGATCCGCTCACATGCCTCCATGTGGCTCGGGACTGTACCCAAAAACTACCTGTTTGCACGACTCCTTTGAGCCGTGGTAGGGTAGAAATCAAAGCACAGTGGGAACTAACACGAGACAAATGACGAACTCAGGTCGATGAACTAACCTGTACACATGTCACCAGGGAACTGCTATATGACAATATGTATAATACCAACTAGCAGATTCCCGGCGAGTCCTGTCCGGTGTACTCATAACCCAATGAGCACCTATATACATCTTAGGTAATCCAACTGACACCAGTGGTTTGTGAGACCGGCCACCGCCCCTCGTCGGGGTCTCGACCGTATACACTAGTCTACTCTGGAGTATCGATGCCCTGTCTCGGTACTCCCATGACTAGGGACCACTATTAAGGATGTGCTTATAGACCATCCAATTCTCACGTATATGATCGCCATCATACCGTTGGTAGTCAAGCAAGATCCTAAGGGCTCTATCAACGTGTAATCGTGATCAGTCACCTGAACCTATACACGACTGATAAAGGCAAATCAGATAGCATACTATCATCTCGAGTAAGACGGTCCTATTGGTATAGGTCCTCCTCAATCATTGCAATCACGTACCTGCGATCCAATAATTGACTTTGAGGGCACTTTATCCAACAAGCCCCTTCCTACGGATCCCTACTTATAGGTACGTAATGTCGATATCCCCCTCTATGAGCCTAGAGAAGCTGTTTGGAGTCTCATTGTCGTAAAGAGGAGCCTTTAGACTTGAAGGAGCGGGCCACACTTTATAATTTCTTGCTAGTGGGAAGCCAGACTTAGGGAGGCTATTTTGAGCGGTACCCAATCCTGAAACCTTATGAGGCGCGGGTTACTAACACGTACCACCTTTTTGAGAACTTGCCCAACCTGTGCCCCGAAGTGAGGTTTTACCCTGCTCGGATAGATGATAACGGTGGGCTGCTGTAGAGTTGTGATTACAAGGACTACTTCCGGGTTGTTGTTCCTAGTGATACCTAGTGGCCGCATTCTTACCTAGAGTTGCTGAGCAATCTTATTGTGAGAGGGACGCAGGAACATTGGCTTTCAACTTTCAAATTCTTCAACATCCCTAGTTTTATCCTAGGGTATGCGGAGTGGGTCAAGCACACCCTGAATTTTGAGTATGAGAATCTTCGCTCAGATGGTCTTTACGAAGCGATCTACTCCTCGCTTTTTTACGCCCCTGCCGTGGATTACATGAGGGCCTTCCTTAAGAACTTTGATGCTTGTACCAACACGGTGTACTCGGCCATAGGTGAGATTGGCATCACTTTAATAGATGTTCATGACAGCTTTGGGTTTCCGATCACCGGTGAGATATACTATGAGTGCAATCCTATGGAGGAGTTTATCTTTGGTCGGGACCCTAACTATGAGCATTATATTCATCCTTCTTGCATGGATTTGTATAACGTCTATTACATCCTTGCATGCAGGAGCTCTCAATAT
This sequence comes from Agapanthus africanus, assembly GCA_030015575.1. Lineage (NCBI taxonomy): Eukaryota > Viridiplantae > Streptophyta > Magnoliopsida > Asparagales > Amaryllidaceae > Agapanthus > Agapanthus africanus. Next base: position 81,840,146 of record JASDDO010000031.1, on the reverse strand, counting down.
CTGATTAGGGCGGTAAGCTTCAAGCTTTGGATTGAATACTTCTTGGATCTAGGGTCGATAAATCATACGGACGATTTTTTGAGTATTAACTATCCATTCCATAATGGGAAGATCCTTCCCCCTAGAGGGAATAAAAGATCCCAAGAAGGTTGCAAGGGAGGTTCTCTAAGTGAGGCCGAAACTTCCGAGACGAGGAGGGGACGCGGGCCGCTCATGAATAAGGAGTATATAGTGAAGCCGTCCCCTTTTTGCGAGAAGACTATGCATAAACTCTGCTCCAAAAAGGAGACAAGCAGAAAACGTTCCTCAGTTCCCTTATTACATTTGGTTGTGATACTTCGCTGTGCCCACTAAGCTTGTTATGAGGCCTGAAGTATTCTTGATTGCTTCCTAAATGGCGTCGGGCACCAAGCATGCGGTGGGGGTGCACATATACGCCCATATCCATAGGAATATATGCACATTTTTATATGCCAGTCGACCAGGGCTCATCGCAGTCTACACTTTTATGCAATATATTTACGCCTTCATGGGAATGTACATCCCGGGAATGTCTGCTCCGAATGTACATAGGGCTTTTCGGGAGCATCCTTGGCTGTCGATGCTCATTATTGCTTTTGCTACACCACATACTAACGACAACTGCCGTAGGGAATCCAGGAAAGCTTTCAGCATTCCGTCTGCAACGCACCTGTTTCAGAATAGGCTGGTCTAGAGGGATTTCCCTGCCGATGTTGAATTTACAGCGGATGAGGCATCTCTGAAGTGCCTTAAGCCCTTAAGAGTGGTTCGTTACTTGGAATTCCTGACTTCTATGTGAAGTAAGATGATTCCCTATCAGTGCAAGGATAAGCTGAGCTTCGAGCCTTATCTTTCCAATCGGCGTTGCCATCAGCTAGGGCTGGATCAGTATATCCCTTATGAGTTTCCACCGTTTATGAGACCAATAACTGTGGCATTTTTGGGATAATGTTGGTATCGGCTCAGATATTATCCGTTAGAGACTCAGTTTCTTATTCTCGAAGTCGGGTGTTCCCCTAATAATTAAACACAGTAATAAGAGCTAAGTTTTGTTAAATTCAATAAGGCAGCGCCTCACGTGCTCCCCACGTGAGTGCCAGCACCGACCACTTATAGGATTAAATCCTATAGTGGCGCCACATATGAAGTTCACGTGAGTGCCAATGTGCAAAGCATAAGAGCGCCTGTTATAAGAGAAATTTAATTCTTAAGTGCGCCTACGTGCATAAAACGTGAGCGCCAGCGTCCAAATTAAGAGTAGGTAGAATTAAATTCTACATGAAAATTATTTCCCTAAAACATAGGATATTCTCTGTTAAACGAAACCGTTGGATCAAAAATCCAATGGTGATGATAAATCATCAAATGATAGAATTAAATTCTATGAGGAGAAATATCTCCATAATCTTTCTAAGTGAGAAAGATATTTTCGTTGGATAAAAAATCCAATGATAGGATTAAATTCTATTTTGGGAGTATATTTCCCCAATCTGTCTAAACAAATAAAGATTATGCTCTATTAAACAGAGCACCCTTGGATTAAAATCCAATGGTGATTAAAAATCACTACTTGACAGAATTAAATTCTGTATATGGGAAAATATATCCCTAATCTTGTCAAAAACAAAAATAAATATTCTGTAAAACAGAAATTCACCGGATCGAATATCCAACGGTGGATGAAATCCCCCAAATAATCTTTAAGGCCAGGTAAAATCAATTAGTATCTTTTAAATGAGAGATTTTCTCAAACTAGTCAACAAATTTGACTCTCCTATATAAATGAAAAGAGACTTCAAGAAAGAAAAAAAGGGGGAAGGAAAAACAGAGGAGACCACCCCATAAACTTCTGTAAAAAAATATACAGAAGGTTCTCCACAAGTTTCTACAAAACAACAGAGAATTTAATTCTCAATAAAGAAGATCATCTCTCACCTAAAAATCCTAGGTAAAGAAAAAGCATAGGTCAAAATATCTTCTTTACCTAGCATACCATATCTAAGGGCTTAACCCTTCTCAAAGAACTCAGTTTTTTCTCTGGAGCTGATATCCATAAGATAAGTCTTCCACAAGTTGAGAATTTAATTCTCATCGAGAAGATCTTGTTCATAAGAATCAAACATTCAGGGGAGAATATGGATACAAGAACATGAAGAAGATGGAGTTCATAATACTCCAGGAACTTAGTTCCTTCAAATTAAGAACTTAGTTCTTAAAAAACTTGATCTCAGACCCTTAAAATAGTGATCCTGATGATCATTAATGGTCAAAATACCATTAACAGAGATTTAACCTCTCTTAAAACATCGACAGAGATAAAATCTCTAAGAAGACAACGCCTCACGTGAAACACGCGTGAGCGCTCAAAAGAAATAAAAAATGCAACGACACTGAAATCTCTATACAGAAATTTTCCTGTTAATATACAGAAAAGAGTATTATAGCCTATGTAAGAGTTAAAAGTTATTTCTATTAAATAAAAGCAAGAAACAACTTGTAGGTAACTGGTAAAGCCTTTTGCACTGCTGTGACGTAGCCTGTGTATTCGATTCCCGTCAGACACAATTTTTTTCTCTGATTTTTCTTTTTATTTTTGGAAGCCCAAAAGGTTGCACGTGCAATACACGGGAAAATGAAAAGTTCAAAAAAATCAAATATGCGCAAAATGGAGTAAACACAGAATTACCCACGTGGCACGATCTCGAGGCAAGATGTTCAGTCGAAAATATTGCATATTTGATGGAACATTTTCCTTTTGTTAAGTACTTAAAGGTGTTTATGGTAATTATGGTACATATGTGGGTTTATCTGCAAAATACTCTTTATCATATGTTTATACACTATACTTAACATTATGAAGGAAAATATATGCATATAATATTTATATAATATTTTAGTAATTTAAATATGCATGTCATATCAAATAACCCTAATCAATATTCTTAAAATATCATATCATATAAAATGGTTAGGATAATATCTCAAAATAAATAACAAATATTACTAATACAATGAATTGAGATATTGTGCAGATTTAGCTCAGGTCGGGAGATCGAGATATTCGAGATGTCAGGATCAAAATCTGCCAATAAAATTATAGAATCAATACTGGCAGAGACTTAGAAAAATATTTGTTGAATCCAAACATCACAAAAATCTCTAAGTGTCAACAGAAGAGCCCAAAAGAATTTTCAAGTTGCGATTCCCCTAAACCGCCGCGGTTTAGCGGCCAAAAGCTCCTATATACCGCGGATCCGCGGCCTTATCATAGCCGTAGGATCTGTGGTTTGGTGGGCTGATCACAACAAACAATCCTACACACGGGGAATCTAGGGTTTCTTCTTTGAGGGCTATAAAAAGGATCGAGAGCTAAACTTAGAGAACTATCATCTTTAACACGAAGCAAATCGCCGTCAAAGAACAAGAGATCCACGACAGGTCCGTGATTCGACATGATAGAGCGACGTGAATATCGACTGAACATCTACTTCCTACGAGGCAGAGATCGAGAGCAAATTCTTCTTGTAATCTAAATTCGAAGGATTTGTACTTGTAACGTTGATTAATAAAAATAGATCATTTTCTTAATTATTTTGCATTTACATTCTGCATTTAAATTCTGCATTATGATTTCCTACTCTATTTTCTCTTCTATCTCAACCATGCGTGAGTAATTCCTAGCTTGCTACGGTTCGTAGGATTAGGGTAGATCAATGGATGATAAAATCTCTTAAATTCTTTTATATCTTATAAAGTTTATAATCTTTAGCAAAATAAATGTTAACATCCTTATCGGGCGCACTACTAATTTATTGATAGTCTCGACCGCGATTTGAGATTAGATTAACAATTGTTTTGGTAAAGGCTAGACATGAATAGAGATCAATGCAAGGATAAAGGTTAAGAGTGGGGAAACCCTAGTTTCTTCTAAACGAACCCTAATCCACATTCATCACTATCGATCTAGTTTTAAATCTATTAAAAGATAAAAGGAGTCATTTTTAATTGATCATCCATTACTACTAAATTCTATGAATTCTACAAGCCTCTTCTTTATAGATTCTACATCCGTATATCGTAGATCTACAACCAATCACCCCTTCTTTCAATCAACTCGTCTAAATCAAGATTAAAAGTTCCACGCATCCCTGCGGACGACTCGTACTCATCTCGGCTAGCTACTGACGACACTGTTATTGATTGCGGTTAACTTTATTCACGACAAACTTATTTTTCCAAATCTACATCATCAATCAAATGGCGCCGTTGCCGAGGATACGTGCGTAATTTTTTTCTTGCTATTCGGGTTGAATTCTTATTCGATCCATATCATAAAAATAAAACAAAACCACATATTGGGTATTTAACGATTATTGTGTGACTTTTGCGAGGGAGTCTGGAGTCACTGGATTGAGAAAACAGAGATTCAGAGATATTCATCAAAGGCAAGAGGAGCAAGGGAGTGCATTGACGAAAAAAAGAGCAACAGAACCCATTAAGCCGCCTAGAAACCACGGCATTTTCATGCATTTGGCTGCGGAACCGCGGCGGGTCTGGGGAATCGTGTCTCCAAAATTTTCTGGTATATTCCTTAAATCTTTCTCTCTCCTCTAGAAATCCAAAAATTTAATTGTTTGCAGGATTCTTTGCAAAATATCGCCGCTCAAAAATCTTTTTGCGTGTTTTGGTTTTAGGTTTTTTTTGCATATTTTTAATCGGAGTTTTAAGGGGCAATAACCTAAATTCAGATTAGGTGGTGATTTCATCACCCTTCCTAAGCCCCAAAAATCATAAAACGTGCATCCGCATAACCCTATATTAATTTAAAAAATATCTAGACCAAGTCTCTAAGGACCGTCGCGCTCAATTAGGACAGAGGAGGGTCGTGGGAAATCTAACGCTTATCCACATTTCTCTTGTGGTGTCTAGGCATGTGTGACTAAGGAAAGTGGTTACTTAATTAGGCCCGCTATTTTCGATGATTCGTATAGCGGATACCTCCCACTTACCTGACACAAACCTGGCCAGAAGAGTGATAAAGTGGTGGTAGAGGATTGATCGTGCGACTTGTCCTTTGGAAGTCTAGGTGTGGTCTAGTGCTTGAACTAGGTGAGCTTAGTTCTAGGGTTTGATTATGCATTTCGTAATTTGTTGAGTCAGCCCTCAAGTCCCACTTTCAAAGCAAAACAATCTAAATAGAGCTTAAATCATTCCCTTTTCACCCTCTTTTCTTTTTCACTTTCTTATAATGGGTAACCCAAACAGTCGAACTCTTGCCGAGCTTTGCTATCCAGAATCAGATATTTCTTGTTTTCGTAATTACTTCGGTGTAAAATCCGACTCTACCTTATCTTTAAGAGATAGGATAGAGCAAGCGGAAAGAAACAGTTGGACACCTCACTGCAGTCCTATCAATCAAAATTCAACATCTTCTTATGTTGGTAATCCGTTTAAAGCAAGTGAGGGAATTTCTAAATGCATGTCCATCGTTGAGTATATTGCGAAGGCTGAAAGCCAAAGTTTCAATCCTTTCACAAATCCAAATTCATTAGGACAAAAATTCCAATCACCTTCTTATCAAAATGTTGATCCTACTCTTGTTCAATTTTCACAACAATTCGATTCCTGTCAATCCTACCCGACTTTTACACCTTTTCTAGACATTTCTTCTAAACAACCATTTGGGAGTTTCTACTCTCCACAGGAATTTCAATCTTATACTGAAACCCCTTCACAACCTATGTCTAGTCTTGAACGGTCATTGGAAGAATTTCGGGTAGCATCGTGCCACCAGATAGAGGAATTGAATGCATCCATAGCCTCCCTCATACTACCTAATGAACGAGCAACCGGTTTCCAACTAGCTCAAAATTTTCCAATGTATGATACGACAATAGGACAAATTGAGAATTTGAGTAGTGAGAGTGAGCAGCACTCCCTTCCAAATCAAACCTCCCCGTCCTAAATTAAAATCCACAACTCCAGTTTCACAAATCTATTGAGTATACCAAATGATTCACTAATTGAAGATAGAATGTTTAATGAGTCGTGCGACTTTGTACTGTTTGATTTACCCGATTGTGAAGGGTCCATTTCAAGTGAAACCACACCCAATCCTTTTGATCTCTACACCTCCACTCTAGAACCAAAATTGATTGAAAATCATGCTTTTGATGAGGTGTCTGAGAATTTTAAATTACACTTGATTGAGGATATCGACGCTAGGAATATTTTGGATGATAAACCCACAGTTTTGGATGAGTTTTTCTCACCAATTCATTATGTCCTTTCACTTCCGTGTGGACATCATCCCGAACCATTAATTGTTCTTCCCGAACCCCATATGCGTCTGGAAATTGATGATAAATGCATGGATGGGCGGAATTTTGAGGAAAATGTTGAGAATATTTTTGAAGATGAAACCGTTATGTTAGATGAGTTGGATTTTCCGACCCATCACGTCCCTTCTATTAAATACGAACATCTTCCTGTACAATTAACTGACCATATCCTTACCACCGGCCTATCCGAGAAGCATAATGATATTCAGCATTCATTTCCCATATCTGGTTCAACAATGTTCGACACACAAATTTGTTTACCCATTTCATCTGTTAGTTATATGTATGCCCTAGAGGCCATTAATGTACATACGATGTATATTATAGTGGATGCTAGGACATATATAGGGAGGACTTTCTTGCTCGACATGATAGTATGCTATCCGGTTGTACTTTAACTTAACATGTACTCTGATTGTCTCTATGTTACATGTTGATAAAGCCCTTAGGATATATACTCGACTACTGGGACTATGATGAGATCATACTAGTGGGGCCACGGTAGTCGACGAGTACATCCTATAACTGTTCCTAGTCGAGGGTGTATCGAGACAGGGCATCGATACACCAGAGTAGACTAGCGTATACGCATCTTGACCCATATGATGGGCGATGGATGATCCCATATCCATCGGTGTTTAACATCAAGGATGGTGTACGGGTGCTCTGTGGAGACTGGGTACACTGGACGGACTCGCCGAGAACTCCTAGATGGTATTATACCTTACGTCAGATGGCAGTTCTCTGGTGACACTGGTACAGGTTAGTCTGTAGACCCGAGATCGTCATAGAGTCTTGTGTGATTCCCACTGTTCTTTGATTTCCATCATACCACGTCCAAGAGGGCGTGCAAAAAGGTGGCTTTTGGGTACAGTCCCGAATCACATGGAGGCAATGAGCGATAGGAGGGGATTCTTCTCTCCCGGTATAGGGAGTTGATGTTGTGTTGTGTTCGATTGGCTATAACCGGAAATCCCTGACCAGGGTTGTTGAGATTTACTGGTAAGTGTTATCAGAAGTTTCTCGAACTGTTATAGACCTCATATCGACACGACTTATCGAGCTTCTGGGGTCTGACGTTTACCACCCCTAGGCGAGATATGCAACATATCAGACGACGAGACCGGACTGTACGGGAGTGTTACTGATTGGATTCGCAGGAGAATGTACAGGCTTGCTTATTGATCTTCTGATCGCTCAATACCCAGGTGGCTGTTACGTTTAGCAGACCGCTTGCGGCTTGTGGGTGTTTGATATGATCATCACCTACTGCCGGCGTATTGACGAGTCTTTAGAGTCCTACACAGGGGTTTCCTGGCTCAAGCGAAACGGAGTAGGAGCACATATGTGATATGTGCGAGACCAAGATTGATACGATATGAGATACCGTATTCTATTCTCGCGATTCGTGACATTGATCGGTTGTATGTGATATAGCCGGGTTATCGGATCAAGTGTTGATTCGATAAGTTGTTACACATGATATTAGTCGGTTATAGCCGGGTTATTAAATCAAGAGTTGATTTAATAATTTAATGTATAATTATATATTTGATATATTACATTACATTAACTAGTATTAGCTCACTTATGATTTATTTTCTCACTAGATTGTGCATAAGTGTATATGTGATATATATTTGTATACATATGATTGCGTCATGCTTGATGATACATCAAAGATGGGTGTATGAGACTTATACCATGATTAGGGTTTTATTTATATCTTAAGAATAACAAAAGAGAAAGACTTTGTCAAAGTTCTCAAGCTTTCATGAAGCTTGTGGAAACATTGACAAAGTCAACTCTTTTGTCATTCTTAAGGATATTTAGTTAACCCAACCCTTAACCTCATGCCTTGGTTATTTCTCTACATGAGTTAAGCATGATAGCTTAACTCACCCATGGTTACATTATTGAGTGGATAATAATTCATATGATATTATTATTCTTTCATCTTCTTCATCATCAAGCTCCATGAAAAGCTTACTAGCTCTAAAACTCCGATCGGTATCCTCCGGATATCCGTCGAGTCGGTAGTGCTCCACTGCCAGGCTCAACGCCATCATCTGTGACCTTCTCGCCCCGGAGTACCGCACCGGGTCCACCATGCACCCACAGACGGTTCCTCCTCCTCCTCAAATCGGGTGTATCATATCGCTCAAGAGCCGAGAAAAATCATGGTGGACTTCTCTCAAATCATACCATGAGAAAACCGCAACATTCTTTTTAAATGATACTAAGTTTATAAAATCCTTGCGGTCTCTCCAAATCTAGAAATCTCATGGAATCCGAAATCTCAAAATCAAAGATCAATAACAATAAATACTGGGCTCCGGCATTCCGGACTGGCCCTGAATAATAATGCATAACAATGAATAAATAATTGTGCATGAAGTATCACAGTAATGAATGCAATTTCGAAACTAGCGCAGTAATGAATGCAATATCTAAACTGTCAGCTAACAAGCGATATCAATAAGGTAACATTCTCTAAAGTGCGCGTGACATAGCAATTACCGATGATGATGTGTGTGAGCCGGCAAGTAAGTGTACGTGGAACATACACGTCATCGGTAATGGTGCTGGTGTCCTGACAGCATGATATCTAAAATGGTATATGAAATCACAATATAAGCATGCGATGCGAAGCGAACAGCAATAATGTGCGGGAGCTGAATGATAAACATAATGATAACTAATCTGCATTTAATATAAATATAAGTCATACAGTGGTGCCATTTGAAATAACACGAATCGTGGTGTTTTGAATATAAGGGCTACGGTGTTTTTAAGAAAAGATACGTTCTTTGAAATATTCGTAGAATCCCTCGGCCTGTCTTTTAAAATACCCACGATTCGTTAGTTTTTGAAATAGGTAGGAATCGAATCTAGTCTAACAACTACACTAAACTATAGGGCTGAGCTAACAGGCTAAACGAAAGGTAAGGAAACCGCCTAACATCTGAGTCAATACATATATATATATATATATATGTATGTATGTATGTATGTATATAATAGTCGGTGATCCCACCTCAATAGTATCACATACGATACAATATCTGTAATATGACATCCTCAAGTCAAGAGTGCGGATCTATCATCAATATATAGCTCGTACGTAAATCCGTCGTACGACATCCCAAATCTGGATACGGGTTAAATATCACATTCATCACATTATTCATCTGGTATCCTCTTTATCAAAGATCATAATCTGGGGTACTGATCTACGTCTAGTACAATACTGATACCAATCTAAGTAAATGCATGCGTGTGTATGAAAACACCATGTTAAAGGACCTGCTAAAACATCATGCCGTACCTTAAATACGAACCCTGTCATATCACCGATCTCATGGCCATGAATCCAATCTCATCGACTCATCTCCAATCCCAAGTACTATTCTCATAATCCAGTATATGTACACATAGTCCCATACCCATGTGAATACATATACACATATCCCCATATACGTGCATGTAAAAGAATGAATGTAAGCAAGTGTGTGTGCGTGTGTGGGTGCAACAACTACTCTAGGGTTTCGCAAGTAACAATACAAATCCATGAACACATAACCATATCCTGAATATCATCCACGTATCATAAACTACATATATATATCCATTATATAAGCTATATTACGGACTGCGGGGGTGTTGTACACCATCCACCCGATTTCTCCCCGTAGATATAAATCCACTCACCTGGTCCTCGCTTGCCGGTGCCGACGTCGCCACGCGCTTGCTTGTCGTCTCGAAGTCCACATGGTGGTACCTACATGTCACAACGTATCGTGTCGCATAAAAATCCAGTTCGAAATCGAAACGGCATACGAAAACCAAATCGGCAAGCGTATCACGCATATGTCAAAACCTATCGCCTACGCATGCAAGACTAGCCAAACCAACCCTCGATGTCGATGTACAAACGTCAAACCATCGAGAAAAACACCAAATGTACCAATCATTGTTTCACAAATCACTAATTATATAAGAAATACGTTAAAATTCACAAAAACCCTAAACTCGATTTTAAAGCTATTTTTCCGAAAACCTAGCAAGCAAAATTAACCTTTTTAGTAAAACACTTGATGTTTTAACAATTCTAATGGCAATAATACATATTAAACATCTTAAATAAGCTACACAAACCATTTCCACAATTTAATCTCATTAAATTTCATAAACCCCAAAATTCTAGTTTGCAATCTATCCAATTTTAACAATTCTCAAAGTAAAATTCACAATTCAACCACTAAGCTTGGTTTTGCAAAACCTAAGGTATTAAATCACTCATTATAATGTTAATGATATGATGAAACCCTTACTATATTTTAAATTCTCAATTTTCAATTAATTACCAAAACCTAGTTTGTTAAAACTCCAATTTTAACAATTTACAAGCATCAATTAGTAAACTAGCAACTAGATTAGTTTTAGCATATCATTAACATGTTAAACTACACTACACAGCCAAAATCTCATCACTCAAAACCCTAACTTGAATTCATGCTCTTTCTTGAATTTCCAAACCATAACTTTAAAATTTCTAACTTGCAATTTCAACCAATTTAACACTTGAATACATTAGATTAGCATAATTAAACAACAATTTAGCCATTAGATTAAGAATTTTACCTCTCAATTATCTTGAGATCTAACATGAATCTAGCCTCCCAAACCCTACACCAAGATCCATAAAAGAATAGCTAAGGAAAAATGGGTAAGATTTGTATTTGGAAATTAGTGAGGTTTTAGTTGATTTTCCTTGGGATTTTTGGAGAGAAATGAGATGAGAAGGGGGGGCTGTTGTTGGAATGGAGGAGGGGAGGCTCATCCAGATTATTGAGGGGGAGAGGAGAGAGAGTGAGGTGAAGAAAGTATTTAGTCAACATAAAAGTCAAAGCCCATACCCATTTATCTATTCCTTCTCTCTTTATTCTTTTCATTTTCTTTTCTCTTATCAAGTGGGAACTTGGGGGAAAGGGCTGCCATGGGCTCCGCCAAAGATGGGAAGTGGGTGTGTGTGAGTTTGGGTGTGGGTGTGGGGTGAGGGAAAATGATAAATATTATACCACAATTTCCATTTAATTTAATTCCACCCTTTAAGCCTTTTTCTTCAATATTTTCTAAAATGGTTTGACAGCTTCATTTCATTTCAAAAACAACATGTTAGAATTTTGTTTAATGTGTTATGATGCACAAAATTTGTTTCAACTCATTCCAATTTGTAATTTTCCCTAATTAAATGTATTAGTGACGGCTTAAAATAATATTAAAATAATTAATTTCGGAAATTTTTTCAGAAAATTAAAAATTTTACCAGTGTCTCAATAAACACCAAATAATAGCAATTATATAGCTAGAATATGTATATTTAATTTTATATTAAAAGATATTTATATCTTGAATTTTTACGGAAAACCCCCTTATTTTACCGATTTTCTGAAAATTCATCGAAACGATTTTCAAAACGTTACAAAAGGCTCACAGCAAAAAAAATTTCTAGCACAACAAAGAATGCTCACGAATTTGGCAGCCAAGAATAAGCCAAAAAACATGACACATACATTCCAATAAATTAAATATTAAACCAAATGTTTAAATCAAGAAGATAGTGGCAACTTCAAAAGTAAACTGCTAACGGAATTACAAGAATACCCCTCAACCGTATATACATACATGTATCTGTATTCTGAAAAATACGAATACAATGAGACGAAAGTAATCCAACAATCTAATACTAGTATCCGGTTTAAACCAAAGCCCACTAGTATGATCCGTCCGATCAAGATCCGTGCACAAGTGCGCGTATATGATCGAACCCTGCCATAAAACCATACAGCCTCTACAACGTTTCGCCCAAACTAGGGAAACCCTCTATGTGGGACTCTAAAGACCTGTCAATACGGTAGCAGTGGGTTTAGCCACAAGCACGTTAGTGGCACTAGCTGTACGTAACGGCTACCCAGGTATTGAGCGAAAGGGAGGCCGAAGAGCGAACTCATCCAGAAACCCTACTGAGCCTGACAGTGACAATATTTATACATTCCGGTCCGTTCGTCTATGAGTATCGCATAGCGGGCCTAGGGTGATGGTAAACGTCAGACCCCTAATAGCGATATAAGTCGTGTCGGAGTGTAGCCCAGAACACCCTAAGAAACTACTGGAATACCTAGCAGTAAATCTCACTTGCCTTGGCCAAGGACTTTGTGTAATGGCTCTCCAGACACAGCGCGATATCACCCCCAATACCGGGAGAGATGAAACCCCTGCCGATCTGCTCACTGCCTCCATGTGGCTCGAGACTGTACCCAACTAAAACCTATTTATACGACTCCTTTGAGCCGTGGTAGGGTAGTAGTCAAAACATAGTGGGAACTCACATGAGACAAATGACGATCTTAGGTCGATAGACTAATCTGTATACATGTCACTAGGGCACTGCTATCTGACGACAGGTATAATACCAACTAGCATGTTCCCGGCGAGTCCGTCCGGTGTACTCATAACCCAATGAGCACCTGTATACATCTTAGGTGAACCAACTGACACCAATGGCTTGTGAGACCGGCCACCGCCCCTCGTCGGGGTCTCGATCTGTATACACTAGTCTACTCTGGAGTATCGATGCCCTGTCTCGAAACTCCCTCGACTAGGGACACTTTAAGGATGTGCTTATAGACCCTAGCTCCCACGTATATGATCGCCATCATACTGCTGGCAGTCAAGCAAGAATCTTATGGGCTCTATTAACATGTAATAGTGATCTGTAATGTCACCTGAAGCATGTACACGATGATAAAGACAAACCAAATAGCATACCATCATCTCGAGTAAGACTGTTCTACCGGTATAGGTCCTCCCTCAATCATTGAAATCACGTGCCTGCGATCCAATAATTGACTTTGAGGGCACTATAGTCAATAAAGGGTCGTGCGGGTGGGTTTAATTCAATCAGGAAATTACGGGTTGAACTTGACTAGCATCCTATGGTTTGTTGGCCTTTGTCAAGGTCATAGGAGGTTAGGGGCAAAATATTATTGGGAATTTCAAGTATTGAAATTTTCAATGATATTGCATACCTTCTATGAGATAGTTGGATCCCGATACCCACTGCGAGTAAGAGTTACTTCTGGGAGAGTTTAACACATTATAATTGGCCGATCAAGTAGGTGTCTAGAAAGGTGTTAACGGGGTTACGCCCCTAGGAAAACGAGGTTTATTTTAATTAGGTCCGTGCGAAAGCATGGAGAACCTCCTTCAAAGTACCAATACTGGCCTGGCCGAATGATTGGCGAACTTGTGGGGTGTAATTAATCCCGGCTAGTCTTACCTTTTAGGGTTTGAAAGAAGATTTGATAAAAACAGTGGGAGCCATCCTGATTAGATAAAATAATAACCAATTTGATCTTGCAAGAGCGCACACAGAGTGTTTTCTTCTCTCTCTCTCTCCTGGTAGCGACCATATCATGCCTTAATCAAGATAATAATATGGATGCATTGACCGAACCTCCTTATTATACTGTGCTAGGAAACATTGGTTCCGCTCTATCTTATAACCATTATAAGTCAGAGCAGGAAATAGGGGAATATCCGGATTCCCATGCCACCCAATCGAAGAAAGTGAATGTTGATGCATCTTCTTCGGGTGTGTTCATTACCGAGAACTGTTTCTCAATATCCTCTACATCCTGGGTATGTGATACCGGATCAGGATCCCACATATGTAATATGTTACATGGGCTATAGATAAGTAGAGAACTGGGAATGGGTGATATGTCTCTAAGTGTAGAGAATGGTGCAAGTGTTGCAGCCAAATCAGTTGGCAAATATCACCTTGTATTAATACATTGATTCTGAACGAATGTTATTACAAACCAAACCCGATATAAAACATTACATCGTTTTCTTTATTAACTTAAAGAAGGATATAATTCTGTATTGGAGGATAATGTTGTGAACATTTTCCTGAATCAAGAGTTGATTGGATCAGGCACGTTATGTAATGGCATATACGTTCTAAATCAAACCACAGTTCAAACTGTATAGAACACACACAAGAGGAGTAGTTCAGAAATGAACGAATCCTTCTTGTGGCATTATAGACTAGGTCATATCAATGCGACACGACCAGCTAAGTTACATAAGGATGAATATTTGAATCCGTTCGAATTCTCATCTTATGATACTTTCCAGTCTTGTTTCAAAAGTAAAATGACCAATACTCCGTTTACCGGAAACATAGCAAGAGTTATTGAACTCTTAGGACGGATACATGATGATGTATACGGTCCTATGTTTATAAATGCCAGGGTTGGTTCTTGCTACTTCATTACATTCATCGGCTATCTCTCAAGATTCGGACATGTGTTCCTGTTGAAATACGAGTCAAAAACTTTTGAGAAATTCAAGGAATATAAGCTTGAAGATCTAGAACCGGACGGGTAGAAGTATTACAGTCCTTCGATGTGATCAAGGAGGAGAATACTTGGGCATGGAGTTCCTGGATAATTTAAAGGAGAATGAGATTCACTCTCAGCTTACTCCTTCGTATACACCATAGCATAACGGTGTATCGGGGCGAAGGTATCGCACCTTATGAGATATGGCGCGCTCTATGGTGAGTATTGCTGAGTTACCTGTTTCCTTTTGGGAGTTATGCACTTGAGAAGCTGCATACCCGTTGAATGGGGTTCCATCCAAATCAGTGTCTACCACTCCATGTGAGATATGGAATGGGAAGAGACCATGTCTTAAACGAGTTAAGATAAGGGGTTGCCCGACCTATGTTGAAAAGAAAAATCCGGACAAGCTCGAGGCAAGGTCAGTTCTGTATAAGTTTGTTAGGATATCCCAAACATTTACAAGGGAATATCTTCTACCACACTGAGGAGCAAAAGGTGTTTTCTTTCTCTGCATGCCACCTTTTTAGAAAAGGAATCTCTTGTGAAGAAATTAGTGGTCATGAGGTAGAACTGGAAGGAGTTCCAGCTAGACAAACTAACAGCTGATAATTTGGTAAAACCAAAGGATTCAATAGTCTCCAATAAACCTCGGCCTCTTCGCCAACCTAGTAGGGTTCTTCATCCACTTGAGAGATACTACGGTATTCTCGGTGACAGTAGGAGCGAGGATTGCATTATGGTAGATGATGGCCCAACTAGATTCAGGCAGGCCATCACAAGTGGAGACTTTGTGAAATGGATGGATGCTATGTAATCAAAGATGGAATCCATGTACACCAACAAAGTATGACTTTGAATGTTGCACCTGAAGGGGTAAAATCCATTGGGAGCAAATGGATCTTAAGAAGATTCTTGGTGTAGATGGAAAAGTTGAGACTTTAAAAGCTATGCTTAAGTCCATCAGGATCAATGCGCATTGCGGAGTTGGAACTTCTGTTTTGATGTGGCAGTCAAAGAGTTTGACTTCATCAAAATGGTAGATGAACCTTGTATATACAAGAAGGTTGTAGAGAGTAAGGTCGTCTTCCACGTATTGTACGTAGATGACATACTCTTGATAGGAAATTGTTTCCTATGCTGCACTCTGTCAAGCTCCTCTTATCACGAGGATTCTCCATGGATGATATGGATGATACCTACTACATCTTGTGGATTATAATCTATGGTGATAGATCTAAGTGGATGTTGGGAGTGTCCCAAATCCAGGTACATTAACACCATACTAAAGGGGTTTAGTATGGAAGATTCGAAGCGTGGTGGTTCGCCAACTTACTGAGGAACCACTGTTTCCAAAAGGATGTCTTCCAAGACTGATTTGGACAGAGCTCGCGTGAAAGGGATACCCTATGCTTCGGCAGTAGGCTCTATCATGTGTGCGATATTATGTACCAGACCAGATGTATCTAACTCACAAGGTGTAGTGATCAGGAATCAATCGGATCTTGGGAGAATCACTGTACAGTTGTGGAGGACATTCTTAAGTACTTGAGAAGCACTAAATGAATGTTCTTGGTTCGAGCTTCTAGAGTGATAAGGTCGAATGAAAGTCAGTCACAGGCGTTGTCTTTACCCTCAGTGGAGGGACGGTATGTTGGAAGAGTTCCAAGCTAGATACCGTGACATACTAGACGACAAAGGCTGAATACATTGTTACCAACGATGCTACCAAAGAGGTTGTCTGGGCATTTCTTGTTCATGAGATGAACATGGTTCCTACCATTGAGCATCCAATAACTATTATTCTGACTACAATGGAGTTGTGGCTTTAGCCTAGGAACACCGGTCCCATCAGCGATCCAGACAAATTCTGAGGACAGTATCACCTGATCAGGGAGATGGTTGATCTACAAGGGATCGGGATTAGGAGAGTTGACGTGAAATTTAACACGGCGGATCCACTCACAAAGGCCTTTCCCTAAAGAGACTTCTATAGGACGTTGAGTATGAGATACTGCAACAAATGGCCTTAGTGCAAGTGGAAGATTGTCAGTTATATGTATGCCCTAGAGGCCATTACTGTACAAGTGATGTTTATTGTAGTGGATGCTTGGACATATATAGGGAGGAGTTTCTTGCTCGACATGATAGTATGCTATCTGGTTGCTCTTTATCATAACATGTACACTTATAGTCTCTCTATTACATGTTGATAAAGCCCTTAGGATGAGTACTTGACTACCAGGATTATGATGCAGATCATACTAGTAGGGCAATGGTAGTCGGTAAGTACATCCTTTAATTGTTCCTAGTCGTGGGAGTATCGAGACAGGGCATCGATACTCTAGAGTAGACTAGCGTATACCCTTCTCGACCTATATGATGGGCGATGGATGATCCCATATCCATTGGTGTTTGACATCAGAGAAGGTTTACGGGTGCTCAGTGAAGACTGTGTACACTGGACGGACTCGCCGAGAACTCCTAGATGGTATTATACCTATCGTCAGATAGCAGTTCTCTGGTGACACTTGTACAGGTTAGTCTATCAACCCGAGATTGTTATAGAGTCTTGTGTGATTCCTACCGTGCTTTGATTTCCACCATACCATATTCAAGAGATCGTGCAAAAAGGTGGTTTTTGGGTACAGTCCCGAGTCACATGGAGGCAATGAGCGATAGGAGGGAATTCGTCTCTCCCGGTATTGAGGGTTGATGCTGCGATATGCTCGATTGGACATAACAGGAAATCCCTGGCCAGGATTGCTGAGATTTACTGGTAAGTGTTATCAGTAGTTTCTCGAACCGTTATAGACCTTGTATCGGCATGACTTATCAGGCTATTGGGGTCTGACGTTATACCACCCCTAGGCTGCGATATGCGACATATCTGATGATGAGACCGTACTGTACGGTAGTGTTACTGATTGGATTCGCAGGAGTATGAGCAGGCTTGCTTGTTGATCTTCTGATCGCTCAATACCCGGGTGGCCGTTATGTTTAGCAAACCGCTTGTGGCTTGTGGGTGTTTGTTATGATCACCACCTACTGCCGGCGTATTGACGAGTCTTTAAAGACCTACACACAGGTTTCCTGGTTCTTGAGAAACGAAGTAGAAGCACCTATGTGATATGTGTAGGACCGAGATTAATGCACGTATGTGATACCGCATTCTATTCTCGCAATATGTGATATCGGTCGGTTATATGTGATATAGCCGGGTTATCAGATCAAGTGTTGACTCGATAAGTTGATTCACATGATATTAGTCGGTTGTATGTGATATAGCCGGATTATTAAATCAAGTGTTGATTTAATAATTTAATGTATAATTATATATGTGATATATTAATTTACATTAACTAATATTTTCTCACTAAACATTTCTTTTTCTCACTTGTGTACACTGAGTATATATGTGATATATATTAATGTACATTATTTTGTGTCATGCTAGATGCCACATGCTACATGGGTGTATGAGACTCACACCATGCTTATAATAATGATATGGTTTTATTTATTTAAAGTTAATCAAAATTAATGGTAATTAGTCACATGGTTAAAGCTTGTAGAAGCTTGTGGAACTATTGACCAAGTGCACTAATTTTGTTTTACTTGTAGATATTTATTAACCTAACCATTATTGTTAGCCATAGTTAAGTCTCTACATGGGTTAGTGTATGACACTAACACACCCATGGTTGCTATTCTTACCTCCTGAGTTCATTCTCCCATCTTCATTTCTTCATCTTCTTCTTCATTGAGAAAGCTTGCTAGCTTTTCTCAAGGTGAGAAAATATTTTGAGAATAAAAAAATCTAAATTGAGCCCATTTCCTACTTCATCATCCTCTACTATTAGCCATTTAGTTTAGGGTGTTTGCTTCACTAAACCCTAATTTAGTGAAGAGGTAGCATGAGCTTGAGTCTCCTCGACATAGATCATCTTCGGCCTCGAAGACTTCGATCAAGCTTGTTCATTTCTTCATGTGAACCCTTACTAGAGTTCGGGTGTTTACTACTTGGAGCGAAGGGACTACTACACGGAGCTTTAGATGTGAAGGACCGGTCTACAAAGGTTGTATTCTTCATTCACCTAGATGTAAAGTTGTTTGCATGTTGTTTTGTCAAAATCTCTAGTTAAGATTCTAGGGTTAGGGTTCTTTAGAAGGACAAAAAATTTGAAAACGGCATGGACGATGCCTCCCGAAACCTTCCTGCCGCCCTACGGAACCCTGCAGTTTCGGTTTCATAATTCTACAAACATCGTCTAATTCTCTAGCATAGCTCTGATACCACTGCTGGGTTCCCTAAGGCGGCCGCTGGGTTTCGGGAGGCATCGACCATGCCATTTTCAAAAAATTGGCGCGCTAAAGAACCCTAATGCTAGAATTTAAACTGGAAAATTAGACGAACAAGAAATTAAATATCTTTACATCTAAGTAAACAAGGAATACAACCTTTGTAGACCGGTCATTCACTTCAATAGCTCCATGTAGTAGTCCCTTTGCTCCAAGTAGTGATCTCCCGGACTCTAGTGAAGCTCCATAAGGTGAAATGAACAAGCTTGTTTGAAGTCTTTGAGGCCAAAGAAGATCTACGTCGAGGAGACACTAACTCAAGCTACCTCTTCACTAAGTGATGAACTAATGAAGAAACAACCCAATCTAAATGGCTAGTAGAGAAGAGATTGATGAAGTAGGAATTTTGCCCACCTTAGAAATAATTTTCTCACTAATTTTCTTCACCTCTCATGAAGCTAGAATGCTTGAGGAAAGAGATGAAGAAAGCAACCATGGAATGAAGCAAGTGAAGAATGAATCAAGTGGTGAGAATAGGAACCATGGGTGAGTTAATATTATATACTAACTCATGTAGAGACTAAACCATGGCTAAACAATAATGGTTGGGTTAATAAATATCTTCAAGTAAAAAAAAATTAGTGGACATGGTCAATGGTTCCATAAGCTTCTACAAGCTTCAACCATGTGAAAATTTCCAACTAATTTGATTTACTTTAAATAAACAAAACCTTACATTATTATAAGCATGGTATTAGTCTCATACACCCATGTAGCATGTGGCATCAAGCATGCCACAAAAGATGTACATTAATATATATACTAAGTGTACATTGGTGAGAAAAAGAATACTTTAGTGAGCTAATATTAGTTAATGTAAGATCATATATCAAATATATAATTATACATTAAATTATTAAATCAACACTTGATTTAATAATCCGGCTATATCACATACAACCGTCTAATATCAAATGTATCAACTTGTCGAATCAACACTTGATTCGACAGCCCGGTTATATCACATATAACCGACCGATATCACATATCATGAGAATAAAATACGATATCACATAATTGTATTAATCTCGGTCCCGCACATATCACATATGTGCTCCTACTTCGTTTCGCTTGAGACAGGAAACCTCTTTGTAGGACTCTAAAGACTCGTCAATACGCCGGCAGTAGGTGGTGATCATATCAGTCACCCATAAGCCGCAAGCGGTCTGCTAATCGTAACGGCCATCCGGGTATTGAGCGATCAGAAGATCAAGAAGCAAGCCTTCTCATACTCCTGCGAATCCAATAAGTAACACTGCCGTACAGTCCGGTCTCTTCGTCTGATATGTCGCATATCACAGCCTGGGGGTGGTAAACGTCAGACCCTAATAGCCCTGATAAGTCATGCCGATATGAGGCTCATAACGGGTCGAGAAACTACTGATAACACTTACCAGTAGATCTCAGCAACCCTGGCCAGGGATTTCCTATTATGGCCAATCAAGCATAGCGCAACATCAACCCCCAATACCGGGAGACAAGAAATCCCCTCCTATCTCTCATTGCCTCTATGTGACTCGGGACTGTACCCAAAAACCACCGTTTTGCACGATCTCTTGAACGTGGTAAGGTGGAAATCAAAGCACAGTGAGAATCACACATGACTCTATGATGATCTTGGGTCGACAAACTAACCAGCACTAGTGTCACCAGAGAACTGCTATACGACGATAGGTATAATACCATCTAGGAGTTCTCGGCGAGTCCGTTCAGTGTACCCAGTCTCCACTGAGCACCCGTATACCATCTCTGATGTCAAACACCAATGGATATAGAATCATCCATCGCCCATCACATGGGTCGAGAAGCGTATACGCTAGTCTACTCTGGAATATCGATACCTCATCTCGAAACTCCCATGACTAGGAACAATTGAAGGATGTACTTATTGTAAGGTTACACCATCTCCCCGGCCATCAATCTGTGGCCAAATGCGGAACAAAAACTTTAAAAACCCGGCGCTAATGGAACCCGACTCTCGGATCGAACCATTAACCCTATACTAGTTAACTGTAAAGTGTTTAGAGAGGTTATACCGATCGATCCGTGTCCTTCGGTCTTCAACCTCTGTCCAAGCTCCTCGCAGCTGCCTCGATGATGTTTGGTCTCCGGTCTGTCTCGTCGAAGACGATCCACGTCGAGGATTAGTAATACGGGCTCCCGCTTCAAAACCGAAGTAACTTGGGCATCGAGTTTGCTAGCCTAGATGCACAAGATGAAGTAGAGAGTGTGTGTGATCATTTTGTCTCAAAACATCCATGGATTCTCAACTCATGAGAGGGTATGGATGGAGGTGAAGAAGTTGCCAAGTGATGAAGTGTGTGAGCTCAAGAACTTTGCAAGTGAAGAAAATGTATCTATTTTTTTCTTTTTTGTTGGTTGTGAAGTATTTTGTGTGAGCTCAAGTGAAGAAATCCCATCACAAAATATCTCACACCAAACCCAATACCATGAGTCACCAAGTGAGCACATGCACCATCAATGCAAAAGTCAAGATTTGCACTCACACTCTCCATCACATAAATATTAAACATTTAAAGAAAAACCCTAATTGTTTAATACAAAACAAAAGAAAAGAAATGGCAACCCTAAAGTTATCTTGTAACGAATTACAAGAATACCCCTCATCTGTATATGCATACCCGCATCCGTATTCCGACTGAATACGAATACAATGAGACGAAAATAATCCAACAATATAATACTAGGATCCGGCTTAAACCAAAGCCCACTAGTATTATCCGTCCGATCATGATCCGTGCACAAGTGCACGTATATGATTGAACCCTGCCATATAACCATACGGCCTCTACAACGTTTCGCCCGAACTAGGGAAACCCTCTCTGTGGGACTCTAAAGACTCGTCAATACTCTAGCAGTGGGTTTAACCATAAGCACGTCAGAGGCACTAGCTGTACGTAACGGCTACCCAAGTATTGAGCGAAAGGGAGGCCGACGAGCAAACTCATCCTGAAACCCTACTGAGCCTGACAGTGACAATATCCGTACAGTCTAGTCCGTTCGTTTATGAGTATCGCATATCGAGTCTAGGGGTGGATAAAGTCAGACCCCTAATAACTTGACATTTAGTGTCGGTATGAAGCCTATCACAACCTAAGAAACTACTGATCTGAATCAGTAATTCTCGTTTACCCGGGCTGAGGATTTCTGGTGATGGCCACCCGTGCACTCCGCGACATCAACCCCCAATATACCGGGAGAGACGAATCCTCTGAAGATCCGCTTGTAAGTCCACGTTACCTTTCCCGGTACTTACGGGCTTGCGGAAATGATGAAAAACGATTTTTCTAGAGGTGGTAACATGGACACAAAAACGGATCTTTGTTAAACAACTACCTAACAACCTAACATGAGATTTACCTACTCGGTTAGGGGGTTATACCTTTCTTGAACTCCTTCGTCTTCAACTCTTTGCGGTGTACGGATCGGTTTCACCTCGTCGTCTCCTTGCGCCGAAAATGGATCCACCTGAAAGCTTCTACCTTTGGCTCCTTCTTCGAACTTGAAGAAACTAGAACACTTGGTTTGCTAAACCTTGTGAACTAGGATGAGTAAAGAAGTGATATGGGTTTTCTTTTATCTCTAAGGAAATGTTTCTCAACTCATGAGATGGAGTTGCCTTGAGCTAGAGAGAGAGCAAGAGGGAGAGCTCAAGCAAGAGAGAGAAAGCAAATGAGAGAATGAGTAAGTCTTTTGCCATCCAAGCTCTCATAATCCAAAACCATCATAACAAATAATAGTAATCAAGTATTATGTGATGGTTCAAGTCAAAATGGCTATATCATTTCATGCACTCATTTTGCAAAAAGAAACAAGGAAGCAAAAGTCTTTTCCATGAAATGATAGCCATTGTCATGATGATGGTCAACTAGTCCAACCTAGTCAACCGATCAACAAAGTCAACAAGTCAACAAAGTCAACCCCTCAACAACCATGTCACTATAATACTTAATTAATATTATTGTTAATCATATTTCATATTCTCATTAGGGTTTAGCAAAAAAGTCAATAGTCAACAGTCAACAGTCAATAGTCAACAACCCCAATGAGAATCCTCTGCCTCTGTCTCTCTGTCCACTGTGCATACACACCGGCATCCGCATTCCGAGGAACACGAATACAAACAAGATAAAACCAATCCCAAAACGTACACTAGGATCTCGCTTGAACCTAAGCCCGCTAGTATTAACTGTCCGGACACTAAACGTGCACAAGTGCACGGATGTGTCCGAACCCTGTCGCAAAACCATGCGACCTGTCGCAAAACCATGTGACCTCTACTCTTTTGCCTAAAGGTGAATAGCTTTCTGTGTGGGACTCTAAATACTCGACACTACGCTGGCAGTGGGTTTAACCACAGACCGCAAGTGGCACTAGCTGTGCGTAATGGTCCCCAGGTAGATGCCGACAAGAAGACGGACGAGGTGAAACCCATCTGAACTCCTACTGAGCCTGAATGCGACAATCTCCGTACAGTCCGGTCTGTTCGTCTGATAACATCGCATGGCGGGCCTAGGGGCGGTAAACGTCAGTCCCCTAATAGCGGTACAAGTCGTGTCGGAGTGTAGCCCAGAACACCCTGAGATAACACTGGAAACCTACCAGTATATCTCGCTTGCCCTGGCCAGGGACTACTTGTGTAATGGCTCTCCTAGACACAACGCGATGTCAACCCCCAATACCGGGAGAGACGAATCTTGTCTAACCGTCACTGCCTCTAAGTGCTTCGGGACTGCACCCAACTACTACCTGTTTGCACGACTCCTTTGAGCCGTGGTAGGGTAGTAATCTAAGTACAGTGGGAACACACTCGAGGCGAAGAGACAGTGTCAAGTCAGCGGACTAAGCTGTACTCATGTCACCTGGGAACTGATAACTGACGATAGGTATAGTACCAACCAACAGTTCCCAACGAGTCTTGTCCAGTGTACTCGTAACCTAACGAGCACCCGCATACTATCTCAAGTACGACGTACTGACGGCTGTGGGACAGACCGTCTCCCACACTGGGATGAGAAGCGCATACGCTAGTCTACTCCGGAGTATCGATGCCCTGTCTCGATAGTCCTACGACTAGGGACCTGCATAAGGATGTGCTTGTGGATTACCCAGCCCCCACTAGTGTGACTGCCATCGCAACGCTGGTAATCAAGCAAAGATCCTAAGGGCTCTACTAATGTGTATAGCTGATATACTAAAATAAACACATGTACACATTAAAGCAGAAACAAACCAAGTAGCATACTACTATATTGAACAAGATTGTCAATACAAGGTGAATATCCCAAGCTTCCATTAAGTAATATACAAACTAGTATGATACAGTAATGTCCTCTAGGGCATATACACTAACAATCTCCCACTTGCACTAAAGCTATGTACTGGCGTATCGAAGACCTATCATCTCGATAAGTGATTGCCATTTTGACATTCCTGAGCCAATCTTTGTAGTTTGGCCCTGTCAGTATGTTTTTATCTAGTAGTAACTTAAGTCCGGTCATGATGTTTGGTCGCTGCAATTAGGAGAGAGAGAAGAAACACTTTAGCATGATGCTCTTGCAAGTTTAGAGTGGTTTTTAATTTGTCTAAACAGGATGGCTCCCACTGTCTCTCGAATCCTTCCTCAAACTAAAAAGGAAGAATTAGTCAGGATCAATCTCACCGTACAATACTTGCTTAACCGTTCGGCCAGGCTGGTGTCGGTACTTCGAGGGAGGTTTTCCAACGCTTTCGTGAAGTTCCTTAATTAAATAACCTCTTTTCCCTGGGGGCGTAGCCCCGCTAACACCTTTCTAGACACCTACTTCGTTTATAGCATTGATCGTTAAGTGAGAAATTTCCCGAGGAGTAGCATATACTCACAGTAGGATCGGGATCCAAATATCATCCCGAGACAAAACTGAAGGAATCCTACCAGAATCATCACACTCCAAATGGTATGCAGCGCTAGCAAGTTTCAGTTCTTTTGAAACTCCCGATGTGGATTTTTTCCCCATGCTCTTATGACCTTGACTTTGGCTAAAATATCATAAGTCACATGTCAAGTTCTACCCGTCATTCTCCAGGTTAATTTGAACCCACCCGTACCTACCCTTGACTTTGGCCAACATGGCAGTACGACTGTCCCAAACCAACACATCTATCTATGCTGCACATGAATACCCAATAGCTACCAATCACTATGCCTTGACTTTGGCCAACATACATAGCTTGAATACTTATTGACCATTCATGTGAAACGACGGAGGGCTACGAATGGTTTTGGCGAAACCGTGAACGTAGTGAACTTGATATAATCGAAGGAACGAGATAGCTTTTAAAAAGAGTGGCTTAAGCTCCGCGTTTAAAAGTTATTTCTGAAAAGAAACCGAGTGGTTTTTGAAAGTGTTCCAACGACTTTTACTTGGTTTATTTTTCTTGCATTAATTTTAATGCGTCCCATCATTTAATCCTACCATTGCAGAAAACAACCAAAATATGACGTACGCTTATGCCATCCGCATTCGCCACGGGGCCCCATCATTACCCGTTAGGTTACTTAACTAACGACAGAGCGGGGGCTGGACTAGCGCGGATGCAAAACATAAGCAACGCCTAAATAATATCATATATAGATATATTGCAATGATAGCCATTTCAGATCACAGATGAACACATTAGATATACTAGGAATCCGCAATTCGTACGAGCCTGTAACGAAAAGCGGATTACACGGTCGCGATGAATAGCCAATACCTCACCCTAGACCCCTACGGGTGCTGCAAACTACCCGCCAAATATCCGAAGCGGAGCAACCTCCCTCAACGACGTGAGTAGGCCACTCGGCACTTCGAGATACCCGGTAGTTTGTGCACCCCAACTTGGGTCTATCCTAGGAGCAAAAACAGTAAAATAAATTATACAATGACGGCTACAACCTCACCCCGGTTGTGCGGCCAAAAATAATATTACATCAATTACAAATTTACATGAATTAAAAGATAAAAGGAAAAACTCTCATCTCACAACCCCCCGGCTATTCATCCGCGACAATCCAATGAATTCATATACACATACCATCAACATTACAGATCACAGATATGTATAACCCCCACTAATCGACGTATAGCGATTAGCGGACGTTCAATACATATAACACATCACAGATATATACCCGTCAGCTTAAGTCTTTAGAAGTTCGATCAAAATACGGATTTTCAAGCCCCAAAAACAAATTTTGCTTTCTGGAAAATCTGGACAGAAAAATCATATTGTAAAAATCCCAAAATACCCCACAGAACAAACTGTGAGAAAAATCGCCCACGGCTGAGTCAACTCGGCCGCGAATCCGCGGCGGGAGCAAGCTCCCGCCGCGGTTCTGTGGCGCGTTGATCGGTTCTGTAGACCATTTTTCTACAGTTGCTTCTAAAAACCCTGAGAAGAATTTTAAGATAAGATTTATCATTTTTGGAACAGAAAAAAATTCGGCAGAAAGTAGGCATTTCGGGCGTATTTCGCGACTTTTTCTCCGATTGAATTTCTAGTTACTTTGCTAACATGTTAGATAGTGTTTAACTTGTCTCTGATACCACTGTAAGTCCACGTTACCTCTCCCAGTTCTTACGGGCTTGCGGAAATGATGAAAAACGATTTTTCTAGAGGTGGTAACATGGACTCAAAAACGGATCTTTGTTAAACAACTACCTAACAACCTAACATGAGATTTACCTACTCGGTTAGGGGGTTATACCTTTCTTGAACTCCTTCGTTTTCAACTCTTTGCGGTGTACGGATCGGCTTCACCTCGTCGTCTTCTTGCGCCGAAGATGGATCCACCTGAAAACTTCTACCTTTGGCTTCTTCTTCGAACTTGAAGAAACTAGAACACTTGGTTTGCTAAACCTTGTGAACTAGGATGAGTAGAGAAGTGATATGTGTTTTCTTTTATCTCTAAGGCAATGTTTCTCAACTCATGAGAGGGAGTTGCCTTGAGCTAAAGAGAGAGCAAGAGGAAGAGCAAGAGGGAGAGCTCAAGCAAGAGAGAGAAAGCAAATGAGAGAATGAGTAAGTCTTTTGCCATCCAAGCTCTCATAATCCAAAACCATCATAACAAATAATAGTAATCAAGTATTATGTGATGGTTCAAGTCAAAATGGCTATATCATTTCATGCACTCATTTTGCAAAAAGAAACAAGCAAGCAAAAGTCATTGCCATGAAATGATAGCCATTGTCATGATGATGGTCAACTAGTCCAACCTAGTCAACCGGTCAACAAAGTCAACAAGTCAACAAAGTCAACCCCTCAACAACCATGTCACTATAATACTTAATTAATATTATTGTTAATCATATTTCATATTCTCATTAGGGTTTAGCAAAAAAGTCAACAGTCAACAGTCAACAACCCCAATGAGAATCCTCTGCCTCTGTCTCTCTGTCAACTGTGCATACACACCCGCATCCGCGTTCCGAGGAACACGAATACAAAGGAGATAAAACCAATCCCAAAACATACACTAGGATATCGCTTAAACCAAATCCCGCTAGTGTTAACTGTCCGGACACTAAACGTGCACAAGTGCACGGATGTGACCGAACCCTGTCGAAAAACCACGCGACCTGTCGCAAAACCATGTGACCTCTACTCTTTTGCCTAAAGGCGAATAGCTTTCTGTGTGGGACTCTAAAGACTCAACACTACACTGGCAGTGGATTTAACCACAGACCGCA
Source organism: Agapanthus africanus (assembly GCA_030015575.1). Taxonomy (NCBI): domain Eukaryota; kingdom Viridiplantae; phylum Streptophyta; class Magnoliopsida; order Asparagales; family Amaryllidaceae; genus Agapanthus; species Agapanthus africanus. The sequence continues at coordinate 81,812,279 of JASDDO010000031.1, read as the reverse complement.
AGCGGCGCTAGCTGTGCGTAACGGTCCCCAGGTAGATGCCGACAAGAAGACGGACGAGGTGAAACCCATCTGAACTCCTACTGAGCCTGAATGCGACAATCTCCGTACAGTCCGGTCTGTTCGTCTGATAGCATCGCATGGCGGGCCTAAGGGACGGTAAACGTCAGTCCCCTAATAGCGGTACAAGTCGTATCGGAGTGTAGCCCAGAACACTCTGAGATAACACTGGAAACCTACCAGTATATCTCGCTTACCCTGGCCAGGGACTACTTGTGTAATGGCTCTCCTAGACACAGCGCGATGTCAACCCCCAATACCGGGAGAGACGAATCCTGTCTAACCGTCACTGCCTCCATGTGCTTCGGGACTGCACCCAACTACTACCTGTTTGCATGACTCCTTTGAGTCGTGGTAGGGTAGTAATCTAAGTACAGTGGGAACACACTCGATGCGAAGTGACAGTGTCAAGTCAGCGGACTAAGCTGTACTCATGTCACCTGGGAACTGATAACTGACGATAGGTATAGTACCAACCAACAGTTCCCAACGAGTCCAGTCTAGTGTACTCGTAACCTAACGAGCACCCGCTTACTATCTCAAGTACGACGTACTGACGGCTGTGGGACAGACCGTCTCCCACACTGGGATGAGAAGCGCATACGCTAGTTTACTCCGGAGTATCGATGCCCTGTCTCGATAGTCCTACGACTAGGGACCTGCTTAAGGATGTGCTTGTGGATTACCCAGCCCCTACTAGTGTGACTGCCATCACAACGCTGGTAATCAAGCAAAGATCCTAAGGGCTCTACTAATGTGTATAGGTGATATACTAAAATAAACACATGTACACATTAAAGCAGAAACAAACCAAGTAGCATACTACTATATTGAGCAAGATTGTCAATATAAGGTGAATATCCCAAGCTTCCATTAAGTAATATACAAACTAGTATGATACAGTAATGGCCTCTAGGGCATATACACTAACACCGCTCACTGCCTCCATATGGTTCGGGACTGTACCCAACTAAAACCTGTTTACAAGACTCCTTTGAGCCGTGGTAGGGTAGTAATCAAAGCACTATGGGAACTCACACGAGAAAAATGGCGATCTCAAGTAGACAGACTAACCTGTACACGTGTCACCACGGAACTGCTATCTGACAATAGGTATAATACCAACTAGCATGTTCCCGACGAGTCCGTCTGGTGTACTCATAACCCAATGAGCACCTGTATACATCTTAGGTGAACCAACTGACACCAATGGCTTGTGAGGCTGGCCACCGCCCCTCGTCGGGGTCTCGATCCGTATACACTAGTCTACTCTTGGAGTATCGATGCCCAGTCTCGAAACTCCCATGACTAGGGACACTTTAAGGATGTGCTTATAGACCACCCAAATCCTACGTATATGATCGCCATCATACTGCTGGTAGTCAAGCATGAATCCTATGGGTTCTATCAACATGTAATAGTGATCTGTATTGTCACCTGAAGAATGTATATGATGATAAAGACAAACCAGATAGCATACTATCATCTCGAGTAAGACTGTTTTACTGGTATAGGTCATCCCTCAATCATTGCAATCACGTGCATGTGATCCAATAATTGACTTGAGGGCACTATAGCCAACAATCTCCCACTTGCACTTAAAGCTAATTATTGCTTTGTCGCATACTCACAGCCCGTGTGATACCGAACACCCTACTTCTCAACTAATCAGTTTCACAAAGCTCGTTTGTAAAACTATTGCGTTCGAGAAATAACCTTAGTGAGTAGATCCGCTCCAATGTTTCTTTCTATATCTCTCTTTATCTCAAGATCGCGGAGAAAGCCATCTCCCGAAATGAGCAATACCTATCTCAGAATATGCCTGGATATCTGATGGGACCCAGAAGTAAACTTCTTAGATTGTATCGTTAACTGAACTTAATCAGTATCCTGCGCCATGCGTCCCTCAGTATCCGCTTGGATCACCTGTCCAAACTACTGCCCCTCGTTAATAGTGAAAACTATAACTCTGACAGTCACTCTGTCATCTAGGTCACCTTGGAAGCCTGGAATGATAACCGTCTCCCGAAGGAGGCTGCCGTTACCAAATCCCTAGAACATCTACTTATGTTCAAAAATTGCATCCTAACGTTTCTCCAGGATTGGATTAATATATCAACTTAATGCATCTAGTGCAAAAACAACATCTGGTGTGGTACTTGACATCTCATGATTGACTCAATTGCCTAAGCAAGTGATATTCCAATCATGCACATCCCTCTCCCCTTTAGTCTGTAAGACACCTTTAGAGAGGGTGACTCCATCACCTGCAGGTACACTACCATGCTAGGAGTCGTCTATTCTAAAACACCTTTAGAATACTGTCTAAGTACCCAGATTGGGAAACTACCCAAATCTATATCTAAAACCATAGATCTAGTAACCAGAATGCCAGATATAATATCCAAATCCAATGTGGAGAAACCACTGTATGACAACCACAGTATAACTCATCGTAGTGTAAAAATTTCACTTCCTACAAGATGTATGTCATCCAAATACCAGCACATCACACCCTACTACCTTCTTAACAGATCCATATCTTATTCTGATGAAATCAAAGCCCATGACTGTCTCATCAAAATAGATGATCTATCTCCGCTATATCATCTTTAGTCTATAAATAGACGCAAGCTACTTATCCACTATGCTTCCGCTGCTCCCACTGACTACAACAACCCTATGGCAGAGTCATATACACGTGCAATTCTAAAGCTAATTTAGAACGACGCTATACTCATCTTCCTGCTAGGTCTCATAGTATGGAACAATAGTAGTGTCAAGTCTGGGTAAATAAGAACCTCCCTGTCACCGTCTTTGAGGATACCGAAGTACCTCTCGGGCGCCTGACGTTACCCACCATATCTGTAGAGTGGCTAATGGAATGTCAAACCCGATTGAATATTTAGGTTCTTATTAAATTTTCAGTAATCGTCAGTGGTTCTGGAATCACTTCCATTTCTACCATACTTCCACTACTGTTTTATGAAAAAGTCCATTTTACTATAACTGTGGCGAGTCAAGATCAATATCACTATTGATCTTCCAGATGGTAGAAAGTTACTCTTTATCATAGTTTGGGATAACCCACAAACTGCCATTACAGAAACTTTCCTTGAGTTATCCAGAGCCTGGTTTTAAGCATAAGCCGGACAACTCCATATACCTTAACATCGTTAAGATATGAACCATTCTATATACAATATAGAAACATGGGCACTGATTTAATTGGAACCAGATTCAAATCATGCAGCTGTCTCCAGTGCATGTCAACTAAATGGAAGGAGGCCAATCAACATTACTCAACTAGGAGTGCATCCATATATGAGTAACCTGAAAAAAAAGCAAGTTCTCAAAACCATTACTATCAACTGAATACCAAACACAAGTATCTACATCTTCGATCACCTTGAAGAATCCTGTTACTTGCAACACGTTGTTCTCTATTTATTCTTGTACATATAACTTCTCAAAACTTGGACCTTGTATTTCTACGAAATACTTGTCTAAAACTGGAGAAGTCACAAGTAAATAAAATATAGTATGGGGACCAATCCCTCTGTCGTAATGGACACCGGACAACATACAACACTTTTTATAAGTGCCCTGAGTTGAATAACTCAAACGTTGTGCGTCGTAGGTTGAAAACTGTACTATGGTTAAAAAGAATTACACCGCTGTTTAATGCTCATTACCTAACTATCAACTAATATAGGTAAATGTCATGGACATAATTTTAAAATGTTATATCTCACTTTATAAAATAAAGGTACAGATATATATCATTTTGAAATTGGTGCATAACAACGGATATTTAAAACCAAATATTTATCGTCAGGAAAACCCCCAGGTGATTTCCTCAAATATCACCAATTAGAACGAATTCCGATGTAATGAGAATATAATCACCTAATTCCAAATAACTTACTCCCACTCATCATCTGTAAAACCATACACATGTGAGAATCAAGTCTGGTAAATACATAACCTGGAGTAAGGATCTAATTGGGAAATCAGTTTTCAATTAACAATGCACAGTGAAACTGAAACATGAAAATGTTTTGAAGGGGTATCCGGGTATTTCTAGTAATGCCTCTTCCATTATCCAGATTCATGACTGTAACCGTATATTTCTTTGCCATCTCTCTAAATCCCTTTATTTCTCTTTACTCATAACTTCTGTACACTACCCTTAGGCTAAATAGTTTTCTCCCTTCCCTACCGTTTGGCACCAACCTATAGTTTGGAAGAAGACTATTCAATAAGCGTAATAGGTGTACCCTCCTAATCTTATGAGCCATCGCAACCTGAGAGAAGATAATGATAAAAGACAACTTGAATAATCCTATTCAATTTCTCCTGAACCAGAATCCATTCTCAAACTGGAATAAGTTCCTTCGAGTTCGTATGTAATTGTACGATGGATTATCCAATAACTGTGGAACTTCGTAGTGATACGGGGTGTTCTGGAGAAATTCAAAGATGAAATAGGAGTGGTGATGATATACGCGGTTTGGTCATGAATCATAGCAGTCGCATTTTACTTTGCCCTCTTTCTAATCCCTTTATTTATCTTTAATTATTACCTTTTGTACACCATACTTAGGCTAATTGGTTTTCTTCCTTCCCCACCTTTCGGCACCTGTCTATGGTTTGGAAGAAGACTATCCAATAAGCGCAATAGGTGTACCCTCTCTTAATCCTAGGAGCCCTGACAGCCTGAGAGAAGGTAAAAGGAAAAGACAACTGAATAGTCCTATTCAATTTCTCCAGAACCGGAAACCATCCTCGAAACTGAAACAAGTTTCTTCGAGGTCGTATGTAACTATACGATGGTCGTATCCAATAAGTGTGGATCTTCGTAGTGATACGGAATGTTCCGGAGAAATGCAAAGGGTAAAAGTAGGAGTGGCAATGAAGTATGCAACCCTGACAATTCAAAAGCCAGTATGTTTTAAGAAGGTTCGGCTAACTTGGTTACTGAGTTTATATTCTAGGGTCGGGCCATGGTCGCGGCCAAAAAGAGAGAGAAAAGAAACACTCAGCGTGCACTCTAACCTAGATCAGAATGGTCAATCAGTTTATCTAATCAGGATATCTCCCACTTTATCCTCAAACTCTCCTCCAAACCTGAAAGAAGAATTAGTCGGGATCATCTAAAATCACCCGAGGAGTAAAATAACTCATCACTGGGTATCGGGATCCAACTATCATCGCATGATAACCTGATGGAATCCACTCAAGTTATCACACTCCAGAAGGTAGGCGCATGCCTGGCAAGTTTCCTGTATGTTTGAAACTCCCGATATGATTTCTACCCCATGCTCTTATGACCTTGACGAAGGCCAACATATCATAAGTCACATGTCAAGTTCTACCCGTCATTGTCCAGGTTAATTTGAACCCATCCGTACATACCCTTGACGAAGGCCAAAATAGTTGTACGACTGTCCCAAACCAACGCATCTATCTATGCAACAGAAAAGTAACAAATAGCTACCATACACTATGCCATGACGAAGGCCAACAAACATAGCATGAATACTATAAGTGCTACCCTTCTGAAATGACGGAGGACTACAAATGGTTTTTTGCGAAAAACCTTTAACGTAATTAACTTGATATCGTTGAAGGAACCGGATAGCTTTTTACAAATATATAGTGGCGAAAACCTTTTCTAAAGAGGTCACTCCTGGTGAGGGAATCTCGGCTCTTTCCTCGTAGAATGAGGTGCAGGATATTCTTACTGAATACCACGACGCAAAGCAAAATGTAATCGACTATAGTGAAGTTATTACCTTGACGCAAACATCTGCCCAAGAGGTCACTCCCGGTGAGGGGATCTAGGCTCTTGCCTCGTCGAATGAGGTGCTAGATATTCATAACCAAATACCGCTGTGCAAAAGAAAAGAAAACACCCTTGTAATAACAGCTTTTGAAAATTGTTCCAACAACATCGAATAGGTCTGTTTTCCTTGCATTGATCTGAATCAACGCGGTCCTATCAATTAATTACACCACAATAGAATGGAAATATGATGTACATATATGCCATCCGCATTCGCCACCGGGCCCCGTCATCCCCCGTTAGGTTACTTAACTAACGACAGAGCGGGGGTTGGACTAGCGCGGGTGTAAAACATATACAACATCTACTAGTATATATATAACAATATATAATAATTGTTGGGATACCTACAACGGCAGCAAGGTTTCGGGTGGCATCACACATGCCAAATTCAAATTTTGCCAATATAGATAACTCTAAACATAGGAACTTTAACTAGAGAATCAAACAAAACTTGCATGTTAACACTTTAACATCTTAGAGGGATTACAACCTTTGTAGTCCGTTCCTTCGCTTCATAAGCTCCGTGTTGAGCTCCTTTCGCTGCGATCATCAAATACCCGGACTCTAGAGAGGCTCCATGAAGAGAATGATGCATTTTGCTTGAAGTCTTCACTAATCCAAGATGATCTACCTTGAAGAATCTCAAACCTAACCTCTTGCTTCACTAATCAAGTATTAGTAAAGCAAACACCCTAATCTAAGTGGCTAGAATAGATGAGGATGATGAAGTAGGAATTTTGCTCTCTTTTCTTTTCAATTTCTTACAAAACATCCATCACAAAACTAAAGCAAGAAAGTTTTTTCAAGAGAATGAAGAAGAAGAAGTTGTGATGAATGAATTGAATTATTGTTCAGATTAGAAATGCAACCATAGTTAAATATATGTCATGGCTAACTCATGTAGAGAATAAACCATGGGCTAGGGTTAAAGTTGAGTTAACTAATATTAAGCATAAAACAAAGAGGGTGGATAAAGTCAAAAGATCATGAAGCTTCCTCAAAACTTATCCGAAAGAAAAGAATTATCCATCCAAAATTAATTAATCCATATAGAAAAAATTAACCCTAATTTAAACCTAGCATGGTTTAATCTCATAACCTTAGTTGCATGTTTAACCCTAACTTGTTATAATATTATATATCATATATACAATATTTTGTAACAAAATAAAATAATACAATTAACATATATCACATATATATCAATGTATTATCAAGTGAAAAAAAGAATCTTTAAGTGAGCTTATATTGGTTAATGTAATGTAATATATCAAATATATAATTATACATTAAATTATCGAATCAACACTTGATCCGATAATCCGTCTATTTCATAAATAACCGACTAATATAAAATGTATCATTTCATCGAATCAACACTTGATCCGATGACCCGGCTATATCTCATATACCCGGCCGATATCACATATCGCGAGAATCTAGTATGGTATCACATACACTTATTATTCTCGGTCCCGCACATATCCCATATGTGCTCCTACTCCATTTTGCCTAAGCCAGGAAACCTCTGTGTATGACTTTAAAGAATCGTTAATACGCCGGCAGTAGGTGATGATCATATCAAACACCCACAAGCTGCAAGCGGTCAGCTAAACATAACAGCCACACAGGTATTGAGCGATCAGAAGATCAATAAGCAAGCCAGTACATTTTCCTACGAATCCAATCAGTAACACTCCTGTACAGTCCGGTCTCTTCGTCTGATATGTCGCATATCCAGTCTAGTGGTGGTAAACGTCAGACCCTAGTAACCTATATGAGGTCCATAACAGTTCGAGAAATTACTGATAACACTTACCAGTAAATCTCAGCAACCCTGGCCAGGGATTTCCAGTTATGGCTAATCGAGCACAGCGCAACATCAACTCCCAATACCGGGAGAGACGAAACCCCTCATATTGCACATTGCCTCCATGTGATTCGGGACTGTACCCAAAAGCCACCGTTTTGCACGTTCTCTTGAACGTGGTAGGTAGAAATCAAAGCACAATGGGAATCACACAAGACTCTATGACGATCTCGGGTCTACAGACTAACCTGTACCAGTGTCACCAAAGAACTGCCATCTGACGTGAGGTATAATACCATCTGGGAGTTCTCGCCGAGTCCGTCCATTGTACCCCGTCTCCACTGAGCACCCGTATACTATCTCTGATGTCAAACACAAATGTATATGGGATCATCTATCTCCCATCTACATGGGTCAAGAAGTTATACGCTAGTCTACTCCGGTATATCGATGCCCTGTCTCGATACACCTATGACTAGGAACTTTTAAAGGATGTACTTAGCGACTACACTGTCCCCACTAGTATGATCTGCATCATAGTCCCGGTAGTCAAGTACTCATCCTGAGGGCTTTATCAACATGTAACATAGAGACAATCAGAGTACATGTTAAGATAAAGAGCAACCAGATAGTATACTATCATGTCGAGCAAGAAAGTCCTCACTATATATGTCCAAGCATCCACTACAATATACAGCGTATGTACAGTAATGGCCTCTAAGGCATTCATATCACTAAAAATCTCCCACTTACACTAGGGCCATCTGTTGTAGTATCTCATACCCAACAATCAGCTGTTGTTGAAGTATCTCATACTTAACCATCCCATAAAAGTCTCTACTGGGAAATAGGCCTTTGTGAGTGGATCCGCGCTGTTTTCCTCTGTATCTACTCTCCTATCCTCGATCTCCCTGGAGATCAATCATCTCCATGATTAGGTGATACTGCCTAAGAATATGTCTGGATCTCTGATGAGACGGTGGTTTTTAGGCATAAGCCACAACTCCATTGTCATACAATGGTAGAAACGAAGTTCATCTCATGAACTTATATATACCCAGACTTCCAATTTGGTAGCATCTTTGGTAACGATGTATCTAGCCTTTAATCGTCAAGTTTGTCACGTTATCTAACTTGGAACTCTTCCAACATACCGTCCCTCCGCTGAGGGTAAAGACAATGCCTATGACTGACATTCAGTCGACCTTACCACCCTGGAAGCTTTCCAGTGATTCTCCCCAGGATCGATTGATACCATTTCACTACACCTAGTGAGAATCTTAACATCTAATTAGATCTATCTCATAGATCTAAAACCCAGGATTTAAGATGTATCACCTTGATCCTATATGGAGAATCCTTGTGATAAGAGGAGATTGACCGAGCGTAGCATAGGAAACTCCTTCCCTATCAAGAGTATGTCATCCACGTACTGTACGAGGATTACCACCATACTCCCTACTACCTTTTTGTATATACAAGGTTCATCTATCATTTTGATGAAGTCAAACTCTTTGACTACCATATCAAAACAGACGTTCCAACTCCGCGATGCCTGATTTATCTCATAAAACAACTTGCACACGTTTCCGCTTCTCCCACTGTCTACGAAGCCCTCTGGCTGTGTACTTATAGACGCTTTCTTCTAAATCACTATTTAGAAAAGCAGTCATGACACCCAACCGCCAGATATCGTAGTCATGGTATGTAGCAATGGCATGTACGATCTGGATGGACTTAAGCATAGCTTTGAAAGTCTCAACTTTTCCATGTACACCCTAGTAATCTTCTCAAGATATACTTGCTCCTGATAGGGATTTAATCCTTCAGATATAGCAACCAAAATCCATACTTTGTTGGTGTATATGGATTCCATCTCAGATCACTTAGCATCCAGCCATTCTTACAGAGTCCCCACTCCTGATGGCCTGCTCGAAACTAGTTGGGTCATCATCTCATGATGCAATCCTCGCTCCCACTGTCATAGAGAAAAAAAGAAGTATCTCTCAAGTGGGTGGGGAACCCTACCAGATCGGCGAAGAGGCTGAGGTTCGTCGGGAGCTATTGAATCCTCCGGTTCTACCAAATCATCAGCTGCAGTTTGTATAGCTGGAACTCCTTCCAGTTCTACCTCATGACCACTAATTTCTTCATAAGAAATTCCCTTCTTTCTAAAAAAGGTGGTATGCTGAGAAATAAAACACCATTTGTTCCTCGGTTCGGTAGAAGATATTCCCTTGTGAATGCTTGGGATATCCTATAATCTTCCACAGAACTGACCTTGCCTCGAGCTTGTCCGGATTTTTCTTTTGACATATGCCGGACAACCCAAATCTTAACATCCTTAAGAGATGGGCTCTTCCTATACCATATCACATATGGAGTGGTAGGCACCTGATTTGATTAGAACCCTATTCAATAGGTATGCAGCTTCTCAAGTGCATAACTCCCAAAAGGAAATAGGCAATTCAGTAGTACTCATCATAGAGCGCACCATATCACATAGGGCGCGTCTGCTCCGCCACGATATACCAACGAGCTGTGGTGTATACAGAGGAGTAATGCTGAGAGAGAATCTCATTCTCTTTTAGAATAGTCCAGGATCACCGTGCTCAAGTATTCTCCTCCCCGATCACATCAAAGGACATAATACTTATACCTGTTTTGGTTCTCTACTTTTGACTTACATTCATTGAATTTCTCAAAAGGTTCAGACTTGTGTTTCAACAGGAACATATATCCGAATCTTGAGAGATAATCAGTGAATGTAATGAAGTACAAAGAACCTGGCATGTGTAGACAGGTGACCTTACATACATCATCATGTATCAATTTCAAGAGTTCACTAACTCTTTCTCTGTTTCCAATAAACGGAGCTATGGTCATCTTATCTTTGTGACATGACTGGCAAGTTTCACAACATGTAAATTCAAACCGATTTAAATATGCATCTATATGTAACTTCAGCTAGTCGGGTTACATTGATATGACCTAGTCTACAATGCCTCAAGAAGGATTTGTTCATTTCTGAACTCTTCCCCTTGTGTGTGTTCTGTACATTAAGAACTGTAGTTTGATTTAGAACGTCTATGCTTTTAGATAATGTGCCTGAACCGATCAACTCTTGATATAGGAAATGTTCAAAACATTATCCAGCAATACAAAATTATATCCTTCTTTACTATATAAAGAGACAGATATGATGTTGTATATCAGGTTCGGTATCTAATAACATTCGTTCAGAATCAATGTATTCTGTAATATAGGGTGATAACTGCTAACAAACTTGGCTGCAACACTTGCACCATTTTTAACTCTTAAAACTTATCACCCTGTCTTAGTTCTCTACCTATCTGTAGCCCATGTAACAAATTACATTTGCGGGATCCTGATCCGGTATCTCATACCCAGGACGTAAAGGATACTGAGAAACAGTTCTCTATAATGAACACACCCGAAGATGATGCATCATCATACACTTTCTTCGTTTAGGCGGCACGGGAATTCTGGTAATCCCCTATTTCCTGCTCGGTCTTATAACAATTATAAGTTGGAGCGGGACCAACGTTCCCCTAGCACAATATAACAAGCGGGTTCGGTCAGTACATCCGTATTATTATCTTGATTAAGGAGTGACATGGTCGCTACTTGGAGAGAGAGAGAAGAAAAACACTCAGCTTATGCTATTGCAAGATTAGATTGGTTATTTATTTATCTAATCAGGATGGCTCCCACTGTTTCAGTCAAATCTTCCTTCAAACCCTAAAAGGAAAGACTAGCCGGGATTAATTACACCGTACAAGTTCGCCAATCTTTCAGCCAGGCCAGTGCCGGTACTTTGAGGGAAGTTCCCTGTGCTTTCGCACGGATCTAATTAAAATAAACTTCGTTTTCCCTGGGGCGTAACCCCGTTGACACCTTTCTAGACACCTACTTGATCGGCTATTTATAATGTGTAAAACTCTCCCAGGAGTAACTCTTACTCACAGCGGGTATCGGGATCCAACTATCTCATAGAAGGTATGCAATCTCATTGCAAATTTCAACACTTGAAATTCTCGATAATATTTTTACCCCTGACGTGCTATGACCTTGATGAATGCCAAACAACCCATAGTCCGCTAGTCAAGTTCAACCCGTATATTTTCTAATTGAATTAAACCCACCCGCACGACCCTTGACGAATGCCAAACAACGCCGTACGAATACCCTAATCCAATCGCATCATATGCAACAGATAAGCACTAGTTAGCTACCGAACACTACGCCTTGACGAATGCCAAACTACCGCAGCACGAATACTAAGTAGTACTTAACTGAAATGACGGAGGGCTACGACTGGTTTTTAAGAAAACCTTTTGCGTAATGAACTTGATATCGTTGCAGAATCAAATGTTTTAAATGGAGTGTTTTTGAGGCCTTTACTAGTTTTGCTAAAGAGGTCACTCCCGGTGAAGGAATCGTCGGCTCATTCCTCATCGAATGAGGTGCAGGATATTTCACAAATACCACTATGCAAAGAAAGAACTTAGAAAAGCAATCAAAAGACAAACCGAGGGTTGTCGCATCTGCCAGTTATTGCTAAAGAGGTCACTCCCGGTGAAGAGATCCCGGCTCTTTCCTTATCGAATAAGGTGCTGGATATTCTACAAGGAATACCGCTATGCAAAGCAACAACTAGAGCTACCTGTTTTTGAAAATTCGATTCCACAACATCTTTAGGTTTCTTTTATTTCATTAATCTCATTAATGAAGTCCCATTTATTATACTTCCCAAGCATCACATATGAAACGAAATCAATAATATATAATATATATCTCATATATATAATATAAACATTCGTCTCAGGCAGTAATATGATCTCATCACAGAACATAGCAGCAGAAGAACATATATGAAATATTGGATATACTAGGTTGTCCGTGTTTTATTGCGAACCAGTATAAAACATGGATTCCACGGTCGTGATGAATAGCCAATCCCACACCCCTAGACCCCTACGAGAGCGGCAAGCAACCTTACCAGTTCTAGAGTTAGGAGACCCGGTCTCGACTCCTCGAGATGGTTTCCTTCTGGACCCTAAAACCCGGTTACTTGTGCTTCCCGCCTTGGGTCTATCCTAATGCGGAAAAGTAAATAATTTACAATGGTGACATCATCCTCAGCCCAGAAGTGCCCCAATAAAAGAATATTACATACACTGAATTTTACATGAATGAAAATGAAAAACTCCCATCTCACATAAAACCCCCGGCTATTCAAACATGACGATCCAATATAACTTATCACAGCAACACATAACATCACATGTCATCAACGTAATTAAATATGCGTATCCCAATTGTCATTGATGTATGGAGATGAAACCGGCGATACACCACATATTACACTTACGGTCGCAGAAAAGAAAGTGAAAAACTACAACAGTTGGAATCCGCAACCACCTTAGACATTGCATGCCTAACCAAATGAATTCCTTAGACATTGTATGCCTAACAATTATAAACCCAGCATATTAGTCTCAATATCGAAAACACTTTTCAATATCTAGTCGGGAAATTCAACAAGATTCCCAACATCCTGATCGAATGCTTGTCGGAAACTTTAGTAGACGCCCGCACCCCCTATGCCGTCGACGAAGTGCACTAAGGCGAAACACCGCTGCCGCGAGCACCCGAACGGATGCTTTTGGCAACGGGGTTCTCCTATAGTCACTTGGTCGGGGCTATGGGGCGTGGCTATCTATTAAGTTTACCCGGTGAGTATCAGCATACGCTACGTGATTGCGACGGACTTTTGATCGCATCAAAATCCCGTGGCAACCGATCAACGGAGACTAAACTGCTAGATTTATAACATTCAAATTAGTTATCTCATAACTACATGTGGATTCCAAATATTGGATCACATTACAGAAAAAGTTAGACGATATTAAACATTTCGATCGAATCAACAAACATCCAAAATTTCCCTATTTTCTCAACACTTGAACTTAGTTCAAAAGCATCCATCACATGCCACAGTACCAATGGTCCAGCCTTAGAAGGGTCAAACCAACGCCTCACTTGTGGTGCCGCTAAACCATCACAAACCCTAGGGTTTAGTGACAGTTTTGACGGTCACAAAATCGATTTAAGGTTTCGTTTTCTAGAGGGTCCACCGCGTTACTTGCACGACTTTGAATGTTCTTTAACTAAGGAAAAATCCAACACTTGGAAATTTTCCGATAGGAGAAAAAGTGAGTTATTGATATCTGTTCGAACTTTTTAACACTGTCTTAACAATCATGGAACCAAACTAGAATTCCGAATACGAAACACTCCGAATTACCTTTTGAGTAAATATACATCTCATGCAAATTTATCAAAGATAAACAACACCAAAAGTACCAAACCCCAGAGACTTGAACAACACCCAAAACACAAACCCCAGAGCCACCAGAAATCCGAGCAGGACGGATTTTCTGGCATTCTGGCAGGCCAAAATCCGAGCAGGGGGCTTGGGTTTTCGGCTGTGTTCATATTGTATCCTATACAATATTCTGCAACTGTTTGAAAATTTTTTAGAGCTCAATTGAAATTCGACAGAAAGTAGGGTTCCGCATCGGGTGTTTCGGAGTTGTTTCGGTTTCGTAACCCTACACTTATCCATCTAATTCTCTAGCTAGTCTCTGATATCACTGTTGGGATACCTACAACGGCAGCAAGGTTTCGGGTGGCATTACACATGCTAATTTCAAATTTTGCCATTATAGATAACCCAAAACATAGGAACATTAACTAGAGAATCAAACAAAACTTGCATGTTAACACTTTAACATCTAAGAGGTGGGGATTACAACTTTTGTAGTCCGTTCTTTCGCTTCATAAGCTCCGTGTTGAGGTCCCTTCGCTGCGATCATCAAGTACTCGGACTCTAGAGAGGCTCCATAAAGAGAATGATGCATCTTGCTTGAAGTCTTCACTAATCCAAGATGATCTACCTTGAAGAATCTCAAACCCGAGCTCTTGCTTCACTAATCAAGTATTACTAAAGCAAACACCGAAATCTAAGTGGCTAGAATAGATGAGGATGATGAAGTAGGAATTTTGCTCTCTTTTGTTTTCAATTTCTCACAAAACATCCATCACAAAACTAAAGCTAAAAAGCTTTTTCAAGAGAATGAAGAAGAAGAAGTTGTGACTAATGAATTGAATTATTGTTGAGGCTAGAAATGCAACTATGGTTAAATATGTGTCATGGCTAACTCATGTAGAGAATAAACCATAGGCTAGGGTTAAAGTTGAGTTAACTAATATCAAGGATAAAACAAAGAGGGTGGATAAAGTCAAAAGATGATGAAGCTTCCTCAAAGCTTATCCAAAAGAAAAGAATTATCCATCCAAAATGAATTAATCCATATAGAAAAAATTAACCCTAATTTAAACCTAGCATGGTTTAATCTCATAACCTTAGTTGCATTTTTAACCCTAACTTGTTACAATATTATATATCACATATACAATATTTTGTAACAAAAGAAAATAATACAATTAACATATATCACATATATATCAATGTATTATCAAGTGAGAAAAAGAATCTTTAAGTGAGCTTATATTGGTTAATGTAATGTAATATATCAAATATATAATTATACATTAAATTATCGAATCAACACTTGATCCGATAATCAGGCTATTTCACAAATAACCTACTAATATAAAATGTATCATTTCATCGAATCAACACTTGATCCGATGACCCGGCTATATCTCATATACCCGGCCGATATCACATATCGCGAGAATCTATTACGGTATCACATACACGTATTATTCTCGGTCCCGCACATATCCCATATGTGCTCCTACTCCGTTTTGCCTGAGCTAGGAAACCTCTGTGTAGGACTCTGAAGAATCGTCAATACGCCGGCAGTAGATGATGATCATATCAAACACTCACAAGTGCAAGCGGTCAACTAAACGTAACAGCCACCCAGGTATTAAGGGATCAGAAGATCAACAAGCAAGCCTGTACATTCTCCCGCGAATCCAATCAGTAACACTCCCATACAGTCCGGTCTCTTCGTCTGCTATGTTGCATATCCAGTCTAGGGGTGGTAAACGTCAGACCCCAGTAACCGATAAGTCGTGTCGATATGAGGTCCATAACAGTTCGAGAAATTACTGATAACACTTACCAGTAAATCTCAGCAACCCTGGCCAGGGATTTCTAGTTATGGCTAATCGAGCACAGCGCAACATCAACTCCCAATAACGGGAGAGACGAAACCCCTCATATCGCACATTGCCTCCATGTGATTCGGGACTGTACCCAAAAGCCACCGTTTTGCACGTTCTCTTGAACGCGGTAAGGTAGAAATCAAAGCACAATAGGAATCACACAAGACTCTATGACGATCTCGGGTCTACAGACTAACCTGTACCAGTGTCACCAAAGAACTGCCATCCGACGTGAGGTATAATACCATCTGGGAGTTCTCGCCGAGTCCGTCCAGTGTACCCAGTCTCCACTGAGCACCCTTATACTATCTCTGATGTCAAACACCAATGCATATGGGATCATCTATCTCCCATCTACATGGATCGAGAAGCAATACGCTAGTCTACTCCGGCATATCGATGCCCTGTCTCGATACACCTACGACTAGGAACTTTTAAAGGATGTACTTAGCGACTACACTGTCCCCACTAGTATGATCTGCATCATAGTCCTGGTAGTCAAGTACTCATCCTAAGGGCTTTATCAACATGTAACATAGAGAAAATCACAGTACATGTTAAGATAAAGAGCAACCAGATAGCATACTATCATGTCGAGCAAGAAAGTCCTCACTATATATATATCCAAGCATCCACTACAATATACATCGTATGTACAGTAATGGACTCTAGAGCATACATATCACTAACAATAATCGCTCCAGGTATGATAAATGTAACATCACAGATAAGCGATAAGCATCACAGAACAATACAGATAATCTAGGAGCCCCGGGTTTCCTTTGAGCCGCAAGTGAAACCCGACGTTCCCCGGGTCGGATGGATAGCTTGTGCAATGAAAACCTAGACCCCTATGAGCGCGGCAAGTTACCTGCCAAAACCAGAAGTGAGGCAGCCCTCTTCATCAAAGTGAATGGGCCACCCAGCACTTCACGGAATCCGGTAACTTGAGCACCCCTCCTTGGGTCAACCTATAACCCGTAGGAGTGCGGCGAATAGCTCGCAAATTCTAGAGTGAGGCCCCCTACTTCTCAACGCCATGAGATGCGGACCCGTTTCTCTCCAGAACCCGGCTATCCGTGCACTCCATCGCGGGGTAATCCTAGTACATAAAAGAAAATATGTACAACGGTGACATCGACCTCAACCCGGTCGTGCCCCAAAAAAATAATATACAAACAGGCAATGACGGCAGTCCACATGTCGGACGCTCGCCCCGCGATATCAAATGTACAAATAAAACTAAACTGTACTAACATTGCACCCAAGCTATCCACCACGACGAATCCGCAACAACACAACGCAACAAAGAACATCAATGCGAATGTCATGTTCGCAAACCCGTCTAAAAGATCAATAGCAATTAGACAAGTTGTACCGATCTAATGACATTCACGGTCACAGATAGAAATGTAAGTACTGAAAACTTTAAACGATGTTAGAAATATCGACTTTGAAATAACCCCGAATAGCCCCAAACAACTAGATAAAACCATATCAAAACTGGGCTAAACTAGCAATACTAGTAAACCAATATTCCAGAGTCTAAACCACAACCCAAATACGAAGTGCAAACTCAATACTATGGCCGGCCGACTCGGTTTTTTTTGGCAATGTGCTCGGCCCAAAACAGGTGGAAATGGTTCGTATTTGGGGTGCAGTCTAGTGGTCACTTAAGTTGTCTGCAGTTACTAAAATAATTTTTGAAGACTCGGAAAAAAAATGACAGAAACTGGAATACTACGGGTATTGTTTAGCGTTTGTTTCGATTTCGATACTTTAACATTGTCTAAACCAACTAGTATGCGGTTAATAGGTTGGCTCAGATACCATGTAAGGTTACGCCAGCGCCCCAACCATCAATCCCTGTCCAAACGCGGAACAAAAACTTTAAAAACCCGGCGCTAACGGAACCCTCTTTCCGGAACGAACCATTAACCCTATACTAGTTAACTGTAAAGTGTTTAAAGAGGTTATACCGATCGATCTGTGTCCTTCGGTCTTCAACCTCTGTCCAAGCTCCTCGCGGCTGCCTTGATGATGTTTAGTCTCCAGTCTCTCTCGTCGAAGATGATCCACGTCGAGGATTAGTAATACGGGCTCCCGCTTCAAAACCGAAGCAACTCGAGCTTCCATTTTGCTAGCCTAGATGCATAAGATGAAGTAGAGAGTGTGTGTGATCATTTTGTCTCAAAACATCCATGGATTCTCAACTCATGAGAGGGTATGGATGGAGGTGAAGAAGTTGCCATGTGATGAAGTGTGTGAGCTCAAGAAATTTGCGACTGAAGAAATGTATCTGTTGTTTTCTTTTTTGTTGGTTGTAAAGTATTTTGTGTGAGATCAAGTGAAGAAATCCCAGCACAAAATATCTCACACCAAACCCAACACCATGAGTCACCAAGTGAGCACATGCACCATCAATGCATAAGCTAAGACTTGCACTCACACTCTCCATCACATAAATATTAAACATTTAAAGAAAAACCCTAAAAGTTTAATACAAAACAAAAGAAAAGAAATGGCAACCCTAAAGTTATCTTGTAACGAATTACAAGAATAACCCTCATCTGTATATACATACCCGCATCCGTATTCCGACTGAATACGAATATAACGAGACAAAAATAATCCAACAATATAATACTAGGATCCGGCTTAAACCAAAGCCCACTAGTATTATCCGTCCGATCATGATCCGTGCACAAGTGCACATATATGATCGAACCCTGCCATACAACCATACGGCCTCTACAACGTTTCGCCCAAACTAGGGAAACCCTCTATGTGGGACTCTAAAGACTCGTCAATACTCTGGCAGTGGGTTTAACCACAAGCACGTCAGTAGCATTAGCGTACGTAACGGCTACACAGGTATTGAGCGAAAGGGAGGCCGGCGAGCAAACTCATCCTGAAACCCTACTGAGCCTGACAGTGACAATATCCGTACAGTCCAGTCCGTTCTTCTATGAGTATCGCATATCGAGTCTAGGGGGTAGATAATGTCAGACCCGTAATAACTTGACATTTAGTGTCGGTATGAAGCCTATCACCAACTGAGAAACTACAGATCCGAATCAGAAATTCTCGTCTACCCCGGCCGAGGATTTCTAATGATGGCCACCCGTGCACTCCGCAACATCAACCCCCAATATACCGGGAGAGACGAATCCCCTGACGATCCGCTCACTGCCTCCATGTGGCTCGGGACTGTACCCAACTAAAACCTGTTTGCACGACTCCTTTGAGCCGTGGTAGGGTAGTAATCAATGCACAGTGGGAACTCACACGAGACAAATGACGATCTCAGGTCGATAGACTAACCTGTACACATGTCACCAGGGAACTGCTATCTGACAATAAGTATAATACCAACTAGCATGTTCCCCACGTGTCCGTCCGGTGTACTCATAACCCAATGAGTACCTGTATACATCTCAGGTGAACCAACTGACAGCAATGGCTTGTGAGACCAGCCACTGCCCCTCGTCGGGGACTCGATCCGTATACACTAGTCTACTCTTGGAGTATCGATGCACAGTCTCGAAACTCCCACGACTAGGGACACTTTAAGGATGTGCTAATAGACCACCAACTCCCACGTATATGATCGTCATCATACTGCTGGCAGTTAAGCATGAATCCTATGGGCTCTGTCAACATATAATAGTGATCTGTAATGTCACCTGAAGCATGTACACGATGATAAAGACAAACCGGATAGCATACTATCATCTCGAGTAAGACTATTCTATCGGTATAGGTCCTTCCTCAATCATTGCAATCACGTGCCTGTGATCCAATAATTGACTTGATGGCACTATAGCCAACACTTACAAACTACCTCTTCTCCACTTGTATATCTGCATCATAATCCTGGTAGTCAAGTACTCATCCTGAGGGCTTTATCAATATGTAATAGAGAGACAATAAGTGTACATGTTAAGATAAAGAGCAACCAGATAGTATACTATCATGTCGAGCAAGAATGTCCTCCCTATATATGTCCAAGCATCCACTATAATATAAATCACATGTATAATAATGTCCTCTAGGGCATACATATAACTAACATGCGCATCCTTGCCAAATCTTTTAAATAACTGAAAAATGCTTGTAAAATCCTTTTCAAATCGCCGTGTGATGCGTATATCACAGCACAAGTAGCGGAAGTTCATTTTATAAAGAAATATTTTTATTTCTATATATGTTTTTCTAAAGATATATGTCCCGTCTTTTTGAAATTTACTTAGAAGGGCTTTCTTTGTAAAAGTTCATGTCGCTCATGAACACGTAAGAAAATAGTGAGACTATAGCTCCTTTTTGAAAACCTCTTCAGTAAATATCGATACAAGCAAAAACACTCAGGTACAATCCTCAGACTAGTCTTGCTCGGCTACTATATAATATAGTGTATATCATAAAATGCGATGCTCAAAAAGAAGGAATCAACCTCAAAAGGTGTATATGAAAATACCACGTGCATCTGGTGCGCACGGAAATCAAGGTCAAATCCAAGTGCCACGAATGTGCACGAAAACAAAAACTATGTGCAACAGGTATGAATGAAAGTATCTTTCGAGTGCATCAGGTGTGCACGACAACAATATCAAGTGCATCTAGAATGCACGGAAACCTCAATCAAGTTCATCAAATGTGAATGAGACCACATCAAGTGCGCTAGGTGTGCGTAAAAATCTAAATCAGGTGCATCAGGTCTGCACAAAAGCATCTGGTGAAATAAGGTGCATAAAAATCAATATCCAGTGCAACTAAGTGCACGAAAACATAAATCTAGTGTAACTGGCATGCACGAAAACCAATATTAGTGCATCGAAAGCGCCTGTAGACAATATCAAGTCTATGAATCAAAATCAGGTGCATACAATATGCATGAAATCAAGGTCAAGTATATCATGCATGAAATCATTAATATGTGCCACGACGTACACAAAACAATATCAAATGCAACTGTTGTAAACAAAGGAAATATCCATCAGGTGCAGCTATGGTGTACGAACATCAATCAAGAAACTAAATAATCAAAACTCAAAGTCGAAAACGATAAAAGCGTGATACATAGATCACTAAATCACAAATCAAAAACAAATGACCTTGAGTTACACCTCCTTCAATGTCGAAAGGTGCCGGTGCACCAGAGCTGGCAAAGCAAGAATTCCTACATTCCTTCTGCCCATGGTCTAGCGCCTTCTGTCTCTAGGTCCTTGTTCCCTCTGTGGATCACCAATTCCACGACCTCTCGGCTCGACAGCCTGGTTAATAGTAGAAACGGAAACAATCCTGCTCTGACGCCTCTGTGAACATCTCCTGGCCAATTAACCAGGCTACTCCCAAAGTAGCACATCACTAACGGCATCTACGCTCTGAATACGTGCCATAAAACTGATCCCGGTTCCAAATATTTATCGCATAGTATTCCGGAAAGAACCTGCCATGGTCTCTTCTAATCTCATCTCTGCCGGACTGCCCGGAAGTTGGCACTCTTTACTTAATCTGTTTCTGCTCTAGGACAGCTGCAATCTCATCCCGACTTTCCTTTGGAAAGGTAGCTGTATCCAACGTCTCTGCGCACATATAAATTCTCTTGCTTCAAAAGAGAGGAACGACTCATTAAGTGATCACACTAATCTTTTCTCCACTTTTCTTCAATATCGAGCAATTCAAAATCATATCTTGGTAGATGCGTAGACCGCAATCCATATTTGGCTATAGTCATATCCAGAGTCTCTCGTAAAGAATCAAAGCTACGAACTTGGGCAACTTCACCACTCTACGGAAGACATCTGGCTGATTACGTCCTCGAAAACTCATCCAAGTTATCGGAGGAATACACACTGTTCGTCCTCTCTCGATCGACTCACTCCAGGTCTGAGAAAGACCCTTCGAACTGAAGCTAACCAACTCAACTGAATCTCTCATCAGGGCATCCAAACGAATGAAATATCCCAATCACTTTATCTAAGAATGACTAGGGATATTCTTTCACATCCCTGCCTATAAATTCATATGGCTTTAGCTTTATATACTCTGGAGGCGATATCTCGTCAATCTCAGCAACAGCAGGTACACCTGTCTGCACGGTAGACAACACCATGATCTCTAAAGTAGGCTGTACGTCAACGGTCCTCTCAATCTGACTGACCTCATGCAATGGCCCGATCTTCTGGTGCATATCCCGGACTCTCATCTTTAACGACAAATCTTAGCATAAAAGGAATAACAGTTCGTTCCTATGTCACCGGAATACATCCTGGTCAGTCCTTATCCCTGACTAGCTTGCTCTGAACGCATCTCTAACCATAGCTCACGTAGACAAGGTGACGGGAACCACAAGCAAACATCGATGAGGATAGATCATAAGAACGAATAGAATGACGGATCTCAAAATATGTAAATCCTAAGATTACTTAAGCGGAGCAGCGTACCGTAAGTATGCCGTAGAACATGCACACGGTATGTTGCTCTACTTGAGTTACCTACTCCATCAACCAAGGTCAACCTATATAATGAAAGTTCGGGTCTATTACCCCCTCAGTCAAGTCTAAGTCCCGTAAGGTCAAGCCTAGTTTCTAAAATATATGCACTAGACTACGCATAATGAAACCTAGACTCGAACCAAGGTTAAGCCTAACACTATGATACCAACTTTGTCATGACCCGGAAATGGCGCGTGACCGGTACTTAGATCACATAAAGTCTATAGGACCCCACCGTAACCCAAGTAAGCCGAAAACCCAAAAATCTAAACCTTTTAAAGTAAAATAGTGGAGGTGAAGTTTCGAAAATGGGAATGAATGAAATCAAGTTCTTTCCTTTAAAGTATAAATAAGTTCGTTTGAAATGCAAGTATGTAATATACTAAAGTTTGAAAACATTTTCGTCATTTGAAGTTTGGGCAACACCTCCTTTGTAAATTTTGATCCAAAACCAGTACATATCAAGAATAATATAAGCATCCCCAAGTAGAAGCTAGCTCTTCGCCAATTGGTGGAATCACAACCACGTAATAAGAATATACAACGCCCAAGGCGAAGAACAATCATAGAAAAGAAAGTAAAGAAAACCAAAACATCATCAAACTCCATATATAAAGGATATATATATATATATATATATAAAATAGTCTCGACTCTAAATCTAAAGAATATACAACTGGTCTCTAAGTCTACCAAATATAAATAATCTGGTTGATGGAGCTTTTAACTAGATACAAATGGATATATAAATGTACGATGGCGGTTATTGTTAGTGTAATATGCCCTAGAGGCCATTATTGTATAGTACTAGTTTGTATATTACATTTTAAAAGCTTGGGATATATACACGGATTTATGACAGTCTTGCTCGATATAGTAGTATGCTACTTGGTTTGTATCTATCTTAATATGTGTATATGTTTCTTTTAACGTATCGCTAATACATATTGATAGAGCCCTTAGGATCTTTGCTTGACTACCAGCGTTATGATGGCAGTCACACTAGTGGGGGCTGGGTAGCCTACAAGAACATCCTTACACAGGTCCCTAGTCGCAGGATTATCGAGACAGGGCATCGATACTCCAGAGTAGACTAGTGTATACGCTTCTCATCCCAGGAGGGGAGATGGTCTGTCCCGCAGCCACAGTACGTCGTACTAGAGATAGTATCCAGGTGCTCATTGGGTTATGAGTTATACTGGACGGACTCGTGGGGAACTGCTGGTTGGTAATATAGCTATCGTCAGGTAGCAGTTCCAAGGTGACATGAGTACAGCTTAGTCCGTCTACTTGACACTGCTACTTCGCCTCAAGTGTGTTCCTACTGTTCTTAGATTACTACCCTACCACGGCTCTGTTGAGTCGTGAAAACAGGTAGTAGTTGTATGCAGTCCCGAAGCACTTGGAGGCAGTGGAGGTTAGATAGGATTCGTCTCTCCCGGTATTAGGGGTTGATGTCGCGCTGTGTTCGGAAAGCCATTACACAAAGTCCCTAACCAAGGCAAGAGAGATTTGCTGGTAGGGATTCCAGTAGTTTCTCAGGATGTTTTTAGCCGCACTCCGACACGACTTATTACACTATTAGGGGTCTGACGCTTGCCGCCCCCCTAGGACCGATATGCGACTCTTAGATGAACAGACCGGACTGTACAGAGATTTCCACAGACAGGCTCAGTAGGGGTACGGATGAGTTTGCTCGTCGACCTTCTTATCGACAGATACCTGGGTAGCCGTTACGTGCAGCTTGTACCGCTGACGAGCTTGTGGTTAAACCCATTTCCAGCGTACCGTCGTGCCTTTAGATTCCCACACAGAGGGTTTCCTAGCTTCGGGCGAAACGTGTAGAGGCCGTATGGTTTTACGACAGGGTTCGATCATATACGTGTACTTATGCGCATATGATGTTCGGGCGGACAATACTAGTGGGCTTTGGTTTAAGGCGGATCCTAGTATATGATTATTGGATTAGATTCATCTTATTGTATTCGTGTTTCTCGGAATACGAATGCGGGTATGTATATACGGATAAGAGGGGCATTCTGATAATTTGATCAAGATTGTTTCTCGGAATACAGATGCGGGTATGTATATACGGATGAGAGGGGCATTCTTATAATTTGATCAAGATTGTTTCTTGGAGCTTGACACCTCAATTTGGTTTTTTCTTTTTGATTAATTCTTTTGTGTGTTGGAGGAAATGAGAGATGAAACTTTATGGTATTTTTGTGAAATGGGATTAGGGTTTCATATTGACTTTTTCGGATTCATTTGAGATTTGTTGACTTAGATATTTTGAGATATTTGTGTGAGATATTTTCTTATGGTTTAAAGTCTAAAACTATAGCCATTTCACATTAATCTTTTTAACAAAAAGAAAACAACGGATACTTTCTCCTCTCTCTTTTCCTCAAGCTTTCTCCATCTCTTTTCAAACCCTAACCATCTCATGAGTTGAGAATCCTAGGGTTTATGAGACTACTAGACTCCTAATCACTCTCTACACATCCTAGGCAACTTAGTTTAGCACACCAAGTGACCTAGTTACCTCAAGTTAGAGGTTAAGCTCAAAGTTGGAACTCTCGGGTGGATCTTCTACGATTTGGAGAAGCCGATGAGGAAGCACGAACCGTTCTCACATTGAGGAGCTCACGAGGTGGAGAAGGACAGCGAGGAGGTGAAGGACAGCAAGAACTTGAGGTATAACTTTCTCACATAGTAGCTAAACCTCTAAGCTAGATTGTTAGTTAGGGTTTAGTATCGATCCTGGAGTTTTGTCGATGTTACGAAGATTATAAAAATTGTTTTTTGCAAACTCCGCCTCCCCGTGAACACGTGGGGTGCATGGCATCGACTTACAGTGGTATCAGAGCCGACTAAACCATAACTAACAGATTAAACGACAACTAAAACTACGAAACCGAAATAACCCGAAAACATCGAAACGTAGATCCTAGTTTCTGTTGATTTTTCCCGAGGCTCTAAAAATTATTTTACCAGCTGCAGAGTACTCCTTCACCTGTAAGATGAACACTCACCAAAAACGAGACTATTCCCTCGGATTTTGTCGGCCAAAATGTTCAAAAATCCGGCCTTACCCGTTTTCTAGTGAGGGAATGCTTCGTGTTTTGGTATGTGGTCTTGTTACTTGGATCTAGTGTTTTAGGAGTTGTTTATTTTTGCTAATTTTGAATGTACTGTCAATTCTTCCATGTTGAAATACGGGGTGTTTCGAAGTCGCAGTTTAACGTCGTTTAATGTTTCAAGTTGTGATATATGTATTCGTAAACTTCCGCTAATTGTTATATGTCGGTTAGTGTGGGGTTGCACATTTCTGTGATGTTTGGTTTGTGTATATGGACTTATTGGATCGTCGTGAATGAATAGCCAGGGATATGAGACGAAAGTTTTTTTCCATTCAAATGTAAATTGTAATTTGCTGTAATATTCTATCGTGGGGCACATCCGGGTTGAGTTTGTAGCCACCATTGTATTATTTCATTTACTGTTTATTGCTCCTTGGATAGACCCAAGGTGGGGTGCACAAACTACCGGGTACTTTGATGTGCCGAGTGGCCTACTCACGTTGATGAGGGAGATTGTTTCACTTCAGGTATTTGGCGGGTAGTTTGCCACACCCGTAGGGGTCTGGGGTGGGGTTTCGCTATTCATCACGACCGTGGAATCCGTCTTTCGTTACAGGCTTAAACGAAACGCGGAATTCCTAATATGTCCAATGCGTTCAACTGTGATCTGGAATGCCTATTATTGCGTCTGAGGAATGGATATTATATATATATATATATTAAAATAGATGTTACTTATGTTTTGCATCCGCGCTAGTCCAGTCCCCAGCTCTGGCGTAAGTTATCTAACCTAACGGTGTAAGACGGGCCCCGTGGCGAATGCGGATGACATAAGCATACGTTGTATTTTCGTCTTTTTCTGCAATGGTAGGTTAATTGATGGGACTGCATTACATTAATGAAAAGCAAACAAACCAAAACTGAATAGTTGGAACAATTTTTAAACCACTCGGTTTTTTCAAAACAGTAAAACTTTTAAAATGCGGAGCTTAGACCACTCCTTTTAAAAGCTATCAGGTTCCTTCGATTATATAAATTTCACTACATTCACGGTTTTGCCAAAACCATTTGTAGCCCTCCGTCATTTCAGTTGGACATTCAGTAGTATTCAAGCTATGTATTTTGACCTTCGCCAAGGCATAGTGATTGGTAGCTGCTGAATATTCATCTGTAGCACAGATAGATGCGTTGGTTTGGGACAGTCGTACTGCCATTTTGTCCTTCGTCAAGGGTATGTACTGATGGGTTCAAATTAACCTGGACAATGACGGGTAGAACTTGACATGTGACTTATGATATGTTAGCCTTCGTCAAGGTCATAAGAGCATGGGGAAAAAATCCACATCGGGAGTTTCTAAAGAAACTAAAATTTGCTAGTGTTGCATAACATTTGGAGTGTGATAATTTTGGTAGGATTCTTTCGACTTTATCACACGATGATATTTGGATCCCGATCCTACTGTGAGTATATGCTACTCCTCGGGAGATTTTTTCACTTAACGATCAATGTTATAAACCAAGTAGGTGTCTAGAAAGGTGTTAGCGGGGCTACGTCTCTAAGGAAAAGAGGTTATTTAATTAAGGAACTTAGCGAACGTGTCGTAAAACCTCCCTCGATGTACCAACACTGGCCTGGCTGAACGGTTAAGTAAGAATTGTACGGTGAGATTAATCCTGACTAATTCTTCTTTTATGGTTTGAGGAAGGATTCAAGAAACAGCGAGAGCCATCCTGTTTAAATAAAAAAAAACCAATCTAAACTTACAAGAGCATCATGCTAAAGTGTTTCTTCTCTCTCTCCTAATTGCAGCAACCAAGATAACGGGCCTTAAGTTACTATTAGATAAAAATATATTAACAGGGCCAAACTATAAAGATTGGTTCAGGAATGTCAAAATGGAAATCACGTATGACAAATTGGGGTATATCCTCACTACTAAAGCCCTCGCCGTCCCAGGTCCATACTTCAGTGTCGCGGATATTGAGATCCGTAAGACTTGGGAGATTGACTGTGTGAAGGCCAAGTGCCTCATGCTGGCCTCTATAGACAATGAACATCAGAGACGGCACGAGAATATAGATCTTGAATCCATATTCCTCCATACCAAGGAATTATATGGAGAGCAATCTCGTATCGCAAGATATGAGACCTCGAAGAAGCTATTTCAGGTGAGCTTAGCCGTCGGATCATATGTAGGGGAACACTTCCTTAAGATGATTGGCTACATTGAGGAGCTCGCAGACCTCGGGACCACGTTAAAGAATGAGCTGTATACAGACTTAATTCTGCAGTCCCTCCCTCCCATCTATGCCCAGTTTATCTTGAATTTTAATATTCAAGGTAAATGAGTTGATCTTCCGAAACTCCTCAAGTTGTTGAGGAGTGTTGAGGGAACCATGCAGAAAGGCAGGGAAACACCCGCTCTACTTGTTGGTGGAACTTCCTCTTCTAGATCCAAGGCGAAAGCCAAAGGAAAGAAGAAGAAGGCCCCCACCAAGCTGAGAGGCTGTGTTAGTAAAGTGGAAGCAAAGGGCAAGGCAAGGGTAGAGGGGCCGACAGTAGGAAAGGAAGAATGCTTCTACTGTCATAAGAAGGGCCATTGGAAGAAAGATTGCAGGGCTTGGAAGGCCAAGAACCAGGACCCGAAGCAAGTTGTGGCTTCGGATTCAGGTGTGTTTGTAATTGAAAACTGTCTGTCAATCAACTCTACTTCCTGGGTATTGGATACCGGATCAGGATCTCATATCTGTAATTCTTTGCAGGAATTGAGAAGCTGTAGGGTTCTGAAGACCGATGATTTGACCCTCAAGGTTGCTAACGGAGCGAGCGTGGATGCTGTATCCATAGGGGAATATCACCTCGGATTGACGAGTAGACATATTTTGGTTTTGCGCAACTGTTTTTGTGTACCTAGTTTGACTTGTAATATCATTTATGTATCTTTGTTATCTAAAGAAGGTTATGATTTGACATTTGTAAGCGATGTCGTAAACATCCACCTTAATCTGGTCTGATTGGGTCAGGTACTCTAAACAACGGTATATACGCATTAAACCAGCTACAAATTTTCAATGTCCAGAACACACATAAAAGAAAGACTCCAGAAATAAATCATGCTTTCTTATGGCATTGTAGACTAGGTCACATCAACGAAACAAGGTTGACCAAGTTACATAAAGAAGGATATTTGGATCCGCTCGAATATCAATCTTATGCAACTTGTCAATCATGTCTCAAAGGAAAGATGACAAAGTCTCCGTTCACTGGAAGCGGAGTAAGAGCGAGCGAGCTCTTGGGACTAATACACAGCGACGTGTGTGGTCCAATGTCTACACATGCAAGAACTGGATATTCCTATTTCATTACCTTTACGGATCATTTCTCTAGGTATGGACATGTCTTCTTGATGAAACACAAATCCGAGGCCTTTGAGAAATTCCGAGAATATAAGAATGAAGTGGAAAAACAAATCGGCAAAACTTTCAAGAAACTGAGATCTAATCGAGGTGGTGAATACTTGAGTACCGAGTTCCTGGATTACCTAAAAGAGAATGATATTCTCTCTCAGCTTACTCTTCCATATACACCACATCACAACGGTGAATCGGAGAGACGGAACCGAACCCTATTGGATATGGTACGTTCCATAATGAGTAACGCTGAGTTACCGCGATCATTCTGGGGCTATGCACTAGAATCAGATGCATATCTTTTGAACAAGGTTCCTACCAAGTTCCTTCCCGGGGCCTGTTACCTAAAGGTCATCCGGAGCCACTTTAAGGCTGTTTTCCTGTCCATAGATAGTAGGACCAATCCTTCTTTCCACGCTCCCTGAAAAGTGCTTCTGGTTGGAGTGGGAAGAAACCATATCTTCATTATCTGAAGATATGGGGATGTCCAGTTTTTGTTAAAATGCAACATGCGGACAAACTCGAAGCACGCTCAGTACTGTATAATTTTGTGGGATACCCAAAGAACTCCAGGAGGTATCTTTTCTATTACGCAGTGGAACAAAAGGTTTTTGTTTCTCGTCATGCCCACTTTTTGGAACATCAATTTTTAGAAAAAGAAACTAGTGGGAGTGCAATAGAACTGGAAGAAATTCCAGAACCACAAGCTATTACTGAAAGCTTGGTAGAGCCAGAAGTTTCGAAAGAACAGGACATTCTCGCGCCACTCCGTGGGAGTAGTAGGCTGTCTCATCCGCCCGAGAGATACTACGGTTTTCTCGTAGACGGGGATAGAGAGGATTGCATCAGTGATAATGATGAGCCAACTAACTTCCAGAAAGCCATCCAGAGCACAGGCTCGGTAAAATGGCTGGATGCAATGCGGATCGAGATGGAGTCCGTGTACACCAACAAAGTATGGACTTTGGACATTGCTCCAGAAGAGGTAAAACCCGTAGGCTACAAATGGATCTTCAGAAAGAAGATTGGTGTAGATGGACTGGTTGAAAGCTATAAGGCTAGACTTGTTGCAAAAGGATTTCGTCAAAGACCTTGTTTGGATTATGATGAAACATTTTCTCCAGTGGCTACGCTCAAATCCATTCAGATCCTTCTTGCCATTGCTGCCTTCCACGATTATGAGATTTGGAATATGGATGTAAAGACCCCTTTTCTAAATGGAAATTTGGAAGAGTGCATCTATATGGACCAGCAAGAGGGTTTCAATTAGAGTGGAAGCAGCGGGAAAGTGTGCAAGTTGCTTAAGTCTATCTATGGACTAAAGCAGGCATCGCGGAGTTGGAACATCTATTTTGATGAGACAGTCAAAAAATTTAACTTTATCAAAAATCCAGATGAGCCATACATTTATAGTAAGATTGTAGCACGAACTGTTGTATTCCTCGTGTCACGACCCGAAATGGCACGTGACTGACACTTGAATCATGTGAAGTCTATAGGACCCCACCTAATTCAAGTAAGACAAAAGACCAGAAATCTAAACCATTTGAAAAGAGAGTGAAGGAAAAACTTATTTAAAAGTTAACATATAAATTCACTTTGAAAGTCGTAGTAAGCATTTTTTTAAAACATCAAGTATTTTCCAAAAATTTCGGCAGAGTTTCCTTTTTAAATACTGGCCCCAAACGGGTACAACAGGAATATATATAAGTAATGAATAAAGGCATCCCCAAGCGGGAGCTAGCTCTTCGCCAATTGGCGGAAACAACCACGCAAGCAATATAATATACAACGCCGAAGGGCGAGGATCAAAACTCAGAAAGAAAACCAACATTCTCAAGAAAACGTGAGAAGAACCATAATAATACAAGCGTGCGACTCTAAGGTCGAAAGAATATACAAACCGGTCTTCTAAGTCTATCAAATAATACAAGTCTGGTTGATGGAGTTTACTAGATACAACTAAATAAATAAAAGTACAATGGTGGTCATGATGCAAGTGAACCCACATTCCCAAGCAATCACCCTGAATGAAGTGGTGTGCCAGCAAAGCCGCCAAGGAAACCTGTACGGCAAAACCTGGAAGAAACTGTGGCACAATGGGGGTGGGTTGCCAACTCGTGAGTAGAAGACATCACCGAGAAAAATCGCATGTATGACTCTCTTCTAGGTCATATAATAAATATACTCAAAACTACAACAAAGGTAACAGTATATCATAAGTGTGATATCAAAGTACTCATGTCCGTGTCAAGAATAATAATATATCAATGCGTATCATATATGAATGCATCATCCAACGTGTGTCCAGCAACGAAACACAAAATCATGATAAAACCCGAGTGTCCAACATCGACACTCGAGACATCATGAAACTCGTATCCAGCATCGGCACGCAAATCCTCATATCTCAGGCTCCGCTTCCTCAGATCGACCCATGGACTCCGTCAGTCCGGATCGGCCCATATATCCATCTCTCTCATAACTCCGAACGTTATCCTCCGGATATCCATTGAGTTTCCATACAATCGCCGGTCGGTAGTGCTCCCCTGCCGGGCTCAACGCCTTTCTATACGATCCTCTTGTCCCGGGATACCGCACTGGGTCCACCATGTACCCGCAGACGGTCCCTCCCCCTACCTCGAATCGGGTGTATGATACCGCTCAAGAACCGAGAAAACCCATGGTGGACACCACAAATATCACATCATGAGAAAACAGCAAATTTCTATTTTTAGAAATGATAATGAGTTATAAATCCTTGCGGTTTCTCCAAATTCGGAAATCTTATGGAAAATCCGAATCCCATAATCAAGAGTCAATAAACAGTGAATACCGGCATAAAGCCCTACGATATTGCATAACAGAATGAATGTATAAGTGCATGAAGTATCTAAAAAAGAAATGCAATATCTAAACTAGCATATGAAAGCAAGCGTACCAGTACTATGTTGAAACTACAAGTTAACAAATTATACCGATGAAGTAATGTTTTTCTAACGTGTACGTGATATGGAAATTACCGATGATGATGTGTGTGAGCCGGCAAGCAAGTGTTCATGGATATACGCATCATCGGTAATGGTGCAGTGTCCTGACAATCGATATCATAATCGTTAATGAAACACATGTATAAACATGCAATGCAATGAGAACATGAATATAACGGAGAAGGAATAGCAAATGTAACATTCAAGAATATATATTTCTATATAAAAGTCATACAATTTTTGGTGTTTGAAATCGCACGAATCGTGGTTTTAGAAAAATAAGGGCTACGGGGTCTTTGAGAAAAGATAGATCCTTTGAAACATCCGTAGTATCTCTCTGCTTGTCTTTAAAATACTCACGATTCGTTAGTTTGAAAATAAGTATAGCTCGAGCCCAGTCTAACATCTACCTAATAAACCACATGACTAAACTAAGAGACTAATCGAAAGGGTAAGGAAATCCACCTAAAGTCCAAGTCGATATATCTAGTAGTCGGCGATCCCGCCTCAATAGCGTCATGTACGGTAAAATATATAATACGAAATCCTTGAGTCAACGGTTTGGATCAATCATCATATCTATACCTCGTACAGTAAAATTCATCGTACGGCATCCCAAATTGGGGTACGGGTCAAATATCACATATATCTCATTGTTCATATGGTATCGTTATCATAATATCCTGAATTAGAGGTACGTTCTACAGTCTAGTACATACCAATATCATCAACATATATCCTCGTGTGTATGAAAACACATTTCCCATCGATCCGCTATAATATCATGTCGTATATCGTAACACGACCCAAAACACATAACCGATCTCACGGCATCATGCCCGATCATATCGACTCACCTCCAACTATCATATACACTACTACAAATATGGTTTGCCCCTACGGATTTATCGGTAGGGGCAACCCACTGCCCCTACGGATATGTACGTAGGGGCGAAAAAAGACCCCGTAGGTGCAAAGGCCGCAGGTGCAAGTTGAGGTCCCGAACGTGCCCCTACGGACAAATTTATGCCCCTACGGATAACTCAGTAGGTGCTATAGCCCATACGGAGTACCCCGTAGGGGTAATAAAATCATATATTTAATTTTTTTTTTGAATATATTGTCTGTACCTACGGATATGTCCGTAGGTCCTATTACGTCCCCTACGGCTGTATCCGTAGGGGATATAAAGTAGCCCCTACAAATATATCCGTAGGGGCCACTCCCAACACACTGCACTGAGATCGGGGGGAAAATATCAGGGAACCTGATATTTTGCCCCTACGGTTATATACGTAGGGGATAAACAGTGGCCCCTACGTTCATATCCGTAGGGGCACCCCCAACACCCTGCACTGATATCAGGTGGGAAAATATCAGGTTTCCTGATAGTTTGCCCCTACGGCTAACGCCGTAGGGGCAACATATATACCTACGGATTAATCCGTAGGTACATTTTGTCTGTATTTTTTTTTTAAAAAAGGGCTGCTAGATTTTTTCCCGCCCTGTGCACAATACTATATACATCAATCAAATCATATATTGCAGTATTCATAATCACATCCCACGCATATATATAATATACAAAAGAAACCCAAAAACTGAATATGATATAAATTCAAACCAATATCAATATCGTTTCAAAATGTAGTACAATGTGATATAAATAAATACATGTTTCAAAAAATAAGAACCAAAAATCTACCCTAGTTCGGTCCAGCTCCACCTCCGAATAACGTTAAAATAACGCGCGCCTGCTCCTCGGTAAATACACTCTCCAATGCTACAGATAAGGGAGTCTGAGCGGCATGTGGAGCTGGCGTTGTGGTCTGCGCAGCCGCCGTCGAGGTAGTCGCTTGCGGAGCCGCGGCTGCGGGAGTCTGAGTAGGCGGTGGAGCTACAGGAGCTGTCTGCGGAACCGCAGCCGA
The DNA here is from genome assembly GCA_030015575.1 of Agapanthus africanus. Classification (NCBI taxonomy): domain Eukaryota; kingdom Viridiplantae; phylum Streptophyta; class Magnoliopsida; order Asparagales; family Amaryllidaceae; genus Agapanthus; species Agapanthus africanus. Next base: position 81,778,426 of record JASDDO010000031.1, on the reverse strand, counting down.
TGTAGTGGCTTGCGGAGCCGCAGCCGAAGGAGATGCATGTGGAGGCTCGGCCGATCTACCCTGTCGCGTCTGGACATAACGTGTGTAAGAAACGTGTAAGAACTGTGTATTATTCGAATTCGTTTCATTATTAAGTTATTTCGAAACCCTGTTTGGATATCTAGTTTGGAAAAGCGTTGTTTATTTTAATTACATATGTATGTATGATTAATCAAACTTAATTCTAAAACCAAATAAGCTCAAGCTACGTACTAATTATGGATATGTTGATATGTATATAATATGAAATGATATTTTACTATAAAGTAGTATACATACCAGCATCTCCTTCAACTCCTGAACGGTGGCCCTCAAGCTATCCAGTTCCTGATGGACATGCCGGCCACTGGAGACGGAGGAAGTAACCGCCGGGGTGGAGTCCAACCTCATATGGGCCCTGCTGGGGCCCAATCCCCGGCCTCTCTCCCAACCTCCGTGGTGCCCTCCGTGTGCGGCGTCCAGAACTGGGGTCAGCAGCCTCGGATCGTTCTGTCCGGTAAAATCGATCCCCGAGGCCTGGGCCTGCTCAACCACCCGCTCCTACACCCACATTAAGCAGTAAAGTATAAGTATAAAATTTAAACTTGAACCTTCCAAAACTAAAATTTCAAATTTGGGTAGAAAAAATATTAACACTTACGCAGTACTCCTGGGTAGCGACGTCGGGACATCGAAGCTCGCCCGTGGCGGGATCTGTCGAGGTGCCGTGGACGGCAAGATATGCGGACAGCACGCTCGGTGTACCACCTGACGCCACGGTCCGAGCTGTCTGCAATATTAGAAAGTAACTCTTAATATTAGAAATATTAGAGAATAACTCTTAATACTGCAGAATATTAGAGAATAACTCTTAATTTACCGATAACTCCATGGCTCGAGTAATGTTCCTCGAGCCACCTGTGTAAGTGGGGCGACCCCTCTTCGCCGACTTCCTGTTCTCCGTATTCTGAGCGGCCTGTTTCTGCACAACGCATTAACATTTAGTTTTCTAATTAAGAAACACAAAGAAATAAATTATATCATAAATAATGAATTAAATTTAAAATACATACTCGTTTGCGTTCGGAGTCGAAATAAGCGCACAATATAGGCCATGTCTCTACGTCGACTCTCGCAAACGCCGGAGTAGATAGGAGGGCCGCTCTCTCTGCCTCGGGGGTCGCTATCCACAGGGAGTAGCAGTCGGCCTTCAGCTCATTCCTGTTGTATCGGACCTTGGCCTGCATGTTCTTCATCAGGCCATTGTACAGAGCATGAAGGTCGAGCACCCTCCCTGGGTGATCAGGGTCGGCTACAGGCTGAAAATCGTAATCCAACTGAAAATACAAAAAAACATTGTTATTAGATTGCAAGTGTTAATAATAAATATATTGGATAGATCAAATGAAAATATATATTAATACATACCTGAGCCTGTTCAAAGAAGAGGGCGAATAAGCGCTGGTGCTGCTCGCCCCACTTAACGTGAAGTGGATAGTTCTTCACGATCCGGCTCTCGTCCCCCAAATACCGGCCGAACCTCTCGGCATGAGGACCGGTATAGCGATAGTCAAGGGTAAAAAATAGGGGGAATGCTGCCTCCCCCCTAGCTCTATCAGGCCTCAGCCTATGGGACTGATTCGGGCCTCGAGTCCCCCTCTGGGGGTGGAGAGGCCCTGCGTCTGCATGAAATATCAAGACAATCAATAATAAGACAAAGTTGTATTAAGAATTCAAGTGTGATATATACCTCCGGTGAATAGCGCACGAGCCTGGGCCCGAGCAGCAGCACGAGCGGGACGATAGTTCCTCCGGTGAGGAACAACCGGGGTCCCGGACGCATCCCCTCCAACTGTAAAATAAACATCGACGCTAAATCTCCATGAAGTTCATATTTATTCTATAGAGCATATGTAAAATAAATAAATATTTTAAATTTATTCATACTAACCTGCAGACGATGCGGAGGGTATGGAAGCGGCAGGAGTGGCCCTTGTGGAAGGTGTGGACGCACCACCTATAATTAGACAATTAAAAATAGATTTTATAAGTAATTGCAAAAAGAATGTGTAGATCAATAATATAACGTTCTAAATCAATATGCATGCACTATAGGACATATAAACATACCCGCAGGTGCGGTGGTGTCACCACCTACAGCTAGACAATAATAAAAATTGCTAAGTAAGAGCAAAAGGAATGTGTATATTTATGATATAGCATTCTAAATCAATATACATACACTATATGATATATAAACATACCTGGAGGAGCGGGGGTGGCCTCTGTCCCAGATGTGGACGCATCACCAACAACTAGACAATCAAACATTGACAATATAAGTAATTTTTACATAAACATGCATGAATATCTGTAATATTACATTCAAAATGGATATGCGTGCAGTATACCTGGAAGTGTGGCCAAATCAACACGGAAGGAGGCATCCGAAGGGGTCTCCGATCTGGGTGCAAGACCGGCCCTCTGAAGCTCCCTACGGAGCTCTCCGGGCGGCAGAACCGCTCTGCCTCTGCCTCTGCCTCTGCCGCGGCTGGAGCTCCTGCCGCCCCTCGCTGCTCCCGACATCGTCATCAAATCTAGATAAACGGTTCGTGGACGCATTAGACAATCATTAAAAGTATTGACTATATATGATCTAGAGCGTAAAATGTGAAGTAATAATATAACATTACTGATAACCTTTTTCGTTTCGTGGGCGCATCATACATATCTACTTGGATTTCATCGTCGATGTCATTTCTAACCCACGTAACTTCATGATCGGTCGAAAACAACCCGTCCTTCGAAACAGACGGTCAGAGCACTTTAAGCCTTCTCTCTTCTTCGTCCTCATCGCTGTCCTCGTATTCTGGGACATCGTAGACATCTCTAGGTTTCCATCGGCATACAACACTCCACCCCGGATGCTTCAAACACTGTGAGTAGTATACTTGGAACGCTTGGTTCGGAAAGATAAACGGATCGTCCTGACCGTAAAATTGAAGTGTGTTCACACTTGTCAATCCATATTCATCTTTCCAGGTCCCAAGACTGCTTCTCCACTTGTCTGTATCGGTTCGCGGATCGTACCAAGTACAGTGGAATATATAAAAGGGTTCTGATCGTCCGGGATAGTGGATGCCGAGTATACAATTTAAGTACCCATAGTAAATCACACCGTCCGATCCTACCGTCGCAATCCCACTGTTCTGAGTGATTCTAGATGTTTCTATGTCCTTAACTTCGAATTTGTATCCAAGGACACCAAATCCTTTGTAATGTGCAACCTCCATACTAGGAAATTGAGCTAAACATCTTGAATCACTCTCAAATGATGCAGACAAGTTCGGATCGTGGATCTAACAAAACAAATTTTACGATAAATACATAACGATACAAGTTTAGATTAAAACCGATAGCAATAAAATGTAATTCGAATAACTTACATGCTCTGTGACTCAATCACAAAAATTATCCTGATGGTATTTTTCCAAACGCTCTTCGTTCCAATCAGGATGCCCCTCACGTACCTCGTTAAAATGAGTTCTGTTTTCGACAAATAATTGTGACATTAATATTATGTCATTTCATACACAAACACAGATATAACAATTAATCCAAAAAAACTTACTCTCTAATTTGTTCAAGACATACGCAATTAAGCAAGATAAACCGGTATATCTTGTTGATAAACATAGTGTCTACTCTCTTATACTCGGCTTTACCATATGGCCCGTCTTGAATTCTTCGTGGTCGGTTAAGCCTTGTCTCAATGTTCTCGTCCAGATAGCGGGAACAAAATGTGGTTGCTTCATCAAGAAGATAACCTTGCATGATAGAACCCTCTGGTCAATTTTTATTGCGTATATACTTCTTAAGAGTGTAAAGGTACCTAATGAGAATATGTTGAATAAATAAACACGGGCATACATGACAAAAATAAATTTATAAATTGCGCGAAACGAAAAATTTAACGTACCTCTCGACGGGATACATCCATCGATATTGTACCGGTCCGGCTAATTTCGCCTCAGTTGCAAGATGAACCGTCAAGTGTATTATGATATCGAAGAATGACGGTGGGAAAATACGCTCAAACTTGCAAAGTATCAACGCAATAGAATTTTCTAGTTTATCCAGCGTCGCAACCTCCAGCGTTTTAGCACACAACTCCCTGAAAAAACAACATAGGTCGTTGATTACCAGACCAACCGAGTCGGGGAGAGAAGTCCTGAGGGCTAATGGAAGAAGGTGCTCCACGATAACATGGTGGTCATGACTTTTCAGCCCATCGATCTTGCCCTTCACAATTTTTATTTTCTTGCTGAATGATCCTGAGAAGCCTGTAGGGACTTTCAAATCATGCAACACCTGCAGGAATCTTTTCTTCTCCGGTTGTGACATATGATAAGCGGCATTGGGAAGTACAAACTTGCCCGGTTTACCCGCTACCGGTTTAGGGTGCAGTTCACTTCTTATTCCCCACTCTTGTAGATCCATCCGGGCATTCATGTTGTCTTTCGATTTCCCGTCTTTACACAGAAGCAAGTTAAGTATGTGCTCTGATACTCCCTTCTCTATATGCATGACATCCAGACAATGACGCACTGAATTTGTAGACCAGTACGGAAGCTCGAAGAAAATGCTTAACTTGTTCCAATATTGTGGTTTGACCTGTCTCGTCGGATCCATCCCGAAGGTCACGTTATTGTAACCATCCCATTTAGCAGTCATGTCCTCTCCGGACAATGGGGATGGAGGCCCAAGAAGCTCCTGATGACCATCAAAGTGAACCGTGTCTAACCTATAGGGGTGGTCTGGAGGCAGAAAACGTCGATGGCCGCAATAACAAACCTTCCTGCTAAAATTCAAAAATTTTGATGTTGTGTGTTCATGGCAATGAGGACATGCTTTGTGACCATGTACGGACCAACCTGAAAGCATTCCATACGCAGGAAAGTCATTAATTGTCCACATTAAAGCCGCACGCAGTATGAAGGTTGTATTTGTGTTTGAATCATATGTCTCTACACCATCAATGAACAAAGTTTTCAGCTCCTCAATCAGAGGTCGGAGATAGACGTCGATATTGTTCCCCGGTGAGTTTGGTCCGTCGATAAGAAGAGGCATCATAAAGTATGATTGGTCCATAGCCAACCAAGGCGACAGGTTATAAATTATCATTACAACGGGCCATGTACTGTGACTTCCAGCCATATAGTTGAATGGGCAGAAGCCATCGGCAGCCAGTCCGAGCCGGACATTGCGAGGATCGCTACTGAATATTGCGTGCCTCCTATCGAAATCCTTCCATGCCGGTGAATCTCTTGGATGGCTCATTTTTTCCATTTTCGCTTGGAGGAGCACGGTGATGCCAAATCATTGCCTCGGCTGTTTTCTTGCACCTAAATAGCCTCTGTAGCCTCTGTGTTATGGGAAAATATCGTGCTATCTTCACAGGTATATCAGGCTTCTTATCAGAATCTTTCGGCTTATACCTGGCCTCTCCGCATGTTGGACACTCTTTCAAATCTGAATTCTCTTTCCGGTACAACACGCAATTTTTAGGACATGCTTGAATCTTCTCGCACTTTAGACCCAAATCAGACATCATTTTCTGGGCTTCGTACCAGCTTTCGGGCACATTATTTCCCGGAGGCATAGAATCTTTCAAGAACGAAAGAAGCATTGTGAATGACTTGTTGCTCCATCCATTTAGGCACTTAATTTGGAAAAGTTGGACGAACCATGAGAGGGTGGAATACTTCGCATTCTCATAAATTGGTTTCCTAGCATCATTCATGAAATTTTCATATTTATCCGCACGCGGTCCTTGACCGGAAGGAATGTCATCTTCGGTACGAATAGATTCACCTAGGGCAGCCTCTACCATATCCTCCATTTCTTCTGATGGAAATAAATTTCCGTATCCTGCCGTATTACCGAATTCTTCTTCTTCTCCTGTCGCATTATCGTATTCTCCTTCTTCTACCGCAGTACTGCATTCTTCTCCTTCCCCGTGATATTTCCAAATTGAATAAAGTCTAGTAAACCCATATTTTACAATATGAAGCTCTGCCAATTCTACCTTCCGCCAGTACTTATTGCCACATCTATCACACGGACAAAGAATCTTCTCTATTATGATCTTATTATGTGCTCGTGCAAATTCAAGGAAAGCAGCAACTCCTGCGACAAACTTAGATTGCATACGTTGTTTCCAATCCACATACATCCAGTCCTTAACTCTGACGTACTCATGGGCCATGTTAGACTGAATAACATATAAATTGTAGGTTATGCTGACTATATTGAGAAATATAAGAATGGGATAGTTACTGACAAAGAAGAAAATTCATGTATATTCTTTGTGTGTGCGTTTGTCGTTGAAAAGAATAAATTATCGCACGTTATGTTGACCGATAGACGGGGACTAAGTGGCGCTTTTAGTTTCATATATGGGTATCGATGGGAATATGAAGGTTTCATATTATCATATATTGGTTTTAACCCGAACATCTCGAGTCGCTCTCTGATTATGCGTTTGTATGTATGTGTTCCGGCTGTCGGGGGTAGGCTTCTATCCCATTAAGAATGTATAGAGCGAACGCCCATCACTTGTGCTTTCAACCGTTTCGAGTAAATTTCGGCAGCACCTCCCCGCTGTTCTCCGAGTACACTGTAATAGAATAGATAATCATTTCAAAGCTGTGAAACACGTTGAAATGAACATCTAATCTATCTTTGTACACGGAGAACCAGCGGAAAGGTACCGACGAAATATCTCGAAACGGATGAAAACACAAGTGAATGAAGGCGTTTGCTTTATACATTCTTAACTTGTCCACACGGGACAAATCTATGGGTTACCATACGATTGAATTTTCTTGTCGCGTAGACTATACGACGGTTGTTAGTATCGAGCTATACTGTCCGATATTTAACAACCTTCGTATAGTTCTAGGTCACGACGAGCATCGCACGTATGTTAACCGATAGACGGGGACTAAGTGGCGCTTTTAGTTTCATATACGGGTATCGATGGGAATATGAAGGTTTCATATCATCATCGAGTATCATATATTGGTTTTAACCCGAACATCTCGAGTCGCTCTCTGATTATGCGTTTGTATGTATGTGTTCCGGCTGTCGGGGGTAGGCTTCTATCCCATTAAGAATGTATAGAGCGAACGCCCATCACTTGTGCTTTCAACCGTTTCGAGTAAATTTCGGCAGCACCTCCCCGCTGTTCTCCGAGTACACTGTAATAGAATAGATAATCATTTCAAAGCTGTGAAACAACGTTGAAATGAACATCTAATCTATCTTTGTACACGGAGAACCAGTGGAAAGGTACCGACGAAATATCTCGAAACGGATGAAAACACAAGTGAATGAAGGCGTTTGCTTTATACATTCTTAACTTGTCCACACGGGACAAATCTATGGGTTACCATACGATTGAATTTTCTCGTCGCGTAGACTATACGACGGTTGTTAGTATCGAGCTATACTGTCCGATATTTAACAACCTTCGTATAGTTCTAGGTCACGACGAGCATCGCACGTATGTTAACCGATAGACGGGGACTAAGTGGCGCTTTTAGTTTCATATATGGGTATCGATGGGAATATGAAGGTTTCATATTATCATCGAGTATCATATATTGGTTATAACTTGAAAAACGTGCCGTTGAAACAAATTATTGTTCTCCACCTTGCACTCTCTTAACAATGGTACATGCATTAAACATGTAGAGCTATCTATAACAACTCTAAAGTTTCACCTGTTGGGTTCAACAAAAAGGTTTTTGATATAACAAACACAATCTTCCTCAATTTTTCCCTTGAATCGATGTGAAATTAATAGTGTCCATATGACACAATGGATATATTTTCTACACAAAAGGAAAAAGGCAAACAATAGTAAAGCAATTATAATTCTATCAAGTATCCATACTGAAAAAGAATAAATAGCAAACTAAAAATTAATCACTAATGAAAAACAAACAAAAGTGCTTATTATTATACTTCAGAGGTTATAAGTGCTTGATCCCCATAGTACATAGGCTTTATCCGCAATTAACCCTTTTCTATATACTTGAGTGTATAGAATTTCTAAAAGTTACACACGGTTTTTCTAAATCCAATTCTTTCCTTTCACTACAAAACCCTTTATATTTTCTAATAGGTACCAAGAACTTTCAAAGTTTTTGGATATGCACAAAAAGAAAGTATCGCCAATAAGATTGACATAACCCAAATGACTTTGACCCATTACATATAAATGTCATGGTCTTTCAATATTTATCAAACAAATACCATAGACTTTGTTTGTTACAAATAAATACCATGAAGTTTTAACGTTTCACATAATTTTCATAGATTTTGTTGTTTACAAATACATACCATTGACCTCCAACGTTTTCCAGATAAATACCATGAATTTTGTTGTTTACAAATAAATACATGAACTTTCAGCGTTTTTTAGATAAATCCCATAGACTTTCATGGACCATTTTCTCATATAAAAATCATGGACTGTGTTATTCACAAATAAACAGTATCGACTTTCACTATTTTCCAGATCAATCCCCTAAAATTTCACCTTTTTAAGCCTAACCCAGCCCCAGCCGAACCCCAACCCAACACCAAACCCTAACCCGGCCTAACCCTAACCCCAACCCAGCCCCAGCCGAACCCCAACCCAACACCAAACCCTAACCCTAACCCAGCCCCAGCCGAACCCCAACCCAACACCAAATCCTAACCCCAACCCAGCCCCAGCCGAACCCCAACCCCAACACCAAACCCCAACCGAACCCTAACCCTAACCCTAACCCCAACACCAGTCGAACCCCAACCGATCGAACCCGTACCCTAACCCTAATCCTAACCCTAACCCCAACCGATACCTAACCCTAACCCTCATCGCTACCCTAACATCATTAAAATAATGTTTAACTAACCTGTAGGCTAGGCGGTGGAGGAGACGACGGAGACGCAATCGGCGACGACGAGGGCGGTGGCGACGACGAGATCACTGCAGGCGGTGGCGACGACGATTCGGCCGGCGGTGGCGACGACGAGATCACTGCAGGCGGTGGCGATGACGATTCGGCCGGCGCTGGCGATGACGAGAACGGCGATCGGCGGGAACGTCAAGGTTTGGGGATTTGGGTTTGCGCGCAACGATAAAGGAAATAAGAAATAATCAGCGTAGGGATCGATCACTTAAATCGCTATTTAGATGTCCCTACGGATATACCCGTAGGTGCTTGGTTTGCGCCACCGTAGGGGCAAAAAACACTTTAAGATTTAATAAATTTTAAATAAATATTGAACGACCGTAGGGGCAACCACTTTGCCCTATGTATTAATCCGTAGGGCCAAACTTTTATTGCCCCTACGGATGATATTATCCGTAGGGGCAACCCCTTATTTTACTAGTGATACTATCCCGATCATCCGTGTATACGTATATGTATATATATATATATATATATATATATATGTACCAATGCATCCACATATATATATACATATAAACATATACACCCAAACATATCACGTGTGTGCATCTGTGTGTGTGAACCTTTACTCTAGGGTTTCGCGACTAAGAAACTAAAATAAAAACGCTTTCTTGCTAATTATTCACGTTTCACAAAACACATATTTATATATATAAATCATTTGCATTCTACCCTACGAAAGTGCGGGGGTGCTATACGCCATCCACCCGACTCCCCTCATAGATATACATCTACTCACCTAGATGTCTCAGCTAATCTGATTCGATTCCAGCTCTGCCCTTTCTGTGCCACATCCGACGCCTCTTCACCCGATCCTAGAAATTTACACAAGTAAAAAAGAGAATAAATATATAATTAATCGTGGAAACAACCAATACAAGTCAACTACGCGCACTAACTAAACGCGCACGCACTTGGTGCACAAAATGCGCTCGCGACAACGCCACAAACCACAACTAGGGTCGCTATACGTGGCAACTACCAAACCAAAAACCCAGTCGCACCAATCGGCATTTCACAACACACTAGATATTTTAAGAAATAGGTTATAAACCATCAAAACCTCAAACTTAAATAAAATCGATTTATTCTAAAAACCTAGTATGCAACCATTAACCGTTTTAGCGCAAAACTATATGTTTTAACAAATCAAGTGGCCACAATATTCATCAAATATCATAATTATTCTTGACAACTCTTAACTAAATTTTTAATCTCATTTATAAACATTTACCATGAAATTAGTTTGCAAAATTATGTAATTAGGACAATTTAAAATTTACAATTAACAATTTAGCAACTAGGTTATGTTTTGCATGCCTTAAAGTGTTAAACTACATATTATAACCTTAATGTGTAGGGTTACACCAGCGCCCCGGCCACCAATCCGTGGCCAAACGTGGAACAAAAACTTTCTAAAACCGGCGCTAAAAGAACCCGATTCCAGATCGAACCATTAACCCTATACTAGTTAACTGTAAAAGGAGTTTAAGAGATTATACCGATCAATCCGTGTCCTTTGGTCTTCAACCTCTTCCCAAGCTCCTCGTGGCTGCCCCGAACAAGTTCGCTTTCCGGTCTCCCTCGTCCAAGACGATCCACATCGAGGATTCTTAATACGGGCTCCCGCTTCAAAACCGAAGCAACTCGGGCATCTAGTTTGCTAGCCTAGATGCTCAAGATGAAGTAGAGAGAGTGTGTGATTATTTAGTCTCAAGACATCCATGGATTCTCAACACATGAGAGGGTATGGATAGAGATGAAGAAGAAGCCATTGGTGTATCAAATGTGAGCTCAAGACTTAGCTTACAAAAGAAAAAGCAACACATGAAAAGTATAGTGGTGGCTGCCCTCTTCTATTTCTTCAAGTGTTATGAGGTGTTTGTGATGAGCAAGTCAAAAAAAAATCTAGGACAAAATATCTTCATGCCATCACAAATATCTCACAACAAAAACAATAAAGAAATAAGCATGGCAGAATAAATGCCATAAGCCAAAACTTAACCTCACACTTTACACCTCACATATTATTAAACATTTATAAAAACCCTAAATGTTTAATACAATAAAAAGAAATGGCATCTTCCAAAGTAATCTTGTAACGGATTACAAGAATACCCCTCAACTGTATATACATACCTGCATCCGTATTCCGACTGATATGAATACAACGAGACGAGATCCGGCTTAAACAAAAGCCCACTAGTATGATCCGTCCGATCATGATCCGTGCACAAGTGCATGAATATGATCGAACCCTGCCATAAAACCATACGGCCTCTAAAACGTTTCGCCCGAATCAGGGAAACCCTCTGTGTGGGACTCTAAAGACTCGTCAATACGCTGGCAGTGGGTTTAACCATAAGCACGTCAGTGGCACTACCTGTACGTAACGGATACATAGGTATTGAGCAAAACGGAGGCCGACGAGCGAACTCATCCTGAAACCCTACTGAGCCTGACAACAACAATATCCGTACAGTCCGGTTCGTTCGTCTATGAGTATCGCATGTCGAGCCTAGGGGGGTGGATAAAGTCAGACCCCTAATAACGCGACATTTAGTGTCGGCATGAAACCTATCACCAACTGAGAAACTATTGATCCTAGATCGGTAATTCTCGTCTACCCCGGCCGAAGATTCCTGGTGATGGCCATTCGTGCACTCAGTGACCTCAACCCCCAATATACCGGGAGATACGAATCCCCTGACGATCCGCTCACCGCCTCCATATGGCTCGGGACTGTACCCAACTAAAACCTGTTTGCACGACTCCTCTGAGCCGTGGTAGGGTAGTAATCAAAGAACAGTAAGAACTCACACAAGACAAATGACGATCTCAGGTCGATAGACTAACCTCTACACATGTCACCTGGGAACTGCTATCTGACAATAGGTATAATACCAACTAGCATGTTCCCGGCGAGTCCGTCCGGTGAACTCATAACCTAATGAGCACCTGCATACATCTTAGGTGAACCAACTGACACCAATGGCTTGTGAGACCGTCCATCGCCCCTCGTCGAGGTCTCGATCCGTATACACTAATCTACTATTGGAGTATCGATGCACAGTCTCGAAACTCCCTGAGACTAGGGACACTTTAAGGATGTGCTTATAGACCACCCAACTCTCACGTATATGATCACCATCATACTCCTGGTAGTCAAGCAAGAATCCTATGGGCTCTATAAATATGTAATAGTGATCTGTAATGTCACCTGAAGCATATACACGATGATAAAGACAAACCAGATAGCATACTATCATCTCGAGTAAGACTGTCCTACCGGTATAGGTCCTCCCTCAATCATTGCAATCACGTGCCTATGATCCAATAATTGACTTGAGGGTACTACAGCCGAGAATCTCCCACTTGCACTTAAGGCTAATTATTGCGGTGTCGCATACTCACAGCCAGTGTGATACCGAACATCCAACTTCTCTACTAATCAGTTTCACAAAGCTCGTTTGTAAAACTATTGCGTTCGAGAAATAGCCTCAGTGAGTGGATCCGCTCTAATGTTTCTTTCTATGTCTCTCTTTATCTCAAGTTCGCGGAGAAAGCCTTCTCCCGAAATGAGCAATACCTGTCTTAGAATATGTTTGGATATCTGATGGGACCCAGTTCACAAATGAACTCCAAATCTAGTAAACTTCTTAGACTATATCGGCAATTGATTTTAATCAGTATCCTGCGCCATGCCTTCCTAAGTATCTTCTTGGACCACCTGTCCAAACTACTGCCCCTCAAAAGAGGGAAAACTATAACTCTGACAGTCACTCTGTCATCCAGGTCACCTTAGAATCCTGGAATGATAACTATCTCCCGAAGGAGGCTGCCGTTATCATATCCCTAGAACATCTACTTATGTTCATAAAACTGCTTCCAAACGTTTCTCCAGGTTTGGATTTATATATCAACTAATTACATCTAGTGCAAAAAAAACATCTGGTGTGGTACTTGACATCTCATGATTGACTCATTTGCCTAAGCAAGTGATATGCCAATCATGCACATCCCTCTCCCCTTTAGTCTGTAAGACACCTTTAGAGAGGGTGACTCCATCACCTGTAGGTACACTACCATGCCAGGAGTCTTCTATTCTAAAACACCTTAAGAATACTGTCTAAGTACCCAGATTGGGAAACTACCCAAATCCAGATCTAAAACTATAGAACTAGTAACCAGAATGCCAGATATAATATCCAAATCCTATGTAGAGAAACCACTATGTGACAACCATAATATAACCGATCGTAGTGCAGGGATTTCACTTCCTACAAAGTGTATGTCATCCAAATACCAGGACATACCACCCTACTACCTTCTTAACAGATCTATCTCCTATTTTGATGATACAAAGCCTATGACTGTCACATAGATGATCTATCTCCGCTATACTCGCTTTAGTCTATAAATAGACACAAGCTACATGTCCAATATGCTTCCGATGCTCCCACTGACCACAACAACCCTTTGGCAGAGTCATATACACGTGCACTTCTAAATCTAGTTTAGAATGACACTATACTCATCCTCCTGCCGGGTCTCATAGTCTAGAACAACAGTAGTGTCAAGTTTGCATAAACAAGAACCTCCCTGTCACCGTCCTTGAGGATACCGAAGTACTTCTCGGGTGGCTGAGGTTACCCACCATATCTGCGGAGTGGCCAATGGAATGTCAAACCCGATTGAATCTTTAGGTTCTATTAAATTTTCAGTAATCGTCTGTGGTTCTGGAATCACTTCCAGTTCTACCATACTCCCACTACTGTTTTCTGAAAAAATACATTTTACTAAAACTGTGGCGAGTCAAGAACAATATCACATTGATCTTCCAGATGGTGGAAAGTTAACCCTTGTCATAGCCTGGGATAAGCCACAAACTGCCATTACGGAAACGTGCCTTGAGTTATCCAGAGTCTGGTTTTAAGCATAAGCCGGACAACTCCATATACCTTAACATCGTTAAGATATGAGCCATTCTATATATAATATAGAAACAGAGGAACTGATTTAATTGAAACCAGATTCAAATCATGCAATTGTTGATTTGTATGTCAAAAATATTTCTAAACCGCAATCAAGAACGGCGTCGCTTGGTAGCTAGCCGGTGAGTACGGGTCGGTCCACAGGGATGTTGTGAATTTCCTAATCGCTCTAATGAGTTAATTCCGAACGGTGTGAACGGATTGATTTAAATCTAAAAACTAAATTAATCTAGATCTAAATCTTGCTAGGGTTAAGTTTATGGTAGGTTTGAAAATGTAAATAAATCTCACCACTTTCTATACCCAAATTAAGATCTATTAGGTGTTATGGTAATTATTAATAAAGGGGATTAGAACCATTCGGGAAGATGTTTCTTCCTCTAGGTTCTTGTCCGTCCTTTATCAATCCTTACCCTAACCTCCATGGAAAGCACGCTCAACCGGGCCTTTATACTACGGTATCACCGCTACCTCGAGGGATAGGGTGGCGTAAGGAGCGGTGTGTGCATGTATGCATGGAGTCCTATTAAAAAAAGTGTGATGGGAAAGAAATGGATGAGAGATCTCACCTTTCAAAAGCCTTCCCTAAAGCTAACCCTAACAAGCGAGGAGACTACTCGCTCATTAGGGAATTGAAGAACATTCTATCTATCTAACTAGGGCAAGGAATGAAAGATCTATACTAAGGCAATTAAATAAAACTACTTACTTTACAGATGGCTCTCTCCAAACATTTACACAAGACTTGTCAGATCTGAATAGATGATATGAAAAGAGGCATCAATGCTCTCGAAAAGAAATCTGAATTTTATTAATGAAAGAAGGCATAACCTAATACAAGATATACGGTTCCTATTTATAGAGGATAGAAATCCTAGGGTTACAATTGACTCGCATATCTGCTTTTACAAAAATACCCCCTAAGAAAAAGACCTTGTCAACGCACCGACGCGCTTCTAGAATTTGCACCGACACGGGCCCCACACGGCCGCGGTTCCGCGGCCAATAGCATGCCTTGGCCGCGGTTCCGTGGCCAAGGTAGGAGCTTGTGCTTCTGTTTTTTTCTGGTAACTTTCTGGTGCATGTTTTCTTCAATTTTCTTCAGTTCTTTTCTTAGATTGGCTTCTAGATTTCTTCCAGATCTCCGTAGTGAATAATTGTAGTGGACTTTTATCGTTGCTTCGTGAAGAAGTCTTGAACCATGCACTGCCTTGTACATCGTGAACTGATCTTCGTGTAGGCTTGATCAAGATTCCAACATTTATTGGTCGTAGTCTCACTTTTGTATCGTCTTTTGTCTTTTTCACTATTTTTGCCCCGAGAATCTGTAACCTGCAACTATGTAGAAAATATGGGTCAAAAGCACATGTTTATTTGTAAAATGCATAAGAATGGGGAATGTAATAATGCAATATTATGATATGAACAAATACCCCCAAACTTATCTTTTGCTCGTCCTCGAGCAAACCTAGTTTTATTCTTAATAAAATCCTAACCTCACTTTCGCAGGGAATCGCGATTGCACTGAGCTCGTGCAACAAGCCGTTAAACCTCTAGGTGTCCCTAGTAAGAGGAGTGTTGTCTCCTGAGGGTTTTCAGCGGATACTACCCACAAAATCCTATCAATTTGGCTTATCGACTTTTATTCTCCAATTAGGTTTTCTAATAAGGAATTCTATTATCTTCGACTCATAAATTATCCTCCCATATTCTTCACGCTTCCTTATTATTTAACTTAAGATTATATATATTCTTGTGAATTTACTTAGCTTTTGGCATCTTTTAAGTTTTTCTTCTAAGGTTCCATCTCAACTTAGGAATTTTTATCATCTCTATTAAAGATATAAGTCATATTCTTCATTCCTATCTCTTATCTAAGCCCCAATCACATATCCCTACGTGTGTGTATATATAACCCCTATACTTGGAAATTCAAATCAAGCAATCATACTCTTTTCCGTCGTCCAAAGCACTTCTTAATTGGTGAATTTTTAGATGAATTTCGCTCACACATCCTTCATGCGATCGTTAATACTTCTTGAGGTACCAACAACCGATTACAAAATGTGTATGCACATTAAAGCGTAATTCCTAGTCTTGTAACACCTAAGGCTTTAGCAGTGACTCCTAAACCAGTTGGTCTAAGGCACTAGGTGATGAAGCACCCTTGCTAAATATTTTTCTATTAATGCAGCCTTAAGTAATTACAAAAACCAGTGTTCATTTTTTTTATCTCTTTAATCACACTTGAATTTTTATTTTATTTTCTTCGTACTAAGGACTTTAGACAAGAGCATTTCAAGGTCTCCTCTACTACTCCAAGTTTCAAGATTTGTGTTTGTGCAATTTGTAGGGTATATATTTTCAGAATTTAGACTTAAGCTTAGAAATTATTTTTCAAACTCATACTTTAATAAAAATATCAATACTTGTCCCTTATTTTGACTTAGCCCAAGAAGTCAACTCGAAATTTGCCCATTTCTAAATAAACTACAAAGACATATACTTTCTGCTGTTAAATTTTAAGAAAGGTTATTTTTAGGGTTTTTAATTTACTAAGTCTAAGGTCTAGTTGTTCCTAGCTAGTTAACCTTTTTGTCAAACTCAAGTCAATTATGGCCAAAATTGAATATTTTAATTTTTATAATTTTTAAAAATTTTCAATTTTTATGGGTTTTAAAATAAGTATGCAAATGCAAAAATACACACATGAATGCGAAGGAAGAAAGCTTACCGAGCACACCCCCAAACTTAAACTTGACGGTGTCCTCACTATCATGCCACACCAAGAGGGTTGAAAATGTCGGCACTCCCCTGTTTATTTATTTACAATTTTTTTTTATTGTTAAAAGAAAAAAAATTAATATACAACAAGGTTCCCCCCAAACTTAAGTGAAACAGTGTTTCCACTGTTTAAGCGTTACAGTTCAGATTCAAGGAGGAGAAAAATCAAACTATACAAGGCCTTACACAGGCCAACGGTTAGCACCAACCATTCAAAATTTTTATCGTGATAATGGTAGGGTTGGTGGAAGAATGGAGTGTAGAGAAAGGCGTTGAGAAACACACGAGACCGAATGGGAAGAAGAGTGGAATATGGTCTCGGTGGAGGAGAAGAATGGTTGAAAAGAGAAAGAAGTGTAGTACGATCTTGAGGGTGTAAATCGAGTGAATAAATTAGCGCAATTTGTGATGACCGATGTGTTAAAAGCGATTGTGCTAATCTATTAACCCGTCGAGAAATGGGGTCAAATCCCTCAAGATTCGCAAGAAAACATGGGTACGTCGAACTTGGTAAACCCTCCATTGAAAATGGAAACGCGACAGAGTCTTGCGAGGTCGAAACAATAGGAAGGAAGAAAGGGAGTGATTTAGGGATAGTCTTATTCTCACCTAAGTAATCTGCCTCGAACTTGAAGGATTCCATCAATGGTTCGAAATGACTGTAAGCAACCGAGTCTGATGGTTCAACTAACTCATTTGAAAATTCAATGGATTCAAACTCGGGAGGTGAGTTTTCAACATCGTCCGAAAAAGTGAAACACCCGTAATCGTTATCAGCTGTGAGAACTGTGTCGGATTCAAAGAGGTACGCAGTAGTGGCATCCTCCTGCGTGATTTTTAGTGTGGTCGGAATGATGGAAAGGAGGGGGGTTGATTTAGGAAGTATAACAGTTAAAGGTTCAGGAGGATGAACTGGAAAATCCGACACATCAAACAAAAATGGTTCATCCTCAATACTATCCTCAATACTCTCCTCAAAACTATCCTCATAATTCTCCTCAAAAGTTAACTCATCCATGCAATTATCATCAAAATCAAGACGCATATGAAGTTCGGGAGAAACATTTAATGACTCGGGATGATGAATTGGAGATAAAATTTCAGTCAAATTTACGGGTTCATCATCCAAAATATTCCCGGCGTCTATATCCTCAATCAAGTGAAAATCAATTTTTTCGGACACCTCATCAAAAGCATGGATATTTATCAATTCAGGTTCTAGATTGGAGGTGTAAAGATCGAAAGGATTAGGTGTGGTTTCACTCCAAAGAGACTCTTCACAATCTGGAAAATCAAGCACTACAAAGTCGCACGACTCATTAAATGTTTTATTTTCAACTGATGAATCATTTAGTACACTTGTTTGAAAACCGGAGTTGTGGGATTCAATTGGTAATGGGTAGGTTTGATTTGGAAAGGTGTAGAACTCACTCTCTCCTCTCAAATTATCACTCTGTCCAACCGCCTCATCATACATTGGAAGATTTGGAGCTAGTTGGAAACTAGCTACCGGTTCATTATGTTGCATAAGGGCGGCAATGGATGCATCCACATTCCTAATCATTTGGTTTTTCGCTACCATATAAGCCTCCAACGACTGTTCTAGACTAGACATGGGTTGTGAAGGGGTTTCGGTAAAAGATTCAAAATTGTTTGGATACGTGAAACTCCCAAATGGTTGTGTAGAAGCAATGTCTAGGGAAGGTGCGGAAGTTGGGTAGGACTGGTAGGAATTGAATGGTTGGACATGAGTAGGATCAACATTTGGATAATAAGGTGAATGGACTTGTTGATCCAACGAACTCGAAGTGTTGAAAGGAGTGAAAGATCGGTTACGAGATTGTTCAATGTGTTCAGCAATAGACATGGGTTTAGGAGTTACAACAGTACTGGAAAAAGTGGTATCAACGTACGAAGGTGGTGAAGGTTGACATGGTTGACACAAAATGGATTGAAAAGTCGAACTGTTTCTCATAGACGCTTCTATTCGATCTTTCAAAGAAATTTTGGGCATGGAGGGGTCGTCCTTAAATCTACTGAAACAATTCGCGTAAGAGGCAAAGTTTGGTTCAGGGTACCAAAAGTTCGGCAAGAGATTTGTGAGGTGGGGTACCCATGATGTAAAAAGAAGAAGAGAAAGAAGGTGGGTGGTGCAAGGAATTCTTAGCGACAGAATTTTGTAAGTTCTTATAAAAAAAATTCCCTTTTTTTATTTGGAACATTTTTTTTTAGCAAAATTTTTTTTTCGATAAAGAGCTTAAACACACTTTCAATCAACCACAAATGCACAATCAGGCCTAGATCTAGGGTCACCTGGGTCTACTAGACAGCTCCTAACTGTTCCAAAGGGCTAGAAATAGGACCTCAAACCGCCTCTTCACCGCCAACTGCGGCCAGGTAAATGCCAGGTGAGTGGGAGGCTCTCCACTACAAGTAGTGGCCCTAATTAAGTAACCACTCGCCTTAGACACACTTGCCTAGAAACTGCAAAGTCAGGTTAGGATCAACGGCCGATGCCTACAACTAGTCCTCTGTCCTATTGAGCGCGACGTCCTTAGGGCTGAGTCTAATCTTTTTTAATTAATAATGGTCAATGCATATGCCTTATGTGATTTCTGGGGTCCTGGGAAGGGTGATGAAATACCCACCCAATCTGGATTGGTCTCAAGCCCCTTAAAGTCCGATTAAAGATATGCAAAACAGAAAAAAAAAATCACTTGCAATCAATTTTTTATTTTAAGCGCGGCGCAAAGAATCCTGCACAAGATTTGTTATTGGAAGGGGGAAGATTTTTAAGCGCAAAGAATCCTGCAGGAGATTTTTCAGAGGAGATATCAGAGATTTGCAGAGGAGGAGATCAGAAGACTTATAGAGATTTTTTTTTTGACCCGATCCGTCACCTCCACCGCGGAACCGCCGCTAATTTCCCCCTCCGACACCGGATCCGCCGCGGGTTGGTCGCTTCGGCACGGTTTTTTTTTATGTCACCAGATCCGCCGCAAATTTCTTCTGTTGTCTGTTATGATATTTCTCTGTTTGTTCGGATTTGATATTTGCTATTTTGATCTCTGGAGATTTCCAGATCCGAACTTGACTGTAGATCCTGCAAAATTCAAACAAAGATACCCTTCACAAAATTACAAAATGATAAATTTTTATATTTTTTTGATTTTTCAGTTTTTATGATTTTTCAGTTTTTATGATTTTTTAATTTTAGATTAACCCGAAATTGCAAAAAGAAAATAACACGCCATCCCCAGCAACGGCGTCATTTGATTTGTATGTCAAAAATATTTCTAAACCGCAATCAAGAACGGCGTCGCTTGGTAGCTAGCCGGTGAGTACGGGTCTGTCCACAGGGATGTTGTGAATTTCCTAATCGCTCTAACGAGTTAATTCCGAATGGTGTGAACGAATTGATTTAAATCTAAAAACTAAATTAATCTAGATCTAAATCTTGCTAGGGTTTGGTTTAGGGTAGGTTTGGAAATATAAATAAATCTCACCGCTTTCTATACCCAAATTAAGATCTATGAGGTGTTATGGTAATTATTAGTAAAGGGGATTGGAACCATTCGGGAAGATGTTTCTTCCTCTAGGTTCTTGTCCTTCCTTTATCAATCCTTACCCTAACCTCCATTGAAAACACGCTCAACCGGGCCTTTATACTACGGTATCACCGCTACCTCGAGGGATAGGGTGTCGTAGGGAGCGGTGTGTGCATGTATGCATGGAGTCCTATTAAAAAAGTGTGATGGGCAAGAAAGGGATGAGAGATCTCATCTCTCAAAAGCCTTCCCCAAAGCTAACCCTAACAAGCGAGGAGACTACTCGCTCATTAGGGAATTGAAGAACATTCTATCTATTTAACTAGGACAAGGAATGCAAGATCTATACTAAGGCAATTAAATAAAACTACTTACTTTACAGATGGCTCCCTCCAAACATTTACACAAGACTTGTCAGATCTGAATAGATGATATGAAAAGAGGCATCGATGCTCTCCAAAAGAAATCTGAATTTTATTAATGAAAGGAGACATAACCTAATACAAGATCTAGGG
This sequence comes from Agapanthus africanus, assembly GCA_030015575.1. NCBI lineage: Eukaryota > Viridiplantae > Streptophyta > Magnoliopsida > Asparagales > Amaryllidaceae > Agapanthus > Agapanthus africanus. The sequence continues at coordinate 81,757,535 of JASDDO010000031.1, read as the reverse complement.
TTCCTATTTATAGAGGATAGAAACCCTAGTGTTACAATTGACTCGCATATCTGCTTTTACAAAAATACCCCCTAAGAAAAGACCTTGTCAACGCACCGACGCGCTTCTAGAATTTGCACCGCCACGGGCCCCACACGGCCGCGGTTCCGCGGCCAGTAGCATGCCTTAGTTCCGCGGCCAAGGTAGGATCTTGTGCTTCTATTTTTTTCTGGTAACTTTCTGGTGCATGTTTTCTTCAATTTTCTTTAGTTCTTTTCTTAGATTGGCTTCTAGGTTTCTTCCAGATCTCCACAGTGAATAATTGTAGTGGACTTTTACCGTTGCTTCGTGATGAAGTCTTGAACCTTGCACTGCCTTATACTTTGTGAACTGATCTTCGTGTAGGCTTGATCAAGATTCCAACATTTATTGGTCGTAGTCTCACTTTTGTATCGTCTTTTGTCTTTTTCACTGTTTTTGTCCCGAAAATCTGTAACCTGCAACTATTTAGCAGACATGGGTCAAAAGCACCTGTTTATTTATAAAATGCATAAGAATGGGGAATGTAATAATGCAATATTATGATATGAACAGCTGTCTCCAATGCATGTCAACTAAATGGAGAGAGGCCGATCAACTTTACTCAACTTATAAGTGCATCAAGATATGAGTAACCTGAAAGAGAAGCAAGTTCTCAAAACCATTACTATCAACTGAATACCAAACACAAGTATCTACATCTTCGATCACCTTGGAGAATCCTGATACTTGCAGCATATGGTTCTCTACTTTATTCATATATCTATAACTTCTCAAAACTTGGACATTGTACTTCTACGAAACACTTGTCTAAAACTTGAGAAGTTATAAGTAAACATTATATAGTACGAGGACGAACCCCTTTGTCCTAATGGACACTAGACAACATACAATATTTTGTATAAGTCCCCTGAGTTGAAAAACCCAAACCCTGTGCGTCATATGTTGAAAACTGTACTATGGTTAAGAAGAATTACACCGCTGTTTAATGCTCCTTACCTAACCATCAACTGATATAGGTAAATGTCATCGACATAATTTTAAAAAGTCATATCTCACTTTATAAAATAAACGTACAGATATATCAATTTGAAATTGGTGCATAACAACGGATATTCAAAACCAAATATTTGCCGTTAGGCAAAACACCAGGTGATTTTCTCAAATATCACCAGTTACAACGAATTCTAATATAAGGAGGATGTAATGACCTAATTCCCAATAACTTACTTCCACTCATCATCTGTAAAACTATACAGATGTGAGAATCAGACCTGGTAAATACATACCCTGGAGTAAGGATCTAATTAGGAAATCAGTTTTCAATTAACAATGCACAGAGAAACTGAAACATGAAAATGTTTCGAAGGGGTATCCGGGTATTCCTAGTAATGCCTCTTCTATTATCCAGATTCATGACTGTAACCATATATTTTGTTGCGATCTCTCCAAATTCTTTTATATGTCTTTACTCGTTACCTTCTGTCCACCACACTTAGGCTAAATGGTTTTCTTCCTTCCCTACCGTTCGACACCAGCCTATGGTTTGGAAGAAGACTATCCAATAAGCGTAATAGGTGTACTCTCCTAATCCTAGGAGTACTCGCAACTTGAAAGAAGGTAAAGATGAAAAGAAAACTGAAAAAACCGTATTCCCTTTCTCCTGAACCAGAATCCATCCTCGAACTGGAACAAGTTCTATCGAGTTCATATGTAACTATACGATGGATTATCCAATAACTGTGGATCTTCGTAGTATTACGGGGTGTTCTGGTGAAATCGAAAGGTGAAGTAGGAGTGACGATGAAATATGTGGTTTGGTCGTGAATGATAGCAGTTGCAATTTACTTTGCCCTCTTTCTGATCCCTTTATTTGTCTTTACTCATTACTTTCTGTACACCACACTTAGGCCAATTGGTTTTCTCCTTTCCCCACCTTTCAGCACCTGCCTATGGTTTGGAAGAAGACAATCCAATAAGCGCAATAGGTGTACCCTCTCCTAACCCTAGGAGCCTTCACAACCTGAGAGAAGGTAAAAGGAAAAGACAACTGATAGTCCTATTCAATTTCTCCAGAACCGGAAACCATCCTCGAATCTGAAACATGTTTCTTCGAGTTCATATGTAACTATACGATGGTCATATCCAATAAATTTGGATCTTCGTAGTAATACGGAATGTTCTGGAGAAAAGCAAAGGGTAAAAGTAGGAGTGGCAATGAGTTATGCAACTCAGACAATCCAAAAGTCAATATGTTTTATGAAGGTCCGGTTATATTGGTTACTGAGTTATAGTCTAGGGTCGGGCCATGATCGCTGCCAAAGAGAGAGAAAAGAAACACTCAGCATGCACTCTAACCTTGATCAGAATGGTTAATCACTTTATCTAATCAGGATGTCTCCCACCGTTTTCTTAAATTCTCCTCCAAACCTGAAAGAAGAATTAGTCGGGATCACCCGAGGAGTAAACCAACTCATCAGTGGGTATCGGGATCCAACTATCATCGTATGATAACCTGATGGAATCCACTCACGTTATCACACTCTAGAAGGTATGCGCATCCCTGGCAAGTTTCCTGTATGTTTGAAACTCCTGATGTGATTTCTACCCCTAGGACCCAAGTGACTTTGACAATGCCAACATATCAAAGAGTCCTAGTCAAGTTCAACCCGTCATTATCTTGATTGCATTAAACCCACCCGTACGAGTCCTTGACAATGCTAACATAACCGTACGACTGTCCTAACCAATCCACATATCCATCCGACAGAAAAGCATTACAGAGCTACCGAACACTACGCCTCGGCAATGCACGGCATACGTAGCACGAATACTAAGCAATACTAATCTGAAATGACGGATGTCTACGGCTGGTTTTTGGAGAAAAACCTTTAACGTAATGAACTTGATATCATTGAAGGAACCAGATAGCTTTTTATAAATATATAGTGGCGAAAACCTTTGCTAAAGAGGTCACTCCCAGTGAAGGGATCTCGGCTCTTTCCTCGTAGAATGAGGTGCTGGATATTCATAACCGATTACCACTGTGCAAAGCAAAAAGTAATCGACTGTAGTGAAGTTATTAACCTGACGCAAACTTCTGCCCAAGGGGTCACTCCCGATGAAAAGATCTCGGCCCTTGCCTCGTCGAATGAGGTGCTGGATATTCATAACCGAATACCGCTATGTAAAACAAAAGAGAACGTCTTTGTAATAACAGCTTTTTGAAAAAATTTCCAACAACATCGAATAGGTCTGTTTTCCTTGCATTGATCCGAATCAACGCAGTCCCATCAGTTAATCACACCACAAAAGAACGAAAATATGGTGTACGTATATGGCATCCGCATTCGCCACTGGGTCCCGTCATCACCCGTTAGGTTACTTAACTAACGACAGAGCGGGACTGGACTAGCGCGGGTGTAAAACATATACAACATTTACTAGTATGTATATCAATATATAATAATCGCTCCAGGCGTGATAAATGCAACATCATAGATAAGCAATAAGCATCACAGAACAATACAGATAATCTGGGAGCCCCGGGTTTCCTTTGAGCCGCACGTGAAACCGAACGTTCCCCTGGTCGTGTGGACAGCCTGTGCAATGAAAACCTAGACCCCTACGAGTGCGGCAAGTTACCCGCCAAAACCAGAAGCGATGTAGCTCTCTTCATCAAAGTGAATGGACCACCCAACACTTCACGGAATCCGGTAACTTGAGCACCCCTCCTTGGGTCAACCTGTACCCCCTATAAGTGCGGCGAATAGCCCGCCAATTCTAGAGTGAGGCCCCCTCCTTCTTAACGCCAAGAGATGCGGACCCGTTGCCCTCTAGAACCTGTCTATCAGTGCACTCCATCACGGGGTAATTCTAGTACAGAAAAGAAAATATGTACAACGGTGACATCGACCTCAACCCGGTCGTGCCCCAAACAAATAATATACAAACAGGTAGTGACGGCAGTCCACATGTCGTTCGCTCGTCCTGCGATATCAAATGTACAAATGAAACTAAACTGTACTAACATTGCATCCAAGTTATCCACCATGATAAATCCGCAACAACATAGTACAACACAGAACATCGACGTGAATGTCATGTTCGCAAACCCTTCTAAAAGAAGATTAGACAAGTTGTACCGATCAAATGACATTCACGGTCGCAGATAGAAATGTATGTACTGTAAACTTTAAACAATGTTAGAAATATCGACTTCGAAATAACCCCGAATAGCCCGAAACAACTAGATAAAACCATATCCAAACTGGGCTAAACTAGCAATACCACTGAACCAACATTCCAGAGACAAGACCACAACCCAAATACGTAACCCAAACTTCTTACAATGGCCGGCCTCCTCGGTTTTCTAGGCAATGTGGCCTGGTTTTTTCTGGTGGAATTCGTTCGTATTTGGGGTGTAGTCAAGTTGTCATGTCCGTAGACTTCTGCAGTTGCTAAAAAAATTTTTGAAGACCAAATGAAATTCGACAGAGACTGGAATGTGCAGGCCAGTGAATTGGAGTTGTTTCGGTTTCGTTAGCTTAACATTGTCTAAATCAACTAGTATGCGGTTAATGGGTTGGCTCTGATACCATGTAGGGTTACGCCAGCGCCTCGGCTATCAATCCGTGGCCAAACGTGGAACAAAAACTTTTTAAAACCGGCGCTAACGGAACCCGATTCCCGGATCAAACCATTAACCCTATACTAGTTAACTGTAAAAGGAGTTTAAGAGATTATACCTATTAGTTATATGTATGCCCTAGAGGACATTATTGAACATATGATTTATATTATAGTGGATGCTTGGACATATATAGAGAGGACTTTCTTGCTCGACATGATAGTATATTATATGGTTGCTCTTTATCTTAACATGTATACTTGTCTTTTTATACTATCTCATAGTTACAAGTTGGTAAAGTCCTTAGGATGTATACTTGACTACCTGGATTATGATGCAGATCATACTAGTGGGACAAAGGTAGTCCGTGAGTACATCCTTTAATGTTTCTAGTCATGGGTGTATCGAGACAGGGCATCGATATACCAGAGTAGACTAGCGTATACGCTTCTCGACCCATGAGATGGGCGATGGATGATCCCATATCAATTGTTGTTTGACATCAGAGATGGTATACGGGTGCTCAGTGGAGACTGGGTACACTGGACGGACTCTCCGAGAACTCCTAGATGGTATTATACCTAACGTCAGATAGTAGTTCTCTGGTGACACCGGTACAGGTTAGTCTGTAGACCCGAGATCGTCATAGAGTCTTGTGTGATTCCTACTGTGCTTTGATTTCCACCTTACCACGTTCAAGAGGACGTGCAAAACGGTAATTTTTTGCTACAGTCCCGAGTCACATGGAGTCGATGAGCGATAGGAAGGGATTTCGTCTCTCCCGGTATTGGGGGTAGATGTCGTGCTGTGCTCGATTGGCCATAATTGGAAGTCCCTGGCCAGGGATGATTTGGAGATTTACTGGTAAGTGTTATCAGTAGTTTCTCGACCCGTTATGAGCCCCGTATCAGCATGACTTATCGAGTTATTAGGGTCTGACGTTTACTTCCCCTAGACTGGATATGCGACATCTTAGACGAAGAGACCGGGCTGTACGCTAGTGTTACTGACAGGATTTACAGGAGCTAGAGCGGGCTTGCTTGTTGATCATCTGATCGCTCAATACCCGGGTAGCCGTTACGTCCAGCTAGTACCGCTGACAGCTTGTGGGTGCTTGATATGATCATCTCCTACTGCCGGTGTATTGACGAGTCTTTAGAGTCCTACACAGAGGTTTCCTGGCTCAAGAGAAACGAAGTAGGAGCATATATGTGATATGTGCGGGACCGAGATTAATACGAGTATGTGATACCGTATTCTATTCTCGCGACTTATTTGTATCGGTCGGTTATATGTGATATAGCCGGGTTATCGAATCAAGTGTTGATTCGATAAGTTGATACAAATAATATTAGTCGGTTATATGTGATATAACCGGTTTATTAAATCAAGTGTTGATTTGATAATTTAGTGTATAATTGTATATTTGATATACTAGTTTACATTAACTAATATTAGCTCACTTAAACATTTCTTTTTCTCACTTGTGTGCATATAATATATATATGTGATATATATTAATATACATTTTTGTGTCATGCTTGATGATACACACTACATGGGTGTATGAGACTTACACCATGCTTATGGTAATTGTGAGGATTATTAATTTTAAGTAAATCCAAATTAGATTGAAATTAGTCACATGCATGAAGCTTGTGGAAGCATGTTAATGCATTGACTTAGTCCACTAATTTTGTTTTACCTAAGATATTTATTAACCTAACCATTATCAATTAGACATGGTTATGTCTCTACATGAGTTAGTATATGATACAAACTCACCCAAGGTTGCCATTCACTCTCTTATCTATTATTGCTTCATCTTCTTCAAGCTCTCTAGGTTTTTGAGAGATAAAGAAAAATAGTGAGAAAAAGAATTCTAAAGTGAGCAAAAATCCTACTTCATCATCCTCTACTAGATTAGCACTTTAGTATAGGGTGTTAGCTTCACTAATCACACATTACTGAAGAGGTAGCTTGGGTTAGTGACTCCTCGACGTAGATCATCTTCGGCCTCGAAGATTTCGTGCAAGCTCGTTGCTTTTTTCTAATGGAGCCGTTCAAGAGTCCGCAAAATTACAACTTAGAGCGAAGGGCCTACTACAATGAGCTATTGAAGTGAAGGACCGGTCTACAAAGGTTGTATTCCTAGTTCACTTGGTTGTAAAGTAGTTTACACATGGTTTTGTCTAAATCTCTAGTTAAGATTCTAGGATTAGGATTGTTTGGCATGGTAAATTTTATAAAATGGCTTGGACGATGCCTCCCGAAACCTTACTGTCATGCCAAGCAACCCTGAAGTGGTATCAGAGCCAAGCTAGAGAATTAGGCGTTGTCTAGATGAAGTTAGAAGTCCGATCGAACCCCGAAAACCCAATTTTGGACCGCTCTCTGGAAATTTTTCCAAAAGTTAGATTTTTCCATGTTAAAAATACTCTAAAAATCATGCAGGTAATTACATGGACCCACCTGAAGAACGAGTACCTAACTCGTCTAAGTGACCGCGGAACCGCGGCCAAAACATCGTTTTGGCGGCGGTTCCGCGGCGCCACTTGAGAGGCTTGGGACGGTCATTCAGCTGCTGGTCCATGGGCACTGTGGTATGGTTCTGGGTACTTCTAACACTGCTCAAGTGTTGAGTTCTATGGGAAATTTTGGGAATTCGTTGATTCGATCGAAACGTTTAACACCGTCTAGCTACCTGGGAATGTGATACAATATGTGGAATTCATATAGTTAGGCATGAAATCCGAAGTATGTGATATTTTGGGTTTATGATGTTTAAGGTGATTGTGGATTCCAAATGTTGTAGTTTGACATTTTCTTTTCTGCGACCGTAAGTGTATATGTGGTGTATCGCCGGTTTCGTTTCTATATGCCAACGAAAATTAGGATACTCATATTTACTTACGTTAATGACATGTGATGTTATGTATTGCTGTGATATGTTATATTGGATCGTCGTGTTTCGAATAGCCGGGTTTTTTATGTGAGATGAGAGTTTTTTTATTTTCATTCATGTAGAATTCATTGTATGTAATATTCTTTTATTGGGACACTTCCGAGTTGAAGATGATGTCATCATTGTTGTATATTATTTACTTTTCCGCATTAGGATAGACCCAAGGAGGGGAGCACAAGTAACCGGGTTCTAGAGTCCAGTGGGAGACCATCTCGAGGAGTCGAGTCCGGGTCTCCTAACTCTATAATTGGTAGGGTTGCTTGCCGCTCTCATATGGGTCTAGGGATGTGGGTTTGGCTATTCATCGTGACCGTGGAATCCGTGTTTTATACAGGCTTAAAATAAAACACGGACCTCCTAGTATATCCAATATTTCATATGTTATCTTCTGCTGCTGATATTCTGTGATGTGATCACTTTATATGTTTGAGACGAATGCTTTATTATTATATATACGATATATAATAAACCTTTCTTATATTTTGCACCCGCTTGTCCCGCCCCGCTATGCCGTTAGATAAGTAACCTAACGGTGCATAATGGGACACTGTGGCGAATGCGGATGGCATAAGCGTACGTTATATTTTCGTTTCTTCTGTGATGCTTAGGAAGCATAATTAACGGGACTTCATTAATGAGATTAATGAAAGAAAAGAAACCTAAAAGATGTTGTAGAATCAAATTTTCAAAAAGGGTAGCTCTAGTTTTTTCTTTGCATAGCGGTATTTGTGAAATATTCTGCACCTTATTCGATAAGGAAAGAGCCGAGATCCCTTCACCGGGAGTGACCTCTTTAGAGAAACTGGCAGATGATACAACCCATTCGGTTTTTCTTTTGATTGCTTTTTTAGTTTTTGCTTTGCATAGTGGTATTTGTGAATATCCTGCACCTTATTCGATAAGGAAAGAGCCGAGATCCCTTCACCGGGAGTAACCACTTTAGCAAAACTAGTGAAAGCCTTAAAACCACTCCTTTTCAAAAATCACTTGTTCTATAACGATATCAAGTTCATTACGCAAAAGGTTTTCTTAAAAACCTGTTGTAGCCCTCCGTCATTTCAGATAAGTAGTATTTAGTATTCGTGCTGCGTTTGTTGACCTTGTCAATGCGTAGTGTGCGATAGCTGATTAGTGCTTATTTGCAAAGCATATGATGCGATTGGATTAGGGTAGTCGTGCGGCCTTGTTGACCTTGTCAAGGGTCGTGCGGGTGGGTTTAATTCAATCAAGAAATGGCAGGTTGAACTTGTTTAGCGGTTTATGGTTTGTTGACCTTGTCAAGGTCATAGATCGCTTGGGGCAAAATATTATCAGGAATTTCAAGTTTTGAAATTTGTAATGAGATTGCATACCTTCTATGAGATAGTTGGATCCCGATACCGACTGCAAGTAATTGTTACTCCTGGGAGAGTCTTGCACTTTACAATTAGCCGATCAAGTAGGTGTATAGAAAGGTATCAACGAGGTTATGCCTCTGGGAAAACGAGGTTTATTTCATTTAGGTCCGTGCGAAAGCACGGGGAACCTCCCTCAAAGTACTGGCACTGGCCTGACTGAAAGATTGGCGAACTTGTAGGGTGTAATTAATCCCGGTTAGACTTTCCTTTTAGTGTTTGAAGGAAGATTTGATAAAAACAATCTAATTTTGCAAGAGCATACACTAAAGTGTTTTCTTCTCTCTCTCTCCATGTAGCGACCATGTCAGGCCTTAATCAAGATAATACTATGGATGTATTGACCGAACCCGCTTGTTATACTGAGCAGGGGAACGTTGGTTCGTTCTTTCTTATAATTGTTATAAGACTAAGCAGGAAATAGGGGAATGTCCGGATTCCCACGCCGCCCAAACGAAGAATAAGAATGTTGATGCATCTTCTTCGGGTCTGTTAGTTACCGAGAACTGTTTCTCAGTTCACTCTATGTCCTGGGTATTAGATACCAGATCAGGATCCCACATATGTAATATGTTGCATGGGCTAAGGAAAGGTAGAGAACTGGGAATGAGCGATCATTCCGTAAGAGTAGGTAATGGTGTGAATGTTGCAGCCAAAGCCGTTGGCGAATATCACCTTGTATTACCAAATGGTAATACATTGATTCTGAACGAATGCTTTTACATTCCGACCCTGATATGCATTCTTATATCAATTTCTTTATTAAGTAAAGAAGGATATAATTTTGTAGTACAGGATAATGTTATGAACATCTTCCTGAATCAAAAGTTGATTGGATCAGGCTCGTTAAATAATGGCATATACGTTCTAAATCAAACCACAATTCTTAATGTACAAAACACACACAAGAGGAAGAGTTCAGAAATGAACGAATCCTTCTTGTGGCATTGTAGACTAGGTGATATCAATGCGACATGACTAGCTAAGTTACATAAGGATGGATATTTGAATCTGTTCGAATTTTCATCTTATGACACTTGGCAGTCATGTCTCAAAGGCAAGATGACCAAAACTCCATTTACTGGACACGGAGAAAGAGTTACGGAACTCTCAGGACTGATACAAAGTGATATATATAGTCCCATGTCTACACATGCCAGGAATGGTTCCTCATCCTTCATTACATTCACTGACGATCTCTCAAGATTCGGACATATGTTCCTGTTAAAACACAAGTTTGAAGCTTTTGAGAAATTCAAAGAATATAAACATGAAGTCGAAAACCAAACGGGTAAAAGTATTAAAATTCTTCGATCTGATCGAGGAGGAGAATACTTTAGCAATGAGTTCCTGAACTATCTAAATGAGAATGAGATTCTCTCTCAGCTTACTCCTCCATATACACCACAACAAAACGGTGTATCGGAGCGGAGGAATCGCACCCTATTAGATATGGTGCGCTCTATAATGAGCACTGCTGAGTTGCCTATTTCCTTTTGGGGTTAAGCGCTTGAGACAGCAGCATACCTATTGAATCAAGTTCCATCTAAATCTGTACCTACCACACCATATGAGATATAGAGTGGGAAGAGACCATATCTTAAACGAGTTAAGATATGGGGTTGTCCGGCCTATGTCAAAACACAAAATCCGGACAAACTCGAGGCACGATCAGTTCTTTGCATGTTTGTGGGATATCTAAAGAATTCATATGGATATTTTTTCTACCACAGTGAAGAACAAAAGGTGTTTGTTGCTCAACATGCCACCTTTTTAGAAAAGGAATTTCTTGTAAAAGAAATTAGTGGCAAAGAGGTAGAACTGGATGAAGTTCCAGCTACACAAACTATAACTGAAGATTTAGTGGAACTAGAGGATTCGATAGTAACCAACGAACCCCAGCCTCTCCGCCAATCTAGTAAGGTTCCTCATCCACCTGAGAGATACTATGGTTTTCTCATTGATGGTGGAAGCGAGGATTGTATCATGGAAGATGATGACCCAACTAGCTTCGAGAAGGCCATCACGAGTGGGGACTCTGTGAAGTGGATGGATGCAATGCGATCTGAGATGGAATCCATGCACACCAACGAAGTATGGACTTTGGAAGTTGCTCCTGAAGGGATAAAACGCATTAGGAGCAAATGGATCTTTAAGAAGAAACTTGGTGTAGATGGAAAAGTTGAGACTTTCAAAGCTAGACTTGTTGCAAAAGGTTTTCGTCAACGACCAGCTGTGGATTATGATAAAACCTTTTCTCCAGTAGCTATGCTTAAGTCCATCCGGATCCTGCTTGCCATTGCTGCATACCATGACTACAAAATATGGCAAATGAATGTTAAGGTCGCCTTTCTAAATGGTGATTTGGAAGAGTGAGTTTACATGACTCAGCCATAGGGCATCGTAGATAGTGGGAGCAGCGGAAAAGTGTGCAAGCTGTTTAAATCCATCTACGGGTTAAAGCAGGCATCGCGGAGTTGGAACATCTGTTTTGATGACGTTGTCAAAGAGTTCGATTTCGTCAAAAACTTAGATGAACCTTGTATATACAAGAAGGTGGCAGAGAGTAAGGTTTTCTTCCTCGTATTGTACGTGGATGACATACTCTTGATAGGAAATGATTTTCCTATGCTGCACTCGGTCAAGCTCTTCTTATCATAAAGATTCTCAATGAAAGATCTAGGTGATGCCTCCTACATCTTGGGAATTAAGATCTATAGAGATAGATCTAAAAGGATACTGGGATTGTTCCAATCCAGGTACATTGACACCATACTAAAGAGATTTAGTCTGGAAGAGTCCAAGCGTGGGAATTTACCCACGATCTCAGGACTCACTCTCTCCAAAGAGATGTCTCCCAAGATTGATTTGGAGAGAGCTCGCATGCAAGGGATACCCTATGCTTCGGCAGTAGGATCTATCATGTACGCGATGCTATGCACCAGACCTGATGTAGCATACTCACTAAGTGTAGAGAGTAGGTATCAAGCAGATCCAGGAGAGAGTCACTGGACAGCTGTGAAGAACATTCTCAAGTACTTGAGAAGGACTAAAGAGATGTTCTTGGTGTATGTTAATGGTGAACTCCAAGTGGAGTCCTTTACCGATTCGAGCTTCCAGAGTGATAAGGACGACTCTAAGTCGCACTCGGGATTTGTCTTTACCCTCAATGGAGGGGCAGTTTGTTGGAAGAGTTCCAAACAGGAAACCGTGGCAGACTCGACGATGGAGGCTGAATACATCGCTGCCAAGATGCTGCCAAAGAGGCTGTCTGGATGAAGAAGTTCATAACCGAACTTGGAGTGGTTCCATCGATTGTGTATCAATACCTTTGTATTGTGATAACAATGGAGCGGTGGCTTTGGCCAAGGAACCTAAGTCCCATCAGCGATCCAGACATATTTAAGGCGTTATCACTTGATCCGGGAGATAGTTGATTACCGGGAGATCGAGGTCAGGAGAGTTGACATGAAGAACAACACAATGGATCCACTCACGAAGGCCATTCCCCAGATATAGTTTGAGAGACTCTTCGGGATGTTGGGTTTGCGATACAACAACAGCTGGCCCTAGTGCAAGTAAGAGATTTTTAGTTATATGTATGCCCCAGAGGCCATTATTGTACATATGATGTATATTATAGTGGATGCTTGAACATATATAGAGAGGACTTTCTTGCTCGACATGATAGTATGCTATCTGGTTGCTCTTTATCTTAACATGTATACTTGTCTCTTTAAACTGTCTCGTAGTTACATGTTGGTAAAACCCTTAGGATGTATACTTGACTACCTGGATTATGATGCAGATCATACTAGTGGGACAAAGGTAGTCCGTGAGTACATCCTTTAATGTTCCTAGTCGTGGGTGTATCGAGACATGGCATCGATATACCAGAGTAGACTAGCGTATACGCTTCTCGACCCATGAGATGGGCGATGGATGATCCCATATCCATTGGTTTTTGACATCAGAGATGGTATACGGGTGCTCAGTGGAGACTGGATACACTGGACAGACTCGCCGAGAACTCCTAGATGGTATTATACATGACGTCAGATGGCAGTTCTCTGGTGACACGGGTACAGGTTAGTCTGTAGACCCGAGATCGTCATAGAGTCTTGTGTGATTCCCACTGTGCTTTGATTTCCACCTTACCATGTTCAAGAGGACGTGCAAAACGGTGGTTTTTGGGTACAGTCCCGAGTCACATGGAGGCGATGAGCGATAGGAGGGGATTTCGTCTCTCCCGGTATTTGGGGTAGATGTCGTGCCATGCTCGATTGGCCATAACTGGAAGCCCCTGACCAGGGCTGATTTTGAGATTTACTGGTAAGTGTTATCAGTAGATTCTCGACCCGTTATGAGCCCTGTATCATCATGACTTATCGAGTTATTGGGGTCAGACGTTTACCACCCCTAGACTGGATATGCGAAATCTTAGACGAAGAGACCGGACTGTACAATAGTGTTACTGACAGGATTTACAGGAGCTAGAGCGGTCTTGCTTGTTGATCTTCTGATCGCTCATTACCCGGGTAGTCGTTACGTCCATCTAGTACCGCTGATGGCTTGTGGGTGCTTAATATGATCATCACCTACAGCCGGCGTATTGACGAGTCTTTAGAGTCCTACACAGAGGTTTCCTGGCTCAAGCGAAATGAAATAGGAGCACATATGTGATATGTGCATGACCGAGATTAATATGAGTATGTGATACCGTATTCTATTCTCGCGACTTATTTGTATCGGTCGGTTATATGTGATATATACCGTATTCTATTCTCGACCCGTTATGAGCCCTGTATCATCATGACTTATCGAGTTATTGGGGTCAGACGTTTACCACCCCTAGACTGGATATGCGAAATCTTAGACGAAGAGACCGGACTGTACAATAGTGTTACTGACAGGATTTACAGGAGCTAGAGCGGTCTTGCTTGTTGATCTTCTGATCGCTCATTACCCGGGTAGTCGTTACGTCCATCTAGTACCGCTGATGGCTTGTGGGTGCTTAATATGATCATCACCTACAGCCGGCGTATTGACGAGTCTTTAGAGTCCTACACAGAGGTTTCCTGGCTCAAGCGAAATGAAATAGGAGCACATATGTGATATGTGCATGACCGAGATTAATATGAGTATGTGATACCGTATTCTATTCTCGCGACTTATTTGTATCGGTCGGTTATATGTGATATAGATGGGTTATCGAATCAAGTGTTGATTCGATAAGTTGATACAAATAATATTACTCAGTTATATGTGATATAGCCGGATTATTAAATCAAGTGTTGATTTGATAATTTATTGTATAATTGTATATTTGATATACTAGTTTACATTAACTAACATTAGCTTACTTAAACATTTCTTTTTCTCACTTGTGTGCATATAATATATATTTGATATATATTAATGTACATTTTTGTGTCATGCTTGATGATACACACTACATGGGTGTATGAGACTTACACCATGCTTATGGTAATTGTGAGGATTATTTATTTTAAGTAAATCCAAATTAGATGGAAATTAGTCACATGCATGAAGCTTGTGGAAGCTTGTAGATGCATTGACTTAGTCCACTAATTTTGTTTTACCTAAGATATTTATTAACCTAACCATTATCAATTAGCCATGGTTATGTCTCTACATGAGTTAGTATAAGATACAAACTCACCCATGGTTGCCATTCACTCTCTTATCTATTATTGCTTCATCTTCTTCAAGCTCTCTAGGTTTTTGAGAGATAAAGAAAAATAGTGTGAAAAAGAATTCTAAAGTGAGCAAAAATCCTACTTCATCATCCCCTACTAGATTAGCACTTTAGTTTAGGGTGTTAGCCTCACTAATCCCACATTAGTGAAGAGGTAGTTTGGGTTAGTGACTCCTCGACGTAGATCATCTCAGGCCTCGAAGACTTCGTGCAAGCTCGTTGCTTTCTTATTGTGGAGCTGTTCAAGAGTCCGCAAGATTACTACTTGGAGCGAAAGGACTACTACAAGGAGCTATTGAAGTGAATGACCGGTCTACAAAGGTTGTATTCCTAGTTCACTTGGTTGTAAAGTAGTTTACACATGGTTTTGTCTAAATCTTTGGTTAAGATTCTAGAGTTAGGATTGTTTGGCATGGCAAATTTTATAAAATGGCATGGACGATACTTCCCGAAACCTTTCTATCATGCCATGCAACCCTACAATACCGATCGATCCGTGTCCTTCGGTCTTCAACCTCTTCCCAAGCTCCTCGCGGCTTCCCTGAACAAGTTCTCTCTCTGGTCTCCCTCATCGAAGACGATCCACATCGAGGATTCTTAATACGGGCTCCCGCTTCAAAACCAAAGCAACTCGGGTATCTAATTTGCTAGCCTAGATGCACAAGATGAAGTAGAGAGTGTGCGTGATCATTTTGTCTCAAGACATCCATGGATTCTCAACACATGAAAGGGTATGGATGGAGGTGAAGAAGAAGCCATTGGTGTATCATGTGTGAGCTCTAGACTTAGCTTACAAAAGTAAAGGAAACACATGAAAAGTATAGTAGTGGCTGCCCTCTTCTATTTCTTCAAGTGTTATGAGGTGTTTGTGATGAGCAAGTAAAAAAAAAAACCTATCACAAAATATTTCCATTCCATCATAAATATCTCACAACAAAAACAATAAAGAAATAAGCATGGCATAATAAATGCCACAAGCCAAAACATAACCTCACACTTTACACCCCACATATTATTAAACATTTATAAAAACCCTAAATGTTTAATACAATAAAAAGAAATGGCATCTTCAAAAGTAATCTTGTAACGGATTACAAGAATACCTCTCATCTGTATATACATACTTGCATCCATATTCCGACAGAATACGAATACAACGAGACGAAATAATCCAACAATCTAATACTAGGATCCGGCTTAAACCAAAGCCCACTAGTATGATCCGTACGATCATGATCCGTGCACAAGTGCACGAATATGATCGAACCCTGCCATACGGCCTCTACAACGTTTCGCCCGAATCAGGTAAACCCTCTGTGTGGGACTCTAAAGACTCGTCAATACGCTGGTAGTGGGTTTAACCACAAGCACGTCAGTGGCACTAGCTATACGTAACGGCTACCCAGGTATTGAGCGAAAAGGAGTCCGACGCGCGAACTCATCCTGAAACTCTACTGAGCCTGATAGTGACAATATTCGTACAGTCCGGTCTGTTCGTCTATGAGTATCGCATGTCTAGCCTAGGAGGGTGGATAAATTCAGACCCCTAATAACGTGACATTTAGTGTCGGCATGAAACCTATAACCAACTGAAAAACTATCGATCTTAGATCGGTAATTCTCGTCTACCCCGGCCAAGGATTTCTGGTGATGGCCATCCGTGCACTCCACGACCTCAACCCCCAATATACCGGGAGAGAAAAATCCCCTGAAGATCTTCTCACTGCCTCCATGTGGCTCGGGACTGTACCCAACTAAAAACTGTTTGCACGACTCCTCTGAGCCGTTGTAGGGTAGTAATCAATGCAAAGTGGGAACTAACATGAGAAAAATGATGATCTCAGCTCGATAGACTAACCTGTACACATGTCACCTGGGAACTGCTATATGAAAATAAGTATAATACCAACTAGCATGTTCCCGGCGAGTCCGTCCGGTGTACTCATAACCCAATGAGCACCTGTATACATCTTAGGTGAACCAACTGACACTAATGGCTTGTGAGACCGGCCACCGCCCCTCATCAGGGTCTCGATCCGTATACACTAGTCTACTATTGGAGTGTCGATGCCCAGTCTGGAAACTCCCTATGACTATGGACACTTTAAGGATGTGCTTATAGACCACCCAACTCTCACGTATATGATCGTCATCATACTGCTGGTAGTCAAGCAAGAATCCTATGGGCTCTATCAACATGTAATAGTGATCTGTAATGTCACCTGAAGCTTGTACACAATGATAAAGATAAACCAGATAGCATACTATCATCTCGAGTAAGACTGTTCTACCGGTATAGGTCCTCCCTCAATCATTGCAATCACGTGCCTGTGATCCAATAATTGACTTGAGGGCACTACAGCCAACATAATGATGTGAGAAAAACCCTAACTTGAATTCAACCCTTCTCTTGAACTTCTAAAACTTGGCATTAAAGTTATATTAACATCTAATTAAAATTAGATCTAACCAGATAATTAACAAGTAGCACTTTAGATGAAGTTTTAGACCTCAAGATCAAGAGATCAAACATGCAAACCTAGCCTCCCAATTTGATTCCTTGCTCCAAGATCCATGCTAGATTTGAACAAAGAATAATGGGTAAGGTTTAATTTGGAGTTTGTGAGGTTTTGGTTTGGATTTTTGATGGAAATTTTGGGGATTTTTCATGGAAAATGAGATGAAGAAATGGGGAGGCTGCATGAGCTGTGCTCGGCCAGAAAAATGGGAGAGAGGAGAGAATGTGAGGTGAGTGTTGTGAAGTCAGGGAAAAACAAAAGCCCATACCTCATATCTAACACCAAACTTCTCCTTTCTTTATTTTTTTTCCTTTTCATTTTCTTTTCTCTTAACTTTTGAAGTGGGGAATTTGGGAAATGGGGGCAGCATTGGTGTCGGCCAAGTGGTGGGAATGGGGTGTATGGGTGTTTGTATAATTTCCCATGTCAAGAAAAACTACTCCTAGCTCATTAATGCAACATACAACATAATTCTATTTTTATTTTATTTTATTTCTAACTCCTTTTTAACCTAGAATTAACTAGAACCTTGCAAACAAAAAGAGAAAAAGAAAACATGTTACAAACTTAGTTTAAAGTTGTCATGATGCACAAAACTTGTACTAACCCATTCTAATTTGTAAAAATCACTAATTAAATGTATTAGTGAAAGCTTAAAATAATATTTAATATAATTAATATAGGAAAATATTTGAGTAAACTAACAATTTATAAGTGACCAATTAAATACCAAATACTAGCAATTACATATCTAGAATAAGTATATTTAAGTCTATGTTGAAAAATAATTATAACTTGGTTTTTACGGAAAACACCAGTTATTTTACCGAATATTGGAAATTTCACCTAAACGATTTTTCAGAACGTTACAATCTTCCCCCTTAAAGAAATTCGGTCCCCGAATTTAAAATTTAACTACGCGTACCCTCGAAGAGACAGGAATAATTCTTCCGCATCACGTCCTCGGTTTCCCACGTGACCCTTTTCGCCGTTCGGCCATGTCAAAGAACCTAAACGGACGGTATGACCTCGGACCTCAGTTTCTTCACCTGGCGATCTAGAATGACTATCGGCTGCTTGGTGAAAGAAAGATCGTGCTCCAGCCTGATGCTGTATCCTGCGAGAGGGGTCATGAAGGTACTTGTAGAGCCTTGATAAATGAAACACGGGGTGAATATCTGGAAAGCTGGGTGGAAGAGCCAAACGATAAGAAACCGTGCCGACACGCTCGAGAATCTCAAAGAACCCACATATCAGGAACTAAGCCTTCCTTTCCTTTCCGAATCTCAATACGCCCTTCATCGGGAAACCCTCAAGAAAACATGATCGCCTACTGTAAACTCAAGTCTGCGCCGACGTCGGTCTGCATAAGATTTATGCCTGCTCTGGGCCGCTCTCATCCTACCTTGAGTTAACTGAATCCTTTCGGTTGTCTCCTGCAAAATCTGTGGCCCCAAAATACTGCTCTCACTGAGCTCTGTCCAACTAACGGGTGATCGACATTTCCTCCTATATAATGCCTCGAAGGGTGCTATCTGAAACTCCTCCTGGAAGCAGTTGTTATACAAAAACTCTATCAAGGGCAAGTGGTGATCCCAACTGCCACGAAATCTACTCACTAGTATGTAATAATGCCACGCGCGTCTGGTGCGCACAGAAAACGAAATCAATGAATGTGCCATACATGTGCACAGAAACAAAGAAATCTAAGTGCAACGGGTGTGCACGAAAACACCTGTCAAAGGCAACTGGTGTGCCTGACAACAACATCAGGTGCATCTGATACGCACGAAGAACCCCGATCTAGTGCATCTGGTGTGCACCAAGATCGCATCAAGCCCGCCAAGTATGCGCAAGAATCCAAATCAAGTGCACAAGGTGCACAAAAACAAATATCGAATATCACAATCGAAATCGACGGTATACAACATACATCGATCCAAATCAGGTATACCGTGGTAAATAATCTCACAACCACGTGCATCAGCATGCAAAAAATCGAATCAAAGTACTAAAAGTGCATGAAAACTGCACCTGAAAGCATAAGTCAAATCACATTCATACCATAGGCATGAAATCAAAATCAAACATCTCGAACGGCTTCAAATCGAAGTCGAGTGCAACCCTGGTGCACAAAATCTCAATCATGCAAATAAATCGCCCAAAATACCGAAATCCAAAATGACGGACATGTGATATTCGAATCACCAATTCGCAAATCGTAAACATTGTCGTCGATATGCTCCTTCTCCAATATAGAAGGGTTTCGGTGCATCCATTTCTTGTTCCGGAGTAGCTGCAATCTTTTCATGACCTCTATCTGGAAAATATATCCATACTCAACGCCTCTGCATGTGTATCACATCTCTGATGTCAACGGAATGGAACATTATCTCGTCGAAATCTCATACGACCCTCTTACTCCACTTTTCTTCAACATGGACCAATTCAGAATCATTTCTTCATAGCTGTGTGGACTGTGCTATAAATGGTTGCACTCATATCTAGAGTCTCTTTTCCAAAGCTACGTACTCGGTAGCTCAAATATCCTGTAGTAGGCATCTTGCCAATTACCTTCTCGGGAACTCATCGGAGTGATGCGCTTACGCTTGTCCTCTCTCGATCGATTCACAACGTGCCTGTCTGAGGTCTGCTTCCAGCTAAAGCTAGCAAATCCAGCGATCTCGCATCGGGGTATCCAAACGAACCGCATGTCCTAGTCATTCCTCCATGAGTGACTAGCGTTCTTTTATCATATCCCTAAGTACAAACTCGTGCTACAATAGCTTCAAACATCTGGGGCGATATCTTGTCAGACGCAGAAACAACTGGCTCATTCGTCTGCACGATAGACAGTGCATCAATCATCAAGAATAAACAATGTATTGACGGTCATCACATTCTGGCTGGCCCCTAGCGGTGGCCCAATCCTCTGATGCTGATCTGAACGTTCGAGAAATCTTAGTAAAACAATCCATCAAAATGCTCATGTCACGAAAACCACAATAAAACGACATATCTCTGCAATCGTGTCACCGGAATACATCCTGATCAGTCCTCATCCATGATGAGCTCGTGCTGACCGCAACTCTAGCCACAGCTCTCTCTGCTCGTGTAACCGTGGTAACGAAAACCACAAACCGATATCGATGAGGATAGATCATAGGAATGAATAGAAATACAATGCATAAGAAATATACATCCTAAGGCTTCTTAAGCGGAGTAGCGTATCGTACGTATGCCGCGGAAAATACACACAGCACGTCACTCTACTTAAGTCACATACTCCATCAACCAAGGTTAACCTATGCGACAAAAGTTCGGGTCTAATACCCCCTCGACCAAGTCTAAATTCCGTAAGGTCAAGCCTAGGTTCCGAATATATATATATATATATATAGAGAGAGAGAGAGAGAGAGAGAGAGAGAATAATGGAGAAAAGATGCCATAGGAGGGAATTCCCTCCTATGGCGTCGAAAAAATACCCTCTCCCTGGTTTTTTCCGACGATCGGCACTCACCATCTTCATCGTCATCATCTAAGATGTGGATACACCAAATTTCATGTGATTCTACAACTTTTTCACCATTGATTTAGCAATGTAAAAAGTTCTATTGTCGGTAAACCGTTAATTTTGAACCCACTAAATCAACGGTGAAAAAGTTGTAGAATCACATGAAATTTGGTATACCCACATCTTAGATGATGACGATGAAGATGGTGGGTGCCGATCGTCGGAAAAAACTAGGAAGGGGGTGTTTTTCGACGCCATAGGAGGAAATCCCCTCCTATGGCCTCTTTCCTCCATTAATCTCATATATATATATACGCCCTAGACTCCACATAGTCAAACCTAGACTCGAACCAAGGCTAAACCTAGCGCTCTGATACCAACTTTGTCACGACCCGAAATGGCACGTGACTGGCACTTGAATCATATGAAGTCTATAGGACCCCACCTAATTCAAGTAAGCCAAAAGCCCAGAAATCTAAACCATTTGAAAAGAGAGTGAAAGGAAAACCTATTTAAAAGTTAACATATAAATTCATTTTGAAAGTCGTAGTAAGCATTTTTTTTAAACATTAAGTCTTTTCCAAAAATTTCGGCAGAGTTTCCTTTGTAAATACTGGCCCCAAACGGGTAAAACAGGAATATATATAAGTAATGAATAAAGGCATCCCCAAGCGGGAGCTAGCTCTTCGCCAATTGGTGGAAACAACCACGCAAGCAATATAATATACAACGCCAAAGGGCGAGGATCAAAACTTAGAAAGAAAACCAACATTCTGAAGAAAACCAGAGAAGAACCATAATAATACAAGCGTGCGACTCTAAGATCAAAAGAATATACAACTGGTCTTCTAAGTCTATCAAATAATACAAGTCTGGTTGATAGAGTTTACTAGATACAACTGAATAAATAAAAGTACAACGGTGGTCACGATGCAAGTGAACCCACCTACCCAAGCAATCACCCTGAATGAAGTGGTGTGCCAGCAAAGCCGCCAAGGAAACCTGTACGGCAAAACCTGCAAGAACTGTGGCACAACGGAGGTGAGTTGCCAACTCGTGAGTAGAAGACATCACCGAGAAGAAATCGCATGTATGACTCTCTCCTAGGTCATACAATAAATATACTCAAAACTACAACAAAGGTAACAGTATATCATAAGTGTGATATTAAAGTATTCGTTTCTGTGTCAAGAATAATAATATATCGATGTGTATTATGTATGAATGCATCATTCAACGTGTGCCCAGCAACGACACACAAAATCATGATTAAACCTGAGTGTCCATCACCGACACTCGAAACATCAAGAAACTCGTGTCCAGCGTCGACACGCAAATCCTCATATCTCAGGCGCCGCATCCTCAGATCGGCCAATGGGCTCCGTCAGTCCGGATCGACCCATATATCCATCTTTCTCATAACTCCGAACGGTATCCTCTGGATATCCATCGAGTTTCCATATAATCACCGGTCGGTAGTGCTCCCCTGTCGGGCTCAATGCCTTTCTATACGATCCTCTTGCCCCGGGGTACCGCACCGGGTCCACCATGCACCCGCAGACGGTCCCTCCCCCTACCTCGAATCGGGTGTATGATACCGCTCAAGAACCGAGAAAACCCATGGTGGACACCACAAATATCACATCACGAGAAAACCGTAAATTTCTATTTTTAGAAATGATAATGAGTTATATATCCTTGCGGTTTCTCCAAATCCTGAAATCTCATGGAAAATCCGAATTCCATAATCAAGAGTCAATAAACAGTGAATACAGGCATAAAGCCCTACGATATTGCATAACAGAATGAATCTATAAGTGCATGAAGTATCTAAATAAGAAATGCAATCTCTAAACTAGCATAAGAAAGCAAGCGTACCAGTAATATGTTGAAACTACCAGTTAGCAAATTATACCAATGAAGTAATGTTTTTCTAACGTGTACGTGACATGGAAATTACCGATGATGATGTGTGTGAGCCGGCAAGTAAGTGTTCGTGGATATACGCATCATCGGTAATGGTGCTGGTGTCCTAACAATCGATATCATAATAGTTAATGAAATACATGTATAAACATGCAATGCAATGAGAACATGAATATAACGGAGAAGGAATAGTAAATGCGACATTGAAGAATATATATTTCTATATACGATTCATATAGTTTTTGGTGTTTAAAATCGCACGAATCGTGGTTTTAGAAAAATAGGGGCTACGGGGTCTTTGAGAAAAGATACATCCTTTGAAAAATTCGTAGTATCCCTCAGCCTGTCTTTAAAATACTCACGATTCGTTAGTGTGAAAATAAGTATGACTCGAGCCCAGTCTGACATCTACCTAATAAACCAAAGGACTAAACTAAGAGACCAATCGAAAGTGTAAGGAAATTCACCTAAAGTCTGAGTCGATATATCTAGTAGTCGACGATCCCACCTCAATAGCGTCACATACGGTAAAATATATAATACGACATCCTAGAGTCAAAAGTACGGATCAATCATCATATCTATACCTCGTACGGTAAAATCCATCGTACGGCATCCCAAATCGGGGTACGAGTCAAATATCATATATACCTCATTGTTCATATGGTATCATTATCATAATATCCTGAATTAGGGGTAGTGTTCTACAGTCTAGTACATACCAATATCATCAACATATATCCTCGTGTGTATGAAAACATATCGCCCATCGATTCGCTATAATATCATGTCCTATATTATAACACGACCGAAAACACATAACCGTTCTCACAGCATCATACCCGATCATATCGACTCACCTCCAAGTATCATATACTATCCTCATCATCCGTGTATATATATTTGTACCAACTCATCCACACACACACATATATATATACACACACATATAAACATATACACCCAAACATATCACGTGTGTGCAGGTATGTGTGTGAACCTTTACTCTAGGGTTTCGCGAATAAGAAACTAAACTAAAAATGCTTTCTTGCTAATTATTCACGTCTCACAAAACACATATTTATATATATAAATCATTTGCATTGTACCCTACGAAAGTGCGGGGGTGCTATACGCCATCCACCCTACTTCCCCCGTAGATATACATCTGATCCGATTCCAGCTCTACCATTTCCGTGCCACATCCGACGTCTCTGCTCCCGATCCTAGAAACGTACACAAGTAAAAAAGAGAATAAATATATAATTAGTCGCGGACACAACCAATACAAGTCAACCACGCGCACTAACTAAACGCGTACACACTTGGTGCACAAAACGCGCTCGCGACAACGCCACAAACCACAACTAGGGTCGCTATACGTGGCAACTACCAAACCAAAAACCCAGTCGTACCAATCGGCGTTTCACAACACATTAGATATTTTAAGAAATAGGTTATAAACCATCAAAACCTCAAACTTAAATAAAATCGATTTATTCTAAAAACCTAGTAAACAACCATTAACCGTTAGCGCAAAACTATACGTTTTAACAAATTTAGTGGCCACAATAATCATCTAATATCATAATTAGGCTTCACAACTCTTAACTAAATTTTTAATCTTATATATCAACATTTACCATGAAATTAGTTCGGAAAATTATGTAATTAGGACAATTTAAAATTTACAATTAACAATTTAGCAACTAGGTTAGGTTTTGCATGCCTTAAGGTGTTAAACTACATATTATAACCTTAATGATGTGATAAAAACCCTAACTTGAATTCAACCCTTCTCTTGAATTTCCAAACTTGCCATTAAATTTATATTAACATCTAATTAAAATTAGATCTAAGCATATAATTAACAAGTAGCACTTTGGATGAAGTTTTATACCTCAAGATCAAAAGATCAAACATGCAAACCTAGCCTTCCAATTTGCTTTCTTTCTCCAAGATCCATGCTAGATTTGAACAAAGAATAATGGTTAAGGTTTAATTTGGAGTTTGGGAGGTTTTAGTTTGGATTTTCGATAGAAATTTTGGGGATTTTTGATGGAAAATGAGATGAAGAATTGGGGGGGCTACATGAGCTGTGCTCGGCCAGAAAAATAGGAGAGAGGAGAGAGTGTGAGGTGAGTGTTGTGATGTCAAGGAAAAAGAAAATCCCATACCTCATATCTAACACCATACTTCTCCTTTCTTTATTCTTTTTCCTTTTCCTTTTCTTTTCTCTTAACTTTTGAGGTGGGGAATTTGGGAAATGGGGCAGTATTGGTCTCGGCCAAGTGGTGGGAATGGGGTGTGTGGGTGTTTGTATAATTTCCCAAGTCAAGAAAAACCTCTCCTAGCTCATTAATGCAACATACAACATAATTCTAGTTTTATTTTATTTTATTTCAAACTCCTTTTTAACCTAGAATTGACTAGCACCTTGCAAACAAAAAAGAGAAAAAGAAAACATGTTACAAACTTGGTTTAAAGTTTTCATGATACACAAAACTTGTATTAACTCATTCTAATTTGTATAAATCACTAATTAATTGTATTAGTGAAAGCTTAAAATAATATTTAATATAAATAATTTAGGAAAATATTTGAGTAAACTAACAATTTATATGTGACCAATTAAATACCAAATACTAGAAATTACATAGCTAGAATAGGTATATTTAAGTCTATATTGAAAAATAATTATATCTTAGTTTTTACGGAAAACACCAGTTATTTTACCGAATATCGGAAATTTCACCTAAACGATTTTTCAGAACGTTACACCTCGTCTTGTTCGTGGATGACATTATCTTGATAGGAAATGACATTCCTATGTTTCAATCTGTCAAAGGGTTCTTGTCACAAAGTTTCTCCATCAAAGATCTGGATGATGCCTCTAACATTCTGGGGATCCAGATCTATCGTGATAGATCTATGAGGATGTTGGGATTTTCACATTCCAGGTACATCGACATCATACTGAAAAGATTCAGTATGGAAGATTCAAAGTGCGGTAATTTACCGGCTTGTCACGGAATCACCCTCTCCAAAGAGATATCTCCCAAGACTGATTTGGAAAGGGATCGCATGTCTATTATACCCTATGCTTCTGCGGTAGGCTCTATAATGTATGTGATGTTGTGTACCAGACCAATATTGCTTATGCAGTAAGCGTGGAAAGCCGGTATCAGTCAAACGCTGGGGAGAAACACTAGATAGAAATAAAGAACATTCTCAAGTACCAGAGAAGGACAAAGGAAATTGTTCTTGGTTTACGGCGGAAAAGACCTCCAGATCGAGGCCTTTGCTGACTCCAGCTTCCAGAGTGACAAGGATGACTCCAAGTCCATGTCAGGTTATGTCTTTACCCTCAATGGAGGGGCGGTCTGTTGGAAGAGTTCCAAGCAAGAAACCGTTGCTGACTCGACGATGGAAGCGGAGTATATCGCATCTTCTGATGCCGCAAAAGAAGCAGTCTGGATGAGGAAGTTCTTAACAGAACTTCAGGTAGTTCCGTCCATTGTTGATCCAATACCTTTGTAATGTGACAACAATGGGGCTATAGCTTTAGCAAAGGAACCCAGGTCCAATCAGAAGTCCAGAAACATCTTGAGGCGGTATCACCTGATTAATTAGGGAGATCGTGGATCGCTAAGAGATTGAAATATGGAGAGTTACTACTGAGGACAACACTGTAGATCCATTCACAAAGGCCATCTCTCAGACGCATTTCGAGAGGCTATTCGAGATGATAGGTCTGCGATATGCCAGCACATGGCCTTAGTGCAAGTGGAAGATTGTTAGTGTAATATGCTCTAGAGGTGATTATTCTATAGTACTAGTTTGT
This sequence comes from Agapanthus africanus, assembly GCA_030015575.1. Lineage (NCBI taxonomy): Eukaryota > Viridiplantae > Streptophyta > Magnoliopsida > Asparagales > Amaryllidaceae > Agapanthus > Agapanthus africanus. Next base: position 81,731,006 of record JASDDO010000031.1, on the reverse strand, counting down.
ATATTACATTTTGGAAGCTTGGGATATATACACGGATATATGACAGTCTTGCTCGATATAGTAGTATGCTACTTGGTTTGTATCTATCTTAATATGTGTATATGTTTCTTTTAATGTATCGCTAATACATATTGATAGAGCCCTTAGGATGTTTGCTTGACTACCAGCATTTTGATAACAGTCACACTAGTGGGGGCTGGGTAGCCTTCAAGAACATCCTTACACAGGTCCCTAGTCGCAGGATTATCGAGACAGTGCATCGATACTCCAGAGTAGACTAGTGTATATGCTTCTCATCCCAGGAGGGGAGATGGTCTGTCCTACAGCCATCAGTACGTCGTACTAGAGATAGTATCCAGGTGCTCATTGGGTTGTGAGTTACATTGGACGAACTCGTGGGGAACTGCTGGTTGGTAATATACCTATCGTCAGGTAGCAGTTCCCAGGTGACAAGAGTACAACTTAGTCCGTCGACTTGACACTGCTACTTCGCCTCAAGTGTGTTCCTACTATTCTTAGACTACTATCCTACCACGGCTCTGTTGAGTCGTGCAAACAGGTAGTGGTTATATGCAGTCCCGAAGCACTTGGAGGCAGTGGCGGTTTGATAGGATTCGTCTCTCCCGGTATTAGGGGTTGATGTCGCGCTGTATTCAGAAAGCCATTACACAAAGTCCCTGGCCAGGGCAAGCGAGATTTGTTGGTAGGGATTCCAGTAGTTTCTCAGGGTGTTTTTGGCCGCACTCCGACACGGCTTATTGCACTATTAGGGGTCTGACGCTTTCCGCCCCCTAGAACCGATATGCGGCACTCTTAGACGAACAGACCAGACTGTACGGAGATTGCCACAGACAGGCTTAGTAGGGGTATGGATGAGTTTGCTCGTCGACCTTCTTATCGACAGATACCTGGGTAGACGTTGCGTGCAGCAAGTACCGCTGACGAGCTTGTGGTTAAACCCACTGCCAGCGTACTGTCGAGTCTTTAGAGTCCCACACAGAGGGTTTCCCAGCTTCGGGCAAAACGTGTAGAGGTCGTATGGTTTTACGACAGGGTTCGATCATATACGTGTACTTGTGCGCATATGATGTTCGGGCGGACAATACTAGTGGGCTTTGGTTTAAGCCGGATCCTAGTAAATGATTATTGGATTAGTTTCGTCTCATTGTATTTGTGTTTCTCAGAATACGGATGCGGGTATGTATATACGGATGAGAGGGGCATTCTTGTAATTTGATCAAGATTGTTTCTTGGAGTTTGACACCTCAATTAGGATTAATTCTTTTGTGAGGTGGAGGAAATGAGAAAGGAAACTTTGTGGTATTTTTGTGAATTGGGATTAGGGTTTCATATTGACTTTTTTGGACTCATTTGAGATTTGTTGACTTAGATGTTTTGAGATATTTGTATGAGATATTTTTCTTATGGTTTAAAGTCTAAAACTCTATCCATTTCACATTAATCTTTTTCACAAAAAGAAAACAACAGATACTTTCTCCTCTCTCTTTTCCTCAAGCTTTCTCCATCTCTTTTCAAACCCTAACAATCTCATGAGTTGAGAATCCTAGGGTTTGTGAGACTACTAGACTCCTAATCACTCTCTACACATCTTATGCTGCTTAGTTTAACACACCAAGTGACCTAGTTACCTCAAGTTATAGGTTAAGCTCAAAGTTGGAACTCTCGGGTGGATCTTCTACGATTTGGAGAAGCCGACGAGGAAGTACGATCCGTTCTCACATCGGGGAGCTCACGAGGTGGAGAAGGAAAGCGAGGAGGTGAAGGACAGCAAGAACTTGAGGTATAACTTTCTCACATAGTATTTAAACCTCTAAGCTAGATTGTTAGTTAGGGTTTAGTATCGATCCTGGAGTTTAGTCGATATTATGAAGCTTATAAAAATCGTTTTTTGCAAACTCCGCCTCCCCGCGAACACGTGGGGTGCGTGGCATCGACTTACAGTTATGATCCGAAATGTAACCCACCAACAAATGCAAATCAACCAGAAGAAAAGATATGCCAGAAAGCCTCTACTGATCCGGGTGGTCGGTCCTGCAAGAAAACTATGACAAAATGGGGGTGAGTTGCCAACTAATGAGTAGAAGACATCATCAGGTAGAAATAGAATGTATGACGATCTCCTAGGTCATACAATAATATAATAATATGATGTCGTGTAGTAACGAGGGTGATCGTGTACACTTAAGTATAATAATATAAAGTCGTGCCTGTGTCAATATATGGTATCAAATCATCCATATCATGTGTGTGCGTGTGTGCGTCTATATATATCATATATGTTTATCATCCAATGTGTGCCCATCAATGACACATCAAATCATCATAAAAATCCTGAGTGCCCAATATCGACACTCGAAATCATCATAAATCCTGTGTCTAACATCGACACGTAAATCTTCATATCCCAGGCACTGTTTCATCAGATCATTCCTTATATCCATCTATCTCATATCACTACAGTCGGTATCCTCCGGATATCCGCCGAGTCTAGTACTGTCACCGGTAGATAGTGTTCCCCTACCGGGCTCAACGCCTTTCTATACGATCTTCTTGCCCCGGGGTACCGTACCGGGTCCACCATGTACCCGCAGACGGTGACTCTTCACTCCTCGAATCGGTTAATCATCATAGCTCAGCACCGAGAAATCTTTTGATGGACGTCGAAATATCATATCAAGAGAAATTGTGTTTTCAAAACAATCATAAGTTTTTAAATAATATTTGTGGTTTCTCAAATCCAGAAATCTTATGAAAACAGAATCTCATAAAAGCATGGCAGTAACTAAATAATATGTACAGGAACAGAATAATACTATAATGCATCGCAAGTGTGTTCATATGAGCGTGTCATGTAGCAAAGTAAAGAAAATGCAATATTTGCAATAATATGGGATACTGTGTACTAATTAGTAACTAAAATGCTAACAGGTTATAAGATGATACGGTAACGTAGCGATTACTAATGTGTACGTAGCATGACAATTACCGATGATGTGTGTGTGTGAGCCGGCATGTAGGTGTACGTGTAACATGTGCATCATCGGTAATGGTATTTGTGTCCTACTAAACGAAGTCAAGTACAGATAGGGTATAAAGCGTAGTATATACATATATCGTAAACGAAAATAATGCGAGCGTATGAAGAAATAAGAAATCGTAGCGCGAGCGTAAACAAAATAAAGAAATCATAAACGTGAACAGTATATAAATATGCAACTATGTAGGAGCCATGCAGTTATAGTTTAAAATAGTACGAATTGTTGTTTTTAGAAAAAATAGGGGGCTACGATATTTTTTAAAAAAGATACCATTTGAAAAGTCGTAGTTTCCCTTGAAATTATCATTTAAATGTGTGTAACGATTCGTTAGTTTCGAAAATAAGTACAGCTCTAAATATATCCTAATATCTATTTAAGTGATTTAAAAACAATATTTCTCGAGTCGGTATATAAGTCGGCGATCCATCCTCATCACATCACATATGGTATCATCTATCGTACAATATCATTAATCAATAGTACGGATCTATAATCGCGTACATCATCTCATCTCATATCATCATATATCATCTCATGTCATCATATATCATATCATATAATATCGCCTCATATCAAATCATATCGACTCGTGTCATCATATTCGATCATATTCTCATCTCATAATATCATATCGTAATTATCCTCATCTTTATATATATATATATATATATATATATATATATATATATATAAAAGCGTATATACATATAGATCATAGGCTAAGAAAAACTAGAACTAGGGATATACCTTCCTACACGTATACTACAATTGCATATAGTATCCTAGAACCCTATTAGCTAGGTATACATATCTAATATATTTATATATTACTATATATCTAGTATCCTAGTACTATGGTTGCGGGTGTGCTATACACCATCTACCCGACTTCTCCCGTAGATATACATCTACTCACCTAGTTTCACCTCGCCCTAGCGGATTCCAACGGATGCCTTGCCCTCCTTCGTCATCCCGGAAGTCCACGCGCTTGTTCCTACAAGTCAAAGCATATCGTATCACATCAAAATCAAATTCGAAAATCGATACGACAAGCGAAGCGCACATAGATTAGAAACTATGGTCAACGTGTGCTAGAACAACAAAACAACCCCCGACGTCGACGCATGAATGCCAAACGACCGAGTCAAAACACAAATATCCAAAAATCAAGTTTCATAAGTCACAAAATATCGACAGAAAACAAGTAAAACAACTCCAAATTTTACTTAAGATGATATCAGACTTTTTTGCATATAGGGTAGGCTTAGTTAACTAGTGAGTGAGCTACAGACCAAATTTCAAGGCCTAACTCAAAAATTGACCCGCAAATTGCGGTCAAATTGAATAAAACGGTGGCTAGATTTTGGAATTGGTGGCTCGAGCTTCTAGGGTGGCTTTCTATAGGTCTGCACATCTCACTGTATCCGCTATTTAATTTTCAGAGTCCTCGAGCCATCTCTGATTTCATTTGATCACCACAAGTTCAACAAAACCGATATCGGAAAATTCTAAACTCATTTCTAACTGAGGTTACATGCACTCACATGCCCTTATTTATCACTTAAAGTGGTTTTAGTCACTAGCTAAGCCTCTACTAAACCACTACTACAAGTTTCACTCCCTGATTGTCACCCTAGAATTTTCCAAGTTCGCTAAACATAAAATTTTGAGCTTTAAACTAAGATATGAGGTTAGGAAACTTAACAACTTGAAGAAAGGTGACTGTTTTACCTTAAAGGAGCAACTGAAGAAAATTCCTAGATTTCCAAAGCTCGCCAAAATGAAATTTTGAACATGCCATGAGGTGTAGGATGAGGTGAGGAATATTTTTTGTGAAGGCAAACATGAGTTTTGAGGTGGTTTGAGTGGTGTTTTGAGGTGGTAGAAGGTGGTGGAAGAGGTAGAAAGAGATGAAGAGGAAGGAAATGATGAAATGATGAAGGAAAGGCAAATGGGTGATGCAACCATCCCCCCCCTCTCTCTCATACCCTCTCTCTCTCTCCCTCTCTCTCTCCCTCTCTCTCTCAAACCATATCTATGTGTCCCCTTGTCCTCCATTTTCATTTTTGTTTTAAAAAAAGATAGAAACCATGGCAAATAAAAGATAAGGAAAACATATAGATATCATGTCATGCACATAAGCATGGCTAACAAAATAAATTAGGTTTAATGCATAATTTAGGAAACACTAATCAAGTTTAACATTAAACTTATATGTAAATAATTATATATTAATTTATAAAAGCCCATATTAAATAAATGTTTCCATAAATAATAATTCATTTTAATTTTTAATTATTTTCCAAAATATAGGTATATAATTATACCAATTTTCAAAAACTCAAATCTATACTTTCATAATATTCGTGAAATTCATTATTTTATTATTTAGATTACAAAAATATTATTTTATATTTTCTGAAATATTACATTGGAGTTTCAAGACAGGGCATCAATACTCCGGATTAGACTAGTGTATATGTTTCTTATTTCCATAAGAGAAGATGGCCTATCCCACAACCTTTGGTGTACGACACCAAAGATAGTATACAGGCGCTCATTAGGTTATGAGTTATAATAGACTGATTCACCGAGAACTTCTAGATGGTAATATACCTATCGTTAGATTGCAGTTCTCTGGCGACATAGGTACAGCTTAGTTTTTATACCTGACGTCGTCATTCTTCTCAAGTTTGTTCCTACTGTACTTAGATTACTACCCTACTACAGATTTAAAGAGTCATGCAAACAGGTTTTAGTTGGGTATAGTCCTGAAGCACTTGGGGGCAGTGATAGATAGAAGGGATTCGTTTCTTCCGATATAGGGAGCCGATGTCGCGTAGTGTTCGATTGGTAATCACCATAAGACCTTGACCAAGGCAGTTGAGATTTATTGATTATGAGATCGGTAGTTTTTCGGGATGGTTTTGAGCCACGTCGACACGACTTATCAGGTAATTAGGGGTCTGACGTTTTCCACCCCATAGACATGATATGCGATACTCTCAGACAAAGATACCAGACTGCTAGGAGATTGTCACTTTCAGGCTCAGTAGGGATACATACGATTTTGCTTGTCATCCTTCCTTTCGTTCAATACCTGGGCAGCCGTTACATACAACTAATGCCGTTGACGTGCTTATGGTTAAATCCACTTCTAGTGTATTGTATGTTGGCTATAGTGCCCTCAAGGCAATTATTATAGTCGCAGGCAGGTGATTATGATGATTGAGTAAGAACCTATACCGGTAGAACAATCTTACTCGAGATGATAGTATGCTATCTCGTTTACCTTTATCATCACTATTGCATGTTGATAGAGCCCATAGGATTCATGCTTGACTACCAGCATTATGATAGCGATCATATATGTGGGAGTTGGGGGTCTATAAGAGAATCCTTAAATGTCCTTAGTCGTGGGAGTTTCGAGACTGGGCATCGATACTCCAGTGTAGACTAGTGTATACTGATCGAGACACTGACGAGGGGCGGTGGCCCGTTCTCACAAGCCATTGGTGTTAGTTTGTTCCACTAAGATAGTATACATGTGCTCATTAGGTTATGAGTACACTGGACGGACTCGCCGGGAAGCTGCTAGTTGGTACTATACCTATTGTTAGATAGAAGTTCCCAGGTGACATGTGTAAAGGTTAGTCTGTCGACCAGAGATCATCATTTGTCTCGTGTGAGTTCCCACTGTGCTTTGATTACTAACCTACTATGGCTCAAAAGAGTCGTGCAAACAGGTTTTAGTTGGGTACAGCCCCGAGCCACATGGAGGCAGTGAGCGGATTGTCGGGGATTCGTCTTTCCTGGTATTGGGGGTTGATGTCGCGCAGTGCACGGGTGGCCATCACCAGAAATCCTTGGCGAAGGTAGTCGAGAATTACTGATCTAGGATCTGTAGTTTCTCATGTGGTGATGGGTTTCATACCGACACGAATTATCGCGTTATTAGGGGTCTGACTTTGTCTTCCCCCTAGACTCGATATGCGAGACTCTTAGATGAACAGACCGAACTGTACAGATATTGTCACTGTCAGGCTCAGTAGGGTTTTGGATGAGTTTGCTCGTCAACTTTCCTTTCGCTCAATACCTGGGTAGCCGTTACGTAAAGCTAGTGCCACTGACGGGCTTGTGGTTAAACCCACTGCCAGCATATTGACGAGTCTTTAGAGTCCGAGACAGAGGATTTTCACGGTTCAGGCGATATGGTGTAGATGACGTATGTTGGTACATACAGGTGTCCGATTAAATATGTGTACAGTCTACACAGACTTTAATCGGACGGTTGATATTACTAGCGGCTTAGGATTAAGCCGATTATTAAATCAGGTTTTGATTTAATAATTTATATATATGTATTCTAGTATTATTATTCACTATTCATTTTATCTTTTAGCTATTCATATTTTTGTAGGAATATGTGTATATGTATTTCGATACGTGTACCGGGTTGTATTCCGTATTTACAAGGAATAGCTTCTAGAAGATTTGACAACTCATTATTTGTTTTTTCTTTTTGGAAAATCATTTTGGGAAATGAGGTGGAGGGGGTGAGGTGGCATGAACATGGTTTTGGCATGTAGAGAGGTATGGTTTGCATTTGTTTATTGAAAAATGAAAAGAGATATTTTGTTGGACGATTGGAAAATGGGGGGGCTGCCATATTTCTCCACTTGCTTGGCTCATTTCTTTTCTTGACTTGCTTGCATTTTCTTCTCACTTTGATACTTAGCTATTTTCTTTAGTTGCTCATGCCACATGTTTCCTCACCACTTCTTGATCTTCTATGGTTGCTCATGGAGCATTTGTGATGAGAGAAAAATTATAGTAACACATTCTTACACCTCCACTCTCCATTGCTAGCAACCTTGGAGCATCGGTTGCCTCGCTTGGCGAAGCTGAAGCTTGCTCCATTTCTCTCGGGTGGATCATCGTAGATGGAGGAAGACCGAAAACCAAACTCGATCCGCAACCACTAGGAGCTTAGGAAGAAGGTTGAAGACCGAAGACACGGATCAACTTGTTATAACCATCTAACTCCTTGTTTTACATATTTCTAGTATAGGGTTTAGGGTAGATCCGGGCATCGGGTTGTAGTAGCGCCAGCTTAGAAAATTTTTGTTCCGCATTTGGCCACGGTTTGATAGCCGGGGCACTGCCATAACCCAACATGGTATTAGAGACAACCCCTAAACCCCTTACTAGAAGTTTTAGAGAATGTTAAAGTATCGAAACCGAAACAACTCCGAAACAACACCTCGAATATTCCAGTTGCTGTCAATTTTCAGAGTCTTGAAATTTTTTTTAAGCAACTGCAGAAGACTACTTAGGTGACCAATAGAACACTCCCCAAATAAGAACCCATTCCACCCATTTTGGACCGGCCACATGTGCAAAATTTCCTAGCTCGCTGGCCCTGCTTTTGAGTTTGGGTTTCGTATTTTGGGTGTGGTCTGGTCTCTGGAATATTAGTTCAGTGGTATTGCTTGTTTTGCCATTTTTGCATATTATGTTATCTATTGTTCAGGGGCAATTCGGGTTTTTTCGAAGTCGACAATTTAACACTGTTTAAATGTTTATCAGTACATGCATTACTATCTGCGACCGTGAATGTCATTCGAGCGGTACAACTTGTCTAATTGCTATATCTTATTTTAGACGGGTTTGCGAACGTGACATTCATGTTGATGTTCTATTTTATACTGTGTTGTGGTTGGATCGTCGTGGTGGATAGGTTGGGTGCAATGTTAGCACTATTTAGTTTCATTTGTACATTTGATATTGCGGGGGGAGCATCCGACATGTGGACTGCCGTCACTGCCTGTTTGTATATTATTTGTTTGGGGAACGACCGGGTTGAGGTCGATGTCACCCTTGTACATATTATTTTATTTTTTGTACTAGGATTACCCCGCAGTGGAGTGCACGAGTAGCCGGGTTCTAGAGGGCAACGGGTCTGCATCTTATGGCGTTGAGACGGAGGGGACCTTACTCTAAAATTGGCTGGCTATTCGCCCCACTCGTAGGGGGTATAGGTTGACCCACGGAGGGGTGCCCAAGTTACCGGATTCCGTAAAGTGTTGGATGGCCCATTCACGTTGTTGATTGGGGTTTCCTCGCTTCTGGTTTTGGCGGGTAACTTGCCATGCTCATAGGGGTCTAGGTTTTCATTGCACAGGCTATCCACATGACAGGGAACGTCGGGTCTCATTTGCGGCTCAAGTGAAACCCGGGGCTCCAGGATTATCCACCATTCTGTGCTGCTTCTGTGATGTTGCTTTATATCATGCCTGGGATGATTGTTATATATATTTATATATATACTAGTAGATGTTGTATATGTTTTCCACCCGCGCTAGTCCAGTCCCCGCTTTGTCGTTAGTTAAGTAACCTAACGGGTGATGACGGGACCCAGTGGCGAATGCGAATGGCATATACGTACATTTTATTTTTCGTTCTTTTCTGGTGTGATATGTTAATTGATGGGACTGTGTTGATTCTTATCAATGAAAGGATAAAACAATACTATATTTGATGTTGTTGGAACCAAGTTTTATAAAAAAACTGACATTACAGTCGTTCTCTTTTACTTTGCATAGTGGTATTCGGTTATGAATATCCAGCACCTCAATCGACGAGGCAAGGGCCGAGATCCCTTCACCGGGAGTGACCCCTTGGGTAGAAGTTTGCGTCAGCGTAATAACTTCACTATAGTCGATTCTTTTGCTTTGCATCGTGGTATTCAGTTTGGAATATCCTGCACCTCATTCGACGAGGAAAGAGCCGTGATCCCTTAACTGGGAGTGGCCTTTTTAGCAAAAGTTTTCACCACTATATATTTGTAAAACCACTTGGATTCCTTCAACGATATCAAGTTCATTACGTTAAAGGTTTTTCGCCAAAATCTAGCCGTAGCCCTCCGTCATTTCAGATTAGTATTGCTTAGTATTCTTGCTACGTTTGTCGTGCCTTGCCGAGGCGTAGTGCGCGGTAGCTCTGTAATACTTTTCTGTCGCATGGATATGTGGATTGGTTAGGACAGTTGTTCGACCTTGTTGACCTTGTCAAGGTTTTATGCGGGTGGATCTAATGCAATCAAGACAATGACGGGGTGAACTTGACTAGGAACCTTTGACTTGTTGACCTTATCAATGTCACTTGGATCCTAGGGGTAAAAACACACATCTAGAGTTTCAAACATACAGGAAACTTACCAGTCTTGCGCATACCTTCTGGAGTGTTGTAACTTGAGTGGATTCTATCAAGTTATCATGCGATGATAGTTGGATCCCGATTCCCAATGATGAGTAGGATTACTCCTCGGATGATTTTAGATGATCCCGACTAATTCTCCTTTTGGTTTGGAGGAGAATTCGAGAAAACAGTGGGAGTCATCCTAATTAAATAAAGTGATTAACCATTCTGATCTTGGTTAGATTGCATGCTGAGTGTTTCTTTTCTCTCTCTCTTTGGCAGCGACCATGGCCCGACCCTTGACTGAAACTCATGAACCAAGTTAACCGAACCTTCTTAAAAACATTTTGGATTTTTGGAATGTCACGGTGTCGCATATATCATTGCCACTTCTATATCACCTTTGCATTTCTCCAGAACACCCCGTATCACTACGAACATCCACTCCCATTGGATATATCAATAGTTAGATACGAACTCGAAGGAACTTCTTCCAGATTTGAGGATGGATTCTGGTTCTGGAGAGATTGAATAGGATTATTCGTTTGTCTTTTCCCTTTACCTTCTCTCAGGTTGTGAGGGCTCTTAGTATTAGGAGAGGGTACACCTATTGAGCTTATTAGATAGTCTTCCTCCAGATCATAGGCAGGAGCCGAAAGGTGGGGAAGGAAGAAAACCAATTAGCCTAAAGGTGGTGTACAGAAGGTAATATGTAAAGACATATAAAGGGATTAGAATAAGGGCAAAGAAAATTGCGACTGCTATCATTCACGACAAAACTGTGTATACCCCTGCCAGTCCCACATCCACTTTGGATTTCTCCAGAACACTTCGTATCACTACGAACGTCCATAATGCTTGGACATGCCATCGTATAATTATATACGAACTCGAAGGAATTCGTTCTAGATTCGAGAATGGTTTCCGGTTCAGGAGAAATAGAATAGAATTATTCAGTTGTCTTTTCCCTTTACCTTTTCTAAGGTTGCGAGGGCTCCTGGTATTAGGAGAGTACACCTGTTACGCTTATTAGATAGTCTTCTTCCAAACCTTAGGCTGGTGCCGAAAGGTAGGGAAGGAAGAAAACAATTAGCCTAAAGGTGGTATACAGAAGGTAACAAGTAAAGACATATAACAGGATTAGAGTGAGGGCATGGAACTATATGGTTACAGTCATGAATCAGGACGGTGGAAGAGGCGTTACTAGGTATACCAGTTAACCAATTTGAAACATTTTCATGTTTCAGTTTCACTGTGCGATATTAATTGAAAATTGATTTCCCAATTGGAATCTAAATCCAGGGTATGTATTTACCAGATCAGTTTCTCACATCTGTATGCTATTACAGATGGTGAGTGGGAGTAAGATATTGGGAATTAGGTGATTATATCCTTATTAGATCGGAATTCGTTATAATTGGTGATATTTGAGGAAATCACCTGGAGTTTTGTCGGACGACAAATTTTTGGTTTTGAATATCCGATTGTTATGCATCAATTTCAAACTGATATATCTGGAAGTTTATTTCATAAAGTGAGATATAACTTTTTGAAATTATGCCTGTGACATTTACCTATATCAGTTGATGGTTAGGTAAGGTGCATTCAACAGCGGTGTAATTCTTCTTAACCATAGTACAGTTTTCAACCTACGACGCACAAGGTTTGAGTTATTGAACTCAGGGGACTTATACAAAGTATTGTATGTTGTCTAGTGTCCATTAGGACAATGGGATAGGTACTCATACTATATTCTGTTTACTCATGACTTCTCCAGTTCTAGACAAGTATTTCATTGAAATGCAAGGTCCAGATTTTGAGAAGTTATAGGTATAAGAATAAAGAAGAGAACCATTTGTTGGAAGTATCAGGATTCTTTGAGGTAGTCGAAGATGTAGATACTTGTGTTTACTATTCCGTTGATAGTAATGGTTTTGAGAACTTGCTTCTCTTTGAAGTTACTCATATATGGATGCGCTCCGAGATGAGTAATGATGATTGGCCTCTTTCCATTTGGTTGATATGCACTGGAGACAGTTAAATGATTTAGAATCTGGTTCCAATTAAATTAGTGCATTTGTTTCTATATTGGATATATATAGAATCAATATATATCTTAACGATGTTAAGGTATAGGGAGTTTTCCGGTTGATGCTTAAAACCAAAATCCGGATAAACTCGAGGCACGTTTCAGTAATGGCAATTTGTGGGTTATCCCTGGCTTTGACAAGGGTTAACTTTCTACAATCAGGAAGATCAATAGTGATATTGTTCTTGACTCACCATAGTTTTAGCAAAATGGACTTTTTAAAAAAAAAACAGAAGTGGGAGTATGGTAGAACTGGAAGTGATTCCAGAACTACAAACGATTACTGAAAATTTAATAGAACCTAAAAATTCAACTGGATTTGACATTCTATTAGCCACTCAACAGATTTGGTGGGTAACCTCACGCACCCGAGAGATACTTCGGTCTTCTCAGAGACGGTGACAGGAAGGTTCTTGTTTACCCAGACTTGCCATTGCTGCTGTTCTAGACTATAAGACCCGGTAGGAGGATGAGTATAGCGTCGTTCTACACTAGCTTTAGAAGTGCACGTATATATGACTCTGTCAGAGGGTTGTTATAGTCAGTGGGAGCAGCGGAAGCATAGAGGGCAAATAGCTTATATATATTTCTAGACTAAAGCAGGTATAGCGGAAATATATCATCTATTTTTAATGTGACAGTCATAGGTTTTGACTTCATCAGAATAGGAGATGGATCTGGTAAGAAGGTAGTAGGGTGTGATGTTCTGGTATTTAGGATGACATGCACCTTATAGGAAGTGAAATTCCTATACTACGATCGGTTATAATATGGTTGTCACACAGTTGTTTCTCCATATAAGACATGGATATAATATCAAGGATTCTGGTTACTAGATCTATGGTTTTAGATCTAGATTTGGAAAGTGTCCCAATTTGGGTACTTGACACTATTCTAAAGTGTTTTAGAATAGACGACTCCTGGCATGGTGGTGTACCTGCAGGTGATGGAGAGGGATCTGCATGATTAGCATATCACTTACATAGACAATTGAGTTAATCATGAAATGTCAAGTACCACACCAAATGTTGTTTTTGCACTAGCCGCAATAAACATATATTAATCCAATCCTGGAGAATGTAGGGAAGCAGTTTATGAACATAAATGGATGTTCTAGGGATATGGTAATGGCAGCCTCCTTCAGGAGACGGTTATCATTTCAGGCTTCCAAGGTGACCTGAATGACATAGTGGCTGTCTGAGTTATAGTTTTTCCCTCTTCTGAGGGGAAGTATGTTGGACAGGTGGTCCAAGCGGATAGTGAGGAAGTCATGGCGCAGAATACTGATTAAATTTGGTGGATGATACATTCTAAAAAGTTTGCTGGATTTGGAGTTCATTTGTGAACTGGGTCCCGTCAGATATCCAGACAAATTCTAATACAGGTATTGCTCATTTCGGGAGATGGTTTTTCTCCACGAAGTTGAGATATAGAGAGATACAGAAAGAATCGTAGGAGCAGATCCACTTACTGAGGCTATTTCTCGAACACAATAATTTCACAAACGAGCTTTGCGAAAATGATTAGTAGAGAAGTTGGGTGTTCGGTATCATATGAGCTGTGAGTATGCGACACCGCAATAATTTTCTTTAAGTGCAAGTGGGAGATTGTTGGTTATAGTGCCCTCAAGGCAATTATCATAGTCACAGGCAGGTGATTATGATGATTGAGTAAAGACCTATACCGGTAGAACAGTCTTACTCGAGATGATAGTATTCTATCTGGTTTGTTTTTATCATCACTATTGCATGTTGATAGAGCCCATAGGATTCTTGCTTGACTACCAGCATTATGATGTCGATCATATATATGGGAGCTGGGGGTCTATAAGCGAATCCTTAAATGTCCCTAGTCGTGGGAGTTTCGAGACTGGGCATCGATACTCCAGTGTAGACTAGTGTATACTGATCAAGACCCTGACGAGGGGCGGTGGCCCGGTCTCATAAGCCATTGGTGTTAGTTTGTTCACCTAAGATAGTATACAGGTGCTCATTAGGTTATGAGTACACTGTACGGACTCGCTGGGAACCTGCTAGTTGGGACTATACCTATTGTCAGATAGCAGTTTCCAGGTGACATGTGTACATGTTAATCTGTCGACCTGAGATCTTCATTTGTCTCATGTGAGTTCCCACTGTGCTTTGATTACTACCCTACCACGGCTCAAAGGAGTCGTGCAAACAGGTTTTAGTTAGGTACAGTCCCGAGCCACATGGTGGCAGTGAGCGGATTGTCAGGGATTCGTCTCTCCCGGTATCGGGGGTTGATGTCGCGCAGTGCACGGGTGGCCATCACAAGAAATCTTTGGCCAAGGTAGTCGAGAATTACTGATCTAGGATCGGTAGTTTCTCATGTGGTGATGGGTATCATACCGACACGAATTATCGCAGTATTAGGGGTCTGACTTTATCCACCACCTAGACTCGATATGCGATACTCTTAGACGAACATACCAGACTGTACGGATATTGTCACTGTCAGGCTCAGTAGGAGTTTGGATGAGTTTTCTCTTCGGCTTTCCTTTCGCTCAATACCTGGGTAGCCGTTACGTACAGCTAGTACCGCTGACGTGCTTGTGGTTAAACCCACTTCCAGCGTATTGACGAGTTTTTAGAGTCCCACATAGAGGGTTTTCACGGTTCAGGCGATATGGTGTAGATGACGTATGTTGGTACATACATGTGTCCGATTAAATATATATACAAGCTACATAGATTTTAATCGGACGGTTGATAATATTAGCGGTTTAGGATTAAGCCGGATTATTGAATCAGGTTTTGATTTAATAATTTATATATCTGTATTCTTGTATTATTGTTCACTATTTATTTTCTCTCTTGGTTATTCGTATTTTTGTACGAATACGCGTATATGTATTTCGATACATGTACCGGGTTGTATTCCGTATTTTTACGGAATAGCTTCTAGAAGATTTGACACCTCATTATTTGTTTTTTCTTTTTAGAAAATCATTTTAGGAAATGAGGTGGAGGGGGTGAGGTGGCATGAACATGGTTTTGGCATGTAGAGATGTATGGTTTTCAGTTGTTTATCGAAAAATGAAAAAAGATATTTTGTTGGATGATTGGAAAATGGGGGGGCTGCCATATTTCTCCACTTGGTTGGCTCATTTCTTTTCTTGACTTGCTTGCATTCTCTTCTCACTTTGAGACTTAGCCATTTTCTTTAGTTGCTCATACCACATGTTTCCTCACCTCCTCTTGATCTTCTATGGTTGCTCATGGAGCATTTGTGATGAGAGAAAAATTATAGTGACACATTCCTACACCTCCACTATCCTTTGCTAGCAACCTTGGAGTTTCGGTTGCCTCGCTTGGCGAGGCTGAAGCTTGCACCGTTTCTCTCAGGTGGATCACCGTAGATGGAGGACGACCGGCAACCGAACTCGATCCGCAACCACTAGGGGATTGGGAAGAAGGTAGAAGACTGAAAGACACGGATCAACTCGGTATAACCATCTAACTCCTTGTTTTACATATTGCTAGTATAGGGTTTAGGGTAGATCCGGGCATCGGGTTGTGGTAGCGCCAGTTTAGAAATTTTTTATTCCGCATTTGGCCACGGTTTGATGGCCGGGGCGCTGCCGTAATCCAACATTGTCGAATCTTTTGAGTCTCACACAGAGGGTTTCCCAGCTTAGGCGAAACAATGTAGTATATGTATCTTGATACATACTTAGATTCGATTAAATACGTGTTTTTGTACACGTACTTTTAATCAGACATTTTGTTAATACTAGCCGGTTTGAAAGATAGCCAAATTATCACATTCGGGTGAAATGTGAGCTAGTATTATATATCTCTTTTAGTATCTCTCTTTTCAGTATTTGTATTTTGACAGACTATGGTATTTATTCGAATACGTGTATTTGTTTAAATATGTGTATTTGTGTCTTGATATAAATACGGGTATTTTTATCTTAATACAACTACGAAGAAATGAAGAGATAAGTTTTTCATTGGCCATGCTCACTTGATCATCACCATTAACTTTTTCTTCTTCCTCCTCTTGAGTTTTTGAAAAAGAGAAAGGAAAAAGTAAAAGAGAGAAACACTTAGAGATTAGCCACTACTACATCCTAGTGATCAATTCCTAGCAAGTCTTGATCACTAATTGCTTCACTTGTTATTTTAGTGTGAAACTAGAGCCTATATTAGGGTTCTCTCTAGTGGATCATCTTCGATAATGAAGACCGGCATCCAAGCTCGTTCCTGGAGTTCCTAGGAGCGTAAGGAGTGGAAAGAAGATGAAGGACACGACTACAAATGTAACTATCGTTAACCGAGTAGCTAAACTCCTTCTCTTATTTACTAGTTTGGGTTTAGATTTGATTCTAGGTCATAGAAGTTCGTTCTCTTGTTTAAGAAAAAAAAAATTGTATTCCGCCTTGGTCGCTAGTTAGCGGCATGAGCATGAGTATCAACTTACATGGTATCAGAGACACCCAAGAACTTAAACTAGTAGTAAACGATACTTATGTTTCAAGTTAGAAAAATTTCTGTTTTTCCAAAACCCTAACTTACAAGTTTCTGTCGAATTTTTTTTGATCTCTAAAAATTTTCTAAACAAGTGAAGAGTGGTCTTCTTGATAAGATATTAACACTGGACAAAAACGAGATAAAACTGAGCAATTAAAACCACCCAAATTTCTCAAAACCCCACTACTGGCGGTTTGCTTGTATCATCATGTCTTCGTTTTCTTTCAGTGTCTTGGGTTTTGGGAATTAAGATTTTTGGTTATGTTTGATTTTCCCCAGATTTCATTTAGTGTTATCTTTATATACGGGTAAATCGAAAAGTTTTAAAACTCGAAACTTTAGCATCGTTTATATCTTTAGTTCGTATATGTGTTTGTATACGTCGTCTAATTGCTATAGGTAGATTAGACGAGGTTGCAAATACTTGCTTCTACTGTGGTTATATATATTCCTTGTGATGGATTAGAGGGATAATCATGGTGGATAACCCCTCATCGTAGATATGGACGTATATTTATTATTTGGAACGAGCGACCGGATTGTGTTCATCGTTACCGCTTCATGTATATTGTTTTATTGGAACACGACCGGGTTGAGGTCAATATTACCATTGTATGTTCATTCATTCTTGTATTAGAATAACCCATGGAGAAGTGCTCGAATAGCCCGGTTCTAGAGTGTGCTAGGTGGTCGTCTCGCGGTGGCGATTTCGAGCCGCTTCGCTCTAGAATTGACGGGCCATTCTCCGCACTTGTATGGGTTTAGGATAAGCCCAAGGTGGAGCGCCCAAGTTACCGGATTCGATGAAGTGCCGGGTGGACCACTCATGTCCTTGAGTGATGGTTGTCTCGCTTCTAGAATTGATGGATAGCTTGCCGCGCTCGTAGAGGACTTTAGTTCAGGTATGTTTGAGCTATCCACATGATCGGGGAACATTAGTTTTCGTTGAAGGCTCAAACGAAACATGGGGCTCTTACTTTATCCGCTCTTCCATTTTGATTATTGCATGCCTGTGATGTTTACTACCTGCATGTGATGATATATATATATATATATATATATATAAATATTGTATATGTTTTGCACTCGCGCTAGCCCTGCCCATGCACTGCCGTAAGTGAAGTAACTTTACGGTGAAGTCCCCGGACACGGTGGCGAATGCGGGTGTCATATACGGACATTCTACTTTGGTTGTTTTCTATGATGCTTAGGCTTAATTGATGGGTCCGTATTAATTGTAATTAATGCAAGAAAATAAACCTAAAAAGATGTTGTTGGAATCAAATTTCAAAACTACTCGGTTTTTCAAAAACCACAAGTTTTCAAAATTGAGCATGAACACTTATTTCAAAATCACTATTTTCCTTCAACGGTATCAAGTTCAGTACGTTAATGTTTTTTCGCCAAAAACCAGCCATAGCCCTCCGTCATTTCGTATGAGTAATGCTTAGTATTCGTGTTGCGTTTGTTAACTCAGTCAAGGCGTAGTGTCTGGTAGCTAAGTGGTGCTTGTTGTTGCATGTATTACGATTGATTTGGAAAATCGTATGACCTTGTTGACTCAGTCAAGGGCTCGTGCGGGTGGGTTTAATTTATTCAAGATAATGACGGGTTGAACTTGACTAGGACACTTTAATTTGTCGACTCAGTCAAGGTCACTAGGGTTTTTGTGGTAAAAATCACATCGGGGGTTTCAAATATATAGGAAACTTGCTAGTGTTGCATACCTTCTGGAGTGTGGCGACTAGTGTGGCTTCCATCTAGGTTATCTCACGATGATAGTTGGGTCCCGATCCCGCTGATGAGTAGCGAGATTTTCACTTCACAACTAGCTAACCCATTAGGTGTCTAGAAAGGTGTTAACGGGTTATACCTCTGCGGAAACGAGGTTATTTAATTAGGTCCGTGTAAAAGCACGGAGTACCAACACTTGCCTGACTGAACAGTCAGCGAACTTGTGAAGCCTACATGATCCCAACTAGTTCTTCTTTTAAGGTTTGAAAGAGAATTCAAAGAAACAATGCGAGCCATCCTGCTTAGATAAAATAATAACCAATCTAAATTTGCAACAGCATACGTTGAGTGTTTCTTTTCTCTCTCCTAATTGCAGCTACCATGTCACGTCTTTATCAAGATAATAAAATGTATGATTTGACTTACTCGAATTCTTATTCGAGGCTGGGGAATATCGGTTTGACTCTTACTTGTGACAAATGTCACAAAAATGAGCAAAGGAAAGAGGATTGCATAAATTCCTTGATGACCCTGGTGAAGAAGAAGCATACTTTTGCGTCTCCTTCTGGTGATCTTGTAATTGAAAACTGTTTTTCAGTAAGTCCTACCTCCTGGGTACTAGATACCGGATCGGGATCTCATATCTGTAATTTATTGCAGGGACTGAGAAAAAGTAGGATGGTCGAACATGATGATATGTCCCTCAAAGTAGGGAACGGAGTACAAGTTGATGATGCTGCCGTCAGTGAATATCACCTAGTATTGCCAAGCGGCAATACTATGATTTTGAACAACTGCTACTATGTACCTTCTATACTTTGCAACATCATATCGGTTTCATTACTTAATAAAGAAGGATATAACCTTGTTATAGATAGAAATATCATGAACATTTAGTTCAAACAGGTATTGGTTGCAGAAGGTACACTATGTAATGGTATCTATGTTCTAAATCAAAACACGGTTCTTAATGTGCAAAACACGCGCAAGAGGAAGAGTTCAGATACAAACAATACCTATTTGTGGCATTGTAGACTTGGTCATATCAATGAGACCAGACAAGCCAAGTTACATAAAGATAGATTTTTGGATCCATTCGAATTTTCATCTAATGAAACTTGTCAGTCTTGTCTCAAAAGAAGGATGACCAAATCTCCACTCATCGAACACGGAGAAAGATCTACAGAGCTCCTTGGACTCATATACAGTGATGTGTGTGGTCCAATGTCTATACATGTAAGAGGTGGGTTCTAATACATCATCACATTCACTGACGATCTCACTAGGTTCAGATATGTGTATCTTTTGAAACATAAATCTGAAGCTTTTGAGAAATTTAAAGAATATAAAAACGAAGTAGAAAACCAGACTGGCAAAACTATCAAGATGCTCTGATCTGATAGAGGAGGTAAGTACTTAAGCACGGAATTCCTCGATTACTTAAAAAAGAATGGTATTCTCTCTCATCTTACTCCTCCGTATACACCACAACAAAATGGTGCATCAGAGCGGAGTAATCATACCATTTTGGATATGGTTCGCTCCATGATGAGAACTACTGAGTTACCTCTTTCATTCTGGGGACTTGCGATTCAAACAGCAGCATACATATTGAATGATGTTCCATCCAAATCCGTGCCTAAGACACCATTTGAAATGTAGAATGGTAAGAGACTATATCTTAAACGTATTAAGATATGGGGTTGTCCGGCTTATGTTAAAACATAAAGTTCGGACAAACTTCAGACACGATCAGTTCTATATAAGTTTGTGGGGTATCCAAACTATTCGACTGGATATCTGTTCTACCATACCGAAGAACAGAATGCGTTTGTTGCTCATCACGCTACCTTTTTGGAAAGGGAATTTCTTGCAAGAGAAATTAGTGGGAGCACAGTAGAACTAGAAGAAATTCAAGAACCACAAACTGTAACTGAGGATTTGGTGGAGCAACAGGATTCAATAGTTCTGAATGAACCTCAGCCACTCCGCAAATCTAGTAGGATTTCTTATCCGCCCGAAAGATACTATGGTATTCTCGTAGACGGGGATTGAGAGGATGATATCTTGGAAGAAAATGATTCTACTAGTTTTGAGCAGGCCATTTCCAGTAAGGACTCTGTGAAATGGATGGATGCTATGCGATCTGAAATGGAGTCCATGTACACTAACAAAGTTTGGAGTTTGGACATTGCACCGCCAGGGGTAAAACCCGTCAGCAGCAAATGGATCTTCAAGAAGAAGATTAGTATAGATGGACAAGTTGAAACCATTAAGGTTAGACTTGTTGCAAAAGTTAATCGTGAAAGACTAGGTGTGGACTATGACAAAACCTTTTTCTAGTGGCTATGCTGAAATCCATTCGGATCCTACTTGTCATTGCTGCCTTCTATGACTATGAGATCTGGCAGATGGACGTAAAGACTGCTTTTCTAAAAGGCGCTTTAGAAGATTGTGTCTATATAGACAGCCAGAGCGCTTCATAGACAACGGGAGCAGCGGGAAGGTGTGCAAGTTGTTTAAATCCATTTATGAATTAAAACAGGCATCACGTTGCTGGAACATCTGTTTTGATGAAACAGTTAAAGAATTTGACTTCATCAAAAGTATTGACGAGCCTTGTATATATAAGAAAATTGTATGGACAACAGTCGTGTTCCTCATTTTATACGTCAATGATATTCCTCTGATAGGAAATGACATTCCTATGTTGCAGTCGGTCAAGTTGTTCTTGTCTCAGTAGTTCTCCATGAAGGACCTGGGTGATGCCCCCTAGATTCTGGGATCAAGATCTATCGTGATAGATCTAAGAGAATGTTGTGACTTTCACAGTCCATGTACATTGACACTGTAACGTTTTAGAATTCGTTATGCGAATTTTTCCGTTTTAGGGTAAAATAGTCGGCGTTTTCCGTAAAAACCCGGAAGTGATCAAATTTCGTACAGACTTGACTGCATCTAGTTTAACTAGAATATTGCTAGTTTGCGGGATTTAGTGGTCACTTGAAAAATTTGGTTCACTTAAATATTTTTTCCTAATATTAATATTATTTTAAGTTGTTAATTTTGCACTTAATTAGTGGTAATTACAATTTTGGTTTGAGTTAATTATTTATAAAGTGAATCAATGCTAATTTAATCACTAGTTTAAGCTTAATTCATTCTCTCCAAATATCTAGATATTTGTGATTTAAAATGAAATTTTAAAAAAAAAGATAAAGAGGTGGCATAGATATTTGTTGCATTAATGAGCTTTAATTTGTTTGTAGATAGAATTTGTAACGTCTTAAAAATAAATAATTAAATAATTAAATAAATAAAATTCTTTAAGTGAATTTTCTGATTTTCGGAAAAATAAACTGTATTTTCCGTAAAACTTAACTATAAATAATTTTCTTCATAAATTTAAAAATATCTATTTTAATTATGTAATTACTAGTAAATGGTGTTCATTTAGTCACTTATAAATTTTTAGATTAATTAAATATTTTTCCTAAATTAATTATTTTAAATATTAACATAAGCTTTATTTATACACTAAATTTGTGTAAATTACAAATTTGAATGGGTTTAATTTGAAAAAGTGAACCATTGCATATTGGAATCTAGCATGTTTCATACAAAATTCATTTCCAAAATTTTCCATGGTTCTAGACCATTCTAGGTTAAATGAAGTTAGGAAAATAAATAATTTTCATTAATTCATGAAAAGACTTAATTGAGGGATATTTTGTGAAACCTTCTACACTTTTCTCTACACTTTTCTCACTCTCCTCCCCAACCTCCCTCCATGGTCGGCCTTCACCCTATGGCAGCCCCTCATTTTTACAACTTAATTTCCCTTCAAAAATTCCTCAAAAATCCTACAAAAGTCCAAATAAAAATCCACAAATCCCTAATTTAATCCATACCCACCATTCCTTGCTCATTTTAGATTGGTTCTTGGAGAAAATTAGCATTTTTGGGAGGCTAAGTTTTCATGTTGATCCACAACCCTTGAGGTATAAAATCCTAAACCATAGTTAAATTGTTGTTTGCTTTCTTAATCTAGCTTAATTGCAAAATTAATTGTGGTTTCAATTTCAAGTTTCAAAATTCAAGTTAGGGTTTACAAAATCATGTTATGATTTTTATTAATTAAGTGGGGTTATAATATCTAGTTTAACATTTTTAGAATAGAAAAATCTTGCATGGTTGTTGAATAATAATTTGTTCATTCAAAATCGTTTTAATTAAGCAATTTAGCTAACTAGTTTTTTATAAAACATATATATTGGTGATATAAAAAAAATTCTAATTAATGTTTTTATCATTAGATTGTAGTTTTAATGAGAATATTAACATGTTATCGGAATGAAAAACCTAATTTAGTTACTAATTTGAAGTTGATAATAGAAAATTGTGAAGAAAAATGCTATTTTGCTAACTAGATTTTAGAAATTCTTAAATAAATGAGATTTAAAATCTAATTATCGTTTCATTATATTATTATCATCATGAATTGTAGTTTAATAAGTTAATTCATGCGAAATCAAGTTTAGTTGTGATATTGTGAAATTTTGCTTGCAAGGTGTTAAAATTTATTTAATTGCAAACTAGAATTTCCAAATTAATAAAAATTAGGGTGTTAAAAATATAGTAATGGTTTATATAATCTAGTTATGATATTTAATGAGTATTATGACCGTTAGTTTCATTTAAACGTCATGTTTTGAAGTAAAACGGTAAATTGACGTTTTCTAGGTTTTTACGAAATCGGACGATTTGATCGATTTTAAGTTTTCGATGATTTAAACCATATTTTATATTATAAATAGTGAGTTTTGAAACTACGAGTTGTTTGTTGATATTTTATCTCGATCAATCGGCGTTTGTACGCCGATATCGAGCGACATTTGGTTCTTTTGCATGAGTGAGTCATAGGTTTTAACCTATGCGCGTTTCGTGCGTCGTTTTGGCTTTGTCCGTAATTCAATTTACGATATTATATATGTTTGCGTATAGGTACCCCTCACGTGGACTTCGAAAGAGGAAGAAGAGGAGGGCGACATCGTTTTCGGCAGACAAGGACCAGGTGAGTAGATGTATATCTACGGGGGTAATCGGGTGGATGTCGTTTAGCACCCACGCAAACGTAGAATAGGAATATTACTTATTGTCTTTAGGAAGTCAGACGTGAACTTAGATTCTTGGTGAGTAAGACCCTATTAATGACTTTAGGTTGGACTAGACTTTTTAGAAAGACCTTACCAGAGGATGAATGTCTTGGAGCGGATTCGTAGGTTTCAGGTAGACACACACACTCGCACCCACAGAAACTTGACTTGGTGTATATGTGTATGTGTATATATATAGGACTGTGTGTAGGTATATATATATACACAACATGTATACGTGATATAAGGATGTGATATGATATATGAGGATGAGACAATATAACTAGGCTTGATGCCGTGATCTCTTGGCTATACAGTCGTGTTATGATGTTAGCGCATCGTTGGAAACGAGAAAATGGATATGTATACATAAATGATAATAGGTGATGATGACATTAAGATATACGGGACTCTAGAATAGAACCCAGATTGTAACATGTGACTTGATTGCGATATGATATATGTGTGACTTGATTGCGATATGATATATGTGTGACCAGATTACGATAGGATATATATGACATGATATTTCTGAGGAACAATTGACGATGTATATGTACGCAGACAATGAGATATGATTAATGATATTGGGATGTATGCTATTACAGTACAACACTTTTGATCATGACCTTATTTGATCATGATATTATACGAATGATGATGTACGCAGGTGATACTTGACCCGTACCCCGATATTAGGTTGCCGTATGATGGATTTTACCGTACGAGGTATAGATGTGATGATTGATCCGCACTTTTGATTTGAGGAAGCCGTACTACGTACGTGACACTATTGAGGCTGGATCGCCGACTATTACAGACCTTAGGTGGATTCTTATTTCCTATCGACTAGTTTCTTTAGTTTAGTTTCTTAGGGGGTTAGATAGATACTAGTTTAGGCTGGAGTTATATAGTTGTAGTTAGATATGTATATTCCAAATGAGTAGTTAGTACACATTTTACCTTTATATTCAGATTGTGATCATCACGTTGCATGTTCATACATATATTTCTGTAGTTAATATGAAACTCTGCCTGTTAGGACACCAGTACCATTACCGATGATGCGCATGTTCCACGTACACTTATTTGCCGGCTCACACACACATCATCGGTAATTGCTATGTCACGTACACTTTAGAACATATTATCTTTTATTGATAGAATTAGCTAATTGCCAGATCAATATAATATTGTGATTACTTTCAGGTGTTAGTCTAGACATTGTATTTATTACTTAGACATTTCATGCATTCACATTTTCATGTTATCATGCAGTATTGTGGGGATTATGTTGACACTTATCATTTGCTTACTCATGATATTGGGATTTTGGATTTCGATGTGATTTCTGGTTTTTGGGGAAAACCGAAATAATATATATAAAAACCTCTCTCTCTCCTCCTCTCTTTTTAAAATATAAGTTGCGGTTTTCTCGTGATATATGTTTCATCCACTATGAGTTTTCATGTTTTCTGTTGGATTTCGAGACCCGATTCGAAAAGTGGATGAACCGTCTCGAATACATGGTGGGCCCGGTATGGTACCCCAGGGCAAGAAGATCGAGTTGTAGACGATGAGCCTGGCAGGGGAAGACTACCTACCGGTGATGTCTGGCGCGGCGGATATCCGGAGGATACCGACCGTTGTCGTGAGATTTGATGATATGGGACGATCCGGACTGACGGAGCCCGAGATATTGTGACAATGAGATATTGAGACTATGAGGTATTGATACTTGAGATTTACATGTTTGGTGTCGATGCTTGACACGGATTTTTATGGATTTCATCGATGATACTTCAGATTTCTATACCAATTTTACCATGATAAAAGTTAAAGATTTCTTATACAGATATATCCAGATTTCAGGATTGGTTGTTTTACATTCATGGTGCATGCATACTCATTCACATGACATATTACTATTTGAGGCACTGATACGAGCACGGAGTATTTGCACTTACACGTAGTTTATTACCCTGTCATTACTAGATGACTAGTAATATATTAGTATATTATTATGACCTAGGATAGCATCGTGCATTCGATTTCTTTTCGCAGATGTCTTCTACTCACGAGTTGGCAACTCAACCCCGTTGTGCCAAATTTTATTACAGGTTCGATGTATTGGTTTCCTTGGCAGCTTGCTGGCACATCATTTCATTCAGGGTGATTTGCACGGTAGGTTGGTTCACTTGTATCTGGACCGCCGTTGTACTTTTATTATTTCATTTGTATCTAGTAAGCTCCATCAACCAAACTTGTATTACTTGATAAGTTTACTGGACCAGTTATTTATTTAGACCTTAGAGTCGCGCATGTATTATTATGATATCTGATGGATTTGTTTTCGTTTGAGTTTTGTGCCTCGCCCTTTGGCGTTATATATTATTGTGCATTGTGTGGGTGTTTCCGCCTGTTGGCATAGAGCTAGCTCCCGCTTGGGGATGTCTTTTAATTGTTTGTATGTATTTATTCTTGTTTGTACCCGTTTGGGGCCAGTTTTTACAAAGGAGACTCTGCCAGAATTTTTGAGAAAATTTGATCTTGCTTTTAAACATGTTTCCCATATGTTTTCCTTTACATCTTCTTTTATATGGTTTAGATTTCTGGGCTCGGCTTACTTAGATTACGTTGCGCCTCTAGACGCTCCGTAATTTAAGTGCCAGTCACGTTTCGTACCTTCGGGTCGTGACAAAGTTGGTATCAGAGCGCTAGGTTTAACCTTTGTATAAGTCTAGGGTGACCCTTGGTTGATGGAGTAGGTGACTTAGGTAGAGTGGCGTACCGTGGGTATGATCCGCGGCATACTTACGATACGCTACACTGCTTAAGAAACCTTAGGATGTACATTTCCTTGCACCGTATTCTATTCGTTCCTTCGATCTATCTTCGTCGATATCGGATGGTGGTTTCTGTTACCACGGTCGCACGGGCAGAGGGAGCTGTGGCTCGTATGTGATGACCAGTAGGGTATCGTTTATTCTTGAGGATTGAAGCATTGTTTCGCGTGCGGACGAAGAGTATTCACATGCCGTCCAGGCGAAGTTAAAGGGTTCGAACGATTGTCAGAAACCTATTTTCCCAAGTTTAAGGTATTCGAAAAAACATGCAGGTATTTCTATGGACCCTCTAGAAGAATGAAACCCTAACTCGACATAATGACCACGAGAACGACTTTCAACCTTAGGGTTTACGGTAGTTCCGCGGTGCCATTAGTGAGGCTTGGGTTTGCCCTTCTACGGCTGGTCCGCAGATGCTGGGGTATGTACTGGATATTTTTTAAACTGTACTTGAGTGTTGAGCTCTCGGGGAATTATGGGATTTTGATGAATCGATCGAAAAGTTTAATGCAGTCCGGATATCAGGTGAAGGGATAGATTATGTGGGAGACTCTAGATATGAGTATTGCCATTTGTAGCGCAGTCAGCACAGCTACGAAGAGACGAGTTCGAAGCAGTCGACATCAGAGGAAAGAGGCGCACATTGACGATAGCGTTTACGATTGTGATTTGGTGATTTGAATTTCATATTTCCGTTGTTTGGATTTTGGTATTTTGAGAATTTTGTTCTACGATTGGTATTTCCTATATGTACATTCATTACCCTTTATTCGTGTTTCATATATCAGTTGTATTGATGTTGTTTTGTACATACCCAGTGCACTCGATTTGGTTTTATACATTTTGAGATATTGATTTGATTTCGTGCATATAGGTTGCACATGATTTTGACGTATGCTTCGACATAGTTTTCATGCTTTTTTTTTCGTACCGTGAGTTCGATTTTGATATTCGGTGTATGTTTTCGTACACCATGTGCACTTGATTAAGATTCTCGTGCACACTTGGCGCACTTGATGCGATTTTGTGCACACCAGATGCACTAAATCAGAGTTTTGTGCAGATTAGATGCACCTGATATTAGTGTCGTGCACGCCCGTTGCACTTGATAGATGTTTTTGGTGCGCATCCGTTGCACCCAGTTTTGTTTCTGTGCGTATTCATGGAATCTGTATTTGGTTTTGATTTCAGTGCGCACCGGACGCACATGATATTTTTATGATGTGATTGGGATTGATTTTAGTTTGAGCAGTATGTTTTTATAAGCATTACTATTTGATTTAGTAACCAGGTGGGACGTGTATATTAAATAAAAGATATATATGTATAGCTATTTTTTTTAAATAAACGTCCGCTACTTATGCCGTGACACGTGCATCGCACGGCGATTTTCAAAAAGGGGTTTTTGCATGCTTCTTTATTCAGATGTTTGGACGATTTTACTATGATGCGCACTATATATAAGTATAGTTTTGATATATATTATGTTGGTTTTCGTATTGGGTTTTGATATTTTATTTTCACCATAACTCCGATGATTGCGTTATGCTTGACGGAGTTGATTTTAGTTATGTATTGATGATTTCGGAGCCCCGACGATTTGAGTGTTTTGGCTGAATGTTTTAGTAATTGGGGGGAGTTTTAATTTAAATTCGGGGACCGAATTTCAAAAACGAGGGAAGATTGTAACGTCTTAAAAATAAATAATTAAATAATTAAATAAATAAAATTCTTTAAGTGAATTTTCTGATTTTCGGAAAAATAAACTGTATTTTCTGTAAAACTTAACTATAAATAATTTTCTTCATAAATTTAAAAATATCTATTTTAATTATGTAATTACTAGTAAATGGTGTTCATTTCGTCACTTATAAATTTTTAGTTTAATTAAATATTTTTCCTAAATTAATTATTTTAAATATTAACATAAGCTTTATTTATACACTAAATTTGTGTAAATTACAAAATTGAATGGGTTTAATTTGCAAAAGAGAACCATTGCATATTGGAATCTAGCATGTTTCATACAAAATTCATTTTCAAAATTTTCCATGGTTCTAGACCATTCTAGGTTAAATGGAGTTAGGAAAATAAATAATTTTCATTAATTCATGAAAAGACTTAATTGAGTGATATTTTGTGAAACCTTCTACACTTTTCTCTACACTTTTCTCACTCTCCTCCCCAACCTCCCTCCAAGGCCGGCCTTCACCCTATGGCAGCCCCTCATTTTTACAACTTAATTTCCTTTCAAAAAATCCTCAAAAATCCTACAAAAGTCCAAATAAAAATCCATAAATCCCTAATTTAATCCCTACCCACCATTCCTTGCTCATTTTAGCTTGGTTCTTGGAGCAAATTAGCATTTTTTGGAGGCTAAGTTTTCATGTTGATCCACAACCCTTGAGGTATAAAATTCTAAACCATAGTTAAATTGTTGTTTGCTTTCTTAATCTTGCTTAATTGCAAAATTAATTGTGGTTTCAATTTCAAGTTTCAAAATTCAAGTTAGCGTTTATAAAATCAAGTTATGATTTTTATTAATTAAGTGGGGTTATAATAGCTAGTTTAACATTTTTAGAACAGAAAAATCTTGCATGGTTGTTGAATAATAATTTGTTCATTCAAAATCATTTTAATTAAGCAATTTAGCTAACTAGTTTTTTATAAAATATATATATTGGTGATATAAAAAAAATTCTAATTAATATTTTTATCATTAGATTGTAGTTTCAATGAGAATATTAATATGTTATCGGAATGAAAAACCTAATTTAGTTACTAATTTGAAGTTGATAATAGAAAATTGTGAAGAAAAATGCTATTTTGCTAACTAGATTTTAGAAATTCTTAAATAAATGAGATTTAAAATCTAATTATGGTTTCATTATATTATTATCTTCATGAATTGTAGTTTAATAAGTTAATTCATGCGAAATCAAGTTTAGTTGTGATATTGTGAAATTTTGCTTGCGAGGAGTTAAAATTTATTTAATTGCAAACTAGAATTTCCAAATTAATACAAATTAGGGTGTTAAAAATATAGTAATGGTTTATATAATCTAGTTATTCTATTTAATGAGTATTATGACCATTAGTTTCATTTAAACGTCAAGTTTTGAAGTAAAACGATAAATTGACGTTTTCTAGGTTTTTACGAAATCGGACGATTTGATAGATTTTAAGTTTTCGATGGTTTAAACCATATTTTATATTATAAATAGTGAGTTTTGAAACTACGAGTTGTTTGTTGTTGTTTTACCTCGATCAATCGGCGTTTGTACGCCGATATCGAGCGACATTTGGTTCTTTTGCATGAGCGGGTCATAGGTTTTAACCTATGCGTGTTTCGTGCGTCGTTTTGGTTTTGTCCGTAATTCAGTTTACGATATTATATATGTTTGCATATAGGTACCCCTCACGTGGACTTCGGACGAGGAAGAAGAGGAGCGCGACATCGTTTTCGGCAGACAAGGACCAAGTGAGTAGATGTATATCTACGGTGGAAGTCGGGTGGATGGCGTTTAGCACCCCCGCAAACGTAGAATAGGAATATTACTTATTGTATTTAGGAAGTCAGACATGACCTTAGATTCTTGGTGAGTAAGACCCTATTAATGACTTTAGGTTGGACTAGACTTATTTAGAAAGACCTTACCAGAGGATGAATGTCTTGGAGCGGATTTGTAGGTTTCAGGTAGACACACACACTCGCACACACAGAAACTTGACTTGGTGTATATATGTATGTGTATATATATAGGACTGTGTGTAGGTATATATATACACAACATGTATACGTGATATAAGGATGTGATATGATACATGGGGATGAGTCAATAT
Source organism: Agapanthus africanus (assembly GCA_030015575.1). NCBI lineage: Eukaryota > Viridiplantae > Streptophyta > Magnoliopsida > Asparagales > Amaryllidaceae > Agapanthus > Agapanthus africanus. The sequence continues at coordinate 81,700,580 of JASDDO010000031.1, read as the reverse complement.
AACTAGGCTTGATGCCGTGATCTCTTGGCTATACAGTCGTGTTATGATGTTAGCGCATCGTTGGAAATGAGAAAATGGATATGTATACATAAACGATAATAGGTGATGATGACATTGAGATATACGGGACTCTAGAATAGAACCCAGACTGTAACCTGTGACTTGATTGCGATATGATATATGTGTGACTTGATTGCGATATGATATATGTGTGACCAGATTATGATAGAATATATATGACATGATATTTCTGAGGAACAATTGACGATGTATATGTACGCAGACAATGAGATATGATTGATGATATTGGGATGTATGCGATTACAGTACAATACTCTCGATTATGACCTTATTTGATGATGATATTATACGAATGATGATGTACGTAGGTGATACTTGACCCGTACCCCGATATTGGGATGCCGTACGATGAATTTTACAATACGAGGCATAGATGTGATGATTGATCCGCACTCTTGATTTGAGGAAGCCGTACTACGTACATGACGCTATTGAGGATGGATCGCCGACTATTACAGATATGGACTCCGACCTTTGGTGGATTCTTATTTCCTATCGACTAGTTCCTTTAGTTTAGTTTCTTAGGGGGTTAGATAGATACTAGTTTAGGCTCGAGTCATATAGTTGTAGTTAGATATGTATATTCCAAATGAGTAGTTAGTACACATTTTACCTTTATATTCAGATTGTGATCATCACGTTGCATGTTCATACATATATTTCTATAGTTTATATGAAACTCTGCCTGTTAGGACACCAGCACCATTACCGATGATGCGCATGTTCCATGTACACTTATTTGCCGGCTCACACACACATCATCAGTAATTGCTATGTCACGTACACTTTAGAACATATTATCTTTTATTGATAGAATTAGATAATGGCTAGATCAATATAATATTGTGATTACTCTCAGGTGTTAGTCTAGACATTGCATTTATTACTTAGACATTTCATGCATTCACATTTTCATGTTATCATGCAGTATTGTAGGGATTATGCCGACACTTATCATTTGCTTACTCATGATATTGGGATTTTGGATTTCGATGAGATTTCTGGATTTTGGGGAAAACCGCAATAATATATATAAAAACCTCTCTCTCTCCTCCTCTCTTTTTAAAATATAAGTTGCTGTTTTCTCGTGATGTATGTGTCGTCCACCATGAGTTTTCATGTTTTCTGTTGGATTTCGAGACCCGATTCGAGGAGTGGATGAACCGTCTCGGGTACATGGTAGGCCCGGTATGGTACCCCGGGGCAAGAAAATTGAGTTGTAGACGATGAGCCTGGCAGGGGAAGACTACCTACCGGTGATGTCTGGCGCGGCGGATATCCGGAGGATACCGACCGTTGTCGTGAGATTTGATGATATGGGCCGATACGGACTGACGGAGCCCGATATATTGAGACTATGAGATATTGAGACTATGATGTATTGATACTTGAGATTTACATGTTTAGTGTCGATGCTTCACACGGATTTTCATGGATTTCATCGATGATACTTCAGATTTCTATACCAATTTTACCATGATAAAAGTAAAAGATTTCTTATACAGATATATCCATATTTCAGGATTGGTTGTTTTACATTCATGGTGCATGCATACTCATTCACATGACATATTACTATTTGAGGCACTGATACGAGCATGGAGTATTTGCACTTACACGTAGTTTATTACTCCGCCATTACTAGATGACTAGTAATATATTAGTATATTATTATGACCTAGGACAGCGTCGTGCATTCGATTTCTTTTCCCGGATGTCTTCTACTCATGAGTTGGCAACTCACCCCCGTTGTGCCAAATTTTATTACAGGTTCGATGTACAGGTTTCCTTGGCAGCTTGCTGGCACATCATTTCATTCAGGGTGATTTGCACGGTAGGTTGGTTCACTTGTATCTGGACCGCTGTTGTACTTTTATTATTTCATTTGTATCTAGTATGCTCCATCAACCAAACTTGTATTACTTGATAAGTTTACTGGACCAGTTATTTATTTAGAACTTAGAGTCGCACATGTATTATTATGATATTTGATGGATTTGTTTTCTTTTGAGTTTTGTGCCTCGCCCTTTGGCGTTGTATATTATTGTGCATTGTGTGGTTGTTTCCGCCTGTTGGCGTAGAGCTAGCTCCCGCTTGGGGATGCCTTTTTATTGTTTGTATGTATTTATTCTTGTTTGTACCCGTTTGGGGTCAGTTTTTACAAAGGAGACTCTGCCGAAATTTTTGAGAAAATTGGATCTTGCTTTTAAACTTGTTTTCCCATGTGTTTTCCTTTACATCTTCTTTTATATGGTTTAGATTTCTGGGCTTCGGCTTACTTAGATTACGTTGTGCCTCTAGACGCTCCGTAATTTAAGTGCCGGTCACGTTCCGTACCTTCGGGTCGTGACAGAATTTTCCTCACATTTCCACAAAACCCCCCTCTCTTTTGCCATGGCCGTGCATTATTCCTTGCTGCCCTCTCTTGATCCTTTGCTTATTTTCAATTCATCAAGGTCACAAAAATCATAAAAAATCCTTAAATAATCACACAAAGTCACAAATAAATCCCTACCCATCATTCTTCAACACTAAACTAGCATAGATCTTCATTAAAGGCATCATTTTGGAGGCTAAATTTTAGGGTTTAGTTGCTAGTTGTGAATCTTTTGGAGGTATAATCCTAACCCTAATCTTTTATGGTTGTATGAATCATTAATCTAGCTTATTAGATGTTCAATATAGCTTTAATTGCATGTATAAAATTTTCATGATAGAGTTGTGAAGATCTAGTTAGGGTTTGATTTGGTTGAAATGGGTAATTGTTAAGTGTAGACTTGGAAAACTTAACCTAGTGGAAGAATGTTAGTTGTTAAATTCCTAATTTGTCTAATTGAGATTTAATGGAAAACTAACTTTTAGTAAATCATATTTGGGTGATATTAAAATGGTGGTAATGGTTCGGGTGACTTATTAAGTTACTTTGCGTTGTTTGTGATCGCTTGAATTGTGTTAGTACTAGATTTGAGCTTATATGTGGTAAAGTTGCTTACTAGGTTTCGGTAAAAATTTGACATAGGTTCTAATGGGCGTTGCGATGTTATATATATTATCTTCCTCACGATATATTGTGTTGTGAATGCGCGATCGGTACGATCGGGGTCTAGGCTTACTGGTTGCGTAGTTTAGCGATCCTAGCTAGGATTGTGCCGATGTCGTGCGCGTTTTGTACACTAGGTGCACAGTGTATTTATCTTGTGCGCGTTATCCTTGCGTTTCTTTATCTTTGTGACGGCGTAGGATATTTAGCCTTATGTGATGTGTTTGTGAAATTTTAGGATCCCAAGCGGGGACTTCAGATGCTGCGAAGAAAGGGAAGTAGGTGGTCGGATTTTTGTAGCTCGAGATCATCGGTGAGTAGATTTAACATCTACGGGGAAATCTCCCATATTGCATTATGTGTCAGGGATGGATATGATATTATAGTTTTATGTTATTCGCATATGATTTGATTGCACATGAGTGTCATTGCATATTTTACCTGTTGTGCCTTGACTTGTACCTATTGGACACAACACCATTACTGACGGTTCATGTTGCACGAGCACTAATTTGTATTCTACACACACACCGTCGGTAATTGCCATGACACGCACCAACCATATACATACGCGATATTGTATTTGGATAAGGATAATTTAGATAGTGAATCTTATTCCATTGTGCATATGAGATACAACTGACACATATACATACGTGATATTGTATTGGATAGGGATAATTGAGGTAGTGATTTTTATTCCATTTCACGTATACCTTGCTATAGCTACATGTACATCCTGCATACATACTGACATGTACACCCACATACCTTGCTTCAGCTACATGTACATCATACAAACATACTAACATGTATACCCCCATACACTACTATAGCTGCATATACCCCTAAGTGGTATTGTATTGACATGTGATATTGGAATGTTGATTACTGTGCTATTGTGCTTATGAAATGCATCATTCATACTTTCTTACATGTAGACACTTATAACTTGCTACAGTTACATGTACACCTCATATGATGCTGTACTTGATTTCGGAGGATTTGGAAACCGCATGATATATTTTAAAGCTGGATTCATTTAAAGAGCGGTTTTCTCTTAATATGCTCATATTGTTGTTTTATGTTGCATATATCAGTTTTCATGGATTTACCCATTAGGATATGGATTTCATGTGATTTATGGATTTGAGAACCGTGGGGGTGTTTCAAGAAATTTTATGTATTATTTGAAAACCCGGTTTCTCGTGATATGATATTTCAGTGCGTCCACCATGAGTTTTCTCGGTTCTGAGACTTTTGTTAGATACCCAATGCGAGGAGTGGATGAGGCCGTGTTGCGGGTTCATGGTGGACCCGGTATGGTACCCCGGGGCAAGTAAGGTATGTCGATGAATTAGCCGATGAGCCTGGCAGCGGATGTGCACTGCCTACCGGTAACAGTATTGCGACTCAAAGGTTATCTGGAGAATACTGACCGGAGTAGTGAGATAGATTTAGGCCGACCCGTTCTGCCAGAGCCCGCGGGCCGATCCCGCAGACGGAGCCTATTATACGAGGATTTACGTGTCGATGCTGGACACGAGAATTTCATGATGTTTCGGGTGTCGATGTTAGACACTCGGGTTCCATGAGATGTACAGATATATGGGCCGGTTTTGGTGACGACGCCTGAGGATTTTGGGATTTGACGTATCAGTGAGGGACATTGAGATTTTTCCATGCTGATGATTTTTGCATGAGGTTTTATTATATCATCTCACACTCAGGATTATGTTGATATGCATCACTTCATGTAGTAATAGTACATTTACATGATTGTTGCATATTCATATTTCCATACTTATGCTATTAGATTACATGTGATAGATTATCGCTGTTTGTGCATACTTTCGATTACATGTTATTTACTATTCATGTGTTGGCAACTCACCCTCATTGTGCCACAGTGTTTTGCAGGACTTACCCTCAGAGTAGTCGCGACAGGACTTCTTGTTATCTCCACTTTTGTGAATACCGCTACAGTTGGCTGTGTGGCCTTTGCTATTAGGTGTGTTCGCGGTTATCCGTTTATGTACATTGTATATCTTTTTGTTGGATCTAGTATTCTCCATCTACCACTTCATATATTTGACTTAGAGACGAGCTGTGAGGATCAGTGTTGTTTTATTTTTGGTGACTTTGGGTGACGTGCTCGTGGGAGCCGGTCTTGTTGTAATGTTTTACCCCCTTATGCTGTTTTCATTTATATTTCTTCGCTTTGGCATTCTATATATGCTTGTGGTGGTTGTCTCTGCCGTTGGGCGTGATTTGCTCTCGTTTGGGATGCTTTATTTATTTTCTATGTTCTACCCATTTTCGGGGCTAGTTTTTACAAAGGAGGTGCTGCCGAAATTTTCAAGAAAGTAAAACTTAAGTTTACAGATTTTTACTTGGGATTTCCGAAGGTTTTAACTATGTTTTCTCCGCTTATCCATTTTTGGGTGGTTTAGATTTCTGGGTTTCCGCTTACTTAAGTTGTGTACGCCTGTTGACGTTACGTAGTTTAAGTGCCGGTTACGGGCCTAACTTTGGGCCGTGACAAAGTTTGTATCAGAGCGTTAGGTTTTACCTTTCGGAGTGTAGGATGACCTTGGTATGATGGAGTAGGTAGCTTAAGCAGAGTGACGTAGTGTGTGTATGTTCCGCGGCATACTTACGACACGGTACTCCGCCTAAGCGACCTTAGGCCTTATTGATTGAAATTCCTTCCGTGATTATATACATCCTTATGATTCGATTTCTGTGTCCTTATCGAATCTTGTTTCCATTTCCAGCCTTTATGCCGCCGAAGACTACGAGGGCTCAGAGAGCGTCCGCGAGGGCCGAGGTCAGAGTTGACTCGTCTGGGACGAGGACTGACACATGTTGTACCGGAGAAGATTGCTATGCTAAGGGCCGGTATGCAGGATTTGCGCCAGATGATGGGGTCGTTAGTTGAGGTCATTTGAGTGCAGAGGCAGGAGATTGTTCCACCTGTTGTAGGGATCGCGGTGGTGCCTACTTTTCCGGCAGTCGCAGCTACAGCTATGGAGGTTATCACCGTGTCCCTATCAGAGTTCATGGGGCTGAGGCCTTCGATTTTCACTGGCACGGATGCAGCTGAGGATCCGCAGTCGTTTATCGACCGGATGGCCAGGATATGTCATTCGCTGAGATACTCCGACACGAGATGGGTAGAGTTCACGAGTTTTCGTCTGGAGGATCTGGCCCAGAAGTGGTGTGAGTCCTTAGAGAAGGGAAGAGCCGCAGGTCTTGCTCCTAAGACCTGGGCTAAGTTCGTGATGGTGTTTCTCGCCCGTTTTCTTCCGCAGAGCATCAGGGATGCTCGAGCGTGAAGATTCGAGTCCTTACGCCAGACTCCGGGGATGACGGTGGCTGAGTACGATGTACTGTTTACCGAGCTGTCTGTGTATGCTCTGTATTTGGTATCTACTGAGGAGATGCGGGTGAAGAGGTTCGTTCTAGGCCTGTTTACCCAGTTGTTCCTCGCTATCAGCATTCAGCATTGTGACACGTATGCAGCAGCAGTGGACGCAGCCCTGTTGGTTGAGGAGCGCCTTTATGAGTCGTCGGTTGTTCCGGAACGGAAGAGGGTTCGTACTGGTGTGCCAGCATAGAGACAGACGTTTATACGCCGTGATAGATTCCGTTCAGGTACTGGGGGTAGTGGAGGCTCGAGACCAGGTCGGCTATTTAGCTCTTACACCCAAGAAGGTCGGCAGTTTTCATCTGGATGTTACCGGTGCGAGAGTTTATATCATCGGGTTCGAGATTGTACTGAGACACTTGAGGGCAAGGCAGATGTACCGCAGGTTACCTTACCACCTTCTCCACCTTAGAGAGCGTTGCCTTTTATGCCTGTTGTTGATCCGCGTCAGACCCATGCTCAGAGAGGTCATGGTCGCGGCAGTTTTGTCCCGAGAGGACGGAGTGGCAGAGGCAGAGGACAGCCAGTTGCCGGTAGACAGCAGGCTCGGGTGTTTGCTTTGACTCATCAAGACACGCAGGCGTCCAATGCAGTGGTTTCAGGTACTCTTTCTGTATGTTCTTTTGATACACATGTTTTATTTAATCCGGGATCTACGCATTCGTATGTTTCTATGCACTGCGTGCCAAGGTTAGGCCGAGAGTCTTGTTTGCTAGATCAGCCGCTTGTCATGACTACTCCTGTTGGCGAGTCGTTTGTTGCGCGACACGTGTTTCGGTCGTGTGTTGTTCGTATAGGAGATAGAGATTTGTCCGTCGACTTGATCCTTCTTGAGATGTTGGACTTCGACGTTCTCCTGGGCATAGACTGGTTAGTTACTTGCTACGCGTCCGTGGACTGCCGCGAGAAGACAGTTAGGTTTTGTTTTCTTGGCGAGTCAGTGTTTGTTGTGCAAAGGGACCGTGGTGCCGCCCCTCACAGTTTGATTTCTGTCCTTTGCGCTAGTCGGCTTTTAAGGAGAGGATGTCGGGGATTCTTGTCTTTCATTCATGATACTGGAGCCACAGTGGAGTCGTTGGATCGGGTTCCTACCGTGGGAGAGTTTCCCGACGTTTTTCCCGATGAGTTACCTGGATTGCCGCCAGAGTACGATATTGAGTTTTGCATTGATCTAATTCCCGGTGTGGGGCCTATTTTTATACAGCCTCATCGGATGGCTCCAGCAGAGCTTAGAGAGCTTAAAGATCAATTGTAAGAGTTGCTTGATAGGGGACTTGTGCGTCCGAGTGTTTCGCCGTGGGGAGCTCATGTTCTGTTCGTCAAGAAGAAGAATGGCAGTATGAGGTTGTGTATGGATTATCGTCAATTGAACCGACTTACGGTGCGGAATAGGTATCCTTTATCTTACATTGACGATTTGTTTGATCAGCTCCAGGGTGCGAAACATTTTTCTAAAATTGATTTGCGTTCGGGTTATCATCAGTTGCGGGTTCGGAATGATGACATTCCGAAGACTGCTTTTCGTACGCGCTATGGGCATTATGAGTTTTTTGTGATGTCGTTCGGACTCACCAATGCGCCAGCAGCGTTCATAGATCTGATGAACCGGATTTTCAGGACGTTCCTCGACCAATTCATTATTGTGTTTATTAATGACATTCTGGTCTACTCTAGGAGTCGAGAGGAACATGAGCAGCACTTGAGGATTGCTTTGCAGACATTGAGAGAGCACCAGCTGTATGCTAAATTCTCAAAGTGCGCATTTTGGCTTGATAGAGTTGACTTCCTGGATCATGTGGTGACTGGAGATGGTATTCTTGTGGACCCGAGGAAGATCGAGGCTATACAGCTTTGGCCCAGGCCTGTATCTATGACTGAGGTCTGCAGCTTTTTAGGCTTAGCTGGTTATTATCGCCGTTTTGTGCAGGATTTCTCGAGTATCACTGCACCGATGACCAGACTGAACATGAAAGGAGTTCCTTTTCTTTGGACTGATACGTGCGAACAGAGTTTCCAGCAGTTGAAGACTCGGTTGACGACTGCACCAGTTCTATCATTGCCTTCGGGATCGGGTGGCTATATTATTTACTGTGATGCTTCTCGAATGGGGCTCGGGTGTTTATTGATGCAGCATGATAGAGTTATAGCTTACTCTTTTCGGTAGCTGAAGAAGCATGAGCAGAATTACCCCACTCACTATCTTAAGATGGCCGCGGTGGTCTTTGCGTTGAAGATTTGGAGACACTACTTGTACGGCGATTCGTGTCAGATTTTCACGGACCACAAGAGCTTGAAGTACATCTTACAGCAGCGGGATCTGAATCTGAGACAGCGCCTTTGGATGGAGCTTATGAAGGATTATGATTGTGAGATCCTTTATCACCCGGGCAAGACGAATGCGGTAGCTGATGCTTTGAGTCGTAGGCCCGGGGATAGCTTGTCCCAGTTGAACGCAGTTCAGCGACAGTCATCTGCAGATTGGCAGATCTTGTGCGATGGTAGAGTACAGTTTGAGTTCACTTCCACTGGGGGACAGCTTGCTCATGTCCGCACCCATCCACTACTTTTTGATCGTATCCGTGAGACGCAACCCAGTGATGCCCGTTTTTCTGAGATTCTTGAGCTTGTTCGGCAGGGTACAGTTTCAGAGTTCATGATTGAGGACCAGGGTATGCTACGATGCGGGACTCGCTTGTGTGTACCGGATGTTGATTGGTTGAGACGCGAGATCCTAGAGCAGGCACATCAGTCAGCCTTTAGCATTCATCCAGGTTCCACCAAGATGTACCGTGACTTGAGAGACTTTTACTGGTGGGAAGGGATGAAGCGCGATATTTCGGATTTCGTTTCGAGGTGCCTGACTTGTTAGCAAGTCAAGGCTGAGCATTAGAGGCCGGCAGGTGAGTTGCAGCCTTTACCCGTTCCGGAGTGGAAATGGGAGAAGATTTCCATGGACTTCGTTGTAGGTCTACCCAGGACCAGTCAAGGGTATGACTCCATTTGGGTGATTGTTGATCGGTTGACGAAAGCTGCCCACTTCCTTCTAGTGAAGACCACTTTCGATTATGCTCAGTATGCTTAGTTGTATACAGATGAGATTGTGCATTTGCACGGCGTTCCCACATGCATCGTATCTGATAGGGGCACCCAGTTTACTAGCCTTCTTTGGCAGAAGCTTCAGAAAGCTTTGGGTACCGAGTTTAGTTTTAGCACCGCTTTTCATCCACAGACCGATGGTCAATCGAAGCGAACTATACAGACTCTGGAGGATATGCTTCGTGCGTGTATGCTTGATTTCGGTAGCAATTGGGATCGTCACTTACCGTTGATTGAATTCTCCTACAATAACAATTACCAGGAGACGATTCAGACGGCGCCTTTTGAGGCTTTGTATGATAGGAGGTGTCGATCGCCAGTCTGTTAGACCGAACTCAGCGAGAGTAGGGTTTTGGGACCCCAGCTAGTTCAGGATACTACGAAGAAGATCCAGCTGATTCAGGACAGGATGAGAGCAGCCCAGTGCAGATAGAAGTCTTATGCCGACCGTCGTCGTCGCGGACTTCAGTTCGCAGTGGGGGATCATGTATTCCTGCGGATTTCTCCGATGAAAGGCGTTATGAGATTTGGGAAAAAGGGGTAGCTCAGTCCCAGATTTGCAGGTCCTTTCGAGATCCTTGAGAGAGTTGGTGCCGTTGCCTATCGGTTGGCACTTCGACCCAGTTTTCCGGATGTTCACCCCGTTTTCCATGTGTCGATGCTTCGTAGATACCTTTATGATCCTTCTCACATGATTCAGCACCATACCGTTCAGCTTGAGCGCGATCTTTCGTTCATCGAGTAGCCGGTAGTTATATTGGATCGGTAAGTGAAGAAACTTTGGTCAAAGGTCTTTCCATCTGTGAAGGTTCTTTGGCGTGGCCCTACTAGTGAAGAGATCACTTGGGAGGCCGAGAGCGAGATGCAGAAGAAATTCCCTCATCTCTTCGAAGGTACGCGTAGTTAAATTTTAATTCGGGGACCGAATTTCTTTAAGGGGGAAGATTGTAACGTTTTAGAATTCTTTATACGAATTTTTCTGTTTAAGGGTAAAATAGTCAGTGTTTTCCGTAAAAACCTGGAAGTGATCAAATTTCGTACAGGACCGTACCTACTTTAACTAGAATTTTGCTAGTTTGCGGGTTTTAGTGGTAACTAGAAAAATTTGGTTCACTTAAATATTTTTTCCTAATATTAATATTATTTTAATTTTTTAATTATGCTTTTAATTAGTGGTAATTACAATTTGTTTTGGGTTAATTATCTCTAAAGTGAATCAATGCTAATTTAATCACTAGTTTAAGCTTAATTCCTTCTCTCCAAATATCTAGATATTTGTGATTTAAAATGAAATTTTAAAAGAAAAGATAAAGAGGTGGCATAGATATTTGTTTCATTAATGAGCTTTAATTGGTTTGTAGCTAGAATTTTCCACACATTTCCACAAAAAACCCCTCTCTTTTGCCTTGGCCGAGCCATATTCCTTGCTGCCCTCTCTTGATCCTTTGCTCATTTTCACTTCATCAAGCTCACAAAAATCATCACAAATCCTTAAATAATCCCACAAACTCACAAATAAATCCCTACCCATCATTCTTCAACACTAAACTAGCATAGATCTTCATTAAAGACATCATTTTGGAGGCTAAATTTTGGGGTTTACTTGCTAGTTGTGAATCTTTTGGAGGTATAATCCTAACCCTAATCTTTTATGGATGTTTGAATCATTAAGCTAGCTTATTAGATGTTTAATATAGCTTTAATTGCATGTTTAGAATTTTCATGATAGAGTTGTGAAGATCTAGTTAGGATTTGATTTGGTTGAAATGGGTAATTGTTAAGTATAGACTTGGAAAACTTAACCTAGTGGAAGAATTTTAGTTGTAAAATTCCTAATTTGTCTAATTGAGATATAATAGCAAACTAACTTTTAGTAAATCATATTTGGGTGAGATTAAAATGGTGGTAATAGTTTGGGTGACTTAGTTAAGCTACTTTGCGATGTTTGTGATCACCAGAATTGTGTTACTACTAGATTTGAGCTTATCTGTGGTAAAGTTGCTTACTAGGTTTCGGTAAAAATTTGACGTAGGTACTAAGGGGAGTTGCGATGTTATATATTTTATCTTCGCGATATATTATATTGTGAATGCGCGATCGGAACGATTGGGGTCTAGGCTTGGTGGTTGCGTAGTTTTGTGATCTTAGCTAGGGTTGTACCGATGTCGTAAACGTTTTTTGCACTAGGTGCACAGTGTATTTATCTTGTTGGCATTATCCTTACATTTCGTTATCTTTGTGTCAGCGTAGGATATTTAGCCTTATGTGATGTGTTTGTGAAATTTTAGGATCGCAAGCGGGGATTTCGGACGCTGCGAAGAAAGAGAAGCAGGTAGTCGGATTTTCGTTGCTCAAGATCATTGGCGAGTAGATTTAACATCTATGGGGAAATCGCCCGTATGGCGTTATGCGTCAGGGCTGGATATGATAGTATAGTTGTATGTAATTCGCATATGAGTTGATTGTACATGAGTGTCATTGCATATTTTACTTGTTGTGCCTTGACTTCTACCTATTGGACACAACACCATTACCGACGGTTCATGTTGCACGAGCACTAATTTGTATGCTACACACACACCTTCGGTAATTGCCATGACACACACCACCCATATACATACGTGATATTGTATTTGGATAAGGATAATTGAGATAGTGACTCTTATTCCATTGTGCATATGAGATACAGCTGACACATATACATACGTGATATTGTATTGGACAGGGAAAATTGAGGTAGTGATTTTTATTCCATTTCATGTATACCTTGCTATAGCTACATGTACATCCTGCATACATATTGACATATACACCCACATACCTTGCTTCAGCTACATGTACATCATACAAACATACTTACATGTATACCCCCATACACTGCTATAGCTGCATATATCCCTAAGTGGTATTGCATTGAAATGTGATATTAGAACGTTGATTTGTGCTATTGCGCTTATGAAATGCATCATTCATACTTGCTTACATGTAGACACTTATAACTTGCTACAGTTACATGTACATCTCATATGATACTGCACTTGATTTCGGAGGATTTGGAAACCGCATGATATATTTTAAAGCTGGATTCATTTAAAGAGCGGTTTTCCCTTAATATGCTCATATTGTTGTTTTATGTTGCAAATATCAGTTTTGATGGATTTACGCATTGAGATATGGATTTCATGTGATTTATGGATTTGAGAACCGTGGGGGTGTTTCAAGAAATTTTTATATATTATTTGAAAACCCGGTTTCTCGTGATATGATATTTCAGTGCGTCCACCAAGAGTTTTCTCGGTTCTGAGACTTGTGTTAGAAACCCGATGCGAGGAGTGGATGAGGCCGTGTTGCGGGTTCATGGTAGACCCGGTATGGTACCCCGGGGCAAGAAAGGTATGTCGATGGATTAGCCGATGACCCTGGCAGCGGATGTGCACTGCCTATCGGTGACGGTATTGCGACTCGGCGGTTATCTGGAGGATACCGACCGGAGTCGTGAGATGGATTTAGGCCGACCCGTTCTGCCGGAACCCGCGGGCCGATCCCGCAGACGGAGCCTATTATACGAAGATTTACGTGTCGATGCTGGACATGAGTATTTCATGATGTTTCGGGTGTCGATGTTAGACACTCAGGTTCCATGAGATGTAAAGATATGAGGGCCAGTTTTGGTGACGACGCCTGAGGATTTTGGGATTGGACGTGTCAGTGAGGGACACTAAGGTTTTTTCATGAGGTTTTATTATATCATCCCACACTCAGGATTATGTTGATATGCATTGGTTCATGTAATAATAGTACCTTGATGATGTACCCTTACATGATTGTTGTATATTCATATTTCCATACTTATGCTATCAGATTACATGTGATAGATTATCGCTGTTCGTGCATACTTGCGATTACAGTATGATGTTATTTACTATTCACGAGTTGGCAACTCACCCCCGTTGTGTCACTGTGTTTTGCAGGACTTACCCTCAGAGTAGTCGCGGCAGGACTTCTTGTTATCTGTACTTTTGCGGATACCGCTACAATTGGCTGTGAGGCCTTTGCTATTAGGTGGGTTCACGGTTATCCGTTTATGTAGATTGTATATCTTTTTGTTGGATCTAGTACTCTCCATCTACCACTTCATGTATTTGACTTAGAGACAAGCTGTGAGGATCGGTGTTGTTTTATTTTTGGTGACTTTTGGTACCGTGCTCGTGGGAGCCGGTCTTGTTGTAAAGTTTTACCCCCTTATGCTGTTTTCATTTATATTTTTTCGCTTCGGCGTCGTATATATGCTTGTGGTGGTTGTCTCCGCCGTTGGGCGTGATTTGCTCCCGTTTGGGATGCTTTATTTATTTTCTATGTTGTACCCGTTTTCGGGGCTAGTTTTTACAAAGGAGGTGCTGCCGAAATTTTCAAGAAAGTAAAACTTAAGTTTAAAGATTTTTACTTGGGATTTCCGAAGGTTTTAAATATGTTTTCTCCGCTTATCCATTTTCGGGTGGTTTAGATTTCTTGGTTTCGGCTTACTTAAGTTGCGTACGCCTGTTGACGTTACATAGTTTAAGTGCCGGTTACGGGCCTAATTTTGGGTCGTGACAGACACCATACTAAAGAAGCACAGTATGGAGGATTCCAAGTGCGGTAATCTACCGTCTTGTCACAGAATCTCCCTCTCTAAAGAGATGTCTTCCAAGACCGATGAAGAGAGGGCTCGCATAAGCATTATACCCTACACTTCAGAAGTATGATCTATAATGTATGAGATGTTATGTACAAGACTAGATGTAGCTTACGCACTTAGCGTAATAAGCCGGTATCAGTCTAACCCAGGGGAGAAATATTGGACAGCTGTGAAAAAAATTCTGAAGTACCTGAGAAGGACTAAAGATATATTCTTACTGTATGGTAATGGAGACCTCCAGATGGAGTGCTTTACCGATTCAAGCTTCCAAAGCGAAAAGGATAGTAACAAGTCTGTCTCAGGTTATGTGATTAACTTCAATGGAAGGACGGTCTGTTGGAAGAGTTCTAAACAGGACACCGTAGCAGACTCAACGATGGAGGCTGAATACATTACTGCCAGCGATGTCGCAAAAGAGGATGTATGGATGAGAAATTTCATTCATGAACTTGAGGTGGTTTTGTCTATTGTTGATCCAATACATTTGTATTGTGACAAGAATGGGGCTATAGCATTAGCGAAGGAACCACGATCCAATCAGAAATCCAGACATATCTTGAGGCGGTATCACCTGATCAGGGAAATTATTGATCGCCACGAAATCGATGTCAGGAGAGTAGACACAAAAGACAACAAGGCGGACCCACTGACAAAGGCACTTCCTCAGACTCAACTAAAGCGGCTATTTGAGATGATTGGTCTTCAATACGCCAATACATAGCCTTAGTGCAAGTGGGAGATTGTTGGATGTATATTCCTAAGAGGCCATTATTGTATAGTACATGATTGTATATTACTATGGATATTTGGGCTATATATGTACATGACAGTCTTACTCGATACGATAGTATGCTATCTGGTTTTTCTTTACCTCAACATGTGTATATGTTCTATTTATATTACATATCTCGAATACATGTTGGTAAAGCCCGTAGGATCTTTGCTTGACTACTAAAGTTATGATGGCGATCATATTCGTAAGGTTTAGGTAGTCTATCAGGACATCCTAAAAATTTCCCTGGTCATTGGAGTTTTTAAATAGGGCATCGATACTCTGAACTAGACTAGTGTATACGTTTTTTATTCCCATGAAGCAAGGTGGCCTATCCCACATCCATTGGTGTATGGCACCAAAGATAGTATACAGGTACTCATTAGGTAATGAGTTACACTGGACGGACTCGCCGAGAACTTCTAGATGGTAATATACCTATCGTCAGATAGCAGTTGCCTGGTGACATGGGTACATGTTAGTCTTTAGACCTAACATCGTCATTCGTGTCGAGTGTGTTCCCACTGTACTTAGATTACTACCCTACCACGACTTTAA
Source organism: Agapanthus africanus (assembly GCA_030015575.1). Lineage (NCBI taxonomy): Eukaryota > Viridiplantae > Streptophyta > Magnoliopsida > Asparagales > Amaryllidaceae > Agapanthus > Agapanthus africanus. The sequence continues at coordinate 81,684,925 of JASDDO010000031.1, read as the reverse complement.
AGAGTCGTGCAAACGGGTCTTAGTTGGGTACAGTCACTTGGGGGCAGTGAGCAATAGAAGGGATTCGTCTCTCCGGGTATAAGGAGTCGATGTCACGTACTGTTCGATTAGTCATCACCATAAGACCTTGTCCAAGACAGTTGAGATTTATTGATTGTGAGATCAGTAGTTTCTCGGGATGGTTTTGAGCCACATTGACATGACTTATCAAGCTATTAGGGGTATGAATTTTTCCACCCCTAGACCCGATATGCGATACTCTCAGATGAAGAGATCGTACTGTACGGAGATTGTCACTTTCAGGCTCAGTAGGGATACTGAAGAGTTTGCTTGTCAACCTTCCTTTCATTCAATACCTGGGCAGCCATTACATACAGCTAGTACCGCTGACGTGCTTATGGTTTAACAAGTCTTTAGTGTCCTACACATAGGGTTTCCCAGCTTAAGCGAAATGATATAGTGTACATATTTTCATACGTTCTTAGCTTCGATTAAATACGTGTTTTTGTATACGTACTTTTAATCGGACATTTTGTTAATACTAGCCAATTTGAAAGATAGCAAGATTATCATATTTGAGTGTAATGTGAGCTAATATTATATATCTCTTTTAGTATCTAACTTTTCGGTATTCGTATTTTGATAGAATACGGTATTTATACGAAAACGGGTATTTGTATAAATAAGTGTATTTGTGTCTTGATATAAATACAGGTATTTATATCTTAATACAAATATAGGTGTTCGTATTTTATACGAATATGGGTGTATGTATTTTGATATGAATACGGATGTGCATTTGTAGTATATACTTGTATTAGTGTATTTGTATATATATTTATACATATACATATGTATATGTATGCATATGAGATGGCCTTCTTCTCTTCTCATCTCTTCATGGTCGTGTAAGAATTTTGTGGGCTTGTGACTCACCATGGTGAGTCACAAGTCCACTCATTCAAAAATAAAAAGAAAAGAGAAAAAGAAATGAAGAGATAAGTTTTTCATTGGTCAAGCTCATTGGATCATCACCATTAGATTCTTCTTCTTCCTCTTCTTGAGTTTTTGAAAAAGAGAAAGGAAAAAGGTAAAGAGAACAACACTTAGAAATTAGCCACTACTACATCCTATTGACCAATTCCTAGCAAGTTTTGATCACTATTTAGTTCACTTGTTATTTTAGTGTGAAGCTAGAGCCTAGGTTAGGATTCTCTCGGGTGGATCATCTTCGACAATAAAGACCGGCGTCAAAGCTCATTCTCGTAGTTCGTAGGAGCATAAGAAATGGAAAGAAGACAAAGGAAACGACTACAAAGGTAGCTATCGCTAACCGAGTATCTAAACTCTTTCTCATGTTTACTAGTTTAGTGTTTAGATTCGATTCTAGGTCGTAGAAGTTTGTGCTCTTGTTTAAGAAATTTTTTTTTATTCTGCCTTGGTCGCTAGTTAGCAAACGAGCACGAGCATTTACTTACAGGAGTTCACCTCAGGCACAGGAATCTTTTCCGGCCTTCCTCTTTTGTGAGGGACCGCCTTAGGGAGAAGAATCTTTGTGTCAGGAGGAGAGTTGTCACGACGGGGTTGACTCTTCGGCTTCTTGATCCGATGAGAATAGCTCGGATCGATGGTGGATCTTTGAACTTCCTTCCAGATCTTATAGATCATCGAAGACAATCTTGGGGGTGAGCGTACAGATGTGGATTCCCCTGGTATCTCTATAGGTGGTGGAGATTTCTCGAGCACTGTGGTGGACGAGTTGCGCTTCACCATCAATGTTGTTCCCGGTTGGAACCGCAGCGTGGATGATTGGCATAGGGCCCAGCGGTGTTAGGTCGGACGGAGAACTACCTCCAGCTTGTATTTTTCGATGCCAGTAGTGACGTCGAGCAGCTCTCGTGACGGGAGCTTTTTCAACTGTAGGAGATTCTTGAGTATGCTCCTTGTGTTGCTTAAGGACCTTAGCCCGTGCCAAGCGATTGAACATAGATACCCTCATGGCTATTGGAGAAGTAGTCTGGGAGGCAAATCTGCAGAAGACATATCGCCTTAGGGGTGCGGTATTCTTAGATGACTGAGAGGTAAGGAGAGCTAGACCCTCGAAGATTGCCTTCCTGGGTATCATGGGTTTCTACTTCAGTTACCACCAGAAACGAGGAACTGAGGCACGAGGATGTACGTCTAGCCTGAATGCGAGCGCAGATGCTATATGGAATATATACGTCCACCTCTCTGAAGATACCAAGTTGATTTATGGCACCGTATATTCGATATTTGGATGGATGCGACCGATGTTGCAGACTTATCAAATTTCCCTTCGTATGTAAAGGGTTTTTGATTATGGGGACACTTTTTCCTGCAGGTGAAAACCCCTGCAGTTAATTACGTTATCGCCGAGCGATAACAACTTTCTCTACTCCAGAGATTTTTGTGTGTCGTGTTTTTGTTTATTTGGGTTTGCCCTTGGATTGTATACGGAGACTAATTTATGTCGTCGCTCGTAAGGCGTGGATTAGTCCAAATCGGTATATTAGATTTGGGGTTTGAAATTAGGTAACTTTTTTCATCTTAATGAGGTCCATTAGTTTATGCGATATTTTTTTCATCTAAAGGTCGTTAAACTTATTGTAGACTAAGATCAACTTAGGTTCTGATTAAGGACCGTTAGCCGTATATGAAACTAAAGTCAATTTAAATATTTTATTTAAGAATCGTTAGTCTTGTTGTAAACTAAGATCGAATTAATTATGAAGCGAACATTTATACATGATGTATATTTGCTAAATATCGAAGCTATGGCTTTTTTTCATATGCGCATATGCATCATAGGTCCACATATACTTCGCATGGGGGATCATGTTTTTCCTTTTTAGAGGGGCATAAATGAATATGGGGTACGCATCCATATATGGTGTGCATGGGTATGGGATGCGCATATAATTTCATTCAAGAAGTGCGCACGTGAATATCACGTGGCGCGAACTTGACTGGGTTCAAGTAATGCGCAAGTGTGTATCACGTGACGTGCATGCATTTTTGTCTATGGGGTGCACATGTGAATATTACGTTATGTGCATTTGTATGAAGTGCGCACGTGAGTATCAGTGATGCGTATCTGTATGAAGTGTGGATCAGGAAGGGATGCACACATGAGTATCACGTGATGCGCACTTGATTTTAAACTGTACGCATATACGTAAGTCTGATGTGGATAATATCCTCCATATGCGATCATGTGAATATCACGTGATGCACACATCTATTGTATACACTCTAAATCAGGGTGTGCACTATGATACAGAAAGTTTTGTCTTTCAAAGAGATTAAGATCTCTGTCATTTGATTTAAAGTGCATTCATCTGGCACATTTAAATTCAATAAAAGTAAAAACTTTCACAAGAAACACTGGCTTCAATCTGTATCTTTGTGATCTTCCTTTTACAAGGGTTTTATCCAAAGTCTTGGATCTTAGAATATATCTATCATGAAAGCAATGGATTTTTTTATGAGAGAGATAAATTCTAAGATCGTTTGATCTTTATTTTTTAGAAGCACTAGTTTCGTTATGAAAAGCACTAGCTTTTTTATAAAAGAAAGAGAATCCTCTTCTTTTTTAATACCTAGTCGTCTTGGGTTTCTTCTTCTTCAAGAACAAAAGTTCAGAGAGTCCAAAAAAATCCTATCCTCTTTTTCATTGTGAGGGGGTTCGTATTTATAGGAGAGGAATTTTTAGGGTTTGTTCCTAACAATCAGGTAAATTTTTTATCTCAATTTGATCTTAATTGATTCATATAAATTAAAGATGACATGCGCACCATTGGATCATTGATCCAAAGATCAATTTTGATTATTTTTGTTAAGTTTGTTAGCTGATAGAAGATTTTCTTCTAAAAATGATTTAATCAAGTACATGCGGTGGCCTTTGCAATATGCACGTGCTTTGCACGTGTCGCGTTACATGCGATGGTCTTTACTATGCGCATGTGCTTTGCACGTGTCACATCACATCCATTGGATGAACCCTAAAATGAGTGTGAACAAATGCCCCCACCGACTATGCACACGTGTCTTGCATATACATACAGTGGTGTCATCTTGCGAACCGTTAGATCTGCTTTGAGATCTACAAGGAGTTGAACCGACTTTAAACTACTATAAATAGGGACTTCCTCTCTTCATTGAGGCCGCGCCATCTTTCTTTTCTTTCTGAAAATTTTCAAGAACCGTTGTTCTTCTTCAGAGCTAGTGCTTTTTCATTAAAGGTTTGCTCCCCCATTTTCTTTGATTTGATAGGTAAAACATGTCCTATCAAATTAAAATATGCACCCGAAGCTTTTACTTCAATTAAATAGTGCGCACCCATTTGGTTGTGCATCTATTTTTTTAGAAAATCTTTTGATTTTCATGGGATGTGGGCACCCCTTTGGGTTGCGCATCCCTTTCTTTAAAGAAATCCTTTGGGTTGCACTTCCTATACTTAGAAAAATCTTCTGATTTTTCATAATATGCATTCTTCAAGTCTTGATTCTTCCCAAGATGTTTTTTATTTTGCGAACTAACGCTTTCTAGTTTTTCTTCTCATGTACTATGGTCAATCATTTTTATAACGTCAGGGATATTGTTTCTCACAAAATCATTCGTGACCATACTGACGATCGGTGTGAAGCCGTGCTGCAGCACTTAGAAGCACACTGCTGACGAATGCTTCTTCACCGCTCTTCACTTCTGCAGATGGTGTTTGAAGCAATCCGGGATGCCTTACCCGGAAATTTTGAGGTGATGCCGCTCCAAGCCCTTAATCAAACCAAAGACAAAATGCACTCGGTTTACCTGATGAGCCAGATGTCTAAACGGTGGAGGGATGATTCAATTACTCTCTTGCACCGCATATACCAGCAAAGAGCAATCATATCTTCATATTCCAAGACGGATGATATCAGAGGCGATCCTGATGCTTGTCTCCACGAACGGAAGCACAAGAAGATGGAAGATGATGCTTAGGAAGCCTTGTTAGGCTTTATTTTTGAGTTTAGGAACCCATGTACTAATGCTATTATCTTGCCGTTATAAAGTTTGAACGATGGTTTGCTTTGTTTTTCTTTCACTTTTCAGTACTTTTTCTCAATCGGTGGTCTGTAATCCACATTTTCACGTATGAATGAAAAGCACATCTTCTTTTATATCTGCACTTCTTTTTCATTTTGTGCTGAAATGTGGCTTAGTTTATGTACTTGTCCCGGAATGTTAGTTTATCCTCCTTTGATGAATAAACTCGGCCTAACATTGAATATACATAACCCTTGTTACCACAAGAGTCTGCTAGGTTTGTGTTACTAGGTGTAGTCCATTTCACCATTGCGTTAGCTGATTTCTTTTCGACTTGCGTCCACTCTGGTCGTTGTTTCGAGTAGCTACACACTTGTCATATCTCTCATCTAATCAAATGCGGCAATACAACGTCTCAAATAATCTTCTTAGGCGAATGTGTAGATGGCCATCAGATGATTCATCGCTAGACGTCACCATGGCACTTTACCTTGAGATTAGGCTTTGTTTGGAGCCCCGAGAAAGTCACTACCGCACCCTTCCGTGGTAAGACGACGTCAGATGGTCTTTGAGCTTACATATATAGTAGTTGAGATCTGCTAATTTTTTCTAGCAAAGCAGGCAAAACATGTTTCTTTTTTCATATATTTGTGCCCGTGGATTGTCTACAGGTGTCGATACTGACATACCTGTAGAGCAGAAATTTTTTTATTTCATCATCTTTTTTTATTTTTATTCTCTGCAATGCTCTATCATTTCAGCTTTTCAAATCACGAAAGTCGCGATTGCCTAATCATTTTGGCTATTTTTTTGCGGTGCCCAATCATTTCGTCATGTTTTAAATCTGGTACCAGCTTTGGCATCAGTATCGCTACAACTGGAATATTATCCGGAGCGACTCATCATCTACCGTTACATATTTGGACAAATGTGGTTTAGAAGACATGTTTAGATCCTTGCCAACTAAGGCTTTTTGACTTTATAAGCCGTAAGGGTATCATAAAGTTATTTCTCTCAATGAGTCAAGAGGATCTTAGAGGTGTATTTTCTCTTTAGGGGTCGTGAGGATTCCTAAGTTGTATTTTCTCTTGAAAGTCGTAAGGATCTTACAAGAGTATTTTCTCCTTGCAAGTCATGGAGACTCGTAAGTGCGGTTCACCATCGCGAGGAATATCACTCTCCTTTGGTGGTACTTGGTTAGGAACATATTTATTTACGTCGTGGATGGTATACAAGAGTCGATATTAGACCACTTGTAGTGCTGTTTAACGGATATGATGGCTTAAGAAACAGGTTTAGATCCCTGTAACCAAAGGATATTGAATTCTATGAGCCGTAAGGGTCACACAGAGGATATTATCCTTACGAGTCGTGAGGAACTCGTAAGTGCATTTTCTACTTAGGGATCGTGGGGATTCCTAAATGTGTTGCTCCTTTGTGAGTCGTAAGAATCTCACGCAGTTGTTTTCTCGTTATAAGGTCGAGAGGACTTTGTAAGTGTATTTTCCTTTCTTTTCACGACTTTGCACCCTTTCAGGTTTTCACATGCTCGCCGGCAGTCCTATTGTTTTTATTCATGGATCCCGTTAGGGTTTTCATCCATGCATATTTTACCTGTGGATATGCCGCTTTTTTATTTAATGACTGCCTCGTTGGTAAAGCTTCATTGCCGGTGAGACTTCAGGTGTACTCTTGCCGGTGGGACTTAAGAGAGATATAGATCGTTTATGCCTGTGGATTGTATACGATGATCAATATGGAGATCTACCATAGGGAAACACTTTAGTTTAGGGATGTTGCGGTCCATGGGGGACTTAGAACTTTCATCATTCCAGTTTAGGGATATAGTGGTCCGTAGGGGACTTAGACTGTCCGTCATTCCAATTTAGGATCATAGTGGTTCGTGAGGGACTTAGACCATCCGTCATTCTAATTTAGATTCATAGTGGTCCGTGGGGGACTTAGACTGCCCGTCATTCCAGTTTAGGGACATAGTAGTCCGTGGGGAACTTAGACCGTCCTTCATTCCAGTTTAGGGATATAGTGGTCCGTGGGGGATATAGACCGTCCGTGCCCGTGGATTGTATATGGTTGGTTATATGATCCATGCCGTTACGCGTAGTGTATTTAAGGTACCATCATCCGTTTGGGCTTTTATAGTTTTGATCTTAGGAAGATAGAGAGCGGACACAAGCGCCGTCATCTATCATTGGCCCAAGTCGCAACTTTTTAAGCGTAATATTTCTTGAGGAATCGTCCGTTTATTGGTCGAAGAGGTCTTTTGCCATGCATGACTATCATCATGTATGCTCCGCCTTGATAGACATGTTCTATGATATAGGGGCCCTCATAGTTAGGCTCAAACTTCCCACCTTTCGCACAGCTGGTAATCATCGATCTTTGGACCACCAATACGAGTCCACCTTGACGAAATGTTTTCGGTTGTGCTAGTCTTCCATATGGCCGGGTCATCCTTGATTTGTGGACTTCAAGGCTTTGTTATGCTCCAAGATGGGTTTCATCCAACGCGTCAAGTTCTTCAAGACGAAGGTGAGCATTTTCCTCGTTTGTGAGTTCCTGTTGAATCGCCATTCGCAGGGAAGGCAATCTATAAGGGTAGCATAGTTTCTGTTCCGAACACCAATGCATAGGGTGTCATTTTGATGGTCGTCTTGAACGTCGTTCGGTAGGACTATAGCGATTCATGTAGCTTTTCGTGCCAATCTTTTTTATTTTTGGACACCGTCTTATTTATGAGTTTGGTCAAGGTCTTGTTGAAAGCCTCAGCTCGACCGTTGGCCCGGCGGTTATAGAAGGAAGAGTATCTCCAGTCTATGTTGTATTGTTGGGCGAAATGACCAATCATGTGGCTTCGATATGCTGGTCCGTTGTCTGAAACTAACCATCGCGGGACTCCGAACCGGTATATGACATTAGTCTTGAAGAAATGAAGGATGTTTTCTATCTTTACTTCCATAAGCGGTACTGCATCCGCCCACTTGGAGAAGTAATCGGTTGTTGAGAGAATAAACTGATACCCTTCAAATGAGGCTAGAACGATGAGGCCAACTATATTCGTTCCCTACATCTCGAATGACCAGATGGATCAGTTGGATGCAGCGAACTGGGATACTGATATATGAAATCCCCATGTATTTAGCAAGAATGGCATCACCTTGGATATTCGACGTAATCTTTAATCATCGTGGGCCAATAGTAGCCCATTCTTTTAATCTTGATCTTCATCTTCGGACCGGCTTGATAAGATCTACAGAGTCCGTCATGGATTTTTTGGATGGCCTTATTGGTTTCCTTTAGTCCTAAGCATGGGTGATCGAAGGAACTTTTACAGAGAATTCCATCGACGAAGGCAAATGACAGAGCCTGCTTAGCGAGGTGATGCCTCTGCGATGCATCTCCAGTTACTTGTTAGAATTTGAAGTAGTATATAAAGACTTGGCGTTAATCCCCGCTCTCTTCTTCCTAGGCTTGGAGAATTTTCTCCTCAAGCATTTCATCATTGTCAAGTGCTTCTGTTGGAGACTTTAAAGGGAATTCCGCTGGCGCTAGGATCTTACGTCTTTGGACAGTGATCCTCACGTCGTTGAGCCTTTCATCTGCCTTTTTTGGCCAGCTTGGCTAATGCATCCGCCTTGCTGTTTTCCATTCACTCTAGTTCAAATCCAGCTCGGCCTAAAAGCCGACACATTTTCCAATGTGTATGATGGAATCCGTGTTAATAGCTGTTGTACTCTTTCACCATACTTTATCAGCTCTGGCTTACAAGTCTTTTATTCACTATTTACTTGACTAACTATCAATTGAGAATCTCTATATATGAGTAGTTCCTCAATGCCAACTTCTATTGTGATTTCGAAGCCAACAATGAGAGCTTCATATTCTGCCTCATTGTCGGTCCTTAGTTCTGTTAGCAAGAAGGCATAGCGGAGTATCCCGCCTTAAGGAGTCACGAAGATAAGACCCATCCCAGCTTCGACTATTTGGGTGTTCTTCTTCCGCGCTTTCATCGAAGATGCCCCGTTGAAGTAAAGCTTCCAACATGCATTTACTTTATCTTCTTTTTAACTATTGATTGCATTAAACGCGTGCTCATCCGACAGCTCACAATTTAATGGGGAATCGGCTGAGATTGGATGCTCAGTGAGAAAGTCGACAATGGCCTGCCTTTTATCGCTTTTAGGGACCGATAAGTTACTGAAAATTTCATGAGGAGGGGCCCATTTTGCGAGTCGTCCTATCAATATAGCTTTAGTCATGAGTTACTTAAGAAGATCCACTCTTGATATTAAGTGGACTTCGTGTGCCAATGCATAGTGTCAGATCATCATGACGGTGAATCTCAGCGCCAAGCGGTGCTTCTCGATAGGAGGGTAATTGCTTTCTGCTCCAAGAAAAACGTGACTTAAGTAACAGAGAGAAATTTCTATTCCTTAGTCATTCTCTTGGGCCCAAAGTGCGTCTAAAGAACCCTCAAGAGCTGTTTTATATAAGATAAGGGGCTTTCCCTTAACCGGGGCGACGAGTACTGGCGGATTCTGCAGGAATTGCTTGATCTCCACCGGTGCATGTTGACATTTATGATCCCATATAAAGGGATTTCCCTTCTTCATGAGATGACTGTAGGGACGACACTTCCCAGAAAGGTTTGCGATAAATCTTCGAATGTAGAAAAACTTTCCTTGGAGAGAACGCAGTTGTTTCAAATTTCTTGGCGGTGTCATTTCCATAATAGCCCTAATTTTGGAAGGGTCGATCTCGATCCCTCAATGAAGAATTATGAACCCAAGAAATTTTCCAGAAGAAACTCCAAAGGCGCACTTCAGCGGGTTCATCTTCAGCTTGTACTTTCGGAGGCGTTTAAAAACAGTCCTAAGATATTCCCAGTGTTCCTCATATGAATTTCTCTTGACCACTAGATCGTCGATGTAGCGTTCAACAATGTTGTGTATAAGTTCGTCGAATATTTTGGTCATGGCTCTTTGGTACGTAACTCCAGCATTTTTCAGGCAGAAAGGCATCACTTTGTAACAAAACATACCTAACGGATTATGGAAGGCTGTATGCTTCCGATCTTCGGGGTCCATAAACGAGAAAACCTCATGAATGGATGTGTTGTCGATCATCAACTCCATGATAGGTATGGGAAAATCATTTTTTGGGCATGCCCGGTTAAGATCTCGGAAGTCCACACATATTTGAACTGTCTCATTCTTCTCTATTACGGGGACAATGTTGGTGATCCATTCTGGATATTGTACTTCATGTATAAAGCCAGAGTCTATGAGCTTCTTGACTTCAACATTGATGCTAATCTCGAGCTCGAGTCGCATCCTTCTCGGCGATTGCTTAACAGGCTTCAGTTTTGGTTTTATGACTAGCTTGTGTGCTGCTATTTCTAAATCTAATCATGGCATCTCGGAGTAGTTCCAGGTGAAACAATCCTTGTATTCCAAAAGTACATCACTCAAAGCAGCTATATGTTCTTCGGATAGCAGCTTGCTAACGAATGTTGGTCTCGGATCATCTTCCGTTCCTAATTTTATTTCCCTTAGCTCATCCGCTGTGGTATGGATTCCGTCTTCCAACTCTTTTGGTGCTGGAGACAGTTCCGAGATTTCTCCTTCTACATTTATGAGACATTCGAAGAGTTGAATCATGTCTTCATCTTACCCTTTGGTCGAGAATTTTACCATGTGAAAGGTATAGGTTCTCCTCCATTTTATAGACCGAGTCGGTCCCAATCTGATGGCTAAGTCTCCTTTGGCTCGTGCTTCTGCGGCGGATCTATCATCCATGTTTTAGATAACACAAATCTGCCTCGCTTGTACTGGTTTTCAACCCAATCCTTAAACATGAAGCAGTCTTCGATCGAGTGTCTTGTCACTCGGTGATATGGGCAATAATCTAGGTGGTTGACTTCATTTGCTTGTTCTGGTCGTCGAGCTCTTGGAAGTGACAACATCTGATACTTCATGAAAAGGGCGAATATCTTTCTCGTCTTATCCTGGGGGAAAGAATATTTCCGACCCATCTTCTCTACTAAAGAAGGACTGTAGCCGATCTCTTTTTGGTGGACGGGCAACCTTGGATTATTTCGCTGCCTTTGAGGATTGACAGCGACCATCGCCTTGCTTATGACTTCATTATTTCGGAATGTTCCTCCTGAGAAGGGAGGTGGAGGTAGCCGAGGATGGAGAGACCCATATCTCATTTCTTCCGCGGGTTGCTCATGTAGGTATTGTTGTATAGCTATTTCATATTCAGCCATCTCGCAGCATTGGTTGTCCCGTCTAGCCTGGAATGCTTTTCTTATCATCCTGTCAGTTTGCTCTTCTATAAATGGGCTTGGACTTCTTTGCACAGATCATTCTCTTTGCTTAGTCGTATCTTCTTTTAGCAGAGTGTCAACGCATGAGAGTGTTACAATGTTGCAATTGTGGGTTTTCCATCGCTTCTTGGGTTTCATATATCCCAGACCCGAAGTATCGAACTTTCCGTCAGACTTGGGTCCACGAGTCCTTGGTGTTTCCCAGATTCCATTATAGAATCGGGCCTGTCGAATAGTCTGTTTGGTCGGTATCCCTTTTTCATTTCAAGAAGTCCTCAAAACTCCTGACGCAGTATCTTGGCATGAGGACAGGCTTCGGTCTATCAATACTTGGGTCGAGTCCTTCCCATATTTTTCTTTGTATCCTGGTCTTTTCCGACTCATAGAAGAGGATCGCTCTTTCTCCCTTATGCCTAAGAGGTAGGTAGAATGTCACTAGCTCCTCCACCTTATCAACGTTGATGGTGTCGAGATCTTTATAGTATTAAGATAGGACCATGGTAACCTGCATGACCTAATCTTTCTCATCAAGAGTCTTTACCCACGGTTAAGTGGAAAATAAGGCGTTCGTCTCTTCTTCTGAATCACTACCGAAGACAGGGATGAAGGTCGACAAAATTGGATGATCACTTTTTGCCCGTGGTCGTCCTGAGAATATTATCTCCTCGCCTTCTTCAGAATCTCTTCCAAAGACCGGGAAGTTGGCCATCTTCTCTTGTTTGTCTTTCGGTATGCCGCACTTTTCTGTATCTTCAAAGTCTGGTAGAAAGTATTTGGTGTCTTCATATTTTCGCACCTCGTTTACCGAAAAGGGATTGAGTTCCCCTAAGAAGACATTCTCTTTTCATCCTTAAAGTACTTCATACATTGGTGTTGTATAGAAGGGATAATGTTGTACTCGTGTAGCCAGGGTCTACCAAGCAAGGCTTTATAACTTGTTTTGGGTTCAATAACATGGAATTTGACGTCCATAACGAGCTGCCCAAAGCGGACTGTCAGAATGATGGACCCCAGTGTTTGTGAAGATTGCGAATCGAACCCAAAAATAATGATCTTCTCACAGCCGAGATATCGAACATCTATAGACAGTTCTTTGAGCACTTTGAGATTCAATAGGTTGACCGAAGACCTGTTGTCGACGATTATCTTATTTATCCTGCGTTTGCTGCAGTACCCATTCACGTAGAGCGGTCGGTTATTTTCGAAGGTCCCTAACAACGAGTCTTCTTCAATAAATGTAGTGTCGGCCGTATTAACCTATGCGAGCTTGCCTTTTATATCCTCTTCTGCAAAGAACGCTTGAAAGTGCTCAGGATCTTGCAGCGCATTGATGAGAACATCCCGAAGCTCTTTTGATAGAAGGAGAGCATCATAAATGCTTAGGTATGACAACAACTTCTTCAAGTGTGCTAAAATGTTATAATCTACCTTATTTTTCTTAGGAAGATCTTTTGTAGTGAGATCTCTGGTGAGTTCCTCATCCACGTCGATCTCTTCAACAACCTTTTCTTTTCCCTTGTCCTGCTTCCTTTTGTTGGCGGGTCCATAGCTTTTTTCTGGCAGGGTACGATTTCGCAACTGTATATGGTCGAACCCTTACATATCTTCTTCTTCTTCTACATAGCGAGGGTTGAATAGGATTTCATCATCAGAATCACTCCCGAAGGTAGGAATCCCAGAAGTCCCCTGAGTGTCAACCATGTTACAACTTTCTATCATCGACCCCATTTTATCGCCGGGTTCGGGACCATCGTCTTTAAGCAGTAAAGCCTTTTCCCCTTGCTTCTCTCTCTTTAGCATCCTATGATGAGAGATATAACGACACCACCATTTCTTGAATTCATAGCATTTGTCAAAGTGGATAAACATCCGGTGATATAAGCAGTATCTCGGATGTTCTTTCCCTCCCTTGAGATAAGAGACTCCTGGAGTGTATATTAGGAGAGGCGTCAACTTCATCTCCTTAGATAAGGCTTTAGCGAAACGCTTCTCGACGAAGATCTTGCTTTTCTTTTTTGGTGACAGTCTGTTCTTCAGTCTGTGAGTTATAGAATTCACCTCTCCCGCAACTTCTTCCTCCAAACGTCGTCGCTTGGCCTTTTCATATAAGGTCATTTCACACCGTTGATTCTTTTTGCTGGCATGGAAAGCCTCTGTCAGCAGCTTATCAATCGAATCTAGTTAGGAGGGGCTTAGAGCATTGGGTACTAATCCTTCCCCTACGCGGCTCTATCATCTACCAACAACGTGTCTTCTTCTTGCTCAACTTCAAAAGTGAGGGAGATTGTGTCCTCTTCCTCATCGCTTACCAGGGCGTGAGAAACCATACGGTACGTATGAGAAGTCATGTAGAAACTTCCCATACATTCCTCTTCTTCCTCTACTGAATCTCCCTCTTCTACATCATTATTTCCAAAGATGTGTTGTAGGAATTATTCGAGCATTACGGGCATTCGCGCTTTATGGTTATACTTTTCCAGCGAGTCAATATATTTCTGTATGTTCGTATGGCTGTCCATATACTCAGCGGGCCGCATGAGCTTCTTCATCTTTTTCTTTTTATGAGATAGTTCGACTTGAGGTCTTTTTCACACATTAGCCATCTTCGGAATGAGAAGTGGCTTCAAAACCCTTTTAATAATCCGAGATTCAATCTGTTAGTAATATGTATACCGTACATGCCATTATTGTATGATATAGTGGATGCTTGGACATATATATAGAGGACTTTCTTGCTCGACATGATAGTATGCTATCTGGTTGCTCTTTATCTTAACATGTACACTTGTTTTACTATCTGTCTGATACAAGTTGATAAAGCCCTTAGGATGTAGGATTGACTATCAGGACTATGATGCAGATGATACTAATGGGGCTTGTGTAGTCCGCAAGCACATCTTTTAACAGTTCCTAGTCGAGAGAATATCAAGACAGGGCATCGATATTCTAGAGTAGACTAGTGTGTACGTTTCTTGACCTTGTATGGGGAGATGGTTGATCCCATAACCATTGGTGTTTGACATCAAAGATTGTACACAGGTGCTCATTAGAGAATGGGTACACTTAACAGGACTCACCGAGAACTCCTAAATGGTACCATACCTATCGTCAGATAGCAGTTTTCTGGTGACACATGTACAGGTTAGTCTATAGACTCGAGGTCGCCATAGTGTCTTGTGTGGTTCCTACTGTGGTTTGATTTACTCCTTACCACGGCTCAAAGGAGTCTTGCAAACAGGTGGATTTTGGGTACAGTCCCGAGTCATATGGAGGCAGTGAGCGATAGGAGGGGTTTCGTCTCTCCCGGTATTGGGAGTTGATGTTGTGCTATGCTCGATTGGCTAGAACAGCAAGTTGTTGGATATATGTATGCCCTAGAGGCCATTATATGTATAGTGGATGCTTGGACATGTATATATATATATATATATATATATATAGATAGATTAATTTCTTGCTCGACATGATAGTATGCTATCTGGTTTACTTTATCTGATATGTTGATTTGATCATGCTTTTATTCATTTGCACATGTTGATAAAACCCTCAGGATATATGCTTGACTACTGTGATTATGATGCGGATCATACTAGTTGGGCACGTGTAGTTTATAAGCATATCCTAGAACTGTTCCTAGTCGTGGGTGTATCGAGAAGGGGCATCGATATTCCAGAGTAAACTAGCGTATTCCATTCTTGTCCCATATGTTAGGCCATGGATGTTCCCATATCCATCTGGTGAGGTGACACCAAAGAATGTATGCGGGTGCTCAGTGGAGACAGGGTACACTGAACGGACTCACAGAGAACTCCTATATGGTATTATATCTATCTTCGGATAGTAGTTCTCAGGTGACACTAGTAAAGATTAGTCTGTAGACCCAAGATCGTCATAGAGTCTTGTGTGTCCTCCCACTGTACTTTGATCTCCACCTTACCACGGCTCTACTGAGTCGTGCAAACAGGTGGTCTTTGGGTACAGTCCCGAGGCACATGGAGGCGATGAGCGATAGGAGGGGTTTCGTCTCTCCCGGTATTGGGAGTTGATGTTGTGCTATGCTCGATTGACTATAACAGGAAGTCCCTGGCCAGGGCTGCTGAGATTTACTGATAAGTGTTATCAGTAGTTTCTCGATCTGTTATGAGCCATACACCAGCATGACTTATTGAGTTATTTGGGTCGACGATACCATTCCTAGACTTGATATGCAATATATCTGACGAGGAGACCGGACTGTACGGTAAGTGTTACCATATGGCTCGATGGGAGTTTTGACAGCTTTGCTGGTTTTCTTCTGATCGTTCAATACCCGGGCAGCCATTACGTTTAGCTGAACGCTTGCGGCTTGTGGGTGTTTAATATGATCAGCACGCACTGCCGGCTTATTGACGAGTCTTAGCGTCCCATACAGAAGTTTCCTAGCCAAGGCAAAAATATGTGGTGTGCATATGAGATATGCATGGGGACCCGATTGAATAAGACTATGTGATACCGTATGTTAATCGGGCGTTTTTCTATTGGTCGGGTCGTATGTGATATGACTGGATTTTTAAATCAATTGTTGATTTATCATTTTGACTTTTAGTTTTATTTTAATTCTTTAGTCAAACTCTTTTTATTAAAGAGGAAGAATGCATGCATGTATGCATATGATTATGTGCAAGCATGCACATGTTGATGTGCATGGATACATGCATACAAAAGTATCATGGTTGATGATACACAATTGAAGGCAATATAAGACTTACATGGAACTATAATATATGGATATTTATTTAGATTTGTTTTAAAAACAAAAGAAAAGAAATGATTAATCCATGGTTGTAATATTCTACACTCTTCTTGAGTTAACCTCACTTCACCTAACCTTTAACCTTGGATTAACTATTTCTTTTGGGTTTTAACTCACTCACTAAATATCTAGATACTATAGCAACCATGGTTGAGAGAGAGAAAGAAAATATATATACTATATTTTCTATTTTTCTTTTACAAGTTTTTCATTATCAAAAGCTTTTGCCTTCATCTTCTTCTTCCTCCTTTCTCTCTAGGTTTTTCCTTAGTGAGAGAGAGATAAAAAGAAAGGGTTTTGATAAAAGAAAACTCACCACTTCATCATTCTACTCTAATCTAGCCAATTAGTTTAGAGTGTTTAGCTTCATCTTCTTCTTGCATCAAGTGGAGCTACAAGCTTGGAGCTAGTGAACTTCGGGTGGATCATCATGGACGTAGGAGCTTACTAGCAAGCCTTTCAAACCTCTCAACGATCTTAGGAGTCACTACAAAGAGGACTATAAAGGTTGTATTCCTTTCACTTAGTGTAAATTTAGTTCTAGTATATGTGATACTTGTGATTTTATCCTAGCAATTCTAGTTAAAGATCCATGCTTAATTTGCTTAGCACCTCTAGAAATTTTTAAGTGGCATGTGTGATGCTTCCATACTCGATAGTAGGTGCTAGGGAACCCTAACAATGGTATCACAGCCAAGCTAGAATTCTGGACTTGGTGTTTGTTCATATCAGATTTTTGCATTTTTATACCGCCCAATTTTTATCACATTGCTTATCGGTAGGTACTCTTGAGCCGTGTTTGCTAGTCAATTGCAGGATACATGTTCTCGGCTCTAAACGATGAAATTCATGGAAAAGCACGACAAAATCCGGATTACTGCCAACCACAGATAAAACACGGGTCTCCGCTCTCTATCCGTATGTTGCTGCACACCAGTTTAAGAGACAAAATAGCAAATCAATGTCATTTTCATGCACAAAGCTCAATGGCAACACAAGATCCAACATATCCACGCGGAGCTCGAGGAAATCATGACAAAAAGATCCACATCAAATCACCTTTTGGTCTGCTGAAATTCTGGAAAAATTGTGAAGAGTTTCTGAGAAAAAACATATGCCAAACTACAGACAAGAGAAGACCAGGGAAGCACACAAAAACCGAGGGGCCAACTCCTCCATAGGTCCGCGGATCCGCGGCCAATAGGGGGTCTAGGTCTCGGATCCGCGGCCATGCTGGCGTGTCAGTTGGCCAAATTTCAGGGGTATATAGGTCTTTTCATGAAGGGTCAGAATTTTGCCCTAGGTTTCCAGCTCCCTGCCTATAAATAGTCCAGAACTTGCCAAAGCCAAGGGTCCATATTCTTGTATTTAGATTTTAGAATACATGTGTTGTTCTTCTTCCTCTTCTCCATTAAAAACTTGTAGTGAGATTTTGTGAGTGAAGAATGAATAAAAGAGTTCTCTTTGTTATCATGCTTGTCTTGTTCTTTTGATTAATTATAATTGCTTGTAATTTTCATTTACTAATCTAGTTGTTGTTATTTGTTGTTTGTTTCTTTCTTGTTCTCTTTTTCTTTATCCTTAAAACAACTATGATGCTTAAGCTTGATCCTTGCCAAGATGAGGTCTCAAATAGCTAGTTGTAATCTTCTAACCTCTTTCTTTCTAACTTCCTCCTTTGTTTTATTTTCTTTTCCTTATAATGGGTGAGTAGTTTTCATACTTGTTAGGGTAGGATAAGGAAAGTTTGAGAGAAGGAAATCTCTCTCACTCTTTTCTTGCCCAACATCTTAATTCGGACTCCCGTTAATTGAACCACAATCCGCTCCCTACGGCACCCTATCCTACATGATAGCGGTGATTCCTTAGTGAGACCGGTTGTGGTTGAATTAACCGGAGGTTAAGGCTAAGAGCCAAGAACGGACGGACAAGAACCAAAAGGAAGAACTTATGCGTTGGAAAGCCTAGCTTATACTCGCAAGTTCCTTCCTAGTCGTGCTAATCCCCGTTGTTGCCGATTACCGTAACACCGACATTAAGAGTGGCAACGAAAGAAGTGAGCGACTCCTAACTCAAACTAACATAATCCTAACCCTAACAAGCTCTCTTTATATATCATTTTAGCACATAAGTAATCTAAAAACAAACCTGGACAATTGGACTTAACTCGTTAAAGCACATAGAAAAAGATTCCGATCTCCCTGCGGACGACCCGTATTCAACCGGCTAGCTACAAGAGAAACCGTCTTGATTGCGCTAATAAACTTAGCACGAAAAAACTCTACCAATCAAATGGCGTCGTTGCCGGGGAGACGGTAGTTTATTTCTTTGTGTAATTTCGGGTTAATTTGTGAATATAAATCTAACCGAAAACCAAAAAAAATACATTGTAAAAAATTCATCTTGTTATTTTTGATTAGTTTTTGTTCAAGTGCGCAGGATAAAAAGACGGTAGAGTTCATTGCCAAAGACGTGGGAAGTTAGACCCATATCTCGCGGCTACATCGCGACAGATCAAGACAAGAACCAACGGTCTTCTGTAAAAATCTGGAGCATATACAGTGAGCATATCAAGATTCAGGAAATCCAGACAAGAAGAAGAATAGCCAAATGAGGACCTGCAAGATTTTTGAAGCTCCAAGGACAGCAATAAGCCGCGGAACCGCGGCATAAGCAAGCTTAGGCCGCGGAACCGCGGCCGTTTGGTGCCTTCAGGGGGCCAAAACTTCTGTGAGTATCTCTCTCCTCTCCCCCACTCCTCTGAACTCTACTGAATTGTGTTTTCTGCAGCATTCTTTGCGCAAACTCTCTTCCCCCTTCCAATAAATTGTTTTTGTGCAGGATTCTTTGCGCCGCGCTAAAATAAAAATTGTTTGCAGTTGATTGTTACTGCTTTGCATATATTAATACGGACTTTAAGGGGCTTGAAACCAATTCAGATTGGGTGGGGATTTCATCACCCTTCCCAGGACCCCAGAAATCACAAAAAGCATATGCATTGACCATTGCTTAAATTAAAAAATACTAGACTCATTCCTAAGGACTTCGCGCTCAGTAGGACAGAGGACTAGTTACAGGCATCGGCCGTTTATCCTATCCTGACTTTTGCGGTGTCTAGGCAAGTGTGTCCAAGGCAAGTGGTTACTTAATTAGGAGCACTACTTACGTAGTGGGGAGCCTCCCACTTACCTGGCCGTAATTGTTGGAGAAGAGGCGGTTTGAGGTCCTATTTCTAGCCCTTGGGAACAGTTAGGAGCTGTCTAACTGACCTAGGTGACCCTAGATCTAGGTGTGATTGTGCATATCTTGTTTGTGATTGCTTGAAGCCGTAAGCCCGTACATATTTCTGTAAAGATCTTTCTAAAAAAAAAGAAAAGAAAAAAAAAACACAAAACCAAAAACTTTTATAAAAACTCGCCCTTTGTCGCCAGAATCCATTTTTTCACCCACCACCCATCGTATTTCTCCATTGACGTTTTCTTACCCTCACCTTCTCCGCTTTGACTATACTAAACTCGTTTAGTGTATGTCCGCTTGGACTCGGGACACTAGCGCCCGCCTAGTCCGCGTTACGTTAGTCGCTACCGACTACGCGATCGACTCAGACGTCGAAACTCTGTCCATGCCTCTTTCACCCTTACCTTTGCCGGCCAACTTCGACGTTGACCGGAATTCTATTCATACATCTTCACCTTCACCATCACCAACCTCTTCTTCCGCGATGTCAGGATTTAATCCAAACATCTCTTTGACTCCCCCGGGATTGACTCCACCTCCTATGGTGGCAAATAACCCACCACCACCGCCTGTTGTAGCGCCGCAGCGAATCGCGCTCCAGGATCGTTTCTATCCCACCCGTTCTGCACTTCCCACCTGTCTTTCTCTTCCACCAGCCAATAGGGATAATTTTGAAATTAAGCCCCACTTCATTAACATGCTTCCGAAATTTCATGGGCTTGAATCTAAAGATGCCTATATCTTCATCAACAAGTTCCAAAATGTTTGTGCCATGATGAAAACTACCCAGCTGTCGGACGATGCCATACGGCTACGGGTCATTCCGTTCACTTTATGCGATCTTGCTGAAAAATGGCTGTATAGCACCGCTTCCCACTCCATAACCAGTTGGGACGAGTTTATGAAAGCGTTTCTCAAGAAATTCTATCCGAATCATAAAACCGCAAGGATCCGTAACGAAATCAACCAATTCTCTCAGCTTCCTACTGAACCCTTCTGGAAGTGCTTTGACTGGTATAAAGACCTTCTTGTTCAGTGCCCTCACCATGGTATCGAGAAATGGCAACTTTGCCAAACCTTATACGAGGGCCTGAACCCAGCAACCAAGCAGTTGTTGGAAACCATTTGTCAGGGCCACTTCCTATCGAAATCTGACGAGGAAGCATGGCAATTCTTCGACGACCTTGCGGAACAAACGCTTCAATGGGAGAGCACTAGACCAACTACTTCTTCTTCTTCCTCCACTTCTACTGGTCAGTCTAGGGCAGGAATTCACCAACTCGATGTCTCTATTGCGATGAAAGTTGAAATGGCTGCAATAACGAGAAAACTTGAAGCGACAGAGAGCAAATTTTCATCTCCTGCTCCTGCCCCTGTTCTTCCCCTTCGTACCATTTGTAATTATTGTTCCGATCCTTCTCACTTAACCGAAGAGTGTCCTTACAATCCACCATCTCAAGGATAGGATCAGGTTAATGCTTCATTTCAGCAAAGACCGAGGAATGATCCATACTCTTCCACCTACAATTCCGGTTGGAGGAACCACCCCAATTTCGCCTGGAATCAGAGTCAGCAACAATTCCAAGGAAACAATTTCCAGAGGCCCCCTCCTCCGCAACAACAAGCGCAACAACAAACTCAACATCAGTTTCAGCAGCCCTTCCAACCCCAACCTTTTCAAAATCAGACGAACAACTTTGCACCCAACAATTCTTTTCCACAAAACAACTTTGTTCCGTCAAACAACGATAAGGTTTCCTCGCTAGAACGAAGTATGGAGGCGTTCGTTAAACAATCGACACAATCCACCGCCAACATCCAGTTGTCTATTCAATCTTTGGTGCAACACACTGCTGCACACGGGCAAAGCATCAAGACCATCGAAGCCGAGATTGCACAGCTGAATGCGGCGTTAAGCGAGCGAGAAAAGGGGAAGCTTCCATTTCAACCAATCCCAAATCCCGGTCACCCACATAATGTACATGTTGCTATTGAACAACAGAACCATAATATGAGTGCCGTGATTACATTGAGATCGGGAAGGATGCTGCACAACAACATCGGCACAACAATTGAGGATAATGACACCCCGGCCACTTCTTCTTCTTCTTCTTCTTCTTCTTCGTCTTCTGAGCCTATTCTCCATTCGTCAAAATGCTCTTCTTCTTCTTCTTCTTCTGCTCTGAACGAACCCACTTCTCACTCCACGAAAACACCAGCTCTGGGATCCGTTCCAGCACCACAATCTCCTCCACAAGCATTGGACTCAACCAATTTTAAAAACGTTCCATTTCCAAACCGGTTGAGGTCCAATAAACAAAATCCACAAATGGAGAAGATTCTGGAGTTGTTTAAGCAGGTTAACATTAACATTCCCTTTTTAGATGTTGTCCAACAAGTCCCGTCCTACGCGAAAATCTTAAAGGACTTGTGCACGAAAAAGAGGAAGTCTCAGGTACCCAAGAAAGTTTTCTTGGCTAGTGCTGTGAGCGATGCTCTTACCCAATCTTTACCGCAAAAACGGAAGGACCCTGGCTGTCCTACGATTTCTATTACCATTGGGGATAAGAACATCAACCGCGCACTATTAGATCTTGGTGCCAGTGTTAACCTGCTTTCGTACTCAGTATATGAGCAACTAGGTGTAGGAGAGCTGTAACCCACACACTGTACTCTCCAAATGGCCGACCGATCAATCACCCATCCTAAGGGTGAGCTAGAGGATGTGTTAATCAAGGTTGGGGACTTCATATTCCCCGTTGACTTCAATGTATCAGACACACAGCCTGTAGATAACCCCCGGAATCAAATTCCGGTGATACTCGGTCGCCCATTCCTTGCAACGTCAAATGCTGTGATCAATTGTCGCAATGGTTTGATGAACCTATCTTTTGGAAACATGACAATTGAACTCAATATTTTTAGGTTGGGGAATCAGCCCACCGAACCTAATGCTCATATACTAGACGTTTGCTCAATCCAGGAGATCACCCCAGAAGAGTGTAAATTCGAGGAGTTTTTGTTCGATCACAATAACCTTAACGCCACTAGTGTGTTCCTTTTCGAACATGCTGCTGTTTCTGCGCCCGACAATGACTATGAGTGTTTCACGTTCTCGAACGATCTTAGCCGCTCCCCACCCGAGAATACTTCGAATTTCCGGATGAGTTACCTGAACCATCCAACTCGGTCGCTTACACTCGTTTTGAACCTTTGCTGGAATCCTTTGAGTTCGAGACCTTTTCACCAATCTTGCCTTCAATCGTTTCACTTCCAACGCTCGAACTCAAGCCTTTGCCGTCTCACCTTAAGTACGCTTACTTGGGTGAGAACGAGACCTTCCCTGTTATCATCTCGGCTTCTCTAGCTCTAGAGCAAGAGAAAGCCCTTCTTGTGGTCTTGCACAGCAATAGGCAAGCTTTTGGCTGGTCCATGGCGGACATCAAGGGGATTAGTCCCCTGATCGTTGAACATCACATTCATCTGATGGATGATGCCAAACCAGCCACGGATCCACAAAGGCGACTCAACCCAGTCATGAAGGAGGCTGTGAAAAAGGAAATCGTGAAGTGTCTGGATAGTGATATTATTTACCCTATCTCTGATAACCAGTGGGTCAGCCCCATTCACGTTGTCCCCAAGAAATCAGGCATAACGGTTATTACTAACGAGGCGAATGAGTTAATCCCTACTCGCACCCAAACTGGGTGGTGAGTATGCATCGATTACAGAAAACTCAACGCCGCAACGCGGAAAGACCACTTTCCGCTACCTTTCATTGACCAAATGCTTGAACGATTGGCCGGATACGAGTACTACTGCTTTCTTGATGGCTACTCCAGCTATAATCAGATTCCCATCGCCGAAAAAGACCAGGACAAGACCGCATTCACTTGTCCTTTCGGCACGTTCGCATATCGTCGCATGCCCTTTGGGTTATGCAATGCGCCCGCTACCTTCCAGCGGTGTATGATGGGAATCTTCTCAGACATGGTGGAGAAATTCCTGGAGATCTTCATGGAAGATTTCTCCATCTTCGGCGATTCCTTTAACGAGTGTTTGCTGCATCTTGACGCTGTCCTTACCCGATGTAAGGACAAGAACCTCACTTTGAATTGGAAGAAGTGCCACTTCATGGTGCGCGAAGGTATTGTCTTAGGACATATCATTTCGCAAAATGGCATAGAGGTTGACAAAGCGAAGATTGAGGTCATTTCCAATCTCCCTCCTCCCAGATGCGTCAGAGACATCCGAGCCTTCCTTGGCCATGCCGGTTTCTATAGACGGTTCATCAAGGACTTTAGCAAGATTGCTAGGCCCTTGACTCTTCTACTGGCCAAAGATACGCCATTCGACTTCAACTCGAGCTGTGTGACTGCGTTCGAGTCATTAAAAAGCTCACTCACTTCTGCTCCCGTTCTTTCTTCACCTGATTGGACGCACCCATTTGAGATTATGTACGATGCATCCGACTTTGTCATTGGTGTTGTCCTTGGACAACACATCAACAAGATGCCGCACGTAATCTATTATGCTAGCCGAACCCTGAACGACGCCCAACTTAATTATACGACAACTGAGAAGAAATTCTTAGCTGTTGCATTTGCTTTAGAAAAGTGCAGGCCTTTCCTCATCGGCTCTCCAGTCATTGTCTACACAGACCATTCTGATCTGCGCCATCTTTTTGTGAAGAAAGATGCAAAATCTCGGCTAATACGTTGGATCCTCTTGCTTCAAGAGTTTGACCTTGTCATTAAGGACAAAAGAGGATGTGAAAATGTAGTCGCCGACCATCTCTCACGACTTCCTTCTTCATCGTCGCCTCAACTTCCAATCAACGACGTTTTTCCTGATGAACAACTCTTGACAGTATCTCGCGAACCCTGGTTCGCAGATATTGTGAACTATTTTTCCACAGGGCTACTACCGACTGAATGGTTAAGTCAGGACAGACTTCGATTCTTATGCCAAGTAAAACACTTTTACTGGGACGAAACCTATCTGTTCAAGTACTGTCCCGACCAGATTATTCGTCGGTGTGTCCCTGACGATGAATTCAAGAGTGTGCTGTCATTTTGCCACGATCAAGCATGTGGCGGGCATTTTGGCCCCAGAAAGACAGCTGAGAAGATCTTGCAATGTGGTTTCTACTGGCTACAACTCTTCAAAGACGCTCATGACTATTGCAAGACTTGCTCTCGGTGCCAACACTTGGGCCGGATATCCCAGAGGAACAAGATGCCGCTCCAACCAATCTTGGTTGTGGAGATTTTCGACGTTTGGGGGATAGATTTCATGGGGTCGTTTCCCAGCTCTTTCGGGAACTTGTACATCCTTCTCGCTGTTGATTACGTCTCTAAGTGGGTCGAGGCTGTGCCCAGCCGGACTAACGACAACAAGGTTGTCGTTAGGTTTCTTAAAGAAAACATTTTCTCCCGGTTTGGGTACCCCCGAGCGATCATTAGCGACAATGGAACTCATTTCTGCAATAAGAATTTCGAGGCCTTGATGCGGAAATATTCCATTAATCATAAGCTATCTACGCCCTACCATCCCCAAACCTGTAGGCAAGCCGAAGTTTCAAATCGACAAATCAAGCAGATACTGGAGAAGACTTCGAAGAACCGAAAAGATTGGTCGTTGAAACTCACTGATGCCCTTTGGGCATTTCGAACGGCTTATAAGACCGATCTTGGCATGTCTCCCTATCGGCTTGTGTACGGAAAGGCTTGCTACCTCCCCGTCGAAATAGAGCATCGTGCATTTTGGGCGATAAAGGAGCTGAATCTGTCTCTCGAAGATGCGGGCAGCCATCGGAAGCTGCAGTTGAACGAATTGAGCGAGCTTAGGGATGAGGCTTATGATAACGCGGTTGTCGTTAAAAACCGAATGAAGGTGTTTCACGATAAACACCTTTTGCGCAAAACCTTCGTACCTGGTCAGCAGGTACTGCTTTACGACACCCGGCTACACTTCCATCCAGGAAAGCTCAGATCTCGCTGGAAAGGGCCGTATTTTGTGCGGAATGTGTATCCGCAGGGCGCTGTGGATTTGGAAAATCCAAAGGACTGTTCATTTTTCAAAGTAAATAGACACCGACTTAAACCGTACCTTAGCGCCGAACCAACAGAGGAGATCCTGGTCTTACAGGAGCCGGTTTACCCTGCATAATCTTCCTCTGCCTACCACCAAACTTCGGTTATCCAGCCAAGAACAGTGGACACTGTTCCAAATAAGTTTGGGGGTATGTATATACCTTTTTGTATATATTTGTGGATATTCTTTTCCATTTTTACTATTTTTCTTTTCTTTAAAAACAAAAGAAAAAAAGAAAAAAAGAAAATTTGTGTATATCTAACCGACAATTTTGACCCTTCAATGATTTCTTCATGCAATGACAGTGAGGACACTATCCAGTTTAAGTTTAGGGGTACGCTCGGTACGCATTTCTAACCTTCGCATTCATATGTATATTTTGCATCTGCATATTAAAATCCATAAAATCCATAAAAATCAGAAAATTTTCTAAAAAAATAAAAACGTTTATGTCAAGTTAGCTAGTGGGAGAACTCTGATTCAACATTTCGACGATTTTGTATGATAAGATAAGAATAACTAAATCTTATTTTTAGATTTTGAAAACCTGAAAGATAACTCTCCTTCGAAATTAACTATAGCTGATATACGTCTTTACATCACACTATACGTGTCGTGAGTTTTGGAAATTAGATGACAAGTCTTTTATGTCTAAAAACTTTTAAATGGATAAATGATTTTCTGAGGATCAAATAGGTTTGTTCTGAAATAAGTAATATCAAGAATAGTTTATGAAGTGAAGTGAATATGAAGGAATGTTATTGATGCCTTAATTGGAACTAAGTCTGAAAAATAACCCATCTGGAACTTGATTGGAATGATTACACACCTAACCCACTAAACACGTCTTTTATCCAAAAAATAACTGAACTGCCGGTTATATCTCCGTTCGCATTGAATCATCATAATTTTCACGCTAAATTGTCTTTTGTTTTTGGGCCTAGGTAACTTGAGTAATTAAGTCCGCTGGGGTGTCTCTACACCTGATGCCCTAAAGCCAACTGGTTTGGGTGCATTGGCCCAAAGCTCGTTAAGAAGCCTAGAAAGTCCAGATTAAAACAAAGTCAAGCAAGTGTTCTCTCCGAGTTAAAATTCCTAACGGTTCTTTGTGTGAGAATAATCTTGATAAAAGACAGGTTTTTATAAAAAAAATATATTTCTAGCGGAGATATGAAGGTTTTATTCTATGATAAAGACTATTGCACGTTCACAGAGGTGTGTATGAAATGAAAACAAGAAAAAGGTGGAGTAAAAAATAAGACCTAGTTTCCTGTTAAGGAAGATAGAAATTCTGAAGTTGAAACCTTACTGGAAAATGAAACTTGAAAAATGCTTAACTCTTTATAAAACTTATGTGATCCTTTTAAAAAAATTTATTTGGGCTTTATTGTGTGACATGATGACTTTAATCGATCCTTCTGAAACTTAACGACACTATTTGCACTGCACGTAAAGACATATAAAATCTTAAGTTAAATAAAGAAGCGAGGTGTGAAAAATAAGGGTTCGATAGTCTAGACTTAGGATCATAGAATTGTTATTTTCTGAAACAAAACTTTAGGGGTTTGAATCATAGTAATTTTGCAAAACTAGCTTGACCGGATTTTGTGGGCAGTATCTGCTGAAAACCCTCAGGAGACGACACTCCTCTTACTAGGGACACCTAGAGGTTTAACGGCTTGTTGCACATACTCAGTGCAATCGCGTTCCCTGCGAAAGTGAGGTTAGGAAATTTTTTGTGAATAAATTGGCTTTGCTCGGGACGAGCAAATGATAAGTTTGGGGGTATTTGTTCATATCAGATTTTTGTATTTTTATACCGCCCAATTTTTATCACATTGCTTATCGGTAGGTACTCTTGAGCCGTGTTTGCTAGTCAATTGCAGGATACATGTTCTCGGCTCTAAACGATGAAATTCGTGGAAAAGCACGGCAAAATCCGGATTACTGCCAACCACAGATAAAACACGGGTCTCCGCTCTCTATCCGTATGTTGCTGTACACCAGTTTAAGAGACAAAATGGCAAATCAATGTCATTTTCATGCACAAAGCTCAATGGAAACACAAGATCCAACATATCCACGTGGAGCTCGAGGAAATCATGACAAAAAGATCCACATCAAATCACCTTTTGATCTGCTGAAATTCTGGAAAAATTGTGAAGAGTTTCTGAGAAAAAACATATGCCAAACTACAGACAAGAGAAGACCAGGGAAGCACACAAAACCCGAAGGGCCAACTCCTCCATAGGGCCGCGAAGCCGCGGCCAATAGGGGGTCTAGGCCGCGGATCCACGGCCATGCTGGCGTTTCAGTTGGCCAAATTTCAGGGGTATATAGGTCTTTTCATGAAGGGTCAGAATTTTGCCCTAGGTTTCCAGCTCCCTGCCTATAAATAGTCCAGAACTTGCCAAAGCCAAGGGTCCATATTCTTGTATTTAGATTTTAGAATACATGTGTTGTTCTTCTTCCTCTTCTCATCTCTTCTCCATTAAAAACTTGTAGTGAGCTTTTGTGAGTGAAGAATGAATAAAAGAGTTCTCTTTGTTATCATCCTTGTCTTGTTCTTTTGATTAATTATAATTGCTTGTAATTTTCATTTGCTAATCTAGTTGTTGTTATTTGTTGTTTGTTTCTTTCTTGTTCTCTTTTTTTTTATCCTTAAAACAACTATGATGCTTAAGCTTGATCCTTGCCAAGGTGAGGTCTCAAATAGCTAGTTGTAATTTTCTAATCACTTTTTTTCTATCTTCCTTCTTTGTTTTATTTTCTTTTCCTTATAATGGGTGAGTAGTTTTCATACTTGTTAGGGTAGGATAAGGAAAGTTTGAGAGAAGGAAATCTCTCTCACTCTTTTCTTACCCAACATCTTAATTCGGACTCCCGTTAATTGAACCACAATCCGCTCTCTACGGCACCCTATCCTAAATGATAGTGGTGATTCCTTAGTGAGACCGGTTGTGGTTGAATTAACCGGAGGTTAAGGCTAAGAGCCAAGAACGGACGGACAAGCACCAAAAGGAAGAACTTATGCGTTGGAAAGCCTAGCTTATACTCGCAAGTTCCTTCCTATTCGTGCTAATCCCCGTTGTTGCCGATTACCGTAACACCGACATTAAGAGTGGCAACGAAAGAAGTGAGCGACTCCTAACTCAAACTAACCTAATCCTAACCCTAACAAGCTCTCTTTATATATCATTTTAGCACATAAGTAATCTAAAAACAAACCTGGACAATTGGACTTAACTCGTTAAAGCACATAGAAAAAGATTCCCATCTCCCTGCGGACGACCCGTACTCAACCGGCTAGCTACAAGCGAAACCGTCTTGATTGTGGTAATAAACTTTGCACGCAAAAACTCTACCAATCAAATGGCGCCGTTGCCGGAGAGACGGTAGTTTATTTCTTTGTGTAATTTCGGGTTAATTTGTGAATATAAATCTAACCGAAAAACAAAAAAAATATACATTGTAAAAAAATCATCTTGTTATTTTTGATTAGTTTTTGTGCAAGTGCGCAGGATAAAAAGACGGTCGAGTTCAGTGCCAAAGACGTGGGAAGTTAGACCCATATCTCGCGGCTACACCGCGACGGATCAAGACAAGAACCAACGGTCTACTGTAAAAATCTGGAGCATATACAGTGAGCATATCAAGATTCAGGAAATCCAGACAAGAAGAGGAACAGCCAAATGAGGACCTGCAAGATTTTTGAAGCTCCAAGGACAGCACTACGCCGTGGAACCCCCTCGTATTCAAACAGGTACAGAGACATATTTGAACTGACAAAAGCACAAAGAGGAAATACGGGGGGGGGGTGTCATCGGATTTGGACCGGTCACCTTAGGGAATATTCCGGCCAGGCCGGCCCCCTTCACCCAGAACCCCCTCGTATTGCTCCAGTGCTCTTTTGGGTTCATTTTGGGTTTTGTGTTATTGTTTATTTATCCCAATTTTCATGTGATGATTATATTGTCCTGGGGCTATTTCGTAGTGATTTGTAATCGTATTATTTGACACTAAATTGGTAACTTAGACTATTTTTAGCATTTCGAACAAACATCGGACACCCCACTTTCTACCCCGCTGAAATTTCTAAGTGTTGTGTTTTTCCAAAGTTAACTTTATATTCAATAGTAGCGCAAGTATCCTATGGACCCTCTAGAATATCATAATAACCTTAACTCGATTCTATGCCCACGGAACCGCGAACGAACCTTCGGGTTTGCCGTAGTGTTGTGGTGTCATAGGTGAGGCGTTGGTTAACTCTTTCTACGGCTGGATCATAAGACACTGTGGCGCGATTTTGAGTATTTGTAACTTTTCTCAAGTGTTGAGCTCTTGGGGTAAAACGTGGGGGTTTATTGATTTGATCGAAACGTTAAATATCGTCTTGATATCTGTGATTGCAATTATTGTTTTTCACTTTCTTTTCTTTGACCATAAGCAAAGTATATGGTGCATCACCGGCTTCGTTGCTATACATCAACGACAATCGGGATATGCATACTTGCTTACGTTGATGATATGAGATATTATGTGTTGCTGAGATATCATGCAGGATTGTTGCGATCGAATAGCCGGGGTTTTTATGTGAGATGAGAGTGTTTATTTTCATTCATGTAAAAGTCATTTGTATGTAATATTGTTTTATTTGGGGCACTTCCGGGTTGAGGATGATGTCACCATTATTGTATATTATTTACTTGTCCGCATTAGGATAGACCCAAGAAGGAGAGCACAAGTGATCGGGTTCTAGGGTTAAGTGGGAGGCCATCTCGAAGAGTCGAGATCGGGTCTCCTAAACTCTAGAATTGGCAGGATCACTTGCCCCACTCGTAGGGGTCTAGGGGTGTGGGCTTGGCAATTCATCGCGACCGTGGAATCTGTATTTTCTGTTACTGGCTGAATACAAAATACGGACCTCCTAGATACCTTTTTATTTTCATATGTGCTTCTGCTGTTGTTGATATTCTGTAATGTGATTACTTAGTATCTGAGACGAATGGATTATTATTATATATATGATATATAATAAACATTGCTTATATTTTACACCCGCGCTAGTCCCGACCCGCTGTGCCATTAGTTAAGTAACCTAACGGTACATAACGGGACACTGTGGCGAATGCTGATGGTATAAGTATACGTTCTATTTTCGTTTCTTTTCTGTGATGGCTTAGGAACTTAAATGATGGGATTACATTAATAAGATTAATATAAAGTAAAAGAATCCAAAAGATGTTGTAGAATCGGATTTGAAACCCACTCGGCCTTTTTATGAAAAATGCAAGTTTCAAAAGATGCGGAGCGTAAGCCACTCCTTTTCTAAACTGTTTTGATTCTACAACGAGATCAAGTTCAAAGCGTTAAAGGTTTTCATAAAAACTATCCGCAGCCCTCCGTCATTTTAGGAAGCAGAGTACTTAGTATTCGTGCTACGTATGTCGACTATAGCCGAGGCGTAGTGTACGGTAGCTAAGTGATGTCTTCCTACAAAGCATATGATGCGATCAGTTAGGACATTCATATGATTATGTTGACCATAGTCAAGGGTCATATGGGTGGGTCTAGTTAATCTCGAAATGACGGGTAGAACTTGACTAGTGCTTATGATATTTTGACCATAGCCAAGGTCATAAGCATCTAGGGGTAAAAACCATATCGGGAGTTTCAAAAGTCGAAATTTGCAATGAGATTGCATACATTCTATATGATAGTTGGATCCCGATCCCACTGTGAGTAAGTGTTAGTTCCAGGAGAGTTTTGCACTTTACAATTAGCTAATCCAGTAGGTGTCTAGAAAGGTGTCAACGGGGCTTGACCTCTAGGAAAACGAGGTTTATTTTAATTAGGTCCGTGCGAAAGTACGGGGAACCTCCCTCAAAGTACCGACATTGGCCTTGCTGACCGGTTAGCAAAACTGTAGAATGTAATTAATCCTGACTAGTTTTCTTTTCAGGTTTTGAAATAAAATTTGATTAAAGCAGTGGGAGACATCGATTAGATAAGATAATAACCAATCTAATTCTATGCAAGAGCATTTCGCTGAGTGTATTCTTTTCTCTCTCCTAATGGAAGATACCGATGACGGGACTTAAGCTTCTACTAGAGAAAAACAAACTGACTGGGCCGAATTATAAAGAATGGAAGAGGAACTTGAACATTGCACACGCATATGATAAAGTATCATATGTCTTCACTACCAAAGCCCCACCCGTCCCAGGTCCTGAATCATCTGTTTCGGATAGGGAGATCCGAAAAACATGGGATATTGATTGCAACACGGCCAGGTGCCTCGCGCTTGCTTCTATGGACAACATCCATCAAAAAAACATGAGAAAATGGATGTACAATCCATCTTTCTTCATACAAAGGTGTTGTATGAAGAGCAATCTCGTACTTTGAGATACGAAGCATCTCAAAAGTTGTTTCAGATGCGGATGGCCCCCGGTGCATCAGTAGGAGACCATGTTTTGAAGATGATTGGTCTTATTGAAGAACTTGAGGAACTGGGATGACTATGGATAATGAGAAATATACGGATGTTGTTCTGCAGTCTCTCTCCCCCGCCTTTGCTCCGTTCATAGTGAATTTCAATATGAACGATTTAGAGAAATCATTGCCTGAACTTCTCAATATGTTGAGAAGTGCAGAGAGCACGCTGAAAACAGCGAAGACTCCCGCTTTGCTTGCTGGGCCATCTTCCTCTTCCGTCCCAAAAGCCAAAGCCAAGGGAAGGAAGAAGAAGAAGTCCATCAAACCGAAAGGTGGAGTCCAAAAGGAGAAGGGGAAAGAAAAAACAGGGGCCGCAGGAAGTGGAAAAGGGGAATGTTTTTTCTGCCACAAGACGGGACATTGGAAACGTAACTGTGCTTTGTATCTTGCTGATCTCAAGAAGAAGAAGCATGCTGATGCTTCCACTTCAGGTGTGTTTGTAACTAAGAACTGTTTTTCAATTAACTCTGCATCTTAGGTATTAGATACCGGTTCTGGTTCTCACATCTGCAATTGTATGCAGGGGCTGAGAAACAGTAGAGTTTTGAAAACTGGAGACCATACTCTACGGGTTGGAAATGGTTCCAATGTACATGCTGTATCCGTAGGAGAGTATCATCTTGGGTTGCCTTCGGATTGTATTTTTGTTTTGAACCCGTGTTATTTTGTACCTAATATGCTATGTAATATAATATCCGTTTCTTTGTTGGACAATGAAGAATATCATTTTGTGTTGCAAAATAATGTTATGAACATTAACTTGAATCAAGAGTTGATTGGATATGGTACATTGAATAACGGTATTTACGTCCTGAACCATCATACAGTTTCAATATACAACATACTAATAAAAGGAAGTTTTCAGATATCGATGAAGCTTTTCTTTGGCATTGTAGACTTGGTAATATTAATGAAACAAGAATAAACAAGCTGCATAAAGATGGATATTTAAAACCTTTTGAATATAAATCTTATGCAACTTGCCAGTCCTGTATCAAAGGTAAAATGACCAAAACTCCGTTTACTGAACACGAAGAAAGAGCTGTGGAACTCTTAAGCCTCATACATAGTGATGTATGCGGACCAATGTCTACACATGCAAGAGGTGGTTTTTCATACTTCATCACTTTTACTGATGATTTCTCAAGATTCGGACATTTGTTTTTGATAAAACACAAATCCGAAGCTTTCGAAAAATTTAAGGAGTACAAACATGAAGTAGAAAAACAAACGGGTTTGAGCATCAAAAAACTTCGATCAGATCGAGGTGGAGAGTACTTAAGTATAGAGTTTTCAGACTTCTTAAAAGAGAATGTGATTCTCTCTCAGCTCACTCCTCCTTACACACCACAGCACAACGGTATGTCGGAACGGAGGAATCGTACCCTATTAGATATGGTACGATCCATGATGTGTGATGCTGAGTTACCGCTTTCCTTTTAGGGACATGCATTGGAAACAACAATGTATCTGTTAAACAGGGTTCCAACCAAGACCGTATCTACCACTCCATATGAGATATGGAGTGGAAAGAGACCATCTCTTAAAAGAGTTAGGATTTGGGGTTGACCGGCTTTTGTTAAAAAGCAGAATCCAGACAAACTCGAGACAAGATCAGTCATGTGTAAATTTGTGGGATATCCAAAACATTCCTATGGATATCTATTCTACCACAAGGAGGAACAAAAGGTGTTTGTTGCTCAGCATGCCACATTTTTGGAAAATGAAGTCTTTTCAGAAAGTACTGATGGCAATGCGGTAGAACTAGAAGAGGTTCTAGAGACACAAATTACTCAGGATGAATTGGTTAAAACTGATGTTACAGTAGAACTTCAAGAACCTCAGCCACTCCGGAGATCTAGTAGAACTTCTCGCCCACCAGAGAGATACTATGGGTTTCTCATTGATGGTGATAGAGAAGATTGCATCATGGATGATGATGACCCTACTAGTTTTCAGCAAGCTATCACGAGTGGTGACTCAGTGAAGTGGTTGGAAGCCATGAGATCCGAAATGGAGTGCATGTACACCAACAAAGTATGGAATTTGGATGTTGCACCTCCTGGGATAAAACCCGTTGGGTGGAAATGGATCTTTAAAAGAAAGATTGGTGTAGATGGACAGGTAGAGAACTTTAAAGCAAGGCTTATAGCGAAAGGTTTTCGTCAAAGACCAGGATTGGACTACGATGAAACTTTCTCTCCAGTAGCAATGCTTAAATCCATTAGGATCCTACTTGCTATTGCTGCTCACTATGATTATGAAATCTGGCAGATGGACATTAAAACTGCATTTCTGAATGGTGATTTAGAAGAATGCATTTTTATGGATCAGCCAGAGGGCTTCATTGAAAGTTGGAGCAGCAGGAAAGCATGTAGATTGCTTAAATCCATTTATGGATTAAAGCAGGCCTCACGGAGCTGGAACATCTGCTTTGATGATACAATCAAAGAGTTTGATTTTATCAAAAATATAGATGAGCCATGCATTTATAAGAAGATTGTAGGGAGTACTGTCACATTCCTCGTATTGTACATAGATGACATTCTCCTGATAGGAAATGATATCCCTATGCTACAATCGGTCAAACTATTCTTATCATAAAGGTTCTCCATGAAGGACCTGGGAGATGCCTCGTGCATTTTGGGCATAAGGATCTATAGAGATAGATCCAAGAAGTTATTGTGATTGTCCCAATCAAAGTACATTGACACCATCCTAAAAAGGTTTAGTATAGAGAATTCCAAGCATGGTGCCTTGCCCGCTTGTCATGGAATCACTCTCTCCAAGGACTTCTGTCCGAAGACTGATGAAGAGAGAGCTCGCATGAGCATTATACCTTACGCATCAGCCGTTGGATCTATAATGTATGCGATGTTATGTACACGCCTTGATGTAGCTTATGCACTAGCTGTAGTAAGAAGGTATCAATCCAACCCAGGGGAGAAACATTGGATAGCAGTAAAGAACATTCTTAAGTACTTATGAAGGACTAATGAATTGTTCTTGGTGTATGGTAATGGAGATCTCTAAATGGAGGCCTTTACCGATTCCAACTTCCAAAGTGATAAGGATGACAGAAAATCTATCTCAGGATTTGTATTTACCCTCAATGGAGGGGAAGTTAGTTGGAAGAGTTCCAAACAGGATACCGTTGCAGACTCCACGATGGAATCTGAGTATATTGCTGCATATGATGCTGCCAAGGAAGCTGTCTAGATGAAGAAGTTCATCGCGGAACTAGGAGTAGTTCCAACCATTATTGATCCAATACCTTTGTATTGTGATAATAATGGGGCTATGGCATTAGCCAAAGAACCCAGATCCCATTAGAAGTCCAAACACATCCTAAGGCGATATCATTTGATCCGGGAGATAGTAGATCGCCGAGGGAACGAGATTCGGAGAGTAGATACAAAGAATAACACAGCGGATCTACTCACCAAGTCCCTTCCACAGCCGCAGCATGAGCGACTTTTTGAGATGTTGGGTATGAGATACGCCAAAAACCGGCCTTAGTGCAAGTGGGAGATTGTTGGATATATTTATGCCCTAGAGGCCATTATATGTATAGTGGATGCTTGGACATGTGTGTGTGTGTGTGTGTGTGTGTGTGTGTGTATAGATTACTTTCTTTCTCGACATGATAGTATGCTATCTGGTTTACTTTATCTGACATGTTGATTTGATCATGCTTTTATTCATTTGCACATGTTGATAAAGCCCTCAAGATATATGCTTGACTACTGTGACTATGATGCGGATCATACTAGTGGGGCACGTGTAGTTTATAAGCATATCCTAGAACTGTTTCTAGTCGTGGATGTATCGAGACGGGACATCGATATTCCAGAGTAGACTAGCGTATGCCATTCTTGTCCCATATGATGGGCGATGGATGTTCGCATATCCATCTGGTGAGGTGACACCAACGAATGTATGCGGGTGCTCAGTGGAGACTGGGTACACTGAACGGACTCATAGAGAACTCCTATGTGGTATTATATCTATCGTCAGATAGAAGTTCTCAGGTGACACTGGTACAGGTTAGTCTGTAGACCCAAGATCGTCATAGAGTCTTATGTATCCTCCCACTGTGCTTTGATCTCCACCCTACCACGGCTCTACTGAGTCGTGCAAACAGGTGGTCTTTGGGTACAGTCCATAGGCACATGGAGGCAATGAGTGATAGGAAGGGTTTCGTTTCTCGATCTATAACAGGAAGTCCCTGGCCAGGGCTACTGAGATTTACTGATAAGTGTTATCAGTAGTTTCTCGATCTGTTATGAGCCATACACCAGCATGACTTATTGAGTTATTGGGGTCGACGATACCATCCCTAGACTTGATATGCAACATATCTAACGAGGAGACCGGATTGTACGGTAAGTGTTGCCAGATGGCTCGAGAGAGTTTTGACAGCTTTGCTTGTTTTCTTCTGATCGTTCAATACCCGGGCAGCCGTTACGTTTAGCTGAACGCTTGTGGCTTGTGGGTGTTTGATATGATCATCACCCACTACCGGCGTATTGACGAGTCTTAGCGTCCCATACAGAAGTTTCCTAGGGCAGGAAAAAAGATGTGGTGTGCATATGAGATATGCGCGGGGACCCGAATGAATACGACTATGTGATACCGTATGTTAATCGGGCGTTTTTCTATTGGTCGGGTCGTATGTGATATGACCGGATTGTTAAATCAATTGTTGATTTAATATTTTGACTTATAGTTTTATTTTAATTCTTTAGTCAAACTCTTTTTATTAAAGAGGAAGAATGCTTGCATGTATGATGATGATGTGCAAGCATGCACATGTTGATGTGCTTGGATACATGCATACAAAAGTATCATGGTTGATGATACACAATTGAAGGAAATATAAGACTTATATGGAACTATAATATATGGATATTTATTTAGATTTGTTTTAAAAACAAAAGAAAAGAAATGATTAATCCATGGTTGTAATATTCTACACTCTTCTTGAGTTAACCTCACTTCACCTAACCTTTAACCTTGGATTAACTATTTCTTTTGGGTTTTAACCCACTCACTAAATATCTAGATATTATAGCAACCATGGTTGAGAGAGAGAAAGAAAATATATATACTATATTTTTGATTTTTCTTTCACAAGTTTTTCATTATCAAAAGCTTTTGCCTTCATCTTCTTCTTTCTCCTTACTCTCTAGGTTTTTCCATAGTGAGAGAGAGAGATAAAAAGAAAGGATTTTGACAAAAGAAAACTCACCACTTCATCATTCCACTCTAATCTAGCCAATTAGTTTGGAATGTTTAGCTTCATCTTCTTCTTGCATCAAGTGGAGCTACATGCTTGGAGCTAGTGAACTTCGGGTGGATCATTGTGGACGTAGGAGCTTACTAGCAAGCCTTTCCAACCTGTCAACGATCCTAGGAGTCACTACAAAGAGGACTATAAAGGTTGTATTCCTTTCACTTAGTGTAAATTTAGTTCTATTATGTGATACTTGTGATGTTACCCTAGCAATTCTAGTTAAAGATCCATGCTTAGTTTGCTTAGCACCTCTAGAAATTTTTAAGTGGCATGTGTGATACTTCCATACTTGATAGTAGGTGCTAGGGAACCCTAACACAAGTCCCTGGCCAGGGCTGATGAGGTTTACTGGTAAGTATTATCAGTAGTTTCTCGGAAGGTTATAGGCCACACATCGGCATGACTTATCAAGTTCGTGGAGGTCTGAGGACTCCACCCACCAGACTCAATATGCGACATATCAGACGAAAGCGACCGGACTATTCGGTAAGTGTTGCTTATAGGATTTACGGGAGATTGGACATGCTTGCTTGTCGATCTTCTATTTTTTCAATACCTGGGTAGTCGTTACGTCGAGCTGGTACCGCTGACAGCTGTTCATACCAGAATATTGCATTTTATACCACCCATTCTTACGCTCGTTTGTTTATAGGCAGGTGCTTTTAATCAGTGTTTGCTACATATTTGCAGAATACTGGTTCTCAGCTCTAAACAGTGAAATTCATGGAAAAGTATGACAAATTCCGGATTACTGCCAACCACAGATAAAACACAGGTCTCCGCTCTCTATCCGTATGTTGCCACACACCAGTTTAAGGGACAAATGGCAAATCGATGTTATTTTCATGCACAAAGCTCAATGTCAACACAAAATCCAACATATCTACGCGGAGCTCGAGGAAATCATGGCAAAAGATCCACATCACATCACCTTTTGATCTACTGAAATTCTGGAAGAATTGTGAAGAGCTTCTAAGAAAAGTATTATACTACACTGAAGAGGACCACAAACCGGGGAAACCGACAAAAGATGAAGAGCCAATTCCTCTATAGGGCCGCGGTTCGGCGGCATAAGCACGCTTAGGCCGCGGATCCGCGGCCGTATGGTCTCCTCGGTAGGAGATCTTTTAGGGGCTGTTTGGTAATTTTATAAAGAGGCAGATTGTTGCCCTAGGTTTCCAGTTCCCTGCCTATAAATTGCCCAGAACTTGCCAAGCCGTAGATGTTCATTCTTATGCCCACTTTTTGTTAGTTTTTAGTTTACTTCTTCTTCTTCTTCTTCATTCTTTCCTCCATGA
The DNA here is from genome assembly GCA_030015575.1 of Agapanthus africanus. Lineage (NCBI taxonomy): Eukaryota > Viridiplantae > Streptophyta > Magnoliopsida > Asparagales > Amaryllidaceae > Agapanthus > Agapanthus africanus. The sequence goes on along the minus strand of JASDDO010000031.1, from coordinate 81,646,313 downwards.
AATTGTTGTGAGAGCTTTTGAGTGGATGTTAAATGAAGATGAGGGTTATTTTGTATCATTCTTTTGCTTAGCTTCACCCTTGAGCTCTCTACCTTAACTTGATCTTGCAACCTCTTAAGTGAGCTTGCAATTTTAAGCTTTGGTCATTGATCTCAAGGGGTTGTATCATTTTGTTATCTCTTTTGTGCTTCATTCTCCATGAGTTCTTTGCCTTTTCTTGATCTTGCAACCTCTTAAGTGAGCTTGCAAGTTTAAGATTTGGTTATTGAACCCATGTTTTGTTTTGGGTTCTATGGTTCCTAGTTTCATTTCTTGCTCATTTACTTTCATGCACTTAAATTCCATTGACTTTTAATTACTTGCTTGTAATCTTTTCTTTTCTTTGTTTATCTTTTCTTTTGCTCTTTTTGGTTCGTTTTGTGAATGGTTGTAATTGTTGTTGTTAAGAATAAATACAATATTGTAAGTTAATGTTTCTTTGCTCATTTCCTTTTCCCGTTATTTTCCTTTGAACTCCGCCCAAACGTTACACAAGCGCTCCGTTAGGCACCCTACCCTTCCAAGGTAACGATGATTTCTAACCGCGACCAGTTGCGTTCGGTTTGGCCGGAGGCGAAAGCAAGAGACAAGAACGGACGGACAAGGGTCAATAAGCCGGATTCCACGAATACCATGCTTAAGTACCCTAATCCACGTTGTTGCCGATTGCTCTAGTTTCAATTGGTCAAGACTTGGCTCAAAGGTTTGAGTGCGGATTTCTTTAGCTTATACTTTCGTATCTTTTTCTTAACAACTTTATACTTGCATATAAAACACATAGGTTAGATTTGAACAAACATATACACATTCTTTATTGACTCGTCTAAAACTCGAACGGACATACAACCATCTCCCTGTGGATCGACCCATGCTCAACCGGCTAGCTGCAAAGCGACACGGTCCTGATCGCGGTTATACTTTAGAATTTTGAACATCCGACACACGAAAAGCGTGCGATCAAATGGCGCCGTTGCCGGGGAGACGGTAACGTATTTTCTTTCTTGTTATTCGGGTTAATATTCTTTTTGTATATATTTATAAATAAAATTAAATAAAATCTTTTCGTTATTTTTGATAAATTTTGTGAGCAAGTGTGCAGGCTAATCTGGAGCAAGTACAGTAATCCAAAAAGAAAACAGAGGTTTTTATTTTGGAGAAGAGAAGAAGTGGAGTTCGTTGACCAAAGACAAATCCCCAAGTCAACAATTTGACCGCGGAACCGCGGTCAAAAGGTGCCTTGTGCGGCGGTTCCGCGGTCCCATTGAGGCCTCTGTGCCCAATTTTTTCTCCACCCTTTTTTCTTTTCTTTTATCGTCTCTGTGAATTCCACTATACTGTATTTTCTGCAGATTTTTTTGCGGATTTGCGAACTACGATTGTGGGGAGCAAAGTGTACGTTCAAGTTTAAGGTGATTACGAAGTACAATGCCAAAGATCCGGGTAGTTTGACCCACGCAAGCGAACTTTTCAAGCTTCCCGGAATTGATTCAACGGGGGTTTCCTAACCCAAAAACTTAACGGTACGTACTTTACTAACACCTTCTTCTCAAATCCGACGCATCCAATATACTATTCTTTGCAGGATTCTTTTCAAGTTCGCTAGCAAACGCTAAAAATTGACTAACCCGTATTTGTTGCAGTGCCGTGCATAAACTAAAAAACGATTGTTTGATTCTTTATAGAATTTTTATTGAATTGCGCATTGCATACATTAATACGGACTTAAGGGCAAGCGAACCCCACAATATACGGTAAAGGATTTCATCACCTTTTCCGTGGCCCACAAATCACGAACTTGAGCATAACGTTTACCCGCACAAACATTAAAAGAAATTAGACTTTAAGCCTTAAGGACTTCGCGCTCACTAGGAGAAGTTAACTGTGTTTAGAACATCGCTTAACGGTATATTGTTTACGGGGTGTCTAGAAAAGTGTTAACGGCGAAACCGCCAAAACAGAAAGAGTTATTTAATTAAGGACCTTCGCGAAAGCGTCGGAAAACCTCCCCTTATCTCTGCACTTACCTGGCCTCTTGATCAGTGTATCTTGAGCCCGTTTCTCGACACAGTTTTACTTCGACAATCAAGTTCTGGAGCAGGTCTAGTTGACCTAGGTGAACCCTAGACGATTAGGTGTGTGGTATTTTTGTGTCGTGATTGTTTTTGGTCCAGATTCTTTTTGTGTATATTTCATTCTTTTGTTAACATCTAACTAAAAAAAAATCACATTCTTTTTCCCCTCCTTTTCTCTGCCTTTCTTTCTTTCTCTCTTCATATCATGGGTACCCCACCTCGCAAAACTCTTGCCGAACTTTGGTATCTACAACCAGACATTACTTCTTACGGTTCTTGCTTTGGCTGAATGTCAAACGATCCCTCCATGCCCAAAATCTCTTTGAAAGATCGGATAGACGCGTCTAGGACAAACACTTGCCCTCCGCAATCCACTTTGTATCAACCTTTTCAACCTCCCCCACCCTCTTATGTTGATACTCCTTTTGTAAGTCGTCCTTTGTTCGTCGCTGAACATATTGAACAATCCTGTAGCTGATCTTTCACTCCTACAGATTCTTGGGATCAACAATTTCATTCACCTTCTTATCCAAATATTGATCCTTCTCCTGTCCAGCCATTCAACTCCTACCAGTCCTACCCGACTTTTGCACCTTCCCTAGACAATGCTTCTGAACCGCCATTTGGGAGTTTTCAGTATCCAAACAATTTTGAATCTTTTACTGAAACCCCTTCACAACCCATGTCTAGTCTGAAACAGTCTTTGGAAGACTTTAGGGTAGCGTCGTACCAACAGATGATGGATTTGAATACGTCCATGGCCGCCCTCATACAACCTAGTGACCCGATACCTAGTTTTCAACTAGCTCCAAATTTTCCAATGTATGAAGAGGCGGTAGGACAGGTTGAGAATTTGAGTGGAGAGAGTGAGATGTACCCCCTTCCGAATCAAGCCTACCCGTTTCAACTTGAATCCCACAACTCCAGTTTTGGATGTCTATCTAGTGTTCCAAACGATTCATTGATTAAAGATAGAACAGATAATGAGTTGTGTGACTTTGTAGTGTTTGATTTGCCCGATTGTGAAGGGTCCTTTTCGAGTGAAACTACACCCAATCCTTTTGACCTCTACACCTCCACTCTAGAACCTGAATTGATTAATATCCATGCTTTTGTTGAGGTGTCTGAGAATATTGATTTTCACTTGATTGAGGATATTGACGCCGGGAATATTTTGGATGATGAACCTATAGATTTGGCAGAGTTTTTCTCTCCAATTCATCATCCCGAGTCATTAACTGTTTTTCCCGAACCCCAGACGCGTCTAGATTTTGATGAAATTTGCATGGATAAGCTGAATTTTGACGATATTTTTGAGGATGAACCAGTTTTAATTGATGAGTCGGATTTTCCAATTCATCATGTTCCTTTCATTGACTGTGTACACCCTCCTGAACCTTTAACCGATAACCTTCCTCAATCACCTACCTCCATCCTTTCCATCGTTCCGACCTTGCAAGAAACCGTCTCACTTTCATTTCATATGTCTGGTTTACCGAGTTCGGCGTACCCATGGTTTCTCACGAATCTTGAGGGATTTGACCCTATTTCTCGCCATATTGATAGATTAGTACAATCCATCTTTTCACATCGACGATTACAGATTGTACTAATTTATTCAATCCATTTCCACCCTCAAGTTCGTATTCCACTTCTTTCTCCCTTCCGCCATTCTTCCTCTCATATACCGAGACCGTATCCCGCTTCTATCTTCATACGGTCTCGCGTATTCTCCCTCTCTTTTCTCTACGCCTTCTTCCACCAACCTGTACATTATAGCGATAAAATCTTTGAATGGTTGGTCCTCACTTTTGGCCTGTGTAAGGCCTTGTATAGTTTGAAACTGTTTTCTTTCCCCCTAATCCTGAACTTCAAACGCTTAACAGTGGAAACACTGTTTTACGTAAGTTTGGGGGGGAACATTTTTGTATATATTTTTTGTTTTCCTTTTTTGTTATGTATATAATTTGTTTTTAGGGAGCGCCGACAATTTTGACCCTCTTGGTATAGCCTGACAGTGAGGGCACTGTCAAGTTTAAGTTTGGGGGTGTGCTCGATAAGCTTTCTTCCTTTGCATTCATTTGTATATTCTGCATTTGCATACTTTATTAAAAACCCAAAAAAATCGAAAATTTTTGCAAAAATATAAAAACTTTGTCGTCAAGTCAGCTAATAAGGTAACTTAGATTTTTATTCTGAAAGTTTAGTTATGATATTAGAAATAACTAAATTCTTGGCATAGGAATTGAAAACCCTAAAAATAACCCTCATTCTGTTTAAACTTGGTGATTATACGTCCTTACAGTTTTTTTTTGAGAAATAGGTAATCTTGAGTTCAGTTCTTGAGTTAAGTCAAGATGAGGGGAAAGTATTGAAGCATTACTGAAGAATAAGTCTGAAAAATAGTTTCTTTTCTTGAGTTCAAATTTAGAAAGTATATACCCTACAAACTGCACTTACACGCACCTTGAAACTTGGGATAGTAGAGGATACCTAGAAATACTCTTGCCTGAAAACCTAGTATGAAAGAAAAACCGGTAATTAAAGTTAAACACCAAAAGAGCATCATTGAAAAATATATCTGGTCTTGAAAAAGAAAAAGAAAAAGAAAAGAAAAGAAAAATAAATAAATAAATTCAAGACACGGAAACTGCTATTTACGTTTTAAGCTCACACATTCAGTAATCGGCTGTTAGTGCCTCAAGAAGCATTAATAGTCGCATGAAAGGTGTGCGAGCAAATCCGTCCATCCTTAATGAAAAGAAGTAGTATTAGGTATTAGGTCAAGGGTATTGTAGCTGGAATTGAATTCTTGAGTGTAGGGGTGCAAATATAAACACACGTAGGGGTATACAATCGATATTTGGATAAAAGATAGAAATAAAAGATAAGACTTATGTTTTCTGTAAAGTTGATAAAAATCCCTGATTTGAGACCGCACTTTAGAAGGAAAACTCAGGAGAACCAACATATTTCTAAACTTTTTTTGGAACGTATAGGATCTAAGGTTAAATAGATAGGAGGTGTGAAACATAAGGGTTGGATATTTCTAACTTAGGATGATAGAATTTCTAACGTAGATACTAAACTGTAGGAGTAGAATCGATATTAACTTATGACACTAGCTTGACGGGATTTTGTGGGTGTAATCCGCTGAAAACCCTCAGGAGACAAGACTCCTCTTACTAGGGACACCTAGAGGTTTAACGGCTTGTTGCACGTGCTCAGTGTAATCGCGTTCCCTGCGAAAGTGCGGTTAGGACTTTTTTGTGAATAATTGGTTTTGCTCGGGACGAGCATAAGTTAAGTTTGGGGGTATTTGTTCATACCAGAATATTGCATTTTATACCGCCCATTCTTACCCTCGTTTGTTTATAGGCAGGTGCTTTTAATCAGTGTTTGCTACATATTTGCAAAATACTGGTTCTCAGCTCTAAACAGTGAAATTCATGGAAAAGTACGACAAATTCCGGATTACTGCCAACCACAGATAAAACACGGGTCTCCGCTCTCTATCCGTATGTTGCCACACACCAGTTTAAGGGACAAAATGGCAAATCGATGTCATTTTTATGCACAAAGCTCAATGTCAACACAAGATCCAACATATCTACGCGGAGCTCAAGGAAATCATGGCAAAAGATCCACATCACATCACCTTTTGATCTACTGAAATTCTGGAAGAATTATGAAGAGCTTCTGAGAAAAGTACTATACCACACTGAAGAGGACCACAAACTGGGGAAACCGAAAAAAGATGAAGAGACAATTCCTCTATAGGGTCGCGGTTCCGCGGCATAAGCACGCTTAGGCCGCGGATCCGCGGCCGTATGGTCTCCTCAGTAGGAGATCTTTTAGGGGCAGTTTGGTAATTTTATAAGGAGGCAGATTGTTGCCCTAGGTTTCCAGTTCCCTGCCTATAAATTGCCCAGAACTTGTCAAGCCATAGATGTTCATTCTTATACCCACTTTTTGTTAGTTTTCAGTTTACTTCTTCTTCTTCTTCATTCTTTCCTCCATGAAATTGTTGTGAGAGCTTTTGAGTGGATGTTAAATGAAGATGAGGGTTATTTTGTATCATTCTTTTGCTTAGCTTCCCCTTTGAGCTCTCTACCTTGATCTTGCAACCTCTTAAGTGAGCTTGCAATTTTAAGCTTTGGTCATTGATCTCAAGGGGTTGTATCATTTTGTTCTCTCTTTTGTGCTTCATTCTCCATGAGTTCTTTGCCTTTTCTTGATCTTGCAACCTCTTAAGTGAGCTTGCAAGTTTAAGATTTGGTTATTGAACCCATGTTTTGTTTTGGGTTCTATGGTTCCTAGTTTTATTTCTTGCTCATTTACTTTCATGCACTTAAATTCCATGCACTTTTAATTACTTGCTTGTAATCTTTTCTTTTCTTTGTTTATCTTTTCTTTTGCTCTTTTTGGTTCGTTTTGTGAATGGTTGTAATTGTTGTTGTTAAGAATAAATACAATATTATAAGTTAATGTTTCTGTGCTCATTTCCTTTTCCCGTTATTTTCCTTTGAACTCCGCCCAAACGTTACGCAAGCGCTCCGTTAGGCACCCTACCCTACCAAGGTAACGATGATTCCTAACCGCGACCGGTTGCGTTCGGTTTGGCCGGAGGCGAAAGCAAGAGACAAGAACAGACGGACAAGGGTCAATAAGCCGGATTCCATGAATACCGTGCTTAAGTACCCTAATCCACGTTGTTGCCGATTGCTCTAGCTTCAATTGGTCAAGACTTGGCTCAAACGTTTTGAGTGCGGATTTCTTTAGCTTACACTTTCGTATCTTTTTCTTAACAACTTTATACTTGCATATAAAACACATAGGTTAGATTTGAACAAACATATACATATTCTTTATTGACTCGTCTAAAACTCGAACGGACATACAACCATCTCCCTGTGGATCGACCCGTGCTCAACCGGCTAGCTGCAAAGCGACACCATCCTGATCGCGGTTATACTTTAGAACTTTGAACATCCGACGCGCCAAAAGCGTGCGATCAACAGCTTATGGGTATCTGATGTGTTCATTACCTACAGCTGGCGTATTGACAAGTCTTTAGAGTCCCACACAGAGGTTTTCTAGCTCAAGCGAAATGAACTAGGGCACATATGGAGATATGTGCAAAATCTTGACTAAATATGAATATGTGATACCGTATTCTAATCTTGCGATATTTGATATAGGTTAGGTTATATGTGATGTAACCGGATTATTGAATCAAGTGTTGATTCAATGATTTAATTTATGTATATATATTTGATATTGGCCGGTTATATATTATCACGACACGAAAGTTCCGAGCGTGACTGGCAACTAAATTACGAAACGTCTCGAGGCGTACGTAATCTAAGTAAGCCAAAACCAAGAAATCAAAACCAATAAAGTAATAGAGTGAAGGAAAACCCAATTTAAAGCAAGTAGTTTAACAACATAAGCCGAAGTATTGCATCTTTAAAAAACCTCAATTCTTTTGTAAAAATTTCGGCAGAGTTTCCTTTGTAATTACTGACCCCAAACGGGTACAAAACCTGATAAAGCATATATAATGAATAAAGGCATCCCCAAGCGGGAGCTAGCTCTTCGCCAAAGGGCGGACACAACCACGCAAGCAATATAATATACAACGCCGAAGGGCGAGAATCAAAACTCAAAATGAAACCCATCTTCAACAAGAAAACCAGAGGAAAACCATAATAATACAGCGCGCGACTCTATGGTCCAAAGAATAAACACTGGTCTTCTATCTCTATAAAATAATACAAGTCTAGTTGATAGAGTTTCTAGATACAACTGAAATAATAAATATACAATGGTTGTCACGATGAAAGTGAACCCACCTACAAAAGCAATCACCCGGAAGGAACAGTGTGCCAGCAAAGCCACAACGAAACCTGTAAGACAAAACCAGCAAGAAACTGTGGCACAACGGGGGTGAGTTGCCAACTCGTGAGTAGAAAACATCACAGAGCAAAAATCGCATGTATGATGCATCCTAGGTCATATCAAGTAATATCCTCAAATAATATCCTGATCCATCTACATATAAGTGCAATACCACGTGCTCGTGTCAGCGCCTCAGATAGCAACATATCAGAAATATGATGTATTAATGCATTATGAATGAAAACAGAATACATCATGAGTGAGACAACTGTTTTCTTTATTTAATGAGATTTCTGTATGTATATAAATCGAGTATCATCAATGAAATCAACAGAGAAATCAGTGTCAAGTATCGACACAAAACATAAATCTCAATATCTCAATATCTCTGGCTCCGGCTATCCGGACAGGCCTGTATCATCAAATCTCAATATCTCGGTGTCTCAAATCTCAATATCTCAATACCTCGGGCTCCGTCAGTCCAGATCGGCCAATATCATCAATCACACGACCACGAACGGTATCCTCCGGATATCCACCGCGCCAGACAATCACTGGTAGGCAGTCTGCCCCTGCCGGGCTCATCGTCTACAACTCGAGCTTCTTGCCCCGGGGTACCATACCAGGTCCACCATGTACTCGCAGACGGTTCATCCAACTTCTCGAATCGGGTCTCGAAAACCATCTCAGAACTGAGAAAGCATCATGGTGGACAATACTCATCATATCAAGGAAAACCGCATCTATCTCTTTAAAACATATCATCATCTTATAAAACTTTCACATACGGTTTCCAAATCCAGAAATCTCAAGAAAGATCTGAAATCATCAAAATCATGATATCAATAAACTGTGAATACCGGCATAAATCTCCATAATACTGCATGACCAATGAATATATGAATCCATCTGATATCATGCAATAAATTCAATAGTTAAACTAGCATATGAAAGCTATAACATATTGCAACTATCAACTAGCAAGCTATGTCAATGAATAATATTCTCTAATGTGTACGTGACAAGGCAATTACCGATGATGATGTGTGTGAGCCGGAAAGCAGGTGTACGTGGAACATACGCATCATCGGTAATGGTGCTGGTGTCCTGACATCAGGGTTTCATAATAATTACAGATAACATATGTATAAGCATGCAATGCGATGAAACATCATGAATATACAGAAAGTGATATAGTAACAGCAACACTAAACAATAAACCTACCCAATATACGAGTCATACAGTTTAGTATTTAAATACTCACAATTCTCCACTTTTTAAAACAAGTATAACTCGAGCCCAGTCAAAAGGGTAAGGAAATTCACCTAAGTCTGAGTCGATCAATATATACCTAGTAGTCGGTGATCTTGCCTCAATAGTATCACGTACGATACAATATATATAATATGACATCCTTGAGTCAAGAGTGTGGATCTATCATCAATATTCATCTCGTACGGTAAATCCATCGTACGGCCTCCCAAATCTGGGTACGGGTCAATTATCATATTTATCTCATTTCTTATCTGGTATCCTTATCATCATATATCATGAACTGGGATACAGATCTAAGTCTAATACAAACTGATAACATCAACAATATATGTGCGTGTGTCTGAAACACCTCGCCTAAAGATCAGCTATAATATCATGTCATATCTCCTAATACAAACCAAATCATATCATCGATCTCACGGCACCATGCCCAATCACAACGACTCATCTCATAGTATCATATACTATCCTCTATCATCCGTGTACAAGTATAGGTATATATATAAACCCACGTATCCACATCTATCCACATACATATAACATGTACACCCAAAACCATATCCCGTGCGTGCATGTATATGTGTAACAACCTCACTCGACTAAGAAACCAACTAAACCACTTTCCTCAAATCTCGCTAACATTAACCCATGATCTCCTAATGCTTTTCTTTCTAAGGTTCATATCTCACAATAACCCATATATGTATATCTATACCACATCACATTAAAATCTTATGAAATTGCGGGGGTGCTATACGCCATCCACCCGACTTCCCCCGTAGATATATATCTACTCACCTGCTCTTGCTTGCCGATGTCGATGCCGCCATCCACTTCTTCATTGTCTCGAAATCCTCATGGGGAACCTACATATCATAACCCATCACAAATGCGTATTAAAATCAAGTCGGAAACCAAAACGGCGCACGTTCCGCTCATAGGTCAAAACCTATAGCCTCGCACGCAAAACACGTTCAGTAACCCTAGCCGTTGATGTTCAAACGCCACACGACAGAAACACAATATCAAAAACCACAATCAAATTCATTAAAAACCGAAAAACGAATTCAGAAACATAGAACACATGCTCCAGATTTTACCATAAGTGAAATTAGCCAATTTTGCATATGCCTAGGGTCTAGATTACAGATAAAGGAGCCACAAAACCAACACGAGTCAAAAAAACCATAACCTGGCAGCAAATTACGGCCAGGATGAATTAATTTGCGGCCTGGGTGGTTGGGTAGGGGCTCGGGTCTTCAGGGTTCACTCCAAGTTGCCTGCACGACTCCCAGTATTCGCTAAATAATTTTTAGTGCATCCGAGTTACTCCAGATTCCCATATACCCTCATAATTCAACACAAAACCAACATAATGAAATCCTAAATTCGTATTTTGGTTTCTATACTAAATCCCAGGTCTTTAAACACTCCCTACAGGTCATGGTTCCACAAAAACACCCAAACCATTTCTAGAATTTCCCAAGTTCACAAATCCACCATCAAGCCCCTTCTAAACTAACACTAGAATATAAAGGAACTTAAAACTTCCTTAATGGTAGAAATTATACCTCATTTAGTCCACTCAAGAAAACCCTAGCTCCCCAATGTTGTCAAAATCCCACTTTGCTTGGTCCAATGTGTAGAGAAAGAGATGGGAATTAATTTTTGTGAAGGGAGTATAAGGTATTGGGGATTATGTGGAGATGGATCTAGGTGGTAGAAGTGGAGGGAAGTGAGCTTGAGGAAGATGAATAAGGAGAAGAAAATGGTGGGGGAAAATGTATGGCAGCAGCCCCCCTCTCTCTCACTTATTCTCACACTCTCTCTCTCCAATCATTCACTTTTTTAACTCTCTTTCATTTCTTTTTTTTTTCTTTTCTCATCACAAAACCAAACACATATGAAACCAACAACACACATGAACCACATGAAACCAAATTCAACATGACATGGTGCACTAGCCACGGAACTGTAGAAACACGGATTTGGCCTAATCGCGATTAGCAGTGCACTAATCGGGTTTTTATACAAACTGCATATAATAAATTTTAAAAAATTCCAAATCCTTTAAATATATTTTTAAATGAATAAATCATTTTAATTTCCATTTATTTCAAAATTATTTGTATATATTTATACCCTTTTTCGAAAACCCCAATTTCGCAAATCGGCGGTTTTCGGGAAAAATATTATTTTAATATTAAATACCAAAAATAATATTTTATATTTTCTGAAATGTTACAATCTTCCCCCCTTAAAGAAATTCGGTCCCCGAATTTAAATTTAAATCCCCAAATACCAAAACATTCCAATAATCAACTCAAATCAACGGGGCTCAAAAATCACGGAAGATACGGAAATAGCACCGCAAATCGCGTGCGCCTGAAAACGAGTATAAACTCAAAATCGAACTCCGTCAAGCGTCATGCAAATCATCGGATTGCACGCATATCCTCGGAGTTACAGTGGAGACATAGAATCTCGAAATCCAATACTAAAATCCAACATGCACTAGTCAAATACTATACTATGTATATAGTACGCATCTTTGGAAAACTCCCAAAATTTGAATAAAATACATGCAAAATTCTTTCTGAATCTCCGTGTGATGCGTAACTCACGGCATAAGTGACGGACACTCATTTGTAAAATAGTAAATATAGTTCATATATGTTTTGCTCAAATATACGTTCCGTCCTTTTTGAAATATTCCAACAAGGTTTTCTTTTATAAACGTTCGTGTCGCTCACGGACACGTAGGAAATAGCGAGACTATAGCTCCTTTTTTTAAAACCTCTTGGTAACTTTTTAATGCATGCAAATTACTCAGGTACTGTCCTCAGATCAGTCCTGTTTGGCTATTATATAACATAGTGTCCATCATGAAAACAAAGTGCTCAAAAGCAAAATTAGCCTTGAAAGGCGTATCCAACAATCGCATGCGTCTGGTGCGCACAAAAATCAAATCCGAATACAGGAGCCACAATATGCACAAAAGCAAAACTATGTGCAACAGGTGTGCACGAGAGCATCTATCCAGTACAATGGGTGTGCACGACAACAACATCTGGTGCATCTATTGTGCATGAAAACAAAATCTAGTGCATCAAATGCACAATTACCATCAATAACTCAAACACGTAAAAAGCAACACCGAGTGCACCAAGGTGTATAAATCAAAAACGTATGCAACTATGAGCACAAATCCGTATCAATGCACTGCAAGCACATATGAGCTATACCGAGTGAAAAAATCACATCATCCGTATGAAATCCACAAAATCATAAACACATGCTATGAAGGTACAAAATCGACATCAAATGCAATGGATATGCACAAATCGCAAATCAACACAACGGTGTATAAAATATATATCAAGTGCGATAACTATGCGAAAAATGTAAATACCCAGCAGGTGCAGCCATGGTGCACGAAAATAATATCATAAAGCTCAATCATCAAAACTCAAATCCAAGCGATATAAGTGTGATAATTGAATCACAAATGCAAATCGCAATAAATGATATTGAGGTACATATCTTACAATGTCGAAAAAGTATCGGTGCGCCCAAAATTAGCAGAGCAAGAACATCCGCTTGCCTCCTGCTCACGGTCTGGCGTCTTCTGTCTCTGGGTCCTAATTTTCTCTGTGGATTACCGATCTCGCCATCCATCGGCTCGTTGGCCCGGTCAGGTGTGCTAACGGAAATGATTCCGCTCTGGCACTTCTCCGGTCATCTCTCGGCTAATTATCACGACCAATCGTCAAGCAGCACGTCTCTGGCCCTCTGAATACACGTCACAACTGATCCTGGGTGCAAATCTCATTGCAATAGTGTCCTGGAAGGAATCTTGCTCAAGGTCTCTTCCGATCTCGCCTATGCCGAACTGTACGGAGGCTGGTACTCTCACATAATCTTTTCTCATTTTCTGGACATCTGCGTTCTCAGCACCACATTTTTTCTGGAATTGGCCGCATCCCAACGCCTCTGTATGCATATCTGATCCTCTGGCATCAATGGGGAGTAAGAACAGTTTGTCAGTATCTCGCACGAACCTCTAGTTCCGCTCATATTTATCATCGTCCACCTTGATGTCACGCCATGCTATCTGCGCATTGCAACGGTTCTCATTCACGGTCAATCCGAAGTCTCTCACACGGACTCGAAGTCATGATCCCGGTATCTTCATCACTCTGTAGAAGATATCTAGGCGAACACGTCCTTGGGAACTCGTCCCAACCGTCGGAGGAATACTCAATACTCGTCCATCCTCGATAAACTCACAGCGCATCTGGGTGAGGTCCTCTATCCGAAGCTGGTCAGCTTACTGGTCTCTTATCACATGATATCTGGACGACGTCAAATTTTTCGATCGAGTCATCAAAGTCCCAAAATTTCCCTAAAGCTCAACACCTGAGCACAATCTAATAATATTCGGTACATACCACAGTACCTATGGACCAACCGTAGAAGGGCAAACCCAAGCCTCACTAATGGTACCGTTGAACTGCCGCAAACCCTAAGGTTCCAAGGCGTTCTCATGGTCATTATGTCGAGTTAGGGTTTCATTCTTCTAGAGGGTCCACAGAATTACTTGCGTGTCTTTCCGAATACTTTAAACTTGGAAAAATGGGTTTCTGACCTTTGATCATTTCTATCCACTCTCAACGTACTTGCGTGAAGTTTTCTCTGGCTGGAATCAATCAATCTGATGACCTCGCATCGGGGTAGTAAATGAACCACATGTCCTAGTCTCCCATCTTTGGTGACTAGCAATCTTCTATCATATCTCGAAGTATAAATCGTGCGGCCTTATCTTCAAAAATCTGGGGCAATATCTCGTCATTCGCAGCAGCAACTGGCTCATTCATCCGCACGCTGAACAATGCCTCAACCATCAAGTAATCAGTGCATTGACGGTCATCACATTCTGGCTGGCCTCTAGCAGCGGCCCAATCCTCTGGTGCTGATCTGCACGTCTGAGAAATCTTGTAAAAGTGATCCTTCAAACGTTCATGGCGCAAAAACACAATAAAATGACTCCTCTATGCAATCGTATGTCCCTGGAATCACGCCCTGGTCAGTCCTTGTCCGTGACGAGCTCATGCTGACGCAACTCTAGCCGTAGCTCTCTCTGCCCATGTAATCGTGGCAGAAAAAACCATAACTGATATTGATGAGGGTAGATCATATGAATAAAGATAATACTGTGCAAATAAATGTACATTCTAAGGCTTCTTAAGTGGAGTATCGTATCGTAACTATGCCGCGGAACATACACACGGTACATCACTCTACTAAAGTCACCTACTCCAACAACCAAGGGTCATCCTACACTCAGAAGGTAAAACCTAACGCTCTGATACCAACTTTGTCATGACCCGAAAGTACCGAGCGTGACCGGCACATAAATTACGAAATGTCTCGAGGCGTACGTAATTTAAGTAAGTCAAAACCCAGAAATCAAAACCAATAAAGCTGTAGAGTGAAGGAAAAACCAATTTAAAGCAAGTAGTTTAACAACAAAAGCCGAAGTATTGCATCTTTAAAAAAACCTCATGTCTTTTGTAAAAATTTCGGCAGAGTTTCCTTTGTAATTACTGACCCCAAAAGGATACAAAACCTGATAAAGCATATATAATGAATAAAGGCATCCCCAAGCGGGAGCTAGCTCTTCGCCAAAGGGCGGACATAACCACGCAAGCAGTATAATAAACAACACCGAAGGGCGAGGATCAAAACTAAAAATGAAACCCATCATCTACAAGAAAACCAGAGGAAAACCATAATAATATAGCGCGCGACTCTATGGTCGAAAGAATAAATACTGGTCTTCTATCACTATCAAATAATACAAGTCTGTTTGATGGAGTTTCTAGATACAACTGAAATAATAAATATACAATGGTGGTCACGATGCAAGTGAACCCACCTATCAAAGCAATCACCCGGAAGGAACAGTGTGCCAGCAAAGCCGCAACGAAACCTGTACGGAAAAACCTGCAAGAAACTGTGGCACAACGGAGGTGAGTTGCCAACTCGTTATTAGAAAACATCACAGAGCAGAAATCGCATGTATGACGCATCCTAGGTCATATCAAGTAATATCTCAAATAATATCCTGATCCATCTACATATAAGTGCAATACCACGTGCTCGTGTCAGTGCCTCAGATAGCAACATATCAGATATATGATGTATGAATGCATTACGAATGAAAACAGAATACATCATGAGTGAGACAACTATTTTCTTTATTTAATGAGATTTCTGTAAGTATATAAATCGAGTATCATCAATGAAATCACCAGATAAATCAGTGTCAAGCATCGACACAAAACAAAAAGCTCAATATCTCAATATCTCAGGTTTCGGCTATCCGGAATGGCCTGTATCATCAAAACTCAATATCTCGGTGTCTCAAATCTCAATATTTCAATATCTCAATACCTTGGGCTCCGTCAGTCTGGATCAGCCCATATCATCAATCACGCGACCACGAACGGTATCCTCCGGATATCCGCCGCGCCAGACAATCACCGGTAGGCAGTCTGCCCCTTTCGGGCTCATCGTCTACAACTCGTGCTTCTTGCCCCGGGGTACCATACAGGATCCATCATGTACCCGCAGATGGTTCATCCAACTCCTCGAATCGGGTCTTGAAAACCATCTCAGAACCGAGAAAACATCATGGTGGACAATACTCATCATATCAAGGAAAACCGCATCTATCTCTTTAAAACATATCATCAGTTTATAAAACTTTCACATGCGGTTTCCAAATCCAGAAATCTCAAGAAGGATCCGAAATCATCAAAATCATGATATCAATAAACAGTGAATCCCGGCATAAATCACCATAATACTGCATGACCAATGAATATATGAATGCATCTGATATCATGCAATAAATGCAATAGTTAAACTAGCATATGTAAGCTATAACATATTGCAACTATCAACTAGCAAGCTATGTCAATGAATAATATTCTCTAAAGTGTACGTGACATGGCAATTACCGATGATGATGTGTGTGAGCCGGCAAGCAGGTGTACGTGGAACATACGAATCATCGGTAATGGTGCTGGTGTCCTGACAACAGGGTTTCATAATAATTACAGATAACATATGTATAAGCATGCAATGCGATGAAACATCATGAATATATAAAAAATGATATAGTAACAGCAACACTGAAGAATAAACCTACTCAATATACGAGTCAAACAGTTTAGTATTTAAATACTAACAATTCTCCACTTTTTAAAACAATTATAACTCGAGCCCGGTTAAAAGGGTAAGGAAATCCACCTAAGTTTGAGTCGATCTATATATACCTAGTAGTCGGTGATCTCGCCTCAATAGTATCACGTACGATACAATATATATAATATGACATCCTCGATTCAAGAGTGCGGATTTATCATCAATATTCATCTCGTACGGTAAATCCATCGTACGGCCTCCCAAATCTGGGTATGGGTCAATTATCATATTTATCTCATTTCTTATATGGTATTCTTATCATCATATATCATGAACTGGGGTACAGATCTAAGTCAAGTACAAACTGATACCATCAACAATATATGTGCGTGTGTGTGAAACACCTCGCCTAAAGATCCGCTATAATATCATGTCATATCTCCTAATACAAACCAAATCATATCACCGATCTCACGGCACCATGCCCAATCACAACGACTCATCTCATTGTGTCATATACTATCCTCTATCATCCGTGTACATGTATAGGTATATATATAAACCCACGCATCCACATCTATCCACATACATATAACATGTACACCCAAAACCATATCCCGTGCGTGCATGTGTATGTGTAACAACCTCACTCTAGGGTTCGCGACTAAGAAACCAACTAAACCACTTTCCTCAAATCTTGCTAACATTAACCCATGATCTCCTAATGCTTTTCTTGCTAAGGTTCATATCTCGCAATAACCCATATATGTATATCTATACCAAATCACATCAAAATCTTTTGAAATTACGGCGGTGCTATACGCTATCCACCCGACTTCCCCTGTAGATATATATCTACTCACCTGCTCTTGCTTGCCGATGTCGATGCCGCCATCCCCTTCTTCATTGTCTTGAAATCCACGTGGGGTACCTACATATCATAACCCATCGTAAATGCATATTAAAATCAAGTCGGAAACCAAAATGGCACACATTCCGCTCATAGGTCAAAACCTATAGCCTCGCATGCAAAACACGATCAGTAACCCTAGCCGCTGATGTTCAAACGCCACACGACGGAAACACAATATCAAAAACCATAACCAAATTCATTAAAAACCGCAAAACGAATTCAGAAACTTAGAAAACATGCTCCAGATTTTACCATAAGTGAAATTAGCCAATTTTGCATATGCCTATGGTCTAGATTACAGATAAAGGCGCCACAGAACCAACACGAGGCAAAACAACCATAACCTGGCCGCAAATTGCGGCCAAGAAGAATTAATTTGCGGCCTGGGTGGTTGGGTAGGGGCTCGGGTCTTCAGGGTTCACTCCAGGTTTCCTGCACGACTCTCAGTATTCGCTAAATAATTTTTAGTGCCTCCGAGTTACTCCAGATTCCCATATACCCTCACAATTCAACACAAAACCGACATAATGAATTCCTAAATCCGTATTTTGGTTTCTATACTAAATCCCAGGTCTTTAAACACTCCCTACAGGTCATGGCTCCACAAAAACACCCAAACCATTTCTAGAATTTCCCAAGTTCACAAATCCACCATCAAACCCCTTCTAAACTAACACTAGAAAATAAAGGAACTTAAAACTTCCTAAATGATAGAAATTATACCTTATTTAGGCCACTCAAGAAAACCCTAGCTCCCCAATGTTGTCAAAATCCCACTTTGCTTGGTCCAATGTGTAGAGAAAGTGATGGGGATTAATTTTTATAAAGGGAGTATAAGGTTTTGGGGATTATTTGGAGATGGATCTAAGGGGTAGAAGTGGAGGGAAGTGAGCTTGAGGAATATGAAGAAGGAGAAGAAAATGGTGGGGGAAAATGTATGGCAGCAGCCCCCCTTCTCTCTCACTTATTCTCACTCTCTCTCTCTCCCCCTCCCATCATTCACTTTTTTAACTCTCTTTCATTTCTTTTTCTTTCTTTTCTCATAAAAAAACCAAACACATATGAAACCAACAACACACATGAACAACATGCAACCAAATGCAACATGACATGGTGCACTAGCCACGGAACTGTAGAAATACGGATTTGGCCTAATCGCGATTAGTAGTGCACTAATCGGGTTTTTATCCAAACTAAATATAATAAATTTTTAAAAATTCCAAATCCTTTAAATATATTTTTAAATGAATAAATCATTTTAATTTCCATTTATTTCATAATTATTGGTCTATATTTATACCCTTAACCCCAATTTCGCAAATCTACGGTTTTCGGGAAAAATATTATTTTAATATTAAATTATAAAAATAATATTTTATATTTTCTGAAATGTTACATATATGATATGACCAGATTATTGAATCAAATGTTGATTTAATATCTAATATTGAATATTAGCCGGTTATATGTGATATAACCGGATAATTGAATCAAGTGTTGATTTAATATTTTGATATACATATATAAATGATATTAGTCGGTTATATATGATATAACCGGAATATTGAATCAAGTGTTGATTTAATAATTTGATATATACATATATATTTACTAATATTAGCTCACTAAATATTTTCTTCTCTTATATATATTTGTGTGTGTGTGTGTGTGTGTGTGTATATATATGTATGTGATATATATATATTAATATATATGAATTGTATCATGGTTGATGATACATACTATTAGGATGTATGAGAATCATACAGGAAAAATAATGATAGGATAAAGATTTATGAATAAAACAAATAGAAGAGTGAGTCATGGTTTGGTTGCTTGGAGAAGCCATGACTCACCATCTTCTTTTGTTTTATACTTAGATATTTATCTAATTCATTATGATCTTTCTCATGAGTGACATGGTTCATTATCTCATTCACATTCATCCAAGTTTATCTTCTTCTTAATTTTCCTCTTTACGGTTTTTCATGAGTTGGAAAAAGAAAAGAGAAAATAATTTCTTGTGAGCAAATCTCCTACTTCATCAACCTACACTAATCTAGCCCATTAGTTTAGGTTGTTTGCTTCACTAATACCTTGATTAGTGAAGAGGGAGCTTGAGTGAAAGAGACTTCAAGGTGGATCATCTTCGGCATCAAAGACTTCAAACAAGCTCGATCCTTTCTTCAAGTGGAGTCAAAGAAGAATTCTAGGGACTACTACTTAGAGCTTTGGAAGTGAAGGACCGGTCAACAAAGGTTGTAAACCCTCTTCACTCAGTTTAGAACTTGTATGCTTTACTTGAAACCCTTTCTCTAGTTCGATTCTTGTTTAGTATGCTTAGACATCTAGATTTTTTAAAATTGTATACTTGATTCTCTTTGAAACCTAGTAGAGATGCTAAGACATACTTTCACAATCGGGCACTTCCACCGGATTGCGGGGCATGCATGAAAATCTATCAAATTCTTCTTTGTTTTTGGTGAGGGAACTATCTCCATTGGAGCTTCAGCTACAATAGAACAGGATGCCCCTGCATATCTTCTTTCATAGAGGCATTCTTTTATGGCGGTTCCACATTTCAGTTGTCAATCAGCTTGATCTTAACCAGCCTATATTGATCTTCAACCCAGTTCTTGAAGACAAAGCAGTCCTCAATCGAGTAGCTAACGAGCCGGTGATAAGGACAATTGTTAGAGTCATTAAACGAGCTGGATTATGCTACATGACGGGTCTCAGGCAACGCCACTATCATTTTCTTCATGGTTAAGTCGAACAATTTCCTCATCTTATCATGAGGAAAGTAATACTCATGTCTATCTTTCCTTCAATGGAGAGACCTAAGCGACTATCACTGCGGCGACCTCCTGCCTTGAAGACACCTGTCTGTTGTTAGGTATTGGCGCCAAAAGAAGTTTTGTTCTTTCCCTTACAATTCTGAGCTTCTCTGCCGGATGAGGAAGGACCATGATCTATCGCATCGAGAGGAGCCAACTTGTTGATAAGATCTTGAAAAGTCGTAGGCATGAAAATTGTGAGGTACGGGAAAATCTGTGCCTTTTTGTCGATAATGACTACAAAAATGGTTACAGCCAGAGCATCGGCGATGGGCTGCTCGCATTTGGACCGGAGATTTCGCTATCTTATAGCATATTGGACCCATGTCTCACCAGGTCTGGGCTTTTTATTGACTAATGCGGTCACGGTAGTCCGTTCACTTGCACTAGAAAACCTCCGTGTGAAGAGGAGCTCCATCTCGGCAAAGGTCCTGATGGAGTCATTCAGAAGTTCTGTATACAATTCGAAAACTATGTCTAAGAGACTGCTCACGAACTGATGAAGGAGCATAATGCCATTGCCTCTAGTGTTTCTATACTCGGATCTAAACTGAGTGACATGCTGCTTCGAATTACCAGTTCCTTTGTATATAGGAAACGTCGGGATCATATATCCTGCAGGGTATTGTATTTGGTCATACCATGCTGGATATGGTCGAGCCGTCTTAATCAGTTTTCCTATAATTTCATTGGATTGATGCTCTTTGAACTGCTGGGCAATGTATTCATTCAGCTGTGACTAGGAAATAATCTCTTCTTTCACTACTGGTGGGATTTAAGGAAAGTCATCAGTAATATCCACCGGTACTTCTTCTGCTGGTTGTTCGGGCTGAGCTATCTTCCCAACCATACTCTAAAACATGATGGCCATCTTATCCATCCCAGCATTCATCTCTGCGGCCTTTTCATCTTTTTTCTTGAGGACACGTTTCAGGTAGTCAATATCCGACTCCTGACTCGTCTTCTCTTCGGAAACAACGTCTGGACTTGTGTTAGGCGGTGGAGTCATAAGTTTCGTCGCTTGAGCCAAGATTTCTTGTAAATTTTTTTAATCCTTTGTTATAGACAAGGTGACTGGTCTATGAGAAATAGAATTACGGCTGTCTTCCTTGGAGTTCATCATGTAAACAGTATGAATCACCATGCCCCCAGCCTTAGGGCGTTTAGAATATCAGCCTTTGGAGTTCGCTTCGGGCGTAGGAATCTTCTCCGGCCTTCCTCTTTTCTTAGGGACCACCTTGGGAAGAACAATCTTTGTGTCAGTAGAAGTGCCGTCTGTTAGTTATATGTATGCCCTAGAGGCCATTACTATACATAGGATGTATATTGTAATGGATGCTTGGACATATATAGGGATGACTTTCTTGCTCGATATGATAGTATGCTATCTGGTTACTCTTTACCTTAACGTGTACACTGATTGTCTCTCTGTTACATGTTGGTAAAGCCTTTAGGATGTGTACTTGACTACCTGGACTATGATAAGGATCATGCTAGTGGGGACATGGTAGTCCGTAAGTACATCCTTCAAAGTCCCTAGTCGTAGGTGTATCAAGACGGGGCATCGAAATACCAGAGTAGACTAGCATGTAGCTTCTCGACCCATATAGATGGGCGATGGATGATCCCATATCCATTGGTGTTTGACATCAGAGATGATATACGGGTGCTCAGTGGAGACTGGGTACACTGGACGGACTCGCCGAGAACTCCCAGATGGTATTATACCTTACGTCAGATGGCAGTTCTCTGGTGACACTGGTACAGGTTAGTCTGTAGACCCGAGATCGTCATAGAGTCTTGTGTGATTCCCACTGTGCTCTGATACCACTGTAGGGTTACTAGGCACACTCAAGAGGTTCCACAAGGCATCAACCATGCCAAATTTAAAAATTTAGGTGCCGAGAAACCCTAATATAGATCGTTATCTAGAGGATAGGCGAAACTATAAGCTAGCAAACAACTTTACTAACAAGTGAAAGGGATTACAACCTTTGTAGATCCGGTCCTCCACTTCTTTAGCTCCGTGTTGACGTCCCTCCGCTGCGATCATCGGAATCCTGGACTCTAGTGATGGCTTCGTCGGAGAAATAATCGGGCTAGGTCGTTGACTTCGGTGCCGAAGATGATCTACGTCGAGGCGACTCAAACCCAAGCTCCATCTTCACTTGGTCATGAACCTTATGAAGAAAACACCCTATACAACATGGCAAGTGGTAGAGGATGAAGAAATAGGAAGTGGGTTCACTTTGGATTTGGATTTCTCACTTGATTTCAACACTTGAAATTTTCCAGCAAGCTTTCTTCACTTCATGAAGAAGAAGAAGAAGACGAAAAGAAAATAAATTATGTTAAAAGAAAATTCAAGTGAAGTCTATCATATTGCAACCATGGGTGAGTTTAACCTTTGTAGAGACTAAACCCTAGTTTAAGTTAATGGTTAGGTTAGTAAAAGTGTCATGCAAAACAAAATGGTGGACTTTGTCAAAGATGCTTGAAAGCTTCATGAAGCTTCAAGTAAAGACAATGAGAGCCACCATTTTATTTCACAAAAATAAACAAAAACCCTAAACCATTAACTAAACATGGTGTAAGTCATACACACACCCAAGTTTTCATGTATCATCAAACATGATACAATCTAGTGCACAAAAATATATCACATATACAACTTGTGCACATCAAGTAAGAAAATCAAACTTAAGTGAACCAATACTAGTTAATGTAAAGTAATATATCAAATATATAATTATACATTAAATTATTAAATCAATACTTGATTTAACGATCCGGTCATATCGCATATAACCGACTAATATAAAGTGTATCAATATATCGAATCAACACTTGATTCGGTAACCCGGCTATATCACATATAACCGACCGATGATACAAATCGCGAGAATAGAATTCAGTATCACATACTGGTATTATTCTCGGTCCCGCACATATCTCATATGCGCTCCTATTTCATTTCGCTTGAGCCAGGAAACCTCTGTGTAGGACTCTAAAGACTCGTCAATACGCCAGCAGCAGGTGATGATCATATCAAACACCCATAAGCCGCAAGCGGTCTGCTAAACATAACGGCCACCCGGGTATTGAGCGATCAGCTAGGCTCTGTGTTTGCGAAGTTAAAACTCCGATCGAACCCGAAAACAACAAATTAACCCCCTCTCTGGAAAATTTTAGAAATCTGGGATTTTTCTATATTAAAAATACCTAAAAAATTCAGCAGGGTTTTCTAAGAATTACCATGAAAAACAAGCCCCCAATTCGTCCACGTGGCCGCGGAACCGCGGGAATAAGCCCCCTTTGGCGGCGGTTCCGCGGCAAGGTGTGGGTATTAGGGACGGTTTTTTGCACAGTAATTCTAGTTGCTGCTTATATATTTTCTGGGTATTATTTTATTCTGACTCAAGTGTTGAGTGTTCTGGGGACTATTTTGTATTCGTTGATTCGATCGGAAATTTTAAATTCGTAATTTTTTCCGGATATTTTTAGAACATGTTAAAAAGTTCGACCGGATATAAATACCCACTTTTTCCTCTGCCGGGAAATTTTCCAATTGTTGGATTTTTCCGTAGTTTGAGAACGTTCTAAGTAGTGCAAGTAACGCGATGGACCCTCTAGAAGACAACAAACCTTAACTCGATTATGTGACCGTCTTGAACTGCCTTTTGAACCTTAGGGTTTGGGGAGTACGGCGTGCCACATGTGAGGCGTTGGCTTGACCCTTCTACGGATGGACCGTTGGTACTGTGACATGAAGTGAATGTTTTTTTAAACTTATTTCATATGTTGAGCTGTTTCGGGAAAACTTGGGTGTTTGATTGTTCGATCGGAAAGTTTTACATTTTCTATTTATTTGGAATGTGATACAATATTTGGAATCCACAAGTAGTTATGAGATAACTGATTTGAATGTTATAAACATAGCAGTTTAGTCTCAAATGATCGGTTTCCACGGGATTTTGATGCGATCAAAAGTCCGTCGCAATCACGTAGCGTACGCGGATACTCACCGGGTAAACTTAATAAACAGCCATGCCCCATAGCCCCGACCAAGTGACTGTAGGAGAACCCCATCGCCAAAAGCATCCGTTCGGGTGCTCGCGGCAACGGTGTTCCGCCTTGGTGCACTTCGTCGACGGCAACCAGGGGTGCGGCCGTCTACTAAAGTTTGCGACGAGCATTCGATCATAATGTCCGGAATCTTGCTGAATTGCCCTACTTGATATTGAAAAGAGTTTTCGATAATGAGACTAAAATGCGGGGTTTATAATTGTTAGGAATGTGATGTCTAAGGAATTCATTTGGTTAGGCATGCGATGTCTAAAGGGGTTGCGGATTCCAACTGTTGTAGTTTTACACTTTCTTTTTTGCGACCGTAAGTGTAATATGTGATATCGCCGGTTTCGTTGCTATATTTCAACGACAATTGGGATGCGCATATTTACTTACGTTGATGACATGTGATGTTATGTGTTGCTGGATATGTTATATTGGATCGTCGCGTTTTGAATAGCCGGGGTTTTTTATGTGAGATGAGTGTTTTTCTTTTTCATTCATGTAAATAACTTGTATGTAATGTTCTTTTATTGGGGCATTTCCGGGTTGAGGTTGATGTCACCATTTGTATATTATTTACTTTTCCGCACTAGGATAGACCCAAGGAGGAGAGCACAAGTAACCGGGTTCTAGAGTCCAGTGGGAGACCAACTCGAGGAGTCGACTCCGGGTCTCCTAACTCTAGAATTGGTAGGGTTGCTTGCCGCTCTCGTAGGGGTCTAGGGGTGTGGGTTTGGCTATTCATCGCGACCGTGGAATCTGTGTTTTATACAGGCTCGTATTGAAAACACGGACGTCCTAGTATATCCAATGTTTCATATGTTTCTTCTGCTGCGATATCTGTGATGCGATCATTTGATATGTTGTAATAGATACTGTAAATAGTATATATGATATATTATATAGACGTTACTTATGTTTTACACCCGCGCTAGCCCTGCCCCGCTCTGCCGTTAGTTACCTAACCTAACGGTGCACGAGGGGACATCGAGGCGAATGCGGATGGCATAAGTGTACGTCGTATTTATCTGTGATGTTTAGGTGACTTAATTGATGGGACTTCATTAATATGATTAATGAAAGAAAAGAAACCTAAAAGATGTTGTGGAATCGAATTTTCAAAAAAAACAGGTAGCTACAGTTCTTGCTTTGCATCGTGGTGTTCCTTGTAGAACATCCTGCACCTTATTCGATAAGGAAAGGGCCGAGATCCCTTCACCGGGAGTGACCCCTTTAGCAATGACTGGCAGATGCTACAACCCTCGGTTTGTCTTTTGATTGCTCTTATAGTTCTTGCTTTGCACAGCGATATATATGATATATCCTGCACTTTATTCGATGAGGAAAGGGCCGACGATCCCTTCACCGGGAGTGACCCCTTTAGCAAAACTAGAAAAGCCTCAAAAACACTCCATTTTAAAATCATTTGATTCTACAACGATATCAAGTTCATTACGCAATAGGTTTTCAGAAAAACCTGTCGTAGCCCTCCGTCATTTCAAATAAGTCCTGCTTAGTATTCGTGCTGCGTTTGTTGACCTTGTCAAGCCGTAGTGTGCGGTAGCTAACCAGTATTTATCTGCTTATGCATATGATGCAGATTGTTTTAGGGTAGTCGTACGGCCTTTTTGACCTTGTCAAGGGTCGTGCGGGTGGGTTTGATTCAATCAAGAAATGACGGGTGGAACTTGACTTACAGTCTATGGTTTGTTGACCTTGTCAAGGTCATAGATCGTTCGGGACAAAATTATCAGGAATTTCAAGTGTTGAAATTTGCAATGAGATTACATACCTTCTATGAGATAGTTGGATCTCGATACCCACTGTGAGTAATTTTTACTCCTGGGAAAGTTTTACACATTACAATTAGTCGATCAAGTAGGTGTCTAGAAAAGTGTCAACGGGGTTACGCCTCTGGGAAAACGAGATTTACTTTAATTAGGTCTGTGCGAAAGCACGGGGAACCTCCCTCAAAGTACCGACACTGGCCTGGCTGAAAGATTGGCGAACTTGTAAGTGCACGGCGGCGCCCCGGCCGTCAATCCGACGCTGGAATGCGGAAACAAAACTTTTTACGTACTTGTAAACCGACACCACCACGCACAAAAATCCCGGATCGGGTCATTAATCAAGTCCTAGCAAACAAGAGAAGGGGTAGAGAGATATACCGAGCGATCCGTGTCCTTCGGTCTTCTCGTCGTCGTCCCGATCTCCCCACGGAATCTCCGGTCTCCACCAAGTCGCCGGAAGGGCACCACGTCGCCGGCTTCTTTTACGGGCTCCCACCTCTTGACCGAGGCAACTCGGGCACGAAGTTGGCGAGTCGACGTGCCCAAGATTTGCTGTAGAATACGTGTAGTGCTCTATGTCTCATTTTGGGGTTTGAGGAAGTTGCCTTTTGTGGAGGAATGAGATATGAACTTTTTCTAGATGAACTTGGGGATTTTTCTAAGCATGAAGAGAACCAAAAAATCCCACACCAAAAATGGGTAGCCCCTCACCCTTCTGTGGCCGGCCATCTCTAGAGGAGAGAGAGAGAGGAGTGTATATGGAAAAATATGAGAGCGTCCCATAATGCAAGAGAGAGAAAGGGTTATGATGACAAGCAATGATCATCAAACAAAACCAACACTCCATCAACCAATCATCACTACAAAGGTCAAGCCATCATGAAGTCAAGAAAGTCAAGGGAGGCAAAACCATTATGATCCAACAATATGCAAAGACCACCCTCCACAAATGTTAATTTGCACAAATGCAAATAAGCCCTCCTCCACCAATCTTCAGCCAATGAAAGATACAAAGAAAATTGGCCGAAACGGAAAACAAACTGGCAACTCCAAAAACTGATCCTGTAATAAATTACAGGAAAACCCCGCTACTGTATATACATACCCGCATTTGTATTCCGACCGAATACAAATGCAAAGAGACAAATCTACATAGTACTATACTAGGATCCGGCTTAAACCAAAGCCCGCTAGTATTAACCGTCCGATCCTGATCCGTGCAATACCGCACGTATCTGATCGAACCCTGCCATATCTCCATACGGCCTCTACAGCGTTTCGCCCGAAACTTGAGCAACTGTCTGTGGAGGACTCTAAAGATTCGTCAATATTATGGTTGTGGATTTAACCACTAGCACGTCAGAGGTATTAGCCATACATGACGGGCTACCAGCTATTGACCAAAAGGGACGTCGATGAGCGAACTCATCCTGACACCCTGCTGAGCCTGTTAGTGACAATATCCGTACAGTCCGGTCCGTTCGTCTATGAGCATCGCATGGCGGGCCGAGGGGATTGGTTAAAGCCAGACCCCTAAAAGCGGTACAAGTCGTGTCCGGAATGTAGCCCAGAACACCCCTAAGATACTACTGGAATACCTACCAGTAATGGCTCTCCTAGACACAGCGCGACCTCACCCCCAATACCGGGAGAGACGAACCCCTGAAGATCCGCTCACTGCCTCCATGTGGCTCGGGACTGTACCCAACTAAAACCTGTTTGCACGTCTCCTTTGAGCGTGGGTAGGGTAGTAATCAAAGTACAGTGGGAACTCACACGGCGACAAATGACGATCCTCAGGGCGATGAACTAACCTGTGCACATATCACCAGGGAACTGCTATCTGACGTCAGATATTGTTATGGTTCCTAGGCACCACTAATGAGGTCTCACAAGGCATCAACCATGCCAATTACAAATTTTACAAGTGCCGAGAAACCCCTTAATACGGATCGTTAACTAGAATTTTAGGCGAAACATGCAACTAGTTAACAACTTAACTAAGTGAACGGAAATACAATCTTTGTAGATCCGGTCCTCCACCTCCATAGCTCTGTGATGAAGTCCCCTCGCTGCGATCATCGGATCCCGGGCTCTAGCGTCGGCTTCATCGGAGAAATGGGCGGGCTTAGGTCGTCGACTTCAATGCCGAAGATGATCTACGTCGAGGCAACACAAGATCAAGCTCCAACTTCACCAAGTCATGAAACATATGAAGAAAACACCCTATACTACTTGGCAAGTGGTAGAGGATGAAGAAATAGGAAGTGGGTTCACTTTAGAATTGGATTTCTCACTCTTTTTCTCAAGTTGCCATTAAAGGTTGCAAGCTTTCTTCATTGTTGAAGAAGAAGAAGAAGAAGAAGAAGAAGATAATATGATAAGTTATTTTCAAAAAAGAAAACCAAATGATACTTATCATATTTGCAACCATAGTTAGGTGTAGAGAATAAACTAAGGTTAGGTTGAATGGTTAGGGTTAAGCATGAAACAAAAATGGTGGACTTATTCAAAGCTTCATGAAGCTTCGACTAGAAAACAAATCAAGCCACCTTTTGCCAAAATGAATGAATAAATAAATAAATAAATAAGCAAATAAATCAAGTGAAACCCTAACCATTGACCAACCATGGTTTAAATCAAACATACACCCAAACTAGCATGCATCATCAAACATGATGCAATCTTGTGCACAAAAATATATCATATACACAATGTGCACATCAAGCGAGAAAATCCATCTTAAGTGAACAAATACTAGTTAATGCAAAGTAATATATCAAATATATAATTATGCATTAAATCATCAAATCAACACATGATTTAACGATCCGGTCATATCGAATATGACCGGCTAATATCCGATGTAGTCGACTTATCGAATCAATCCTCGATTCGATAACTAGGTTATATCGCATACAACCAATCGATACATTCATCGCGAGAATAGAATACAGTATCACATACTGGTATTATTCTCGGTCCCGCACATATCTCATATGCGCTCCTATTTCATTTCGCTTGAGCCAGGAAACCTCTGTGTAGGACTCTAAAGACTCGTCAATACGCCGGCAGTAGGTGATGATCATATCAAACACCCACAAGCCGCAAGCAGTCTGCTAAACGTAACGGCCACCCGGGTATTGAGCGATCAGAAGATCGACGAGCAAGCCCGCTCATACTCCTGTGAATCCAACCAGTAACACTTACCGTACAGTCCGGTCTGATCGTCTGATATGTCGCATATCTCGCCTAGGGGTGGTAAACGCCAAACCCCAGTAGCTCGATAAGTCGTGTCGATATGAGGTCTATAACAGTTCAAGAAACTACTGGTAACACTTACCAGCAAATCTCAGCAACCCTGGCCAGGGATTTCCGGTTATAGCCAATCGAACACAGCGCAACATCAACTCCCTATACCGGGAGAGACGAATCCCCTCCTATCGCTCATTGCCTCCATGTGATTCGGGACTGTACCCAAAAGCCACCGTTTTGCACTCCCTCTTGAACGTGGTAAGGTGGAAATCAAAGCACAGTGGGAATCACATAAGACTCTATGACGATCTCGGGTCAACAGACTACTCTGTACCAGTGTCACCAGAGAACTGCCATCTGACGTAAGGTATAATACCATCTGGGAGTTCTCGGCGAGTTCGTCCAGTATACCCAGTCTCTACTGAGCACCCGTATATCATCTCTGATGTCAAACACCAATGGATATGTGATCATCCATCGCCCATCTGTATGGGTCGAGAAGGTATACGCTAGTCTACTATGGTCTATCGATGCCCCGTCTCGATACATTCACGACTAGGAACCTTGAAGGATGTACTTATGGACTACCATGTCCCCACTAGTATGATCCGCATCATAGTCCAGGTAGTCAAGTACACATCCTAAGGGCTTTACCAACATGTAACAGAGAGACAATCAGTGTACACGTTAAGATAAAGAGCAACCAGATAGCATACTATCATGTCGAGCAAGAAAGTCATCCCTATATATGTCCAAGCATCCACTACAATATACATCCTATGTATAGTAATGGCCTCTAGGGCATACATATAACTAACAATCTCCCACTTGCACTAGGGCCATCTGTAGCAGTGGTTGTAGTATCTCATACTCAACCATCCCATAAAAGTCTCTCTCTGGGAATAGGTCTTCATGAGTGGATCCGCCGTGTTATCCTCTGAGTCTGCTCTCCTAACCTTGATCACCCTGGAGATCAACTATCTCCATGATCTGGTGATTCTTCCTTAGAATACGTCTGGATCACTGATGGGACGGACGTTCCTTGGCATAAGCCACAACTCCATTGTCACACAATGGGAGGAACTAAGTTCATTTCATGAACAAATATACACCCAGACTGCCTCTTTGGTATAATCTTAAGTAGCGATGTATCCAGCCTTTATCGTCTAGTAAGTCACGGTATCTAGCTTGGAACACTTCCAACGTACCGTCCCTCTACTGAGGGTAAATACAATGCCTGCGACTGACATTCAGTCGTCCTTATCACCCTGGAACACTTCCAGTGATTCTCCCCAGGACCAATTGATACCATCTCACTACAACTAGTGAGTATCCTAATATCCAATTAGATCTATCTCATAGATCCAAAACCCAGGATTTAGTAGGTATCACTTTGATCCTTTATGGAGAATCATTGTGATAAGCGGAGATTGACCGATCGTAGCATAGGAAACTACTTCCCTATCAAGAGTATGTCATCCACATACTCTACGAGGATCACCACCATACTGCCTACTACCTTTTTGTATATACAAGGTTCATCTACTATTTTGATGAAGTCAAACTCTTTGACTACTACATCAAAACAGACGTTCCAACTCCGCGATGTCTGCTTTATCATATAAAATATCTTGCTCGCGTTTCCGCTGCTCCCACTGTCTACGAGGCCCTCTGGCTGTGTACTTATAGACACACTCTTCTAAAATATTATTTAGAAAAGCAGCCATGACACCCAACCGCCAGATATCGTAGTCATGGTATGTAGCCGTGGCAAGTAGGATCTGGATGGACTTAAGCATAGCTACTGGAAAAGGTTTCATCATTTTCCACGCCTGGTTGATGACGAAAACCTTTAACAAGTCTAGCTTTGAAAGTCTCAACTTTTCCATGTACACCAAGTAATCTTCTCAAGATATACTTGCTCCTGATGGGGATTTAACCTTTCAGATAAAGCAACCAAAGTCCATACTTTGTTGGTGTATAAGGATTCCATCTCATATCGCTAAGCATCCAGCCATTCTTACAGAGTCCCACTCCTGATGGCCAGCTTGAAAATAGTTGGGTCATCATCTCATGATGCATTCCTCGCTCCCACTGTCATAGAGAAACCGAAGTATCTCTCAGGTGGGTGAGGAACCCTACTAGATCGGCGGAGAGGCTGAGGTTCGTTGGAAACTATTGAATCCTTTGGTTCTACCAAATCATCTGCTGTAGTTTGTATAGCTGGAACCTTTCCAGTTCTACAAAACCGACCTTGCCTTGAGCTTGTCCGGATTATGCTTTTAGACATAGCCTGGACAACCCCAAATCTTAACCAACTTAAGATATGGGCTCTTCTCTTTCCATATCACATATGAAGTGGTAGGCAACTGATTTGATTGGAACCCTATTCAATAGGTATGCAACTTCATAAGTGCATAACTCCCAAATGGAAATAGGTAACTCGGTAGTACTCATCATAGAGCACACCTTATCATATAGGGTATGATTGCTCCGCCCCGATATACCATCATGCTATGGTGTATACGGAGGAGTAATGCTGATAGAGAATCTCATTCTCCTTTAGAATAATCCAGGATTTCTGTGCTCAAGTATTCTCCTCCTTGATCTCATCAAAGGACATAATACTTATACCTGTATTGGTTCTCTACTTCTAACTTATATTCTGTGAATATCTCAAATGGTTCGGACTTGTGTTTCAACAGGAACATATGTCTGAATCTTGAGAGATCATCAGAGAATGTAATGAAGTACAAAGAACCGGTCTTGGTATGTGTAGACAGGGGACCTACATACATCAACTTGTATCATCCCAAGAGTTCACTAACTCTTTCTCTGCTTCCAGTAAACAGAGCTATGGTCATTTTATCTTTGTGACATGACTGGCAAGTTTCATAAGATGTAAATTCAAACTGATTTAAATATGCATCTACATGTAACTTTAGCTAGTCGGGTCACATTGATATGACCTAGTCTACAATACCTCAAGAACGATCCGTTCATTTCTGAACTTTTCCTCTTGTGTATGTTCCGTATACTAAAGAACTGTAGTTTGATTTAGAACATCAATGCTTTTAGATAACGTGCCTGAACTGATCAACTTTTGATATAGGAAATGTTCAAAACATTATCCAACAATACAAAATTGTATCCTTCTTTAATGAATAAAGAGATTGATATGATTTTGTATATCAGGTTCGGTATCTAATAACATTTGTTCAGAATCAATGTATTTGTAATACAGGGTGACAGTGACCAACAGACTTGGCTGCAACACTTGCCCCGTTTTCTGTCTCATGAAACTTATCACCCGTTCTCAGTTCTCTACCTATCTGTAGCCCTATGTAACAGATTACATATCTGGGATCCTGATCCAGTATCAAATACCCAAGACGTAAAGGATACAGAGAAACAGTTCTTTGTAATGAACACACCCGAAGATGATGCATCAACATGCACTTTCTTCGTTTAGGCGGCACAGGAAATCTGGCATTCCCCAATTCCTGCTGTCTTATAACAATTATAAGTTGGAGCGGGACCAACGTTCCCCAGCTCAGTATAACAAGCGGGTTCGGTCAATATATCCGTATTATTATCTTGATTAAGACGTGATATGGTCGCTACCTGGAGAGAGAGAGAAGAAAACACTCAGCGTATGCTCTTGCAAGATCAGATTGGTTATTATTTTATCTAATCAGGATGGCTCCCACTGTTTTTATCAAATCTTCCTTCAAACCCTAAAAGGAAAGACTAGCCGGGATTAATTACACGCTACAAGTTCGCCAATCTTTCAGCTAGGCCAGTGTCGGTACTTTGAGGGAGGTCCTCCGTGCTTTCGCACGAACCTAATTACAGTAAACCTCGTTTTCCCAGAGGCGTAACCCCGTTGACACCTTTCTAGACACCTACTTGATCGGCTAATTGTAATGTGTAAAACTCTCCCAGGAGTAACAATTACTCGCAGCGGGTATCGGGATCCAACTATCTCATAGAAGGTATGCAATCTCATTGCAAATTTCAACACTTGAAATTCCCGATAATTTTGCCCCTAACCTCCTATAACCTTGACAAAGGCCAACAAACCATAGGATGCTAATCAAGTTCAACCCGTCATTTCCTGATTGAATTAAACCCACCCGCACGACCCTTGACAAAGGCCAACAAGGTCGCACGACTACCCTAACCCAATCTGCATCATATGCATAAGCAGATAAGCACCAGTTAGCTACCGCACACTACGCCTTGACAAAGGCCAACAAACACAGCACGAATACTAACTACTACTTAACTGAAATGACGGAGGGCTACGACAGGTTTTTTTGAAAACCTATTGCGTAATGAACTTGATATCGTTGTAGGATCGAATGAATTTTGAAATGGAGTGTTTTTGAGGCTTTTCTAGTTTTGCTAAAGGAGTCACTCACGGTGAAGGGATCGTCGGTCCTTTCCTCGTCGAATGAGGTGCGGGATATATCATATATATCACTGTGCAAAGAAAGAACTATAGAAGCAATCAAAAGAAAAACCGAGTGGTGTAGCATCTTCCAGTTATTGCTAAAGGAGTCACTCTTGATGAAGGGATCTCGGTCCTTTCCTCGTCGAATGAGGTGCGGGATATATCATATACATCATTGTGCAAAGCAAGAACTGTAGCTACCTGTTTTATTTTTGAAATTCGATTCTACAACATCTTTAGGTTTCTTTTACTTTCATTAATCATATTAATGAAGTCCCATCATTTAAGTACCTAAACATCACAGATAAATACGACGTACACTTATGCCATCCGTATTCGCCTCGATGTCCCCTCGTGCACCGTTAGGTTAGGTAACTAACGGCAGAGCAGGGCAGGGCTAGCGCGGGTGTAAAACATAAGTAACGTCTATATAATATATCATATATACTATATACAGTATCTATCACAGAACATATCACATGATCACATCACAGATATCGCAGCAGAAGAATCATATGAAACATTGGATATACTAGGACGTCCGTGTTTTCAATACGAGCCAGTATAAAACACGGATTCCACGGTCGTGATGAATAGCCAAACCCACACCCCTAGACCCCTACGAGAGCGGCAAGCAACCCTACCAATTCTAGAGTTAGGAGACTGATTGTTAGAGGTTCTGCGTGTTCAAGTTTAGTGAATTACCGCAATCAAGACGGTTTCGCTTGTAGCTAGCCGGTTGAGTACGGGTCGTCCGCAGGGAGATGGGAATCTTTTTCTATGTGTTTTAACGAGTTAAGTCCGAAGGTCCAGATTTTGTTTGTGATTATCTAAGTGGTAAAATGATATGTAAAGAGAGCTTGTAAGGGTTAGGATTAGGTTAGTTTGAGTTAGGAGTCTCCCACTTCTTTCGTTGCCCCTCTTAATATCGGTATTACGGTAATCGGCAACAACGGGGATTAGCACGACTAGGAAGGAACTTGCGAGTATAAGCTAGGCTTTCCAACGCATAAGTTCTTCTTTTTGGTGCTTGTCCGTCCGTTCTTGGCTGTTAGCCATAACCTCCGGTTAATTCAACCACAACCGGTCTCACTACGGAATCACCGCTATCATGTAGGATAGGGTGCCGTAAGGAGCGGATTGTGGTTCAATTAACGAGAGTCGATCTTAAGATGTTGGGCAAGGAAACAGCTTGCCTTATCCTACCCTAACAAGTTTGAAACTACTCACACATCATAATGAAAAGAAAACAAAACAAAAGAGGAAGATAGAAAGAAGAAGATTAGAAGATAACAACTAGCTATTTGCGACCTCACCTTGGCAAGGATCTAGCGTAAGCATCATGGTTGTTTTAATGATAAAGGAAAAGAGAAAAGAAAGAAACAACAAGAAATAACAACAACTAAGTTAACAAATTAAAATTACAAGCAATTATACAAGAACAAGACAAGCATGATAAGTAAAAGGATCTTCTTTATTCATCATTCTTCACTCACAAAAGCTCACTACAAGATTTTTAATGGAGAAGAGAAGAGAAGAGGAAGAAGAAACAAGTATTCTAAACCTAGAAAAATACAAGATTATGCACCCTTTGGCTTCACAAGTTCTGGGCTATTTATAGGCAGTGAACTGAAAATCTAGGGCAAAATTCTGCCTCAATATAAAAAGACCAAAATAACCCTAAAATCCCATCTCCTGTCGCCACTGTACGGCCGCGGTTCCGCGGCCTAAGCCTGCTATTGCCGCGGAACCGCAACACTTTAGGGGAATTGGGTCATCGTATTTGGTGGCTTTTCCTGTTTTGCTGTGCCCTTTTGTCTGGTACATGTATTTTCTGATAATCTCTCCACATTTCTTCCAGAATTCTAGTGGATCAAAAGGTGATTTGGACATGGATCTTTTGTCATGATTTTCTTGAGCTCCGCGTAGATTTCTTGGATCTTGTGTTGTCATTGAGCCTTGTGCATGAAGGTGACAATTGATTTGCCATTTTGTCTCCTAAACTGGTGTGTGGCAACGGACGGATAAAGAGCGGAGACCCGTGTTTTATCTGTGGTTGGCAGGAACCCGGAATTTGTCGTGTTTTTTCATGAATTTCACCGTTTAGAGCCGAGAACCTGTATCCTGCAATTGACTAGCAAACACGGCTCAAGAGTACCTACCGATATGCAATGTGATAAAAATTGGGCGGTATAAAAATGCAAAAATCTGATATGAACAAATACCCCCAAACTTATCATTTGCTCGGCCCGAGCAAAGCCAATTTATTCACAAAAATTTCCTAACCTCACTTTCGCAGGGAACGCGATTGCACTGAGCATGTGCAACAAGCCGTTAAACCTCTAGGTGTCCCTAGTAGGAGGAGTGTTGTCTCCTGAGGGTTTTCAGCGGATACTACCCACAAAATCCGATCAAGCTAGTTTTGTAAAATAACTAAGGTTCAAACCCTAAAGTTTTGTTTCAGAAAATAGCAATTCTATTATCCTAAGTCTAGACTATCGAACCTTTATTTTTCACAACTCGCTTCTTATTTAACTACTGATTTTATATGTCTTTACGTGCAGTGCAAATAGTGTCGTTAAGTTCCCGAAAGGTCGAATAAAGTCATTATGTCACACAATAAAGCCCAGATAAGAATTTTGAAAGGATCACATAAGTTTTATAAAGAGTTAAGCATTTTTCAAGCTTCGTTTTCCAGTAAAGTTTCAACTTCAGAATTTCTATCTTCCTTAACAGGAAACTAGGTCTTATTTTTCACTCCACATTTTTCTTGTTTTCATTTCATACACACCTCTGTGAACGTGCAATAGTCTTTATCATAGAATAAAACCTTCATATCTCCGCTAAAATTTTTATAAAAGCCTGTCTTTTATCAAGATTATTCTCACACAAAGAACCGTTAGGAATTTTAACTCGGAGAGAACACTTGCTTGACTTTGTTTTAATCTGGACTTTCTAGGCTTCTTAGCGAGCT
Organism: Agapanthus africanus; assembly: GCA_030015575.1. NCBI lineage: Eukaryota > Viridiplantae > Streptophyta > Magnoliopsida > Asparagales > Amaryllidaceae > Agapanthus > Agapanthus africanus. The sequence goes on along the minus strand of JASDDO010000031.1, from coordinate 81,609,517 downwards.
TTGGGCCAATGCACCCAAACCAGTTGGTTTTAGGGCATTAGGTGTAGAAACACCCCAGCGGACTTAATTACTCAAGTTACCTAGGTCCAAAAACAAAAGACAGTTTGGCGTGAAAATCATGATGATTTAATACGAATGGAGATATAACTGGCAGTTCAATTATTTTTTTTGGATAAAAGACGTGTTTAGTGGGTTCGGTGTGTAATCATTCCAATCAAGTTTCAGATGGGTTATTTTTCAGACTTAGTTCCAATTAAGGCGTCAATAACATTCCTTCATATTCACTCACTTCATAAACTATTCTTGATATTACTTATTTCAGAACAAATCTATTTGATCCTCAAAAAATCATTGATCTATTTAAAAGTTTTTCGACATAAAAGACTTGTCATCTAATTTCCAAAAATTCACGACACGTGGAGTGTGATGTAAAGACGTATATCAGCTATAGTTAACTTCAAAGAAGAGTTATCTTTCAGGTTTTCAAAATCTAAACATAAGATTTAGTTATTCTTATTTTATCAAACAAAAACCGTCGAAATGTTGAATCAGAGTCCTCCCACTAGCTAACTTGACAGAAAAGTTTTTATGTTTTTAGAAAATTTTCAGATTTTTATGGATTTTATGGATTTAATATGCAGATGCAAAATATACATATGAATGCGAAGGTAATAATTGCGTACCGAGCGTACCCCCAAACTTAAACTGGACAGTGTCCTCACTGTCATTGCATGAAGAGATCATTTGAAGGGTCAAAATTGTCGGTTAGCGATAAACAAATTTTTTTTGTTTTTGTTTTTAAAGAGAAGAAAAAGAATATCCATAAATATATAAAAAATGGTTTATACATACCCCTAAACTTATTTGGAACAGTGTCCACTGTTCTTGGCTGGATAACTGAAGTTTGGAGGTAGGCAGAGGAAGATTAGGCAGGGTAAACCGGCTCTTGTAAGAACAGGAGCTCCTCTGTTGGTTCGGCGCTAAGGTACGGTTTTAGTCGGTGTCCGTTCACTTTGAAAAATGAACCTTCCTTTGGATTTTCCAAATCCACAGCGCCCTGCGGATACACATTCCGCACAAAATACGGCCCTTTCCAGCGAGATCTGAGCTTTCCTGGATGGAAGTGAAGTCGGGTGTCGTAAAGCAGTACATGCTGACCAGGTACGAAGGTTTTGCGCAAAAGGTGTTTATCGTGAAACACCTTCGTTCGGTTCTTAACGACAACCGCGTTATCGTAAGCCTTATCCCTAAGCTCGCTTAATTCATTCAACTGCAACTTCTGATGGCTGCGCGCATCTTCGAGAGATAGATTAAGCTCCTTTATCGTCCAAAATGCGCGATGCTCTATTTCGACAGGTAGGTGGCAGGCTTTTCCGTATACAAGCCGATAGGGAGACATGCCAAGGTCGGTCTTATAAGCGGTTCGAAATGCCCAAAGGGCATCAGTGAGTTTCAGCGACCAATCCTTACGGTTCTTGGAAACCGTCTTCTCCAGTATCTGCTTGATTTGCCGATTTGAAACTTCGGCCTGCCCGCAGGTTTGGGGGTGGTAGGGCGTGGATAGCTTATGATTAATGGAGTATTTCCGCATCAAGGCCTCGAAAGTCTTGTTGCAGAAATGACTTCCATTGTCGCTAATGATCGCTCGGGGGTGCCCAAACCGGGAGAAAATGTTTTCTTTAAGGAACCTAACGATAACCTTGTTGTCGTTAGTCCGGCTGGGCACAGCCTCGACCCATTTAGAGACGTAATCAACAGCGAGAAGGATGTACAAGTTCCCAAAAGAGCTGGGAAACGGCCCCATGAAATCTATCCCCCAAACATCGAAAATCTCCATAACCATGATCGGTTGGAGCGGCATCTCGTTCCTCCGGGATATCCGGCCCATGTGTTGGCACCGGGAGCAAGTCTTGCAATAGTCATCAGCGTCTTTGAAAAGTTGTGGCCAGTAGAAACCACATTGCAAGATCTTCTCAGCTATCTTTCTGGGGCCAAAATGCCCACCACATGCTTGATCGTGGCAAAATGACAGCACACTCTTGAATTCCTCGTCAGGGACACACCGATGAATAATCTGATCGGGACAGTACTTGAACAGATAAGGTTCGTCCCAGTAAAAGTGTTTTACTTGGGATAAGAAGCGAAGTCTGTCCTGACTTGACCATTCAGTCGTTAGTAATCCCGTGGCCAAATAGATCACAATATCTGCGAACCAGGGTTCGCAAGATACTGTCAAGAGCTGTTCATCCGGGAAAACGCCATTGATCGGAATTGGAAGCGAAGGCGAAGAAGGAAGTCGTGAGAGATGGTCGGCAACTACGTTTTCACATCCTCGTTTGTCCTTAATGACAAGGTCAAACTCTTGAAGCAAGAGGATCCAACGTATTAGCCGAGATTTTGCATCTTTCTTCGCAAAAAGATGGCGCAGAGCAGAATGGTCTGTGTAGACAATGACCGGAGAGCCGATGAGGTAGGGCCTGAACTTTTCTAAAGCAAATACAACAGCTAAGAATTCCTTCTCAGTTGTTGTATAATTGAGTTGGGCGTCGTTCAGGGTTCGGCTCGCATAATAGATTACGTCCGGCATCTTGTTGATGTGTTGTCCAAGGAAAGCACCAATGGCAAAGTCGGATGCATCGCACATAATCTCAAATGGGTGCGTCCAGTCAGGTGAGGAAAGAACGGGAGCAGAAGTGAGTGAGCGTTTCAATGACTCGAATGCAGTCACACAGCTCGAGTTGAAGTCAAATGGCGTGTCCTTGGCCAGCAAAAGAGTCAAGGGCCTAGCAATCTTGCTAAAGTCCTTGATAAACCGTCTATAGAAACCGACATGGCCAAGGAAGGCTCGGATATCTCTGACGCATCAGGGAGGAGGGAGATTGGAAATGACCTCAATCTTCGCTTTGTCAACCTCTATGCCATTTTGTGAGATGATATGTCCTAAGACAATACCTTCGCGCACCATGAAGTGGCATTTCTCCCAATTCAAAGTGAGATTCTTGTCCTTACATTGGGTAAGGACAGCGTCAAGATGCAGCAAACACTCGTTGAAGGAATCGCCGAAGATGGAGAAATCATCCATGAAAATCTCCAGAAATTTTTCCACCATGTCTGAGAAGATTCCCATCATACACCGCTGGAAGGTAGCGGGCACATTGCATAACCCAAAGGGCATGCGACGATATGCAAACGTGCCGAAAGGACAAGTGAATGTGGTCTTGTCCTGGTCTTTTTCGGCTATGGGAATTTGATTATAGCCGGAGTAGCCATCAAGAAAGCAGTAGTACTCGTGTCCGGCCAATCGTTCAAGCATTTGGTCAATGAAAGGTAGCGGAAAGTGGTCCTTCCGCGTTGCGGCGTTGAGTTTTCTGTAATCAATGCATACTCGCCACCCAGTTTGGGTGCGAGTAGGGATTAACTCGTTCGCCTCATTGGTTATGACCGTTATACCTGATTTCTTGGGGACAACGTGAATGGGGCTAACCGACTGGCTATCAGAGATAGGGTAAATGATACCACTATCTAGACATTTTACGATCTCCTTCTTCACAGCCTCTTTCATGACTGGATTGAGACGTCTTTGTGGATCCCGGGCTGGTTTGGCATCATCCATCAGATGAATGTGATGCTCAACGATCAGGGGACTAATCCCTTTGATGTCCGCCATGGACCAGCCAAAAGCTTTCCTGTTGCTGTGCAAGACCGCAAGAAGGGCTTTCTCTTGCTCTGGAGCTAGAGAAGCCAAAATGATGACAGGGAGAGTCTCGTTCTCACCTAAGTAAGCGTACTTAAGGTGAGAAGGCAAAGGCTTGAGTTCGAGCGCTGGAGGTGAAACGATGGAAGGCAAGATTGGTGCAGAGGTCTCGAACTCAAAGGACTCCAGCAAAGGTTCAAAACGAGTGTAGGCGACCGAGTTGGATGGTTCAGGTAACTCATCCGGAAATTCGAAAGATTCAAACTCGGGTTGTGCGCGGCTAAGATCGTTTGAGAATGTGAAACACTCGTAGTCGTTGTCGGGCGCAGAAACAGCAGCAGGTTCGAAGAGGAACGCACTAGTAGCGTCAAGATTATCGTGTTCGAACAGAAACTCCTCGAATTCACATTCTTCTGGGGTGATCTCCTGGATCGAGCAGACGTCCAATATATGAGCATTAGGTTCGGCGGGCTGATTCCCCAACCTAAAAATGTTGAGTTCAATCGTCATGTTTCCAAAAGAGAGGTTCATCGAACCATTGCGACAATTGATCACAGCATTTGAGGTTGCAAGAAATGGGCGACCGAGTATCACCGGAATTTGATTCCGGGGGTTAGCTACAGGCTGTGTGTCTAATACAATGAAGTCAACGGGGAATATGAAGTCCCCGACTTTTATTAACACATCCTCTAGCTCACCCCTAGGATGGGTGATCGATCGGTCGGCCATTTGGAGAGTGCAGTGCTTGGGTTTCAGCTCTCCGATGCCTAATTGATCGTATACTGAGTACGGAAGCAGGTTAACACTGGCACCAAGATCTAATAGTGCGCGGTTGATGTTCTTATCCCCAATGGTAATAGAAATCGTAGGACAGCCAGGGTCCTTCCGTTTTTGTGGTAAAGATTGGGTAAGGGCATCACTCACAGCACTAGCCAAGAAAACTTTCTTGGGTACCTGAGACTTCCTCTTTTTCGTGCATAAGTCCTTTAAGATTTTCGCGTAGGACGGGACTTGTTGGACAGCATCTAAAAGAGGAATGTTAATGTTAACCTGCTTGAATAACTCCAGAATCTTCTCCATCTGAGGATTTTGTTTATTAGACCTCAACCGGTTTGGAAATGGAACATTTTTAAAATTGGTTGAGTCTAATGTTGGAGGAGGAGATTGTGGAGTTGGAACGGATCCCAAAAATGGTGTTTTCGTGGAGTGAGAAGTGGGTCCGTTCAGAGCAGAAGAAGAGGAAGGAGAGCCTTGTGAAGAACGGAGAATAGGCTCAGAAGACGAAGAAGCAGGAGAAGATGAAGAAGAAGAAGAAGAAGCAGCGGCCGGGGTGTCATCGTTGATCCGTGTGCCAATGTTGTTTTGCAGCATCCTTCCCGATCTCAATGTGGTCATGGCACTCACATTATGATTCTGTTGTTCAAGAGCAACATGTACATTATGTGGGTGACCGGGATTTGGGAGTGGCTGGGACGGGAGCTTCCCCTTCTCTCGCTCGCTTAAGGCCACATTCAGCTGTGCAATTTGGGCCTCGATGGTTTTGATGCTTTGCCTATGAGCGGCAATGTGTTGCACTAAGGACTGAATGGAAGACTGGATGTTTGCGGTGGATTGTGTCGATTGTTTAACGAATGCCTCCAGACTTCGTTCGAGCGAGGAAACCTTATCTTTGTTTGACGGAACAAAGTTGTTTGGTGGAAAAGAATTGTTGGGTGCAAAGTTGTTCGTCTGATTTTGAAAAGGTTGGGGTTGGAAGGGCTGCTGATACTGAGTTTGTTGTTGCGCTTGTTGTTGCGGCGGAGGGGCCCTTTGAAAATTGTTGCCTTTGAATTGATTCTGATTCTGATTCCAGACGAAATTGGGGTGGTTCCTCCAACCGGGATTGTAGGTGGAAGAGTATGGATCATTCCTTGGTCTTTGCTGAAATGCAGCATTAACCTGATCCTGTCCTTGCGATGGTGGATTGTAAGGACACTCTTCGGTCAAGTGAGAAGGATCGGAACAACAAGCGCAGATGGTACGAAGGGGAAGAACATGGGCAGGAGCAGGAGAAGAAAATTTTCTCTCTATCGCTTCAAGCTTTCTTGTTATTGCAGCCATTTCAGCTTTCATCGCAATAGAGACATCAAGTTGGTGAATTCCTACCCTAGACTGACCGGTAGAAGTGGAGGTAGAAGAAGAAGTCAGTCTGGTGCTCTCCCATTGTAGCGTTTGCTCCGCAAGGTCGTCAAAGAACTGCCACGCTTCCTCGTCAGATTTCGATAGGAAGTGGCCCTGACAGATGGTTTCCAACAACTGCTTCGTTGCTGGGTTCAGGCCCTCGTATAAGGTTTGGCAAAGTTGCCATTTCTCTATACCGTGGTGAGGACACTGAACAAGAAGGTATTTGTACCGGTCAAAGCACTTCCAGAAGGGTTCAGAAGGAAGCTGAGAGAATTGGTTGATCTCATTTCGATTCATTGCGGTTTTATGATTCGGATAGAATTTTTTGAGAAACGCTTTAACAAACTCCTCCCAGCTGGTTATTGAGTGGGAAGCGGTGCTATACAGCCATTTTTCAGCAAGATCGCATAAAGTGAACGGAATGACCCGTAGACGTATAGCATCGTCCGACAGCTGGGTGGTTTTCATCATGGCACAGACGTTTTGAAATTTATTGATGAAGATATAGGCATCTTCAGATTCAAGCCCATGAAATCGTGGAAGCATGTTGATGAAGTGGGGCTTAATTTCAAAATTATCCCCATTGGCCGGTGGAAGATAAAGGCAGGTGGGAAGTGCAGAACGGGTGGGATAGAAACGATCCTGGAGCGCGATTCGCTGCGGCGCTACAACAGGCGGTGGTGGTGGGTTATTGGTCTCCGTAGGAGGTGGAGCCAATCCAGGGGTAGTCAAAGAGATGTTAGGATTAAATCCCGACATCGCGGAAGAAGAGGTTGGTGATGGTGAAGGTGAAGATGTATGAACAGAATTCCGGTCAACGTCGGAGTTGGCCGGTAAAGGGAGGGGTGAAAGAGGAGTGGACGGAGTTTTGACGTCTGAGTCGATCGCGTAGTCGGTGGCGACTAACGTAACGCGGACTAGACGGGCGCTAGTGTCCCGATTCCAAGCGGACATACACAAAACGAGTTTAGTATAGTCAAAGCGAAGAAGGTGAGGGTAAGAAAACGTCAATGGAGAAAAACGATGGGTGGTGGGTGAAAAATGGATTTGGCGACAAAGGGCAAGTTTTTATAAAAGTTTTTGATGTTTTTCCTTTTTTTTTATTTTTTTATTTATAAAGATCTTTACAGAAATATGTACGGACTTACGGCTTTAAGCAATCACAAATAAGATATGCACAATCTCACCTAGATCTAGGGTCACCTAGGTCTACTAGACCTGCTCCTAACTATTCCAGAGGGCTAGAAAAAGGACCTCAAACCGCCTCTTCTCCGTCTAATGCGGCCAGATAAGTGCCAGGTAAGTGGGAGGTTGTCCAACGCTTTCGCGAAGTTCCTTAATTAAATAACCACTTGCCTTCGTCACACTTGCCTAGGCACCGCAAAAGTCAGATAGGATAAACGGCCGATGCCTGTAACTAGTCCTCTGTCCTATTGAGCGCGAAGTCCTTAGGGCTGAGTCTAGTATTTTTTAATTTAACAATGGTCAATGCATATGCTTTTTATGATTTTTGGGGTCCTGGGAAGGGTGATGAAATCCCCACCCAATCTGAATTGGTTTCAGTCCGTATTAATTAATGCAAAGCGATAACAAATCAACTGCAAACAATTTTATTTTTAGCGCGGCGCAAAGAATCCTGCACAAGAACAGTTTATTGGAAGGGGAAGAGAGTTTGCGCAAAGAAATCTGCAGAAAACACAGTTTATTGGAGTCCAGAGGAGTGGGAGAGAGAGGAGAAAGACTCACAGAGAAAATGGCACCCTGAAGAAGCCAAATGGCCGCGGTTCCGCGGTCTAAGCTTGCTTATGCCGCTGTTCCGCGGCGGAACAGAGAGGTTGGGCTTCCAATTTTTTCCTGGGTGCTGGTCTGGGAGTCTTCTGCTTGTCTGGATATTTTGAATCTTGATTTGCTCACTGGAACTGCTCCAGATTTTTGAAGTAGACCGTTACTTCGTTTTGATCCGTCGCGGCGTAGCCGTGAAATGTGGGTCTATCTTCCCACGTCTTTGGCACTGAACTCGAACTCCGTATTATCCTGCACACTTGCACAAAAACTAATCAAAAATAACAAGATGGTTTTTTTTTACAAAGTATATTTTTTTGTTTTGTTTTTCGGTTGTTTTTATATTCACAAGTTAACCCGAAATTACACAAAGAAATAAACTACCGTCTCCCCGGAAACGGCGCCATTTGATTGTTAGAGGTTCTGCGTGATCAAGTTTAGTGAATTACCGCATCAAGACGGTTTCGCTTGTAACTAGCCGGTTGAGAACGGGTCGTCCGCAGGGAGATGGGAATCTTTTTCTATGTGTTTTAACGAGTTAAGTCCAAAGGTCCAGATTTTGTTTATGATTATCTAAGTGGTAAAATGATATGTAAAGAGAGCTTGTTAGGGTTAGGATTAGGTTAGTTTGAGTTGGGATTCTCCCACTTCTTTCGGTGCCCCTCTTAATATCGGTGTTACAGTAATCGGCAACAACGGGGATTAGCACGACTAGGAAGGAACTTGCGAGTATAAGCCAGGATTTCCAACGCATAAGTTCTTCCTTTTGGTGCTTGTCCGTCCGTTCTTGGCTCTTAGTCATAACCTTCGGTTAATTCAACCACAGCCGGTCTCACTACGGAATCACCGCTATCATGTAGGATAGGGTGCCGTAAGGAGCGGATTGTGGTTCAATTAACGAGAGTCGATCTTAAGATGTTGGGCAAGGAAAGAGCGAGGGAGATTTCCTTCTCTCAAACTTCCCTTATCCTACCCTAACAAGTTTGAAACTACTCACACATCATAATGAAAAGAAAACAAAACAAAAGAGGAAGATAGAAAGAAGAAGATTAGAAGATAACAACTAGCTATTTGCGACCTCACCTTGGCAAGGATCTAGCGTAAGCATCATGGTTGTTTTAATGATAAAGGAAAAGAGAAAAGAAAGAAACAACAAGAAATAACAACAACTAAGTTAACAAATTAAAATTACAAGCAATTATACAAGAACAAGACAAGCATGATAAGTAAAAGGATCTTCTTTATTCATCATTCTTCACTCACAAAAGCTCACTACAAGATTTTTAATGGAGAAGAGAAGAGAAGAGGAAGAAGAAACAAGTATTCTAAACCTAGAAAAATACAAGATTATGCACCCTTTGGCTTCACAAGTTCTGGGCTATTTATAGGCAGTGAACTGAAAATCTAGGGCAAAATTCTGCCATAATATAAAAACACCAAAATAACCCTAAAATCCCATCTCCTGTCGCCACTGTACGGCCGCGGTTCCGCGGCCTAAGCCTGCTATTGCCGCGGAACCGCGGTACTTTAGGGGAATTGGGTCATCGTATTTGGTGGCTTTTCCTGTTTTGCTGTGCCTTTTTGTCTGGTACATGTATTTTCTGATAATCTCTCCACATTTCTTCCAGAATTCTAGTGGATCAAAAGGTGATTTGGACATGGATCTTTTGTCATGATTTTCTTGAGCTCCGCGTAGATTTCTTGGATCTTATGTTGTCATTGAGCCTTGTGCATGAAGGTGACAATTGATTTTCCATTTTGTCTCCTAAACTGGTGTGTGGCAACAGACGGATAAAGAGCGGAGACCCGTGTTTTATCTGTGGTTGGCAGGAACCCGGACTTTGTCGTGTTTTTTCATGAATTTCACCGTTTAGAGCCGAGAACCTGTATCCTGCAATTGACTAGCAAACACGGCTCAAGAGTACCTACCGATATGCAATGTGATAAAAATTGGGCGGTATAAAAATGCAAAAATCTGATATGAACAGAGACCCGGACTCGACTCCTCGAGTTGGTCTCCCACTGGACTCTAGAACCCGGTTACTCGTGCCCTCCTCCTTGGGTCTATCCTAGTGCGTAAAAGTAAATAATATACAAAAGGTGACATCTTCCGCAACCTGGAAGTGCCCCAATAAAAGAAAATTACATACAAGTTTTTACATGATTGAAAATGAAAAACACTTATCTCACATAAAAACCCCCGGCTATTCAAACACGACGATCCAATATAACATATCCAGCAACATATAACATCACATGTCATCAACGTAAGTAAACATGCGTATCCCAATTGTCGTTGACATATAGCAACGAAACCGGCGATATCACATATTACACTTACGGTCACAGAAAAGAAAATGTAAAACTACAACAGTTGGAATCCGCAACCTCTTTAGACATCGCATGCCTAATCAAATGAAATACTTAGACATCGCATGCCTAATATTTATAAACCCCGCATTTTAGTCTCTTTATCGAAAACTCTTTTCAATATCAAGTCGGGCAATTCAACAAGTTTCCCGAAAAACTGATCGAATGCTCGTCACAAACTTTAGTAGACGACCGCACCCCCGATACCGTCGACGAAGTGCACTAAGGCGGAACACCGCTGCCGCGAGCACCCGAACGGATGCTTTCGGCGATGGTGTTCTCCTACAGTCACTTGGTCGGGGATATGGGGTGTAGCTGTCTATTAAGTTTATCCGGCGAGTATCCGCGTACGCTACATGATTGCGACGGACTTTTGATCACATCAAAATTCCGTGGCAACCAATCAAGTGCGACTAAAGTGCTATGTTTATAACATTCAAATCAGTTATTTCATAACTACTTGTGGATTCCAAATATTGTATCCCATTCCAGATAAATAGAAAATGTTAAACTTTCCGATCGAACATTCAAACACCCAAGTTTTCCCGAAACAGCTCAACACATGAAACAAGTTTAAAAGGCATCCAGTTCATGCCTCAGTACTAACGGTCCAGCCGTAGAAGGGTCAAGCCAACGCCTCACATGTGGCACGCCGTACTGCACCAAACCCGAAGGTTCAAAGGGCAGTTCAAGACGGTCACATAATCGAGTTAAGGTTTGTTGTCTTCTAGAGGGACCATCGCGTTACTTGCACTACTTAGAATGTCATTAAACTACGGAAAGATCCAACACTTGGAAATTTCCTGACAGGGGAAAAATTAGGTATTAGTATCCGGTCGAACTTTTTAACATATTCAAAAATTATCCGGAAAAAACATAGACAAAATTAGACAATCCGATCGAATTAACGAAGTCCCAATACAACCCCAGAAAACTCAACTCTTGAGTAGATGTTAAAATATCTCAAAAAATACAGCACTACATTGTAGGAATTACTGTACAAAATTGAAAAGCTAATGTCACTTCTTGGCCGCGGAACCGCCGCACGAGCCATGCTCGTGCCGCGGTTCCGCCGCGATTTGGATGAATCAGAAGCATGTGCTTCACAGTAACTCATAAATTTACCTGCTGAATTTTTTGGCAATTTTTAATTCACAAAAATCCAAATTTTCAGAAAATTTCCAGAGAGTGATTTGGAGTTAGGGTTTCGGGTTCGATCGGGTTTCTAACATCGTCTACGCATCGCCTAAGGCTCTAGCTAGGCTCTAATACCACTGTAGGGTTCCTAGGAACACCAATGAGGTCTCACAAGGCATCAACCATGCCAATTAAAAATTTTACAAGTGCCGAGAAACCCTAATACGGATCGTTAACTAGAATTTTAGGCGAAACATGCAACTAGTTAACAACTTAACTAAGTGAACGGAAATACAACCTTTGTAGATCTGGTCCTCCACCTCCATAGCTCCGCGATGAAGTCCCCTCGCTGCGATCATCGGATCCCGGGCTCTAGCGTCGGCTTCATCGGAGAAATGGGCGGGCTAGGTCATCGACTTCGATGCCGAAGATGATCTACGTCGAGGCAACAAAAGATCAAGCTCCAACTTCACCAAGTCATGAAACTTGTGAAGAAAACACCCTATACTACTTGGCAAGTGGTAGAGGATGAAGAAATAGGAAGTGGGTTCACTTTAGAATAGGATTTCTCACTCTTTTTCTCAAGTTGCCATTAAAGGTTGCAAGCTTTCTTCATTGTTGAAGAAGAAGAAGAAGAAGATGATATGATAAGTTATTTTCAAAATAGAAAACCAAATGATACTTATCATATTTGCAACCATAGTTAGGTGTAAAGAATAAACTAAGGTTAGGTTGAATGGTTAGGGTTAAGCATGAAATAAAAATGGTGGACTTATTCAAAGCTTCATGAAGCTTCAACTAGAAAACAAATCAAGCCACCATTTTTCCTTTTGCCAAAATGAATGAATAAATAAATAAATAAGCAAATAAATCAAGTGAAACCCTAACCATTGACCAACCATGGTTTAAACCAAACATACACCCAAACTAGCATGCATCATCAAACATGATGCAATCTTGTGCACAAAAATATATCATATACACAATGTGCACATCAAGCGAGAAAATCCATCTTAAGTGAACAAATACTAGTTAATGCAAAATAATATATCAAATATATAATTATGCATTAAATCATCAAATCAACACTTGATTTAACGATCCGGTCATATCGCATATGACCGGCTAATATCCGATGTATCGACTTATCGAATTAATCCTCGATTCGATAACTAGGTTATATCGCATACAACCATTCGATACATTCATCGCGAGAATAGAATACAGTATCACATACTGGTATTATTTTCGGTCCCGCACATATCTCATATGCGCTCCTATTACGTTTCGCTTGAGCCAGGAAACCTCTGTGTAGGACTCTAAAGACTCGTCAATACGCCGGCAGTAGGTGATGATCATATCAAACACCCACAAGCCGCAAGCGGTCTGCTAAACGAAACGGCCACCCGGGTATTGAGCGATCAGAAGATCGACGAGCAAGCCCGCTCATACTCCTGTGAATCCAACCAATAACACTTACCGTACAGTCCGGTCTGTTCGTCTGATATGTCGCATATCTTGCCTAAGGGTGGTAAACGTCAGACCCCAGTAGCTCGATAAGTCGTGTCGATATGAGGTCTATAACAGTTCGAGAAACTACTGGTAACACTTACCAGTAAATCTCAGCAACCCTGGCCAGGGATTTCCGGTTATAGCCAATCGAACACAGCGCAACATCAACTCCCTATACCGGGAGAGACGAATCCCCTCCTATCGCTCATTGCCTCCATGTGATTCGAGACTGTCCCCAAAAGCCACCGTTTTGCACGCCCTCTTGAACGTGGTAAGGTGGAAATCAAAGCACAGTGGGAATCACACAAGACTCTATGACGATCTCAGGTCAACAGACTACTCTGTACCAGTGTCACCAGAGAACTACCATCTGACGTAAGGTATAATACCATCTGGGAGTTCTCGGCGAGTCCGTCCAGTGTACCCAGTCTCTACTGAGCACTAGTATATCATCTCTGATGTCAAACACCAATGGATATGGGATCATCTATCGCCCATTTGTATGGGTCGAGAAGGTATACGCTAGTCTACTCTGGTATATCGATGCCCCGTCTCGATACACCCACGACTAGGGACCTTGAAGGATGTACTTATGGACTACCATGTCCCCACTAGTATGATCCGCATCATAGTCCAGGTAGTCAAGTACACATCCTAAGGGCTTTACCAACATGTAACAGAGAGACAATCAGTGTACACGTTAAGATAAAGAGCAACCAGATAGCATACTATCATGTCGAGCAAGAAAGTCCTCCCTATATATATCCAAGCATCCACTACAATATACATCCTATGTATAGTAATGGCCTCTAGGGCATACATATAACTAACAGGTATAAGACCAACTAGCATGTTCCCGGCGAGTCCTGTCCGGTGTACTCATAACCCAATGAGCACCTGTATACATCTTAGGTGAACCAACTGACACCAGTGGCTTGTGAGACCGGCCACCGCCCCTCGTCGGGGTCTCGACTGTATACACTAGTCTACTCTGGAGTATCGATGCCCTGTCTCGAAACTCCCACGACTAGGGACCTTTTAAGGATGTGCTTATAGACTACCAGCTCTCACGTATATGATCTCCCTCATACTGCTGGCAGTCAAGCAAGAATTCTAGGGGCTCTATCAACGTGCAATAGTGACCTGTAAGATCACCTAAAGCAGTACACGATGATAAAGGTAAACCAGATAGCATACTATTATCTTGAGTAAGACTGTCCTATCGGGATAGGTCCTCCCTCAATCATTGCAATCACGTGCCTGCGATCCAATAATTGACTCTGAGGGCACTATCTCCAACAATCTCCCACTTGCACTCAAGACTAATTATTGCGATGTCGCATACTCACAGCCCGTGTGATACCGAACACCCAACTCCTCTACTAGTCAGTCTCACAAATCCCGTCTGTGAAACTATTGCGTTCGAGGAATAGCCTCAGCGAGTGGATCCGCCTTGATGTTTCTTTCTATGTCTCTCTATATCTCAAGTTTGCGGAGAAACCCATCTCCCGAAATGAGCAATACCTGTCTTAGAATATGTCTGGATTTCTGATGGGACCTAGCTCACAAGTGAACTCCAAATCCAAACTTCTTAGACTGTATCGTCAACTGAACTTAATCAGTATCCTGGGCCATGCCTCCCTCAGTATCCTCCTGGACCACCTGTCCATAATACAGCCCCTCGTCAGAGGGAAAACTATAACTCTGACAACCTCTCTGTCATCCAGGTCACCTTGGAAGCCTGGAATGATAACTGTCTCCCGAACGAGGCTGTCGTTATCATATCCCTAGAACATCCACTTATGTTCTAAAACTGCTTCCGACTGTTTCTCCAGGATTGGATCAATGTCAACTTACTGCATCTAGTGCAAAAACAACATCTGGTGTGGTACTTGACATCTCATGATTGACTCAATTGCCTAAGCAAGTGATCTGCCAATCATGCACATCCCTCTCCCCTTTAGTCTGTAAGACACCTTCAGAGAGGGTGATTCCATCACCTGCAGGTACACCACCTGCCAGGAGTCGTCCATTCTAAAGTACCTCTAGAATGCTGTCTAAGTACCCTGATTGGGAAACTACCCAAATCTAGATCTAAAACCATAGATCCAGTAACCAGAATGTCTGATATAAAATCCATTTCCTTTGTGGAGAAACCACTGTGTGACGACCAAAGTATAACCGATCGTAGTATAGGAATATCACTTCCTACTCTGTGTATGTCATCCAAATACCAGGACATCACACCCTACTACCTTCTTAACAGATCCATCCCCTATTCTGATGAAGTCAAACCTATGACTGTCACATTAGAAATAGATGATCTATCTCCGCTACATCTGCTTTAGTCTATAAATAGACATAAGCTACCTGTCCACCAATGCTTCCGCTGCTCCCACTGACTACGACAACCCTCTGGCAGAGTCATATAGACGTACACTTCTAAAGCCAATTTAGAACGACGCTATACTCATCCTCCTGCCGGGTCTCACGGTCTGGAACAACAGCAATGGCAAGTCTGGGTAAACAAGAACCTCCCTGCTACCGTCCTTGAGGCTACCGGAGTACCTCTCGGGTGCCTGAGGTTACCAATCTTATCTGCGGAGTGGCCAATGGAATGTCAAGCCAGATTGAATCTTTAGGTTCTTATCAAATCTTCAGTAATCGTTTGCGGTTCTGGAATCACTTCCAGTTCTACCATACTCGCACTACTGTTTTATGAAAAAATCCATTTTTGTTAAATTGTGGCGAGTCTAGAACAATATCTCTATTGATCTTCCAGATGGTAGAATGTCAACCCTCGTCATAGCCTGGGTCAACCCACAAACATGCATTACAGAAACGTGCCTTGAGTTATCCAGAGTCTGGTTTTAACCATAAGCCGGACAACTCCCCGTACCTTAACATCGTTAAGATATGAACTGTTCTATATCCAATATAGAACCAGAGGCACTGATTTAATTGAACCAGATTCAAATCATGCAACTGTCTCCAGTGCATGTCAACTAAATGGAAAGAGACCGATCAACGTTACTCAACTTAGGAATGCTTCCAATTATGAGTAACCTGAAAGAGAGGCAAGTTCTCTTAATCATTACTAACAACTGAACACCATACACAAGTATCTACATCTTCGATCAACTTGAAGAATCCCGATGCTTGCAACACCTGGTTCTCTACTTTATCCATATACCTATAACTTCTCAAAACTTGGACCCTGTATTTCTACGAAACACCTGTCTAAAAACTAGAGAAGTCATAAGTAAACCGAATATAGTACGAGAACCAACCCCTCTGTCCTTATGGACGCTGGACAACATACAATACTCTGTATAAGTCCCTTGAGTCTAATAACTCACTCCTTGTGTGTCGCAGGTTGAAAACTGTACTTATAGTTAAGAAGAATTACACCGCTGTTTAATGCTCCTTACCTAACCATCCACTGATATAGGTAAATGTCATGGACATAATTTCAAAAAGATATATCTCACTCTATAAAAATAGACGTACAGATATATCAATTTGAAATTAGTGCATAACAACGGATATTCAAAACCAAATATTTGTCGTCCGGCAAACCGCCCAGGTGACTTCCTCAAATATCACCGATTACAACGAATCCCGATATAATGAGGATGATCACCTAATTCCCAATAACTTACTCCCACACATCATCTGTAAAACCATATAGATGTGAGAATCATACCTGGTAAATACATACCCTGGAGTAAGTATCTAATCGGGAAATCAGTTTTCCTTTAACAGTACACAGTGAAACTGAAACATTGAAATGTTTTGATGGGGCATCCCGGTTTTCCTAGTAATGCCTCTTCCATTATCCAGATTCACAACTGTAACCGTGTAATTCTTTGCCATCTTTCCAAATCCATTTATATGTCTTTAGTCATTACCTTCTGCACACCCTCTTAGGCTAAATGGTTTTCTTTCTTCCCTACCGTTCGGCACCAGCCTATGGTTTGGAAGAAGACTATCCAATAAGAATAATGGGTGTACTATCCTAATCCTAGGAGAACTCGCAATGCAAGAGAAGGTGAAGATAAAAGACAACTGAATAAACCTTATTCCTATTTCTCCTGAACCAGAATCCATCCCCGAACTGGAACAAGTTCCTTTCGAGTTCGTATATAACCATACGATGGAGTATCCAATAAACTGTGGATCTTCGTAGTGATACGGAGTGTCCTGGAAAAATACAAAGGTGATTTAGGATTGGCGAAGAAATACTTGGTTTGGTCATGAATAGCAGTCGCAATTTACTTTGCCCTCTTACTAATCCTTTGATATGTCTTTACTTAATACCTTCTGTACACCATCGTTAAGCTAATTGGTTTTCTTCATTCCCTACCGGTCGGCACCAGCCTAAGATTTGGAAGAAGACTATCCAATTTGCGTAATAGGTGTACTATCTCCTATACCAAGGAGTACTCGCAACCTGAGAGAAGGTAAAAGGAAAAGACAACTGAATAATCCTATTCGTTTTCTCCAGAACCGGAAACCATCCTCGAATAAATTCCTTCGAGTTCGTATATAACCATACGATGGTTTTGTCCAATGGAAGTGGACGTTCGTAGTAATACGGGGTGTCCTGGAGAAAAGGGTAAAAGTAGGAGTGGCAATGAGGTAAGCAACTCTGACAATCCAAAAGCCAGTGTTTAAGAAGGTTCGGTTAATTTTGGTCTCTGAGTCATAGTCTTAGGGTCGGGTCAATGGTCGCTGTCAAAAAGAGAAAGAAAAGAAACACTCAGCGTGCACTCTAACCTAGATCAGAATGGTTACTACTTTATCTAATCTGGAAACCTCCCACTGTAACCTCAAATTCTCCTCCAAACCTGAAAGAAGAATTAGTCGGGATCGCCCGAGGAGTAAACAAACTCATCAGTGGGAATCGTGATCTAACTATCATCGCATGATAACATGATGGAATCCGCTCACGTTATCACACTCCAGAAGGTATGTGCATATCTGGCAAGTTTCAGTTTCTTTAGAAACCCCCGGTGAGATTTTTACCCCATGCTCTTATGACCTTGACTTTGGCCAACAAATCATAAGTCACATGTCAAGTTCTACCCGTCATTCTCCAGGTTAATTTGAGCCCACCCACACAAGCCCTTGACTTTGGCCAACAAGTCTATACGACTGCCCCAAACCAACGCATCTATCTATGCTGCACATGAATACCCAATAGCTACCAATCACTATGCCTTGACTTTGGCCAACAAACATAGCTTGAATACTGATTGACTATCCATGTGAAACGACGGAGGGCTATGAATGGTTTCTGGCGAAAACCTTTAACGTAATGAACTTGATATCGTTGAAGGAACCGGAGAGCTTTTAAAATATAGTGACGAAAACCTTTGCTAAAGAGGTCACTCCCGGTGAAGGGATCTCGGCTCTTTCCCCGTAGAATGAGGTGCAGGATATTCCAACTGAATACCACGGTGCAAAGCAAAAGTAATCGGCTATAGTGAAGTTATTGCCCTGGCGCAAACTTTTGTCCAAGGGGTCACTCCCGGTGAAGGGATCTCGACCCTTGCCTCATCGACTGAGGAGCAGGGTATTCCAACTGAATACCACGATGCAAAACAAAAGAGAACGTCCTTGCAATAACAGCCTTTTTGAAAAGTGTTCCAACAACATCATAAAAGGTTTGTTTAGCTTGCATTGATCCGAATCAACGCAGTCCCATCAATTGATCACACCAATAAAGAACGAAAATAATGATGTACGTATATGCCATCCGCATTCGCCACTGGGTCCCGTCATTACCCGTTAGGTTACTTAACTAACGACAGAGCAGGGACTGGACTAGCGCGGATGCAAAACATATACAACATCTACTAGTATATATATCAATATATAATATTTTCGCTCAAGGCGTGATAAAATGCAACATCACAGAAATGTACAACATCACAGAACAATACAGATATCTGGGATCCCCGGGTTTCACAGAGCTGCTGCTGAAACCCGACGTTCCCCTGGTCGTGTGGATAGCCTGTGCAATGAAATCCTAGACCCCTACGGGCGCGGCAAGTTACCCGCCAAAACCTGAAGCGAGGCAGCCCCCTTCAGCAACGTGAATGGACCACCCAGCACTTCACGGAATCCGGTAACTTAGGCACCCCTCCTGGGTTAACCTGTACCCCCAACGAGTGCGGCGAACAGCCCGCCAATTCTAGAGTGAAGCCCCCTCCGTCTCAATGCCATGAGATGCGGGCCCGTTGCCCTCTAGAATCCGGCTATCCGTGCACCCCACGTTGGGGTAATCCTAGTACAGAAAGTAAAATATACATACAACGGGTACATCGACCTCGACCCGGTCGTGCCCCAAAATAATAATATACAAACAGGCAGTGACGGCAGTCCACATGTCGGACGCTCTCCCCACAATATCAAATGTACATAATACAACCAAAACTGTACTAGCATTGCATCCAGGCTATCCCCCATGACCAATCCGCAACATCACAACACAACACAGAACATCAACATGAATGCCACGTTCGCAAATCCGTCTAACCGGGCTATAGCAGTTAGACAGGATTTACCGATCGAGTGATATTCACGGTCGCAGATATAATGTAAATACTGTGAACTAACATGTTTAAACATTTTCGATCGATCAAATATACCCAAGTGGGCCCCAAGCACTACTGTAGCAATTACAGAAAATCTGGGCCTAAAAAGAATGTTCCAAAACCCTATTTTCAATACAGAGACACTCTGTAGAAATTTGATACACTGAACAGTAAAGACTGCGGCGGAACCGCGACCCAAGCATGGGTTTGGCCACGGTTCCACGGTCGTATAGTGTGTTCACGTGATCAAATTTCTACAGAAGTCTTAGAATTCCCTGTACATCATTCTGCAACAACCTGAAAAAATTTTGGAGCCAAAAAAAATTCGACAGAAACTGATGCACATGAAAACGGGGTTTTTGGAATTTTGTTCTATCGGAAATGTAAACACATTAGACAAAGCTAGACTAGGTTAATGGCGAGACTCTGATACCAATGTAAGTGCACGGCGGCGCCTCGGCCGTCAATCCGATGCCGGAATGCGGAAACGAAACTTTTTACGTACTTGTAAACCGGCACCACCGCGCACAAAAATCTCGGATCGGGCCATTAATCTAGTCCTAGCAAACAAGAGAATGGGTAGAGAAATATACCGAGCGATCCGTGTCCTTCGGTCTTCTCGTCGTCGTCCCGATCTCCCCGTGGAATCTCCGGTCTCCACCAAGTCACCGGAAGGACACCACGTCGCCGGCTTCTTTTACGGGCTCCCACCTCTTGACCGAGGCAACTCGGGCACGAAGTTGGAGAGTCGACGTACCCAAGATTTGTTGTAGAATATGTGTAGTGCTCTATGTCTCATTTTGGGGTTTGAGGAAGTTGCCTTTTGTGGAGGAATAGGATATGAACTTTTTCTAGATGAACTTGGGGATTTTTCTAAGCATGAAGAGAACCAAAAAATCCCACACCAAAAATGGGCAGCCCCTCACCCTTATATGGCCGGCCATCTCTAGAGGAGAGAGAGAGAGGAGTGTATATGGAAAAATATGAGAGTGTCCCATAATGCAAGAGAGAGAAAGGGTTATGATGATAAGCAATGATCATCAAACAAAACCAACACTCCATCAACCAATCATCACTACAAAGGTCAAGCCATCATGAAGTCAAGAAAGTCAAGGGAGGCAAAACCATCATGATCCAACAATATGCAAAGACCACCCTCCACAAATGCTAATTTGCACAAATAGAAATAAGCCCTCCTCCACCAATCTTCAGCCAATGAAAGATACAAAGAAAATTGGCCGAAACGGAAAACAAACTGGCAACTCCAAAAACTGATCCTGTAATAAATTACAGGAAAACCCCGCTACTGTATATACATACCCGCATTTGTATTCCGACCGAATACAAATGCAAAGAGACAAATCTACACAGTACTATACTAGGATCCGGCTTAAACCAAAGCCCGCTAGTATTAACCGTCCGATCCTGATCCGTGCAATACCGCACGTATCTGATCGAACCCTGCCATATCTCCATACGGCCTCTACAGCGTTTCGCCCGAAACTTGAGCAACTGTCTGTGGGGGACTCTAAAGTCTCGTCAATACTATGGCTGTGGATTTAACCACTAGCACGTCAGAGGTATTAGCCATACGTGACGGGCTACCAGCTATTGACCAAAAGGGACATCGATGAGCGAACTCATCCTGACACCCTACTGAGCCTGTCAGTGACAATATCCGTACAGTCCGGTCCGTTCGTCTATGAGCATCGCATGGCAGGCCTAGGGGGTTGGTAAAAGTCAGACCCCCAAAAGCGGTACAAGTCGTGTCGGAGTGTAGCCCAGAACACCCTGAGATACTACTGGAATACCTACCAGTAAATCTCCTGCCTCAGCCGAGGGCTTTGTGTAATGGCTCTCCTAGACGCAGCGCGACCTCACCCCCAATACCGGGAGAGACGAACCCCTGAAGATCCGCTCACTGCCTCCATGTGGCTCGGGACTGTACCCAACTAAAACCTGTTTGCACGTCTCCTTTGAGCGAGGTAGGGTAGTAATCAAAGTACAGTGGGAACTCGCACGAGATAAATGATGATCCTCAGGTCGATGAACTAACCTGTACACATGTCACCAGGGAACTGCTATCTGACGTCAGGTATAAGACCAACTAGCATGTTCCCGGCGAGTCATGTCCGGTGTACTCATAACCCAATGAGCACCTGTATACATCTTAGGTGAACCAACTGACACCAGTGGCTTGTGAGACCGTCCACCGCCCCTCGTCGGGGTCTCGAATGTATACACTAGTCTATTCTGGAGTATCGATGCCCTGTCTCGAAACTCCCACGACTAGGGACCTTTTAAGGATGTGCTTATAGACTACCAGCTCTCACGTATATGATCGCCCTCATACTGCTGGCAGTCAAGCAAGAATCCTAGGGGCTCTATCAACATGCAATAGCGACCTGTAAGGTCACCTAAAACAGTACACGATGATAAAGGTAAACCAGATAGCATACTATCATCTTGAGTAAGACTGTCCTACCGGGATAGGTCCTCCCTCAATCATTGCAATCACATGCCTGTGATCCAATAATTGACTCTGAGGGCACTATCTCCAACAGAACTTGTAGGGTGTAATTAATCCCGGCTAGTCTTTCCTTTTAGGGTTTGAAGGAAGATTTGATAAAAACAGTGGGAGCCATCCTGATTAGATAAAATAATAACCAATCTGATCTTGCAAGAGCGCACGCAGAGTGTTTTCTTCTCTCTCTCTCTCTAGGTAGCGACCATGTCACGCCTTAATCAAGATAATAAAACGGAAATATTGACCGAACCCGCTTGTTATACTGAGCTGGGGAACGTTGGTCCCGCTCCAACTTATAATTGTTATAAGACAGAGTAGGAAATTGGGGATTACCAGAATTCCCGTGCCACCCAAACGAAGAAAGTGCATGTTGATGCATCATCTTCGAGTGTGTTCATTACAGAGAACTGTTTCTCAAATGTCCTTTACGTCCTGGGTATATGATACCGGATCAGGATCCCACATATGTAATATATTACATGGGCTACAGATAGGTAAAGAACTGAGAACGGGTGATAAGTTTCATGAGACAAAAAACGATGCAAGTGTTGCAGCCAAGTCTGTTGGTCACTGTCACCCTGTATTACCTGAATACATTGATTCTGAACAAATGTTATTAGATACCGAACCTGATATACAAAATCATATCAGTCTCTTTATTTAGATAAAGAAGGATATAATTTTGTATTGATTGGATAATGTTTTGAACATTTCCTATATCAAGAGTTGATCGGTTCAGGCACGTTATCTAAAAGCAATGACGTTCTAAATCAAACCATAGTTCTTAGTATATAGAACACACACAAGAGGAAGAGTTCAGAAATGAACGAATCCTTCTTGAGGTATTATAGACTAGGTCATATCAATGCGACCCGACTAGCTGAAGTTACATATAGATGCATATTTAAATTAGTTTGAATTTACATCTTGTGAAACTTGCCAGTCATGTCACAGAGATAAGATGACCATAGCTCTATTTATTGGAAGCAGAGAAAGAGATAGTGAACTCTTAGGATGATACATATTGATGTATGAAGGTCCCCTGTCTACACATGCCAAGACCGGTTCTTTATACTTCATTACCTTCTCTGACGATCTCTCAAGATTCAGACATATGTTCCTGTTGAAACACAAGTCCGAACCTTTTGAGATATTCACAGAATATAAATTAGAAGTAGAGAACCAAAAATGGGTATAAGTATTATGTCCTTTGATGTGATCAAGAAGGAGAATACTTGAGCACGGGATTCCTGGACTATTCTAAGAATGAGATTCTCTCTCAGCATTACTCCTCCGTATAGACCATAACACCTCGGTGTATCGGGGCGGAGCAATCACACCCTATTAGATATGGTGTGCTCTATGATGAGTACTACTGAGTTTCCTATTTCCTTTTAGGGAGTTATGCACTTATGAAGTTGCATACCGATTGAATAGGGTTCCGATCAAATCAGTTGCCTACCATTTCATATATGATATGGAAAGGGAAGAGCCCATATCTTAAGTTTGTTAAGATTTGGGGTTGTCCAGCCTATGTCTAAAAGCATAATCCGGACAAGCTCGAGGCAAAGTCAGTTCTGTGGAAGTTTGTTGGATATCCCAAGCATTCGTAAGGGAATATCTTCTACCTAACCGAGGAACAAAAGATGTTTTGTTACTCAGCATGCCACCTTTGTGAAAGGGAATTTCTTATGAAGAAATTTAAGGGCATGAGGTAGAACTGGAAAGAGTTCCAGCTATAAAAACTGCAACTGATGATTTGGTAGAACCAAAGGATTCAATAGCAACCAACGAACCTCATCCTCTCCGCCGATCTAGTAGGGTTTCTCACCCACCTGAGAGATACTTTGGTTTCTCTATGACAGTGGGAGCAAGGATTGCATCATAAGATGATGACCCAACTAGTTTCGAGCTGGCCATCAGGAGTAGGACTCTGTAAGAATGGCTGGATGCTTATCGATCTGAGATGGAATCCTTATACACCAACAAAGTATGGACTTTGGTTGCTTTATCTAAAGGGTTAAATCCCCATCAGGAGCAAGTATATCTTGAGAAGATTACTTGGTGTACATGGAAAAGTTGAGACTTTCAAAGCTAGAGTTGTTAAAGGTTTGCATCATTGACCAGGTATGGATTATAATGAAACCTTTTCTAAGTAACTATGCTTAAGTCCATCCAGATCCTACTTGCCACGGCTACATACCATGACTACGATATCTGGCGGTTGGGTGTCATGACTGCTTTTCTAAATGATGTTTTAGAAGAGAGAGTCTGTAAGTACACAGTCAGAGGGCTTCGTAGACAGTGGGAGCAGCGGAAATGTGTGCAAGATGTTTTATGTGATAAAGCAGGCATCGCGGAGTTGGAACATCTATTTTGATGTGTTAGTCAAAGTGTTTGACATCATCAAAATGATAGATGAACCTTGTATATACAAAAAGGTACTAAGGAGTGTAGTGGTGATCCTCGTAGAGTACGTGGATGACATACTCTTGATAGGGAAGGAGTTTCCTATGCTATGCTCGGTCAATCTCCGCTTATCACAAGGATTCTCCATATAGGATCAAAGTGATACCTACTAAATCCTGGGTTTTGGATCTATGAGATAGATCTAATTGGATGTTAGGACACTTACTAGTTGTAGTGAGATAGTATCAATAGATCCTAAGGAGAATCACAGGAAAGGTTCCAGAGTGATAAGGATGACTGAATGTCAGTCACAGGCATTGTCTTTACTCTCAGTAAAGGGACGGTATGTTGGAAGAGTTCCAAGCTAGACACCGTGGCATACTAGACGATAAAGGCGGGATACATCGCTACCAAAGATGCTACCAAAGAGGCAGTCTGGGTGAATATTAGTTCATGAGATGAACTTCGTTCCTCCCATTGTGTGACAATGGAGTTGCGGCTTATGCCTAGGAACGCCCGTCCCATCAGTGATCCAGACATATTCTTAGGCAGTATCACCAGATCGTGGAGATGGTTGATCTCCAGGGGATCGATGTTAGGAGAGTAGATTCAGAGGACAACACGGCGGATCCACTCACAAAGGCCTTTTCCCAGAGAGAGACTTTTATGGGATGGTTGAGTATGAGATACTACAACCACTGCTATCAGATGGCCCTAGTGCAAGTGGGAGATTGTTAGTTATATGTATGCCCTAGAGGCCATTACTATACATAGGATGTATATTGTAGTGGATGCTTGGACATATATAGGGATGACTTTCTTGCTCGATATGATATTATGCTATCTGGTTACTCTTTACCTTAACGTGTACACTGATTGTCTCTCTGTTACATGTTGGTAAAGCCCTTAGGATGTGTACTTGACTACCTAGACTATGATACGGATCATACTAGTGGGGACATGGTAGTCCGTAAGTACATCCTTCAAAGTCCCTAGTCGTGGGTGTATCGAGACGGGGCATCGATATACCAGAGTAGACTAGCGTGTAGCTTCTCGACCCATATAGATGGGCGATGGATGATCCCATATCCATTGGTGCTTGACATCAGAGATGATATACGAGTGCTCAGTGGAGACTGGGTACACTGGACGGACTCGCCGAGAACTCCTAGATGGTATTATACCTTACGTCAGATGGCAGTTCTCTGGTGACACTGGTACAGGTTAGTCTGTAGACCCGAGATCGTCATAGAGTCTTGTGTGATTCCCACTGTGCTTTGATTTCCACCTTACCACGTCTAAGAGGGCGTGCAAAATGGTGGTTTTTGGGTACAGTCCCGAATCACATGGAGGCAATGAGCGATAGGAGGGGTTTCGTCTCTCCCGGTATAGGGAGTTGATGTTGCGCTGTGCTCGATTAGCTATAACAGGAAGTCCTTGGCCAAGGCTGCTTTAGAGATTTATTGGTAAGTGTTACCAGAAGTTTCTTGACCCGTTATGAGCCTCATATCGACATGACTTATCGAGTTATTGGGGTCTGACGTTTACCACCCCTAGACGAGATATGCGACATATCAGACGAACAGACCGGACTGTATGGTAAGTGTTACTGGTTGGATTCACAGGAGTGTGAGCGGGCTTGCTCGTTGATTTTCTGATCGCTCAATACCCGGGTGGCCGTTACGTTTAGCAGACCGCTTGCGGCTTGTGGGTGTTTGATATGATCATCACCTGCTGCCGGCATATTGACGAGTCTTTAGAGTCCTACACAGAGGTTTCCTGGCTCAAGAGAAATGAAATAGGAGCGCATATGAGATATGTGCGGGTCCGAGAATAATACCAGTATGTGATACTAAATTCTATTCTTGCGATTTGTATCATCGGTCGGTTATATGTGATATAGCCGGGTTACCGAATCAAGTGTTGATTCGATATATTGATACACTTTATATTAGTCGGTTATATGCGATATGACCGGATCGTTAAATCAAGTATTGATTTACTGATTTAATGTATAATTATATATTTGATATATTACTTTACATTAACTAGTATTGGTTCACTTAAGATTGATTTTCTCACTTGATGTGCACAAGTTGTATATGTGATATATTTTTGTGCACTAGATTGTATCATGTTTGATGATACATGCAAACTTGGGTGTGTGTATGACTTACACCATGTTTAGTTAATAGTTTAGGGTTTTTGTTTATTTTTGTGAAATAAAATGGTGGCTCTCATTGTCTTTACTTGAAGCTTCATGAAGCTTTCAAGCATCTTTGACAAAGTCCACCATTTTGTTTTGCATGACACTTTTACTAACCTAACCATTAACTTAAACTAGGGTTTAGTCTCTACAAAGGTTAAACTCACCCATGGTTGCAATATGATAGACTTCACTTGAATTTTCTTTTAACATAATTCATTTTCTTTTCTTCTTCTTCTTCTTCTTCTTCTTCTTCTTCATTTAGTGAAGAAAGCTTGCTAGAAAATTTCAAGTGTTGAAATCAAGTGAGAAATCCAAATCCAAAGTGAACCCACTTCCTATTTCTTCATCCTCTACCACTTGCCATGTTGTATAGGGTGTTTTCTTCACAAGGTTCATGACCAAGTGAAGATGGAGCTTGAGTTTGAGTCGCCTCGACGTAGATCATCTTCGGCACCGAAGTCAACGACCTAGCCCGATTATTTCTCCGACGAAACCATTACTAGAGTCCGGGATTCCGATGATCGCAGCGGAGGGACGTCAATACGGAGCTAAAGAAGTGGAGGACCGGATCTACAAAGGTTGTAATCCCTTTCACTTGTTAGTAAAGTTGTTTGCTAGCTTATAGTTTCGCCTATCCTCTAGTTAACGATCTATATTAGGGTATCTCGGCACCTAAATTTTTAAATTTGGCATGGTTGATGCCTTGTGGAACCTCTTCAGTATGCCTAGTAACCTTACACCGTCACGATGGGGTTGACTCTTCAGCTTTTTGACCCGACGAGAATAGCTCAGATCGATGGTGGATCTTTGAACTTCCTTCCAGATCTTATGGATTGTCGAGGACAATCGTAGGGGTAAGCGTACAAAAGTGGATTCCTCTGGTTTCTCCATAAGTGGTGGAGATTTCTTGAGCACTGCGGTGGGCAAGTTGCACTTCACCATCTTCAAGGGTTCGAAGTTATTCCTGGTTAGAACCGCGGCGTGGATAATCGGCATAAGGGCCTGTAGTGTTACGCCAGATGGAGAACTTCCTCCATCCTATCTTTGTCGAATCCAACAGCAACGTCGAGCAGCTCTCATGACAGGATCTTCTTCAACTTTAGGAGCTTCTTGAGTATGCTCCTTGTGTTGCTTGGGGACCTCAGTCGGTGCCAAGCGCTTGAACACAGGTACCCTCATGGATATTATAGAAGTCGTCTGAGTGGCTGATCTACGGAAGACTGATCGTCTTAGGGGTGCAGGATCCTTGGGTGACTGAGAAATGAAGAGGGCCAGCCTCTCGAAGACCGCTTTCCTGGGTATCATGGGCTTCTTCTCCAGTAGGCCCACAGAACTCGAACCTAGTCGGCCGAAGACCGAGCTTATAAATTTGGCAGGTTCTTCAGCAGAATCTATGGAGACAGTAGCCAGCCTTTCAAAGACTAGCTTTCTTAAGATTTCCTCCCTTGGCGTTGAGGCACCAAGAGTGGGGAGTGAAGGAAATTGTCAGATTTGGAGCTCATTTAATGTCTGCTAGACCTGAGTCGTAGGAATGCACAGCAGTAGGGCTATGAACTGACTAGACATGATCAGTTGAGGTGTGGAGGCGTTGGAACCAAATTTGCAGTTGCAATTGTAGGATTCCATTGAGATCTGCATAGGAAGGAGAACACCAACTTCAGTATCCCATCATCCAAGAGCAATCATAAACATGTATATACCGTGATTTTGTTCGCGAAACACGACACACAGAGTGTGGAGTGGAAAGAGAAAATGGTTCCACCAGGTGTACCAGAATCTGTTTACCACCGCAAACGAGGGACTGAGGTGTGGGGAGGGAATCAAGCATGAATGCGGGGGCAGATGCTATATAGAACATATCCGTCCATCTCTCTAAAAATACCAAGTTGACTTATGGCACCATATATCGGAGGTTTGGATGGATGCGACCAATATAGCAGACTTATCAGATTCCCCCTCGTATGTGAGGTTTTTTTTATTGTGTTAGATAAAGTGCCCTCAAGGCTATTATTGTAATTGCAGCTAGGCGATTATTATAATTGAGAGAGGACCTATACAAGTAGAACAGTCTTACTTGAAATGATTGTATGCTATCTGGTTTGTCTTTATCAGTGATGTATATATGTTTTACTTGTTTTTACGTGTCGCTAATACATAATGATGAAACTCGTATGATTCTTTCTTGACTACCAGTATTATGATGGAGATCATATATGTAAGAGCTATGTAGTCCATAAGCACATCCTTAAATGTCCCTAGTCGATGGAGTATCGAGACTGGGTATCAATATTCAAGATTAGACTAGTGTATATGTTTCTAGACCCCGACGAGGGGAAATGGCTGGTCTCACAAGCAATTAGTGTTGTGTCACCTAAGTTAGTTTGCATGTGCTCAATGGAGGTGAGTACATTGGACGGACTCGCCGAGAACTTCTAGATGGTATTGTACCTATAGTCAGATAGCTGTTCTCTAATGGCATGCATACAGATTAGTCCTTTGACCTGAGATCTTCATTTTTCTCATGTGAGTTCCCACTGTACTTAGATTATTACCCTACCATGGCTTAAAGGAGTTGTGTAAACAGGTTTTCGTTGGGTACAGTCCCGAGCCACATGGAGGCAGTGAGCGATTATCAGGGATTCGTCTCTCCTAGTATTAAGAGTCGATGTCGAGCTGTGTTCGGTTGGCCATCACCTTAAATCAATGGCCACTGTGGATAAGATTTACTGATAGGAGTTCAATAGTTTCTCGGTTGGTGATATGCTTTACTCAGGCATGACTTATCGGGTTATTAGGGATTTGACGTTACCACTGTAAGTCTATATTGCACACTCTACGGGTTTTATAAAGAGGCAGAATTTTCAAAAAACGATTTTGAAGCATGCAACAAAAACATCTAAACCAAGAACTACCATAAGCCCTAATAGCAAAAACATCATAGATGATTACCTACTGTGATAGAAGTTTTATACCAATGGATTTGTGTCCTTCAGGTCTTCTTGATACTCTTCGTAAGCTCCTTTCCGGTCCTAGATCAAGCTTGGTTGTAGACCTCCTCGATCCTAGATGATCCATCTGATGGTTCTTGATTCAAGCTCGTACTTCAAAAAGAAAGCAACTAAACAAACTAGTTTGCTAATCTAGTTTGTTTAGGAGATGTAGAGATGGTTAGTTGTATTTTTTCTATCTCAAAACCCCATGGATCTTAACACCTGAGAAGGTTTAAGGTTAAGGAAGAAGCGAGGAGAGAGAAGGAGTAAAAGAAAATGATGTGAGGATGTGAAAAAATCTCATGACCATTTTTATTTTGTGAAACATTTTTCACAATTAAAAATGGGAACCATAGTTAAATAGTAAAGCCAAATGAATTAAAAATTCATTTGGCCATGCCTCACACCATTCTTATTTGCCACATAACCTTCCACCTCATTTCTAAATATCAAAATAAATGATTAATACATAAATGATGTGTCCTCTTCTAGAAAGTATTTTGTATAAATACAAAATATATTCTACCGTATATACATACCCGTATTGATAGAATAATACTATTAATATAATACTAGTATTAAATCAATATCTGATTTAACAAACCAGCTTAATCCTAAGCTCGCTAATATTATAATCTGTCCGATTAAATTCCGCGCAACTAGTACACGTAATTAACCGAAACGCTGCACGTATAAACATACGGCCTTCACATCGTTTCGCCTGAACCAGGGAACCCTTCTGTGTGGGGCTCTAAAGACTCGACAATGCACTGGCAGTGGGTTTAACAACAAGCACGTTAGCGGCACTTGCTGTACGTAACGGCTACCCAGGTACCTGCCAAAAAGAAGGCCGAAAAGCAAACTCATCTGAAACTCTACTGAGCCTAACCGTGACAATATCCACAAAGTCCGGTTTGTTCGTCTGAGAGTATTGCATACCGGGTCTAGGGGTGGTTAACGTCAGACCCCTACTAACTCGATAAGTTTTGCTGGTGTGGCTCAAGACCATCCGAGAAACTACTGATCTAACTATCAGTAATTCTCAACGGCTCTGGGCAGGGGCTTATGGTGTTGACCAACCAAACACAGTGCTATATCGACTCCCTATACCGGGAATGACAAATCCTTAAAAATCGCTCACTGCCACCATGTGTCTCGGGACTGTACCCAACTAAAACATGTTTGTACGGCTCCTTTGAGCCATGGTAGGATAGTAATCAAAGCACAGTGGGAACTCACATGAGATAAATAATGATCTCAGGTCTACAGACTACATGTACACATGCCACATGAGAACTGCTATCTGACATTAAGTTTATTACCAGCTAGCAGTTCTCGGCTAGTCCGTCCAGTGTACTCACCCTCAGTGAGCACATGTATACAATCTTAGGTGAAACACACCAATGGCTGTGGGACTAACCATTTCCCCTTGTCGGGGTCTAGAAATATATACACCAGTATACTATGGAATATCGATGCCCTGTCTCGATATTCCTCCGACTAGGGACACTTTAAGGATGTGCTTATAGACTGCCTAGCCCCTACAACTATGATCGCCATCACAACGCTGGTAATTAAGCAATAATCCTACGGGTTTTATCAACATGTATAAGCCATACGTAATAACTAGTAAAACATACGCACATGTTAAGAAAAAGGCAAACCAGATATCATACTATCATTTCGAGTAAGATCGTCATGTACATATATATATCCATAGCATCCATTACAAATAATGGCCTATAGGGCATACATATCATCTAATCTCCCCTTGCACTAGGACCAGTTATTTGCATAGCGCATCCCAAACATCTCGAATATCCGCTCGAACTATGCTTGAGGTAAGGCCTTCATGAATGGATCCGCTGTGTTATCTTTTGTGTTCACTCTCCGAACCTCGATCTCCTTATGATCTACGATCTCCCTGATCATGTGACACCACCTCAAGATGAGTCTGGATTTCTGATGGGACCTTGGTTCCTTTTCTAAAGCTACAGCCCCATTGTTATCGCAATACAATGGTATTGGATTAGCAATGGATGGAACAACCTGAAGTTCAGAAATGAACTTCCTCATCCAGACCTCTTCTTTTGCGGCATCGTTAGCAGCTATGTACTCAGCTTCCATCGTTGAGTCTGCGACGGTTTCCTGTTTAGAACTTTTCCAACACACCTCCCCTTCATTGAGGGTAAACACATAACCCGAGACATATTTAGAGTCATCCTTGTCACTTTGGAAGCCAGAGTCGGTAAAAGCCTAGATTTGGAGGTCCCCATTACCGTACAGTAATAAAATCTCGTTAGTCCTTCTCAGGTACTTGAGAATGTTCTTTACTTCTATCCGATACTTCTCATCTGAGTTTGAATGATACCTGCTTACCATACTAAGTGTGTAAGCTACGTCTGGTCTGGTATATAACATCGCATACATTATAGATCCTACCACCAAAGCTTAGGGTACAATGCTTATGCGAGCCCTCTCTTCATCAATCTTTGGAGACATCTCTTTGGAGAGGGTGATCCCATGACAAGAAGGTAAATTACCGCGTTTGGAATCTTCCATATTGAACCTCTTTAGTACGGTGTCAATGTACCTGGACTATGAAAGTCCCAACATTCTTTTAGACCTATCACGATAGATCTTAATACCTAGAATGTAAGAGGCATCACCAAGTTTTTCATGGAAAACTTTATGACGATAAGAGCTTGAACGATTGCAGCATAAGGATGTCACTCCCTATCAGGAGTATGTCATCCATGTATAATACGAGGAAGACGACTACTCCACCTACAATCTTCCGATAAATGCATGGTTCATCTATATTTTTGACAAAGTCAAATTCTTTAACCGTCTCATCAAAGTAGATGTTCCAACTCCGCGATACCTGTTTCAATCTATAAATGGATTTAAGCAACTTGCACACCATTCCGCTGCTCCCACTATCTAAAAAGCCCTCTGGTTGATCCATGTAAATGCACTCTTCTAAGTTTGCATTTAGAAAAGCGGTTTTTACGTCCATCTGCCAGATATCATAATCATGGAAAGCAGCAATGGCAAGTAGGATCCGAATGGATTTAAGCATAGCCACCGGAGAAAAGTTTCATCATAGTCTAATCCTGGTCTTTGACGAAAACCTTTTGCAACAAGTCTAGCTTTATAGGTTTCTACATGTCCATCTGCACCAATCTTATTTTTGAAAATCCATTTGCATCCAACGAGTTTTACCCCAGGAGGAGCAACTTCCAAAGTCCATACTTTGTTGGTGTACATGGATTACATCTTGGATCTCATAGAGTGCAGCCACTTCTCCGAGTCTTTACTCGTGATAGCCTGTTGAAAACTAGTAGGCTTATCATCAACGATGATGTAATCCTCTCGATCCCAATCTATGAGAAACCCATAGTATCTCTCAGGCGGATGAGAACTCCTTCTAGATCTGTAGAGTGGCGTCGGTTCGTCGGGCTCTATTGAAAGCTCAGGTTCTATTAAGTCTTCAGCAGTAGTTTGTTGTTCTAGAATTTTTCCAGTTCTATCGAGCTCCCACTAATTTCTTTTTGCAAGAAATTCGTTCTCTAAAAATAGTATGTTGCGGGCAACAAAAACCCTTTGTTCTTCGGTGTGGTAGACAAGATATCCCCGTGAATTCTTGGGGTATCCCACAAACTTGCATAAAACTAATCGTGTCTCGAGATTGTCCGGATTCTTCTTTTTGACAAAGGATGGACACCCTCATATCTTAAGATACTTAAGACATGGTCTCTTCCCACTCCATATCTCAGATGGAATGGTAGACACAGACTTAGTTGGAACCCTATTCAATAGGTATGCAGCAGATTCTAGTGCAAAACCCCAAAACCAAAATGGAAACTCAGCACTACTCATCATGGAACGCACCATATCGAATAGCGTGCGATTCCTTCTCTCTAATACACCGTTATACTTAGGTGTATTCGGAGGAGTAAGCTGAGAGAGAATTCCATTCTCTTTTAAGCATTCAAGGAAAGTAGTACTTAAGTATTCTCCACCCCAATCAGATCGAAGTATCTTGATACTTTTACCTGTTTGTTTCTCCACTTCATTCTTATACTCCTTGAATTTCTCGAAGGCCTCGGATTTATGTTTCATTAAGAATACATGTCCATACCTTGAGAAATCATCAGTAAAAGTGATAAAGTAGGAGTAACTGCTTCGTGTATGTGTAGATATCAGACTACATACATTACTGTGTATGAGTCCCAAGAGCTCACTGGTTCCTTCTCCGTATCCTGTGAACGGAGATTTGGTCATCTTTCCTTTTGATACATGATTGACAAGTTGCATATGATATATATTCGAACGGATCCCAATATCCATCTTTATATAACTTAGTCAATCTTGTTTCGTTAATATGAACAAGTTACAATAGCATAAGAAGGCTTAATTTGAATCTGGAGCCTTTCTTTTGAGTGTGGTTTGGACATTGAAAACTTGATGTTGATTGAGTATGTACATATAGTTATCTAGTATGCCTGACCCAATCTGTTCTTGATTTAGGTGAATGTTCATGACATTTCTTTCAAGTGCAAAATTATATCGTTCATTAGACAACAAAGATACTGATATAATATTACACGGTATATTTGGTACAAAAAACAGCTATACAACACCAAAATGTGTCTACTCATCAAACCCAGGTGATAATATCTTACTGCAACAGCATCTACGTTTGCTCCGTTGCCAACTCTGAGGGTAATATCACCTGCCTTCAACACTCTACGGTTTCTCAATGCCTGCAAAGAATTACAAATATGAGAACAAGAATCGGTATATAGTACCCATGTGTAGAGTTAACTGAAAAATGGTTTTCAATCACGAACACACCTAAAGCCGAAGCATCAGCTTGCTTCGTTTCCTTGCCCTTGGCTTTAAAAGCCTTGCAATCCTTCTTCCAGTGACCCTTCTTGTGACAGTAGTAGAACTCATCCTTTCCTGCTTTCACTCTCCTCGAATTGTTCGTTCATTGCACCTTTTTGACACCTCCTTTCGGCATGGTGGGGTTTTTCTTCTTCTTCCCTTTTTCTTTCGCTTTGGATTTAGAAGAGGAAATTTCCCCAACAATAAGAGCATGTGTCTTCTCCTTTTTTAAGGAGCTCTCAGCTACCCTCAACAAGTTGAAGAGTTTTGGAAGATCTACTTCCATCCCGTGCATGTTGAAATTCAACACGAACTGGGAGAAGGTGTGAGGAAGGGACTGTAAAATCAAGTCAATGTATAACTCGTTCTCTAACACGCATCCCGGGTTTGAGAGCTCTTCAATGAGACTGATCATCTTTAGGACGTGTTCTTCTGCAGGTGATCCGACAGCTAACCTCATCTGGAATAATTTCTTTGAGGTCTCATACCTTGCGATACGAGAGTGCTCTCTATACAAATCCTTGCAATAGAAGAAAATGGATTTAATGTCCATTTTTTATGTTGTTTCTGAAGTTCTTTATTCATTGAAGCCAGCACAACGCACCTAGCTTTTTCGCAATCCAGGTCCCACATTTTTTGGACCTCGATGTCCGCAACCATGGAATCTGGCCTTGGGATAGGGAGAGCAGTACTGGTGAGGACATATGCCACTTTGTCATAAGTTAGTGCAATATTGACGTTCCTCGGCCAATCGTTATAGTTTGGCCCAGTCAGTGTATTTTTCTTAAGTAGTAGTTTAAGTCCCATCATGGTTACTGCTAGAGAGAGAGAAAAGAAATACTCAGCATATGCTCTTGCAAAATTAGATTGGTTTATTATCTTATCTAATCAGGATGGCTCCCACTGTTTCCTCGAATTCTCCATCAAACCTTAAAAAGAGAATTAGTCGGGATCATTTACACTTTACAAGTTCGCTAACCGTTCGGCTAGGTAGATGTTGGTACTTTAAGGGAGGTTTCCCGTGCTCTCGCACGGACCTAATTAAAATAAACCTCGTTTCCGCAGAGGCGTAGCCCCGTCAACACTTTCTAGACACTTAATAGGTTAGCTAATTGTGAAGTGAAAAATATCTCCCAAGAGTAATCCTACTCATTAGTGGGATCGGGATCCAACTATCATTGCATGATGACCTAGATAGAAGCCGCTCTAGTCACCACACTCCATAAGGTATGCTCAATCTTCAAGTTTCCTTTATGTTTGAAACTCCCGATGTGGTTTTTTCCCCAAGCTCTTATGACCTTGACGAAGGCCGACAAATCATAAGACGCAAGTCAAGTTCTTCCCGTTATTGTCCTGATTAATTTAGACCCACCCGTACTCGCCCTTGACGAAGGCCAACAAGGCTGTATGACTGTCCTTAACCAATGCATCTTTCTATACTATGACTAAGCAACACAACGCTACCATTCACTATGCCTTGACGAATGCCAACAAACATAATATAAATACGGTGTGCTACTCAATTGAAACGACGGAAGGCTACGACTAGTTTTTGTAAAAAACTTGAACGTAATGAACTTAATATCGTTGAAGGAACGATAGCTTTGAAAAGGAGTGGTTCAATCTCTGCTTTTTAGACGAGTGTTTTGAAAAGAACCGAGTGGTTTTTCAAATTTTTCCAATAACATCTTTTTAGGTTTATTATCTCGCATTAATGAGGATTAATGCGGTCCTATCAATTTAAATCCTATCACACCAGAAAACAACGAAAATAGAATGTACGTATATGCCATCCGCATTCGCTATGGGGCCCCGTCTTGCACCGTTACGTTACTTAACTACTGGCAGAGCAGGGGCAGGGCTGGCGCGGATGCAAAATATATACAACAATTATTAATATATATATATATAACCATTCGTCCCAGGCATCCCAAGCATCACAGATATCAACATCATAGAGAATGGAAAAATAGATCAACTATGAACATTGCATTTCATCGAGCCACATATGAAATACAATGCTCTACGGTCATGTGAATAGCCGAGGGTGAACTATCCTAGACCCTTACGAGTGCGGAAAGGTACCCGCCAATCCTAGAATTGGGTGACCCAGGTCTCGACTCCTCGAGATGGCCACCCACTGAATTCTAGAACCCGATAGCTTGTGCACTCCTCCATGGGTCATTCCTAGATGCAGAAATGAAAAATAATATGCAGCCGGTGACATCATCCTCAACCCGGATGTGCCCTAATAAAAGAATATACATCAATTATTATATGAATTGCAAAATTCACACACATCTCACATCTAAATTCACACCGGGCCATTCATACGACGATCCATCAAACAATTCACAACACAGAACATCACAGGATATATGCAACCCCTTCTAATAGACGTAGAGCGATTAGAAGATGTTTAAGAACACATATACGCATCACAAAAGCATGTAATGAAAACCTCAACACTAGAATTCTGTGCAATTAGAGAACGAAACCATTTTCCAAGACTCGAAAAAAACAGTTCACTAAAGTCCCACAAAAAACGTTTTAAGCCAATCCGGGAGTCAAAACAAACTCGAAACCCATCCAAATCTTCGTGGTGGCGAAAGGGTAAAAATTAACTATCAACATAGGGGCTTAGGAGGGTACCCACCCTCGGGGGCCACCACGAGGTGGCCCCCAAGGGTAGGCAGACCCGAGAGCACCTTTTTATGGTTCTCTCGGGTCACCACCCCACAAAGCAGCCTTGTGGTGGTATTAGGGGGTGGGCCCGACCTTTGGTCCCCCTGGGGTATCTCTGGGGTGCCTATGATTCACCATGCAGCTTCTTGGTTCAAACCGTGAGCATGCAGGGTGTGCAAACATCTCAAAACATCATTTTTAGGGACTGTTTTTATCGGTAGTTCGTGCACGACAAAAACGACGGATTTCTAACGTCTCTATGAGCTATCTAAGGATTATGGAATTTCTCTGATACCATGTAAGTCTATGTTGCACACTCTATAGGTTTTATAGAGAGGTGGAATTTTCAAAAAACGATTTTGAAGCAAGCAACAAGACATCTAAACTAAGAACTACCATAAGCCCTAATCGCAAAAACTTCATAGATAATTATCTACTGTGATAGAAGTTTTATACCGAGGGATTCATGTCCTTCGAGTCTTCTTGATCCTCTTCTTAAGGTCCTTTCTGGTCCTATATCAAGCTTGGTCGTCGGCCTCCTCAATCCTAGATGATCCACCTGAACATACTTGATTCAAGCTCGTACTTCAAAAAGGAAGCAACTAAACAAACTAGTTTTCAAATTTAGTTTGTTTAGGAGATGTGGGGATGGTTATTTGTATTTTTTCTATCTCAAAATCCCATGGATCTCAACACATGAGAAGGTTTAGGGTTGAGGAAGAAGAGAGGAGAGAGAAGGGGCAAAAGAAAATGAAGTCGGGGGTTTGAAAAAATCTCATGACCATTTTTGTTTTGTGAAACATTTTTCATAATTAAAAATGGGAACCATACTTCAATAGTAAATCCAAATGAATTAAAAATTCATTTGGCCATGCCTCACATCGTTCTTATTTGCCACATAACCCTCTACCTCATTTCCAAATATCAAAATAAATAGTTAATACATAAATGAGGTGTTCGCTTCTAGAAGGTATTTTGTATTTATTTTGTATAAATACAAAATACACTCTACCGTATATACATACTCGTATTCGTATCAAAATACGAAAACCCAAGAGATAGAATAATACTACTAATATAATACTAGCATTAAATCAATATCTGATTTAACAAACCGGCTTAATCCTAAGCCAGCTAGTATTATAATCCGTCGGATTAAATTCCGCGCAACTAGTACATGTAATTAATCGGAACCCTACACGTATAAACATCCGGCCTCCACATCGTTTTGCCTGAACCAGAAAAATCCTCTATTGGGGACTCTAAAGACTCAACAGTACGTCGGCAGTGGGTTTAACCATAAGCACGTTAGCGGTACTAGCTGTACGTAACGGCTACCCAGGGACCTATCGAAAAGAAGGCTGACGAGCAAACTCATCTAAACCTCTACTGAGCCTAACCCTGGAAATATCTGCACAGTACGGTCTGTTCGTCTTAGAGTATCGCATACCAGGTCTAGGGGTGGTTAACGACAGACCCCTACTAAACCGATAAGTCATGCTGGTGTGGCTCAAGACTATCCGAGAAACTACTGATCTAACTATCAGTAT
Source organism: Agapanthus africanus (assembly GCA_030015575.1). Lineage (NCBI taxonomy): Eukaryota > Viridiplantae > Streptophyta > Magnoliopsida > Asparagales > Amaryllidaceae > Agapanthus > Agapanthus africanus. Next base: position 81,570,994 of record JASDDO010000031.1, on the reverse strand, counting down.
TTCTTAACTGCCCTAGCCAGGGGCTTATGGTGTTGACCAACCAAACACGGTGCAATATCAACTCCCTATACTGGGAGAGAAGAATCCTTAACAATCGCTCACAGCCTCCATATGGCTTGAGACTGTACCGAACTAAACCTGTTTGCACGACTCCTTTGAGCCGTGGTAGCGTAGTAATCAAAGAACAGTGGGAACTCACACGAGACGAATGATGATCTTAGGTCTACAGACTACCTGTACACATGCCACATGAGAACTGCCATCTGACACTAGGTATATTACCATCTAGCAGTTCTCGATGAGTCCGTCTAGTGTACCCACCCTCAGTGAGCATCGGTATACAATTTTAGGTGAAACACACCAATGGATTTGGGACTAACCATCGCCCCTCGTCGGGGTCTAGAAATGTATACACTAATCTACTCTGGAATATCGATGCCCTGTCTCGATATTCATATGACTAGGGACACTTTAAGGATGTGCTTATAGACTGCCCAGCCCCCACAAGTATGATCGCCATCACAACGCTGGTAGTCAACCAATAATCCTATGGGCTTTATCAATATGTATAAGAAATATGTAATAACTAGTAAAATATACTGTCACGACCCGAAGGTACGGAACGTGACTGGCACTTAAACTACGAAACGTCTCAAGGTGCAGCATAATCTAAGTAAGCCAAAGCTCAGAAAACTAAACCGTTTGACAATTAGAGTGAAGGAAAACTTGTTTTAAAGCAGGTGTTTTTAACAAAATAAATGGCATTAAGCATTTAAAAGCAACATCAGATTTTCCCGAAAATTTTGGCGGAGTCTCCTTTGTAAATACTGGCCCCCAAATGGCTACAACACATGAAAATACATATAAATGATGAAATAAAGCACCCCCAAGCGGGAGCTAGCTCTTCGCCAATGGCGAAATCACAACCACATGTAATATGTATATCAAAAGTGCGAAAATAAGCATGTGAAAGTAAGAAATGAGAAACACTACGTCGGCTCAAGTGAGTATCGACACCAAACATCACAAATACAAGTCCCACGAGTCTCACCGTCTAGTCAAATATATAAGGGTAGATGGATATACTAGATACAAATAATATACATGATGGGATAAAATATCCTCGCAACCCACCTACGAGCAATAACGCAAGTCCAAGCAAAAGGAACAAAATGAGGAAGTGCGCCCTCCGCAACAGTGCTGACGGGACGGACATGCAAGATACTGTGGTACAACGGGGGTGAGTTGCCAACTCATGAGTAGTAAGTAACATCTAATAAGGCTATCGTAAGCATGAACGCAAATGCGTCTTAACCTACGCATATCGATATAATACGATGTACTAACATGCATGCAACATGAATGCATAATCAAACACGAAACCTGAACAAGTCTGGTATGAGAAAATCATTGTTCTTATCTTAGAAAAACCTCTGTGCAATAAACTGAAGTATCATCAATGAAATCAACAGAAAATCCGTGTCAAGCATCGACACAATATATATATATATATATATATATATATATATATATATATATATATATATATCAATGTCTCAATGTCTCAATATCTCAATATCTCGGGCTCCCTCAGTCCGGATCGACCCATATCATCAAATCTCACGACTACGTCGGTATTCTTCGGATATCCGCCGCGTCAAACATAACCGGTCAGTAGTGCTCCCCTGCCGGGATCAACGCCATCTGTTCGATCTTCTTGCCCCGAGGTACCGCACCGGGTTCGCCATGTACCCGCAGACGGTGCATCCCCCTCCTCGAATCGGTTATATGATACCGCTCAAGAACAGAGAAAACACATGGTGGACGCCGCGCACATCATATCACGAGAAAACCGTAATTTCAACTTTAAAATGATAATAGGTTTATAAAATCCATGCGGTTTTCCCCAAAATCCATAAATCTCATAAATACTGAAATCTTCGAGAAGAATCACAATATTCAAACATGTCGATGATGATGGATGTCTATGATACGATAGTATATACCATGCGAAGTACGGCCAGAAGCTTTGCATGAACGATGGTGCAATGAAGTATACGCAAATAAGTAGCAATCCAACGTATCCAATCCTGATGAGATGAATATACAACTACAAGTCTACATATCATATATGATGCCAATGCACGGGTATCGATTCTAAGCAAGTTCTATAGCGTTTGTGACATAGCAAATACCAATGGCGTGTGTGTTCGCATGAATAGTGCACGTGCGACATGAACCAATGGTAATAAATGACCTATGACATAATATCATATATATCTATGATGATGCAATGCAATGAGATGAATGACTAGGAGACTACGCATATAAATACAAGCACAACTAGAAATCCAGACTATCGGGCGCCGCACACCATCCAGATGATTCCCCCGTAGATGTGTACATCTACTCACCAGGACGCCTCGTCTAATCTGATCCGATTTTAGCTCTGCCATTTCTGCGCCACATTCGACGCCTATGCACCCAATTTTAGAAACGTACACAAGTAAATAAGAGAATAAATATATAAATAGTCGCGGACACAAACAATACAAGTCAACCACGGGCACTAACTAAACGCGCTCGCGAAAACGCCATAACCCACAACTAGGGTCGCTATACGTGGCAACTACCAAACCAAAAACCCAATCGCACCAATCGCGCGTTCAACACACTAAATATTATTTGAAATAGGTTGTATATCATCAAAACCTCAAACTTAATTCAAATCGATTTATTCCAAAAACCTAGTAAGCATCACTTAACCATTTTAGTGCAAATCTAATTGTTTTAAAAAATCTAGTGGCCACAATATTCATTTAATAACTTAATTAAGCCACACAAACCCTAACTAAATTTTAATCTCACCTAATTACAGTAATCATAAAAATTAGTTTGCAAGAATATATAATTAGAACAAATTAAAAGTAACAATTAGCAATTTAGCAACTAGATTAGGTTTTTTGCATGTCTTGAGATGTGAAACTACACATTGCAACAAGATCAAGTGACATAAACCTTAACTTTAGTTCAATACCTTCTCTTGAAAGTACAAAACTTGAAATCAAAACCATTTTAATACCTAAATAAGCTTGATTTCAAAAATTAACCAAAGGGTTAAGATTATACCTCAAAATTTTTGAGATCCAACATGCAAACTTAGCCTCCCAAATTGCTTCCTTGCTCCAAGATCCATGCTAGATTTAAACAAAGAATTGTGATGATTTTAGCTAGGATTTTAGTGTTTAAATTGTGGATTTTTGTGACTTTTTTTGTGGAGATTTTACAAGAAAATAAGATGAATGGAGAGAGATGAGGAGGCTGCTACCATGTGCAGGGAATGGCTCGGCCAGCACATGGAAGAGGAGAAAGAAAGTGAGGTGTGTGTGTGTGGGGGGGGGGGGAATTACAAGTACACAAAATACCCCCACACCTCCATATTTAATACTTTCCTTATTCTTTTTTTTTATGCAAGTGAGAACGGTGAGAAAAAATGAGGGGGGGGGGGAGGGGCTGCTGCCGAGAATGGCTAAGAGGTGAGGGAGAAAATGTCAAAGCTCAAGCCATGCTACCCATACCTCAAATCAACATACCCCATACTCAATTTCTAATTATTTTATTTTATTTTCTTATTAAATTTATCCTAGAACTAACTAGAACCATAGAGACAAAAGTAGAAATGAGAACATATTATAAACTTGTTATGAAGTTGTCATGGTTCACATAACTTGCATTAACCCATTTCAATTTGTAATTATCGCTAATTTAAATGTATAAGTGAAAGCTTAAAAATAATATTTAAAATGATTAATTAAGAAAAATATTTAAGTAAGCTAGAAATTTATATGTGACCAATTAAATACCAAATACTAGCAATTACATATATAGAATAGGTATATTTAAATCTATGTTGAAAAATAATTATATCTTAGTTTTTACGGAAAACACCAGTTATTTTACCGATTATCGGAAATTTCACCTAAACGATTTTTTTTCCAGAACGTTACAATCTTTCCTCTTAAAGAAATTCGGTCTCCGAATTTAAAATTTAACTACGCGTACCCTCGAAAAGATAGGAATATTTCTTCCACATCTCGTACTCGGCTTCCTACGTGACCTTTTCGCCGCTCGGTCCATGTCAAAGAATCTATACAGACGGTATGACCTCGGACCTCAGTTTCTTCACCTGCATCGGCAGCTTGGTAAAAGAATGATTGCGCTCCAGCTGGATCGTCTGATACTGTATCGCGCAACTGGGGACATGAAGGTACTTACGGAGTATCAATACATGAAACACGGGGTGAATATCTGGAAAGTTGAGTGGAAGAGCCAAACGATAAGAAACTATGCCAACTCGCTCGATAATCTCTAAGGGACCTACATATCTAGGACTAAGCTTCCCTTTCTTTCTTAATCTCAACACGCCCTTCATCGGAGAAACCCTCCAGAAAAACATGATCTCCAACGGAGAACTCAAATTTGCGACAACGTCCATCCACATAAGATTTATGCCTGCTCTGGGCCGCTCTCAACCTATCCTGAATCAACTGAATCTTTTCGGGCGTCTCCTGCATAATCTGTGGCCCCAAATACTACTGTCACTGAGCTCTGTCCAACAAACGAGCGATCAACATCTCCTTCCATATAACGCCTTGTAGGGTGCCATCTGAATCTCCTCCTGGAAGCTGTTATTATAGGAAAACTCTATCAAGGGCAAGTGGCGATCCTAACTGCCACCGAAGTCTAGAAAGCAAGATCGAAGCATATCCTCAAGAATCTGAATGGTCCGCTCTGATTGACCGCCGGTCTGCGGATAGAAAACTGAACTGAACTCAATCTGGTGCCCAAGGCCTCCTGAAGTTTCTGCCATAGTCGGCTGGCGAACTGGGTACCTCTGTCGGACACAATACAAGTCGGAACTCCATGTAGTCGCACAATCTCATCAACATATATCTGAGCATACTGAACGAGTCCGAAAGTGGTCTTGACTGGCAGAAGGTGAGCTGCTTTCGTCATTCGGTCCACGATCACTTAAATAGAGCCATACTCTCGACCGGTCCTAGGTAGACCCATAATAAATTCCATAGAAATATGCTCTTATTTCTACTCCGGAATGAGCAAAGGTTGTAATTCTCCTGTTGGCCTTTGATGCTCGGCCTTGACTTGCTGACAAGTCAAGCATCCCGAAACAAAATCTATTTATCTCTCTTCATTCCCTCACATCAGTAGACTTCTCTCACATCATAATACATGAACATGTCGGCACTATTGAATGCCTATGGTATCAATAATATGAAATAAAATGTGTGACTATAAAACTATGCATCACGGATACGATCAAATAACTATGGATGTGCATGGACACGGACAAGTTGTCCCCTGGTCGACGTAAACTCGAACTGTACTCAGCTGTCATGTAGTATCTGCCAATCTTCCGTCGACTGTCTCTGAACTGCGCTCAAACAAGACAAGCTACATATGGGCCTCCGACTCAAAGAGTCCGCCACAACATTCGCCTTGCCCGGATGACAAGGAATATTGCAGTCATAATCTTTCACTAGCTCCGCCCAACGGCACTGTCTCAAATTTAGATCTTGCTGCTAAAAGATGTACTTTAAGCTCTTGTGGTCTGTAAAAATCTAGCATGGCTCGTTGTATAAGTAGTGACTCCAAATCTTAAATGTAAAAACCACCGCAGCCATTTCTAAGTCATGCGTGGAATAATTCTGCTCGTGCTTCTTCAACTGCCGAGAAGCATCGCAATAACTAACAAAACCGCCTGATACTAAAGGCAAAGATAATACTAGCACCGTAATCAAACGAGTCTTCAACTACTAAAAGCTCTGCTCGCATACCTCAGTCCAACGAAAAGAAACTCCCTTCCGGGCCAACCCGGTCAACGTTGCAGCTATCTGTGAAAAATCCTGTACGAAATATCAATAGCATCCGTCCACACCAAAAATGCCGTGAATCTCCGTTACTGATACGGCTCTGGGCCAGTGCTGAACGGTCTCGATCTTTTTCGGTTTCATATTTATCATCTCTCGTAACTACGTGACCCAAGAAGTCAACATCATCCAACCAGAAAATAAACTTGGATAATTTAGCGAATAGCTGGTGCTCCCTGAAAGTCTGCAATGAAATCCTCAATTACTGCCCAGGCTCCACTCGGCTCCAAAAGTATACTAGGAAGTCCACAATGAACACGATGATAGATTGATCAAGAACGGCCTGAATATATGGTTCAACAAGTCCATAAATGCTGCTGGGGCATTGATGAGCTCGAACGACAACCCCAAGAACTCATAATGCCCGTAACATGTGCGAAAAGCAGTCTTCGGAATATCATCCTCTCAAACCCTCAACTAATGGTAACCTGATCGCAAGTCAAACCCTAAGAAATGTCCCGCACCCTGGAGCTAATCAAATAAATCGTCGATGCGAGGTAGGGGATATCTATTTCACATAATAACCCGATTCAACTGATGATAATCAATGCATCAACACAAACTGCCGTCTTTCTTCTTGATGAATAGGACAGGAGCTCCCCAAAGTGACGCACTCGGACGAACAAGCCCTTTATCCAATAAATCTTGCAACTGATCCTTCAGTTCTTTAAGCTCTGTCGGATCCATCCGATAACGCGGTATAGAAAAAGGCTCCGTGCCGGTAATCAAGTCAAAGCAGAACTCAATATCACGCTCTGGAGACAAACCAAGCAACTTGTCAGGAAAGACATTTGGAAACACTCTCACTATCGGGACCTGGTCCAACGGGACCTCTGAGACTCTAACATCACAAACATATGCTAAGAATCCCTGACATCCTTTCCTCAAGAACGGAGGAGCGCGAAGAGAAAAATTCAAACTGGGAAGGGTGGCGCTACAGTCTCCCAGAACAAGAAGAACCTGCTCACCCGGAAAACTAAATCCGACGGCCCTCTTTCGGCCGTCCACGAATGCATAACACGTGGCTAACTAATCCATGCTTAGAAGAACTTCAAAGTCAAACATATCGAGAAGCATCAAATTGACAGAAGAATCCCTATCTCCGATACGATCAAAACAAACATGAACGAGAAACATAATGAGCGACCAAAGATTAGCCTACGGAAGAAATCGCAACAAGCGGCTGATTTAGCAAGGACTAATATCGGATCAACTTCGACACAAAATATGTGGATACAGTTTCAAACGACACCAGAAAGAAATACGCATCGGAAGAAAACACCGAAGGAATACCGGTCACAACGGCGTCTATCTAACCGCCTCTGAGCTGGCATACCGGTACAAATCCTCTTTGGTCCAGAAATGACCGAAGTCTCAAAAATGCGCTCCTCTAGCAGTAAGTCTGCATCCATTGCGGCTTCATTCGTGTCGAAATGCTGGGTGCCGATGGCAAGAAATAACTGCATGTCCAATCTCCACACGATCCTCTTTATCCGTTTCTCTTCCGTGTCCACCAGGTAAGGAGCATATCGGACTGCTGAGTAAACTATAAGTCGTACTTGGACACCGTCATCCCTAGAGTCTTGCGCAAAGACTCAAAACTACAAGCTCGGACATCTCGAGCACTCTCCGGAAGGAAACGATCAAGAAGTACAGCTATGAATTTCATCCCAAGTCATAGGAAGTAGATCTGCAACTCAGCCTCTCTCGACCGACTCGCACCATGTCTGAGCAAGATCCTCTAGATGAAAACTCGCAAGCTCAAACCATATCTCGTAAGAACATCTTAGTGAACGACAAATCCTAGCCATCCTGTTGAGGATTGTCTACGGATCCTTCACTGGATCTGTGCCTATAAAAACTGGAGACTTCAGCCTCAAAAACTTCTATTAGGATACGTAAATAATCTCAGTAACAATAGAAGCAGATGCCAAAGCAGCTGGTATAATCACAGTCCCTGCAGTAGGAGGGACATCATCGGCCTCGGAGCTCGGCTAACCTCAACTGACAATCAACCCATCTGTGCAAGTCCTGAATATTCGACTCCATCCTAGCTATCCATCCTGGAGAAGGAGGATCACTCTTTCCCTGAGGGGTAGGCATACCGCCCTGATCGGTCCTCATCTCAAATGAGCATACTCTAATCGCATCCCTGGCGGCAGCCCTCTGGCCCTCATAGTCTCCGGCGGCATAGTGGCTGGAACAAGAAACAGGATTGATAGGAACATTGCGATCGAATCAAAGGATTTCCGGAATCAAGGAAGGAAATACAAGAAAATATATATCCTAAGGCCACTTAGGCGGAGTACCGTATCGTAAGTATGTCGCGGAACATACACACGCTGTGTCACTCTGCTTAAGTTGCCTACTCCATCTACCAAGGGTCATCCTACACTCAGAAAGGTAAAACCTATCGCTCTGATACCAACTTTGTCACGACCCGAACGTACGGAACGTGACTGGCACTTAAACTACGAAACGTCTCTGTCACGACCCGAAGGTACGGAACGTGACCGACACTTAAATTACGAAACGTCAAAAGGCGTAATGTAATCTAAGCAAGCCGAAGCCCAGAAATCTAAACCATTTAAAAGAAAAAGTGTAGGAAAACAGGTTTAAAAGCAACATCAAATTTTCTCAAAAATTTCGGCAGAGTCTCCTTTGTAAAAACTAGCCCCAAACAGGTACAAACAAAAATATATACATAAACAACAATAAAAAGCATCCCCAAGCGGGAGCTAGCTCTTCTCCAATTGGCGGTCACAACCACGCAAGAAATATAATATACAACGCCGAAGGGCGAGGATCAAAACTCAAAGAAAACCATCAAAACCACCAGAAAACCATAATAATACAAGCGCGACTCTAAGGTCGAAAGAATAAACAAATAGTCTTCTAAAACAAAACAAGTTATACAAGTCTGGTTGATGGAGCTTACTAGATATAACTGAAATAATATAAAAGTACAACGTCGGTCACGATACTAGTGAACCAACCTATCAAGAAATCACCCTGAATGAAATAGTGTGCCAACAAGCCGCCAAGAAAGCCTGTACATCTAAACCTGTAAGAAAAGTTTGGCACAACGGGGGTGAGTTGCCAACTCGTGTGTAGAAGACATCTGCGAGTAGAAATCGCATGCACGATGATCTCCAAGGTCATAATAATATACGTATGTAACACTCGACATCTGGTAGTGATAGGGTAATAATCTATGCATAAGTGCAATACTCAGTGCATCGTGTCAGTATCACTAAACAGTAATATGTCACATATCTGATGTATGAATGCATCATGAATGAGAAAATCAACCATGAAATCTAAATAATCTGATATAAGAAAAACATCAACGAGTCTTGTATAATAAAACTGAAACCTCATCAGTGAAATCGACAGAAATCCGTATCAAGCATCGACACAAAATAGGTATATCTCAAAATCTTAAAATCTTAAAATCTCAGATCTCTGTATCTCAAATCTCAATATCTTTGTATCTCAATCTCAATATCTTTGTATCTCAAATCTCAATATCTCTGTATCTCAGGCTCCGGCAGTCTGGATCGGCCCATATCATCCAATCTCACGACCACGGTCGGTATCCTCCGGATATCCTCCGCGTAAAAAATAACAACAATAACCGGTCGGTAGTGCTACCCTACCGGGCTCAACGCCGTCATCTGCGATCTTCTTGACTCGGGGTACCGCACCGGATCCACCATGTACCCGCAGACGGTGCATCCCCCTCCCCGAATCGGGTATATGATACTGTTCAAGAACCGAGAAAACTCATGGTGGACGGCACACACATCACATCATGAGAAAACCACAGTTTTTCTTTGAAAATAATAATAAGTTATGAAATTTTTGCGGTTTTCCCCAAAATCCAGAAATCTCATAGAAAATCCAAATCCCAAAATCCTGAGTAAATAAATAATAAGTATCGGCATAAGCGCTACAAAACTGTATGACAGTATAAATATATAAATGCATGAATTGTCTGAGTAAGCAATGCAATATCTAAACTAGCACATTAAGCCAGCGTACTAAAATATGTTTAAACAACTAATTAGCAGCCATACTAAATGAAGTAGATTTTACTAATGTGTGCGTGACATGGCAATTATCTATGATGATGTGTGTGAGCCGGCAAATAAGTGTACGTGGAACATGCGCATCATCGGTAATGGTGCTGTTGTCCTAACATATGGAATCATAACAGTTAAGGACCATATGTATAAACATGCAGTATAATGAGAATAACATGAATATAACAGAGAAGGAATAATAACCGCAATACCGAAGAATATACATTTCTACTATACGAGTCATACCGTTTTGGTGTTTGAAATAGCACGAATCGTGGTTTCAAGAAAAATAGGGCTACGGTGTTTTCGAGAAAAGATACATCCTTTGAAAATCCGTAGTATTCCCCAGTTGTCTTTTTGAAAATGCTCACGATTCATTGGTTTAGAAAAATAGGTATGACTTGAGCCTAAACTAGCATCTACCTAAACTACTAATAGACTAACTAAGGAACTGGTCGAAAGGGTAAGAAAAGTCTACCTAAAGTCCGAGTCGATACCTCTAGGAGTCGGCGATCCAGCCTCACGTACATAGTACGACTTTCTTGAGTCAAGAGTGTGGATCAATCATCATATCTATACCTCGTACGGTAAAATCCGTCGTACGACATCCCAAAATCGGGGTACGAGTCAACTATCAAATATACTTCATCATTCATATGGTATCATCAACAAACAATATCATAATCTGGCTATTGATCTACAGTCTCATACATTCCAATGCCATCCTACATTTTATCGTATATATACATATATATTTTCTCATCGCCATACGATCCGCTATAAAATCATAACATATCTCGTATCATAACTCGATCATATATCAAATATCTAACGGCATCATGCCCAGCCATATCGACTCATCCCCAAGTATCATATAACATCCTCATATCACGCGCATATGTTGTGTGTGTGTGTGCGTGTGTGTGTGTGTATCCTCATATCACGCGCATATGTTGTGTGTGTGTGTGCGCGCGTGCGTGTGTGTGTGTATAAACCTACACACATTCATACACACACACACATACATACCCCAAGTCAAGTGTATGTGTGTGCGTGTATGTGTGTCTGCGTGAAACCTATGAATTACCTCCAAGATAATCATCCTCTGGTTAAGTCTTTCAAAATCAACCTAATCCTACTTAAGGTCTTCAATAGTACCCTACTCGCCAAAATCCAAGGTCACGTCCGACTCAAAATAATAATACGCAATAACCTTACTCTACGTTTGCGGGGTTGCTATACGCCGTCCACCCGACATCCCCCGTAGATATACATCTACTCACCTGGTCCTTTCTTGCCAAAGTCAATGCCGCCATCCTCTTCTTCATCGTCCGATATCCACGTGAGAGGTACCTATATGCCAACATATATAATATCGTAAACCGAAATCGCGGATAAAACCCCAAACGACACATGAAACGCGCATAGGTTAAAACCTATGACCCGCTTATGCAAAAGAACCAAGTAACCCTCGACATCGGCGTACAAACACCAATTGATTGAGGTAAAACCAAAATGTACAAATCGTGGTTTCAAAACTCACTAATTATATATGAAATAATGTTTAAATCATCAAAACCTTAAAATAATTCAAATCGATTTATTTCCGAAAACCTAGAAAGTATCAAATAGCCGTTTTAGTTCGAAACTTGATATTTAAACAAATCTAGTGGCCACAATATTCACTAAATATCATAACTAGGTCATATAAATCATTACTTAAATTTTATATCACCAATTTAATTAAATCCTAAAAATCTAGTTTGCAAAATTTCCTAATTTTAACAATTTCAAAGTAACAATGCACAAAACAACAACTAAACTAGATTTTGCATGATCTAAGGTGCTAAACTATAAATTATAATGTTAATTATGTGATGAAAACCCTATCTAGATTTTAATCTCATTATTTAATTTAATTCTAAAAACCTAGTTTGCTAAAAAATCTTAATTTGAGCAATTTAAATGTAACAATTAACAAATTAGCAACTAGATTAAGTTTTCCATGTCTTAACATGTTAAACTACACCATGTAATCATAAACAACTTATAAAAACCCTAACTTGATTTTAAAACCCTAATCTTGAATTTTCAAGTTAGCAATTTGAACCATAATAAAATACCGAAATTCATTAAATTAAAGTAATTAACCTATAATTAACACTAGGGTTAGAATTATACCTCAATAAACATGAGATCAAATATGCACCCAAGCCTCCCAAACATGCTAACTTGCTCCAAGATCCAAGCTAATATGGCTAATGAATAATGGGTAAGGATTGGATTTGGAATTTGTGAGGTTTTATTTTGGATTTTTGATGAATTTTTGTGATGAATTTTGAAGTGAAAAGAGATGGAAAGAGTGGGGAATGGGGAGCTGCTGGTTTCGGCCAGGTTGGTGAGGGAATAGAGAGAGAGAGAAGTTAGTAGATATGTCTAGAAATGTCCATATAAGTTACATCTTTTATTCTTGCATTAATTTATTAATTTCTTTTCATCCTTTGTTGAAATTGTGAAGTGGGAATGAGTGGAATCTTGGGAGGGCAGCAGGCCAATATCGGCCAAGTGGGAAGAGGTGAGTGTGTGAGGGGTGTGTGCAAAATTCCCATTTCAAAAAGACCCCCCATCATTTCATATATTAACTCTTTATCATAATTAATTTATTTTGTTTTATTTTCTAATCCATTCTAGATTTCTCTAGAACTTTAGAGACAAAACCAAAAGAAAGAATATGTTACAACTAAATTTTAGGTTGTCATGGTTCACATTTGTATAATTAACCCATTCTCATTTGTAATTTACACTAATTAAATGTATAAAGAAAAGCTTGTAATAATATTTAAAATAATTAATTAAGGAAAAATATTTATATAAACTAATAATTTATAAGTGGCTAAATAAATGCCAAATACTAGAAATTACCTAGTTAAAATAGGACTTTTTAAATCTATGATGAAAAATAATTATAGTTAAGTCTTGCGGAAAATACGGTTTATTTTACCGATTATCAGAAAATTCACCTAAAGGATTTTATATTTATTTAATTATTTATTTATTTAACTTTTAAAATGTTACGGTCTCAAGGCACAACATAATCTAAGTAAGCCAAATCCAAGAAAACTAAACCGTTTGACAATTAGAATGAAAGAAAACTTGTTTTAAAGCAATTGGTTTTAACAAAATAAGTGGCATTAAAAATTTAAAAGCAACATCAGATTTTCCCGAAAATTTCGGCGGAGTCTCCTTTGTAAATACTGGCCCCTAAATGGGTACAACACATGAAAATACATATAAATGATGAAATAAGGCATCCCCAAGCGGGAGCTAGCTCTTGGCCAATGGCGGAATCACAACCACATGCAATATATATATCAAAAGTGCGAAAATAAGCATCTGAAAGCAATAAATGGGAAACGCTACGTCGGCTCAAGTGAGCATCGACACCAAACATCACAAATATAAGTCCCACGAGTCTCATCGTCTAGTCAAATATATAAGGGTAGATGGAGTATACTAGATACAAATAATATACATGATGGGATAAAATATCCTCGCAACCCATCTACGAGCAATGCCGCAAGTCCAAGAAAAAGGAACAAAACGAGGAAGTGTGCCCGCCGCAACTGTGTTGACAGGTCGGACCTGCAAGATACTATGGCACAACGGGGGTGAGTTGCCAACTCGTGAGTACTAAGTAACATCTAATAAGGCTATCGTAAGCATGCACGTAAATGCGTCTCAACCTACGCATATCGATATAATACGATGTCTTAACATGCATGCAACATGAATGCATAATCAAACACGAAACCTGAACAAGTCTGGTATGAGAAAATCTTTGTTCTTATCTTAGAAAAATATTTGTGCAATAAACTGAAGTATAATCAATGAAATCAACAGAAAATCCGTGTCAAGCATCGACACAATATATATATATATATATATATATATATATATATATATATATATATTCCAATATCTCAATGTCTCAATATCTCAATATCTCAATATCTCGGGCTCCGTCAGTCCGGATCGACCCATATCATCAAATCTCACGACTACGTCGGTATCTTCCGGATATCCGCCGCGTCAAACATAACCGGTCGGTAGTGCTCCCCTGCCTGGCTCAACGCCATCTGTTCGATCTTCTTGCCCCGAGGTACCGCACCGGGTCCACCATGTACCCGCAGACGGTACATCCCTCTCCTCGAATCGGGTACATGATACCACTCAAGAACCGACAAAATACATGGTGGACGCCGCGCACATCATATCACGAGAAAACCGCAATTTCTACTTTAAAATGATAATAGGTTTATAAAATCCTTGTGGTTTTCCCCAAAATCCATAAATCTCATAAATACTGAAATTCTCGAGAAGAATTACAATATGCAAACATGTTGGTGATGATGGATGTCTATGATACGATAGTATATACCATGTGAAGTACGGCCAGAAGCTATGCATGAACGATGGTGCAATAAAGTATACGCATATAAGAAACAATCCAACGTATCCAATCCAGATGAGATGAATATACAACTACAAGTCTACATATCATATATGATGCCAATACACGGGTATCGATTCTAAGCAAGTTTTATAGTGTTTGTGACATAGAAATTACCAATGTCGTGTGTGTTCGCATGAATAGTGCACGTGCGGCATGAACCAATGGTAATATTGCAAGTGACCTATGAGATAATATCATATATATCTATGATGATGCAATGCTATAAGATGAATGACTAAGAGACTACGCATATAAATACAAGCAATACTAGAAATCCTGACTAACGGGCACCTCGCGCCATCCAGACGATTCCCCCGTAAATGTGTACATCTACTCACCGGGACGCCTCGGCTAATCTGATCCGATTTCAGCTCTGCCATTTCCGCGCCACATCCGACGCCTCTGCACCCAATCCTAGAAATGTACATAAGTAAATAAGAGAATAAATATATAAATAGTCGCGGACACAAACAATACAACTCAACCACGCGCACTAACTAAACGCGCTCGCGAAAACGCCACAACCCACAACTAGGGTCGCTATACGTGGCAACTACCAAACCAAAAACTCAATCGCACCAATCGCGCGTTCACAACACACTAAATATTATATGAAATAGGTTGTATATCATCAAAACCTCAAACTTAATTCAAATCGATTTATTCCAAAAACCTAGTAAGCATCACTTAACCATTTTAGTGCAAATCTAATTGTTTTAACAAATCTAGTGGCCACAATATTCATTTAATAACTTAATTAAGCCACACAAACCCTAACTAAATTTTAATCTCACCTAATTACAATAATTATAAAAATTAGTTTGCAAGAATATATAATTAGGACAAATTAAAAGTAACAATTAGCAATTTAGCAAGTAGATTAGGTTTTTTGCATGTCTTGAGATGTGAAACTACAGATTGCAACAAGATCAAGTGTCATAAACCCTAACATTAGTTCAAAACCTTCTCTTGAAATTCCAAAACATGAAATCAAAACCATATTAATACCTAAATAGGCTTGATTTAAGAAATTAACAAACAATTAACCAAAGGGTTAAGATTATACCTCAAAATTTTTGAGATCCAACATGCAAACTTAGCCTCCCAAATTGCTTCCTTGCTCCAAGATCCATGCTAGATTTGAACAACGAATTGTGATGATTTTAGCTAGGATTTTAGGGTTTAAATTGTGGATTTTTGTGACTTTTTTGTGGAGATTTTACAACAAAAGAAAATGAATGGAGAGAGAAGAGGGGGCTGCTGCCATGTGTAGGGAAAGGCTCGGCCAGCACATGGATGAGGAGAAAGAAAGTGAGGTGTGTGTGTAGGGAAAATTACAAGTACACAAAATGCCCCCATACCTCCATTATGTAAGTGCACGGCGGCGCCCCGGCCGTCAATCCGACGGCCAAACGCGGAAACGGTGATAAACTTTAATTTTTGCGGACTTAGCAAACCGGCACCACCGCGCACTAAACCCCGGATCGTGCCATTAAACTAGTCTAAGCTACTAACAAGAAAGGGAAGAGATATACCGACTGATCCGAGTCCTCCGGTCTTCATCTCCACTCCGATCTCCTCGCGGGATCTCCGATCGTCGCCTCCTCGCCGGAAGGGCACCACGTCGCCTGCATCTTTTACGGGCTCCCGCCTCTATACCGAGGCAACTCGGGCATGAAGCCGGCAACTCGACATGCCCAAGGTTTGATGTAGGATGTGTAGAGTCTATGTCTCATTGGGGTATTGGAGTTGCCTTTGATGGAGGTGAAGGAAGAATGAGCTTTGGAGGGAATTGAAGCTCTCAATCTTTTTCAAAGAAAATGAGATGATCAAATATATCTCCACACAAATGAACCTTTCTCTCTCTCTCCTCAAAATGATGGCCGGCCCCTTATCAAGAGAATGGTGGAGGAAAAATTAAGCATGAAGGGAGGTGATGGTAGGAGAAGAAAAGAGGTGACCATATCCAAACATCAACCATGCTTAATTCATATCAAAACCATACCCTTTCAAATCTCAATTAATGCAAGAATCATCATGAAAAAGCAAGGAGGCATATCCCATCATAATGAATACATTTTCAAGAAACCCCCTCCACAACATGTTATTTGCACAATTGCAAATAACACCCTCCATCGGAAAAGTCCGGCCGGGAAAGAACAAAGGAAAACCGGCCGGAACGGAAAGCAAACTGGCAACTCCAGAAAACTGGTCCCGTAATAAATTACAGGAAAACCCCCATACTGTGCATACACACCCGCATCTGTATTCCTTCCGGATACAAATGCAATGAGACAAAATCTACACTGTACTAAACTAGGATCCGGCTTAAACCAAAGCCGGCTAGTATTATCCGTTCGATCCTGATCCGTGCAATACCGCACGTATCTGATCGAACCCTGCCATATATCCATACGGCCACTAGTACAAACCGTCCAATCCTGATCCGTGCAATACCGCACGTATCTGATCGGACCCTGCCATGTCTCCATACGGCCTCTACAGCGTTTCGCCCGAAAGCTTGAGTAACTGAAAGTGTGGTGGACTCTAAAAACTCGTCAATACTATGGCTGTGGATTTAACCACCAGCACGTCAGAGGTATAAGACAATACGTGACGGGCCACCAGCTATTGACTAAAAGGGACGTCGATGAGCGAACTCATCCTGACACCCTACTGAGCCTGTCAGTGACAATATCCGTACAGTCCGGTCCGTTCGTCTATGAGCATCGCATGTCGGGCCTAGGGGGTTGGTAAAAGTCAGACCCCCAAAAGCGGTACAAGTCGTGTCGGAGTGTAGCCCAGAACACCCTGAGATACTACTGGAATGCCTACCAGTAAATCTCCTGCCTTGGCCAAGGTCTTCGTGTAATGGCTCTCCTAGACACAGCGCGACCTCACCCCCAATACCGGGAGAGACGAACCCCTGAAGATCCGCTCACTGCCTTCATGTGGCTCGGGACTGTACCCAACTAAAACCTGTTTGCACGACTCCTTTGAGCCGTGGTAGGGTAGCAATCAAAGTACAGTGGGAACTCACACGAGACAAATGACGATCCTCAGGTCGATGAACTAACCTGTACACATGTCACCTGGGAACTGCTATCTGACGTCAGGTATAAGACCAACTAGCATGTTCCCGGCGAGTCCTGTCCGGTGTACTCATAACCCAATGAGCACCTGTATACATCTTAGGTGAACCAACTGACACCAGTGGCTTGTGAGACCGGCCACCGCCCCTCGTCGGGGTCTCGACTGTATACACTAGTCTACTCTGGCGAATCGATGCCCTGTCTCGAAACTCCCACGACTAGGGACCTTTTAAGGATGTGCTTATAGACTACCAGCTCCCACGTATATGATCGCCCTCATACTGCCGGTAGTCAAGCAAGAATCCTAGGGGCTCTATCAACGTGCAATAGCGACCTGTCAGGTCACCTAAAGCAGTAGACGATGATAAAGGTAAACCAGATAGCATACTATCATCTCGAGTAAGACTGTTCTACCGGGATAGGTCCTCCCTCAATCATTGCAATCACGTGCCTGTGATCCAATAATTGACTCTGAGGGCACTATCTCCAACAATCTCCCACTTGCACTCAAGACTAATTATTGCGATGTCGCATACTCACAGCCCGTGTGATACCGAACACCCAACTCCTCTACTAGTCAGTCTCACAAAAACCGTTTGTGAAACTATTGCGTTCGAGGAATAGCCTCAGTGAGTGGATCCGCCTTGATGTTTCTTTCTATGTCTCTCTATATCTCAAGTTCGCGGAGAAAACCATCTCCCGAAATGAGCAATACCTGTCTTAGAATGTCTGGATGTCTGATGGGACCGAGCTCATAAATGAACTCCAAATCCAAACTTCTTAGACCGTATCGTCAACTGAGCTTAATCAGTATCTTGCGCCATGCCACCCTCAGTATTGCCTTAGACCACCTGTCCAAAATACTGCCCCTCGTCAGAATGAAAACTATAACTCTGACGATCACCCTGTCGTCCATGTCACCTTGGAAGCCTGGAATGATAATTGCCTCCCGAATGAGGCTGTCGTTATCATATCCCTAGAACATCCACTTATGTTCTAAAACTGCTTCCGACTGTTTCTCCAGGATTGGATCAATATCAACTTATTGCATCTACCGCAAGAACAACATCTGGTGTGGTACTTGACATCTCATGATTGACTCAATTGCCTGAGCAAGTGATCTTCCAATCATGCACATCCCTCTCCCCTTTAGTCTGTAAGACATCTTTAGAGAGGGTGACTCCATCACCTGCAGGTACACTACCGTGCCAGGAGTCGTCCATTCCAAATACTCTTAGAATGCTGTCAAAGTACCCTGATTGGGAAACCACCCAAATCTAGATCTAAAAACATTGATCTAGTAACCAGTATGTCTGATATAATGTCCAAGTCCCTTGTGGAGAAACCACTGTATGACGACCATGGTATAACCGATCGTAGTATAGGAATATCACCTCCTACTACCTTCTCAACAGATCCATCCCCTGTTCTGATGACGTCAAACCTATGACGGTCACATCAGAAATGGATGATCTATCTCCGCTACATCTGCTTTAGTCTATAAATAGACATAAGCCTGATGTCCACCAATGCTTCCGCTGCTCCCACTGACTACGACAACCCTCTGGCAGAGTCATACAGACGTGCACTTCTAAATCTAGTTTAGAACGACGCTATACTCATCCTCCTGCCGGGTCTCGCAGCCTGGAACAACAACAATGGCAAGTGTGGGTAAACAAGAACTTCCCTGTCACCGTCCTTGAGGCTACCGAAGTACCTCTCGGGTGCCTGAAGTTACCCACCTTATCTGCGGAGTGGCCAATGGAATGTCAAAACAGATTGAATCTTTAGGTTCCTTATCAAATCTTCAGTAATCGTTTGCGGTTCTGGAATCACTTCCAGTTCTACCATACTCCCACTACTGTTTTCTGAAAAAAATCCATTTTTATTAAAACTGTGGCGAGTCAAGAACAATATCACTATTGATCTTCCAGATGGTAGAAAATCAACCCTCGTCATAGCCTGGGTCAACCCACAAACAGCCATTACAGAAACGTGCCTATGAGTTATCCAGAGTCTGGTTTTAAGCATAAGCCGGACAACTCCCCGTACCTTAACATCGTTAAGATATGAACTGTTCTATATCCAATATAGAACCAGAGGCACTGATTTAATTTAACCAGATTCAAATCATGCAGCTGTCTCCAGTGCTTGTCAACTAAATGGAGAGAGGCCGATCAGCGTTACTCAACTTAGGAATGCTTCCAATTATGAGTAACCTGAAAGAGAAGCAATTTCTCTTTATTATTACTATCAACTGAATACCACACATAAGTATCTACATCTTCGATCACTTTGAAGAATCCCGATACTTGCAACACCTGGTTCTCTACTCTATTCAAATACCTACAACTCCTCAAAACTTAGACCCTGTGTTTCTACGAAACACATGTCTAAGAACTAGAGAAGTTAAAACTAAACAGAACAAAGTATGAGGACCAAAACCCCTCTGTCCTAATGGACACTGGACAACATACAATACTCTGTATAAGTCCGCTGAGTCTAACAACTCTTTTACTGTGCGTCGTAGGTTGAAAACTGTACTTATGGTTAAGAAGAATTACACCGCTGTTCAATGCTCCTTACCTAACCATCCACTGATATAGGTAAATGTCATCGACATAATATCAAAAGGTATATCTCACTCTATGAAAATAGACGTACAGATCAATTTGAAATTGGTGCACAACAGCGGATATTCAAAACCAAATATTTTCCGACCGGCAAACAGCCCAGGTGATTTCCTCATATATCACCGATTACAACGAATCCCGATATAATGAGGATGATCACCCAATTCCCAATAACTTACTCCCACCCATCATCTGTAAAAACATACAGATGTGAGAATCATACCTGGTAAATACATACCCTGGAGTAAGTGTCTAATCGGGAAATCAGTTTTCCATTAACAGTACACAGTGAAACTGAAACATTGAAATGTTTCGTTAGGGTATCCTGGTATTCCTAGTAATGCCTCTACCATTTTCCAGATTCACAACTATAACCGTATAGTTCTTTGCCACCTCTCCAAATCCCTTTATATGTCTTTAGTCATTACCTTCTGCACACCCCTTAGGCCAAATGGTTTTCTTCCTTCCCTACCGTTCGGCACCAGCCTATGGTTTGGAAGAAGACTATCCAATAAGCATAATGGGTGTACTGTCCTAGTCCTAGGAGCACTCGCAATGGGAGAGAAGGTGAAGATAAAAGACACCTGAATGTACTTTATTCCTATTTCTCCTTGACCAGAATCCATCCCCGAACTGGAACAAGTTCCTTTCGAGTTCGTATATAACCATACGATGGAGTATCCAAAAAAATGGGATCTTCGTAGTGATACGGAGTGTCCTGGAGAAATACAAAGGTGATTTAGGATTGGCGAAGAAATACTTGGTTTGGTCGTGAATAGCAGTCGCAATTTACTTTGCCCTCTTACTAATCCCTTGCTTTGTCTGAACTTAATACCTTCTGTACATCGTTTAGGCTAACTGGTTTTCTTCATTCCCTACCGGTCGGCACCAGCCTATGGTTTGGAAGAAGACTATCCAATTTGCGTAATAGGTGTACTACTCCTAAACCAAGGAGTACTCGCAACCTGAGAGAGGGTGAAAAGAAAAGACAACTGAATAATCCTATCCGTTTTCTCCAGAACCGGAAACCATCCTCGAATTCCTTCGAGTTCGTATCTAACCATACGATGGTTTTGTCCAATGGAAGTGGACGTTCGCAGTAATACGGGGTGTCCTGGAGAAAAGGGTAAACGTAGGAGTGGTAATGAGGTCTGCAACTCTGACAATCCAAAAGCCAGTGTTAAGAAGGTTCGGTCAACTTGGTCACTGAGTCATAGTCTAGGGTCGGGTCTATGGTCGCTGCCAGAGAGAGAGAGAAAAGAAACACTCAGCGTGCACTCTAACCAAGATCAGAATGGTTATCACTTTATCTAATCTGGAAACCTCCCACTGTACCTCAAACTCTCCTCCAAACCTGAAAGAAGAATTAGTCGGGGTCACCCGAGGAGTAAACTAACTCATCAGTGGGAATCAGGATCCAACTATCATCGCATGACAACGTGACGGAATCCGCTCACGGTATCACACTCCAGAAGGTATGCGCATATCTGGCAAGTTTCAGTTCTTTTGAAACTCCCGATGAGATTTCTGCCCCATGCTCTTATGACCTTGACTTTGGCCAACAAATCATAAGTCACATGTCAAGTTCTACCCGTCATTCTCCAGGTTGATTCGAATCCACCCGCACAAGCCCTTGACTTTGGCCAACAAGGCTATACGACTGTTCCAAACCAACGCATCTATCTATGCTGCATATGAATAACCAACAGCTACCAAACACTGTGCCTTGACTTTGGCCAACAAACACAGCTTGAATACTATTGACTACCCATATGAAACGACGGAGGGCTACGAATGGTTTCTGGCGAAAACCTTTAACGTAATGAACTTGATCTCGTTGAAGGAACGGAAAGCTTTTAGAAAATATAGTGACGAAAACTTTTGCTAAAGAGGTCACTCCCGGTGAAGGGATCTCGGCTCTTTCCCCGTAGAATGGGGTGCAGGATATTCCAAATGAATACCACGATGCAAAGCAAAAGTAATCGGCTATAGTGAAGTTAATGCCCTGACGTAAAATTCTGTCCAAGGGGTCACTCCCGGTGAAGGGATCTCGGCCCTTGCCTCGTCGACTGAGGAGCAGGATATTTCAAATGAATACCACGATGCAAAACAAAAGAGAACGTCCTTGCAATAACAGCTTTTTGAAAAGTGTTCCAACAACATCAGAATAGGTTTGTTTAACTTGCATTGATCCGAATCAACGCAGTCCCATCAATTGATCACACCAATAAAGAACGAAAATATACTGACGTACGTATATGCCATCCGCATTCGCCACTTGGTCCCGTCATCACCCGTTAGGTTAGCTTACTAACGGCAGAGCGGGGACTGGACTAGCGCGGATGAAAAACATATACAACATCTACTAATATATATACCAATATATTATATTCGCTCAAGGCGTGAATAAAATGCAACATCACAGAAATGTACAGCATCACAGAACAATACAGATATCTGGGATCCCCGGGTTTCACAGAGCCACTACTGAAACCCGACGTTCCCCTGGTCGTGTGGATAGCCTGTGCAATGAAATCCTAGACCCCTACGGGCGCGGCAAGTTACCCGCCAAAACCTGAAGCGAGGCAGCCCCCTTCAGCTCCGTGAATGGACCACCCAGCACTCCACGGAATCCAGCAACTTGGGCACCCCTCCTGGGTCAAACTGTACCCCCTACGAGTGCGGCGAATAACCCGCCAATCCCAGAGTGAAGCCCCCTCCGTCCCAATGCCATGAGATGCGGGCTTGTTGCCCTCTAGAACCCGGCCATCCGTGCACCCCACCGCGGGGTAATCCTAGTACAGAAAGTAAAATATACATACAACGGGTACATCGACCGCAACCAGGTCGTGTCCCAAAAGAAAAAATACAAACAGGCAGTGACGGCAGTCCACATGTCGGACGCTCGCCCCGCAATATCAAATGTACATAATACACCAACACTGTACTAGCATTGCATCCAGGCTATCCCCCACGACCGATCCGCAACATCACAGCAAAATCACAAAACATCAACGTGAAAGTCACGTTCGCAAATCCGTCTAACCGGGCTATAGCAGTTAGACCGGATTTACCGATCGAGTGAAATTCACGGTCGCAGATATAATGTAAATACTGTGAAAAATGTGTTTAAAATATCCGATCGATCAAAAATTAACAAGTGGGCCCTCAATCAATACTGTAGCACTCACAGAAAACCTAGGCCCAATTTTAATATTCTAAAACCCCTAATAATAGCCCAGAAGCCTACTGGAGAAAAACGATACAGTGACGTCACCAATGTGCGGCGGAACCGCGGCCCAAGGGGGGTTTGGCCGCGGTTCCGCGCTCTGTTGGTCGAGTCACTGTGTCGTATTTTCCCAGTAGTCTTAGAACTCCCTGCACATAATTCTGAGACCACCTGAAAAATTTTTAGACTTCAAAAAATTTCAACAGAAACTGATGTGAAGGAAAAATACGGTTTTTGGAAATTTCGATCGATCGGAAATGCAAACACATCAAACAAAGCTAGACGAAGTTAATGGCGAGGCTCTGATACCACTGTAAGTGCACGGCGGCGCCCCGGCCGTCAATCCGACGGCCAAACGCGGAAACGGTGATAAACTTTAATTTTTGCGAACTTAGCAAACCGGCACCACCGCGCACTAAACCCCGGATCGTGCCATTAAACTAGTCTAAGCTACTAACAAGAAAGGGAAGAGATATACCGACTGATCCGAGTCCTCCGGTCTTCATCTCCACTCCGATCTCCTCGCGGGATCTCCGATCGTCGCCTCCTCGCCGGAAGGGCACCACGTCGCCTGCATCTTTTACGGGCTCCCGCCTTTATACCGAGGCAACTCGGGCATGAAGCCGGCAACTCGACATGCCCAAGGTTTGCTGTAGGATGTGTAGAGTCTATGTCTCATTGGGGTATTGGAGTTGCCTTTGATGGAGGTGAAGGAAGAATGAGCTTTGGAGGGAATTGAAGCTCTCAATCTTTTTCAAAGAAAATGAGATGATCAAATATATCTCCACACAAATGAACCTTTCTCTCTCTCTCCTCAAAATGATGGTCGGCCCCTTATCAAGAGAATGGTAGAGGAAAAATTAAGCATGAAGGGAGGTGATGGTAGGAGAAGAAAAGAGGTGACCATATCCAAACATCAACCATGCTTAATTCACATCAAAACCATACCCTTTCAAATCTCAATTAATGCAAGAATCATCATGAAAAAGCAAGGAGGCATATCCCATCATAATGAATACATTTTCAAGAAACCCCCTCCACAACATGTTATTTGCACAATTGCAAATAACACCCTCCATCGGAAAAGTCCGGCCGGGAAAGAACAAAGGAAAACCGGCCGGAACGGAAAGCAAACTGGCAACTCCAGAAAACTGGTCCCGTAATAAATTACAGGAAAACCCCCATACTGTGCATACACACCCGCATCTGTATTCCGTCCGGATACAAATGCAATGAGACAAAATCTACACTGTACTAAACTAGGATCCGGCTTAAACCAAAGCCGGCTAGTATTATCCGTTCGATCCTGATCCGTGCAATACCGCACGTATCTGATCGAACCCTGCCATATATCCATACGGCCACTAGTACAAACCGTCCAATCCTGATCCGTGCAATACCGCACGTATCTGATCGGACCCTGCCATGTCTCCATACGGCCTCTACAGCGTTTCGCCCGAAAGCTTGAGTAACTGAAAGTGTGGTGGACTCTAAAAACTCGTCAATACTATGGCTGTGGATTTAACCACCAGCATGTCAGAGGTATAAGCCAATACGTGACGGGCCACCAGCTATTGACTAAAAGGGACGTCGATGAGCGAACTCATCTTGACACCCTACTGAGCCTGTCAGTGACAATATCCGTACAGTCCGGTCCGTTCGTCTATGAGCATCGCATGTCGGGCCTAGGGGTTGGTAAAAGTCAGACCCCCAAAAGCGGTACAAGTCGTGTCGGAGTGTAGCCCAGAACACCCTGAGATACTACTGGAATGCCTACCAGTAAATCTCCTGCCTTGGCCAAGGTCTTCGTGTAATGGCTCTCCTAAACACAGCGCGACCTCACCCCCAATACCAGGAGAGACGAACCCCTGAAGATCCGCTCACTGCCTCCATGTGGCTCGGGACTGTACCCAACTAAAACCTGTTTGCACGACTCCTTTGAGCCGTGGTAGGGTAGCAATCAAAGTACAGTGGGAACTCACACGAGACAAATGACGATCCTCAGGTCGATGAACTAACCTGTACACATGTCACCTGGGAACTGCTATCTGACGTCAGGTATAAGACCAACTAGCATGTTCCCGGCGAGTCCTGTCCGGTGTACTCATAACCCAATGAGCACCTGTATACATCTTAGGTGAACCAACTGACACCAGTGGCTTGTAAGACCGGCCACCGCCCCTCGTCGGGGTCTCGACTGTATACACTAGTCTACTCTGGAGAATCGATGCCATGTCTCGAAACTCCCACGACTAAGGACCTTTTAAGGATGTGCTTATAGACTACCAGCTCCCACGTATATGATCGCCCTCATACTGCCGGTAGTCAAGCAAGAATCCTAGGGGCTCTATCAACGTGCAATAGCGACCTGTCAGGTCACCTAAAGCAGTAGACGATGATAAAGGTAAACCAGATAGCATACTATCATCTCAAGTAAGACTGTTCTACCGGGATAGGTCCTCCCTCAATCATTGCAATCACGTGCCTGTGATCCAATAATTGACTCTGAGGGCACTATCTCCAACACATTATTTAATACTTTCCTTATTCTTTTTTTTATGCAAGTGAGAATGGTGAAAAAATGAGGGGGGGGGAGGGGCTGCTGCCGAGAATGGCTAAGAGGTGAAGGAGAAAATGTTAAAGCTCAAGCCATGCTACCCATACCTCAAATCAACATGCCCCATACTCAATTTCTAATTATTTTAGTTTATTTTCTTATTAAATTTATCCTAGAACTAACTAGAACCATGGAGACAAAAGTAGAAATGAGAACATATTATAAACTTGTTATGAAGTTGTCATGGTTCGCATAACTTGTATTAACCCATTCCAATTTGTAATTATCGCTAATTTGAATGTATAAGTGAAAGCTTAAAAATAATATTTAAAATAATTAATTAAGAAAAATATTTAAGTAAGCTAGAAATTTATAGGTGACCAATTAAATACCAAATACTAGAAATTACATTGCTAGAATAGGTATATTTAAATCTATGTTGAAAAATAATTATATCTTGGTTTTTACGGAAAAAACCAGTTATTTTACCGATTATCGGAAATTTCACCTAAACGATTTTTTTTCCAGAACATTACACATACGCACATGTTAAGATAAAGGAAAACCAGATAGCATATTATCATTTCGAGCAAGATCGTCATGTACATATATATATCCATAGGATCCATTACAAATAATGGCCTCTAGCGCATAAATATCCTACAACCACCCCCTAGACTCCGTATGCTATACTCTTAGACGAAGAGACCGGACTATATAGAGAATGTCACATTAATGCTCAGTAGGGTACGAACGGACTTGAATGTGGACCTCCCTTTCGACATATACCTGGGTTGCCATTACGTACAGCTAATGCCGCTGATGTGCTTGTAGTTATGGATCTATCCAGCAACTCACTGCCAGCGTATTGTCGAGTCATTAGAGTCCCACATAGAGGGTTTTCCTAGTTCAGACGATATGATGTAGATGACGTATGTTGATACATACAGAGGTCCGATTAAAAACAAGTACAGGCTATACGGACTTTAATCGGACGGTTGATAATACTAGCCGGCTTCGGATTAATCCGAATTATTAAATCAAGTTTTGATTTAATAATTTATATATATATATATATATTCTAGTATTATTGTTCACTATTTATTTTCTCTCTCTTGAATATTCGTATTTTTATACAGATACGGGTGTATGTATTTCGATATGCATACCAGGTTGTATTCCGTATTTATATGGAATACTTCTAGAAGGAGGACACATCATTATTGATTTCCCTTTTAGAAAATCATTTGGAAATGAGGTGGAGAGTGAGGTGGCTATGGGTATGGTTGAGGGAATGCAGAGAGGGATGCGTTTCATTTATTTAATGAAAAATGTTGTGATATTTTTTTGTGAATGTTGAAAATATATTAAGCCATTCCACTCTCTCATTCTAAGCTCTCTCTCTCTCTCTCATTCAACCTTTAGCTCATTTTGTTATGGCTACCTCTTCATACTCTTCCTCCTTCTTCTTGCATGCTCTTTTGAGCTTGATTTTAGAGAGAAAATGATGGTGAAAAATTCCTACATTCCCACTCTACATTTCTAGCAAGCTTGGAGCATCGGTTGCTTCACTAGGTGAAGCTATAGCCACCATCGGTTCCCTTAGGTGGATCATCTTCAGCAAGGGCGTTCGCCTCTCTTGCTTGTTCCCAACGGTCTACGAGGAGCTTGGAGGGGTCTTCAACGATTAGGTGGACATACAACAAAGTTTTTAATCTCTAAACCTTGCATGCTTGTTTTCTAGTTTAGTATTTTGGAACGATCGGTTGGGATTAGTTTCTAGTGCTCCCCGTAAAATTTTCGTTTTTTGATTCTGTATCGGCCACAGGTGCCGAGGCAAAGGCACTAGGAACTTTCAGTGATATCAGAGCCTAACCAAACACTAGAACTAGTTTAGGCGATGCAATTGTTTCGAAGCCAGAAATTTAACCGCGTCAAGTTTCAATATACAAGTTTATGTCCAAAATTTTAAACGGCACCTGAAAAAATTTTAAACTATGCTAGTAGGTTTTTTTGGACTAGAAAGTCACAATGAGAACACGAGGCTGTAACACATTACCTTGGCCACCCAAACCGCCCCTCTTGCTGACTTGGGCGGCCATACTTTGGAGTTAAGGCTCGTGCTCTCTCCAAAAGATTGTGTAAATAGAAACTTGATTTTGGTACCATTCTTTTTGGCACAGATTTAGATGTGTTCTGTTTGTGCATTCGAGCAACACGGGAAAACTTTCGGTAGAAATTTTGGCATTGTTTATGATCCATATTTTGTGTATGTGTTGCTAAACGTCGTCTAATTGCTATATGTTCGATTAGACGGGGTTGCACACTTGCTTGTGTTGCTTTTTCTGTGATATATATACATACATACATACATATATCTGTGTGTGTGTGTGTGTATGTGTGTGTGTGTGTGTGATGGTTTAGCTGGATTGTCGTGTTGGATAGCCCCTCGTGTGTTTTCTTATACAGTTTTGTTTTACAATGTTGTATTCATTTGTTCGGGACGAGCTGCAACTTGTGGCCACCGTTTCCTCTTTATGTATATTCTTTTATCGGGGCATGATTATAACATTTTGAAATATTTTAGATAATTAATTAAATTATTTAATTAAATAGATAATGTTATTTAATTTTTATTGTAGTAAAGAGGGCTTTTAAAGTTAAAGGAGAATTAAACTAGTAAAGAAAATAGTGTTTATATAATAACATATGTAATGAGGGGTTGATATGAAAAATGTTAGTTTCCTTATGCAAATTAGAGTTGTATAAGGGTGTTTATGCAAATAGGGCTAGAAAATGGTTAAGCCTAAGTTATACCTCCTAGGCAACATACCCTAGGTTATCCTAATGGCCACACCTCCTTCTTGCATGAAACCCCCATCATCTTAAATGGTGACACCACCTACTACCTTATCTCTATTATCCCTTAATATGGTAAATTCTGTTCAGTTGATATATATTAGTTTATAGAACTGAAACTGAGTTAGAAAGAAAAAGGAAAATAATAGAACACAACAAGAGAAAGGAAAGAGAGAAGTGAGGAGAAGAGCTAAGTGCTAAGCTTTCACCATCTCCCTCAAGCTAGGATCCTTGTGTTTGTGCTTCTTGGAGGGAGTTTTCCAGTGATCTTGCTGTAGGTATAATCCTTAAACCCTGTAGGATTTTAGTTCTGTAACTGTTTTATTTTAGAAATCGAATATCGGTAATATCGTATTTTTGGAAAAATTTAGCTCTGTGTTAATCTGCTATAGTTTAGATGAAAATAAATATAATCAAACAGTGCCTTAATATTATAAATTGGACTTAGAATAAACCAAAGGAAAACGATCCCGTTCCATCAGATTTTGGCCGGCGACCATAGGGAAAATTCCGAGCTCGCCGAGTGTTGGTTGGAGTTGGGTGCTGGAAATTTTAGAATAGGTCTTTGTATATGGATTAAGATGTTGGATATTGTTTGTTTAAGTTATTTTAACAATATATAAAATATGGAAGCTAATATCTGAACAAGGGTTAAAATTCTAAAACACGATATGTATGTTTCGTGACACGTTTTAGTTTTCTGTTGCAGACAGCGAAGGATTAAAATTCAGTTAGTATAGGTATTAGATAGCTTACAATAGTCGTACGTAGTATAGTTAGTACGTAAAACTAGTATTTTCATATTTCGACGTATCGGAGGTTAGCCGTTTCTTATACAAATTAATGTCGATATTAGATTCAAGTACGGAAACTTCGGAGGCCGCAAGGAAAGGAAAGAGATTGGTGATTTCTGAGAAGAATATGACATATTCCGGTGAGTAGACTAAACATCTACCGGGGGATTTTCTGTGGATGGCGTGATACGCCCGTAGTTTTAATTTTACATTTAGATTGTTCTTTTACATATGATGTTTATGCATATATATATATATATATATATATATATATATATATATACATCGTCATGTTAGTAATTGTTAGAACACTGCACAAGTTATCGACGAGTCATGCTACACGTGCACATATCTACATGTTACACTACACCTCGTCGATATTAACATGTCACATACGCACTTGGTACTTGTATGTTAAATATTGTTCATATCATACATTAAGCATCCTTAATGATAAATTCTTTACGTAGTTGTTAGCATGTTTCATATTCAAGTATAGCAATATTGATATAAACTGAAATGGATTATTTCGGATTTATAATTTAGAGTTTTATACACTATTGAAAAGATTCAATGATATTTTTCATGCCGATGTGAGATGTCCACCATGAGATGTTGTTTTTATGATTTTGATTTATTCTGAACCGAGTGGGGGGGGATACGGTTGCGGATTTATAAGTTATCCAGACTGAGTGGGGGGTATACAGTTGGATACATGGTGGACCCGGTCGAGACCGATGGGCAGGATAGCCGCATTTTAGGCGGGGAGCCTAACGAGGATACTCGATACCGGAGACAGTTCGGGGAACGATGCCTAATGGAAATGGAAGATTTGTGTCGATGTTGGACACGGAAAATGAAACTTATTTGGAAATAATTGATGAGATTTCAATTCTGACTTATATATTTAGTAGTACTTGTTCATGTTACAATCCATTATCATGCATTATATTCATCCTTATTGATATTAGCTCTAGTTCGTCATACTTACATTATCAGCCGATATATGTTAGTTTTATTCACAGAATTGGCAACTCACCCCTGTTGTGCCATAGTTCCTTGTAAGAGTCGTGTGGAAGCATAGTAGTAGTGCGGATCTACTTATCAGTTTTCATCGCTCTTTTTGCTAGGTGGGTTACCTGCGCAGTAACCTCCTCTTTTGGTTTTGTATATTGGATCTAGTATTACTCCATCAGACCCTGTATAAATGACTTAGAACGAGATGTGATTATATGTATCTTATTTCGACTGATAAGATCGTTTAGTTGTGTTAAATTATATTTCTTTTACTTATGCTCGAGATTATTCATTTTGAGTGTCGTATTATTTTTGTGTATTGATTTCCGCTGTTTGGCATCGTTGCTCCCAACTAGGGACGCAACTTATTCATACAACCTATAACTGCTTAATTAATAATTAAAAAGGAAGTGCTGTCGAAATTTCAAAACCAGTTGTTTAAACTTCTATTATAAAAAAAATCATTCGGCATGCTACTTCATTCTTTTACTTAAAAACAAAAATTTGTCTAATTTCCGCAAAAAGGGTTTTGATCTTGGTTTTTGGCTTACTCAGATTGTGTCGATATGTTTAGATATTATACAATCTAAGTGCCGGTCACGGCCAAACTTTGGGTCGTGACAATGACCAAGATGCGGTCGATGTCACCGCTGTATATTTTTTTATTTTCTTTACTAGGATTAACCCAGGAGAAGTGCTCGAGTAGCCCGGTTCTAGAGTACGTTAGGTGGACATCTCACAGTGTTTGAGATCGGGCTGCCTCGCTCTAGAATTGGCGGGTTACTCGCCGTACTTATAGGGGATATAGGATCGACTCATAGGGAGTGCTCAAGTTACCGGATTCTAGAAAGCAACAGGTGACCAAATCATGGTGTTGAGGGCGGGTTACCCAGTTTCTAGAATTGGCAAGTGGCTTGCCGCACTCATAGGGGTCAAGAATCGATGTTGTGTTGTACGGGCTATCCAACTGAGAAACGTCGAGTTTTATTTGTGGCTCAAATGAAACGCGGGTCTCCTAATTTATCCGCTATTCCATATTGTTTGCTGCATGTTTGAGATGTAATTACATGCATGTGATATATATATATATATATATATATATATATATATATATATAATATGCGACTATATGTTTTGCTTCCGCGCTAGCCCTGCCCCCGCCCTGCCGTAAGTTAAATAACCTTATGGTGAAGACCCGGGACCCCGTGGCGAATGCGGATGGCATATAAAACATGCTATTTTGGTTGTTTCTGGTATGTCTTAGAAACTTATTATGATAGGACTGCGTTATATCATTAATGCAAGGAAAAAAACCTTATATGATGTTGTCGAAACCAATTTTTTAAAACTACTCGGTTTTCTTCAAAACATTAGTCATAATCTTTTGCTTTACATAGAGGTAATCGGTTAGTGTTCAGTTGATAAAACTGCACATTTGTATTACATTTTTCCTACCATTTTCATATTAAAAAAGGACTTTATTATAATATATTATACATATGAGGGTTTATGTGTAAAAGCACCATTTTCCATGTGTTAATATATTTTAATTATCATTTGGTAGGAAAATGTATGCAAATAATATTATTGGTCTAATCCTAGTAGAGCAAAGTCTACTAAAATCTTATTTGAGTTGTTGTGCAGAATATTTCCAAGTTGTTATGAAGGATTTAACAAACAAATCAATTTGTTGAAGAAAACTTGCCAAATTAAGAAGCAAACTTGGAGACCAAGTCTGGAAGCAACCGAGAGAATATTTCTGAAATATGAAGATGCCTAGGATTGCCAAATGTCACCAGATGAAAGCACAAGAAAAATTATCAATTAATCTTGTCCCTTGAGCGCGGATCCGTGGCCAAACCCACCCTGGGGCCGCGGATCCGCCGCAATCTTATGGAATTGGAGTGCAAGATTTTGGGGAATTATTCTATGCTGAATTTTACCAAGTTCTCAACAATAAGATTCTGGGTTTTCACTATATAAAGGCACCGAGGGCCTCTTGGAAAAAGCTATCAAGCCGACGAGATCACGAAGTCCAAGACGGCTCACGCATCCAGGCTGATCATCAACGGTTCATCTACCTCCTTGGAAGAGATCGAGAAGCAAACTAGGTTTTTGTAATCATTTTCTAAGGAATCAAAGTGTACTTGATCTTGTTGATTAATAAAGGTAGTTCTTTTTCTTATTCTATTTCTTCGTAGTTTAATTATGCATTCTCTCTCCATCTCTTTTTCTCCCAACATGCGCGAGTAATTCTCCGCTTGTTAGGGTTCGTAGGATTAGGGTAGGCTAATGGACGATGAAGATAATTAAACCCTTTTTAAGTCCTATAAAGTTTAGGAACTTTATCAAAAGAATCATTAACATCCTAATCGGGCGCGCTAGCAATTCTTTGCTAGTTCCGACCGCGATTAGAGATTAGATTAATGATTGTTCTGGTAAAGGCTAGATATGAACGGAGTTCCGTGTCGAGATAAGGGTTAAGAGTGGGATTCCTTTTCCCTCCAGAAACCCTAATCTACACGCATCACCGTCGTTCTAGTTCTAAATCTATTAATGGATAAAAAGGGTAATTTTTAATTAATCTTCCATAACTACTAAATCCTAACGAACCCTACAAGCCCTATTATTATATTAATTAAATCTCTAAAATAATCTAGATCTATATTTAACATTCTTGTTTAAAGTAGATCTAGAAACTTTTCACAAAATTCTTTATTCCTCCTCTCTTTCTCAACACATCTAAAGTAAGAATAAAAGGTTCCACGTTTCGCAGAGGACGACCCGTACTCATCTCGGTCTAGCTACGCGCGACACCGTTATTGATTGCGGTTAACTACAAACAAACACTTTTTCGAGTCAATCAAATGGCGCCGTTGCCGGGGAAATGTGCGTAATTTTTTATTTTTACTATTTGTGTTGAATTCTTAGACGAGTCATATCATTATTAAAACAAAACTGCAAATTGTATATTTAACGATTATTGTGTGAATTTTTGCGAGGAAATCTGGAGTCACGGACTTGAGGAAACAGGAGATCTAGGGTTCACCCTTCTCTGGTAAGATTCTAACTCCCTTCTCTCTCCTCTAAAATCCAATAAAATCTATTTTCTGCAGGATTCTTTGCAAAATATCGCCGCTCAAAAATCTTTTTGCAAAGTTTTGTTTTTCGGTTTGGTTTTGCATATTTTAATACGGATCTTTAAGGGGCAAAGTCCAAATCAAGATTAGGTGGGAATTTCATCACCCTTCCTAAGCCCCACAAATCACAAACCTAGCATATAGAACAACCCTTCATTAATTTAAAAAATATCTAGACCAGACTCTAAGGACTGTCGAGCTCAATAGGAAAAAGACTAGTATAGGCATCGGCCGTTTATCCTAACTGACATTGCGGTGTCTAGGCTAGTGGTTTTTAATTAGGCCCACTGTAGTGGTGGTTCCTTCCCACTTACCTGGCCGTACTTGTCCGTGAAGAGGCGGTTTGAGGTCCTATTTCTAGCCTTAGTTAGGAGCGGTCTAGAGACTGGACCTAGGTAACCATAGTTCTAGGGTTGTGCATTTTTTTTGTGATTTGTCTAAATCCGTCATTTTTCAAAACAAACCAATTACTTTCTCTCCTTTTTACCCCTTCCCCCTTCTTCTCTTCTTATAATGGGTGACCTAAACAGAAGAACACTTGCCGAGCTTTGCTGTCCACAACCAGATATCTCTTGTTTTCGAAATCCCTTCGGTATACCGTCCGGCTCTTCTATGTCCTTAAGAGATCATATAAAACAAGCGGGAAGAAACAGTTGGCCACCTCAGTCTAGGTCTTATCAACCATATCCTAATCCTACACCTGTTTCAGTTCATACCCAGAGTGAGGAAGCCCCTAGACGAATGTCCATTGCTGAGCACATAGCTAGGTCTAGAGGCCAAAGTTTCAACCCGGACCAATATCAACCATCACCACCACTGTCCGGAGAAGAGTTTGATATGCGGTTTGTGGCATATAAGATGTCTGTTGAAAATAGCCAGCCAACCAACCCATATCAATATTCTTCTTATCATAATATTGATCCTACTCCTACCCAAGTTCCGCAACCATTCTATTCCTATCAATCCAATCCGACTTTTCCACCTACTCTAGACAGTTCTTCTAATCAGTAATTTGGGAGTTTTAATTATCCACAGGAATTTCAATCTTATACTGAAACCCCTTATCAGCCCAAGACTAGTCTGGAGCAGACATTAGAAAAATTTATGGAAATGTCGAACCAAATTATGAAGGATTTGGGTAGTAAGACAGAACTGTACCTCCAAACTGAAATCCACAACTCCAGTTTCATAGATTCATCAAGTACACCAAATAGAATGACTGATAAGTTGTGTGACTTTGTAGTGTTTGATTTACCCAACTGTGAAGGGTCCCTTTCAAGTGAAACCATACCCAACCCTTGTGATCTCTACACCTCCACTCTTGAACCAAAACTTATTGAAAACCATACTTTTGATGAGGAGTTTGAGAATTTTAACCTTCACTTGAATGAGGTGATTGACGTTGGGGATATTTTGATTGATGAACCCGAAATTTTGGATGATTTTGGCCCACCAATTCATCAAATCCTTTCACTTCCTTATGGTCATCATCTTGAGCCTTTAATTCTTCCCGAATCCCAAATATGTCTTGAAGTTGATGATAATGGTATACCCGAAGATCAGACCGAAATACAACCTCCATCTTCCACATCTGGTTCAGCAACACTCGACATACCAATTTGTTTACCCATTTCACCTTCTACTTTCTCCGGTTCTTCTTCTGTTCCTATAGTTTCAGTGAGTTTTGATAAATCACAATCTGTTAATTCAAGTTCAATAATACCAGAAATTCAACTTGATTTGGATATTTTTGAAAAAGAGGTAGATGAGTTTTTTGAGTCCTCTACCTCAGTGATTTTTTATGAATCAAGTAGAATAAATTCTGGCATAAAACTCTTTGACAGCAAAATGTTCAATCACACTATTGATAAAAGTTTTGAAGAACTTTTTGCTGACGAACTTGAATTTTTAAACAATACGGATTTTGTGATTGATCAATCTCCACCTCTAGAGGTTGAACCGTCACCATTCCTTCTTTCTAATCATTCACATTCATCCTCATTCTTTCTTTTCTCTAATTTCAAACCCTTTCCAGACCACCTCTTATGCCTTCCCCACTTTTTCTTGAGTCGATACAACACATTCTTCCACCAACCTATACGATATACTGATAAAATCTTTGAATGGTTGGTGTTAACTTTTGGTCTTTGTAAAGCCTTACTTTGACCAAATGACTCACCCCCTCTTAAAATGCTTCATATTGTCTAACTCATGTTTGAGGGGGGGTATATTTTTGGCTCTTGATCATAACTTTTGTCCTCAAATTTGTGAGCCAAAAATAAGTTTGGGGGAGCATTTTCACTTTCATATATTCTTGCCCCCATTAATAATTTCCTCCCAAGTCTACAGGTTTTTGAGCTTAACGGATGACATCAGTGAGGACACTGCTGTAAACAGGTTTGGGGGAGGTTTGTGCTTATTTACACATCAATTTGCATCATATTTTGCATAAGCACAACATTTTCAAAAATTTAAAAAAAAAAAAAAATCTTTTATAACAAAAGAGTAGAAAGTGAAAAATTACATCCAAAAGATAGGAATAGTTTAAGAAAACCAAGAAAATTAGAAGTTTTCTTACACGAACTGGTAATAAGTAGTTATGAGCTGTTGTCCCAAGGGTTAGTAAGATGAAGGAAGTCACTAATCTGAGGATAAAAATAAGTCTGAAAAATAGTTTCTATACTGGAAGCCGAACATTTGAATGTTGATACCCTACTATATGCACATACACACGTCTTGAAACTCGGGATAGTAGAGGATACCTTGAAATGCTCTTGTCTAAAAGCCAAAGTATGAAGGAAGTATAAAAATGGTGAAAAGAAAAAAAAAATGAACACTGGTTTTGTATCGCCAAGGCAGCAATAAAAAAATATAGTGAGGGTGCCTCTTCACCTAGTGCCCTAAGGCCAACTGGTCTGGGAGTCACTGCTAAGCCTTAGGTGGTGCAAGACAAGGAAAATACTATCACCAAATCAGCAAGCACTTGAGTAATCGGTCGGTTAGTACCTCAAGAAGTATTAGCGGTCGCATGAAAAGGTGTGAGCAAACCTAAGTATTCATAAAGTACTGAGGTAGATGGACAAGAGTATGATAGCTTGAATTGAATTCTCCGAGTGTAGGGATGTTATTTACACACACGTGGGGTTATATGATCAATGTTTGGATGAAAGGTAGGAATGAAGAATAATGACGATGTTTTATTGAGAGATGATGTGATTTCTAACATTTTTTCATGACTATTAAGATAGGGCTCATGACAACTGAAAAGCTAGTATAGTTGGAAACTCTTCTTTTCAAAGTATTTCTTTTATGGTTCTTGTCTTTATATGTAAATTTCACCATCTTTCTTTTGTTATTGGATTTTGTGGGTGTAATCCGCTGAAAACCCTCAGGAGACAACACTCCTCCTACTAGGGACACCTAGAGGTTTAAAGGCTTGTTGCACGTGCTCAGTGCAATCGTGTCTGCCTACGAAAGTGTGCTTAGTTTTCTTATTTCTTTTTCTCCTCTTGAATAAACTAGTTTGCTCGGGACGATCAAAGATAAGTTTGGGGGTATTTGTTCAGTTGATAAAACTGCACATTTGTATTACATTTTTCCTACCATTTTCATATTAAAAAAGGACTTTATTATAATATATTATACATATGAGGGTTTATGTGTAAAAGCACCATTTTCCATGTGTTAATATATTTTAATTATCATTTGGTAGGAAAATGTATGCAAATAATATTATTGGTCTAATCCTAGTAGAACAAAGTCTACTAAAATCTTATTTGAGTTGTTGTGCAGAATATTTCCAAGTTGTTATGAAGGATTTAACAAACAAATCAATTTGTTGAAGAAAACTTGCCAAATTAAGAAGCAAACTTGGAGACCAAGTCTGGAAGCAACCGAGAGAATATTTCTGAAATATGAAGATGCCTAGGATTGCCAAATGTCACCAGATGAAAGCACAAGAAAAATTATCAATTAATCTTGTCCCTTGAGCGCGGATCCGTGGCCAAACCCACCCTGGGGCCGCGGATCCGCCGCAATCTTATGGAATTGGAGTGCAAGATTTTGGGGAATTATTCTATGCTGAATTTTACCAAGTTCTCAACAATAAGATTCTGGGTTTTCACTATATAAAGGCACCGAGGGCCTCTTGGAAAAAGCTATCAAGCCGACGAGATCACGAAGTCCAAGACGGCTCACGCATCCAGGCTGATCATCAACGGTTCATCTACCTCCTTGGAAGAGATCGAGAAGCAAACTAGGTTTTTGTAATCATTTTCTAAGGAATCAAAGTGTACTTGATCTTGTTGATTAATAAAGGTAGTTCTTTTTCTTATTCTATTTCTTCGTAGTTTAATTATGCATTCTCTCTCCATCTCTTTTTCTCCCAACATGCGCGAGTAATTCTCCGCTTGTTAGGGTTCGTAGGATTAGGGTAGGCTAATGGACGATGAAGATAATTAAACCCTTTTTAAGTCCTATAAAGTTTAGGAACTTTATCAAAAGAATCATTAACATCCTAATCGGGCGCGCTAGCAATTCTTTGCTAGTTCCGACCGCGATTAGAGATTAGATTAATGATTGTTCTGGTAAAGGCTAGATATGAACGGAGTTCCGTGTCGAGATAAGGGTTAAGAGTGGGATTCCTTTTCCCTCCAGAAACCCTAATCTACACGCATCACCGTCGTTCTAGTTCTAAATCTATTAATGGATAAAAAGGGTAATTTTTAATTAATCTTCCATAACTACTAAATCCTAACGAACCCTACAAGCCCTATTATTATATTAATTAAATCTCTAAAATAATCTAGATCTATATTTAACATTCTTGTTTAAAGTAGATCTAGAAACTTTTCACAAAATTCTTTATTCCTCCTCTCTTTCTCAACACATCTAAAGTAAGAATAAAAGGTTCCACGTTTCGCAGAGGACGACCCGTACTCATCTCGGTCTAGCTACGCGCGACACCGTTATTGATTGCGGTTAACTACAAACAAACACTTTTTCGAGTCAATCAGTTAGGAATATCCTGTACCTCATTCTATAAGGAAAGAGCCTTGATCCCTTCACGGGGACTTCGCTCTTAAGAAAAAGTTTATGTTACTAGTTTTAAAAGTGGAACCTAAATCACTCCATTTTAAAGCCACTCGAGTTCCTTTAATGATATCAGGTTCATTACGTTAAAGATTTTCGCCAAAACAAGCCGCAGCCCTCCGTCATTTTAGATCATTAGTACTTAGTATTCGTGATATATTTTTTGATCATTCGTCAAGGTGTAGTGTGCGGTAGCTAAGTGGTGATTTTCTGTTGCATAGATATATGGATTGGTTAGGACAGTCGTACGACTTTGTTGATCATTCGCCAAGAGTCGTGCGGATGGATTTAATGCATTCAAAATAATGATGGGTTGAACTTGACTAAAATCCTTTGATTTGTCGATCATTCGTCAAGGTCACTTGGGTCCTAAGGGCAAAAACCATATTGGGAGTTTCAAATATAAGGGAAACTTACCAAATTTGCGCATACCTTCTGGAGTGTGGTAATTTTGGTCGGCTACCGTCAAGATTATCACACGATGATAGCTGGGTCCTGATTCCCACTAATGAGTAGGTATTACTTCTCAGGAGATTTTTACTTCACAACTAGCTAACCTATTAGGTGTTGAGAAAGTGTTAACGAGGTTACGCCTCTACGGAAATAGGGTTATTTAATTGGGTCTGTGCGAAAGCAAAGGGGTCCTCCCTCAGAGTACCAACACTGACCTGGATGAACGGTTAGCGAACTTGTAAGGTGTACATGATCCCGACTAGTTCTCCATTTAGGTTTTAAAGAAGAATTCGAGGATACACTGGGAGTCATCCTGATTAGATAAAGTGATTATCCAATCTAATCTTGATAGAGTGCATGTTGGGTGTTTCTTTTCTCTCTCTAGTTATACGACCATGCTTACCTTAAACTAAAACCCATTAACCATGTTAACCAAACCTTCTTACACACTTTGTCTTTGAATTGTCATGATTCATGACAAAGTCAAAAATTTCCCTGCTACTCCTACTTTCCCTTAGCCTTCTCCAAAACACTCCGTATCACTATGATGATCTATATTGCTTGGAAATCCATCGTATAGTTACATACGAACTTGAAAAATTATTTCAGTCGAGAATAGCCACTGGTTCTAGAGAATTTTGATTGTATTATTCGGTTGTCTTTTCCCTTTATCTTCTCTAAGGTTGCGAGAGCTCCTTGTATTTGTTGGGGTCGAAAATTGCACCCCGGTTGACCAAGTCAAAGTCAAGGTCAACCCCAAGCCAAGTGGGCCCAAGCACAGATCAAGTGGGCCCATACCCAAGTCGAGTCCGAACATGAAGCGGCCGGCCCCCCTCCATGCTAAAATAAAAACCATGTAATAAATACTTTTGATGTAATTTTTTATGCATGAATGTAAGCAAAAATAGCATAAAGCCAAATTTTTGTAAAGCCCATGGCTTATGTGCGAAAGAAATGAGCACATGAGGCATGGGATGGGCAAAATGCCATTTTGTATAGCCCAAGGGGCTATATGTAAATTTGTAAGCCTATATAAGGCAACATGATGATGAATAAAGGAAACAATTTTTATTCTCACCAAAAACTAGGGTTTGTGCCTCCTTCCCCTTTCTCAAGGGTCTAAAATTCACTTCCTCTTTTTTGAATTAAATCAAGAGTTTAACTCTTCCTTTCACAAAAATAAATAGTTTTTCACCACAAAACCCACGAAGGGGAGCTCGGATCTCCAATCAGATCTCGAAAAGGGGAGACTTTTAAGTCTCATCCCCTGTTCTCCAAGATCCCGCCGACCAAGAGAAGGAAGAAGGAGACCCATCTCCAAAAACCTAACTTTCGACAGATCTAAGGCTCAAAAGAAGAGCCAAAGATTTCTAGGAGTTTAACTCCTTTCTAGATCTGTTGGAGTTTAACTCTATAAATTAGTTTCTGTTAGGAGTTCAACTCCAAAAACCCATTGGGAGTTAAACTCCCCAACCTAGGGGCTAGGCCCCTTCCCCCGGGTGTTTCCAATGGTCACGTGTGCGCCACGTGACCCCGGGCGCTAAGGCGCCAATCAGTCACGTATGCGCCAAGTGACCCCGGGGAGCTATGGCGCCCATCGATCACGTGTGCGCCACGTGACCCCGGGCGCTAAGGCGCCCATCGGTCACGTGTGCGCCACGTGAACCAGGGCGCTAAGGCGCCCATCGGTCACGTGTGCGCCACGTGACCCCGGGCGCTAAGGCGCCCAATGGTCACGTGCGCGCACGTGATCCCGGGCACTAAAGCGCCCTTGTGCGTGCACGTGACCCCGGGCACCATGCACCCACGTTCCACGCATGCGTCTTTAAGACGCTTCCCCCCATTTTTTATATGCACTCCACACTAAATATACCTCCCCCGTTAGAAAAAATTTCTAACGGGGCGCTGCCCCGCACCCTGCACCCCGCACCCCGCAAGGGGGCTGCTAGCCCCCTTGACCCCCAGCCCGCTATCCGGATAGCAGG
The DNA here is from genome assembly GCA_030015575.1 of Agapanthus africanus. Taxonomy (NCBI): domain Eukaryota; kingdom Viridiplantae; phylum Streptophyta; class Magnoliopsida; order Asparagales; family Amaryllidaceae; genus Agapanthus; species Agapanthus africanus. Next base: position 81,529,598 of record JASDDO010000031.1, on the reverse strand, counting down.
ACCCCCGTGAAAACTCTGCGGGGCTCCCGATATATCCAAAACCCCTTCAAAACACGCACACTGCACATTGAGTTCGAATGACCAGTTTGACCCGTCAATCGGAGGTTCCCTCGCTCCAAAGGCGAGGGGTAATTAGCAGTAGTTTAGTCCATGGCTGCCAGAGATTCGGATCCCCACAATCATTAAACCCCAGCCAACCTTAGGCAGGGGGAATCTGTAATGCGCCTGACAAGCGCGCCTGTATTCCCATCTCAATGGGGTGACGAAAAACACCCTACAGATTCCGGCACGCCCTGTGGGGCTTTATCTCTCCTCCTACATTTCGGGTTAAACGTTCATACGAACTCAATCAATATACATATCGATTGCCTGTACTGAAATCATGTTTCTATTCGCAGGGTTAACGACATTCGACTGCAATCTTCGAACGCAAGTCGGTATTTGAACGACTTTCCTTGGTCCCAGCTGGGGGCAAGGCCATCAACACCGACAAAGTAATAAGGCATCTCGGGCAAGCTCCAGCGGTGCCCCTGACAACTGCTCAATCGGGTATCTTCTCTAAGCTCCCCGTCAGTTGACCACTACGTCGTTAAACTGGAAACAGATGACCACCACGTCGTTAAACTAGAAACAGATGACCTCCACGTCGTTAAACTGGAAACAGATGACCGCTAAGTCGTTAAACTGGAAACAGATGACCTCTAAGTCGTTAAACTGGAAATGATCGACCACCATGTCATTAAACTGGGAACGATAGACCTGTAAGTCGTTAAACTGGAAACAGTTGACCACCACATTGTTAAACTGGAAACATATGGCCTCCACGTCATTAAATTAGAAACAGATGACCTCCACGTCGTTAAACTGGAAACAGATTACCACCACGTCGTTAAACTGGAAACAGATGACCTCCACATCGTTAAACTCGAAACAGATGACCACCAAGTCGTTAAACTGGAAATAGATGACCTCTAAGTCATTAAACTGGAAATGATCGACCACCATGTCGTTAAACTGGGAACGATAGACCTCTAAGTCGTTAAACTGGAAACAGTTGACCACCACGTCATTAAACTAGAAATATATGACCTCCACGTCGTTAAACTGGAAACAGATGACCTCCACGTCGTTAAACTGGAAACAGATGACCACCACGTCGTTAAACTGGAAACAGTAGACCTCCACATCTTTATACTGGAAACAGATGACCTCTACGTCGTTAAACTGGAAACATTTGACCACCACGTTATTAAACTGGGAATAATCGACCTCTAAGTCATTAAACTGGGGATGCAAAAATGTGTAGTTAAAAATAATAATAAAAAAAGAAGATAAAAAAGATAAAAAATAAATAAATAAATAAAAAGCCGAAATGATGGGGTAACTCGCAATAAAAATCAGCGAGTAATAATAAAGATGAAAATAAAGCCGAAACGATGGGGCAACCGTGAGTAAATAGCCGAAATGATAGGGCGATCGCGACCTTCGCGATAATAAAAGCTGAAATGATAGAGAAACCCCGGTAAAAAAAAACTCCAACGGCGAATGATGAGTCGCTCCTTGTACCATATTCCAGTACAGCGATGCTGAGGCCAACCAAATTCAAATTTTCAAATCCCTGGACGTCCCAATGGCGAATGATGAGTCGCTCCTGGTACCATATTTCAGCACAGCGATGCAGACGCCAACCAAAATTAAATTTTCAAAAATTCTCCCAGCCCTACGGTTGGTTCCCAAGTTGACTACTGTATACAATCTACGGTCTCAAATAATTCTCATCATACCCATGCCCCACTGCAATCACCAGTCCAATGGCCAGTCTCCGCCCTTGGAATTATGCTCCATTTGGGGAAGATCCACCCATGTATCCTCACGATGCATCAGGAGAACAAAAATTGCGAGATCCTTACGACTCGTAAGAAAAACGCCTTCGTGGGATCCTTGCGACTCAAAAAGGAAAAATACACTTGGGGGTCCTCACGACTCCTAAGGAGAAAATACACCTACAGGATCTTTACGACTCGTAGGGAGAAAATGCTTTTATGGGACACTTACGAACCATGAAATTGAAAAGCCTTAGGTGATAGGGATCTAAACCTGTCTCCTAAGCTATCTCTTCCCAACAGAGAAAGGCAAATGATGAATTGCTCCTAGCACATGTGCTTCAGTGTTAGCAACGCTGATGCGTACCCTAACCCCAAAATTCCAAAATCCAATCCAATAGACCCCTAAGTCTTTAAACTGGAACAGATGACCTCTAAGTCGTTAAACTAGGAACATATGACCTCTAAGTCATTAAACTGGGCACGATAGACCCCTAAGTCTTTAAATTGGGAACATATGACCTTTAAGTCGTTAAACTATGAACAGATGACCCCTAAGTCGTTAAACTGGAAACGAGGGAGATCCCCTCACGGCGAATGATGAGTCTCTCCTGGTACCATATTCCAGTGCAGCGATGTAGACGACAAAAAATCCCCGAAATTCTTCAGGCCCTATGGTCTGGATCATACATCCTGCAAAACCGTATACAATCCATGGGCGTAAAACGATCCCTATCTTTCCCAAAGTCCTACCGGTGAGACTACATTTAAAGTTCCACCGGCCTAAAAAACAAAACGGGTATGTCCATAAGTAAAACGGGCACGGATGAAAACCCGAAAGGGCTCCGTGAGTAAAAAGAGCAGGACTGCCGGCGATTTTGTGAAAACCCGAAAGGGCGCAATCTCGTAAAAAAAGAGATGAAATTCACTCGCAAAGTCCTCTCGACCTTGTGAAGAGAATATCCCCTCATGAGATCCTTACGACTCACAAAGGAAAAACACACTTGGGGTCCTCACGACTTCTCAGGAGAAAATGCACCTACAGGATCCTTACGACTCGTAGGGAGAAAATGATTTTATGGGACCTTTACGACCCATAAAATTTAAAAGCCTTAGGTGATAGGGATCTAAACCTGTCTCCTAAGCCATCGCTTCCCAACAGGGAAAGGCAAATGATGATTCGCTCCCGGTACCATATTCTAGTGTAGCGGTGCTAATGCTGACCCAAAAACCAATTCCCAAATCCTCCCGAGGCAAATGATGAGTTGCTCCAGGAATTATTCCAGTGCAGCAATGCAGATGCCGACCAAAACCAAAATCTCTAAATCGTCTAAAAAACAAATGATGATTCGCTCTTGGTACCATATTCCAGTGTAGTGATGCTGATGTCAACAAAAATCAAACCAACCAATTCCAGCGTCGACCGTCCGTGTCATAAAAAGGGCAGTGCAGGCTTCCCACAAATCGGGAACCAAATCGCTCTGGGCCAGGGAAAAGTCTACCGCAGACACTCCATCCCGGAGACGCGTCAAGCATCGACCGTCCATGTCGTAAAAAGGGCAATGCATGCTTCCCACAAATCGGGACCCAAATCGCTTCGGGCCAGGGAAAAGTCTACCACGGACACTCCTTCTCGGTGACGTGTCAAGCATCGACCGTCCATGTCGTAAAATGGTAGTAAATGCTTCTTACAAAGCTGGAACCAGATCGCTCCGGGCTAGGGAAAAGTCTACCACGGACACTCCTCCTCGGAGACGCGTTAAGCGTCGACCGTCCATGTCGTAAAAAGGGCAGTGCAGGCTTCCGACAAAGCGGGAACCAGATCACTCCGGGCCAGGGAAAAGTCTACCGCGGACACTTTTTCTCGGAGACGCATCAAGCGTCGACCGTCCATGTCATAAAAAGGGCGGTGCAGGCTTCCTACAAAGCGGGAACCAGATCACTCCAGGTCAGGGAAAAGTCTACCGTGGACACTCTTTCTCGGAGATGCCTCAAGCGTCGACCGTTCATGTCATAAAAAGGGCAGTGCAGGCTTCCCACAAATCGGGAACCAAATCACTCCGGGCCAGGGAAAATTCTACCATGAACAATCCGCCCTGGAGACGCGTCAAGCGTTGACCATCCATGTCGTAAACAGGGTAGTGCGGGCTTCCCACAAATCGGGAACCAAATCGCTCCGGGCCAGGGAAAAGTCTACCACGGACACTCCGTCTCGGAGACGTGTCAAGTGTCGACCGTCCATGTCGTAAAAAGGGCAGTGCAGGCTTCCCACAAATCGGGAACCAAATCGCTCCGGGCCAGGGAAAAGTCTACCATGGACACTCCGCCTCGGAGACGCGTCAAGCGTCGGCCGTCCAAGTTGTAAAAAGGGCAGTGCAGGCTTCCTACAAAGAGAGAACCAGATCACTCCGGGCCAGGGAAACGTCTACCACGGACACTCCGTCTCGGAGACGCGTTAAGCGTCGACCGTCCATGTCATAAAAAAGGCAGCGCAGGCTTCCCACAAATCAGGAACCAAATCACTCCGGGCCAGGGAAAAGTCTACCGCGGACACTCCTTCTCGGAGACGCGTCAAGCATCGACCGTCCATGTCGTAAAAAGGGCAGTGCAGGCTTCCCACAAATCGGTAACCAAATCACTCCGGGCCAGGGAAAAGTCTACTGCGGACACTCCGTCTCGGAGACGCGTTAAGCGTCGACCGTCCATGTCGTAAAAAGGGTAGTGCAGGCTTCCTACAAAGCGAGAACCAGATCACTCCGGGCCAGGGAAACGTCTACCACGGACACTCCATCTCGGAGACGCGTTAAGCGCCGACCGTCCACGTCGCTAAAAGGGCAGCACCGACCGTCCAAGTCGCAAAAAGGGCAGAACCGACCGTCCAAGTCGCAAAAAGAGCAGAATCGACCGTCCATGTCGTAAAAATGGTAGTGCAGGCTTCCCACAAATCGGGAACCAAATCGATCCGGGCCAGGGAAACGTCTACCACAGACACTCCGTCTCGGAGACGCGTCAAGCGTCGACCGTCCATGTCATAAAAAGGACAGTGCAGGCTTCCCACAAATTGGGAACCAAATCGCTCCGGGCCAGGGAAAAGTCTACCACGGACACTCCGTCCCGGAGACGCGTCAAGCATCCACCGTCCATGTCGTAAACAGGGCAGTGCAGTCTTCCCACAAATCATGAACCAAATCGCTACGGGCAAGGGAAAAGTCTACCACGGACACTCCGTCTCGGAGAAGCGTCAAGCGTCGACCGTCCATGTCGTAAAAAGGGCAGTGCAGGCTTCCCACAAATCGGGAACCAAATCGCTCTGGGCCATGGAAAAGTCTACCACGGACACTCTGCCATGGAGACGCGTCAAGCGTCAACCGTCCATGTCGTAAAAAGGGCAGTGTAGGCTTCCTGCAAATCGGGAACTAAATCGCTTCGGGCCAGGGAAAAGTCTACCACGGACACTCCGTCTCAGAGACGTGTCAAGCATCGACCGTCCACGTCGTAAAAAGAGCAGTGCAGGCTTCCTACAAAGCGGGAACCAAATTGCTCCGGGATAGGGAAAAGTATACCACGGACACTCCGTCTCGGAGACGCCTCAAGCGCCGACCGTCCAAGTCGCAAAAAGGGCAGTATCGACCGTCCAAGTCGCAAAAAGGGCAGCACCGACCGTCCATGTCGCAAAAAGGGCAGCACCGACCGTCCATGTCGCAAAAAGGGCAGCACCGACCGTCCATGTCGTAAAAAGGGTAGTTAATCCCAAAAAGTGGGAACTAAAGCGAGTCGCCTCCACGCGAAAGAAGATCCATCAATTTCATGCACACGACCCACATATGTGGTGTGCATTTATTGATGGGGGCACTTTGTTGGGGTCGAAAATTGCACCCCGGTTGACCAAGTCAAAGTCAAGGTCCTCCTAAGCCAAGTGGGCACAAGCCCAGATCAAGTGAGCCCTTACCCAAGTCGAGTCCGAACATAAAGCGGCCGGTCCCCCTCCATGCTAAAATAAAAATCATGTAATAAATAATTTTGATGTAATTTTTTATTCATGAATGTAAGCAAAATGGGCATAAAGCCAAATTTTTGTAAAGCCCATGGCTTATGTGCGAAAGAAATAAGCACATGAGGCATAGGATGGGAAAAATACCATTTTGTAAAGCCCAAAGGGATGTATGTAAATGTGTAAGACCATATAAGGCAACATGATGATGAATAAAGGATACAATTTTCATTCTCCCCAAAAACTAGGGTTTGTGCCTCCTTCATCTTTCTCAAGGGTCTAAAACCCTCTTCCTCTTTTTTGAATTAAATCAAGAGTTTAACTCTTCCTTTCTAAAAAATAAATAGTTTTTCACCACAAAACGCACGAAAGGGAGCTCGGATCTCCAATCAGATCTCGAAAAAGGGAGAATTTTAAGTCTTGTCCCCTTTTCTCCAAGATCCCGCCGATCAAGAGAAGGAAGAAGGAGACCCATTTCCAAAAATCTAACTTTGGACAGATCTAAGGATCAAAAGAAGAGCTAAAGATTCGTAGGAGTTTAACTCCTTTCTAGATCTGTTGGAGTTTAACTCCATAAATTAGTTTCTGTTAGGAGTTCAACTCCAAAAACCCCTTGGGAGTTCAACTCCCCAACCTAGGGGCTAGGCCCCTTTCCGTGGGTGTTTCCCATGGTCACTTGTGCGCCATGTGACCCCGGGCGCTAAGACGCCAATCGGTCACGTATGCGCCACGTGACCCCGGGGCGCTAAGGCGCCCAATGGTCACGTGTGCGCTACGTGACCCCGGGTGCTAAGGCGCCCATCGGTCACGTATGCGCCACGTGACCCTGGGGCGCTAAGGCGCACAATGGTCACGTGTGCGCCACATGACCCCGAGCGCTAAGGCGCACAATGGTCACGTGCGTGCATGTGACCCCGGGCACTAACACGCCCATGTGCGTGCACATGACCCCGAACACCATGCGCCCACGTGCCATGCACGCATCTTTAAGACGCTTCCCCCCATTTTTTATATGCACTCCACAATAAATATACCTCCCCCGTTAGAAAAATTTCTAACGGGGAGCTGTCCCACACCCCGCAAGGGGTCTGTTAGCCCCCTTGACCCCCTGCCCGCTATCCGGGTAGAGGGACCCCCGTGAAAACTCTGCGGGGCCCCCGATATATCCAAAACCCCTTCAAAACACGCACACTGCACATTGAGTTCGCATGACCAGTTTGACCCGTCAATCGGTGGTTCTCTCGCTCCAAAGGCGAGGGGTTAATTAACGGCAGCTTAGTCCGCGGCTACCGGAGATTCGGATCCATACAATCATTAAACCCCAGCCTACCCAAGACAGGGGGATCTGTAATGCGCCTGACAAGCGCGCGCGTATTCCCATCTCAATGGGGTGACGAAAAACACCCTACAATATTAGGATTGTACACCTATTACGCTTATTGGATAGTCTTCTTCCAAAACTTAGGTGGGTGCCGAAAGGTAGGGAAGGAAAAAAACAAATTAGCCTAAGTGTGGTGTACATAAAATAAGATTTAGAGACATATAAAGGAATTGAAGTGAGGGAAAAAGAAATTGCAACTACTATCATGAATTTGGATAGTGATAGAAGCATTACTTGGAATACCCGACCACCCCCTTAAAAAATTTATGTTTCTGATTTTCTGTGATGTTATTATTGAAAACTGTTTTACCGATTGATTCTGACTTCAGGGTATGTATATACCAAATTAGAATCTCACTATGTATGACATTACAGATGTTAAGTAGAAGTAGAATATTAGGAAATGGGCGATTTGACCCTCAATAACGGAATACGTAGTAATTGGTGATAGTGGATTAATTTGCCTGGTTTTGCCTAATGACAAATATTTGATTTCGAATAACCATTGTTATGCACCAATTTTTAAAATTGAATATCTGTATCTTTATTTTATAAAGTGAGATATAAATTTTGAAAATTATGTTCCAAACATTTGCTTTTCTCAGTTGAGGATAAGGTAAGGTGCATTTAATAATGGTGTAAGACATTCTTAACCAAAATACAGTTTTCAACTTGCAACACACGAAATTTGAGTTAGTATACTCTTGCGGCTTGTACATGGTAATGTATGTTCTCCGGCGTCCTTTAGTACAAGGGGTTGGTGCTCTTACTTCATTCTGTAGACACGGTATTAGAGAACCATAAGTTTGAAGTATCAGCATTCTTCGAAATGATCGAAAATGTAGATACTTATATTACGTATTCCGTGGTAATAAATTGAAATATTGATTCTCTCACAGATTCCTCATCCGTGGGTACGCTCCTTGGTGAGTAATGTTATATGGCATTTTTCCATTTAGCTGATATGCACTAGAAACAGCTGCAGGACATTTGAATCTGGTTCCATCTAAATTAGTGCCTTTGAGTCTATATGGATATAGATTGGTTGCATATCCTGAGGTTGTTAAGATATAGAGTTATCCAGTTTCTGTTTAAAAGTAGAATGCGAAAAAACTCAAGGTACGCATCGGTAATGGCAGTATATGGATTATCCAAAGCATTTGCTAAGTCTTTTCTTCTACCATTTTCAAGATCAATAGTTATATTGTTCTTGACTCGCCACCTTTTTATAAAAGGAATCTTTTTGCAAAAGAAACTAATGGGGGTATGGTAGAACTGGAAGTGATTCCAGGACCAAAAACGGTTACTGAAAATTTAGTAGAACCTGGAGATTAAATTTTACTCGACAAACCTTAGCCACTCCACAGATTTAGTAGGTGACCTCAGCCACCCGAGAGTTACTTCGGTTTTCTCGTAGATAGTGACAGGGAGGTCAGCATCATTATGATGATAGCCCTACTAGTTCACAGCAGGCCATTGGAACTGGTGACTTCCGGATGATGGTTGGATGCTTTATATCCAATTTGGACTCCACGCACTTCAGCAAATTATGGAATTTGTTGGGTGCTCCTGAAGGGGTAACACTCATTAGGAGCAAGTAGATCTTTCGAGATATGTGCAGGTGAAAAGGTATTAACCTAATAAGGCTAGACTTGTTGTAAATATTTTCATCAAATACCCGGTGTGGATTGTAATGATACTTTTACTTCGGTGTTTATGCTGAAGTCCATACGGATATGAATTGCCACTGTTGCTATTCAAGACTATGATATCTGGCAAGAGGATGACTATAACGTCTTTCTAAACGAGAATTTGAAAGTGCACATGTATTTGACTCCGCCAGAGAGTTATCTTAGTCAGTGGAAGCAGCAGAAGGTGTGCAAGTTGCTTATGTCAATTCGTAGACTAAAGTATGCATAGCGGAGACGGATCATCTGTTTTTATGTGACAGTCAAGGTGATTGATTTCATCAAAACAACAGATGAACTTAGTAAGAAGGATGCATGGAGTTATGTCCTGGGATTTGGGTGATGTACTCCTGATATGAAGTGATATTCTTATAATACAATCGGTCAAACTTTGGTTGTCACGGGTGTTTTCTCCACATAGGATCTGGATAAGATTTCATGGATTCTAGTGACTAGATCTATATTTTTAGATCTAGATTTAGGAAGTATCCTAATCCAGGTACTTATAAACCATTCTAAAAGTTTTTTAGAATAGACGACTCTTGGCGTGGTAGTTTACTCGTAGATGATGGAGTCACCCTCTCTAAAGAGATGTCTTCTAGACTGATGAGGAAAGGGACTTACATGAAAGACATATTACTTGCTTAGGAAATTGAGTCAATCATGTGATGTCATGTACCAAACCAGAATATGCTTTTGCACTTGCTAAGATATCAGTGATTCTGGTGACTAGATCTATATCGATAGATATAGATTTAGAAAGTGTTCCAATTCGGGTACTTGGATACCATTCTAAAGTAGTTTAGAATGGTTGACTCTTGGTGTGGTAGTTTACCCGCACGTAATGGAGTCACCTTCTCTAAAGAGATTTCTTTCAGTCTGATGAAGAGAGGGACTCGCATGAATGACATATCATTTTCTTAGGCAATTGAGTCAATCATGCAATGTCTATTGGCTATAGTGCCCTCAAGGCAATTATTGTAATCAAAAGTTGGCGATTATGATAATTGAAGGAGGACCTATACAGGTAGAACGATCTTTCTCGCTATGATAGTATGCTATCTGGTTTGCCTTTATTATTGATGTGTATAAGTTTTATTAGTTATTATGTATCGCTAATACATAGTAATAAAGCCCGTAGAACCTTTGCTTGACTACCAGAGTTATGATGGCGATCATACTTATGAGAGCTTGGTAGTTCATAAGCACATCCTTTAAATGTCTCTAGTCGTGGGAGTATTGAGACAGGGCATCGATATTCCAAAGTAGACTAGTGTATACATTTTTAGACCCCAACGAGGGTCGGTGGCAGGTCTCATAGCCATTGGTGTATTGCACCTAAGATTGTAAATAGGTGCTCACTAGAGGTGAGTACACTGGACAGACTCACCGAGAACTTCTAGATGGTATTATACCTATCATCAGATAACAGTTCTCAGATGACAAGAGTATAGATAATCTGTTGACCAGAGATAGTAATATGTCTCGTGTGAGTTTCCACTGTACTTTGATTACTACCCTACAACGACTCTATTAATTCACGCAAACTAATTTTAGTTGGGTACAATACCGAGCCATATGGAGGCAGTGAGCGATCGTCAGGGATTCGTCTCTCCTGGTATAGGGAGTCGATGTCGTGCTATGTTCGGTTGGCTATCACCATAAGTCCCTGAACAAGGTGGATGAAATTTACTGATTATAGATCAGTAGTTTCTCGATAGGTGATTAGCTTCACACCGACACGACTTATCATGTTATTAGGGGTCTAACTTTATCCACCCCCTAGACCCGATATGCGATACTATTAGATGAAGAGAATGGACTGTACAGAGATTATCACATAAAGGCTCTGTAGGGATACGGATGAGTTTGCTCATTGTCCTTCCTTTCGTTCAATAACTGGATAGCCGTTACGTACAGCAAGTGCCGCTGACGTGCTTGTGGTTAAACCCACTGCCAGCATATTTTCAAGTCTTTAGAGTCACACAGAGAGGGTTTCCCAGTTCAGGCGAAACGATGTAGTACATGTGTATTTTGATACGCACTCAGGTTCGATTAAATACGTGTATTTAGTGCACGTAATTTGATTGGGCGTTTTGATAATACTGGCAGGTTTGAAAAATAGCCGGATCATTGTGAGCTAGTATTATATTTCTCATTATCTCTCTTTTTCGGTATTCGTATTTTGTCACGAATACGGTATTTATACGAATATGAGTATTTGTATAAATACGGGTATTTGTATCTTAATACGAATACGGGTATTTTTATCTTTATACGAATACGGGTATTCGTATTTTTATACATATACGGTATTCGTGTTTTGATAAAAATACGGGTATATATATTTGTACATATACGGTTATATGTATGTGTGTGTATGTATGTGTGTGTGTCACGCCCCGCTTCCCGGTATACGGGAGGGAGACGCGACGAGCCCACTACGTATTTACTCAGAAGTAAACTCTCTAAGCGTATCTAAGCAATATAAAGTAAAATACAAAAGAGACAAGAAGTAAGTGAATCGCAACTTTATTTATTAACATTATTTTTACAATACAATGAAAAGTAAATACATGGAATGAAAGCAATGCTTAAATAGTGGCATAACAGAAATGAAAATGGAATAAGTACAAGTGGCTAGAGCTCTGGGTCTTCGGTGTACTGCTCAGGGGCCTGCTCCAAATGCTCCTGACTGGTCTCGTACTCCTCAGTGTCGGGTCCTCCTGACAACATTCCAAAGAAGAAAAGAAATAGGAATGTCGTCAGCGAACAATCGCACGGTAAGTCCCAAAGATGAGGGAGAAGTAGAATAGACAGAGAGAGAGTATAGTTTTTTAATGTTTTATTATAATGTTAGCGCAGTTGTTTGTAGCTTGGTACAGAAAATGCCAGTGTATACGAGAGGAGTCCCACTTACATTGGGGACTTTGGTAACCTGTAGTACAAGGCACCGTCGATAATACCACGAAACAACGGCATGGATGTAATTACGTCTTAAGTGACCACCTCGTGCCACCTTTAACATGTTCCGTACCAGTCTACCCCTTTATAACCCCGTAATGTTTATGTATTGATTGTATGGATTGTATTGTCTTGTATTGTATTATAAATTGTATAGATGGATGACTTGCCGAAACCATGATATCAATAAATGGAACGGATAAAATGGATGAACATGTATATGGAGTATATCCATGGTTCGGTTCGGTCAAGTGGTATAGATTGATATAGCTTGAATATATGGATTCATGGATTCATGTTGAATTGTAGTTTTATGCTTGAATCTCATTCAAGTCAGATTGATTATATTGAGACTCTGTCCGAGTCAGTCAATTAGAAAAGAAATTGAAGTCCTGAATTAGTTTTGGTGTTATTGGTAACTGCTGCACATGGACGGCAGGATTTGTGTCTTTTTCCAAGACAATTACCGTGTTGATAACACCGTTTGTTAAATTGTCTACCCTAAATAGGCAAGCACCCATATCTCCGGCTTCCTGAGGCTTAAGAGAGTGGTCCCGCTTAAACCTATGTTTACTAGGGTCCTTATTGTAATTTAGTATAACTTGAGGGGGGTAATATAAAAATAGTTTTGGCATAATTTTCAAAATAAACCTCAAGTATTTAATTTTCGTCTTTAGGGTTTTCATAGATGTATATTTTATAAAAGTGAAATTTCTAGTGAGTAAAACCTAATATATGGTATTTTATTGAAATATTGGAATTGTGTGGTATTTGGATGGTATTTTCATTTAATAGTGATTCCTTTGATTTAGAAAACTTGGAATATTAATATAATTAAAATAGGTATTTTGATAATATATATATATATATATATATATTTAATGAAAATAATTTATTTATTTTCTTGTAGAAATCTCATTTTCTAAAGAAAAATGTATAAAAATTCCTTCGAGATCGAATGCTCCTTTCGGAGGTCTGCATCTCGCTCTACTAGGTCCGAGGATGTGCGATAATCCACACCATCCCGAACGGGGTACCCAAAATGGGTTGTAGATGCGTAATTGTATGAAATGTTTAATACATCTTCTTATAGAAAACTGTTTTGTATGTTTAGGGTATTTATTTGTAAAGTCGTATTTTCCCGTATTCTATTGTCCCAAAATTCATCGTGCTATGATAGAGATGTGTGTTGTGATGAGTTAGGTCATTACATCGTGAGTTATCTAAAGGTATTGCAAGGAATAAACGTTATAATGTCGAAATGAATAGTTTATGGTATTTTTATGTAAAAATGCGATAAATGTCACAAAAATGATTATTTTGATATGAAACTTGTTTTATTGAGTTTGTTAATGTTTATTAATCAACATATAAGAATATGCTTTTATCTTGTTAATGAAAAGTGTAGTTTTTAAAGAAAACCGAATCGGGAGTCGGATTAACTTCGTTTTCGTCGGGTTTTGGAAATGTAAATTTTTAAAGAAGAAGAAGAGAGGGGGGAATGGGACTTACTGGCTTGGGGTCAAGAGGAGAGAGAGGGGGTCCTAAAGAAAGCTTCGGGGTGTCGTTTCGCTAACTCGCTAACTCGGAAGTTCGTCAGAGTTTTGCCCTTCACTAACTCCACTTGTACACTAAAAGGGTTGGGAATTTGGTAGAGTTTTTATAATGAAATTCTGGTGAGGACGTGAGAATTTGGGTGTGGTATTTATAGGAAAAACTAGGGTTTGGTGTGTGAAAGGAATGCATTTAAAATTTGAATTAAAATTGGGTTAAATGGGTGATTTAATGTTCTCTGTATGAATGCAGAGAAAACAAGCAGTGTGAAAGGAGTGGGGTAGATGAAAGGTTGCAGAAATGAAGAGATGGGGTCAATACCTTCGGTTTAGACCGGCGGTGCCGGGTCTTTATGTGTTTGTCGCCGGTTTTGTACCGTCGGGTGGGGCTAGGGTTTAGGCCACGTGTCGGGGTCAATTGGTATACTTCAGTGCACATGTTTAAATGATCCGTGACTCTTGGTTTTACGTGTTGTGCACGTGTAGACTCTTGGGCTTCTAAAAAGATTAAAAGAAAATAAAACAAAAAGATAATGTTGCTGATGGGATTTGAACTCAGGTGTTTTGTCTCAGCGGCTCAAGGCCTTACGAGTAAGCTACAAGCTCCTTCTTGCTGTTCTGAAGCAAAACAAATTCCTATAGCATTCCCAGGATTTGCAAATACCCCAATTGTACATTAACTTTAAATGAATTTTTTGTACATTGAAATTGGAGTTGTTACAGTGTGTGTGTGTGTGTGTGTGTATTGATACATACATCTTTTCTTCTCCATATTGGAAGCTATGAGAAGTGTTTAGGCTCATGAGTCATGAGGTGAGTCACTTGATGACTCATGCTTTTGTTTCACACTCTCATCTAGATAAGAGCAAGAAAAAAGAAAGAGAAGGGATAATGAATTTTTATTCATACACTCATTCTTCTTCTTCTCTCTTCTTCTCTTTTGAGCTCCCAATTTTGAGATGAAAAATTGCAAAGAGAGAAACTTGAGATTACCACCACAACATCAATATCACAAACAATTCTTAGCAAGTTTTGTTTATGAGTTTCTTCGCTTGGTTTTTGGATGTGAAGCTAAAACTCGATTCGGGTTCTCTCGGGTGGATTATCTTAGACAAGGAAGACCGGCGACCAAGTTCATTCCCGACGACTTCGGAGCCGAGATAGAGTCCATAGAGAGGTGTAGCGGTCCTCCACAATTGCGCAGACACCCTACAAAGGTAGCTAGCCTATAACCTTGTATGTTTAAGTTATCTAGTTAGTATTTGGTATTGATTCTAGAGTATAGGTCGCTAGTACTCGCTTTAAATTTCTGTTTTCGCTTCCGCCTTCACCGTAAGTCAAACGAATTGAGCACTAGGGTACTTACAGTGGTATCAGAGCCAAACCAAACATTTTAACTAGTTTTAGACGATACAAAAATTTAAAAACCGAAATCGATCGCCACAAATTAGTTTCTGTAAATTTTTTGAAATGACACATAATTTTTTTTTAAACAATTGCAGAGGAGTATACTTTAAAATAAAACCATGGCATGAAATTTGAGACAAAACCACCGCTACAAAACATCCCGTTTTGCATTTTCATCGGCACAAATTTAGTTGTGCTTGTTTGATTGAAAACTTGATTTTTGGTGATGTTTGTTTCTACCCAGATTTCAGTATATGTTATCTTTGTGTTCGGGCAAGTTCGGGAAACTTTTCGGTCAAAACTAAATCATCATTTACGATCTTTGTTTATGTGTTTGTTAACATCGTCTAATTTCTATATGTTCGATAAGACGGGGTTACAAACTGGTTACTTGTTGCGTTGTTATAGATATATATCTTGTGATGGTTTAGACGGATTGTCATGACGAATAGCCCCTCGTACGATTTTTTTGTACAAGTTTTTATTTGTTTTTGTTTATTCGGGACAATCGGCCGGATTGTGGTTGTCGTTGCCTCTTGATGTATATTCATTTTGAGACATGTCCAGGTTGTGGGCGTAGTCACCGTTGTATATATTTTTCATTACTTGTACTAGGATACCCCGCGACGGAGTTCTCAGGTAGCCGGATTCGAGAATGCAGAGGGTGGCCATCTCATGGAGTTGAGACCCGGGCTACCTCATTCTCGGATTGGCGGGTTACTCGCCGCGCTTATAGGGGTGTAGCTCTGACCGATGGAGGAGTGCTCAAGTTACCGGATTCAAGAAAGCGAGGGGTTTCCCATTTCTAGAATTGGCGGGTAACTTGTCACGTTTGTAGGGGTCTTGATTTGAGATTGTACGGACTATCCACACTACCGAAGAACGTTGGTTTTTGTTTGCGGTACAAACGAAACACGAGGCTCCTAAGTTATCCTCTATTCCATCTTGTTTATCGTTCATCACATTCTTGTGATGTTTATTACTTGCCTGTGATATATATATATATATATATACATACATACATACATACATACATACATACACTATTATATGCTTCTATATGTTTTGTATCCGCGCTAGCCCTGTCCCCGCCCTGCTGTAAGTTAAATAGCCTTACGGTGAAGACCCGGGACCCCTTGGCGAATGCGGATGGCATATAAAAGCATACTATTTTGGCTGTTTCCGTATGGCTAAGGAACATAGATTGATGGGATAGCATTATATGTTTAATGCAAAGTAAACAAACCTAAATGATGTTGTCAGAACCAATTTTTTAAAACTACTTGATTTTCTTCAAAACCACTTGTTTTAAAAACGGAGCCTAAACCACTCCTTTTCAAAGCCACTCGAGTTCCTTCAATGATATCAAGTTCATTACATTAAAGGTTTTTCGCCAAAAACCAGCCGCAGCCCTCCGTCATTTCAGACGGGTAGCGCCTAATATTCATGCTATATATTTTGGACTTCGTCAAGGCATGCTGAATGGTGGCTATGTGTTACTTTTCTGCTGCATAGAGATGCAATAATCTAGGACAGTCGTATAGCTATTTTGGCCTTTTTCAATGGTTAGTATGGGTGGGTCTAGATTAATCAGGATAATGACGGGTTGAATTTGACTTGAGACTTATGATATTTTGGCCTTCATCAAGGTCATAAGACGCTTAGGGAAAAAACCATATTGAGAGTTTCAAACATAAAGGAAACTTTCCTAGTATGCGCATAACTTCTGGAGTGTGGTGATATTGGTCGACATCCGTCAAAGTCATCACGCGATGATAGTTGGGTCCCGATTCTCACTGTGAGTAGGTATTACTCTTTAGGAGATTTTTCACTTCATAACTAGCTAACCTATCAGGTGTCTATAAAGTGTTAACGAGTTTACGCCTATGCGGTAAAAGGATTATTTAATTAGTTCCGTGCGAAAGCACAGGGAGCCTCCCTCGGAGTACCAACACTGCCTGGATGAACGGTTAGCGAACTTGTAAGGTGTAAATGATCCCGACTAGTTCTCCTTTTAGGATTTGAAAAAGAATTCGAGGAAATGGTGGGAACCATCCTATTAGATAAAGTGATTAATCAATATAATCTTGTTAGAGTGCACGCCGAGTGTTACTTTTCTCTCTCTTTCTCTTTGGCAACGACCATGACTGACTTTAAACTAAAACTCATAAACCTAGTTGACCGAACCTTTTTACAAACCTGACTTTGGTTTGTCATGATTCACGACTAATTCGTATATATCTTTGCCGCTCCTACTTTACCCTTTTCCTTCTCCATAACATTCTGTATCACTACGGATATCCATATTACTTGGAATGGACATCTCGTATAGTTACATACGAACTCGAAAAAGTTTCTTCAGTCGAGGATGACCAAGGGTTCTAGAGAAATTGAATTGTATAATTCGGTTGTCTCCCCTTCTTCACCTTCTCTCAAGTTGTGAGCTCCTTGTATAAAGAGAGTACACCGGTTATTCTTGTTAGATGGTCTTCTTTCAAATCTTAGGCAGGTGCCGACAGATAAGGCAGGAAGAAAACCAAATAGCCTAAGTATGGTGTACAGAAGGTAAGATGCGGAGACATATAAATGGATTGAAGTGAGGGCAAAAGAAATTGCAACTAGTGTCATGAATCTAGCCATTAAAAAGGGTATTACTAGGAATACATAGCCACTACCTCGAAACATTCTAATGTTTCAGTTATTCCCGTGCAGTAGTGATTGAAAACTGCTTTCTCAATTATATTCTGACTCCAGGGTATGTATATACCGGTTGAGATTCTCATGTCTGTATGGAGTTACAGATGCTGAGTGGGAGCAGACTATTGGGAATTGGATGATTAGATCCTCAATATCAAAATTCTTTGGAATTGGTGATGTTTGAGGAAATCACCTGAATTTGCCAAACGGCAAACATTTGGTTATTTGAATAGCCGTTGTGTACCAATTTTTAAAATTAAATATCTGTATCTTTATTTTATAAAGTGAGATATGAATTTTGAAAATTTGTCTTGTTCAATTACTTCTATCGGTGGAGAATAAGGTAAGGTATATTAAATAACGGTATTAACGTTCTTACCAAAAGACAGTTTTTAACTAACGACACACTGATTTTGAGTAAGTAAACTCAATTGGGACTTATACATTATAATGTATGTTGTCCAGTGTCCATTAGGAAAAGGGGTTGGTACTCGTACTATATTCTGCTTACTTATGACTTCTCTTGTTTTAGACATGTATTTCATTGAAATACAAGGTCCAAAATTTTGAGAAGTTATAAGTATAAGAATAAAGTAGAGAACGATACGTTGGAAGTATCAGAATTATTAGAGGTGATCGAAGATATAGATACTTATGCTAGGTATTCCATCATAGTAATATTGAGAACTTGATTCTCTATCAGGTTGCTCATTTGAGGGTGCGCTCCTTGATGAGTAATGCTATATGACCTTCTTTCATTTGGGGATATGCACTAGACTTAGTTGCATAATTTTTGAATCTGTTTCCATTTAAATTAGTGTCTTTCATTCTATATGGATATAGATTGGTTGCATATCTTATGGATGTTAAGATATGAAGTTATCCGGTTTTTGTTTAAAAGCGGAATCCGGACGAACTCAAGGCATGCTTCAGTAATGGCGGTGTTAGTTATATTTATGCCCTAGAGGCCATTATTATACATGTGATGTATATTATAGTGGATGCTTGGACATATATATGGAGGACTTTCTTGCTCGACATGATGGTATGCTATCTGGTTGCTCTTTATCTTAGCATGTACACTGATTGTCTCTCTATTACATATTGATAAAGCCCTTAGGATGAGTACTTGACTACCAGGATTATGATGCAGATCATACTAGTGGGGCATAGGTACTCGGTAAGTACATCCTTCAAATGTTCCTAGTCGTCGGAGTATCGAGACGGGGCATCGATATTCCAGAGTAGACTAGCGTATACGCTTCTTGACCTATATGATGGGCGATGGATGATCCCACATCCATTGGTGTTTGACATCAGAGAAGGTATACGGGTGCTCGGTGGAGACTGGGTACACTGAACGGGCTCGCCGAGAACTCCTAGATGGTATTATACCTATCGTCAGATAGCAGTTCTCTGGTGACACTGGTACAGGATAGTCTGTCGACCCGATATCGTCATTGAGTCTTGTGTGATTCCCACTGTGCTTTTATTTCCACCATACTACATTCAAGAGATCGTGAAAAACGGTGATTTTTGGGTACATTCCAGAGTCATATGGAGGCAATGAGCGATAGGAGGGGATTTCGTCTCTCCCGGTATTGGGGGTTGATGCTGCGGTATGCTTGTTTGGCCATAACAGGAAATCCCTGGCCAGGGTTGCTGAGATCTACCGGTAAGTGTTATCAGTAGTTTCTCGAACCGTTATGGGCCTCACATCGGCATGACTTATCAGGTTATTGGGGTCTGACGTTTACCACCCCCAGGATGTGATATGCGACATATCAGACGAAGAGACCGGATTGTACGGTAGTGTTACTGATTGGATTCGCAGGAGTATGAGCAGGCTTGCTTGTTGATCTTCTGATCCCTCAATACCCGGGTGGCCGTTACGTTTAGCAAACCGCTTGCGGCTTGTGGGTGACCGATATGATCACCACCTACAGCCGTCGTATTGACGAGTCTTTAGAGTCCTATACAGAGGTTTCTTGGCTCAGGCAAAACGAAGTAGGAGCACATATGTGATATGTGAGAGACCGAGATTAATACGTGTATGTGATACCATATTCTATTCTCGCGATATGTGATATCGGTCGGTTATATGTGATATAGCCAGGTTATCGGATCAAGTGTTGATTCAATAAGTTGTTATATTTGGAATTAGTCTGTTGTATGTGATATAGCCAGATTATTAAATAAAGTGTTGATTTAATAATTTAATGTATAATTATATATATTTGATATATTAACTTACATTAACTAATATTAGCTCACTTAAGAATTCTTTTTCTCACTTGTGC
The DNA here is from genome assembly GCA_030015575.1 of Agapanthus africanus. Classification (NCBI taxonomy): domain Eukaryota; kingdom Viridiplantae; phylum Streptophyta; class Magnoliopsida; order Asparagales; family Amaryllidaceae; genus Agapanthus; species Agapanthus africanus. The sequence goes on along the minus strand of JASDDO010000031.1, from coordinate 81,509,794 downwards.
ATTTAGTATATATGTGATATATATATTAATGTACATTTTTTTGTGTCATGCTAGATGATACATGTGACACAGGTGTATGTGACTCACACCATGCTTAACATAATCAAGGGTTTTATTTATTTAAAGTAATTCAAAATTGAGTGGAAATTAGTCATGGTTGAAGCTTAAAGGAAGCTTGTAGAATCATTGACTAAGTCCACCAATTTTGTTTGACTTAAGATATTTATTAACCCAACCATTATGATTAGCCATGGTTTAGTCTCTACATGAGTTAGTATATGATATTAACTCACCCATGGTTGTCATTCTACACTTGATCTTTTCCATGGTTGCTTTTCTTCATGTCCTTCCTCAAGCTCTCTAGCTTTTTGGGAGGTGAAGAAAATGAGTGAGAAAATTATTTCTAAAGTGAGCAAAATTCCTACTTCATCATCCTCTACTAGATTAGCCATTTAGTTTAGGGTGTTTGCTTCACTAATTCCATATTAGTGAAAAGGTAGTTTGAGATGGTGTCTCCTCGACGTAGATCATCTTCGGCCTCGAAGACTTCAAGCAAGCTTGTTCCGTTCATCTTGTGGAGCCTTTCTAGAGTCCGGGATTTCACTACATGGAGTGAAGGGACTACTACACGGAGCTATTAAAGTGAAGAACCGGTCAAAAAAGATTGTATTCCTTGTTCACTTAGATGTAAAGATGTTTACATTGTAGTTTCGTCTAATTCTCTAGTTATGATTCTAGGTTAGGGTTCTTTAGCGCGCCAATTTTTTAAAATGGCATGGACGATGCGTCCCGAAACCCTGCTGTCGTGCTAGGCATTCCTGCAGTGGTATCAGAGCCATGCTAGAGAATTAGACAATGTTTGTAGAATTACGAAACCAAAACAACTCCGAAACACTCGAAATAAAAACCAAATTTCTGTTGAAATTTTAAGAGTTTCTAAATTTTTTCTAAGAATTGAAGAATGTTATATGAGATGTAACATGAACACTATAGAAATTTGAGCCCCCCTCGCCGGATTTAGGTCGGCGAAATTGTTAGTGTATATGCCCTAGAGGCCATTACTGTATCATACTAGTTTGTATATTACTTAATGGAAGCTTGGGATATTCACCTTGTATAGACAATCTTGCTCAATATAGTAGTATGCTACTTGGTTTGTTTCTGCTTTAATGTGTGCATATGTTTCTTTTAGCATATCGCCTTTACACATTAGTGGAGCCCTTAGGATCTTTGCTTGATTACCAGCGTTGTGATGGCAGTCACACTCGTGGGGGCTGGGTAATCCACAAGCACATCCTTATGCAGGTCCCTAGTTGTAGGACTATCGAGACAGGGCATCGATACTCCAGAGTAGACTAGTGTATGTGCTTCTCATCCCAGCTTGGGAGACGGTCTGTCCCACAGCCGTCAGTACGCCGTACTTGAGATAGTATGCGGGTGCTCGTTAAGTTACGAGTACACTGGACAGGACTCGTCGGGAACTGTTGGTTGTTACTATACCTATCGTCAGTTATCAGTTCCCAGGTGACATGAGTACAGCTTAGTCCGTTGACTTGACACTGTCACTTCGCCTCGAGTGTGTTCCCACTGTACTTTGATTACTACCCTACCACGGCTCAAAGGAGTCGTGCAAACAGGTAGTTTTTGGGTGGCAGTCCCGAAGGACTTGGAGGCAGTGACGGTTAGACAGGATTCGTCTCTCCCGGTATTGGGGGTTGATATCACGCTGTGTCTAGGAGAGCCATTACACAAAGTCCCTGGCCAGGGCAAGCGAGATAGACTGGTAGGTTTCCAGTGTTATCTCAGGTGTTCTGGGCTACACTCCGACACGACTTGTACCGCTAGTAGGGGACTGACGTTTACCGCCCCCTAGGCCCGCCATGCGATGTTCTCAGACGAACAGACCGGACTGTACGGAGATTGTCACATTCAGGCTCAGTAGGAGTTCAGATGGGTTTACCTCGTCAGTCTTCTTATCGGCATCTACCTGGGGACCGTTACGTATAGCTAGTGCCGCTTGCGGTCTGTGGTTAAACCCACTGCCAGCGTAATGTCGAGTCTTTAGAGTCCCACACAGAGGGTTATTCTCCTTTGGGCAAAACAGAGTAGAGATCGCATGGTTTTGCGACAGGGTTCGTTCACATCCGCGCACTTGTGCACGTTTGGCGTCCGGACAGACATTACTAGCGGGCTCTGGTTTGAGCCAGATCCTAGTATATGCTTTGGGGTTAGTTTTATCTCATAGTATTCATGCTCAGAACACGAATCCGGGTGTGTATGCACAGTTGATTGAGGCGGAAGAAGAGGTTTTTCATTAGGGTTTTGGAACGGGTGCGTATGCACAGTTGACAGTCGTCTTTTTCCAAACCCTAATGAATTTATGATATAGAAATTAATAATGTTATTTAAATGAAATTGTGTCATGGTTGGGTTTGTTGTTTTGTTGACCAAGGTTGACTAGTTGACCATGGTTGAAACTTTGACCATCATCATTTCTTTTCTAGATGCTCTTTGATCATTGCAAAATCATTTAATGTGAAATGATAATGGTCTTATCAAACCAACCATCACCTTTTTCATTTTGGATTAATATTATTAATTTGATAATTCACATATATTGTAATGGTTGTAAAACTATTCTCATTCTATCATAACAATTCTCTCTCCTCTCTTCATCTTCCTCCTCCTCTAGTTCAAAGAGAATCATTCTCATGAGTTGAGAAACCTCTCCTTGGAGATAAAACACCCTAAGCCACTTTCTACTCTTCCTAAGGTTGAAGGTCTAGCAAGCCGGAGACTTTAGTTTTCTCAAAGTTCGAGAAAGGAGCTCAAGGAAGAAACCCTCAGGTGGATCCATCTTCGACAAGAGAAGGCAACGAGGAAAGCATCATCCGACCACCATCAAGAGTCAAAGAGAAGGAGTTCAAGTTGAGGTATAACCCCTAACCGAGTAGATAACTCTCTTGTTAGTTGCTAGTGTGTAGTTTAGCCAAGATCCGTTTTCGTAGTCCATGTTACCTAAACCCTAAAAATCGTTTTTCACCATTTTCGCAAGCCCGAAAGAACCGGGAGAGGTAACGCGGACTTACAGAAATGTGATAAATATCCGGGGTCGCCGGTTTTGTAGTGGAATTTTGGCTTCAAATTTTTGTGGTGTTCCAGTCTTTGGGTTTTGGTGGTTCAGGTGTTGCTTGTTTTTACTGATATTGCATGTGATGTTATATTCCCGTAAAGGCAATTCAGAGTGTTTCATAGTCGTAATTCTAACATCGTTTCGGGTTATTTAGACGACGTTAAATAGTTCAAACCAAAATCATGCAGGTGTTTTCTATGGACCCTCTAGAAGAACGAAACCCTAACTCGATTCTGTGACCGTCGGAACCTCCACCAAATCCTAGGATTTGTGGTAGTTCCGCGCCGCCATAGGTGAGGCAAGGGTTGATCCTTATAGAGTTGGTCCATAGGTATTGTGGCATGTTCTGGGTTTTTTTTAAACTCCGCTCAAGTGTTGAGCTTTTTGGGAAATTTTACTCCGCTCAAGTGTTGAGCTTTTTGGGAAATTTTGGGTTTTTGTTGATTAGATCGAAAAGTTTAACATCGTCTAGCTATCTGTGATTGTGATACAATATTTGGAATCCAAAAAATTTAGTTTTATGAAAACTAATTTGAATTTTATAAATCTAGCAATTTAGTCTCAAGTGATCTGTTGCCACGGGATTTTGATGTGTATCAAAAGTCCGTCGCAATCACGTAGTGTACGCCGATACTCACCGGGTAACCTTATTACATAGCCATGCCCCATAGCCCTGACCAAGTGACTGTAGGAGAACCCCGTCGCCAAAAGCATCCGTTCGGGTGCTCGCGGCCGCGGTGTTCCTCCTAAGTGCACTTCGTCGACGGCATCAGGGGTGCGACCGTCTACTAAAGTTTTCGACAGGCATTCGATCGGGTTGTCGGGAATCTTGTTGAATTACCCGACTGTTTATTGAAAAGTGTTTTCAATATCGAGACTAAAATGCGGGGTTTATAATTGTTAGGCATGTGATGTATAAGGAATTCATTTGGTTAGGCATGAAATACAAAGTATGTGATACATTGGGTTTATGATGTCTAAAGTGGTTGGGATTCCAATTGTTGTAGTTTTTCACTTTCTTTTCTGCGACCGTAAGTTTAATATGTGGTGTATCGCCGGTTTCGTTGCTATATATCAACGACAATTGGGATACCCATATTTACTTATGTTGATGACATGTGATGTTATGTTTTGCTGTGATATGTTATATTGGATCGTTGTGTTTTGAATAGCCGGGTTTTTTTTATGTGAGATGAGAGTTTTTCATTTTCATTCATGTAAAAACTTGTATGTAATATTCTTTTATTAGGGCACTTCCGGGTTGAGGATGATGTCACCATCTCGAGGAGTCGAGACCGGGTCTCCTAACTCTAGAATTGGTAGGGTTGCTTGTCGCTCTCGTAGGGGTCTAAAGATGTGGGTTTGGCTATTCATCACGACCGCGGAATCCGTGTTTTATACTGGCTTAATTTAAAATACAGAATTCTTAGTATATCCAATATTTCATATGTTATCTTCTGCTGCTAATATTCGGTGATGTGATCACTTGATATGTTGAGATGAATACTTATATTATATATATGATATATAATAAATATTGCTGCTTTCGTTTCTTCTATGATGCTTAGGAAGCATAATTGATGGGACTTCATTAATGAGATTAATGAAATATAAGAAACCTAAAAGATGCTGTAGAATCTTGATTTAAAAACTGGTAGCTATAGTTCTTGCTTTGCATAGCGGTATTCCTTGTAGAATATCCAGCACCTTATTCGATAAGGAAAGAGCCGATATCCCTTCACCGGGAGTGACCTCTTTAGCGAAACTGGCAGATGCTACAACCCGCTCGGTTTTGTTTTTGATTGCTTTTTTAGTTCATACTTTGCATAGTGGTATTTGTAAAATATCCAGCACCTCATTCGATGAGGAAAGAGCCGAGATCACTTCACCGAGAGTGACCTCTTTAGCAGATCTAGTAAAGGCCTCAAAAACACTCCTTTTCAAAATCACTCGATTCTGCAACGGTATCAAGTTCATTGCGCAAAAGGTTTTCTTAAAAACCTGTCGTAGCCCTCCGTCATTTCAGATAAGTACTATTTAGTATTCGTGCTACGTTTGTTGACTATGTTAAGGCGTAGTGTGCGGTAGCTGATTAGTGATTATCTGCTAAAGCATGTGATGCGATTGGATTAGGGTACTCGTATAACTTTGTTGACAATGTTAAGGGTCATACGGGTGGGTTTAATTCAATCAGGAAATGAACGGGTTGAACTTGGCTAGCGCTTATGATTTGTTGACTATGTTAAGGTCATAAGTTGCTAGGGGCAAAATATTATTGTGAATTTCAATTGTTGAAATTTGCAATGAGATTGCATACCTTCTATGAGATAGTTGGATCCCGATACCCAATGCGAGTAAGAGTTACTACTGGGAGAGTTTTGCACATTACAATTAGCCGATCAAGTAGGTGTCTAGAAAGGTGTTAACGGGATTACACCCCTAGGAAAACGAGGTTTATTTTAATTAGGTCCGTGCGAAAGCACGGGGAACCTCCCTCAAAGTACCGACACTGGCCTAGCCGAAAGATTGGAGAACTTGTACTGTATAATTAATCCCGGTTAGTCTTCCCTTTTAGTGTTTGAAGGAAGATTTGATAAAAACGGTGGGAGCCATCATGATTAGATAAAATAATAACCAATCTAATCTTGCAAGAGCATACGCTGAGTGTTTTCTTCTCTCTCTCTCTCATGGTAGCGACCGTAACATGCCTTAATCAAGATAATAATATGGATGTATTCACTGAACCTGCTTATTATACTGAGCTGGGGAACGTTAGTTCCGCTCTATCTTATAATTGTTATAAGTCCGAGCAGGAAATAGGGGAATATTCGGATTCCTACGCAACCCAAACGAGGAATAAGCATGTTGATGCATATTCTTCAGGTGTGTTCTCTACCGAGAACTGTTTCCCAGTATCTTCTACGTCCTCGGTATAAGATACCGGATCAGGATCCTATATATGTAATCTGTTACATGGGCTACAGAAAGGTAAATAACTGAGATTGGGTGATATGTCTCTACGTGTAGAGAATGGTGCAATTGTTGCAGCCAAATCAGTTGGCAAATATCACCTTGTATTACCAAGAGGTAAATACATTGATTCTGAACAAATGTTATTACATACCAAACCTGATATATAACATTACATTAGATTCTTTATTAAGTTAAAGAACGATATAATTTTGTATTGCTGGATAATATTGTGAACATTTTCCTGAATCAAGAGTTGATTGGATCAGGCACGTTATGAAATAACATATACATTCTAAATCAAACCACAGTTCAAAGTATATAGAACACATACAAGAGGAGTAGTTCAGAAATGAACGAACTCTTCTTGTGGCTTTGTAGACTAGGTCATATCAATGCGACACGACTAACTAAATTACATAAGGATGAATATTTGAATCCGTTCGAAATTTCATCTTATAATACTTGTCAGTCTTGTCTCAAAGGTAAAATGACCAAAACTTCGTTTACTGGAAACAGAGAATGAGTTACAGATCTCTTGGGACAGATACATAATGATGCATACGGTGCTATGTCTACAAATGCCAGGGTTGGTTTTTTGTACTTCATTACATTCATCGATGATCTGTCAAGATTCGGACATGAGTTCCTGATGAAACACGAGTCTGAAACTTTTGAGAAATTCAAGGAATATAAGGTTGAAGTTGAGAACCAGACGGGTAGAAGTATAAAAGTCCTACGATGTGATCGAGGATGCGAATACTTGGGCATGGAGTTCCTGGATTTTCTAAAACAGAGAATGGGATTCTCTCTCAGCTTACTCCTTCGTATACACCACAGCACAACGGTGTATCGAGGAGGAGGCATCACACCCTATGAGATATGTCGCGCTCTATGATGAGTACTGCTGAGTTACCTATTTTCTTTTGGGTGTTATGCACTTTAGAAGATGCATACATATTGAATGGGGTTCTATCCAAATCAGTGCCTAACACTCCATATGAGATATGGAATGAGAAGAGACCATGTCTTAAACGAGTTAAGATATGGGGTTGTCTGTCCTATGTTGAAAAACAAAATCCGAACAAGCTCGAGGTATGGTCAGTTCTGTACAAGTTTGTTAGGATATCCCAAACATTTGCGAGGGTATATCTTCTACCTAACTGAAGAGCAAAAGGTGTTTCATTTCTCAGCATGCCACCTTTTTAGAAAAGGAATTTCTTGTGAAGAAATTAGTGGTAATGAGGCAGAACTGGAAGGAGTTCCAGCTGGACAAACTAACAGCTGATGATTTGGTGAAACCAAAGGATTATTCTCGGTATCGCGTATCTGTTAGGGTTCCTCATCCACCTAAGAGATACTACGGTTTCCTCGGTGACGGTGGGAGTGAAGATTGCATCATGGTAGATGATGACCCAACTAGGTTCAGGCAGGCCATCACGAGTGGGGACTCTACGAAAAGGCTGGATGCTATGCGATCAAAGATGGAATCCATGTACACCAACAAAGTATGACTTTGGATGTTGCACCTGAAGGGGTAAAACCCATTGGGAGCAAATGGATCTTGAGAAGATTCTTGGTGTAGACAGAAAAGTTGAGACTTTCAAAGCTAGACTTGTAGTAAAAGGTTCCCGTCATGCAACCAAGTGTGGATTATGATGAAACCTTTTCTCCAGTGGCCATGTATAAGTCCATCAGGATTAAAGCACGTATCGCGGAGTTGGAACATCTGTTTTGATGTGGCAGTCAAAGAGTTTGACTTCATCAAAAAGGTAGATGAACCTTGTATATACAAGAAGGTTGTAGAGAGTAAGGTTGTCTTCCACGTTTTGTACGTAGATGACATACTCTTGATAGGAAATAGTTTCCTATGCTACAGTCGGTCAAGCTCTTCTTATCATGAGGATTCTCCATGGATGATCTGGATGATACCTACTACATCTTGTGGACTATGATCTATGATGATAGATCTAAGTGGATGTTGGGAGTGTCCCAAATCCAGGTACATTAACACCATACTAAAGGGGTTTAGTATGAAAGATTCTAAGCGTGGTGGTTTGCCCAATTACTCAGGAATCACTCTCTCCAAAAAGATGTCTCCCGAGACTGATTTGGAGAGAGCTCGCGTGCAAGGGATACCCTATACTTCGGCAGTAGGCTCTATCATGTATGCGATGTTATATACCAGACCATATGTAGCTGACTCACTAGGTGTAGTGATCAGGAATCAATCGGATCTTAGAAAAATCACTGGACAGCTATGTAGGACATTCTTAAGTACTTGAAAAGTACTAAAGAAATTTTTTTGGGGTTTGGTGACGGTAAACTCCAGTGGGAGTCCTATACCAATTCTAGCTACCAGAGTGATAAGGTCGACTAAAAGTCAGTCTTAGGCTTTGTCTTTACCCTCAGTGGAGGGACGGTATGTTGGAAGAGTTTCAAGCTAGATACCGTGGCAATCTAGACGATAAAGGCTTAATACATTGCTACCAATGATGGTATCAAAGTAAATGTCTGGATATTTCTTGTTCATGAGATGAACATGGTTCCTACCATTGAGCGTCCAATAACTGTTATTGTGACAAAAATAGAGTTGTAGCTTTGTCCTAGGAACGTCGGTCCCATCAGCGATCCAGACATATTCTGAGGACAGTGTCACCTGATCAGGGAGATGGTTGATCTCCAAGGGATCGAGGTAAGGAGAGTTGACGAGAAGGATAACACGGCGGATCCACTCATAAAGGCCTTTCCCTAGAAAGACTTTTATGGGGCGTTGAGTATGAGATACTACAACAAATGTCCATAGGGGAAGTGGGAGATTGTTAGTTATATGTATGCCCTAGTGGCCATTATTATACATGTGATGTATATTATAGTGGATGCTTGTAAATCTATAGGGAGGACTTTCTTGCTCGACATGATAGTATGCTATCTGGTTTCTCTTTATCTTAACATGTACACTCATTGTCTCTCTATTACATGTTGATAAATCCCTTAGGATGAGTACTTGACTACCGGGATTATGATGCAGATCATACTAGTGGGGCAGAGGAAGTCGGTAAGTACATCCTTCAAATGTTCCTAGTCATGGCAGTATCAAGACGGGGCATCGATATTCCAGAGTAGACTAGCGTATACGATTCTTGACCGATATGATGGGCGATGGATGATCCTACATCTATTGGTGTTTGACATCAGAGAAGGTATACGGGTGCTCGGTGGAGACTGGGTACACTGAACAGACTTGCCGAGAACTCCTAGATGGTATTATACCTATCGTCAGATAGCAGTTCTCTGGTGATACTGGTACAGGTTGGTCCGTCGACCCAAGATCGTCATAGAGTCTTGTGTGATTCCCACTGTGCTTTGATTTCCATCTTACCACATTCAAGAGATCGTGCAAAATGGTAGTTTTTGGGTACAGTCCCGAGTCATATGGAGGCAATGAGCGATAGGAGGGGATTTCGTCTCTCCAGGTATTGGGGGTTGATGTTGCGCTATACTTGATTGGCAATAACAGGAAATCCTTGGCCAGGGTTGTTGAAATCTACTGGTAACTGTTATCAGTAGTTTCTCGAACCATTATGGGCCTCACATCGGCATGACTTATCAGGCTAATGGGGTCTGACGTTTACCACCCTAGGTTGTGATATTCGACATATCAGACGAAGAGACCAGACTGTACGGTAGTGTTACTGATTGGATTCGCAGGAGTATGAACTATAAGTCTATGCCACGCACCCCACGGGATCGCGGGGAGACGGAATTTTCAAAAAACTGTTTTCAAAAGCTTTGTAACATATACTATACGCCAAGATCGTTGCTAAACCTTTACTAACAACAAGAAAAATAGATCTAACTACATGTATAGAAGTTATACATCATGTTCATATCCTTCAGGTCTTCATTCCTCGCTGTCCTCCACCTTGTCGTCGACTCCATGGATCGTATTGGATAGCCGCCGCCTCGTCGGCCTTCTCAAGTCGAAGATGATCCACCCGAGAGAATGTGTATCAAGCTCCTACCTTAACCGAAGCTACTAGGGTATCATGTTCGCTACACAAGATGTCGTAGACGATGTAGAGTATGAAGATGGATTGGGATGTCTCTTTTCATACTAGGTTACTCAACACATGAGTGTTCTAGGGTTTGAGGGTGATGAAGATAGCTTAAGGAAATTTTGGTGAAGAAGAAGCATGAGAATGAGTGTAACATTTCAGAAAATATAAAATATTATTTTTGGAATTTAATATTAAAATAATATATTTTGCGAAAACTACCCGATTTGCGAAATTTGGGTTTTCGTAAAATGGTATAAATATATACCAATATTTATGAAATAATTGGAGATTAAAAATATATTTATTGGATTTGGCATTTTTATAATTAACTATATGCAGTTTAAATAAAAATTGATTAGTGCACTACTAATCGCGATTAAACCAAATCCGTGTTTCTACAGTTTTCCATGGCTAGTGCACGATGACATGTTGCTTGTTGTTTCATTTTATTTGTGTTATGTATTTGGTTTTAATGAGTGGGGGAAAAAGAAAAAGGGTTAAAAAGACAATTATTGGAGAGAGAAAGTGAGAGATGAGTTTGGAGAGGGTGAGAATAAGAGAGAGGGAGAGAGGGCAACCACCATTATTCACCCCATTATTTTCCTTCATCTCCTTCCTATTCATCTCCCTCCACCTCCACCTCCGTGAATCATCTCCATTTCTTCATCAAAACCCAACACCCTCTTCATTAATGTTGATCCACACCTCATCCTCAACACTTTGGACCAATCAAAGTTGGATTTTGAAGACTTTGGGGAGCTAGGGTTTTTCTTGAGTTGCCCAAATGAGGTATATTTCCTTTCATTTAGTTTAGTTTTTAGTTTCTTAGCATCCTATAGTAGTTTAGAGTTAAATCGATTTAGATTGTGATGCTTGGAAATTCCATGAGAAGGTTTAGGGTTTGAGTTGTGTTGTAGTGATGTGTAGTGGCTCTTACAAGACCTTAGTGTTAGAATTCTGGACAAAACCACAGACTAGACACCAAGATACGAACATTAGATATGCCGATATCGGGTTTTTATGGAATTAGTGATGGTATTTAGAGATCTGCTGCTACCCTGAGACCCCAAAAATTATATAGCGATTACAGTAAGTCGTGCAGGCAACCTTGAAGCTACCCTAGATCCCCGAGCCCCTAATTCCTTGTCCTGGCTGCAAATAATTCCTTTTTGGCTTCAAATTGCGGCCCTGGTGTTAGAAAATGGGTTCGTGCTTGGTCTGTAGCTCCTATATCTTCTAATTAGACCTCGTCTCTATGCAGAATTGACCAATTTAACCTAGGACAAAATGTGGAGGTGTTTATTTGAGTTGCTGTTTTGGTTTTGTTATTTTTAATGACTTGGGTTTTAGTATTTGATATTGTGTTTGGTCGTTGGATGTTTGTACGTCAACGACGAGGGATAATTGGTTGATTTTGTATGCGTAGGCTATAGGTTCTAACCTTTAAGCAATGCATATGCCGTATTGGTTTTCCGAACTTGATTTTAATAGCATTGCGACAGTGTATTGATTGAAGGTAGCTTCACGTGGATTCCGAGATGACGAAGCACATAGACTATGGCTGAACGAGGAGTTCCACAGGTGGGTAGATTTATATCTACGGGGGAAGTCGAGTGAACGGCGTATAGCACCCCCGCAAACTTTGATGGAAACCGATATATAGAATATGGTTAGGGAAACCTATATTAGAAAACTAGTGATATGGTTAAAAATAGATAGTTAGAGATGATATGAATGATTGAATATATATATCGAGATATGAGATGAAAGCTATAGGGATAGGACGCTTTGACATGATATGATAGAAATAATGTCTCGAATTGATATATAAGGATATGAAAAGTAAATGTGAATCACGACATATAGATATATGTAGTGCACAAGAATGGGTATGAGATTTAGAGTAGTATGACATGAGACTTATAATATAGAATGCATATGTGAGATGACTTGATGTGAGATATTAATGTGATGAAAAGAATATACGATGTGATATGATGACTTGATTGATATGTCGGTATACGGATGCGAGTCGATATGAGAGGATTGATACCTTTGCCGGTTCCCTGATATGAGATTGTTATGGATGTGACCTGGGATATAGGTATATAAATATATATATAATGTTGTGAATCATGAGTGATATGTCGTACGAGACGTTAGGTCCGTACCCTCATTGTCATATAGGTTGATAGGATCACTAATGGTTTGATGCCGCCGTACGATGATTTACCATACGTAATGAGTTTTATGATGATTGATCCGTATCCTTGACTAGAGGATGTCGTACGATGGATTATACCGTACGTGATGTTGTGAGGCTGGATGCCGATTGATAAATTCACCAACTCGGATATATTGTAGATACGTATACCTGTTAGCATTTCGCGTACGATGTACCTTATGCCATGTTCATGTCATTCTCATTGCATTACATATACCTGGGTTAGTACACCTACACTATTATCGATGATACGTATGTTACACTGACACAGATTGGCCGGCTCACACACTTCATCATCGATAATTGCTATATCACTTACACAGTAGAATTGCTACATCATGCTGTGATATAATTGTTATGTTCACATCACCATACTATGTCGCATGATATACTGATATTGTCACATCACAGTTCCATGTTGCATATATCATGCTTTACGATTATATGCATTGAGATGCTGTTTTCTTGAGATTTCTGGATTTGAGAACCGTGGTTATTTCAAAAGAAAGTATGTATTGTTTTAAAAACCCGGATTCTCTTGATATGATATTTCGAGACGTCCACCATGTGTTTTCTCGGTTCTGAGATTGGTATGTTAAACCCGATTCGAGGAGCGGTAGGCACCATCTGCGGGTACATGGTGGACCCGGTAAGGTACCCCGGAGCAAGAAGACTCGTATAGTTAGGCGATGAGCCTGGCAGAGGAGCACTACCTACCGATGATAGTATTTGGACTCGGCGGTTATCCGGAGGATACCGACCGGAGTCATAAGATGGATATGAGGGCCGACCAGAGTAGGCGACGCCTGAGGGCCGATCTGAGGATGCAGCGCCTGAGATATGAGGATTTACGTGTCGATGTTGGACACGGGTTTCATGATGTTTCGAGTGTCGATGTTGGACACTCAGGTTCCATGATTTTGATGTGTCGTTGATGGACACACGTTGATTGATATCCTCATACTTACATGCATATGCTTTCATGATATTTACATGCATGATATTTTTGTATCGTTGATGGACACATAGATGTTATCCACATGCATACAGGCATTGATTATTATAGTGTTGCCATATATGCAGACACAGTCACCCTAGATATCATAGTATTACCTTTATGATATAGTTGACCTAGGAATCATTGTTTATTTCGATTTCTACCTGATGATGTTTTCTACTCACGAGCTGGCAACTCAGCCCCGTTGTGCCACAGTTCTTGCAGGTTGACCGCTTGGATCAGTAGCGGCATCGCCGGCACACAGCTTACTTTCGGGTGATTTGCTTTGGTAGGTGGTAAATGTTGGATCGTACCACTCTTGTATTTATTATTCCATTGTATCTAGTCAACTCCATCAATCAGAAACTAGTATTTGTATATGTAGTAAGACTTAGCTATACTTGTAGTTGCGAAACTTAGAGCGATGGACTATATGTTCGCTATTGGAGGATTTGATGTCTTTCTTTATTTGCTTTATTTTTTGTGGCGATCTACGCCGTTGGGCGTCGTATATTTAAATTTATGACTTACGTGGTTGTGATTCCGCTGATTGGCGAAGAGCTAGCTCCCGCTTGGGGATGACTTTATTATTATCATGTATATGTGGTTTTTGATCAAAATTTACAAAGGAGGTGCTGCCCAAATTTTTAAAATGACGAAACATGTTTTTCAACTAATAAAATCCACTTGCAGTTTTCATGTTCTATTATCCATGCATTTAATAAAACGTTTGATTTCATTATACCTTTATTTCAAAACTTCACCTCTTTTATTTCTTAAAAAGGTTTAGATTTCTGGACTTTGACTTACTTGAATTACGTTACTCCTTTAGACGTTGCATGATTTAAGTGCCGGTCACGAGCTAATATTTCGGGTCGTGACAATGAGTTGTTGTTTTTCTCTCTCTTGTCAAGTGTTGCAGCTGAACTATATTAATTAATTCATCAATAAATCACTAATGAATAATCAAATTAGGTTCAAGTTACAACAAATGAGTCATGGTCTTAATACCCAACAAGTGTCACATGTAGACATGCTCATTATCATGCAATTTACACCTCATTTCCTCAATACATAAAATGAATAATAATTTATACTAAAATGATAAATACAAATTATGATATGTCATCTTCATTTAACATCTTTGACCAAATTATAAAAACGCCCCTCGTTCTTATATATATACCCGTATCCGTATTCCGAAAAATACGAATACAAAAGAGACGAAAAAGCAATCCATCAATACAATACTAGGATCCGGCTTAAACCAAAGCCCACTAGTATTGTCCATCCGTATCATCATCCGTATACAAGTACACGTACGTGACCGAACCCTATCATAAAACCTTACGACCTCTACATCTTTTGCCCGATGCAAGGAAACCCTCTGTGTGGGACTCTAAAGACTCGACACTACGCTGGCAGTGGGTTTAACCACAGGCCGCAAGCGGCACTAGATTTATGTAACGGCCCCCGGGCATATGTCGATGAGAAGGACGATGAGAATAACTCATCCGAACTCTAACTGAGCCTATCTGTGACAATCTCCATACAGTCCGGTCTGTTCGTCTAAGAGTATTGCATATTGGTCCTAGGAGGGCGGCAAGTGTCAGACCCCTAATAATGCAATAAGTCATGTCGGAGTGTAGCCCATTACACCCCGAGAAACTACTGGAGTACCTACCAGTAAATCTCGCTTTCCTTGGCCAGGGACTTTGTGAAATGGCTCTCCAAACACAGCGCGATATCAACCCCCAATACCGGGAGAGACGAATCCTATCTAACCGCTACTACCTCCAAGTGCTTCGGGACTGGACCCAACTATTACCTGTTTGCACAACTCCTTTGAGCGTGGTAGGGTAATAATCAAAGTATAGTGGGAACACACTCGAGGTGAAGCAACAGTGCCAAGTCAACGGACTAAGCTATACTCATGTCACCTGGAAACTGCTACCTGACGATAGGTATAATACCAACCAACAGTTCCCGACGAGTCCTGTCTGGTGTATTTATAATCTAAGGAGCACCTACATACTATCTCCAGTATGGCGTACTATTAGCTGTGGGACATACCATCTCCCCTGCTCGGATGAGAAGCGTATACACTAGTCTACTCTGGAGTATCGATACCCCATCTCGATAATCCTATGGCTAGGGACCTATACAAGGATGTGCTTGTAGATTACCCAGCCCCCACTAGTGTGACTGCCATCACAACTCTGGTACTCAAGCAAAGAATCTAAGGGCTTTACTAATATGTATAAGCGATATGCTAAAAGAAACACATGCACATATTGAAGTAGAAACAAAATAGGTAGCATACTACCATTTTGAGCAAGATAGTTAATACAACTGTGAATATCCCAAGCTTTCATTAATTAATATACAAACCAGTATGATACAATAATGGCCTCTAGGGAAAATACACTAACAATCTCCCACTTGCACTAAGGCCATGTATTGGCATATCGCAGACCTATCGTCTCGATTAGCCTCTCGAACTGTGTCTGAGGGATAGCCTTCGTGAGTGGATCTGCAGTGTTGTTCTCCGTCTCTACTCTCCGCACCTCGATCTCCTGGCGATCAACGATCTCCCTAATCAGGTGGTAGCGCCTCAAAATATGTCTGGACTTCTGATGGGACCTGGGTTCCTTCGCCAAAGCTATAGCGCCGTTGTTGTCACAATACAGAGGTATTGGATTTACAATGGACGGAACCACCTGAAGTTCTGTTAGGAACTTCTTCACCCAGACAGCTTCTTTTGCGGCGTCACAAGCAGCGATATACTCCGCTTCCATCGCCGAGTCTGCAACGGTGTCCTGCTTGGAGCTCTTCCAATAGACCGACCCTCCATTGAGGGTAAAGACATAACCTGACATGGACTTGGAGTCATCCTTGTCAGTCTGGAAGCTGGAGTCAGCAAAGGCTTCGATCTGGAGGTCTTTTCCGCCATACACAAAGAACATCTCCTTAGTCCTTCTAAGGTACTTGAGAATATTCTTTACTACTATCCAGTGCTTCTCCCCTGGGTTTGACTGATATCGTCTTACCACGCTTAGTGCATAAGCAACATCTGGTCTGGTACACAACATCATATACATTATAGAGCCTACCGCAGAAGCGTAGGGTATAGATGTTATGCAAGCCCTTTCTAAATCAGTCTTGGGAGACATCTCTTCGGAGAGGGTGATTCCGTGACAAGCCGGTAGATTATCGCGCTTAGAATCTTCCATACTAAATCGTTTTAGTATAGTGTCGATGTACCTGGACTGTGAATGTCCCAACATCCTCTTGGATCTATCATGATAGATTCGGATCCCCAGAATGTAGGAAGCATCACCCAGGTCTTTCATGGAGAACGTTTGTGACAAGAATCCCTTGACTGATTGTAGCTTAGGAATGTCATTTTTTATCAAGAGAATGGCATCTACATACAAGACGAGGAATACCACAGTTCTCTCTATAGTCTTACTATATATGCATGGTTCATCTGGATTTTTGATAAAGTCGAATTCTTTGACCGTCTCATCAAAACAGATGTTCCAACTCCGCGATGCCTGCTTTAGTCCATAAATGGACTTAAGCAACTTGCACACTTTCGCGCTGCTCCCACTCTGAATGAAACCCTCCGGTTGATCTATATAGATGAACTCTTCTAAATATCCATTTAGAAAAGCCGTCTTTACGTCCATCTGCCAGATCTCATAATCATGGAAGGCAGCAATGGCAAGAAGGATCCGAATGGATTTGAGCATAGCCACTGGAGAAAAAGTTTCATCATAGTCCAAACCAGGTCTTTGACGAAAACCTTTTGCAACAAGTATAGCCTTATAGGTTTCAACCTGTCCATCTACACCAATCTTCTTTTTGAAGATCCATTTGCAGCCTACGGGTTTTACCCCTTCTGGAGCAAAATCCAAAGTCCATACTTTGTTGGTGTACATGGACTACATCTCGGCCCGCATTGCATCTAACCATTTTACCGAGTCGCCGCTCTGAATGGCTTTCTGGAAGCTAGTTGGCTCATCATTGTAAATGATTCAATCCTCTCTATCCCCGTCTATGAGAAAACCATAGTATCTCTCGGGCGGATGAGACTGCCTACTACTTCTGTGGAGTGGCACTGGGATGTCCAGTTCTTCTGAAATTTCTGGTTCCACTATGCTTTCAGTAATAGCTTGTTTTTCTGGAATTTCTTCCAGTTCTATTGCGCTCCCACTTATCTGATTTTCTAAAAATTCATTTTCCAAGAAGCGGGCATGACGATAAACAAAGACTTTTTGTTTCTCTGCATAATAGAAAAGATACCCTTGGAGTTCTTTAGGTATCCCATAAACTTACACAGTACTGAGCGTGCCTTGAGCTTGTCCGCATGCTGTTTTTTAACAAAAGCTGGACATCCCCATGTTTTAAAGTGTTTAAGACAGGGTTTCTTCCTACTCCACATCTGATATGGTGTTGTAGGCACTGACTTAGTAGGAACCTGGTTCAAAAGATATGCAGCCGATTCTAGTGCATTACCCCAGAAGGATCGCGGCAACTCAGCTTTCCTCATCATGGAATGAACCATATCCAATAGAGTTCTGTTCTGCCTTTCCGATACACCATTGTGTTGAGGTGTGTATGGAGGAGTAAGATGAGAGAGATTACCATTCTCTTTTAGGTAATCCAAGAACTCGGCACTCAAGTTTTCATCACCTCGATCAAATCTAAGTGTCTTGATACTTTTGCCTGTTTGTTTTTCCACTTCATTCTTATATTGCTGGAATTTCTCAAAGGCCTCGGATTTATGTTTCATCAAGAAAACATATCCATACCTAGAGAATCATCCGTAAAAGTAATGAAATAGGAATAACCACTTCGTACAAGTGTAGACATTGGACCACACACGGCGCTGTGTATGAGTCCCAAGAGCTCGCTTGCTCTTACTCCGTGTCCAGTGAACGGAGTCTTTGTCATCTTTCCCATGAGATATGATTGAAAAGTAGCATAAGACTGATATTCGAACGGATCCAAATATCCCTCTCTATGTAACTTTGTTAACCTTATTTCATTGATGTGACCCAGTCTAC
The DNA here is from genome assembly GCA_030015575.1 of Agapanthus africanus. Classification (NCBI taxonomy): domain Eukaryota; kingdom Viridiplantae; phylum Streptophyta; class Magnoliopsida; order Asparagales; family Amaryllidaceae; genus Agapanthus; species Agapanthus africanus. The sequence continues at coordinate 81,491,337 of JASDDO010000031.1, read as the reverse complement.
AATGCGATAAGAAAGCCCTATTTACTTCTGGAGACTTTCTTTTAAGTGTGTGCTGGACGTTGAAAACCTGAGCTTAATTTAATACGTATATACCGTTATCTAATGTACCTGACCCAATAAAATTTTAATTTAGATGGATGTAGACCACATCGCTTACAAATGTAAATCATATTCTTCCTTAAAAGTAAGGATACAGACATGATATTACAAACCATACTAGGTACACACAAACAGTTACGTAAGATCAATATCTGCCCACTTGTCAATCCTAGGTGATACTCCCTTATGGATACAGCGTCCACGCTCATTCCGTTAGCAACCCTGAGAGTCATATCACCTATCCTGATAACTCTACGGTTTCTCAAAGCCTGTAAAGAATTACAGACATGAGATCCTGATCCGGTATTTAGTACCCAGGAAGTAGAGTTAATTGATATGCAGTTTTCAATCATAAAAACACCCGAATTCGAAGCCACAACGTGTTTCGGATCCTAGATTCTGGCTTTCCAAGCCCTGCATCCCTTCTGCCAATGCCCTTTCCCGTGACAATAGGAACAATCCTCTTTTGCTACTGTTAGCCCCGAAACTTTTGCCCTTCCCTTTCTTTCTACCTTACTAATACCGCCTATCAGCTTTTTGGAGCTTTTCTTATTCTCACCCTTGGCTATCGCTTCGGATCCAGAAGAAGAAGATCCCCCAATTAGCAGAACGGGTGTTTCCCTGGTTTCCTTCAGGATGCCCGTTTCTGGAAGTATAACTTTCTTCCCCTGGGCGTAAATAGAAGGTTGGGACTGTAGAATCAAGTCATCACTTTGACTTGTTCTCCAACGTGGTCTTCAGGTCCGTGAGCTGTTTAATACAGCTAATCATTGTAGGGACGTGGTCCCCTATATATGATCCGATAGCCAACCTCGCTTGAAGCAATTCCTTTGAGGTCTCATATCTTGCGATACGAGATTGCTCTCCATATAAAATTTTGTTATGGAGGAAGATAGAAGCAAAGTCTATCTTCTCGTGTTCCCTCTGGTTTTCACCGTCTTCTAAGGCCAACACGAGGCACTTGGAATTCGCACAGTCTTTTCCCTTTGTCTTACGGATATCATCCGCGATGGTGGAAACTGGACCTGGGACAACAGGGGCGTGATTAGTAATGAGGTGGTCCAGTTTGTCATTGGAAATGGACATCTGGACAAACCTTTTCCAGTTAATATAGTCTGGTTCAGTCAAATTATTACTAGCTGTAACCTATGTCTGGTCACCTGGTCGCTGCAATTAGGAGAGAGAGAAGAAACACTTTAGCATGATGCTCTTGCAAGTTTAGATTGGTTTTTAGTTTATCTAAACAGGATGTCTCTTACTGTTTCTCGAATCCCTCTTCAAACCATAAAGGAAGAATTAGTCAGGATTAATCTCACCCTACAATACTTGCTTAACCGTTCAGCCAGATTGGTGTTGGTATTTCGAGAGAGGTTTTCCAATGCTTTCGCGAAGTTCCTTAATTACATAACCTCTTTTCGCAGGAGGCGTAGCCCCGCTAAAACCTTTCTAGACACCTACTTGGTTTATAGCATTGATTGTTTAATGAAAAAATCTCCTGAGGAGTAGCATATACTCACAGCAGGATCGGGATCCAAATATCATTGTGCGATAAAGCTGAAGGAATCCTACCAATTTTATCACACTCCAAATGGTATGCAGCACTAGCAAGTTTCAGTTTCTTTAGAAACTCCCGATGTGGATTTCTGCTCCATGCTCTTATGACCATGACTAAGGCCAACAAATCATAAGTAACATGTCAAGTTCTACCCGTCATTGTCCAGCTTAATTTGAACCCATCCGTACATACCCTTGACTAAGGCCAACAAAGTAGTACGACTGTCCTAAACCAATGCATCTATCTATGCTACATATGAATACCCAGCAGCTACCAATCACTATGCCTTGACTAAGGCCAACAAACATAGCTTGAATACTACTGAATAGTCAGATGAAACGACGGAGGGTTACGAATGGTTTTGGCGAAACCGTGAATGTAGTGAACTTGATATAATCGAAGGAACCTGATAGCTTTTAAAAGGAGTGGTTTAAGCTCCGCATTTAAAAGTCTGATGTTTTAAAATAACCGAGTGGTTTTAAAATTTGTTCTAATGATTCAGCTTTGGTTTGTTTGCTTTGTATTAATGTAATGCAGTCCCATCAATTAACCTACCATTGCAGAAAATAACGAAAATACAACGTACGCTTATGCCATCCGCATTCGCCACAGGGCCCCGCCATCACCCGTTAGGTTACTTAACTAACGACAAAGCGGGGGCTGGACTAGCGCGGATGCAAAACATAAGCAACGTATATTATATAATATATATATATAATAATATCCATTTGTCAGACGCAATGATAAGCATTCCAGATCACAGATGAACATATTGGATATACTGGGAATTTCGCGTTTCGTTTAAGCCTGTAACGTAAGACGGATTCCACGGTCGTGATGAATAGCCAAACCCCACCCTAGACCCTTAAGGGTGCGGCAAACTACCTGCCAAATTCCAGAAGTGAAGGAACCTCCCTCAACAAAGTGAGTAGGCCACTCGGCACTTCAAAGAACCCGGTAGTTTGTGCACCCACCTTGGGTCTATCATAGGAGCAAAAAACAGTAAAAAGAAATAATAAAACGGCGGCTACAACCTCTACCCGGATGTGCCCCGCAAAATAATTTTACATCAAATTACAATTTACATCGAATGAAAGATAAAACCACTCATCTCACATCCCAGCTATTCATCCACGATGATCTAATAAAGTCCATATACACAAACCAACAGATATGTGCCACCCCAGACTAACCGACATATAGCAATTAGCTAAAGTTTAAAAACACATATAACAATACAGATAAAAACCCGATTAGCCAAGAGCATTAGAATTTCGATCGATTTATATTTTCCGTGTCCACCCCAAGTGCAAACTAGCACTCCAAAAAATCCTGGGTAGAAACAAAATATTCCAGAAAACAATACACATAAAAATAAGATTAACAGAAGAAATCAGAGTTGACTCGGTCTTGAATCGGCTGCGGATCGGCGGCGAAACGCACCGTTTCGCCATGGTTCTACGGCGTTCTTGACGATTCATGGTCTCGGATTTATTGAGCATTCTGAAAAAACCCTGCACTTAATTTTAAGAACCATGAAACAATTTTTCTGGCACTTTTAAAAAACAACAGAAACTTGGGCTTTGTGTGTATCGTATTTCGGTTTTTCCAACGATCGAACTTCTAATACTTGCTAACAAGCTAGTAAAGGTTTAGTTGGCTCTGATACCACTGTAAGTCCATGCCACGCACCCCACGGGATCGTGGGGAGGCGGATTTTTCAAAAAATTGTTTTCAAAAGCATTGTGACATAGACTATACGCCAAGATCGTTGCTAAACCTTTACTAACAACAAAAACAAGAGATCTAACTACATGTACAGAAGTTATACCTCACATTCATGTCCTTCGGGTCTTCATCCTCGCTGTCCTCCACCTTGTCGTCGACTCCGTGGATCGTATCGGATCGTCGCCTCCACGTCGGCCTTCTTAAGTCGAAGATGATCCAGCCGAGAGAATGTGCATGTCACGACCCGTAATTTAGCTCATGACCGGCACTCAAATAACGCAACGTCTAAAGGCGTAACGTAATTCAAGTAAGCCGAAACCCAGAAATCTAAACCTTTTTAAGAAAATTAAGAGGTGAAGTTTTGAATTAAAGGTATAATGAAATCAAGTTTTCTTAAATGTGTAGAAAAGGAACATGAAACATACAAGTGGAATTTATTAGTTTGAAAACAGGTTTCGTCTTTTAAAAAAAATTGGGCAGCACCTCCTTTGTATTTTTTTGATCCAAAACCACAAATACATAATGATATAAAAGACGTCCCCAAGCGGGAGCTAGCTCTTCGCCAATCGGCGGATCCACAACCACGCAAAGCATAAATATAAGTATACGGCGCCCAACGGCGAAGATCACCACAAAAGATAATGAAATAAGCAAGACATCAAAACCACAAGTAGCGGAATACCCCTCGCTCTAAGTCTCGCAACCACAAGTCTCACTAAGTCTCATTACTTACACAAATACTAGTTTAATTGTTGGAGTTGACTAGATACAATCTGAATAATAAATACAAGAGGGGCACGATACAAATGTCCCACCTACCAATGCAAAAACACCCGAATGTAACTGTGTTCCAGCGAAGCCGTTACTGATCCATGCGGTCAACCTGCAAGAACTGTGGCAAAACGGGGGTGAGTTGCCAACTCGTGAGTAGAAAAACATTAACAGGTAGAAATCGAATAAACAACGATTTCCTAGGTCAACTATATCATGAAGGTAATAATATGATATCTATGGTGACCGTATCTACATATGTGCCAACAATATACTCAAGCCTATGTGCCAGTGGATATCATCCAACTATATAATCAAAGCCTGCATGCATGTGGATCTCGTCCACGTGTCAACCCAAGACACAACAACATCATACATGTAAATATCATAAAAGCATACGCATGAGAGTATGAGGATATAAATCAACGTGTGTCCCTCGCGACACATCAAAATCATGGAACCTGAGTGTACAACATCGACACTCGAAACATCATGAAACCCATGTCCAGCATCGACACGTAAATCCTCATATATCTCAGGCGCCACATCCTTAGATCGGCCCTCATGCGCCGCATCCTTAGATCGGCCCTCAGGCGCCGCACAATCTGGTTGGCCCTCATATCCATCTCACTACTCCGGTTGGTATCCTCCGGATAACCGTCGAGTCCAAATACTATCACCGGTAGGTACTACTTTCTCTGCCAGGCTCATCGTCTACACCACGATAATCATCTCTCGCCCCGGGGAACCATACCGGGTCCACCATGTACCCGCAGACGGTGCCTCCCACCCCTCGAATCGGGTTACACATGCCAATCTCAGAACCGAGAAAACACATGGTGGACACAATGAAATATCATATCAAGAGAAACCGGGTTTTTAAAACAATACATACTTTCTTTTTAATATGACCACGGTTCTAAAATCCAGAAATCTCATGAAAACAACATATCTCAATGCGTATAATCATAAAGCATGATGTATGCGACATATAACAGAAATATAAGCATATCCGTATATCATGCAACATGGAATAGTAAAATGCACATATTGAGGGAAAACCGCTCTTTTAAATGAATCCAGTTTTAAAATATATCCCGCGGTTCACAAATTCTCCAAAGTTAAATGCAACATCTTATAAAGGTGCATATGTAACTATAACAAATAATTATGCAAAGAGTCATATCATGATGCAACAATCCTATTGTGTAGTGACATGGCAATTATCGATGATGAAGTGTGTTAGCCGGCAAATCTGTGTAAGTGTAACATACGCATCATTGATAATGGTGTAGGTGTACTAGCACAGGTATATGTAATGCAATGAGAGTGACATGAGCATAGCATAAAGTAAATCGTATGCAAATGCTGACACGTATACGTATCTAACATGACCGAGTCGGTAAATCTATCAATCGGCATCCATCCTCACAACATCTCGTACGGTATAATCCATCGTACAGCATCCTATGGTCAAGGGTATAGGTCTATCATCAAGTACAACTCATCGCGTACGGTATCCGTCGCATGGAGGCATTAAACAATTTAGGGATCCTATGAACCTATATGACAATGAGGGTACGGACCTAACATCTTATGTGACCTATCATTCAAGATTCACAACTTATATGTATTTATACACCTATGTCCCAGGTCACATCCATAACAATCTCATATCAGGCGACCGGCAAAGGTGCCAATCTTCTCAATCGACTCGCATCCGTTTACCAACATATCATCCAGGCATCATCTCACATCGTATTTTATTTTCATCACATTAAGTAAATTTTATATATACATTCTACCTTATTAATTTAGTTTCATGTTACTCTAAAACTAGTACTTGTTCTAGTGCAACTACACATCTATACATCATGATTCACATTCACTTTTCATATCCCTAAGTTTTCATCTCATATCTCAATATATATGTTCAATCACTCACATCTTTTCGAACTATCTCTTTAACCATATCCTTAGTTCCCTAATCTAGGTTTCTACGACTGTATCCTATATATCGGTTTCCATCAAGTTGCGGGGGTGCTATACGCCATCCACCCGACTTCCCCCGTAGATATAGATCTACTCACCTTGATCCTTGCTTTCCAAATTCGATGACGCCATGCTCCGTCGTCTCGAAATCCATGCGAAGGTACCTACAATACATACACAGTCGCAATAGCATTAAAATCAAGTACGGAAAACCAATACGGCACACGGTGCGCTCATAGGTTAAAACCTATAGCCTACGCATGCAAAACAACCATATCAACCATTTTTGTTGACGTACAAACGCCTAACCACCAAATGCAATATCGAACACTAAAACCAAGCATTCAAAATACGGAAAACGTATCAAAAAACCATACCAAAGTGCTCCCAGATTTTGACTCAGGTGAAGTTGGGATGAACAAACAATACTGGGGTAAAGTATATAGGGTATATGACCTACAGAAGCAACCTAGGCAGCAGAATCCACCAAGTGGCCGGCCACATTGGACAAAATTCCGGCCTGCCCGGCCAGATCACCTCTGTTAGTGCTCTTCTGGCCAGGGTGGTCTCATGGTGTCTAAAATAGGTCCCTGGTGTTGTTTGGTTTTCTCATAAATTCCCCGGGTCATCACAGATTCCCTGTAGTCCCCAATTGTACACAAAACTGACATGGAACTAATCTAAGTTTGTATTCTCTGTTCTAGGTCCATAATTTGATCTCTAGGGTCTTGCACACCCTCACTACAGCTCACAACCCCACAAGTCACCAAACCCTCTCTTTAATTTTCCAATTTCACAAACCCACACCTTAAACCCATTCTAAACTAACTAGAATGCTAGGAAAACATAAACTAAACTAAATGGAAGGGATTATACCTCATGGATGAAACTCAAGAGAACCCTAGCTTCCTAATGTTATCAAAATCCTACTTTTCTTGGTCCATTGTGTAGAGGATGAAGAGGTGATCATTTTTTGTGAAAGGGGTATAGGGTTTTGGCAAGGTTTTTGAGATGATATTTGGGGTTGAAGGTAGAGGGAACTGAGCTTGAAGAAGATGAAAAAGGAGATGTAAATTGTTGGGGGAAAGAGAATTGAGGCAGCCCCCTCTCTCTCAGTTATTCTCACTCTCTCTCTCTCTCCAAGCATGCTTACCCCTCATCATTATGTCCCCTCCCCTCTCTCTCCTCAATCATTCCTCTCATTTCTTTCTTTTCTCACCATAATAAAACCAACCATAACTAAAACAACACAATGAACATGTAACCAAATGAAACATGTCATGGTGCACTAACCATGAAAAACTGTAGAAACATGGATTTGGCTTAATCGCGATTAGTAGTGCACTAATCGGGTTTTTATTTAAACTGCATAAATAAATTTTAAAAATGCCAAATCCTTTAAATATATTTTTAAATGAATAAATCATTTTAATTCGATAATTATTTCACAAATATTGGTATATATTTATACCCTTTTTCGAAAACCCCAATTTCGCTAATCGGATAGTTTTCGGGAAATATATTATTTTAATATTAAATTCCAAAAATAATATTTTATATTTTCTGAAATGTTACAGTGCATCAAGCTCCAACCTCAACCGAAGCTACTAGGGCATCATGTTCGCTACACAAGATGTCGTAGACGATGTATAGTATGAAGATGGATTGGGATGTCTCTTTTCATCCTAACTTACTCAACACATGAGTGTTCTAGGGTTGGAAGGTGATGAAGATAGCTTGAGGAAATTTTGGTGAAGAAGAAGCATGAGAATGAGTTGTTGTTTTTCTCTCTCTTGTCAAGTGTTGCAAACTGAACCATATCAATTAATTCATCAATAAATCACTAATGAATAATCAAATTAGGTTCATGTTACAACAAATGAGTCATGGTCTTAAAACCCAACAAGTGTCACATGTAGCCATGCTCATTATCATTCAATTTACACCTCATTTCCTCAATACATAAAATGCATAATCATTTATACTAAAATGATAAATACAAATTATGATATGTCATCTTCATTTAACATCTTTGACCAAATTACAAAAACGCCCCTCGTTCGTAAATACATATCCGTATCCGTATTCCGAAAAATACGAATACAAAAGAGACGAAAAAGCTATCCATAAATACAATACTAGGATCCGACTTAAACCAAAACCCACTAGTATTGTCCGTCCGTATCATCATCCATATACAAGTACACGTACGTGACTGAACCCTATCGTAAAACCATACGACCTCTACATCTTTTGCCCGATGCAGGGAAACCCTCTGTGTGGGACTCTAAAGACTCGACACTATGCTGGCAGTGGGTTTAACCACAGGCCGCAAGCGGCACTAGCTGCACGTAACGGCCCCCAGGTATATGTCGATGAGAAGGCCGATGAGAATAACTCATCCGAACTCCAACTGAGCCTATCTGTGACAATCTCCGTACAGTCCGGTCTGTTCATCTAAGAGTATCGCATATCGGTCCTTGGGGGCGGCAAGCGTCAGACCCCAAATAGTGCAATAAGTCGTGTCGGAGTGTAGCCCATTACACCCCAAGAAACTACTGGAGTACCTACCAGTAAATCTCTCTTGCCCTGGCCAGGGACTTTGTGTAACGGCTCTCCAAACACAGCGCGATATCAACCCCCAATACCGAAAGAGACGAATCCTATCTAACCGCTACTGCCTACAAGTGCTTCGGGACTGCACCTAACTATTACCTGTTTGCACAACTCCTTTGATCATGCTAGGGTAATAATCACAGTACAGTGGAACACACTCGAGGCGAAGCAACAGTGTCAAGTCAACGGACTAAGTTGTACTCATATCACCTGGGAACTGCTACCTGACGATACGTATAATACCAACCAACAGTTCCCTACGAGTCTTGTCCGGTGTACTCATAACCTAATGAGCACCTACATACTATCTCCAGTACGACGTACTAATGGCTGTGGGACATACCATCTCCCCTGCTGGGATGAGAAGCGTATACACTAGTCTACTCTGGAGTATCGATGCCCCGTCTCGATAATCCTACAACTAAGGACGTGTACAAGGGTGTTCTTGTAGATTACCCAGCCCCCACTAGTTTGACTGCCATCACAATGCTGGTAATGAAGCAAAGATCCTAAGGGCTATACTAATATGTAAAAGCGATATGCTAAAAGAAACACATGCACATATTAAAGTAGAAACAAACCAGATAGCATACTACCATTTTGAGCAAGACAGTTAATACAACTGTGAATATCCCAAGCTTCCATTAAGTAATATACAAACCAGTATGATACAATAATGGCATCTAGGGCATATACACTAACAAGATCATGCTTGCTTGTTGATCTTCTGATCGCTCAATACCCGGGTGGCCGTTACGTTTAGCAGACCCCTTGCGACTTGTGGGTGACTGATATGATCACCACCTACTGCCGGCGTATTGACGACTTTTTAGAGTTCTACACAGAGGTTTCCTGGCTCAGGCGAAACGAAGTAGGAGCACATATGTGATATGTGCAGGACCGAGATTAATACGTGTATGTGATACAGTATTCTATTCTCGCGATATGTGATATCGGTCGGTTATATATGATATAGCCGGGTTATCGGATCAAGTGTTGATTCGATAAGTTGTTACATTTGATATTAGTCGGTTGTATGTGATATAGCTGGATTATTAAATTAAGTGTTGATTTAATAATTTAATGTATAATTATACATATTTGATATATTAATTTACATTAACTAATATTAGCTCACTTAAGAATTCTTTTTCTCACTTGTGCATTTAGTATATATGTGATATATATTAATGTACAATTTTTTGTGTCATGCTAGATGATACATGTGACATGGGTGTATTTGACTCACACCATGCTTAACATAATCAAGGATTTTATTTATTTAAAGTAATTCAAAATTCCGTGGAAATTAGTAATGGTTGAAGCTTAATGGAAGCATGTAGAATCATTGACTAAGTCCACCAATTTTGTTTTACTTAAGATATTTGTTAACCCAACCATTATGATTAGCCATGGTTTAGTCTCTACATGAGTTAGTATATGATATTAACTCACCCATGGTTTCCATTCTACACTTGATCTTTTCTATGGTTGCTTTTCTTCATCTCCTTCCTCAAGCTCTCTAGCTTTTTGGGAGGTGAAGAAAATGAGTGAGAAAAATATTTCTAAACTGAGCAAAATTCCTACTTCATCATCCTCTACTAGATTAGACATTTAGTTTAGGGTGTTTGCTTCACTAATTCCATATTAGTGAAGAGGTAGCTTGAGTTGGTGTCTCCTCGACGTAGATCATCTTCGGTCTCGAAAACTTCAAGCAAGCTTGTTCTATTCATCTTGTGGAGCCTTTCTAGAGTCCGGGAGTTCACTACTTAGAGCGAAGGGACTACTACACGGAGCTATTTATGTCAAAGACCGGTCTACAAAGGTTGTATTCCTTGTTCACTTAGATGTAAAGATGTTTATATTCTAGTTTCGTCTAATTCTCTAGTTAAGATTCTAGGTTAGGGTTCTTTAGCGTGCCAATTTTTTTAAAATGGCATGGACGATGCCTCCCGAAACCTTGCTGTCGTGCTAGAAACCCTGCAGGCGGTTTGTGGGTTATCCCAAGCTTTCGCAAGGGTTTAACTTGTATTATTTGCAAGATCAATAGTTGCATTGTTCTTGACTCACCACCTTTTTTATAAAAAAGGAATTCTGCAAAAGAAATTAGTAGGAGTATGGTAGAACTGGAAGTGATTCCAGAACCATAACAATTACTGAAAATTTAGTTGAACCTAAGGATTCAATTGGACTCGACAAACCATAGCCACTCCGCTGAATTTAGTTGGTAACCTCAGCCATCCGAGAGGTACATTGGTTTCCTTGTAGACGGTGACAGGGAAGTTTGCGTCATGGTTATGATAGCCCTACTAGTTATCAACTGGCCATTGGTAACTGATGACTTCCGGATGATGGCCAGATGCAAGATATCCAAGTTGGACTCTGATCAGTCAAAAATATTGTATTTTTAACACATTAATTTTCCTACTATTTGCAATCATCTAAAGGTCTTCGTTATGAATATATCACATATTAGTAATTTGTCTGTAAAATATCAAATAACATGTGTTATACATTATAACCGGCATTTTGAGGGAAATTGTGTGTTTATTATTGCACGCATGATCTTTGTATATCGCAACACTTGTCTCGAGATTGTGTGAAGGAAATTCCAGGAAAAAGAGCCGGAATCATAAAAGTGCTGATAAAAATGTGCCAAGTCCAAGACTTGTGATCTGGCAGTGAACAAGAAAGATTTATAAGATTCCAGACATCAGGAAACAACACTAAAGCCACTATAAGAGTTATCTGGAAGTTTCATGCACAGAACACCCAAAACGACCGCGGATCCCATGCCGAATGGGCAGATCCGCGGCGGATCCGCGGCCATGGTGACACGTCATCGGCAGTATGCTTTCTCAGGCTTCTCCTTTCAATGACAAACTTCTTTAATACACTTTGGTCTCCAGATATCTCCAGAAGCTTCTTTCCTAACAGCCAAGCTTCTTGTACAAGCCTAATACCTCCAAGCTTCTCAAGCAAGCTAGCTAACTAACTAAATCTAGAAGCTTCCTTCATAACTACCAACCTTGCAGGAGAAGCTAAACCTAGCTTAGCTTCTAAAGGAAGCTAAACCCAATCAAGCTTCTATAGGAAGCTAAAGGAGAAGGCTATAAAAGGGGACCCTAGGGCATCATTTGAAGGTTGTTCATCATTTTAGAGAAAAAATCTAGTGAGATCCAAATCAATTACACACAAATTGAGTGACACAATTTGATCCAAATCAAGATCATACCAAATCAAGCAAGGATCCAGCAAGCCTTTTTGAAGCAACGCCGATCTTCATCCGAGCAAGTGATCCACGACGATCAGCGACTCACGAAGACGATGCGAAGCTAAATTCGACGATCGAGTTCTCTCCTCAATTCTTGTAGTCTTTGAGTGAATTGTAATGAAACGTTGAATAATAAAAGGTGAAGATCTTTATTCTTGCTTTCTTTTCATTCTTGCATTGTGAAGTTTCTTGATCTTTGATTCATTTAATTTCATGATATTTGAGTGAAAACTCCGCTCGTGGAGGAATCGAGAAAATAGATAAATGATGATGATTAAATTCTTGAACGATTCTTAAGTCTTATGAGTTTTGTAAACTTTAGGAAATTGAATCAACGATGACCTAGTTTCGATCGAGATGCTTTCTTAAATGTTTTCGCTCCAAATTAGAGATCAACAATCGATGATTGAATTTCCTAGAGGCTAGAATTTGAATGCTAATTAACGAAAGGACAAGGGATGGTGATGAAGAAACACTAGTTTCTTCAAGAGATCCCTAAACCTCGTTAATTGTCATCGATCTCGTAACAAATCTTCAATATATAAGAATTTGTAATCATTATTCTTCATCATCGCTATCGATTGGATCGATTCCTACGAGCCTCTTTACAAATCTTGATAACTCATTCGATTTGAATATCATCTTGACAATTCTTGATTCTTGATCTTTATTTTCTTGATAATTCTTGAAACTAAATTTCACAATTCTTGAACAATTTTCTTTTATCCTTTAATTTTCAACTCAACTAAAACAAGATCGATCAAATCACACTTTCCCTATGGACGATCCGTATTCATTAACGCGCTACACCGACACCGTTAATTGATTGCGGTTTACAAATTTCTTTGGTTGTGATCTTTACACTTTTCTAAACACGACATTGAAATCGATTATCAATCAGACTCCATGCACTTCATTAAATTATTGAATTTGTTGGGTGATTCTGAAGGGGTAAAACCCATTAGGAGCAAGTAGATCTTTCGAGATCAGTGTAGGTGGAAAGGTAGTAATCTAATATGGCTAGACTTGTAGTAAAGAGTTTTCATCAAATACCCATTGTGGATTGTGATGAAACTTTTTCTTTAATGTCTGTGCTGAAGTCCATACGGATATGACTTGCCACTGCTGCTCTTCATGACTATGAAATTTGGAAAGTGGATGACTATAACATCTTTCTAAATACGAATTTAGAAGTGCACGTCTATATGACTCTGCTAAAAGGGTTGTCGTAGTCATTGGGAGCAGCGGAGGGTGTGCAAGCTACTTATGTCTTTTTATAGACTAAAGTGGGCATTGCGGAGGTGAATCTTCTGTTTTTATGTGATAGTCAAGGTGTTTGACTTCCTTAAAATAATAGATGAACCTGGTAAGAAGAATATAGGGAGTACTGTCCAGATATATGGATGAAATACTCCTGATAAGAAGTGATGTTCCTATACTACAATCGGTTAAAATATGGTTGTCATAAAGGTTTCTCCATATAGGATCTGGATTATATATCGGGGATTCTGGTGACTAGATCCATGTCTTTAGATCTAGATTTGGAAAGTTTCCCAATTTGCGTATTTGGACACCATTCTAAAGGATGTTAGAATGGAGGACTCCTGGCGCGATGGTATACCCGCGGGTGATGAAGTCTCCCTATCTAAAGAAATGTTTTCCACACTGATTTGGAGGGGGACTCACATGAATGAAATACCAATTGCTTTGCCAATTGGCTCAATCATGCAATGTCAAGTACCATACCAGAAATTGCTTTTACACTTTGTGTAGTAAGCATATATTTATAACATTTCAGAAATATAAAATATTATTTTTGGAATTTAAATAATAAAATAATATATTTCACAAAAGTTATTCGATTACGAATTTGGGGTTTTCGTAAAATGGTATAATTAAATATCAATATTTGGAAAATAATTGGATATTGATATGAATTATTAATTATAAAGGTATTTATTGGATTTGGAGATTTTATAAATAATTATGCAATTATTTATGTGCAAATTTATATTAAACTTGATTAGTGCACTAATAATCATGATTATGCCAAATCCAACTTCTTAAAAACCATAGTTAGTGCACCATGACATGTTATATTTTGTTGCATATTGTTCCATTTGTATTTATGGTATTGGTTTTATTTAAATGAGAGAGGAAAAAGAAAAGATGTTGGTTGAGAGGGGACATGAGGGCATGGGGGAGAGAGAAGAGAGAGGGGGGGGGGGTCTTTAGTCAACCATGGCTCCCATTCCTTATTTCTTCGTTCTTCACTTCATCGTTTTTCTTCAACTCCTTCATCTTCATCTTCTCCTCCTTCCTCCACCTTACTACCCATGCGAATCATCTCCAAAACCTCATCAAAACCCATGGCTCCTTTCACAAAAAATGACCACCACCTCATCCTACACCATTTGGTGGGATCAAGTTAGAACTTGGAGCACTTTAGAGCATCTAGGGTTTTTCTTAAGTTGCTTCCAAGAGGTAAAACCTTCACCATCCTTCATATTATTATGTTTCTTCACCTCCTAGTTATGTTTAGTGATCGATTAAGTTAGATTAGCGACTTTGGAAATTCCTAGAATGTTTTTAGTGGATGAATAGAATTGTAGAGATGTAATTAAGGGTTAGTTAGTGAACCCTAAGCCATTAGTGAGGATATTATGGCTAAACTTGAGACTAGAACCCCTATACACGAACTTAGAATTTTCCCAATATCAGTGTTTGAGGAATTGTGATGACTCTATAGGATCTGCCGTCACCCGAGAGCACCATAAAATAAGTTCCCAACACAGTAAGACGTGCAGGCCACATAGATTTTTCCCCAAAGACCCGAGGCCCCAACTTCAATTTATGGCCATGGATATCTTCCCCCAAGACGCAAATTGCGGCCTGGTCTTGATGGATAGGTGTGATTTTTTGTCCCTGGCCCTTTTATGTGATATGTAGACCTACCCTATATGCAAAATGTCCTAATTTGACCAAGGGTAGAATCTGGGAGGGATTTTCTATGCTGCTGATTTCGGGTTTCCGATTTCTGAAAACATGGTTTTTGTATTTGAGTTTGGACTCAGTCATTGGACGTCAACGCAGAGGGTTAATTGGTTGTTCTTGCTTGCGTAGGCTATAGGTTCTAACCTATGAGCACTTCGTGTGCCATATCGGTTTTCGGACATGGTTTTAATATCGTTACGATGTGTATTGATTGTAGGTATCTTCACGTGGACTTCCGAGACGACGAAGGAGATCAAGAAGTTCATCAACTTCGACTAAGCAAGGATGTAGTAGGTGAGTAGATCTATATCTACGGGTGAAGTCGGGTGGATGGCGTATAGCACCCCCGCAACCATTGTAATGGAGAATCGATATATATATATAATATGTTTTGGAGAAACCTATGCTATGAACATACGGATATGATCAAAAGATTTAGTATGAGATGATACGATAAATAAAAGATGACTCGGATTGATATATTGATATGATGAAACAAGATAACATAAGCGGATATGCTTGATAGGAGGATGTGAGGCGAGATGAAAACATAGATACATATGCCAAGATATGTTATGAGATTGATGAGATATGATGTGAGATTGATATAGATATGATACAATGTTGATATAGATATGACATGAGATATCTATATATGTATGTATATATATATGAGAATGAAAGATGATATGACGTACGAGACGATAGATCCGTACCATTTTTTATGTATAGGGCGATAGATCCTTATTCTGATTTGATGACACCGTACGATGGATTATACCATACATGATAGGGTGCCGGATAATTGATCCACACTCTTGACTCGAGGATGATGTACGAAGATTATATCACATCTGATACTATTAGGCTGGATCACCAATTTATGGATTAGTCTTGATTCGGAGAATCATTGCTGCTAAATAGCTTAGTGGATAATGGGTTATATTGATGTATCTAGGGGTAGTTATATATGTTTTTACCGTTCATGTTATGTTGTATAATTCCTCGTGACATACGTACTATGTTCCCAGAACTTACCTGTATATGGCTTTGTCTACTAGTACACCTGCACTATTACCGATGATGCGCATGTTACAATTACACAGATTTGCCGACTCACACATTCATCATCGGTAATTGCCATGCCACTTACACATTAGAACTGCTATATCACAGTATTATTCTTAACTGTAAAGTACATTGATTGTTCAGTAATTTTCATATGACATGCTTACATGATATACTTGATATGCTTACATTACTGTTCTATGTTGTATCCATTGTACTTTATGGTTGCATGTATTGAGATATTGTTTTCATGAGATCTCTGGATTTAAGAACCACAGTTATATTTTAAAGAAAATTATGCATTGTTTTAAAAATGCGGTTTCTCATCATATGATATTTCGTATCCACCATGAGTTTCCTCGATTCTGAGCTATGTGATACCCGATTTGAACAGTGAGGAAGAATCTTCTGCGGGTACATGGTGGACCCGGTAAGGTACCATGGGGAAAGAAGATCGTGAAGTAGACGATGAGCCTGGCAGGGGATGTACTACCTACCGGTGATAGTTTAGACCCTGCGGTTATCCGGAGGATACCGATCGGAATCGTAAGATCAGATAGATATAAGGGCCGATACGATGATGCGGCGCTTGAGATATGAGAATATACGTATCGATGCTGGACACGGGTTTCATGATATTTCTAGTGTCGATATTGGACACTCAGGTTCCATGATATTGATGTGTCGATGCTGCACATGGGTTGCATGATGTTTCTAGTGTCGATGTTGGACACTCAGGTTTCATGATGTTGATGTGTCGTTGATGGACACACGTTGCTTGATACACATGCATACATGCATACATTTCAAATGACTATCATTTCATGTTGTTATTGGCACGACTCTATTGTTGATATATATGCATACATGATCACCCTAGATACCGCATAGTATTACCTTCATGATATAGTAGGACCTAGGGATCGTTGTCTATTCGATTTTTACCTGCTGATATTTTTCTACTCACGAGTTGGCAACTCACCCCTGTTATGCCACAATTTTCTTGCAGGTTCGACCGCTTGGATCAGTAGCGGTATCACGACACATAGCTTCCTTCAGGGTGTTTTGCTTTGGTAGGTGGGATACACATTTAGACCGTGACCACTTTTGTACCTATTATTTCCATTGTATCTAGATAAGCTCCATCAATTAGAAACTGGACTTTGTATATTAGTAGACCTAGACACACTTGTATATTTGCGAGACTTAGAGCGAGATGGGTGTATGTTCGCTATTTGGGCTAGATGATGTCTTGCTTTTCTTATTCTCTTTCTGTGTTTGATCTTCACCGTCGGGCGTCTTATATATTCTTATTGCGTGGTTGTGATTCCGCCAATTGGCGAAGTGCAAGCTCCCGCTTGGGGATGCTTTTTATTGCATGTATGTGTTTTTGGATCAAAATATACAAGGAAGGTGCTGCCTAAATTTTAAAAGGATGAAAATGTTTTCAAAGATTAGATTAAAAACTGTTGCATTTTCATATAATGCTATTTATACTTAAAAGAAGGCTTAAATTCCTTATTCCGATGTTTCAAAAGTGCATCTTCACTATTTTCCGTAAAAAGGTTTAGATTTCTGGGCTTCGGCTTACTTTAATTACGTTACGCCTTTAGACATTGCATGATTTAAGTGCCGGTCACGTTCCAAATTCCGGATCTTAACAAAGTTAGTATCAGAGCGTTAGGTTTAACCGTGGTTCGAGTTTAGGCTTGACCTTACGGAACTTAGACTTGACTAAGGGGGGGTTTTGGGACCCGAGTTTTCATCCTATTGGTTGACCTTGGTTGATGGAGTAGGTAGCTTGAGTAGAGTGTCGTACCGTTTGTATGTTCCGCGGCATACTTTCGACACGCTGCTCCGCTTAAGTGACCTTAGGATGTACATTTCCTGAGATCCGTGCTTTTATTTGTTCCTATGATCATACTCCCATTGATTCCTTTTTTTCCAATGATCATATTTCCATTTTAGACCTATCAATTCCATTCGTTCCTTCGATCTATCGTCATCGATATTTGCTTGAGGTTCCTATCACCATGGCTACGAGCGTAGAGAGAGCTACGACTGAGATGCGGTCAGAACGAGCTCGTCACGGATGAGGAATGACCATGATATTCTTCTAGTGACATAAGAACATATCGGTGTATTATTTGTGTTGAGATCTCTCGGTTGAGGCGAGTGTTCGGATCTGTACTAGATGATCGGGCCATTGATAGCGGCCGCTAAATTGAGAGGACTGTTGATGTACAGCCTACCCCAGAGGTTGCGATGTTGTCTACCGTGCAGACAGGTGACCCAGCTGTTGCTGAGGTTGACGGGATGTTGCCTCCCGAGTTTATAAGCTGAAACCACAGGAGCTTACAGGCAGGGATGTGACAGAAGATCGCTAGTCCATCTGGAATAGAGTGACTGAGATGATTCGTCTAATTGGATGCCCGACATAGGCTCAGTTGAGTTGAAGAATTCTAGTTTGGAGGATCTTACTCAGATCTAGAGTAAATCGATCAAGAGAGGACATTGTTTGTTGGATGCTCCAATGTAAGATCAGTAAGTTGACCAGCTTCAGATAGAAGGACCTCACCAAGACGTGTTGTGAGTTGATCGACAACGGACGAATGAAGCGTATTCCTCCAATAATTTGGACGAGTTCCCGAGGATGTAATCGGCTAGATATCTTCCACAGAGTGGTGAAGATACCCGAGTTAGTAATTTCGAGTCCGTGTGGGAGACTCAAGATTAACTATAGTTGAGAACGAATTGCCGTACGCAGTCAGTAAGATGTGACATCGAAGTGGATGATAATGAAGACGGGTGGAACAATAGGTTCGTGCAAATATTAACGAGCTGTTTTTACTCCCCTTTGATACCAGATGATTGATATGTATGCATAGGCGTTGGATATAGCCAAATTCCAGAGAAAAGCCATGCTGAGGACGCAGCTGTCCGGAAATGAGAAAAATGATTAAGTAAAGAGTGTCAACCTCCGTAACAGTTCAGCATAGGTGAGATCGGAAAAGACCATAAGCAGGGTCTTTTCAGGACACCGCAGCGATAAAGATTTTCACCCAGGATCAATTGTATCGCGCGTATTCATAGGGCTAGATGCCGCCATCAGTAACGTGCTACCTTGCGAGTAGTCGTGTTGATTGGACAAACGTTGATCAGAGAGGTGTCAGAGCGGAAATTTTCCGTTATTACACCTAACCGGGCCGACGAGCAGAAAGATTATGGGATTGGTAATCCACAGAGAATATAAGGACCCAGAGAGAGAGGACGCCAAACCGTGAGAAGGAAGCAAGTGCATGTTCTTGCTCTGCCAGCTTTGGGCGCACCGGTATTTTTGACATTGAAGGAGGTGTACCTCAATGTCAGTTATTGCGATTTGCGTTTAGTTATCCGAGTATCACACTTTATTTGCTTGGACTTGAGTTTTGATGATTCAGATTCATGATATTTGTTTTTGTGCACAGTTGTTGCACTTGATTTATGTTTTATACATCTATTCCGTTGGTTTATGATTTGTCCATATCTATTACACTTGATATCGATTTTGTGCCTCGGCTGCACATATTTATGATTCCATGGATTTCGATACTGTCGATTTGATTTCGTGCATGTTGTATGCACTCGACTTGACTTATGCACTCGGTATAGCTCGCATGTGGTTGCAGTGTATTGATACAAATTTTGTGCACGCAGTTGCACACGTTTATGATTTTATACACCATGGTATGCTCGGTGTTATTTTTATGCACTTTTGGTACATTGACGAGTTTTCGGGCACCTAGCGCACCTGATATTTGTTTTCGTGCATTTGTTTCACTAGATTTATGTTTTCGTGCACCGTGTGCACTTGACGTTCGTTATTGTGCACTCTACTGCACTAGATGTTTTTGTGCGGACCTGACGCACTTGATTTAGATTTTCGCGCATACTGGATGCATGGGTTGAGATTTTGTGCACATCGGATGCACTTGATTAAGATTTTTGTTCGCGCATGTTAGTTGCACTTGGTTGAGATTTTGTGCACACCGGATGTACTTGATTGACATTTTTATTCATGCATGTTAGTTGCACTTGGTTGAGATTTTGTGCACACCGGATGCACTTGATTGAGATTTTTTATTCGTGCATGTCAGTTGCACTTGGTTGAGATTTTGTGTACACCGGATGCACTTGATTGAGATTTTTATTCGTACATGTTAATTGCACTTGGTTGAGATTTTCGTGTACTCTAGATGCACTTAATGTTGTTGTCGTGCACACCCGTTGCACTTGACAGATACTTTCGTGCACACCCGTTGCACTTAGTTTTTACTTCTGTGCACATTCGAGGAACTTGTATTGGACTTGGATTTTCGTGTGCACCAGACGCACGAGATATTGGATACGCCTTTTGAGGCTGATTTTACTAATGAGCATCATATTTTCATGATAGGTACTACATTATATAGTAGCCGAGCAGGACTGATCTGAGGACAGTACCTGAGTACTTTTGCATGCATAAAAGTTTACCAAGTGGTTTTCAAAAAGGAGCTATAGTCTCGCTATTTCCTACGTGCCCAGGAGTGACACGAACTTTTACGAAGGAAAACCTTTTGGGATATTTCAAAAAGGCGGGACGTATATTTTGAGCAAAACATATATAGAAATATATCTATTTTTTTTTACAAAATGAGCGTCCGCCACTTGTACCATGAGTTATACATCGCACGACAATTCGGAAAAGATTTTTCATGTGTTTTATTCAACTTTTAAGATGGTTTTACAAGGAAGTGTACTATATACGTATTATGATTTTGACTATAGTATTTTGGATTTCAGCAATGGATTTCGAGATTTGCATCTCCATTATAACTACAGTGATTGCGTGAGGCTTGACGGAGGTCGATTTTGAGTTTCGCACTCATTTTCATGCGCACTCGATGCGCTGTGTTATATTTGAGTATTCCGTGATTTCGGAGCCCCGTTGATTTGGACTGATTATTGAAATGTTTTAGTATTTGGGGGTTTAAATTTAAATTCGGGGACCGAATTTATTTAAGGGGGAATATTGTATCATTTTATAAATATAAAATATTATTTTTGGAATTTAAATAATAAAATAATCTATTTCACGAAAACTATTCGATTGCGAATTTGGGGTTTTCGTAAAAAGTATAATTAAATACCAATATGTGGAAAATAATTGGAAATTAATAGGAATAATTAATTATAAAGGAATTTATTGGATTTGGAGATTTTATATATAATTATGCAATTATTTATGTGCAAGTTTATATAAAACTTGATTATTGCACTACTAATCATGATTAGGCCAAATCCAACTTCTTGATAACCATGGCTAGTGCACCATGACATGTTATATTTTGTTGCATATTGTTTCATTTGTATTTGTGATATTGGTTTTATTTAAATGAGAGAGGAAAAAGAAAAGAAAAGATGTTGGTTGAGAGGGGATAAAAGGTCATGGGAGAGAGAGAAGAGGGAGAAAGAGAGAGAGGGTTTTTTAGTCAACCATGGCTCCCATTCCTTATTTCTTCGTTCTTCACTTCATCCTTTTACTTCAACTCCTTCATCTTCATCTCCTCCTCCTTCCTCCACCTCACTACCCATGGGAATCATCTCCAAAACCTCATCAAAACCCATGGCTCCTTTCACAAAAAATGACCACCAACTCATCCTACATCCTTTGGTGGGATCAAGTTAGAACTTTGAGCACATTAGAGCATCTAGGGTTTTTCTTGAGTTGCTTCCAAGAGGTAAAACCTTCACCATCCTTCATATTATCAAGTTTCTTAACCTCCTAGTTATGTTTAGTGTTCTATTAAGTTAGATTAGCGACTTTGGAAATTCCTAGAATGTTTTTAGTGGATGAATAAACTTGTAGAGATGTAATTGAGGGTTAGTTAGTGAACCCCAAGCCATTAGTGATGATATTCTAGCTAAACTTGAGACTATAACCCCAATACACGAACTTAGAATTTTCCCGATATCGGTTTTTGTGAAATTTTGATGACTCTATAGGATCTGCTTTCACCCGAGAGCACCATAAAATAGGTTTCCAACACAGTGAGACATGCAGGCCATATAAATTTTTCACCAGAGACTCGAGGCCCCAACTCCAATTTATAGCCGCAGATATATCCCCCCAGGCCGTAAATTGCTGCAGGGTCTTGATGGATATGTATGATTTTTGTTCTCTGGCCCTGTTATGTGATATGTAGACCTACCCTATATGCAAAATGTCCTAATTTGACCAAGGGTAGAATCTGTTAGTGATTTTCAATGTTGCTGATTTCGGGTTTCCGATTTCTGAAAACTTGGTTTTGGTATTTGAGTTTGAACTCGGTCGTTGGACGTTTGGACGTCAACGCAGAGGGTTAATTGGTTGTTCTTGCATGCGTGGGCTGTGGGTTCTAACCTATGAGCGCTTCGTGTGCCACATCAGTTTTCGGACTTGGTTTTAATATTGTTACGATGTGTATTGATTATAGGTACCTTCACGTGGACTTCAGAGACGACGAAGAAGACCAAGATGTTAATCGACTTCGACTAAGCAAGGATGTTGCAGGTGTGTAGATATATATCTATGGGGGAAGTCGGGTGGATGGCGTATAGCACCCCCGCAACCATTGTACTGGAGAATCGATATATATATAATATGTTTTGGAGACACCTATGCTATGAACTTACGAATGTGATCAAAAGATTTAGTACGAGATGATATGATAAATACAAGATGACTCGGATTGATATATTGATATGATGAAACAAGATAACATAAGCGGATATGCTTGATATGAGGATGTGAGGCGATATGAACACATAGACACATATGCCAAGATATGTTATGAGATTGATGAGATATGATGTGAGATTGATATAGATATGACATGAGATATCAATATATGTATATATATATATATGAGAATGAAAGATGATATGATGTACAAGACCATAGATCCGTACCCTTATTTATGTATAGGGCAATAGATCCTTATTATGATTTGATGACACCGTACGATGGATTATACCGTACATGATAGGATACTGGATGATTGATTCGCACTCTCGACTCGAGGATGATGTACGAGGATTATATCACATTTGATGCTATGAGGCTGGATCGCCAACTTATGGATTATTCTTGATTCGGAGAATCATTGTTGCTAAATAGCTTAGTGGATAATGGGTTATATTGATTTATCCAGGGGTAGTTATATATGTTATTACCGTTCATGTTATGCTGTATCATTCCCCGTGACATACATACTATGTTCCCAGCACTTACCTGTATATGGCTTTGTCTACTAGTACACCTGCACTATTACTGATGATGCGTATGTTACACTTACACAGATTTGCCGGCTCACACATTCATCATCGGTAATTGCCATGCACTTACATAGTAGAAATGCTATATCACGGTATTATTCTTAACTGTAAAGTATATTCATTGTTCAGTAATTATCACATGACATGCTTACATGATATACTTGATATGCTAACATCACTGTTTTATGTTTGCATATATTGTACTTTATGGTTACATGCATTGAGATGTTGTTTTCATGAGATCTCTGGATTTGATAAGCGCGGTTATATTTCAAAGGAAATTATGCATTGTTTTAAAAACGTGGTTTCTCATGATATGATATTTCTTGTCCACCATGAGTTTTCTCGGTTCTGAGCTATGTGATACCCGATTCGAGGAGTGAGGAGGAACCGTCCGTGGGTACATGGTGGACCCGATAAGGTACCCCGGGGCAAGAAGATCGCGGAGTAGAAGATGAGCCTGGCAGGAGATGTACTACCTATTGGCTTTAGTGCCCTCAAGTCAATTATTGGATCGCAGGCATGTGAGTGCAATGATTGAGGGAGGACCTATACCGGAAGAACAGTCTTACTCGAGATGATAGTATGCTATCTAGTTTGTCTTTATCATCTTGTATATGCTTCAGGTGATACTGCAGATCACTATTACATGTTGATAGAGCCCATAAGATTCTTGCTTGACTACCAGCAGTATGATGGCGATCATATACGTAAGAGTTGGGTGGTCTATAAGCACATCCTTAAAGTGTCCCTGGTCGTGGCAGTTTCGAGACTGGGCATCGATACTCCGAGAGTAGACTAGTGTATACGGATCGAGACCCCGACGAGGGGCGGTGGCCGGTCTCACAAACCATTGGTGTCAGTTGGTACACCTAAGATAGTATACAGGTGCTCATTGGGTTATGAGTATACCGGACGGACTCACCGGGAACATGCTAGTTGGTATTATACCTATTGTCACATAGCAGTTCCCTGGTGACATATGTACAGGTTAGTCTGTCTACCTGAGAGAGTCATTTGTCTCATGGGAGTTCCCATTGTGCATTGATTACAACCCTACCATGGCTCAAAGGAGTCGTGCAAACAGGTTTTAGTTGGGTACAGTCCCGAGCCATATGGAGGCAGTGAGCAGATCGTCGGGGGATTCGTCTCTCCCGGTATTAGGGGTTGCTGTCGCGTGTGCATGGGTGGCCATCACCAGAAATCCTTGGCCAAGATAGTCGAAAATTACTGATTCGGATCAGTAGTTTCTCTGGTGGTGATGGGCTTCATACCGACACTAAATATCGCGTTATTATGGGTCCGACTTTATCCACCCCTAGACCCGATATGCAATACTTATAGAAGAATGGACCGGACTGTACGGATATTTTCACTGTCAGACTTAGTAGGGTTTCAGGATGAGTTCGCTCGTTGGCCTTTCTTTCGCTCAATACCTGGGTAGCCGTTACGTACAGCTAGTGCCACTGACGTGCTTGTGGTTAAACCCACTGCCAGCATATTGACGAGTATTTAGAGTCTCACACAGAGGGTTTCCTTAGTTCGGGCGAAACGTTGTAGAGGCCGTATGGTTTTATGGAAGGATTCGATCATATACATGCACTTGTGCACGGATCAAGATTGGACGGATAATACTAGTGGGCTTTGGTTTAAGCCGGATCCTAGTATTATATTGTTGGATTATTTTCGTCTCGTTGTATTCGTATCCAGTCGGAATACGGATGCAGGTATATATATACGGATGAGGGGTATTCTTGTAATTCATTACGAGTTTACTTTAGGGTTTGCCATTTTTTTTGTGTTGGATTAAACATTTGGTTTAATGTTTAATTATGTGGAATTAGTGAGTGCAAGTCTTGGCTTGTGGCATTGATGGTGCATGTGCTCACTTGTGACTCATGGTATTGGGTCTTGTGTGCATTCATGGTTCTTGAGTTATGAGATATTTGTTTTTGGGAGCAAATATTTTATTTTGTGCTATGAATTTTCTTTTGTTGCCTTATCACAAATACCACACAACACAAGAAAAACTTGAGCTCACTTCTTAACCTCATGGCAACTCTTTCACCTCCACCCTAACATGACTCATGTGTTGAGCAACCTTGGGTGTTTTGAGACAAAGTATTCACACACATTCTCTACTTCATCTTGTGCATCTAGGCTAGCAAACTGGATGCTCGAGTTGCTTCTGTTTTTTAAGCGGGAGACCGTATTACTAATCCTCAACATGGATCGTCTTCGACGAGAGAGACCGGAGAGCGAACTTGTTCGGGGAAGCCGCGAGGAGCTTGGACAGAGGTTGAAGACCGAAGGATACGGATCGATCGGTATAACCTCTCCAAACTCTTTCTATAGAACTAGTATAGGGTTAATGGTACGATCCGTCGATTAGGATTCCGGGTGCGCCGGGTTTTGAAAGTTTTTGTTACGTATTTTGGCCACGGATTGATGGCCGGGGCGCTGGCATAGCCTTACATGGTAACAGAGCTAACCCATTAACCGCATACTAGTTGGTTTAGACAATGTTAAAGTATCGAAACCGAAACAACTCCGAAATACCACTCGATGTATTCCATTCTCTGTCGATTTTTAAACAGTCTTCTAAAATCATTCTAGCAACTGCAGAAGACTACTTGCATGACCACTAGCCTGCACCCTAAATACGAACCAATTTCACCTGATATGAACCGAGCACATTGCTCATAAAACCGAGCAGGCCGGCCACTTAGGTGAGTCTGGGTTTGAAATTTGCAGTGCAGTCTAGTCTCTGGAATATTGGTTTAGTGGTATTGCTAGTTTAGCCCAGTTTTGATATGGTTTTGTTTAGTTGTTTGGGGCTATTTGGAGTTGTTTGGGGCTATTTGGGTTTATTTCGAACTCGATATTTTCTAACATTGTTTACAGTTTACAATACTTAAATTACTATCTGCGACCATGAATGTCATTCAAGCGGTACAACTTGTCTAATTGCTATAGTTCTTTTAGACGGGTTTGCGAACGTGACATTCACGTTGATGTTCTGTGTTGTGCTGTGTTTGTTGCGGATTCGTCGTGGTGGATAGCTTGGGTGCAATGTTAGTACAATTTAGTTTTATTTGTACATTTAATATCACGGGGCGAGCGTCCGACTTGTGGACTGCCGTCACTGCCTGTTTGTATATTATTCTTTTGGGGCACGACCGGGTTGAGGTCGATGTCACCGTTGTACATATTTTCTTTTCTGTACTAGGATTACCCCGCGATGGAGTGCACGGATAGTCGGGTTCTAGAGGATAACGGGTCCGCATCTCATGGTATTGAGAAGGAGGGGGCCTCACTCTCGAATTGGTGGGCAATTCGCCGCACTCGTACGGGGTACAGGTTAACCCAAGGAGGGGTGCTCAAGTTACCGGATTCCGTGAAGTGCAGGGTGGCCCATTCACTTTGATAAAGGGGGCTTCCAAGCTTCTGGTTTTGGCGGATAACTTGCCGCGCTCATAGGGGTCTAGGTTTTCGTTGCACAGGTTATCCACACGACCCGGGGAACGTCGGGTTTCGCTTGCGGCTCAAAAGAAACCCGGGGCTCCCAGATTATCTGTATTGTTCTGTGATGCTTATCGCTTGTACGTGATGTTGCATTTATCACGCCTGGAGCGATTATTATATATTGTTATATATATACGAGTAGATGTTGTATATGTTTTACACCAGCGCTAGTCCAGTCCCCGCTTTGTCTTTAGTTAAGTAACCTAACGGGTGATGACGGGAGCCAGTGGCGAATGCGGATGGAATATACGTACATCATATTTTCGTTCTTTTCTGGTGTGATTAATTGATGGGACAACGTTGATTCAGATCAATGCAAGAAAAACAGACCTATTCGATGTTGTTGGAACAAATTTTCAAAAGCTGTTATTACAAGGACGTTTTCTTTTATTTTGCACAGAGGTATTCGGTTATGAATATCCAGCACCTCATTTGACGAGACAAGGGACGAGATCCCTTCATCGGGAGTGACCCCTTGGGCAGAAGTTTGCGTCAGGGTAATAACTTCACTATAGACGATTACTTTTTGCTTTGCATCGCGGTATTTAGTGAGAATATCCTGCACCTCATTCCACGAGGAAAGAGCCGAGATCCCTTCACCGGAAGTGACCTCTTCAGCAAAGGTTTCGCCACTATATTTCTGTAAAAACCTATCCGGTTCCTTCAACGATATCAAGTTCATTACGTTAAAGGTTTTTCGCCAAACACCATTCATAGCCCTCCGTCATTTCAGACGGGTAGCACTTAGTATTCATGCTATGTTTGTTCGCCTCAGTCAAGGCATAGTGTATGGTAGCTATTTATTACTTTTCTGTTGCATAGATATATATGTTTTTTGGGACAGTCATACAGCCTTGTTGGCCTTAGTCAAGGGTGAGTACGGGTGGGTTCAAATTAACCAGGACATTGATGGGTAGAACTTGACATGTGACTTATGATTTGTTGGCCTTAGTCAAGGTCATAAGGGCCTGGGGTAAAAATCACATCGGGAGTTTAAAACATACAAGAAACTTGCCAGGCATGCGCATACCTTCTGGAGTATGATAACGTGAGTGGATTCCATCAGGTTATCATGCGATGATAGTTGGATCCCGATACCCACTGATGAGTTGGTGTATTCCTCGGGTGATTTTAGCTGATCCCGACTAATTCTTCTTTAAGGTTTGGAGGAGAATTTGAGGATACAGTGGGAGACATCCTAATTAGTTAAAGTGATTAACCATTCTGATCTAGGTTAGAGTGCACGCAGAGTGTTTCTTATCTCTCTCTTTTTGGCAGCGACTATGTCCCGACCATAGACTATAACTCAGTAACCAAGTTAACCGAACTTTCTTAAAATACTGGCCTTTGGATTGTTAGAGTTTCATACATCATTGTCACTCCTACTTTTACCCTTTGCTTTTCTCCGGAACATTCTGTATTACTACGAAGATCTACAGTTATTAAATATGTCCATCGTATAGTTACATACGAACTCGAAGAAACTTGTTTCAGATACGAGGATGGTTTCCGGTTCTGGAGAAAATGAATAGGACTATTCAGTTGTCTTTTCCTTTTACCTTCTCTCAGGTTGTGAGGGCTCCTAGGATAAGGAGAGGATACACTATTGCGCTTATTGGATAGTCTTCTTCAAAACCATAGGCAGGTGCCGAAATGTGGGGAAGGAAGAAAACCAATTAGCCTAAGTGTGGTGTACAGGAGGTAATAAGTAAAGACAAATAAAGAGATTAGAAAGAGGGCAAAGTAAAATGCGACTGCTATCATTTACGACCAAACCACATATTTCATCGCCACTCCTACTTCACCTTTGTATTTCTCCGGTACAGGAGAAATTGAATAGGATTATTCAGGTTTTCTTTTATCAAAAACTTCTCTCAGCTTGCGAGGGCTCCTTGGATTAGGAGAGTACACCTATTACGCTTATTGGATAGTCTTCTTCCAAACCATAGGTTGGTGCCGAACGGTAGGGAAGGAAGAAAATTAATTAGCTTAAGTGTGGTTTACATAAGGTAATGAGTAAAGACAAATAAAGAGATTTGGAGAGATGGCAAAGAAATATACGGTTACAGTCATGAATCTGGATAATGGAAGAGGCATTACTAGGAATACCCGGCTACCCATTCGAAACATTTTCATATTTCAGTTTCACTATGCGTTGTTAAAGGAAAACTGATTTCCCAATTAGAACCTTACTCCAGAGTATGTATTTACCAGGTTTGATTCTCACATCTGTATGGTTTTACAGATTATGAGTGGGAGTATGTTATTGGGAATTAAGTGATCATCCTCATTATATCAGAATTCATTGTAATTGGTGATATTTGAGGAAATCACCTGGGTTTTTTGCCGGACGGCAAATATTTGGTTTTGAATATCCGTTGTTATGCACCAATTTCAAACTGATATATCTGTACGTTTATTTCATAAAGTGAGATATAACTTTTTGAAATTATGTCCATAATATTTACCTATATCAGTTGATGGTTAGGTAAGGAGTATTAAACAGCGATGTAATTCTTCATAACCATAGTACAGTTTTCAACCTATGACGCACAGGGTTTGAGTTATTCAACTTAGGGGACTTATACAAAGTATTGTATGTTGTCCAGTGTCCATTAGGACAGAGGGGTTGGTCCTCATACTATATTCTGTTTTACTTGTGACTTCTCCAGTTTTAGACAAGTGTTTCGCAGAAATACAAGGTCCAAGTTTTGAGAAGTTATAGGTACAAGAATAAAGTAGAGAACCATGTGTTGCAAGTATCAGGATTCTTCAAGGTGATCAAAGATGTAGATACTTGTGTTTGGTATTCAGTTAATAGTAATGGTTTCTGAGAACTTGCTTCTCTTTCAGGTTACTCATATCTGGATGAACTCCTAGTTGAGTAATGATGATCGGCCACTCTCCATTTAGTTGACATGCACTGGAGACAGCTGCATGATTTGAATCTAGTTCCAATTAAATCAGTGCCTCTGTTTCTATATTGTATATAGAATGGTTCATATCTTAACGATGTTAAGGTATATGGAGTTGTCCGGCTTATGCTTAAAACCAGACTCTGGACATACTCAAGGCATGTTTCTGTAATAGCAGTTTGTGGGTTATCTCGGGCTATGACGAGGGGTAATTTTCTACCATCTGGAAGATCAATAGTGATATTGTTCTTGACTCGCCACAGTTTTAGTAAAATGGACTTTTTCAGAAAATAGTAGTGGGAGTATGGTAGAACTGGAAGTGATTCCAGAACCACAAACGATTACTGAAAATTTAATAGAACCAAAGGATTCAATGGGGTTTAACATTCCTTTAGCCACTCTGCAGATATGTTGGGTAACCTCAGACGCCCAAGAGGTATTTCGGTATTCTCAAAGACGGTGAAGGGAGGTTCTTATTTACCCAGACTTGCCATTACTGTTGTTTTAGACTATGAGACCCGGCAGGAGGATGTGTATAGCATCGTTCAAAACTAGCTTTAGAAGTGCATGTATATATGACTCTGCCAGAGGGTTGTTGTGGTCAGTGGGAGCAGCGGAAGCATAGTGGACAAGTAGCTTATGTCTATTTATAGACTAAAGCAGATATAGCGGAGATAGATCATTTATTTTTGATATGAAAGTCATAGACTTTGACTTCATCCGAATAGGAGATGAATATGTTAAGAAGGTAGTAGGGTGTGATGTCCTAGTCTTTAGATGACATACACGTTGTAGGAAGTGAAATTCCTATACTACGATCGGTTATACTATGGTTTTCACACAGTGGATTCTCCACATAGGATATAAATGTTATATCTGGCATTCTGGTTACTAGATTTATGGTTTTAGATCTAGATTTTGGTAGTTTCCCAATCCGGGTACTTAGATAGTATTCTAAAGATGTTTAAGAATGGAAGACTCTGGCATGGTGGTGTACCTGCAGGTGATGGAGTCACCCTCTCTGAAGGCGTCTTAAAGACTAAAGGGAAAAAGATGTGCATGATTGGCATATAACATGCTTAAGCAATTGAGTCAATCATGGGATGTCAAGTACCACACCAGATATTGTTTTTGCACTAGATACGATAAGTATATATTAATCCAATCCTGGAGAAACGTTCGGAAGCAGTTTATGAACATAAGTGGATGTTCTAGGGATTTGGTAACGACAGCCTCTTTCGGGAGACAGTTATCATTCCAAGCATCCGAGGGGCAGTAGTTTGGACAGGTGGTCCAAGCGGATACTGAGGGAGGCATGACGCAGGATACTGATTAAGTTCAGTGGACGATACAGTCTAAGAAGTTTGCTGGATTTGATGTTCATTTGTGAACTGTATCCCATCAGATATCCAGACATATTCTAAGACAGGTATTGCTCATTTCGGGAGATGGCGTTCTCCGCGAACTTGAGATAAAGAGAGATATAGAAAGAAACATCAGAGCGGATCCACTCACTGAGGTTATTTCTCGAACGCAATAGTTTCACAAACGAGCTTTGTGAAACTGATTAGTAGAGGAGTTGGGTGTTCGGTATCAAACGGGCTGTGAGTATGCGACATCGCAATAATTAGCCTTAAGTGCAAGTGGGAGAATTTTGGCTATAGTGCCCTCAAGTCAATTATCGGATCCCAGGCACGTGATTGCAATGATTGAGGGATGACCTATACCGGTAGAACAGTCTTACTCGAGATGATAGTATGCTATGTGGTTTGTCTTTATCATCATGTACATACTTCAGGTGACATTACAGATCACTATTACATGTTGATAGAGCCCATAGGATTCTTGCTTGACTACCAGAAGTATGATGGCGATCATATACGTAAGAGTTGGGTGGTCTATAAGCACATCCATAAAGTGTCCCTAGTCGTGGGAGTTTCGAGACTGGGCATTGATACTCTGAGAGTAGACTAGTGTATACAGGTCGAGACCCCGACGAGGGGCGGTGGCCGGTCTCACAAACCATTGGTGGCAGTTGGTTCACCTAAGATAGTATACAGGTTCTCATTAGGTTATGAGTACACCGAACGGACTCGCCGGGAACAAGCTAGTTGGTATTATACCTATTGTCAGATAGCAGTTCCCTGATGACATGTGTACAGGTTAGTCTATCGACCTGAGATCGTCATTTTTCTCATGTGAGTTCCCACTGTGCTTTGATTACAACCCTTCCACGACTTAAAGGAGTCGTGCAAACAGGTTTTAGTTGGGTACAGTCCCGAGCCACATGGAGGCAGTGAGCGGATCATCAGGGGATTCGTCTCTCCTGGTATTGGGGGCTGATGTCGCGGTGTGCATGGGTGGCCATCACCATAAATCCTTGGCCAAGATAGTCGAGAATTAATGATTCAGATCAGTAGTTTCTCAGGTGGTGATGGGCTTCATACCGACTCTAAATATTGCGTTATTAGGGCTCTGACTTTATCCACCCCCTAGACCCGATATGCGATACTCATAGACGAACGGACTGGACTGTACGGATATTGTCACTGTCAGGCTCAGTAGGGTTTCAGGATGAGTTCACTCGTCGGCCTCCATTTCGCTCAATACCTGGATAGTTGTTACGTACAGCTAGTGCCACTGACGCGCTTGTGGTTAAACCCACTTCCAGCATATTGACAAGTCTTTAGAGTCCCACAAAGAGGGTTTCCCTACTTCGGGCGAAACGTTGTAGATGTCGTATGGTTTTATGGCTGGGGTCGATCATATACGTGCACTTGTGCACGGATCATGATCGGACGGATAATACTAGTGGGCATTGGTTTAAGCTGGATCCTAGTATTATATTGTTGGATTACTTTCGTCTCATTGTATTCATATTCAGTCGGAATACGTATGCAGGTATGTATATACGGATGATGGGTATTATTGTAATTCGTTACGAGTTTACTTTAGGGTTTGCCATTTTTTGTGTTGGATTAAACATTTGGTTTAATGTTTAATTATATGGAATTGGTGAGCGCAAGTCTTGTCTTGTGGCATTGATGGTGCATGTGCTCGCTTGTGACTCATGATATTGGGTCTTGTGTGCATTCACGGTTCTTGAGTTGTGAGATATTTATTTTTGGGAGCAGATATTTTATTTTGTGTTGTGGATTTTCTTTTGTTGCCTCATCACAAATACCACACAACATAAGAAAAACAACAGAGCAATTTTTTCCTTCTCAAGCCAAAACTTGAGCTCACTTATTCACCTCATGGCAACTCTTTCACCTCCACCCTAATATGACTCATGTGTTGAGAAACCTAGGGTGTTTTGAGACAAAGTATTCACACACATTCTCTACTTCATGACTCATGTGTTGAGAAACCTAGGGTGTTTTGAGACAAAAGTATTCACACACATTACTAATCTTCGATGTGGATCGTCTTCGATGAGAGACACCGGAGAACGAACTTGTTCGGGGCAGCCGTGAGGAGCTTGGACAGAGGTTGAAGACCGAAGGACACGGATCGATTGGTATAACCTCTCCAAACTCTTTCTATAGAACTAGTATAGGGTTAATGGTACGATCCGTCGATTAGTGTTCTGTTAGCACCGGGTTTTAAAAGTTTTTGTTCCGCATTTTGGCCACGGATTGATGGTCGGGGCGCTGGTGTAGCCTTACACTACCTATCGGTGATAGTTTAGACCCGGCGGTTATTTGGAGGATACCGAACGGAGTCATGAGATCAGATGGATATAAGGGCCGATACGATGATGCGGCGCCTGAGATATGAGGATTTACGTATCGATGCTGGACATGGGTTTCATGATGTTTCTAGTGTCGATGTTGGAAACTCAGGTTCCATGATGTTGATGTGTCGATGCTGGACATGGGTTGCATGATGTTTTGAGTGTCGATGTTGGACACTCAGGTTTCATGATGTTGATGTGTCGTTGATGGACACGCGTTGCTTGATACATATGCATATATGCATACATTTCAGATGACTATCATTTCATGTTGTTATTGGCACGGCTCTATTGTTGATACATATGCATACATGATCACCCTAGATACCACATAGTATTACCTTCATGATACAGTAGACCTAGGATTGTTGTCTATTCGATTTCTACCTGCTGATATTTTTCTACCCACGAGTTGGCAACTCACCCCCGTTGTGCCACAGTTTTCTTGCAGGTTCGACCGCTTCGATCAATATCGGTATCGCTGGCACACAGTTTACTTCAGGGTGTTTTTCTTTGGTAGGTGGGATACACATTTGGATCGTAACAACTTTTGTACCTATTATTTCCATTGTATCTAGATAAGCTCCATCAATCAGAAACTAGACTTTGTATATTAGTAGACCTAAACATACTTGTATATTTGCGAGACTTAGAGCGAGATGGGTGTATGTTCGCTATTTGAGCTGGATGATGTCTTGCTTTACTTATTCTTTTTCTGTGTTTGATCATTGCCATAGGGCGTCGTATATATTATTTTTGCTTGGTTGTGATTCCGCTAATTGGCGAAGAGCTAGATCCCGCTTGGGGATGTCTTTTATTGCATGTCTGTGGTTTTGGATCAAAATATACAAGGGAGGTGCTGCCCAAATTTTAAAAGGACGAAAATGTTTTCAATTATTAGATTACAAACTATTGCATTTTCATATAATGTGGATTGAAGGCTTAAATTCCTTATGCCGATGTTTTAAAACTGCACCTCCACTGTTTTCCGCAAAAAGATTTTGATTTCTGGGTTTCGGCTTACTTGAATTACGTTACGCCTTTAGACGTTACGTGATTTAAGTGCCGGTCACATGCCAAATTCCGGGTCGTGACAATAATAATCCTGGAGAAACAAAGGGAAGCGGTGAAGAACATATCACGATGTTCTTAGGGTATAGTAATTTTAACCCTTCGAAAATCGTTTAGGCAGTTTTTCGGTAATCGACTAATTTTTCAGCTTTTTCCGTAAAAAGTCAAAATAGGTATTTTTCATTATAGACCTAATTATACAAAATTTAGATAAGATATTACTATAATTTTGTCACTAAAATGTCACTTATAATTATCTAGTTAAATAAAAAAAAATCGTAATTAATTAATTTTTTTATTATTTTAGGCTTTTTAAAATACATTAAATTAGTGATAAATACAAATTTAATTAGGTAAATTACACACTTAGGAAACATTATAAACTAAAATTTAGTGTTAATAAAATTTTATCAAGATTTTTCAAAGTTTTTGTTCTATGGTTTAAAATTTTATTCAAAAATGGCTTAAAATGGGGTTTTTTGTATAAAAGTTGATGTGATAGTCATTAATTGAGCTTGGGAAAGGGTTTTTGTGTAGAATTTTCTACACCATTCACACAAACACACCCTCCTCTAATCTCAGGTCGAGCTGCTGCTGCCCCTTCCATTTTTTTTCCCTCACGTCTCTTGCTTTAATTCTTGCAAAAATCAACAAATTCCATGAAAAATACACACTTTTCCTTCTCA
Organism: Agapanthus africanus; assembly: GCA_030015575.1. Taxonomy (NCBI): domain Eukaryota; kingdom Viridiplantae; phylum Streptophyta; class Magnoliopsida; order Asparagales; family Amaryllidaceae; genus Agapanthus; species Agapanthus africanus. The sequence goes on along the minus strand of JASDDO010000031.1, from coordinate 81,455,972 downwards.
AATTCAAACCAAAACCCAAATCCATCCCTTCCCTAACCCTAATTTGTTTGAAAAGTGAAGAAAAGAGGTGTATTAGAGGCTAGTGAAAGTTTGGATTCAACTCTTGTAAGGTATAAATCCTAATCTAGTTGCTTAATTTGCTAGAATTAATAGTTTAAGTGTGAATTATAGTTATAAATTCTTGTTTTTGAAATTTCAAGAAAAGTGGTGATGTTGTAGTTAGGGTTTGAGGTTGAATAAGTGTGTTTAGGTTAGTTTTTTGGCCATCTATTGTATTAGGTCGGATATTTGTTCGATGTTGCGATCGCGTTATCGTTAATTCGCGATGTTTGCTTTGAAATCGGTAAGCAAATTGCTTACTAGATTTTTTTCAAAATTAGAATGCGATCAAATTGCATTATGTTAGCGATATAATTAGCTTCATATAGGACTATTAGAGTGCGCGAACGCGTGGTTTTGTCTAGCCGGATTTTAGTTTTGTCGATTTCCCCGAAATGACGATTCTAGTTAACGATTAGCGATTTTCGTGCGTTTTCCCGCGCACCGAGTGTATGTTATGTTTAATTCGAGAGCGTTGATAATTGTATATTGTGACTTGCATCGTTTTAGATTTTGTAATCTTATCCATGGTGTTGTACAAATATAGGATCGGTCGGGGAAACATCGGACACGGCACGTAAAGGCAAGGCGGTGGTCGGATCGGATTAGCGGGGATTTCAGGTGAGTAGATGTATTCATCTATGGGGGAATTGTCTGGATGGAGCGAGGCGCCCCCTAGTTAGGATTACCCTACTTTTTGCAAGATTTATATTGTTAACTGGCTTATCCATTCATGTACACTGCATACCCTTATAGTTAATAGTATGCTAGATTGCATGGATATTCATATGCACATATGCGATAACACTTCGTAGGACACGAACACCATTACCATTGGCATCCGTTGCACGCGCACTATTCATGTGACACACACGCCTTTGGTAATTGCCATGCCACGTGCACTAGAGAACGTGTTTAACTTAATATCGCCATTTGCATTCATACACGATATATGAAATTGCATAGCATGCATATACCTCGCATTATCATCATATTTACATAGATTCTATCCAAAATTCACATCATATACATTGATATCATAGACATTTATTATATATAACATGTGAACTTTATGATTTTCTTGAGGATTTCAGTATTGCTGCGATTTCTGGATTTTTGGGGAGAACCGCAAGAATTTAACAAAAGCTTATATTTATCATTTTTAAAAAAAAGTTGCGGTTTTCTCGTGATGTATGTGTCGTCCACCATGAGTTTTCATGTTTTCTGTTGGATTTCGAGAACCGATTCGAGGAGTGGATGAACCGTCTCGGGTACATGGTGGGCCCGGTATGGTACCCCGGGGCAAGAAGATCGAGTTGTATACGATGAGCCTGGCAGGGGAAAACTACCTACCGGTGATGTCTGGCGCGGCGGATATCCGGAGGATACCGACCGTTGTCGTGAGATTTATGATATGGACCGATCCGGACTGACGGAGCCCGATATTGAGACAGATATGATTCCTATTTGGTGTCGATGCTTGACACGGGTTTTCAGATGATTTCTTGATGGTATTTAGCTATTATACAGATATTCATGTTCTAAAGTTAATAATTCAATACCCTTAGCATTTAAAACACTTAAAGACTTAATAATGACATTGTATACCTGTGCATGCATACTAGAGATATTATATCACATATGGACATGCATGTTGTGGTGCATTGCGTGCATTCTTACGATTGCCTTATTAGATGTTATATTTACTCACGAGCTGGCAACTCACTCCCGTTGTGCCACAGTGTCTTGCAGGTCGGACTCATCAGTCTTGTAGCGGCGGCTATCTTATTATCAGCTCCTTTTGCTCAGACTCGCGACATCGCCAGTAGGTGGGTTGCGAGCATATTTTATTTCTTTTGCTCTATCATTGTATCTAGTATTCTCCATCTACCACTTTATATTGTATATGCGACCTAGTGATGAGACTGAGAGATTGTATATATGTGGTTTCTTTTGGGTCGAGCTCACTTGAGCCGGCGTTGTGTTTTCTGATATTTTGCGTTTCTTTATGCTCTTTTCTTGATATTACTATTATATTGCATGTGGTTGTGATCCTCCTTGGGAGAAGAGCTAGCTCCCGCTTGGGGATGCCATTTTTATGATTACAGGTTTATTATCTTGTTGTACCCATTTTGGGGGATAGAAAATACAGGGGAGACTCTGCCGAAATTTTCAGAAATTTATGATGTTTTTAAAAAGGGATTCTTTGCAACTTAATTGATTTGAAAATCGTCTTCATTAAAGGTTTTCCTTCACTCTCTTTTGTTTTTGGCTTAGATTTTTCTGGGCTTTGGCTGACTTAGGTTACGTTACGCCTTTAGACGTCTCGTAATCTAAGTGCCAGTCACGTTTCGTACCGTCGGGTCGTGACAAAGTTCGTATCAGAGCGTAGGTTTTACCTTTCTGAGTGTAGGACGACCTTGGTAGATGGAGTAGGTGACTTAAGCAGAGTGGCGTAGCGTAGGTATGATCCGCGGCATACTTACGATACGGTACTCCGCCTAAGTGACCTTAGGACAAAATTGCTTGTATTTCCTTTCTTGATTCCTTGCATTCCTTGATTCAATTGCAATGTCCTTATCAGTCATGTTTCTTATTCCAGCTTCGATGCCGCCAAAGACTACGAGAGCTCAGCGGGCTGCCGCTACGGATGAGATTCGGGCGGGCCCGTCTTAGGCGAGGATCGAGCGGGATGATACGCCTGTCCCTCAGGGTCATACTGATCCGCCTTATCCAGACAGTATTGCCAGATTAGAGGCCGGCATGCAAGAGTTGCGGCAGATGATGGGATCTTTAGTTGAGTCCAGCCAGGCACAGAGATCCGAGGACGTTCCTTCCACCGCACAGACCACGATCGTACCTGCTGTACAGATGGTCACTCCTGCTGCTACTACGGAGACTATCCCTATTTCACTACAGGAGTTCATGAGATTGAGACCTCCAGCTTTTACCGGTACAGATGCGATAGAGGACCCACAGGCTTTTCTTGATAAGATGGCTCGGATTTGCCGTTCGTTGAGGTGTTCTGATGATAGATTGGTGGAGTTTGCGAGTTTTCGTCTGGAGGGTCTTGCCCAGACATGGTATGATTCAGTAGAGAGAGGCCAAGCTGCAGGTCTACCTTCTATGACCTGGGACGAGTTTACATCTGCATTTCTTGCCCGTTTTCTTCCGGAGAGTGTCCGAGATGCTCGAGCCCGTAGTTTTGAGTCTTTGCGCAAGACTCCTGGGATGACGGTGTCGGAGTATGATATACAGTTTACCCAGTTGTCTCGATATACTCCGTACCTAGTCGACACAGAAGAGAAGAGAATAAAGAGGTTTGTACGAGGGCTTGATACACAGCTATTCCTTGCCATCGGCACCCAGGACTTTGATACATACGCAGCCGCGATGGATGCAGCCTTACTTTTGGAGGAGCGTATTTCTGAGACTCCGGTCGTTTCTGGGCCGAAGAGGATCCGTACTGATACGCCAGCTCAGCGGCAGATGGGTAGACACCACGATAGATTATTTCTGGGAGATGGCGGAGGCAGAGGATTGAGACGAGGTCAGTTATTTGGTTCATATCCACAGACCCAGCAGTCGTCTCCAGGATGTTTTCGGTGTGGGAGTCAGTACCACCGTATCAGAGACTGTACCATGGGACGTCAGGGCGCGGCGACAGTCCCGCATGTGACTTTACTACCCTCACCACCTTCTCAGAGAGCTTTACTTCCTACTCCTGACGATGCTCCACGTCAGTCAGATGCTTCTAGAGGCCGTGGGCGTGGCGGTCCGGTTCAGAGAGGACGAGGCGACAGAGGCAGAGGCAGAGGCCGAGGTAGAGGCAAAGCACAGCCAACTATCAGTGGTGGACAGGCCCGAGTGTTCGCGTTGACTCCTCAGGATGCACAGGCATCCAATGCCATCGTGACAGGTACTCTGCCAGTATGTTCTTTTGATGCACGGGTATTATTTGATCCAGGCTCCACACATTCCTATGTTTCCACGTATTTTGCACCGAGGTTGGGCCGAGAGTCTTCTCCGTTAGATCAGCCGCTTGTCGTTATTACACCGGTAGGCGAGTCTTTTGTTGCCCGTTTTGTGTACCGATCGTGTTTCGTTCGTATCGGGGAGAGAGATTCTTTAGTTGATTTGATTCTCCTCGATATGCTAGACTTTGACGTTCTTCTTGGTATGGACTGGCTAGCCACCTGTTATGCATCCGTGGACTGCCGTGAAAAGGCAGTCAGATTCAGTTTTCCTGGTGAGCCGGTTCTTGTTATTCAGGGAGATCGTAGCGCTACCCTTCCCAGCTTGATTTCTTCTCTTCGCACTGGTCAGCTCTTAAGGAAAGGGTGTCAGGGATTCTTAGCCTATATTTATGATACTAGCTCCACAGAGGTTCCGTTGGACCAGGTCCCTGTGGTGAGAGAGTTTCCTGATGTATTCCCGGACGAACTGCCTGGTCTGCCACCAGAGCGCGAGATTGAGTTCTGTATTGACTTGATCCCCGGCACGGGGCCTATCTCTATACCGCCTTATCGGATGGCTCCGGCGGAGCTGAGAGAGCTAAAGGATCAGTTATAGGACTTGCTGGACAAAGGGCTTATCCGACCGAGTGTGTCACCTTGGGGTGCTCCCGTCTTGTTTGTTAAGAAGAAGGACGGAAGTATGCGTTTATGCATTGATTATCGTCAGCTGAACCGAGTTACTGTGCGGAACAGGTATCCCCTACCCCGCATTGATGACTTATTCGATCAGCTCCAGGGTGCATGGTTTTTCTCGAAGGTTGATTTACGGTCAGGTTATCACCAGTTGCGGGTTCGGAAGGAGGATATTCCGATGACCGCTTTCCGTACTCGATATGGTCATTACGAGTTCTTGGTGATGTCGTTCGGGCTCACCAATGCCCCGGCAACATTTATGGATTTGATGAACCGCGTATACAGGCCGTATCTCGATCAGTTCATCATTGTGTTCATTGACGACATCTTGGTTTATTCTCGGAGCCAGGAAGAACATGAGCAGCACTTACGTATCACATTGCAGACTTTGAGGGAGCATCAGCTGCTCGCCAAATTCTCCAAGTGCGCATTCTTGTTAGACAGTGTCGACTTCTTGGGTCATGTGGTGACGAGAGACGGTATTTGTGTGGACCCGAAGAAGATCAAGGCGGTTCAGCGTTGGCCTAGACCAGTATCCGTTACAGAGGTTTGCAGCTTTCTGGGTCTGGCCAGCTTTTATCGACGTTTCGTCCAGGATTTCTCCCGCATTGCTGCACCATTGACCGGGTTGACCCGGAAGGGGGTTCCTTTTGATTGGACCCAGGCATGTGAGGATAGCTTCCAGCAGTTGAAGACTCGTCTGACTACTGCACTAGTGTTAGCATTGCCTTCAGGATCAGGCGGGTTCGTGGTATATTGTGATGCTTCTAGAGTGGGGCTGGGATGTGTGTTGATGCAGCACGACAGAGTTATCGCGTATGCTTCTCGGCAGCTGAGGAAACACGAGCAGAACTACCCCACACATGATTTAGAGATGGCTGCAGTGGTATTTGCACTTAAGATCTGGAGACATTACCTATACGGTGAGTCGTGCCAGATATTCACTGACCACAAGAGTTTGAAGTATATCTTCCAGCAGCGAGATCTGAACCTGAGGCAGCGCCGTTGGATGGAGTTGGTGAAGGATTATGACTGCGAGATTCTATACCATCCGGGCAAGGCGAATGTGGTGGCAGATGCTTTGAGTAGGAGGCCCGGAGGTAGCTTATCTTGTTTGAGCGCAGTACAAATGCAGTCGACGGCGGATTGGCAGGTTTTATGTGACAGCAGAGTGCAGTTCGAGTTTACTCCTACAGGGGGACAGCTGGCCCATTTCAGAGCACGCCCACAGTTACTTGACCGTATCCGCGAGGCACAGTCCAGCGATGCCCGTATTTTAGAGATTATTGAGCAGATTCGGCAGGGAAGAGTTTCTGAGTTCGTGATTGATGATCAGGGGATACTTCGATTTGGGACTCGACTGTGCGTGCCAGATTCAGAGGGACTGAGGCGTGATATTCTCGAGGAGGCACATAAATTAGTATACAGTGTGTATCCAGGTTCCACCAAAATGTACCGTGATTTGAGAGAGGTTTACTGGTGGGACGGGATGAAGAAGGATATTACAGACTTTGTGTCGAGATGCCTGACTTGTCTGCAAGTCAAGGCCGAGCACCAGAGGCCAGCCGGCGAGTTACAGCCTTTGCCCATCCCTGAGTGGAAGTGGGAGCAGGTCTCCATGGACTTCATTGTGGGTCTACTCAGGACCAGTCGAGGGTATGACTCTATTTGGGTGATTGTGGATCGACTGACGAAAGCGGCTCACTTTCTGCCAGTGAAGACCACTTTTGGATTTTCTCAGTACGCCCAGGTTTATATTGATGAGATAGTACGACTGCATGGTGTTCCGACTTGCATCGTGTCTTACTGTGGCATCCAGTTTACCAGCCGATTGTGGCAGAAAATCCAGGAAGCTTTGGGCACCCGATTGAGTTTTAGCACAGCCTTTCATCCGCAGACTGACGGTCAGTCGGAGCGTACGATTCAGACTCTTGAGGACATGCTCAGAGCTTGTGTTTTAGATTTCGGTGGTAGCTAGGATCGTCATTTGCCTTTGATCGAGTTTTCCTACAATAATAGCTTCCAGGAGACGATTCAGATGGCACCTTTCGAGGCTTTATATGGGATGAGATGTCGACCGCCTGTATGTTGGACAGAGCTCAGGGAGAGCAGTATTTTGGGGCCGCAGATCGTACAGGAGACGACCGAGAAGATACATCTGATTCGGGACAGGATGAGAGCGGCATAGAGCAGGCAGAAATCATATGCTGACAGGCGTCGTCTCCGACTCAAGTTCGCTGCTGGCAATCATGTTTTCCTGAAGGTCTCTCCGATGAAAGGTGTGATGAGATTTGGGCGGAAAGGGAAACTGAGTCCTAGATATGTTGGTCCTTTCGAGATCCTAGAGTGTGTTGGTCCAGTCGGTTATTGGTTAGCTCTTCCGCCCAGCTTCCCCGATGTTCACCCCGTATTCCATGTCTCGATGCCCCGCAAGTACCTTCATGATCCTTCCCAGGTGATTCAGCACCAAACGATCTAGTTAGAGCGTGATCTTTCTTTCACCGAGCTGCCGGTTGTCATTTTGGATCGGCAGGTGAAGAAATTGAGGTCGAAGGTCATACCGTCCGTCAAGGTCCTTTGGCGTGGCTCGAACAGCGAGGAGGTCACCTGGGAGACCGAGGTCGAGATGAGGAAGAGATATCCCCATATTTTTGAAGGTACGCGTAGTTAAATTCTAAATTCGGGGACCGAATTTCTTTAAGGGGGGAAGATTGTAACCCTTCGAAAATCGTTTAGGCAGTTTTTCGGTAATCGGCTAATTTTTCGGCTTTTTCCGTAAAAAGTCAAAATAGGTATTTTTCATTATAGACCTAATTATACAAAATTTAGATAAGATATTACTATAATTTTGTCACTAAAATGTCACTTATAATTATCTAGTTAAATAAAAAAAAATTCGTAATTAATTAATTTTTTTATTATTTTAGGCTTTTTAAAATACATTAAATTGTTGATAAATACAAATTTAATTAGGTAAATTACACACTTAGGAAACATTATAAACTAAAATTTAGTGTTAATAAAATTTTATCAAGATTTTTCAAAGTTTTTATTCTATGGTTTAAATTTTTATTCAAAAATGGCTTAAAATGGGGTTTTTTGTATAAAAGTTGATGTGATAGTCATTAATTGAGCTTGGGAAAGGGTTTTTGTGTAGAATTTTCTACACCACTCACACAAACACACCCTCCTCTAACCTCAGGTCGAGCTGCTGCTGCCCCCTTCCATTTTTTTCCCTCACTTCTCTTGCTTTAATTCTTGCAAAAATCAACAAATTCCATGAAAAATACACACTTTTCCTTCTCAAATTCAAACCAAAACCCAAATCCATCCCTTCCCTAACCCTAATTTGTTTGAAAAGTGAAGAAAAGAGGTGTCTTAGAGGCTAGTGCAAGTTTGGATTCAACTCTTGTAAGGTATAAATCCTAATCTAGTTGCTTAATTTGCTAGAATTAATAGTTTAAGTGTGAATTATAGTTATAAATTCTTGTTTTTGAAATTTCAAGAAAAGCGGTGATGTTGTAATTAGGGTTTGAAGTTGAATAAGTGTGTTTAGGTTAGTTTTTTTTCCATCTATTGTATTAGGTCGGATATTTGTTCGATGTTGCGATCGCGTTATCGTTAATTCGCGATGTTTGCTTTGAAATCGGTAAGCAAATTGCTTACTAGATTTTTTTCAAAATTAGAATGCGATCAAATTGCGTTATGTTAGCGATATAATTAGCTTCGTATAGGACTATTAGAGTGCGCGAACGTGGGGTTTTGTCTAGCCGGATTTTAGTTTTGTCGATTTCCCCGAAATGACGATTCTAGTTAACGATTAGCGATTTTCGTGTGTTTTCCCGCGCACCGAGTGTATGTTATGTTTAATTCGAGAGCGTTGATAATTGTACATTGTGACTTGCATCGTTTTAGATTTTTTAATCTTCTCTATGGTGTTGTACAAATATAGGATCGGTCGGGGAAACATCGGGCACGGCACGTAAAGGCAAGACGGTGGTCGGATCGGATTAGCGGGGATTTCAGGTGAGTAGATGTATTCATCTATGGAGGAATCGTCTGGATGGCGCGAGGCGCCCCCTAGTTAGGATTACCCTACTTTTTGCAAGATTTATATTGTTAACTAGCTTATCCATTCATGTACACTGCATACCCTTATAGTTAATAGTATGCTAGATTGCATGGATATTCATATGCACATATGCGATAACACTTCGTAGGACACGAACACCATTACCATTGGCATCCGTTGCACGCGCACTATTCATGTGACACACACGCCTTTGGTAATTTCCATGCCACGTGCACTAGAGAACCTGTTTAACTTAATATCGCCATTTGCATTCATACACGATATATGAAATTGCATAGCATGCATATACCTCGCATTATCATCATATTTACATAGATTCTATCCAAAATTCACATCATATACATTGATATCATAGACATTTATTATATATAACATGTGAACATTATGATTTTCTTGAGGATTTCAGTATTGCTGCGATTTCTAGATTTTTGGGGAGAACCGCAAGAATTTAACAAAAGCTTATATTTATCATTTTTAAAAAAAAGTTGCGGTTTTCTCGTGATGTATGTGTCGTCCACCATGAGTTTTCATGTTTTCTGTTGGATTTCGAGACCCGATTCGAGGAGTGGATGAACCGTCTCGGGTACATGGTGGGCCCGGTATGGTACCCCGGGGCAAGAAGATCGAGTTGTATACGATGAGCCTGGCAAGGGAAGACTACCTACCGGTGATGTCTGGCACGGCGGATATCCGGAGGATACCGACCGTTGTCGTGAGATTTATGATATGGGCCGATCCGGACTGACGGAGCCCGATATTGAGACAGATATGATTCCTATTTGGTGTCGATGCTTGACACGGGTTTTCAGATGATTTCTTGATGGTATTTAGCTATTATACAGATATTCATGTTCTAAAGTTAAGAATTCAATACCCTTAGCATTTAAAACACTTAAAGACTTAATAATGACATTGCATACCTGTGCATGCATACTAGAGATATTATATCACATATGGACATGCATGTTGTGGTGCATTGCGTGCATTCTTACAATTGCCTTATTAGATGTTATATTTACTCACGAGCTGGCAACTCACTCCCGTTGTGCCACAGTGTCATGCAGGTCGGACTCATCAGTCTTGTAGCGGCGGCTATCTTATTATCAGCTCCTTTTGCTCAGACTCGCGACATCGCCAGTAGGTGGGTTGAGAGCATATTTTATTTCTTTTGCTCTATCATTGTATCTAGTATTCTCCATCTACCACTTTATATTGTATATGCGACCTAGTGATGATACTGAGAGATTGTATATATGTGGTTTCTTTTGGGTCGAGCTCACTTGAGCCGGCGTTGTGTTTTTTGATATTTTGCGTTTCTTTATGCTCTTTTCTTGATATTACTATTATATTGCATGTGGTTGTGTTCCGCCTTGGGCGAAGAGCTAGCTCCCGCTTGGGGATGCCATTTTTATGATTACAGGTTTATTATCTTGTTGTACCCATTTTGGGGGATAGAAAATACAGAGGAGACTCTGCCGAAATTTTCAGAAATTTATGATGTTTTTAAAAAGGGATTCTTTGCAACTTAATTGATTTGAAAATCGTCTTCAATAAAGGTTTTCCTTCACTCTCTTTTGTTTTTGGTTTAGATTTTTCTGGGCTTTGGCTGACTTGGGTTACGTTACGCCTTTAGACGTCTCGTAATCTAAGTGCCAGTCACGTTCCGTACCTTCGGGTCATGACAGTAATGGGAGCCTCCTTCAGGATGCAATTACAAGTTTTGACTTCCAAGGTGACCTGGATGATAGAATGGTAGGTTTATCATCTTTTGAGTGGCAGTATATTAGAAAGGTTTCTAAGCGGATACTGAGGTAGACATAGCGTAAGATGCTGACTCAATAGAGGATACAGCCCAAGAAGTTTGTTGGATAAAACTGTTCATTTATGAACATGGTCCCATCAGGTATCCAAACAAATTCTGTGGCAGGATATCGCTTAGTTCGGGAGATAGTTAATCTCCGTGAAGTTGAGATATAGAGAGAGATTGTTAGAAGTGAAAGTACTTCTTAGCACCTCTACTATGTTTATATGAGCATCAAGTATGCAATTTTAAAAAATCTAGAGTGCTAATCATACTAAATAAGAATCGAACTAGAGAATTAGGGTTTCAAAGTAAGCAAACTACATTCTAATCTAAGTGAAGAGAGTCTACAACATTTGTAGTCAAGTCCTTCATGTCTAAAGCTCCGAGTTGAAATCCCTAGAACTCTTCTTAAGGCTCCACTTGAATAAAAGATCGAGCTTGCTTGTTGTCTTCGTTGCCGAAGATGATCCACCTTGATGTCTCTCTCACTCAAGCTCATACTTCACTAATGAAGGTATTAGTGAAGTTAACAACCTAAACTAATGGGCTAGATTAGTGTAGGTTGATGAAGTAGGAGATTTGCTTACTAGAAATATTTTTCTATTTTCTTTTTCTCAACTCAAGAAAATTTTAGTGAGTGAGATGAGGATGAACTTGGATGAGTGAGAATGATCCATGAGCTAATGAGATAAGAATGAGATTGATAATGATAAATATCAATGAATAAATCCAAAAGATAAGAGGTGCGTCATGGCTTCTCAAGGCTTCTACAAGCTACTCAAGAAAATGACTCATTTTCTTTTCTTTTAATTCATTGGTCAAACCATTTTCTTCTCATCTTTAACCTCATGTGTGATTCTCATACATCCTAGTTCTATGTATCATCAACTATGATACAATTTCGTATGTGTGTGTGTGTGTATATATATAAAGAGAAGAAAATCTTAAGTGAGCTTAATATTAGTTAATATATATATATATATATCAAATATATATATATCAAATATATATATATATATCAAATATATATATATATATCAAATATATAAATATATATATAATTATTAAATCAACACTTGATTCAATAATCCGGTTATATCATATATAAACGGCTAATATCAAATATATATGTATATCAAATTATTAAATCAACACTTGATTCAATAATCCGGTTATATCACATATAACCGGCTAATATTCAATATTAGTCATTAAATCAACACTTGATTCAATAATCCGGTTATATCATATATAACCGGCCAATATTAAATATATATATATATATATATAAATCAAATCATTGAATCAACACTTGATTCAATAATCCGGTTATATCACATATAACCAGACTGATATCAAATATCCGCTAGATTAGATACGGTATCATATACTCGTATTTAATCAAGCTCTCGCACATATCTCCATACGCGCCCTACTTCGTTTCGCTTGAGCCAGGAAAGCTCTGTATGGGACTCTAAAGACTCGTCAATACGCCAGCAGTATGTAATGATCACATCAAATACCCACAAGCCGTCAACAGTACTAGCTGGACGTAACGGCTACCCAGGTATAGAACGAATAGAAAATCAACAAGCAAACTTGTCCAAACTCCCATAGAGCCTATAAGCAACACTTACCGTACAATCCGGTCTCTTCATCTGATATGTCGCATATCGAGTTTGGGGGTGGAATCGTCAGACCCCAATAACTTGATAAGTCATGCCGATGTGTGGCCTATAACCTTTCGAGTAACTACTAATAACACTTACCAGTAAATCTCATCAACCCTGACCAGGGACTTGCTGTTATAGCCAATCGAGCATAGCGCAACATCAACTCCCAATACCGGGAGAGACAAAACCCCTCCTATCGCTCACTGCCTACATGTGACTCGGTGTTGGGGTTTGATAGCACCCTGGTCATCTACCGTGGCCGATGTGGAACAAAGAAATGGTGTTTAAAAACTTTTGGCGCTAAAAACCCGTCCTAGAATCGAACCATAAACCAATGCTAGCTACAAAAGTAGATCTTAACTACAAGGTTAGAAGTTGTATACCGAATGATATGTGTCTTTTGGTCTTCTACCCTGTTCTTTGGCTCCTTGATCGAGCTTGGCCGCCGGTCTTCCTCCATCGAAGATGATCCATCCGAGAGATGTAGCTCATGGTTCTAGCTCCACACTAAGAATCTAGTGAAGCAACTAGGGACTCTAGGTTGCTATCTAGAGTGCTTAGGGATATAATGAGTTGCTCTAAATGTGTGTCTATCTCTCTTCTACCCTTGATTCTCAACACATAAGATGGTAGGATAGAAGATGAAGAAGGAGGAGGAGCTCAAGAAAGGTAGTGAAGAGAGAAGAAGCAAATGGTGTGAGTGTTTACAAAAACCAACCATGCCAAACTCTCAAGTGAAGAAAACTCAAGTGAGTAAAAACTCAAGAGAAAAAACAAGTGAGTAAAAACTCAAGAGAGAAAACATCAAGCATAGTTTCGTAAAACACATTTTCCAAATATAATCTAGCAACCATGCTTGAATAGTTAGCACAAATGAATTAACAATCTATTTGTCATCACTATTCAAGCATGGTTCTCACCATTCTCTCTTCATCACATTTAAACCTCATTTCCATTTAAATAAATAAATGGATAATCCAAAATGAGGTGTCCACCTTCTAAAATATTTTCCATATAAATACGGAATACACTCAACTGTATATAAATACCTGTATTCGTACCAAAATACGAATACCCAAAGAGATAGAATAACACAAAAAACATAACACTAGAATATACATATCAAAATGTATATACGTAAATTATTAAATCAATACCTGATTTAATAATCCGGCTCAAATCCGAGCCGGCTAGTAATATCAACCGTTCGATCGAAAGTCCGGGTAACTAGTTCAATCATTCGATCGGAGCCCTGCACGTATCAAAATAAGGCTACTACATTATTTCTCCTAAACCGGGGAAGCCCTTTGTGTGGGACTCTAAAGACTCATCAATACGCTGGCAGTAGGTTTAACCACAAGCACGTCAGCGGCACTAGTTATACGTAACGGATACCCAGATATTGACCGAAAAGAAAGGTGACGAGCAAATTCATCCGAACCCCTACTGAGCCTGTCTGTGACAATCTCCATACAGTCTGGTCTGTTCGTCTAAGAGTATCACATATCGGGTCTAGACGGTTGGATAAAGTCAGACCCCCAATAACGCGATATTTCGTGTCGGTGTGAAGACCATCACCCACTGAGAAACTACTGATCCAAATCGAAAATTCTCGTTTACCTTGGCCAAGAATTTATGGTGATGGACACCCGTGCATAGCGCGACATCAACCCCTAATACCGGGAGAGACAAATCCCCGACGATCCGCTCACTGCCACCATGTGGCTCGGGACTATACACAAATAAAACCTATTTGCACAACTCCTTTGAGCCGTTGTAGTATAGTAATCAAAGCACAGTGGGAACTCACACGAGACAAATGATGATCTCAGGTCGACAGACTAACGTGTACTCATGTCACCCGAGAACTGCTATCTGACAATAGGTATAATACCATCTAGCTTGTTCCCGGTGAGTCCGTCCAGTGTAACCCATAACCCAATGAGCACTTGTATACTATCATAGGTGACTAACTGACACTAATGGCTTGTGAGATCGGCCACCGCCCCTCGTCGGGGTGTCGAAAAGTATACACTAGTCTACGCTGGAGTATCGATGCCTAGTCTCGATACTCCCTCGACTATGGACATTTAAGGATGTGCTTATAGACCACCCAGCTCCTACGTATATGATTGCCATCATATTGCTGGCAGTCAAGCAAGAATCGTATGGGCTCTATCAACATATAATAGGGATCTGTAATACCACATAATCAATGTACATGATGATAGAGACAAACCAGATAGCATACTATCATTTTAGGTAAGACTATTCTACCCGTATAGGTCCTCCCTCAATAATCACAATCGCGTGCCTACGATTACAATAATTAACTTGGGGGCACTATATCCAACAATCTCCCACTTGCACTTAAGGCTAATTATTTCGATGTCACAACCCATGTGATACCGAACACCCAACTTCTATACTAATCTGTCTTGAAAAGCCCATTTGTGAAACTATTGCATTCGAGAAATAGCCTCAGTGAGTGGATCTGCTCTAATATTTCTATCTTAATCTCTCTATATCTCAATTTCGCGGAGAAAGACTATCTCCCGAATGAGAGATACGTGTCTTAGAACTTGTTTGGATATCTGATGGGACCAAGTTCACAAATGAACTCCAAATCCAAAAAACTTCTTAGATCGTATCTTCTACTGAATTTAATCAGTATCCTGTGCCATGCCTTCATCAGTATCCGCTTGAACCACCTGTCCAACATACTTCCCCTCAAAAAGAGGAAAATATAACTCTGACAGACACTTTGTCATCCAGGTCACCTTGGAAGCCTGAAATGATAACCGCCTTCTGAAAGAGGCTGCCGTTACCATATACCAAGAACATCCACTTATATTCATAACTGCTTCCCAATGTTTCTCCAGGATTGGATTAATATATACTTATTGCAGCCAGTGCAAAATCAATATCTGGTGTGGTACTTAACATTTCATGATTAACTCAATTGCCTAAGAAAGTGATATGCCAATCATGCAAATCCTTCTCCTCATCAGTCTAGAAGACATCTCTTTAGAGAGGGTGACTCCATCACCTGCGGGTACACCACCATGCCAGCAGTCGTCCATTCTAAAACACTTTATAATAGTGTCAAAATACCCAAATTGGGAAACTTCCCAAATCTAGATCTAAAACCATTGATCTAGTGGCCAGAATCCCTGATATTTTATCCAAATCCTATGTGGAGAAATACCTTGTGACAACCAAAGTATAACCGATCGTAGTATAGGCATATCACTTCCTATCAAGAGCATGTCATCCAAATACCAGGACATCACTCCCTACTACCTTCTTTCCAGGTCCATCTGTTATTCTTCTGATGAAGTCAAACTTTATGACTGTCATATCAAAAATAGATGATCTATCTCCTTTATAATTGCTTAATTCTATAAATAGACATAAGCTACTTGCCCACCATGCTTCCGCTGCTCCCACTGACTACAACAACCCTCTGGCAGAGTCATACACATGCACTTATAAAACTAATTTAGAACGACGTTATACTCATCCAGCTGCCAGATCCCATAGTCTAGAACAGCAGTAGTGGCAAGCTTGGGTCATCAAAACCTCCCTGTCACCATCCTTTAGGAGACCGAAGTACCTCTCAGGTGGCTAAGGTTACCCACCAAATCTGTAGAGTGGCTAATGGATTGTCGAATCCAATTGAATCTTTAGGTTCTACTAAATTTTCAGTAATCGTTTGTGGTTCCGGAATCATTTCCGATTCTACCATACTCCCACAAATGTTTTCTGAAAAAAAATCCTTTTACTAAAACGGGTGGCGAGTCTAGAGCAATATAATTATTGATCTTCCAAATGGTAGAATGTTAACTCTCGTCAAAGCGCAGGATAACCCACAAACTGCCATTACTGAAACGTGCCTTGAGTTTATCCGGATTCTGGTTTTAAGCATAAGCTGGACAACTCCATATACCTTAACATCGTCAAGATATGAATCCATTCCATATCAAATATAGAAACAAAAGCACTAATTTAATTAGATTCAAAAATCAAGCAGTTGTTTCTAGTGCATATCGAATAAATGGATGGAGGCCAAGCAGTATTACTCATCAAGGAATGTACCCACGTATGATTAACGTGAAAGAGAAGCAAGTTCTCAAACATTACTTACGAAGGAATACCTAGCACAAGTATTTACAACTTCGATCACCTTGAAGAATCATGATACTTGCAACATATGGTTCTCTACTTTATTCTTATACCGATAACTTCTCAAAATTTGGACCTTGTATTTCAATGAAATACTTGTCTAAAACTAGAAAAATCATAAGTAAAAAGAATATAGTACGAGTACCAACCCCTTTGTCCTAATGGATATCGGAAAACATACAATATTTTGTATAAGTCCTCTGAGTTCAATAACTTAAACCCTGTGCGTCGTAGGCTGAAAACAGTTCTATGGTTAAGAAGAATTACACCGCTGTTGAATGCATCTTACCTATCCATCAACTCATATAGGTAAATTTTATAGACATAATTTCAAAAGTTATATCTCAATTTATAAATAAACGTACAGATATATCAGTTTGAAATTGGTGCACAACGACGGATATTCAAAACCAAATATTTGTCGTTAGGCAAAACCTAGGTGACTTCCTCATATATCACCAAATACAAAGAATTATGATATTTTGAGGATCTAATCATCCAATTCCCAATATTCTACTCCCACTAAGAATCTGTAACGCCATACAGATGTGAAAATCAAGTATGGTAAATACATACCCTAGATTCAGAATCTAATTAGAAAAGCAGTTTTCAATTAACACCGCACAGTAAAACTGAAACATGAAAATGTTTCGAAAGGGATGGCCGGGTATTCCTAGTAATACATCTTCTACTATCCAGATTCATGACAGTAACCGTATATTTTCTTGTCCTCACTCTATTCTGTTTATATGTCTTTACTTCTTACCTTATGTACACCATACTTAGGCTAATTGGTTTTCTTCCTTCCCTACCTTTTAGCACCTGCCTAAGGTTTGGAAGAAGACTATCTAATAAGCGTAACTTGTGTGCTCTCCTAATACCAGGAGCTCTCGCAATCTGAGAGAAGGGGAAAATAAAATACAACCGAATAATCCTATTCAATTTCTCCAGAACCGGAAACCATCCTCGAACTGAAACAAGTTTCTTCGAGTTCGTATGTAACTATACGGTGGCATACCCAAGCAATATGAATCTTCGTAGTGATACAGAGTATTCTGGAGAAATGCAAAGGGGAAGTAGGAGTGGCAGGGATATATATGGTTTCTTCGTGAATGATAGTAGTCGCAAATTCCATTGCGCTCACTTTAATCCCTTTATATGTCTTTAATTATTACCTTATGTACACCTGTCACGACCCGAAAGTACGGAACATGACCGGCACTTAGACTACGAAACGTCTCGAGGCGTACGTAATCTAAGTAAGCCGAAAAACCCAGAAATCCAAACCAAGAAAAGTAGTAGAGTGAAGGAAAGCCAATTTAAAATCAAGTAGTTTTAATAGCATAAGCCGAGTATGCGGTTTTAAAAACATCAAGTATTTCCTGAAAATTTCGGCAGAGTCTCCTTTTTAAATACTGGCTCCCAAACGGGATACAACATGAATAGTATACGAAATCAATAAAAATGCATCCCCAAGCGGAAGCTAGCTCTTCGTCAATCGACAGTCACAACCACACAAGCAATATAATATACAACGCCAACGGCGAGGATTAAAATTCAAAAGGAAACTCAAAACTACAAGAAAACCACAGAAATATAACGCGCGACTCTAAGGTCGAAGGAATAATATCACTGGTCTCTATCTCAAAATAAATACAAGTTTGGTTTATTGAACTTCTAGATACAACAGAATAATGATATACAATATATATTATGGGGGTACGATACAAGTAAACCCACTGTTCCCGCCAAAAATTTCTGCGCAAAAGAGTCCAAGGTATCAAAAGGCAGCGATATGCTTAAGGAAATGCGAACCAGTATCTTCCGGGCTGTATTTTGACAAACTCCCGAATGAGAAATAGATAAATTCTGTTGGTATCGAAAGCGGCTCGAAAAACCCTTCGATTTGATATATTATGGGCCTCGTAATTCATCCGGGATCAAAAGTTATGAGGAATTACGTGTCCACACGTGATGGACTTTTAAGAACCCGCTGGAGGAGTTAAAAGATATAATAAAAACTCAGAAAAGACCCCAATGGGGCATCACCGGCTCACACGTGACCATGGGTCATTTGCAGATACGTGATGATCTTTTAAATCCTCTAAAATAATGAATAGAATTTAATTCTAAAAGTCAGAAAATACCTCAACGAGGTATCACGTGCTTACACGTGACCAATGGTCACGTGTTGACACATGATAGTTAAAACAACAAAATAAAACAAATGGCTGAAGAAAGACCCAATTAGGGGTCACGTGCTCACACGTGACCAATGGTCACGTGTTGACGCGTGACGGTTAAATTGAAGCATACGTAAACGCTGAGAAAAGAACCAATTGGAGGTTACGTGCTCACACGTGACCAAGGGTCACGTGTCAGCACGTGACTGGCTTCGAAAGCCTTACGGTTAATAGAATTAAATTCTAAAAGCTTCCAAACCTTTCCAAATGGAAAAGGATTATGGGGACTGTTGGATTAAAGATCCAAGGGTGATTAAATATCACCAATTTATGGAAAAATCTTGGACTTGGAAAGATTTTCCCCCCTAAATCTAACCGAGATAACAAAGGGATATCTTTGGATTTAAAATCCAATGGTGAATAAAATTCACTTAACAATCTAAAGGCCCAGATTAATGATGAATGCAAATCAAATCTCTCAACATACAAATCAAATCTCTTAATGAGAGATTTGCTAAACAAATTGATTCTCTTCCTTCTCCTATAAATAGGAGCCAAGAAGAGAAGAAAGGGGGATCTACTTTTTTTGAGAGAAAAACAGAGGGAAGAGAATTTAATTCTCAAGAGAAAAAAAAGCAAAGAGAGGAGAATTTAATTCTCTGCAAAAGAAAAACCCTAGGTAAGAAAAGAGAGGCTTAAAAAGAGAATTTAATTCTCAAAAGAGTTTAACTCTTATATAAAGAAAAGAACTTAGTTCTTTCTCTGGTGGAGGATCTGCAAAGTGCACATCTCCCCATGAATTGAGAATTTAATTCTCATTGGGTTGAGATCCTGCCATGCAGATCCAAAACATAGAGGAGGAATTAAGTTTTGAGAATTCAATTCTCACAAAATTATAGGAATTTAATTCCTTTGGGATAAAATTAGGGTTTTATCCTAAATAAGAATTTAATTCTTTCACAATAGGAATTTAATTCCTCCAAAACAAAAATTAGGGTTTTACCCTAAATAAGAATTTAATTCTTAAAGATAAGGAGACTTAAAAGATCTCTGTGCATGAAAAGACAAAGGTCACGTGCCCCACGTGACCCCTGAACAGATCCCCCAAAAATGAGAAGAGGAAAGCTTTGAGGCAATGCCTCACTTGTTCCCACGTGACCCTCATTATATATAGAACAAGAGTAAAGGCAGAAACAATTCTGGGCGCTCTCACGTGTTACCACGTGACCCCTAATAAATGTTCTAATAAATCAGGGCATGATTATACATCACGTGCCCACACGTGATGGCTATGAAAATTAAAAGTGTTTAACACTTGTTTGCAGAACAAAATAAAGGGGATCTGGCCCAACTTTTTGATGCCATCACGTGCTCCCACGTGACTCCCAAAACGCAGAAAGAAAGATCAATGGAAATGAAGACTTTGGGCGCTCTCACGTGTTTACCACGTGACCCCTTAGCAAACGTTTTAACAGTCAGCGAATAAATCCCCATCACGTGTCAACACGTGATGCTCGAAATAAAAAGGAAAAGTGTTTAACACTTATTCACATATTTGAGGATAAAACAAAGGAGATCTGGCTCCACATTTTGGACGCCCTCACGTGTCACCACGTGACCCCTAATGAGCAGTCTAACAGACCAGAGCGGGGGCCTCCATCACGTGCTCACACGTGATGGCCGTCAGAATTAAAAGTGTTAAACACTGATCTGCAGAATAAAATAAGGGGAATCAGGGCGCTCTCACGTGTCCACACGTGACCCCTCTCCCCTTAGTGTTTAACACCAATCTGAAGACTTTGTCCTCAATGTTTAACACTAATTTTCTTAGTGTTTAACACTAATTTGGAAAACTCTATTTGCAGTGTTTAACACTGATTTGCTTAGTGTTTAACACTAATTTGAAAACTCTGTTCCCAGTGTTTAACACTGGTTATTTTTTTAGTGTTTAACATTAACTTGCTAATCTTATTCCTAGTGTTCAACACTGTTGGTCTTTAGTGTTTAACACTAGCTTTAGCCCAATTGGCTAAGTTTCTAGAGGCAAATCCTCTCCTTCAATGGACCAACAGAGGGCCAATATTTCAAACATAATTGGACTTAGCCCAAACTGGCCATAAGTCCTCAAGTCATCTTGAACTGAGCACATCTGTTCTTTTAAC
The DNA here is from genome assembly GCA_030015575.1 of Agapanthus africanus. Classification (NCBI taxonomy): domain Eukaryota; kingdom Viridiplantae; phylum Streptophyta; class Magnoliopsida; order Asparagales; family Amaryllidaceae; genus Agapanthus; species Agapanthus africanus. Next base: position 81,435,124 of record JASDDO010000031.1, on the reverse strand, counting down.
CAATTCATTGGTTCAAGGATACATCTCTGAACTCCTCTGATATTTATCGTTGTAATCCTTCAACGTCTTCAGAGAGGTGACGGGTCCCGACAACCACACATCAACACGGACTGTGGGGTCCTTAAACTCATGGACTTATGCATCCTTAAACCAAGATACGGACTGTGGGGTCCTTAAACCCGCGGACTTATGCGTCCTTAAACTAACGGACTAATGCGTCCTTAAACACACCCATATGGACTGTGGGGTCCTTAAACCCATGGACTTATGCGTCCTTAAACTACCAATGGACTACTATGTCCCTAAACTGGAGATGGACCACCACGTCCCTAAACTGGAAGATGGACCACCACGTCCCTAAACTGGAACATGGACCACCACGTCCCTAAACTGGAACATGGACCACTATGTCCCTAAACTGGAGATGGACCACCACGTCCCTAAACTGGAACATGGACCATTGTCCCTAAACTGGAGATGGACCACCATGTCCCTAAACTAGAACATGGACCATCACGTCCCTAAACTGGAACATGGACCACTACGTCCTTAAATTGGTATTGGACCACCATGTCCCTAAACTGGCGATAGACCACTATGTCCCTGAACTGGAACATGGACTACCATGTTCCTAAACTGGCAATGGACCACTATGTCCCTAAACTGGAACAATAAAGCCCAAACGCTCTTTTGTCGGATCTAAACGATCCCGTTAAGTTGATCTTAGTCTCAAATCAGACTAACGTATCCTTAACAAACGTTTAAGTTGATCTTAGCCTCAAATATGGCTAACGCATCCTTAAACCAAAACCTCCAAACAGACTTTAGTTCCAAATTGGACTACAGGTCCCCCAATCGACTTTGGTTCAAGGGTATATCTCTGAACTCCTCTGATATACGTCGTTGTAATCCTTCAACGTCGTCAGAGAGGTGACGGGTCCCGACGGCCATACATGCAATGGACCACTATGTCCCTAAACTGGAACAATAGAGCCCAAACGCTCTTTTGTCGGATCTAAACGATTCCGTTAAGTTGATCTTAGTCTCAAATCAGACTAACGTACCCTTAACAAACGTTTGAGTTGATCTTAGCCTCAAATATGGCTAACGTGTCCTTAAACCAAACCCCAAACCCAAATCTAAGAAAATACGGATTTGGATTAATCCACGTCCTACGGGCGACAACATAAGTTTGTCTCCGTACACAATCCACGGGCAACCACAAACAAAACAAACACCCACGACACGAAGTGACCAGCTGGAGAAGGAGAAAGTTGTTACCGCGATGCGGTAGCGTAATTAACTGCAGGGGCTTGCGCCTGCAGGGAAGAGCGTCCCCACAATCAAAAACCCCTCAAACGAGAGGGAATCTGACGAAGTCTGCTACATCGGTCGCATCCGTTTAAACCTTCGATACATGGTGCCATAAATCAACTTGGCATCTTTGGAGAGGTAGACGGATAACACCAATTTGCATCTGCCCTGAATCTCATGCAAGGCATTCCATGTCTTGGCCGCCATCAGCATGACACAGATGTTACACCATCAAGCGGAGCGACGGCAAAATCCCAGCTCCACCTCAGCATTTGTCTCAATACAGCAGACGAGATGTCAACAATGGCATTCCTCTGCAGTCCAGCAAGATGCAGATGTAACGTCAACAAAAGTCCTCACGGTCGAAACAAAGCGGAGCGACGGCAAAATCCCAGCTCCACCTCAACATTCGTCTCGATACAGTAGACGAGAGTCAACAATGGCATTCCTTCGCAGTCCAACAGGATGCAGAAGCAACATCAACAAAAGACCTCATGGTCGAAACAAAGCGGAGTGACGGCAAAATCCCAGCTCCACCTCAGCATTCGTCTCGATACAGCAGACACAGTCAAAGCAAATGAAGCAAAGGTCAAATTCCTAGCTTCAGGGTCTTGACGGCAAGTCATATAAATCCTGAAAGACAATCGGAGATCGTCTCGCACCAGCGCGGAGTGGTCACCACCTCGACGATCGTCTCGATACAGCAGATGAAATGTCACCCCAGCGTTCTTCCCCAGCAGGATTCGGACGCGCCAAAGCAAACGAAGCGAAGGCCAAATTCCTAGCTTCAACGTCTTGACGGTAACTTATATAAAACCGGAAAGACAATCGGAGATCATCTCGCACCAGCGTGGAGTGGTCACCACCTCGACGATCGTCTCGATACAGCAGATGAAAAGTCACCCCAACGTTCTTCCCCCAGCAGGATTCGGACGTGACAAAACAAACGAAGCAAAGGCCAAATTCTTAGCTTCATACGTCTTGACGGCAAGTCATATAAAACCTGAAAGACAATCGGAGATTATCTCGCACCAGCGCGGAGTGGTCACCACCTCGACGATCGTCTCGATACAACAGATGAAATGTCACCCCAGCGTTCTTCCCCAAGCAGGATTCGGACACGCCAAAGCAAACGAAGCGAAGGCCAAATTCCTAGCTTCAACGTCTTGACGGTAACTCATATAAAACCGAAAAGACAATTAGAGATCATCCCACATGGAGTGGTCACCACCACGACATTCGTCCCGATACAGCAGACGAGATGTCAACAACAACGTTCTTCTTCCAACAGGATTAGGACACACCAACCAAACGAAGCGAATGCCAAATTCCTAGCTTCAGAGTCTTAACGGCAAGTCATATAAAGCCTGAAAGACAATCGGAGATCATCCCACATGGAGTGGTCACCACCTCGACGTTCGTCTCGATACAGCAGACGCAACATCACCAAAAGGAGCCACGGCAAAATCCCTAGTTCCAAACCTCGACGGTTCACCAGCAACCTAGAGACAACCATGACATTCGTCTCGATACAGAGGATGCGATGCCAGTAAACGAAGCGAAGGCCAAATTCCTAGCTTCAGGGTCTTAACAGCAAGTCATATAAAGCCTAAGAAACCACCGGAGATCATCCCACATGGAGTGGTCACCACCTCGACGTTCGTCTCGATACAGCAGACGCACCATCACCAAAAGGAGCCACGGCAAAATCCCTAGTTCCAAACCTCGACGGTTCACCAGCAACCTAGAGACAACCATGACATTCGTCTCGATACAGAGGACGCGATGCCAGCAAACGAAGCGAAGGCCAAATTCCTAGCTTCAGGGTCTTAACGGCAAGTCATATAAAGCCTAAGAGAGCACCGGAGATCATCCCACATGGAGTGGTCACCACCTCGACGTTCGTCTCGATACAGCAGACGCAACATCACCAGAAGGAGCCACGGCAAAATCCCTAGTTCCAAACCTCGACGGTTCATCAGCAACCTAGAGACAACCATGACATTCGTCTCGATACAGAGGACGCGATGCCAGCAAACGAAGCGAAGGCCAAATTCCTAGCTTCTTGGTCTTAACGGCAAGTCATATAAAGCCTAAGAGACCACCGGAGATCATCCCACATGGAGTGGTCACCACCTCGACGTTCGTCTCGATACAGCAGACGCAACATCACCAGAAGGAGCCACGGCAAAATCCCTAGTTCCAAACCTCGACGGTTCATCAGCAACCTAGAGACAACCATGACATTCGTCTCGATACAGAGGACGCGATGCCAGCAAACGAAGCGAAGGCCAAATTCCTAGCTTCAGGGTCTTAACGGCAAGTCATATAAAGCCTAAGAGACCACCGGAGATCATCCCACATGGAGTGGTCACCACCTCGACGTTCGTCTCGATACAGCAGACGCAACATCACCAAAAGGTGCCACGGCAAAATCCCTAGTTCCAAACCTCGACGGTTCACCAGCAACCTAGAGACAACCACGGCATTCGTCTCGATACAGAGGACGCAATGCCAGCAAACGAAGCAAAGGCCAAATTCCTAGCTTCGGGGTTTTAACGGCAAGTCATATAAAGCCTGAAAGACTGTCGGAAATCATCCTACACCAGCGCGGAGTGGTTATGACTCATCGGGGCTCTCAGAAATGAGCCTAACCTCAAGTAAAAAGCGGCATGGCAAATTCCTAGCGCTTGCTCTTCCGACGGTCAAACTGCCAAGGAGGATTGCTTGAAGACGTCTTGTCCAGCCCCCGAAGGGATCAGAGACACGGCAGTTGCAGGGCTACTCGAACAGCACGATTGCCTATCGAGGAATACATCAGCTCATGCGACGGTACGACGGCCAAAACCCTAAGTACCACAGACCCTAACGGACTTCTGTCGTAAAGAGCAGAGGTTAACTGTTAGTGTTTATGCCCTAGAAGGCCATTACTGTATCATACTAGCTTGTATATTACTTAATGGAAGCTTGGGATATTCACATGTATATAACAGTCTTGCTAAACATGGTAGTATGCTACTTGGTTTTTCTATCTTAATATGTGAGTATACGTATTGATAGAGCTCTTAGGATCTTGCTTGTCTACCAGCGTTGTGATGGCAGTCATACTAGTGGGGGCTGGGTAGTCTACAAGCACATCCTTATTCAGGTCCCTGGTCGTTGGATTATCGAGACAGAGCATCGATACTCCGGAGTAGACTAGTGTGTACGCTTCTCATCCCAGTTGGGGAGATGGTCTGTCCCACAGCCGTCAGTACGTCGTACTGGAGATAGTATACAGGTGCTCGTTAGGTTACGGGTACACCGGACAGGACTCACAGGGAACTGTTGGTTGGTTTTATACCAGTCGTCAGTAAACAGTTCCCAGGTGACATGAGTACAGCGTAGTCCGCAGACTTGACACTGCTACTTCGCCTCGAGTGTGTCCCACTGTTCTTAGATTGCTACCCTACCACGGCTCAAAGGAGTCGTGCAAACAGGTGGCAGTTGGGTGCAGTCCCGAGCACTTGGAGGCAGTGGCGGTTAGACAGGATTCGTCCCTCCCGGTATTGGGAGTAGATATCGTGCTGTGTCAGAGAGCCATTACGCAAAGTCCCTGGCCAGGGCAAGCGAGATTTGCTGGTAGGTTCCAGTAGCTTCTCAGGGTGTAATGGGCTTCACTCCGACACGACTTATACCGCTATTAGGGCACTGACGCTTGCCGCCCCCCTAGGCCCGATATGCGATAGTCTTGGACGAACGGACCGGACTGTATGGAGATTGTCACATCAGACTCAGTAGGAGTTCGGATGGGTTTTCTCATCGGCCTTCTTATCGACAACTACCTGGGGACCGTTACGTACAGCTAGTGCCGCTTGCGGTCTGTGGTTAAACCCACTGCCAGCGTAGTAGTCGAGTCTCTAGAGTCCCACACAGAGAGTTTCCTACTCCAGGCGAAACGATATAGAGGTTGCATGGTTTTGCGACAAAGGGTTCGGACGCATACGTGCGTTTACGCGCGTACGACTTTCGGACAGTTTTTACCAGTCGGCTTTGGTTTAAGCCAATTACTGGTATCCGGTTATTGGATTTTTACAGTTTAATGTTTTTCCGTATTTTTACGGATCGGAGGGGCGTTCTCGTAATTACTCGAGAAGCTTCTAGAAGATGTGACTAAGGAGGTTTCTTTTGGATAAGAGAGTGAGTCATGGTGGTGATTCATTCACTTCATTAATGCACATTTATTGCTTAATGACTCATGTTAATGAATCATCACAAGATATTTTGTGAAGCATGCTTATTCATTTCCTTTATTGATTATTTGATAATAAGAATGCTTCATAATATTATGATACACTCTCTCTCTTCTCTCATTATCATATCACACATTCTCTCTCCTAAAGCTCTCATCTTCAAGATACTAATCCTTAATCCTCATGTGTTGAGATCAAAGGTTTAGTTAGACTAAAACAATCCATAACCTTCACTCTATATCATCCTCTCATCTTTGATTAGCAATCAAAGTTGATTAGTTACCTCAAGTTAGAGGTTTAGCTTGGAGTTTCGCTCTCGGGTGGATCGTCTACTACCTAGAGAAGGTCGAGGAGAACAAAGGAGGACGTAAAGAAGAAGGACCGGTTTCATTAGGTATAATCCCTAATCACTTATGAAAAGAAACTCATAAGATACGGTTATTTATAGTTTAGTTTCGATTCAAGCGGTTAGTCGATGTTCGTTGTTTAAACTTGATCGTTTTTGTAAAATCCGCCTCCCCACAAGTACTGGGGTGTACTACATCGACTTACAGTGGTATCAGAGCCTCGCTAAACACTAAATAACTTAATCGCAAATTTGTACGAATTTCGAACGAAAAAACGAAGCCGGAAAACCCTAATTCTGTTTAGTTTCTGTCGAACTTAAAATGAAGTCCTAAAATTTTTCTGGTGTGTTCAGAGAGCTTGACATGACTACAGGAGAACACCCAAGAAATTCGAGCCAATGATTCGACTAAAGCGCCGCGGAAGCGCGGCGGATCCCACCGATCCGCCGCGCTTCCGCGGCCGAGTTGCCGAGTCATGGGCTCAATTTTTTTGGGTGGGTCCCCTGTGATATTTGGGGTTTTCTGGAATATTTAATTATTGCTCAGGTTACTGTTTAACAGAGCAGATTTTGGAGCAATATTGAAGTTGTTTATTCGATCGAATTATACAGTATTTGCGTATTGGATTATATCTGTGATTGTTTAATGTGTTCGTAAACCTCCCCCAACTGCTAGTATGTCGGTTGGCAGGGGGTTGCACATTTCTGAAATGGTTATATCTGTTTGTGCATATAAACTGTATTGGACTGTTGTGGTGTATAGCCGGGGTTAGCAATGGGTTATTGATTAATTCATTTGTTGTAAATGTAATTTGTTGTAATATTATTTTCGCGGGGCACTTCCAGGTTGCGGTTGTAGCCACCGTTGTATTATTTCATTTTACTGTTTTTGCTCCTAGGACTGACCCAAGGTGGGGTACATAGACTGCCGGGTGGGTAGTTTGCCGTACCCGTAGGGGTCGAGGGTGGGGTAAACGGCTATTCATCACAACTGTGTAATCTGTCTTTTCTTGCAGGCTCAAAAGAAATACAGATTGCTTGCAAATCCAATATTGTTTATCTGTGTTCTGGAATGAATATCATTGCGTCAGACGAATGTAAAATATCTATATTTATTATAGCTATTTAGACGTCACTTATGTTTTACACCCGCGCTAGCCCAGCCCCCGCTCTGTCGTTAGTTAAGTAACCTAACGGGTGATGACGGGACCCCGTGGCGAATGCGGATGGCATAAGAGGACGTTATATTTTCGTTGTTTTCTGCAATGATAGGTTAATGATGGGACGCATTATCTATAATGCAAAGTAAAACAAACCAAAGTTTAAATCGTTGGAACAATTTAAAAGAAACCACTCGGTTATTTTTAAAACAGATATTTTTAAATGCGGAGATTTAACCACTCCTTTTAAAAGCTATCAGGTTCCTTCGGTTATATCAAGTTCACTACGTTCACGGTTTCGCCAAAACCAGTCGTAGCCCTCCGTCATTTCTTATGAATGGTCAGTAGTATTCAAGCTATGTTTGTTTGGCCCTTAGTCAAGACATAGTGTTTGGTAGCTGCTGGGGTATTCATTTGTTGCATAGATAGATGAGTTGGTTTGGGACAGTCGTATTACTTTGTTTGGCCCTTAGTCAAGAGTATACGGATGGGTTCAAATCAACAGGATAATGATGGGCAGAACTTGACATGTGACTTATGATTTGTTGGCCCTTAGTCAAGATCATAAGAGCATGGGGCAAAAACTTATATCGGGAATTTCTAAAGAAACTGAAATTTGCAAAGAGATGCATACCATTTGGAGTTTGATGAATGTTGGTAGGATTCCTTCAACATTATCATACGATGATATTTGGATCCCGATCCTACTGTGAGTATATGCTACTTATCAGGATATTCGTCGCTTAACGATCAATGCTATAAACCTAGTAGGTGTCCAGAAAAGTGTCAGCGAGGTTACGCCCCCAGAGAAAAGAGGTTATTTAATTAAGGAACTTCGCGAAAGCGTTGGAAAACCTCCCTCGAAGTATCGACACCGGCCTGGCTGAACGGTTAAGCAAGTATTGTACGGTGAGAATAGTCTTGGCTAATTCTTCTTTTATGGTTTGAGGAAGGATTCGAGAAACAGTGGGAGCCATCCAGTTTAGATAAATTAAAAACCACTCTAAACTTGCAAGAGCATCATGCTAAAGAGTTTTCTTCTCTCTCTCCTAATTGCAGCGACCCTGAAAATGACTGGACTTAAGTTACTTTTAGAGAAAAATATACTGACGGGGCCAAACTATAAAGATTGGCTGCGGAATGTCAAGATGGCTTTGACCTATGACAAACTGGGGTACGTCCTCACCGCTACAGCACCTGCTGTCCTTGGTCCCAAATCCAGCAATGCGGATAAGGAAATCCGAAAAACCTGGGATTTAGATTGCGCGAGAGCCAAGTGCATCGTGCTTGCCTCGATGAACAATGAACATCAGAGGAGGCACGAGGATATGTCCCTAGATGGCATATTTCTCCATACAAAGGAACTTTATGGAGAGCAATCTCGTATAGCAAGATACGAGACCTCTAAGAAACTGTTTCGAGCGAGGTTGGCTGTCGGGTCATCGATAGGTGAATATGTCCTACAGATGATCGGCTATATTGAAGAGCTCGCGGACCTTGGGACGACTTTGGATAATGAGCTCTATACAGACCTTGTTCTCCAGTCCCTTCCTCCCACCTACGCCCAGTATATCCTCAACTTCAATCTTCAAGGAAAAGAAGTTGAACTTGCGGAACTCCTAAACATGTTAAGGAGTGCAGAGGGCACCTTGCAGAAGGCAAGGGAAACACCCGCTATGTTTGTTGGCGGTTCATCTTCTTCAGGGTCCAAGGCTAGGGCCAAAGGAAGGAAGAAGAAGGCCGCACCCAGACCTAGAGGAGGTGTTAGTAAGGTGGGAAAGAAGGGAAAGAAAAAGTTTACAGCACCGGTAGTTGGCCTGGATGAGTGCTTCCATTGTCACAGGAAAGGGCACTGGAAGAAGGATTGCAAGGCGTGGAACGCCAAGAACCAGGAACCGAAGCAAGCTGTGGCTTCGACTTCAGGTGTGTTTGTAATTGAGAATTGTCTGTCAATCAACTCTACTTCCTGGGTATTGGATACCGGATCAGGATCTCATATTTGCAATTCTTTGCAGGCACTGAGAAACCGTAGAGTGCTGAAGGAAGGTGATATGATCCTCAGGGTTGCTAACGGAGCTAGCGTGGGAGCTGCGTCCGTCGGGGATTATCACCTAGGATTGACGAGTGGACACATTTTGGTTTTACATAACTGTTATTTTGTACCCAGCTTAACGTGTAATATCATATCAGTTTCCTTGTTATCAAATAAAGGTTATGATTTCACGTTTGTAAGAGATGTTGTCAACATCCACCTTAATCATGGTTTGATTGGGTCCGGTACTCTAAATAACGGCATATATGTGTTAAACCAACTCCAAATTTTCAATGTCCAGAACACACTAAAAAGAAAGACTCCAGATTTAAATAAAGCTTTCTTATGGCATTGTAGACTGGGTCACATCAATGAGAGAAGGTTGACTAAGTTGCATAGAGAAGGATATTTGGACTCGTTCGAATATCAATCTTATGACACTTGTCAATCCTATCTCAAAGGAAAGATGACAAAGACTCCATTTACTGGACAAGGAGTAAGAGCGAGCGAGCTCTTAGGACTCATACACAGTGATGTATGTGGTCCAATGTCTACACATGCAAGAGGTGGTTATTCCTACTTCATTACTTTTACAGATGATTTCTCTAGGTATGGGTATGTTTTCTTAATGAAGCATAAATCAGAGGCCTTTGAGAAATTCCTGGAATTCAAGAGTGAAGCGGAAAACCAAACAGGCAAAAGTATTAAGACACTAAGATCTGATCGAGGTGGAGAATACTTAAGTGCCGAGTTCCTAGGTTACCTAAAAGAGAAAGGAATTCTCTCTCAGCTTACTCCTCCATACACTCCACAGCACAACGGTGTATCGGAGAGACGGAATCGAACCCTATTGGATATGGTACGATCCATGATGAGTAATACTGAGTTACCGCGATCTTTCTGGGGTTATGCGCTAGAATCAGCGGCATATCTTTTGAACCAGGTTCCAACCAAGACTGTGCCTACCACACCATATCAGATGTGGAGTGGGAAGAAACCCTGTCTAAAACATTTTAGGACATGGGGGTGTCCAGCTTTTGTAAAAAAGCAGCATGTGGACAAGCTCGAGGCACGCTCAGTACTGTGTAAGCTTGTGGGATATCCAAAGAACTCCAAGGGATATTATTTCTATTACGCAGAGGAACAAAAGGTTTTTGTTTCTCGTCATGCCCACTTCTTAGAAACTGAATTTTTAGAAAATCAGAAGAGTGGGAGCGAAGTAGAACTGGAAGAAATTCCAGAACCACAAGCTGTTACTGAAAGTTTGGTAGAACCAGAGGTTCAAGAAGAACAGAACATTCCCGCACCCCTCCGCAGGAGTAGTAGGCCGTCTCGTCCGCCTGAGAGATACTACGGTTTTCTCATAGACGGGGATAGAGAGGATTGCATCATAGATGATGATGAACCTACTGACTTCCAGCAGGCCATCCAGAGCGGCGACTCGGTACGATGGCTAGATGCTATGCGGACCGAAATGGAGTCCATGTACACCAACAAAGTATGGACTTTGGACTTTGCTCCAGATAGGGTAAAACCCATAGGATGCAAATGGATCTTCAAGAAAAAGATTGGTGTAGATGGACAGGTGGAAACCTATAAGGCTAGACTTGTTGCAAAGGGTTTTCGTCAAAGACCTGGTTTGGACTATGACGAAACCTTTTCTCCAGTGGCTATGCTCAAATCCATTCGGGTCCTTCTTGCTATTGCTGCCTTCCATGATTATGAAATCTGGCAGATGGACGTAAAGACGGCTTTTCTGAATGGAAATTTAGAAGAGAGCGTCTATATGGATCAGCCAGAGGGTTTCAATCAGAGTGGGAGCAGCGGGAAAGTGTGCAAGCTGCTTAAGTCTATTTATGGACTAAAGCAGGCATCGCGGAGTTGGAACATCTGTTTTGATGAGACAGTCAAAGAATATGACTTTATCAAAAATCCAGATGAACCGTGCATATATAGTAAAGTTGTGGCCAGAAGTGTCGTATTCCTCGTCTTGTACGTGGATGACATTCTATTGATAGGAAATGACATTCCTATGCTACAATCTGTCAAAGGATTCTTGTCACACAGGTTCTCCATGAAAGACCTGGGTGATGCCTCTTACATTCTGGGGATCCGGATCTATCGTGATAGATCCAAGAGGATGTTGGGACTTTCACAGTCCAGGTATATCGACACTGTACTGAAAAGATTCAGTATGGAAGATTCTAAGCGCGGTAATCTACCGGCTTGTCACGGAATCACCCTCTCCAAAGAGATGTCTCCCAAGACTGATTTGGAAAGGGAACGCATGTCTATTATACCCTACGCTTCTGCGGTAGGCTCTATAATGTATGCGATGTTGTGTACCAGACCAGATGTAGCTTACGCACTGAGCGTGGTAAGCCGGTATCAGTCAGACCCAGGGGAGAAACACTGGATAGCAGTAAAGAACATTCTCAAGTACCTGAGGAGGACTAAGGAGATGTTCTTGGTTTATGGCGGAAAAGACCTCAGGTTGGAGGCCTTTGCTGATTCCGGCTTCCAGAGTGATAAGGACGATTCCAAGTCCATGTCGGGTTATGTCTTTACCCTCAATGGAGGGGCGGTGTGCTGGAAGAGCTCCAAGCAGGACACCGTTGCTGACTCGACGATGGAAGCGGAGTATATAGCTGCTTGCGATGCCGCAAAAGAAGCAGTCTGGATGAAGAAGTTCCTAACAGAACTTCAGGTGGTTCCTACCATAGTTGATCCAATACCTCTGTATTGCGACAACAACGGAGCTATAGCTTTAGCGAAGGAACCAAGGTCCCATCAGAAGTCCAGACACATCTTGAGGCGGTATCACCTGATCAGGGAGATCATTGATCGTCAGGAGATCGAGGTTCGGAGAGTTGCTTCAGAAGAGAACATTGCTGATCCATTCACGAAGGCCCTTCCTCAGATTCAGTTCGAGAGGCTACTCGAGATCATTGGTCTGCGATATGCCAGTACATGGCCCTAGTGCAAGTGGGAGATTGTTAGTGTTTATGCCCTAGAAGGCCATTACTGTATCATACTAGCTTGTATATTACTTAATGGAAGCTTGGGATATTCACATGTATATAACAGTCTTGCTAAACATGGTAGTATGCTACTTGGTTTTTCTATCTTAATATGTGAGTATACGTATTGATAGAGCTATTAGGATCTTGCTTGTCTACCAGCGTTGTGATGGCAGTCACACTAGTGGGGGCTGGGTAGTCTACAAGCACATCCTTATTCAGGTCCCTGGTCGTTGGATTATCGAGACAGAGCATCGATACTCCGGAGTAGACTAGTGTGTACGCTTCTCATCCCAGTTGGGGAGATGGTCTGTCCCACAGCCGTCAGTACGTCGTACTGGAGATAGTATACAGGTGCTCGTTAGGTTACGGGTACACCGGACAGGACTCACAGGGAACTGTTGGTTGGTTTGATACCAGTCGTCAGTAAACAGTTCCCAGGTGACATGAGTACAGCGTAGTCCGCAGACTTGACACTGCTACTTCGCCTCGAGTGTGTCCCACTGTTCTTAGATTGCTACCCTACCACGGCTCAAAGGAGTCGTGCAAACAGGTGGCAGTTGGGTGCAGTCCCGAGCACTTGGAGGCAGTGGCGGTTAGACAGGATTCGTCCCTCCCGGTATTGGGAGTAGATATCGTGCTGTGTCAGAGAGCCATTACGCAAAGTCCCTGGCCAGGGCAAGCGAGATTTGCTGGTAGGTTCCAGTAGCTTCTCAGGGTGTAATGGGCTTCACTCCGACACGACTTATACCGCTATTAGGGGACTGACGCTTGCCGCCCCCCTAGGCCCGATATGCGATAGTCTTGGACGAACGGACCGGACTGTATGGAGATTGTCACATCAGACTCAGTAGGAGTTCGGATGGGTTTTCTCATCGGCCTTCTTATCGACAACTACCTGGGGACCGTTACGTACAGCTAGTGCCGCTTGCGGTCTGTGGTTAAACCCACTGCCAGCGTAGTAGTCGAGTCTCTAGAGTCCCACACAGAGAGTTTCCTACTCCAGGCGAAACGATATAGAGGTTGCATGGTTTTGCGACAAAGGGTTCGGACGCATACGTGCGTTTACGCGCGTACGACTTTCGGACAGTTTTTACCAGTCGGCTTTGGTTTAAGCCAGTTACTGGTATCCGGTTATTGGATTTTTACAGTCTAAAGTTTTTCCGTATTTTTACGGATCGGAGGGGCGTTCTCGTAATTACTCGAGAAGCTTCTAGAAGATGTGACTAAGGAGGTTTCTTTTGGATAAGAGAGTGAGTCATGGTGGTGATTCATTCACTTCATTAATGCACATTTATTGCTTAATGACTCATGTTAATGAATCATCACAAGATATTTTGTGAAGCATGCTTATTCATTTCCTTTATTGATTATTTGATAATAAGAATGCTTCATAATATTATGATACACTCTCTCTCTTCTCTCATTATCATATCACACATTCTCTCTCCTAAAGCTCTCATCTTCAAGATACTAATCCTTAATCCTCATGTGTTGAGATCAAAGGTTTAGTTAGACTAAAACAATCCATAACCTTCACTCTATATCATCCTCTCATCTTTGATTAGCAATCAAAGTTGATTAGTTACCTCAAGTTAGAGGTTTAGCTTGGAGTTTCGCTCTCGGGTGGATCGTCTACTACCTAGAGAAGGTCGAGGAGAACAAAGGAGGACGTAAAGAAGAAGGACCGGTTTCATTAGGTATAATCCCTAATCACTTATGAAAAGAAACTCATAAGATACGGTTATTTATAGTTTAGCTTCGATTCAAGCGGTTAGTCGATGTTCGTTGTTTAAACTTGATCGTTTTTGTAAAATCCGCCTCCCCACAAGTACTGGGGTGTACTACATCGACTTACATTAACTGTGACGTTAGGATATTCTTGCGAGATCTGCTCGATTCGTTTCGACTCGTGAGGAAATTGATGTCTTTGCGAGAACTTCTCGATTCGTCTCGACTCGTAAGATAAAGCCTTAGGCAGTAGGGATTAAAAAACTTGTTTCCTAAGCACTGGGACCCTACAAGTCGGCCCAAAACGGTCTCTTGCATACTATCCACGGGTGACACTCTCCAAAGTCGAATCTCGACAAGGAGGGAAACAACCGCTTACGGGTCCTCTCGACTCGTAAAAGGGAAAACTCTCTTATAGGATCCTTACGACCTATAAGAGAAAACACACTTAGGAATCCTCACGACTCCTAAGGAGAAAATACACTTACGAGATCCTCTCGACTCGTAGGGAGAAAAGTCTTTATGAGACCCTCACGGCTCATAAAGTTGAAAAGTCTTAGGTGGCAGATCCTAACCCTGTCTCCTAAGCTATCACCGCCATGCAAAAAGGTCAAGATGGACCATCTATGAGCCACACTCGCCAAAGCTACATGCCACTGAAATGGAGAAGCTACTCATGAGCATATAAACTACTTCACGCCAGAGTAAGACATAAAAAATGGAAGGGTGCAGCTTATGGGGATGAGGGTTTGGAACTATATCTCTTAAGAGTCGAGATTTGAGTCAATGATAAATGACGACGCTTGTGTCCGCTCGTTATCTTCTCAGATCAAGATTCTGAAAGTAATATACCAACCCGAAATTGGTTATACACTATGCATTACTTCACCCATGTATATACTTACGTGGGCAAAGTAGTGGGGGGCATTTGTTCCCGCCGAAAATTTCTGCGCAGAAGAGTCCAAGGTATCAAATGGAAGCGATACGCTTAAGGAAATGCGAACCAATATCTTCCGGCATGTATTTTGATAAGTTCCCGAAGGAGGAACTATTAAATTTTGATGGTATTGGAAGCATCTCGAAAAACCCTTCGATTTGATATATTATGGGCCTCGTAATTCATCCGGGATCAAAAGTTATGAGGAATTACGTGTCCACACGTGATGGACTTTTAAGAACCCGCTGGAGGAGTTAAAAAATATAATAAAAACTCATAAAAGACCCCAATGGGGCATCACGTGCTCACACGTGACCATGGGTCACGTGCAGACATGTGATGGGCTTTTAAGGCCTCTAAAATAATGAATAGAATTAAATTCTAAAATCTGTTCCCTGATTAAAAATCAGGAATCACGTGCTCACACGTGACCAATGGTCACGTGTTGACACGTGATGGTTAAAACTGAAGCGTAAACAAACAGCTGAAGGAAATACCTCAATGAGGTGTCACGTGCTCACACGTGACAAATGGTCACGTGTTGACACATGATGGTTACAACTGAAGCGTAAGTAAACACTGAGAAAAGAACTCAATTGGGGGTCACGTGGCAACACATGACTGGCTATAAAAGCCTTGCTGTTCAAAAGAATTAAACTCTGAAAAAAGATCAATTAAATCTTTCGAAATAGGATTAAAATTCTAAAAGCTTCTAAATCTTTCCGAATGTAAAAGGATTATGGGGACCGTTGGATTAAAGATCCAAGGGTGATTAAAAATCACCAATTTATGGAAAAATTTTGGACAAAGAAAGATTTTCCTGAAAATCTCACCAGAATAACAAATAGAATATCTTTTGGATTTAAAATCCACGGTGAATAAAATTCACTGAATGATCTAAAGGCCCAGAATAATGATAAATATAAATCAAATCTCTCAACAATCAAATCAAATCTTTCAATGAGAGATTTGCTAAACAAATTGATTCTCTTCCTTCTCCTATAAAAAGGAGCCAAGAAGAGAAGAGAAGGGGGACTACTTTTTTTTGGAAAGAAGAAACAGAGGGAGGAGAATTTAATTCTCAAGAGAAAAAAGAAAAGAGAGAAGAATTTAATTCTCTGCAAAAGAAAAACCCTAGGTAAGAAAAGAGAGGCTTAAAAAGAGAATTTAATTCTCACAAAATTAAGTTTTGAGAATTCAATTCTCACAAAATTATAGGAATTTAATTCCTCTGGGATAAAATTAGGGTTTTACCCTAAATAAGAATTTAATTCTTTCACAATAGGAATTTAATTCCTCCAAAACAAAAATTAGGGTTTTACCCGAAATAAGAATTTAATTCTTAAAGATAAGGAGACTTAAAAGATCTCTGTGCATGAAAAGACAAAGGTCACGTGCCCCACGTGACCCCTGAACAGATCCCCTAAAAATGAGAAGAGGAAAACTTTGAGGCAATGCCTCACGTGTTCCCACGTGACCCTCATTATATATGGAACAAGAGTAAAGGCAGAAACAATTCTGGGAGCTCTCACGCGTTACCACGTGACCCCTAATAAATTTTCTAATAAATCAGGGCATGATTATACATCACGTGCCCACGTGATGGCTATGAAAATTAAAAGTGTTTAACACTTGTTTGCAGAACAAAATAAAAGGGATCTGGCCCCACTTTTTGATGCCATCACGTGCTCCCACGTGACTCCCAAAACGCAGAAAGAAAGATCAATGGAAATGAAGATTTGGGCGCTCTCACGTGTTTACCACGTGACCCCTTAGCAAACGTTTTAACAGTCAGCGCATAAATCCCCATCACGTGTCAACACGTGATGCTCAAAATAAAAAGGAAAAGTGTTTAACACTTATTAGCAGATTTGAGGATAAAACAAAGGAGATCTGGCTCCACATTTAGGGCGCCCTCACGTGTCACCACGTGACCCCTAACAGACCAGAGCGGGGGCCTCCATCACGTGCTCACACGTGATGGCCGTCAGAATTAAAAGAGTTAAACACTGATCTGCAGAATAAAATAAGGGGAATCAGGGCGCTCTCACGTGACCCCTCTCCCCTTAGTGTTTAACACCAATCTGAAGACTTTGTCCTCAGTGTTTAACACTAATTTTCTTAGTGGTTAACACTAATTTGGAAAACACTATTTGCAGTATTTAACACTGATTTGCTTAGTGTTTAACACTAATTTGAAAACTCTGTTCCCAGTGTTTAACACTGGTTATTTTTTTAGTGTTTAACATTAACTTGCTAATCTTATTCCTAGTGTTCAACACTGTTGGTCTTTAGTGTTTAACACAAGCTTTAGCCAATTGGCTAAGTTTCTAGAGGCAAAGCCTCTCCTTCAATGGACCAACAGAGGGCCAATATTTCAAACATAATTGGACTTAGCCCAAACTGGCCATAAGTCCTCAAGTCATCTTGAACTGAGCACATCTGCTCTTTTAACCAATTCATTGGTTCAAAGGTACATCTCTGAACTCCTCTGATATTTGTCGTTGTAATCCTTCAACGTCTTCAGAGAGGTGACGGGTCCCGACAACCACATATCAACACGGACTGTGGGGTCCTTAAACTCATGGACTTATGCGTCCTTAAACCAAGATACGGACTGTGGGGTCCTTAAACCCGCGGACTTATGCGTCCTTAAACTAACGGTCTAATGCGTCCTTAAACACACCCATATGGACTGTGGGGTCCTTAAACCCATAGACTTATGCGTCCTTAAACTACCAATGGACCACTATGTCCCTAAACTGGAGATGGACCACCACGTCCCTAAACTGGAAGATGGACCACCACGTCCCTAAACTGGAAGATGGACTACCACGTCCCTAAACTGGAACATGGACCACTATGTCCCTAAACTGGAGATGGACCACCACGTCCCTAAACTGGAACATGGACCACTATGTCCCTAAACTGGAGATGGACCACCACGTCCCTAAACTGGAACATGGATCTCCAGTTCCCTAAACTGGAACATGGACCACTATGTCCCTAAACTGGAGATGGACCACCACGTCCCTAAACTGGAACGTGGACCACGTCCCTAAACTGGAACATGGACCACCACGTCCCTAAACTGGAACATGGACCACTACGTTCTTAAACTGGTATTGGACCACCATGTCCCTAAACTGGCGATGGACCACTATGTCCTTAAACTGGAACATGGACTACCATGTCCCTAAACTGGCAATGGACCACTATGTCCCTAAACTAGAACAATAAAGCCCAAACGCTCTTTTGTCGGATCTAAACGATCCCGTTAAGTTGATCTTAGTCTCAAATCAGACTAACGTATCCTTAAAAAATGTTTAAGTTGATCTTCGCCTCAAATATGGCTAACGCATCCTTAAACCAAAACCTCCAAACAGACTTTAGTCCCAAATTAGACTACAGGTCCCCCAATCGACTTTGGTTCAAGGGTACATCTCCGAACTCCTCTGATATATGTCGTTGTAATCCTTCAACGTCGTCAGAGAGGTGACGGGTCCCGACGGCCATACATGCAATGGACTACTATGTCCCTGAACTGGAACAATAGAGCCCAAACGCTCTTTTGTCGGATCTTAACAATCCCGTTAAGTTGATCTTAGTCTCAAATCAGACTAACGTATCCTTAACAAACGTTTGAGTTGATCTTAGCCTCAAATATGGATAACGTGTCCTTAAACCAAACCCCAAACCCAAATCTAAGAAAATACGGATTTGGATTAATCCACGTCCTACGGGCGACAACATAAATTTGTCTCCGTACACAATCCATGGGCAACCACAAACAAAACAAACACCCACGTCACGAAGTGACCAGCTGGAGACAGAGAAAGTTGTTACCGCGATGCGGTAGTGTAATTAACTGCAGGGGCTTGCGCCTGCAGGGAAGAGCGTCCCCACAATCAAAAACCCCTCAAACGAGGGGTAATCTGACGAAGTCTGCTACATCAGTCGCATCCGTTTAAACCTTCGATACATGGTGCCATAAATCAACTTGGCATCTTCGGAGAGGTGGACGGATAGCACCAATTTGCATCTTCCCCGAATCTCAGGCAAGATGCCCATGTCTCGGGCGCCGTTCGGAGGAGAACAGATTCTGGCACGCCCGGTGGGACCTTTTCCACTTTCCACTCCACACTTCGTGTGTCGTGTTCGCGAACGAATCGCGGTTTACTGTGGTTGCCTGTGGATTCGAGGTACTAAGATTTGGTGTCTTGCTCCGTGCAGAAAACAGAAGATCAATGGCTTCGAACTGCACTGCCTGCAACTGCAACTCTCGCTCGGTCCTTGCTGGAGGAGTGACTTATGGGCCCCAAGCGGCCTCCCTTTTCAAGATGCCAGTGGAGCAGGTAACTCAGGACACCACTGGATTATTCTTCGGGACCATGCTCCCACCGTTGAGCTTCAATGCTACAATGACGTTGAAAGAAGCCCCAAAGAAGTCGGTCTTTGATCGGCTAACCACTGCCGCGACCCCTCTCAACGGGTCGCCCAGCTTCAAAACCTCAGTTTTCAACAGACTGGGCCAGAACGTCTGTAAACCCGCGATACCCGAAGCTGCCATCCCAAAGCGGATAGCTATCCCGGCTCAAGCGGACGAAATCATTGGAAAGGCTCCTCCTTCCAAGAAGTCAGTTTTTACAAGTCTGGCCATTCCGGTTGCTGCTCCAGGCGAGGTCCTCAAAGCTGCTTCCCCTGCTCAGTAGTCTGTCTTTGACAGATTAGACATTGCTTCTCAACGGGCGTCAGTCTTAGATAGGCTAGCACCAATAACAGTCTCCCCTCAAAGCAGGGGGCATGAAGAAGCTTATCCAACAACGGAGGTGATCTCATCCGCACGACATGCTCGACGTCGCCACTGGCGCCGAGTGAGGAAGGCTGGGGGCAACTCCCCCTCTGAGATAACTCCGCCAGCCCCGATGGTAGGGATCGATGCTGCTGTTCCAACCGGGAACAGCTTTGAATTGCTGAATACGGTGCGCAGAAATTCTTCTATTGCAATGTTGAAACGAACTCCTTCACCTGTGGAGAATACTCCAGAGAAGAAGCCAGAACAGTCCTCTCAACGGCTATCCTCTCAAATTTACAAGGTCTGGCGTCAAGTCCAAGACTCCACGATGGATCAAGACTATCTCCGCCGACAGAAAAAGATGAAAGTTCGGCAGGAGAAAGACTACTCTGTCAGACCAGAAAAAGCAACAGCTACTCGAGTACCCACTGCGACGGCTCCCTCAACATCAATCACTCAAAAGAAAAGGAGGCCGCAAAAAGCCCCTGTGAACATGGCGAACCGTAAAAGCGCAGAGCACAAACGCCCCAAGTCTGGGGGCATGGTGCTGCACATCGTTTATATGGCTTCCGGAAAGGAGGAAAGCCGTGCTTCGACGGGTCACCGACCGCTCACCCGATCCGTGACAAAAGCTCAAGAACAGCAATAGCAGAAGCTTCAAGAGATGCTAACTACAATAGCTGCACTTACCGAGCCAAAAGAAAGCCCAGAGGCATCATCAGAGCAGCGTCACGAACAAGAAACTGATGCTGACTTCTTACGTAGAGTCCTCGAAAAGAAGGACAAAGAAACCGCAGAGCAAGCGGCTAACATAAAACAAATGGCGCTTCTCTTCCAAGATATGGTAGGGATGATGATCCAGCAAGATCTTCCTGCTGAAGATCCTCCGATTGTCCTTGAAGATGACAAAGGAGAGATATCGAATCCTCCTCTGGCTCTTGCAGCAGCCAAGGAAAAAACCATTTCCAAGGCCGCACTGGATGACCATATAGCTCAGCAAATACGAGCTCACCAGGCAAATGAAGCTGCTGGGCAAATTGCTAGAATCGGACGACCTTACCCGGGATGGTATGACCAAATTAGTTACCACGTATATAAGGGAACGGGAAATCCGCATCAGCATGTCGCTCAATTTAGGGCCTTATGCGGCAATACCGGAGGCGATGACAAATTGTTGCTTCGCCAATTCGTCGGTAGCTTAGCAGAAATAGCCTTTGAATGGTATTCGGAGCTACCTAACGACTCTGTCAAAACATTTGCGGAGATGGAGCTACTGTTTACACAAAGATTCGCGAGTGCTAATGAACGCACCCGATAACAGCACTGATCAATGCCAGGATAAGGCCAGGCGAAACGTGGGTCCAATATGCAACACGATGGCGGAACCTATGGTCGAAATGTGAACAACGCATCGAAGAAGCACCTGCAGTAGGCATGTTTGTGGGTACCCTTGATCCGCAAGCGACCATCTCACAGTTCATGATGTTCTTCAAGCCGACCACCTTCCAGGCCTTGATTGACAAGCTGGCCCAAATGGACCAGATGGGCCATAGGCCTTCCTCTTTAAAGACGGAGCCTTGGAATGAAAAGGGCAAAGGGAAAGCAACCTTCGTCGCCAACGCTCAACAACCACCAAGCAACTTAAAGCCGGTTGTTCGCCAAAACAACGTGCGTCCACGCCCATCCCTCGAGGAGAGACTGGGACGTCCTTACTCGTTTCCCTAGGATAAAACGAGAAGACTGTTCGAGCTGGCAGTGCGCAACAGACTCATCAATCTGCCGAGTCCAAAGCGTCCGTTGAAGCCAGGTGATGTCAACGATCCCAATTATTGTCCTTACCACCAAACGGTAAGTCACCCGATCGAGGATTGCTTCGTCTTTAAAGGATGGATAGAAGATCAGTATCTACAAGGCAAGTTTGCGTTGTCCGAGAAGTGGAAAATAAACCCACCACAACCGCACACTCCAAAGAAGATGGACATGCCGGGGGCATCATGCTCATTCATAGGGAAAGCCCTATAGACCGAAACGTCGTTAAACTAACGATGGACCACTATGTCCTAAAACTGGCTGTAGACCGAAAAGTCAGTAAACTAGAGATTCGCCTCAAATACGGCGACGCCGGACCGAAACGTCCCTAAACTAACGGTGGACCGCAATGTCCTAAAACTTGCAAATGACCGAAACGTCGTTAAACTACTCCCGACCCGCGGCATCCTCAGGCTGGCGTGGTTAAAAAAAAAAACGGTACGTCCAAAAGCGAGATGGGCACGGATGAAACCCGAAAGGGCTCCGTGAGTAAAAACAGCAGGGCTACCGGCGAGTGTTTGTGAAAACCCAAAAGGGCGCAACCTCGTTAAAACACTTACAGGGTCCTCTCGACCTTGTGAGGAGAAACCACCCGCGTGAGATCCTTACGACTCACAAAGGAAGCAACACACTTAGGGATCCCCACGATTCCTAAGGAGAAATTACACTAGCGAGATTCTCACGACTCGTAAGGAGAACTCTCTTATGGGACCCTCATGGCTCATAAGATTTGAAAGTCTTAAGTTACAGAAACCTTAACCTGTTCTTAAGATACCCCCACAACCTTCGATTTTGCCCTACAAGCGGCTCATATTGATCCTTGTATACAATCCACGGGCACGAATAAATATTTCCCTAACAAAGTCCCATCCGTGACTAGGGATATGCTTTTACAGCAAACAACACTTGTAAGTCCTCTCGACTTATAAGGAGAAAACCCTTTTGTAAGATCCTTACGACTTACAAGAGACAACGCACTTAGGAATCCTCACGATTCCCAAGGAGAAAACACACCTACAAGATCCTCATGACTTGTAGGGAGGAATACCTTTGTGAGACCCTTATGGCTCATGAAGTCAAAAGCCTTAGCCGACAAGACCCTTAACCCTGTTTACTAAGCCACCTTTGTTCAATATCGACAGAGGCAAATGATGATTCGCTCCTGGCAATATCTCAGTTGCAGCGATGCTGATGCCTAAACCGGTATCAAATTCTAAGCCCTTTCAAGGAAAATGATGATTCGCTCCTAGCAATATCCCAGTTGCAGCGATGTTGATGCCTAAACTGGTATCAAATTCCAAGTCCTTTCACGGCAAATGATGATTCGCTCCTGGCAATATTCCAGTCGCAGCGATGCTGAGGCTAAGATTGGTATCAGATCCCAAATCCCCTACTCGCGAAAAAAAAATCAGCGAGCTAAAAAAAAATAAAAAAATAGAGAAAAAATGCATACGAAATAGCCGAAATGATGGGGCAACTTGCAAACAAAATCAGCAAGTAAAAATGTATGCATGAAAAATAGCCGAAATGATTGGGCAATCGCGATTTTCGTGATATAAAAAGCTGAAATGATAGAGCGTCGCGGAAAGAATAAAAAAATGAATGATGAAAAAATAAAATTTTTGCCCTACAGGTGAGATTACACCGATCCCTGTATACAATCCAGGGGCACAAACAGATAGGGAACCATACCTTCCCAACAGGCTCCACCAGAAAGCAAAGCCAAGTCTCAACGGTTCATAGACAACCTAGAGACAATCTCGACATTTGTCGCAATATTGCAGACACAATGTCAATAAACGAAGTAAAAGGAAGATCCCTAGCTTCAGGATCTCGACGTCGATATCGACAACTTAGAGATCACCAATGGCGTTTCTCCTCACTCCAACCAGATGCAGACGTGACGTCAACAACCGACCCCATAGTCGCAATGAAACGGAACCATGGCAAAGTCCCTAGTTCCAAATCTCAATGGCCACATCTATAGCCCGGAGACCAACAACGGTGTGCCTCCTCATTCCAACAGGACACAGATGTTACACCATCAAGCGGAGCAATGGCAAAATCCCAGCTCTATCTCAGCATTCGTCTCGTTACAGCAGACGAGATGTCAACGACGACGTTCCTCCGCAGTCCAGCAGGATGCAGATGCAACGTCAACAAAAGACCCCATGGTCGAAACAAAGTAGAGTGACGGCAAAATCCCAGCTCCACCTCAGCATTCGTCTCGATACAGCAGACGCAATGTCAACAATGGTGTTCCTTCGTGGTTCATCAGGATGCAGATGCAACGTCAACAGAAGACCTCACGGTCGAAACAAAGCGGAATGATGGCAAAATCCCAGCTCCACCTTGACATTCGTTTCGATACAGCAGACGCGATGTCATTGCATCGTCCTTCCTCCAGCAGGGTTCGGATGCGACAAAAACAAACGAAGCAAAGGCCAAATTCCTAGCTTCAGGGTCTTAACGGCAAGTCATATAAAGCCTGAAAGACATTCAGAGATCATCTTGCACCAACGCGGAGTGGTCACCACCTCGACGATCATCTCGATACAGCAGATGAAA
The DNA here is from genome assembly GCA_030015575.1 of Agapanthus africanus. Taxonomy (NCBI): domain Eukaryota; kingdom Viridiplantae; phylum Streptophyta; class Magnoliopsida; order Asparagales; family Amaryllidaceae; genus Agapanthus; species Agapanthus africanus. The sequence goes on along the minus strand of JASDDO010000031.1, from coordinate 81,411,180 downwards.
TGTCGCCCCAGCGTTCTTCCCGCAGTAGGATTCGGACGCGTCAAAGCAAATGAAGCAAAGGCCAAATTCCTAGCTTCAGGGTCTTGACGGGAAGTCATATAAAGCCTGAAAGACATTTGGAGATCATCTCGCACCAGTGCGGAGTGGTCACCACCTCGACATTCGTCTCGATATAGCAGAAGAGATGTCACCACAGCATTCTTCCTCATGCCAGCAAAGTACGGAAGCAACACAACCAAACAAGCGGAGTAACGGTAAAATCCCAGCTCTACCTCGGCATTCGTCTCGATACAGCAGACGAGATGTCACTACGGCGTCCTTTCCCCAACAAGATTTGGGCACGCCACAACAAATGAAGCGAAGGCCAAATTCCTAGCTTCAGGGTCTTGACGGTAAATCATATAAAACCGGAAAGACAATCAGAGATCATATCACACCAATATGGAGTGATCACCACCATGACATTCGTCTCGATACAGCAGACGCGATACCAGCAAACGAAGTGAAGGCCAAATTCCTAGCTTCAGGGTCTTAACGGCAAGTCATATAAAGCCTGAAGGACAATCGGAGATCATCTCGCATAAGCGCGGAGTGGTCACCACCTCTACGTTCGTCTATATAGCAGACGCAACATCACCAAAAGGAACAGCGGCAACTCCCAGTTCCATTGCTTGGCGATATACAGATCACCGAGAGTCAAATCTCCACTCCGTGAATGCGGATATATTCAGCAAAATTCCTGGTCATGTGGAACGCGGATAACGTCACTCTTTGATCCCGTGGAAAACGTCCAGAGCGGATCCTGGTCCTCGCAGAGCACGACAGTGAACCCGTGTGAAGCATTCAGAGCGGAGCCTAGTCCTCGCCTAACGCGGCAGTGAACCCGTGTGAAGCATCTAGAGCAAAATTCCTGGTTACGTGGAACGCGGATAACGTCACTCTTTGACCCCGTGGAAAACGTCCAGAGCGGATCCTGGTCCTCGCAGAGCACGGCAGTGAACCCGTGTGAACCATCCAGAGCGGAGCCTACTCCTCGCCTAACGCGGCAGTGAACCCGTGTGAAGCATCTAGAGCAAAATTCCTGGTCACGTGGAACGCGGATAACGTCACTCTTCGACCCCGTGGGAAACGTCCAGAGCGGATCCTGGTCCTCACATCAACATGGAGTGATCACCACCGCGACATTCATCTCGATACAGAGGACGCAATGCCAGAAAATGAAGCGAAGGCGAAATTCCTAGCTTCAACGTCTTAACGGCAAGTCATATAAAGCCTGAAAGACAATCGGAGATCATCTCGCACCAAGGTGGAGTAGTCACCACCTTGACGATCGTCTCGATACGGCAGACACAACATCACCAAAAGGAGCCACGGCAAAATCCCGGGTTCCAAACCTCGACGGTTCATCAGCAACCTAGAGACAACCACGACATTCGTCTCGATACAGAGGACGCAATGCCAGCAAACGAAGCGAAGGCTAAATTCCTAGCTTCAGGGTCTTAACGGCAAGTCATATAAAACCGGAAAGACAATCGGAGATCATCTCGCACCAGTGTGGAGTGGTCACCATCTCGACGTTCGTCTCGATACAGCAGACGCGACATCACCAATAGGAGTCACGGCAAAATCCCTGGTTCCAGACCTCGACGGTTCACCAGCAACCTAGAGACAACCACAACATTCGTCTCGATATAGAGGACGCAATTCCAGCAAACGAAGCGAAGGCTAAATTCCTAGCTTCAGCGTCTTAACGGCAAGTCATATAAAGCCTGAAAGACAATCGGAGATCATCTCGCACCAAGGCGGAGTGGTCACCACCTTGACGTTCGTCTCGATACAGCAGACGCAACATCACCAAACGGAGCCACGGCAAAATCCCTAGTTCCAAAACCTCGATGGTTCACAGCAACCTAGAGACAACCACGACATTCGTCTCGATACAGAGGACGCAATGCCAGCAAACGAAGCAAAAGCCAAATTCCTAGCTTCAGGGTCTTAACGGCAAGTCATATAAAGCCTGAAAGACTATCGGAGATCATCCCACACCAGCGCGGAGTGGTTATGACTCATCGGGGCTCTCCAAAATGAGTCTAACCTCAAATAAAAAGCGGCATGGCAAATTCCTAGCGCTTGCTCTTCCGACGGTCAAACTGCCAAGGAGGATTGCTTGAAGTCGTCTTGTCCAGCCCCCGAAGGGATCAGAGACACGGCAGTCGCAGGGCTACTCGAACAGCATGATTGCCTATCGAGGAATATATCAGCTCATGCGACGGTATGACGGCCAAAACCCTAAGTACCACAGACCCTAACGGACTTCTGTCGTAAAGAGCAGAGGTTAACTGTGACGTTAGGATATTCTTGCGAGATCTGCTCGATCCGTTTCGACTCGTGAGGAAATTGATGTCTTTACGAGAACTTCTCGATTCGTCTCGACTCGTGAGATAAAGCCTTAGGCGGTAGGGATTAAAAAATATGTTTCCTAAGCACTGGGACCCTGCAAATCGGCTCAAAACGGTCTCTTGTATACTATCCACGGGTCACACTCTCCAAAGTCGAATCTCGACAAGGAGGAAAACAACCACTTACGGGTCCTCTCGACTCGTAAGAGGGAAAATTCTCTTGTGAGATCCTTACGACTTTCAAGAGAAAACACACTTAGGAGTCCTCACGACCCCTAAGGAGAAAATACACCTGCGGGATCCTCTCGACTCGTAGCGAGAAAAGTCTTTATGAGACCCTCACGGCTCATAAAGTTGAAAAGTCTTAGGTGACAGATCCTAACCCTGTCTCTTAAGCCATCACCGCCCTACAAAGAGGTCAAGATGGACCATCTATGAGCCACACTCGCCAAAGCTACATGCCACTGAAATGGAAAAGCTACACATGAGCATATAAACTACTTCGCGCCAGAGTAAGATATAAAGAGATAGAAGGGTGCAGCTCATGGAGTTAAGAGTTTGGAACTATATCTCTTAAGAGTCGAGATTTGAGTCAATGATAAATGACGACGCTTGTGTCCGCTCGTTATCTTCTCAGATCAAGATCCTGAAAGTTATATACCAATCCGAAACTGGTCATACGCCATGCATTACTCTGCACTACTTCACCTACGTATATACTTACGTGGGTAAAGTAGTGGGGGGCATTTGTTCCCGCTAAAAATTTCTGCGCAAAAGAGTCCAAGGTATCAAATGGCAGCGATATGCTTAAGGAAATGCGAACCAGTATCTTCCGGGCTGTATTTTGACAAACTCCCGAATGAGAAATAGATAAATTCTGATGGTATCGAAAGCGGCTCGAAAAACCCTTCGATTTGATATATTATGGGCCTCGTAATTCATCCGGGATCAAAAGTTATGAGGAATTACGTGTCCACACGTGATGGACTTTTAAGAACCCGCTGGAGGAGTTAAAAGATATAATAAAAACTCAGAAAAGACCCCAATGGGGCATCACGTGCTCACACGTGACCATGGGTCACGTGCAGATACGTGATGGGCTTTTAAATCCTCTAAAATAATGAATAGAATTTAATTCTAAAAGTCAGAAAATACCTCAACGAGGTATCACGTGCTTACACGTGACCAATGGTCACGTGTTGACACATGATAGTTAAAACAACAAAATAAAACAAATGGCTGAAGAAGGACCCAATTAGGGGTCACGTGCTCACACGTGACCAATGGTCACGTGTTGACACGTGACGGTTACAATTGAAGCATACGTAAACGCTGAGAAAAGAACCAATTGGGGGTCACGTGCTCACACGTGACCAAAGGTCACGTGTCAGCACGTGACTGGCTTCGAAAGCCTTACGGTTAATAGAATTAAATTCTAAAAGCTTCCAAACCTTTCCAAATGGAAAATGATTATGGGGAACATTGGATTAAAGATCCAAGGGTGATTAAATATCACCAATTTATGGAAAAATCTTGGACTTGGAAAGATTTCCCCCCCTAAATCTAACCGAGATAACAAAGGGATATCTTTGGATTTAAAATCCAATGGTGAATAAAATTCACTTAACAATCTAAAGGCCCAGATTAATGATGAATGCAAATCAAATCTCTCAACATACAAATCAAATCTTTTAATGAGAGATTTGCTAAACAAATTGATTCTCTTCCTTCTCCTATAAATATGAGCCAAGAAGAGAAAAGAGGGGGATCTACTTTTTTTGAGAGAAAAACAGAGGGAGGAGAATTTAATTCTCAAGAGAAAAAAAAGCAAAGAGAGGAGAATTTAATTCTCTGCAAAAGAAAAACCTTAGGTAAGAAAAGAGAGGCTTAAAAAGAGAATTTAATTCTCAAAAGAGTTTAACTCTTATATAAAGAAAAGAACTTAGTTCTTTCTCTGGTGGAGGATCTGCAAAGTGCACATCCCCCGATGAATTGAGAATTTAATTCTTATTGGGTTGAGATCCTGCCATGCAGATCCAAAACATAGAGGAGGAATTAAGTTTTGAGAATTCAATTCTCACAAAATTATAGGAATTTAATTCCTTTGGGATAAAATTAGGGTTTTACCCTAAATAAGAATTTAATTCTTTCACAATAGAAATTTAATTCCTCCAAAACAAAAATTAGGGTTTTACTCTAAATAAGAATTTAATTATTAAAGATAAGGAGACTTAAAAGATCTCTGTGCATGAAAAGACAAAGGTTACGTGCCCCGCGTGACCCCTGAACAGATCCCCAAAAAATGAGAAGAGGAAAGATTTGAGGCAATGCCTCACGTTCTCCCACATGACCCTCATTATATATGGAACAAGAGTAAAGGAAGAAACAATTCTAGGCGCTCTCACGCGTTACCACGTGACCCCTAATAAATGTTCTAATAAATCAGGGCATGATTATACATCACGTGCCCACACGTGATGCCTATGAAAATTAAAAGTGTTTAACACTTGTTTGCAGAACAAAATAAAGGGGATCTGGCCCTACTTTTTGATGCCATCACGTGCTCCCACGTGACTCCCAAAACGCAGAAAGAAAGATCAATGGAAATGAAGACTTTGGGCGCTCTCATGTGTTTACCACGTGACCCCTTAGCAAACGTTTTAACAGTCAGCGCATAAATCCCCATCACGTGTCAACACGTGATGCTCGAAATAAAAAGGAAAAGTGTTTAACACTTATTCGCAGATTTGAGGATAAAACAAAGGAGATCTGGCTCCACATTTAGGGCGCCCTCACGTGTCACCACGTGACCCCTAATGAGCAGTCTAACAGACCAGAGCGGGGGCCTCCATCACGTGCTCACACGTGATGGCCGTCAGAATTAAAAGTGTTAAACACTGATCTGCAGAATAAAATAAGGGGAATCAGGGCGCTCTCACGTGTCCACACGTGACCCCTCTCCCCTTAGTGTTTAACACCAATCTGAAGACTTTGTCCTCAGTGTTTAACACTAATTTTCTTAGTGTTTAACACTAATTTGGAAAACTCTATTTGCAGTGTTTAACACTGATTTGCTTAGTGTTTAACACTAATTTGAAAACACTGTTCCCAGTGTTTAACACTGGTTATTTTTTTAGTGTTTAACATTAACTTGCTAATCTTATTCCTAGTGTTCAACACTGGTGGTCTTTAGTGTTTAACACTAGCTTTAGCCCAATTGGATAAGTTTCTAGAGGCAAATCCTCTCCTTCAATGGACCAACAGAGGGCCAATATTTCAAACATAATTGGACTTAGCCCAAACTGGCCATAAGTCCTCAAGTCATCTTGAACTGAGCACATCTGCTCTTTTAACCAATTCATTGGTTCAAGGGTACATCTCTGAACTCCTCTGATATTTGTCGTTGTAATCCTTCAATGTCTTCAGAGAGGTGACGGGTCCCGACAACCACACATCAACACGGACTGTGGAGTCCTTAAACTCATGAACTTATGCGTCCTTAAACCAAGATACGTACTGTGGGGTCCTTAAACCCGCGGACTTATGCGTCCTTAAACTAACGGACTAATGCGTCCTTAAACACACCCATATGGACTGTGGGGTCCTTAAACCCATGGACTTATGCGTCCTTAAACTACCAATGGACCACTATGTCCCTAAACTGGAGATGGACCACCACGTCCCTAAACTGGAAGATGGACCACCACGTCCCTAAACTGGAACATGGACCACCACGTCCCTAAACTGGAACATGGACCACTACGTCCTTAAACTGGTATTGGACCACCATGTCCCTAAACTGGCGATGGACCACTATGTCCCTAAACTGGAACATGGACTACCATGTCCCTAAACTGGCAATGGACCACTATGTCCCTAAACTAGAACAATAAAGCCCAAACGCTCTTTTGTCGGATCTAAACGATCCCGTTAAGTTGATCTTAGTCTCAAATCAGACTAACGTATCCTTAACAAACATTTAAGTTGATCTTAGCCTCAAATATGGCTAACACATCCTTAAACCAAAACCTCCAAACAGACTTTAGTCCCAAATTGGACTACAGGTCCCCCAATCGACTTTGGTTCAAGGGTACATCTCTGAACTCCTCTGATATATGTCGTTGTAATCCTTCAACGTCGTCAGAGAGGTGACGGGTCATGACGGCCATACATGCAATGGACCACTATGTCCCTAAACTGGAACAATAGAGCCCAAACGCTCTTTTGTCGGATCTAAACGATCCCGTTAAGTTGATCTTAGTCTCAAATCAAACTAATGTATCCTTAACAAACGTTTGAGTTGATCTTAGCCTCAAATATGGCTAACGTGTCCTTAAACCAAACCCCAAACCCAAATCTAAGAAAATACGAATTTGGATTAATCCACGTCCTACGGGCGACAACATAAATTTGTCTCCGTACACAATCCACGGGCAACCACAAACAAAACAAACACCCACGACACGAAGTGACCAGCTGGAGAAGGAGAAAGTTGTTACCGCGATGCAGTAGCGTAATTAACTGCAGGGGCTTGCGCGTGCAGGGAAGAGCGTCCCCACAATCAAAAACCCCTCAAACGAGGGGGAATCTGACGAAGTCTGCTACATCGGTCGCATCCGTTTAAACCTTCGATACATGGTGCCATAAATCAACTTGGCATCTTCGGAGAGGTAGACGGATAACACCAATTTGCATCTGCCCCGAATCTCAGGCAAGGCATTCCATGTCTTGGCCGCCATTCGGACTGGAACACCCACCTACTAGCAAATCACCCGAACGAAACTATGCCCGCAATGCCGTACAGAACCCTGTACGGCAAACCTGCAAGAAACTGGGGCACAACGGGGGTGAGTTGCCAACTCGTGAATAGAAAAACATCTACAAATAGAAATCGCATAAATAACGCAACCTAGGTCAATGATCATAATATATCCTCAAATATATATATATAACATGCAGCCTATAACAATGGCTAGGGTGATATCTAACCCGAGTGTAATCTCATGTGCCCGTGTCAGTGCCTCAGGTAGCAATATATCATATGAATGAGGTATGAACGCATGAAAACAGAAAACATGTAAATGAAGAAACTGTTTTCATAATTTAGTGAGATTTCCTTTGTATTTTTAAAATGAGATATCATAAATGAAATCAGCATAAAACAGTGCCTAGCATCGGCACAAAACGTAATCCCAATATCTCGATATCTCTGTATCACAGTCTCTGTACCTCAATATCTCGAAATCTCAATGTCTCAATCACAATATCTAGGGCGCCGTCAGTCCAGACCGGCCCCTACCATCCATCTCAAGACCACGACGGTATCCTCCGGATATCCGACGCGTCGGGTAATATCACCGGTCGGTAGTGCTCCCCTGCCAGGCTCAACGTCAACAACACGATCCTCTTGCCCCGGGGTACCGCACCGGGTCCACCATGTACCCGAAACGGTTCATCCATCTCCTCGAATCGGGTCTCGAAATCCATCAGCAAACTCATGGTGGACGACTCATACATCATGGGAAAACCGCACTTTTTATTTAAAAGAGAAGAAAGAAGCTTATACAAGTTTTACGGTTTTCCCCCAAATCCAGAAAATCTCATGGAAATCCGAATCCAAATCATCAATAGCATGTAAAACCATGAATATAGGTATGAGAATCCATGAATATGGCATAATAATGAATAACAGTATGCATGAAATGACAAGTAATAACTACAATATCTAAGCTGACATATAAGGTAAGTACACTAATATCATGTCAAACTATTAACTATCAAGCTAAGTTAAGCCATAATATTTTCTAAGGTGTACGTGAGATGAAAATTACCGATGAAGATGTGTGTGAGCCGGCAAGTAAGTGTACGTGGTACATACGCATCATCGGTAATGGTGCTGGTGTCCTAACAGCATAATATCAACAATGCAATATGAAATAACAATGTAAGTATGTGATGCGGAGCGAGCAACCATAATGAGCGGGAGCTAAATATTAAACAATGGTGCTATTTGAAATAACACGAATCGTGGGGTTTTGAAAATAGGGCTACGGTAGTTTTAAAAAAGGATACGTCTTTTGAAATATCCGTAGATGCCTTGACCTGTCTTTTAAAATACCCACGATCCGCTAGTTTTGAAATAGGTAGGAGTTTAATCTAATCTAACAACTACACTAAACTATATGGCTGAACTAACAAGCTGAACTACAGGTAAGGAAACCGCCTATCATCTGAGTCGATACATATACATACATGTATATGTATAGTCGGTGATCCCGCCTCAATAATATCATATCCGATACCGTATCTATAATCAGACATCCTAAGTCAAGAGTGCGGATCAATCATCAATATATAGCTCGTACGTAAATCCGTCGTACGGCATCCCAAATCGGGGTACGAGTCAATATCACATTCATCATACTATTCATCTGGTATCCTCTTTATCAAATATCATGATCGGGGTACTGATCTACGTCTAGTACAATACTGATACCGCCTAAGTATGCATGCACGTGTGTGAAACACTATGTCATGGACCCGCTATAACGTCATGTCGTATCTCAAATACGAACCCTGCTATATCACCGATCTCACGGTCTCAAATCAAATCTCATCGACTCATCTTAAATCCCAAGTACTATCCTCATTATCCATGCATGCGTATATGAATGTACATATGCATAGTCCCATACCCACGCATATATACATATATACACATCCCAATCTACGCACAAAAAAGTAAAGTATGCAAGTCTGTGTGTGCGTATGTGGGTATAACAACTACTCTAGGGTTTCGCAACTAACCCAAAGGTAACCCATGAACACATAAACATAACATGAATAAACATTCTCGTATCATAAAACACATATATAAACATATATATATGAGCTACACTACGGACTGCGGGGGTGCTATACGCCATCCACCCGATTTCTCCCCGTAGATATAAATCTACTCACCTGGTCCTCGCCCGCCGGTGCTGACGTCGCCACGCGCTTGCTTGTCGTCTCGAAGTCCACATGGGGTACCTACATATCATAATGCACCGTATCGCGTTAAAAACCAAATCCGAAGTCGAAACGGTATACGAAAACCAATTCGGCACGCGTATCATGCATAGGTCAAAACCTATCGTCTACGCATGCAAGAATATCCAAACCAACCCTCGATGTCGATGTACAACGTCAAACTATCGAGAAAACCCAAACACACCAATCGTGATTTCAAAACCCACTAATTATATAAGAAATAGGGTTTAATTCATCAAAACCATAAAAATTAAACAAATCGTTTTATTTTCCAAAAACCTAGTTAGCACAAATTCCCATTTCGGTTCAAAACTTGATGTTTTACCCAAACTAAATATTTTAACGATTCTAATGGCCAAAATGCTCACTTAATATCATAATTAGGTCATACAAATCACCTCCATATTTTTATTCTCACTAATTATCATTAACTCAAAATTCAAGTTTGCATCAAATATCGATTTTAACACTTTTTAAAGCAAAATTCATAATTTTACAATTAAGCTTGGTTTTGCATATACAAAAGTATTAAATCACAATTTATAATGTTAATAATGCCATGAAATCATAATCAAAATTTTATCTCACCAAAATATATATATTCTTAAAACCTAGTTTGCAATTTATACACTTATTACAAATTTAAATCAACAAAAACGCAAACTAGCAACTAGATTAGTTTTAGAAATCAATTACATGTTAATATACTCATTTTAACCATGATTACATGATAAGAACCCTAATTGCAATTCAAAACCCTTTCTTGAATTTTCTAAATAAGCAATAAACCTAATTAAACACCTAATTAGATCCACTTGAAGTATGATAGCAACAATTAAGTAACTAATCAATAATCAAACCATGGGACAAAGATTTATACCTCACAAAACATGTAGATCTACATGAAAAGCCTCCCAAATTAGCTTCTATGCCCTAAGATCCATGCTAGATGGGCTAAAGAATAATGGGTAAGTGTTGGATTTGGATTTAGCTTTGATTTTTTTTTTGGATTTGAAGCAATTTTGGTGCATTTTTTGATGAGAAATGAGAAGGGGAAATGACGGGGCTGCTGCTGTTGTGGGAGGAAAGGGAGCTCGGCCACAATGGGGGGAGAATGAGAGGAGAGAGAGTGAGGTGGGGAAAAAGTCATCTAGTCAACCCAAGGTCAAAGTCATACCTCTTTTTGACTTCATTCCTTACTCTTTCCTTTTTCTTTTCTCATTTCTTTTCTCATGAAGTGTGAAGTGTGTGGGTGAGGGGAAGCCATGTCCTTGTGTGTGTGTGTGTGTGTGTGGGTGAGTGGGTTGGGAAAGGATAAATGTTATACCCCAATTCCATTTACACTAATTTCACCGAAAAAATCCTTTTTCTTCGATATTTTCTAAACCGTTTTGACAAACCATTTCATTTCAAAAAGCACATGATAAAATATTATTTAATGTTTTATGATGCACAAAATTTGTTTCAACTCATTCCAATTTGTAATTTCCCCCAATTAAAAGTATTAGTGACGGCTTAAAATAATATTAAAATAATTAATTTCGGAAAAATTTTCAGAAAATTTGAAATTTCACCAGTGGCTCAATAAACACAAAATACTAGAAAATTCATAGCTAGAATATTTATATTTAATTTTATAATAAAGATATTTGTATTTTGACTTTTTACAGAAAACCCCCTTATTTTACCGTTTTTTCGAAACTTCACCGAAACGATTTTCAAAATGTTACAACACCATACTTAGGCTAATTGATTTTCTTCCTTCCCTACCTTTCGGAACCTGCCTATGGTTTGGAAGAAGACTATCCAATAAGAGGAATAGGTGTACTCTCCTAATCCTAGGAGCCCTCGCAACTTGAGAGAAGGTAAAGAGAAAAGACAACCGAATAATCCTATTCTATTTTTCCAGAACCGGAATCCATCCTCGAACAGAAACAAGTTTCTTCGAGTTCGTATGTAACTATACGATGGAATATCCAAGCAATATGGATTTTCGTAGTGATACGGAGTGTTCTGAAAAAAATGCAAAGGGAAAGTAGGAGCGGCAGGGATATATGCGACTTAATGAAAATCAAAAAGCCAAAGTGTTTTAAGAAGGTTCGGTTAAATTGGTTAATGAGTTTTATTTTAAGATCGGCCCATGGTCGTTGCCAAAAAGAGAGATAGAAAAGAAACACTCGGCGTGCACTCTAATCTAGATTAGACTGGTTAATCACTTTATCTAATCAAGATGGCTCCCACTGTTTCCTCGATTTCTTCTTCATACCCTAAAAGGAGAATTAGCCGGGATCATTTGAAAATCACCTGAAGATTAACACCTACTCATCAGTGGGAATCATGATCTAACTATCATTGCATGATAACTTGATGGAAGCCACTCAAGTCACCACACTCCAGAAGGTATGCGCATGCCTGGAAAGTTTCCTCATTAGCAGCATCGTTGGAAGCGATGTATTCAACCTCCATCGTCGAGTCTGCAATGGTTTCTTGCTTATAACTCTTCCAACATACTGCCCCTCCATTGAGGGTGAAGACAAAACCCGAGACAGACTTGTTGTCGTCCTTATCACTCTGGAAGCTCGAATCGGTAAAGGAATCTACCTGGAGTTCTCCGTTACAATATGCTGGGTTCGCTTAGCACCCCGACACGGTTTCGGAAAGCATCAAGCATGCTATTTTATAATTTTAGGGTGTCGAGCGAGCCCGAACCAAGGATCTAACTAGAGAATTAGGGTTTAACTAAGAAAGCAAACAACTTTACTCTAAGTGAACAAGGAATACAACCTTTGTAGACCGGTCCTTCACTTCTAATGCTCCATGTAGTAGTCCCTTTGCTCCAAGTAGTGGTCTCCCGGACTCTTCTTAGGCTCCACTAGGCCAAAGAAACGAGCTTGCTCAAGGATCTTCGAGGCCGAAGATAATTTATGTCGAAGCATGCCTGGAAAGTTTCCTCATTAGCAGCATCGTTGGAAGCGATGTATTCAACCTCCATCGTCGAGTCTGCAATGGTATCTTGCTTATAACTCTTCCAACATACTGCCCCTCCATTGAGGGTGAAGACAAAACCCGAGACAGACTTGTTGTCGTCCTTATCACTCTGGAAGCTCGAATCGGTAAAGGAATCTACCTGGAGTTCTCCGTTACAATATGCTGGGTTCACTTAGCACCCCGATACGGTTTCGGAAAGCATCAAGCATGCTATTTTATAATTTTAGGGTGTCGAGCGAGCCCGAACCAAGGATCTAACTAGAGAATTAGGGTTTAACTAAGAAAGTAAACAACTTTACTCTAAGTGAACAAGGAATACAATCTTTGTAGACCGGTCCTTCACTTCTAATGCTCCATGTAGTAGTCCCTTTGCTCCAAGTAGTGGTCTCCCGGACTCTTCTTAAGCTCCACTAGGCGAAAGAAACGAGCTTGCTCAAGGATCTTCGAGGCCGAAGATAATTTATGTCGAAGAATCTCTAACTCAAACTATCTCTTCACTAATTGAGAATTGGAGAAGAAACAACCTATATTAAATGGTTAGTTTGGTATAGATTGATGAAGTAGGAATTTTGCTCACTTTAGAATAAATTTTATCTTTTTCTTCTCTCTTGAAAGGTAGAGAGCAATGAAGGAGATGAAGAAAGAAAACTCTTTTGATCAAGTGTGAACCATGGATGAGAAAATATCACATATAAACTCATGTAGAAACTTAACATGGCTAAAGATAATGGTTAGGTTAATAAATATCTAGAGTAAAACAAAATTAGTGGACTAAGTCAAGGTTTCCACAAGCTTCTACAAGAATCTTAACCCATGGCTTTTTCCAACTAATTTTGTTTTTCCCTTACTAATTAAATCCCCAAATTATCTTAAGTATGGTATGAGTCTCATACACCCAAGTACAATGTATCATCTGTTGGGTTACGGCAGTGCCACGGCCATCAATCCGTGGCCAAACGCGGAACAAAAACTTTAGAAACTGGCTCTAACGGAAGCCTAATCGACGGATTGTACCATTAACCCTATACTAGTTAACTGTAAAGCAGTTTAGAGAGATTATACCGATCGATCCGTGTCCTTCGGTCTTCAACCTCTGTCCCAAGCTCCTCGCGGCTTCCTCGATCAAGTTCGATCTCTGTTCTCCCCCCATCGAAGACGATCCACATCGAGGATTAGTAATACGGGCTCCCGCCTCAAAACCGAAGCAACTCGTATATCTAGTTTGCTAACCTAGATAGCCAAGATGAAGTAGAGAGTGTGTGTGATCACTTTGTCTCAATACACCCTAGGTTTCTCAACACATGAGACATGTAAGGGTGGAGGTAAAGAAGTTGCCAATGGAGAAAGTGTGAGGCAATGAAAAAGGGCAGTGAAGAAAAGTTACTGCAATTTTCTAGAGTTGTTTTGGCTTAAGTTGTGTATGAGTTATTTGTGTTGTGTTAGCAACTAAAGAAAAAAAAACCACTAGAAAGTATCTGCCTTCACACCAACAAATATCTCAACCAAAACAAAACACCTCCATGTCACCATGAATCATCTCATGACTCACCATGAGTCACACTGATGACACACAACAATGTGTCACACTTTCCACAATATTAAAAATTTAAAACTAAATGTTTAATCCACAAATAGAAATGGCAATCTCTAAAGTAAACTTGTAATAGAATTATAAGAATACCCCTCATCCGTATATACATACTCGCATCCGTATTCCGACTGAATACGAATACAACGAGACGAAAATAATCCAACAATATAATAATAGGTTCCGGCTTAAACCAAAGCCCACTAGTATTATCCGTCTGATCATCATCCGTGCATAAGTACACGTATGCGATCGAACCCTACCATAAAACCATACGGCCTCTACAACGTTTCGCCGGAAGCAGTGAAACCCTCTGTGTGGGACTCTAAAGACTCGTCAACACGCTGGCAGTGGGTTTAACCATAAGTACGGCAGTGGCACTAACTGTACGTAACGGCTACCCAGGTATTGAACGAAAGTGTCACGACCCGAAAAGTACGGAACATGACCGGCACTTAAATTACGAAACGTCTCAAGGTGTACGTAATCTAAGTAAGCCAAAACCCAGAAAACAAAACCATGTAAAGCGGTAGAGTGAAGGAAACCAATTTAAATCAAGTAGTTTTAGCACCATAAGCCGAAATATGTATTTTTAAAAATCACAAGTCTTTTCTGAAAATTTCGGCAGAGTTTCCTTTGTAAAAACTGGCCCCGAACGGGATACAACATGATAAATATATACATGAATAAAATGGCATCCCCAAGCGGGAGCTAGCTCTTCGTCAAACGACGGTCACAACCACGTAAGCAATATAATATACAATGCCGAAGGGCGAGGATCAAAACTGAAAAGGAAACTCAAAACAGAATGAAATCCATAATAATACAACGCGCGACTCTAAGGTCGAAATAATAAACACTGGTCTTCTATCCCTATCAAATACATGTATGGTTGATGGAGTTTACTAGATACAACTGAATAATAATATACAAGGTATAATGGTGGTCACGATGCAAGTGAACCCACCTACCAAGCAAATCACCCGGAAAGGAAGCAGTGTGCCAGCAAAGCCGTAACGGAACCTGTACGGCAAAACGTGCAAGAAACTGTGGCACAACGGGGGTAAGTTGCCAACTCGTGAGTAGAAAACATCTACGAGCAGAAATCGCATGAATAACGCAATCTTAGGTCATACGGTCAATATATATAATCCTCAAATGATAAAGTCTGAAGTATGAAAATGTGGCAAATGTGACCATCTATACATAAGTGTAATCCCATGTGCTCATGTCAGTGCCTTAGGTAGCAATATATCATATGAATAAGGTATGAATGCATGAAAACAGAATACATATAAATGAAGAAACTACTTTCATAACTTAGTGAGATTTCTGTATATTTAAAACGAGGTATCATAAATGAAATCAGCATAAACAGTGTCTAGCATCGACACAAAACATAAATCCCAATATCCCAATATCTCCAAATCTTAGTGTCTCAATCTCACTATCTAGGGTGCCGTCAGTCCGGATCGGCCCCTAACAACAATCACAGGACCACGAACGGTATCCTCCGGATATTCGACGCGTCAGGTAAAATCACCGGTAGGTAGTCTTCCCCAGCCGGGCTCATCGTCTACTACTCGATCTTCTTGCCACGGGGTACCTTATCGAGTCCACTATGTACCCGAGACGGTTCATCCGGCTCCTCGAATCGGGTCTCGAAATCCAACAGCAATCATAAAAACTCATGGTGGACGACTCATACATCACTAGAAAACCGCACTTGCATTTTAAAAAGAGGGGGAGAGAGAGAAGTTTTTATATATTCTTGCGGTTTTCCCCCAAACCCAGAAATCTCATGTAAATCCGAAATCATCAAAATTATGATACCAATAAACATTGAATACCGGCATAAATCTCCATAATACTGCAAAATCAATGAATACATGAATGCATCTGACATCATGTAATGAATCCAATAGTTAAACTAGCATCAGAAAGCTATAACATATTGCAACTATCAACTTAGCAAGCTATGTCAAGAAATAGTATTTTCTAAAGTGTACGTGACATGGCAATTACTGATGAAGATGTGTGTGTGAGCTGGCAAGCAAGTGTATGTGGAGCATACGCATCATCGGTAATGGTGTTGGTGTTCTGACAGCAGGGTTTCATGATAATTACTGATAATATATGCACAAGCATGCAATGCGATGAAACATCATGAAATGTACAGAAAGTGATGTAGTAACAGCAACACTGAAACAAACCTACCCAATATACGAGTCATACAAATCTGGTATTTAAAATACTCACAATTCTCCACTTTTGAAAACAAGTATGACTCGAGCCCAGTCAAAGGGTAAGGAAATCCACCTAAATCTGAGTCAATCTGTATATATATCTGGTAGTCGGTGATCTCACCTCAACAGTATCATGTACGATATAATATATATCATATGACATCCTCAAGTCAAGAGGGCGGATCTAACATCATGAATATATCTCGTACGGTAAATCCATCGTACGGCATCCCAAATCTGGGTACGGGTCGATTATCACATTTTATGTCATTATTCATCAGGTATCATCATCATCACCAATCGTGAACAGCGGTACTGATCTAGGTCTAGTACAATACTAATATCATCAATATAATCATGATCTGACTACTGATCTACCGCCTCATACAATCCGATGTCATCAACACATATCATCATATAGAAGTATATATCGCCCAATGCGATCCATTATAAATACTCTAACATATCTCATCTCATATCTCGATCATATGTCAACTATCATAAATATATCATCATCCACATAGTATCGTCGTCTAACGATCCGCTATAACATCATGACATATCTTGGCCTCATATTAAATATCCCACGACAACATGTCCGATCATATCGACTTAATCACAAGTATCAAATAACATTCTCGTCATCCAAGCATATGAATATACCAATATAAATATGTCCCAATACGCACAAGGATATCAATGCAAGCTAGTATGTGTATGTGCATGTATGCAAACCTTTACTCCAGGGTTTCGGGACTAAGAAATCGACTAGAGTCCTTTCATCCATACTCGCTAACACTAACCCCTAACCTTCTAAAGCTTTCTTGCTGAGGCTCATATCACATCCTAACATATAAAGGTATATATATCGTATCCCATCATATAATTCCTTACAACTTTGCGGGGGTGCTATACGCCATCCACCCGACTTCTCCCCGTAGATATAAATCTACTCACCTTGCTTCTTGTGTGCTGATGCCAATGTCGCCATCTTCATCTTCAACGTCTCGACATCACGTGGGGTACCTACATATATACACAACCGCAAATGCACATTAAAATCACATCGGAAAACCAAAACGACACGCTAAGGCCTATAGGTTAGAACCTATGGACTACGCCTTCAAAATCACCAAATGACCCTCGATATCGTCGTACAAACGTCTGATCATCGAGTTAAAACGAATTTCCAAAAATCCAGAATTCAGAATACGAGAAACTAAACCCCGAATCAAAACAACAACTATTGAAAATGGTCCCAGATATTACCCTATGTCAAATTAGACAATTTTGCATATGCCAGGGGTCTAGATTACTAGAGATGGACCTACAGAACAAGCACGAACCAATATGGACCAGGTCTGGCCGCAAATTGCGGCCAGAATGGATTTATTTGCGGCCTAAAGAGGGAATTGGGGTCCTGGGTTTCAGTGGGGGGTCTTAGGTTGCCTGCATTTATCACTGTCCTTGCAAAATAATTTTCAGGTGACCCGAGTGTTAGCAGATTTCAATATACACTCACAGAATCCACAATTCATCCGATCTCGGGTTTCTAAATCCGTATTCCGGGTTCTAGTCTCTGGTTTGGGTCTCCAATCAATCACCACAGGGGTTGTATAGCCTCTAATAAGCTTAATTTCACCTTTCGGTTCAAATCAAATCCTAATCCTCAACTTAAAGTTTTCAAAGTTCCCAAAACCACAAGATATCGATTCTAAATTAACATGGATGCTAAGGGAATGGAAATTCTACATTAAAGATGGAATGATTACCTCATTTGGGACCTAAGAATCCCCTACAGCACCCAAATGTGATTTTTCTTTGTCCAAAGGGTGGCTTGTGAGCTTGTGCACAAAATTTGTGAAGTGGGGATGGGGTTTTGGAAGGGTTTTAATGGTGTTGTTAGGTCTTTGAGGGGGAGGGAGAGAGAGGGCAGCAGCTTTGAGGGGAAGGGAAGAAGAAAATGATGAAGATAATGCAATGCGAACAAGAGGCATACCATGGTTGACCCCTCACATCTCTCTCTTTTTTGCTCATACCTCCTTTTCTTTATTCATTTTCCTTTTTCTTTTCTTTTCCTTTTATTTCCTTCTCCTTGCAATAGTAAACCCAAAACAATGACCATACACCCAAAACATGTAGGAAAAAAAATGTAACAAGTGTTAAGAAAAAAACATGTGCACAAAACACGTTTAAAGTCCGATTAGCGATTTTTAATCGCGATTAGCACAAAATTAGTCTCAAATAAATCATAAACCCTCATAATTTGCTCAAATCACAGAAAATACCATCATTTTAGTAATTTCCATAATTTTCCAAATTTTCCCCAATTTATCGGTATTTAATAATACCGTCCTATCAAAATATACATTAAAATTAATATTAAATTATAAAAATTCCCAAAAATCAATATTTTACTTTTCTGAAATGTTACAGAAAGGGAGGCTGACGAGCAAACTCATCGTGAAAGCCTAGTGAGCCTGACAGTGATAATATCCGTACAGTCCGGTCCGTTCGTCTATGAGTATCGCATATTGAGTCTAGGGGGGTGGAAAATGTCAGACCCCTAATAACGCGACATATAGTGTCGGTATGAAACCCATTACCACCTGAGAAACTACCGATCCTAGATCGGTAATTCTCATCTACCCCGGCCGAGGATTTCTGGTGATGGCCACCCGTGCACAACGCGACATCAACTTCCAATACCGGGAGAGACGAATCCCCTGACGATCCGCTCACTACCTCCATGTGGCTCGGGACTGTACCCAACTAAAACCTGTTTGCACTCCTTTGAGCCGTGGTAGGGTAGTAATCAAAGCACAGTGGGCTCACATGAGATAAATGACGATCTCAGGTCGACAGACTAACCTGTACACATGTCACATGGGAACTGCTATCTGACGACGGGTATAATACCAACTAGCATGTTCCTGGCGAGTCCTATCCAGTGTACTCATAACCCAATGAGCACCTGTATACATCTTAGGTGAACCAACTGACACCAATGGCTTGTGAGACCGGCCACCGCCCCTCATCGGGGTCTCGACTGTATACACTAGTCTTCTGGAGTATCGATGCCCTGTCTCGAAACTCCCACGACTAGGGACACTTTTGTAACGTTTTAAAAATAAATAAATAAATCGTTTAGGAGAATTTTCCGATAACGGGTAAAATAACTCGTATTTTCTGTAAAACGTAACTATAATTATTTTTCAACATAGACTTGAATACGCCTATTTTAACTATGTAATTGCTAGTATTGGTATTTAATTAGTCATTTATAAATAATTGGTTTACTTAAATATTTTTCCTTAATTAATTATTTCAAATATTATTATAAGCTTTTACTTATACATTTAATTAGTGGTAATTACAAATTGGAATGTGTTAAATATACAAATGTGAACTATGTCAACTTAAATACAAGTTTACAATATGTTTTCTTTTTCTCCACTTGTCTCCATCGTTCTAGACTATTCAAGGGTTAAGTAGAAATAATTTAATTAAGATATTAATTAAATGAAGTGAAAATGGGGCTTTTCTAGACTTGACCAAACACACACACACACACACCCCTTGTGCTGGCCGAGCCTAGGGGTGCAGCCCCCTCTCATTTCACCAATTTTCCATCTCAATTCCCATTTCAAAAATTAATAGAAAAGGAAATTGATATAATTAAAGAGATAAGTTAAAAGATGTGATTATTGAAGAGATTTCTACACACATCTACACACTTTACTCTCTCTCTCTCTCTCTCTCTCTCTCTCTCTTCCCCTTAGCTGCTGGCTGAGCCCCTTGAGCAACCCTCTCCCATTTTTCCCCATCTCATTTCCTCTCAGGAATCTCCAAAAAATCCATCAAAAATCAATGCAAAAACCTCACTAATTCTCCATTTAACCCTTACCCATTATTCTTGTTCAAATCTAACATGGATCATGAAGCTAGAGAACCATTTTGGAGGCTAAGTTAGCATGCTAGATTTCAAAACTTGTGAGGTATAATCTCAACATAATGTTAATTTGTTATTTAATTTCTTTAAAACAAACTTAATTAGGTATTATTATGGTTTTAACTTCAAGTTTGAAAATTAAAAGAGAGGGTTTTGAATTCAAGTTAGGGTTTTAATTATTTGATTATGGTTGTGATGTGTAGTTTATCATCCTAAGAATTTCAAAACCTAACCTAGTTGCTAAATTGCTAATTGTTGCTTTTAAATTGTCTTAATTAAATAATATTGCAAACTAAATTTTTATGATAAACATAAATAGGTAAGGTTAAAATCTAGTTAATAATTGTATGACCTAATTAGGATATTAGGTGAGCATTGTGGCCACTAGGGTTATTAAAACATCAAGATTTTAACTAAAATGTTCAATTGAAGCTTACTAGTTTTTTAGGATAAATCGATTTTAATTAAGTTTGAGGTTGAATTGATCTATAACCTATCTCCTATAATATCTAGTGTGTTGTGAGCGCGCGATTGGTATGAATGGGTACTAGGATTGGTGGTTGTCACTTATAGCAACCCTAGTTGCGGTTTGTGGTGTTGTTGCGAGCGCGTTTTGTGCACCAAATGCGTGCGCGTCTAGTGAATGCGCATTGGTTGATTTGCATCGTTGTGTCTACGACTATTCATATATTTATCCTCTTAATTGCATGTGTGTGATTCTAGGATCGGGTGCAGAGGTGTCGAATGTGGCGCTGAAAAGACATGGCTGAGATCGGATCAGATTAGCCAAGGCGTCCCGGTGAGTAGATGTATACATCTATGGGGGGATCGTCTGGATGGCACGAGGCACCTGATGGTTTAGTATTACTTGAAGTACTTGCATTATATGTGTAGTATCCTAGTTAGCCATCTCATTGCATCGCATTGTTATATATATATATATATATATATATATATATTTGTGACATCATCTCATAGGACACTTGCACCATTACCATTGGCTCATGCTGCACGCACACTATTTATGTGAACACGCACGCCTTTGGTAATTGCTATGTCACGAACACTATAGAACTTGATTAGGATCGGTAATTATGCATTTGCATCATATATGATCCGTAGGCTTATACCAGTATATTCATTTCATTAAGATGGATACGTAGGATTGTTATTCATATGTAAATACCGCATTGCATCATGATTCATGCATAGTTTCTGTCCGTATTTCATATGGTATATACTACCGTATCATAGATTTTCATCATCACCAGTATATTTATATATTATGATTCTTCTCGAGGATTTCAGTATTTATGAGATTTCTGGATTTTTGAGAAAACCGCAAGAATTTTAAAAACATGTTATCATTTTAAAAATGCAAGTTGCGTTTTTCTCGTGATGTGATGTATGTGGCGTCCACCATGAGTTCTCTCGGTTCTTGAGCAGTATCATATACCCGATTCGAGGAGGGGGTTCTGCGGGTACATGGTGGACCTGGTATGGTACCCCGGGGCGAGATAGTTTTAGTGGGGATGACGATGAGCCCGGCAGGGGAGCACTACCTACCGGTTATTTTAGACGCGACAGATATCCGAAGGATACCGACCGTAGTCGTGTGATTTGATGATATGGACCGATCCGGACTGATGGATCCCAAGATATTGAGATATTGAGATTTGAGATACCAAGATATTGAGATATTGTGACATTAAGATGTCAAAACATTGAGATATTGAGGCATTGAGATATACATATTTAGTATCGATGCTTGACACCGATTTCAGTTGATTTTATTGATGATACTTCAGTTATTTCACAAAAGTTTTACTAAGATAAGAATACAGATTTTCTCGTACCAAACATATTCAGGTTTCATGTGATTATGCATTCATGTTGCACACATACCAGTGCATTGCATCATATCGGTATATGTAGGCTATGACGCATTGCGTGCATGCTTACGATAGCTTTATTAGATGTTAGTTACTACTCACGAGTTGGCAACTCACCCCCGTTGTACCACAGTATCTTGCAGGTCCGACCCATTAGCATAGTAGCGGTGGGCGTACTTCTTCCTTTGCTTCGTTTGCTTGGACTTGCGGCTTGCTCATAGGTGGGTTGCGAGGATATCTTGTTTTCATTTTATATATTACTTTGTATCTAGTACACTCCATCTACCCTTGTATATTGGACTAGACAGTGAGATTCATGAGACTTGTATTTGTGGTTTGGTGTCGATGCTCACTTGAGCCGACGTGATGCTTTTATGCCTATTTCACATTATTATGATATATTCATTGCATGTGTTTGTGATTCCGCCTTTTGCGAAGAGCTAGTTCCCGCTTGGGGATGCCTTTATTCATTTATATGTATTTTCTTGTTTTGTACCCGTTTCGTGGCCAGTATTTACAAAGGAGACTCTGCCAAAATTTTCAGGAATTTTTGATGTTTTTAATATGTTTAATGCGACTTAATTTGTTAAAAATCGATTTCTTTAAACAAGTTTTCCTTCACCCTATTTCTGTAAATGGTTTAGATTTCTGGGCTTTGGCTTACTTAGATTACGTACGCCTTTAGACGTTTCGTAATTTAAGTGTCAGTCACGTTCCGTACCATCGGGCCGTGACAAACTTGGTATCAGAGCGTATGGTTTTACTTTTCTGAGTGTAGGATAACCTTTGGTAGATGGAGTAGGTGACTTAAGCAGATTGACGTAGCGTATGTATGTTCCGCGGCATATTACGATACGGTACTCCGCCTAAGTGACCTTAGGATATATATATTTTGCTTGTATTTCCCTCCTTGATTCCAAAAATCCTTTGATTCGATCGCAATGTTCTTATCAATCATGTTTCTTGTCCCAGCCACTATGCCGCCGGAGACTACGAAGGCCAGAGGGCTGCCCCCGGGGATGAGATTAGAGTAGGCTCGTTTAAGACGAGGACCGATCAGGGCGGTACGCTTACCCCTCAGGGACAGAGTGGTCTGCCTTTTCTAGGATGGCTAGGCTGGAGTCGAGTATTTAGGACATGCGACAGATGGTCGAATCGTTAGTTGAGGCTAGCCGAGCTCCGAGAGCCGATGATGTCCCTCCTATTTCAGGGACTGTGTTTGTACCTGCTGCTGTGGAAGCTGTTTCTGTTGTTACAAGGATTATTTCCGTTCCCTTATAGGATTTTTTTAGGCTGAAACCTCTAGTTTTTGTTAGTTATATGTATGCCCTAGAGGCCATTACTATACATGAGATGTATATTGTAGTGGATACTTGGAAATATATAGGGAGGACTTTCTTGCTCGACATGATAGTATGCATCTGGTTACTCTTTATCTTAACATGTACACTGATTGTCTCTCTGTTACATGTTGGTAAAGCCCTTAGGATGTATACTTGACTACCAGGACTACGATGCAGATCATACTAGTGGGGCCATGGTAGTCCATAAGTACATCCTTTAAGGTCCCTAGTCGTGGGTGTATCGAGATGGGGTATCGATATACCAGAGTAGACTAGCGTATAGCTTCTCGACCGGGCGATGGATGATCCCATATCCATTGGTGTTTGACATTAGAGATGATATACGGGTGCTCAGTGGAGACTGGGTAAACTGGACGGACTCACCGAGAGCTCTCAGATGGTATTATACCTCACGTCAGATAGCAGTTGTCTGGTGACACTGGTACAGGATAGTCTGTAGACCCGAGATCGTCATAGAGTCTTATGTGATTCCCACTGTGCTTTGATTTCCACCTTACCACGTCCAAGAGGGCATGCAAAACGGTGGTTTTTAGGTACAGTCCCGAGTCACATGGAGGAAATGAGCGATAGGAGGGGTTTCATCTCTCCCGGTATTGGGGGTTGATGTTGCGCTGTGCTCGATTGGCCATAACAGGGAAGTTCCTGGCCATGGCTGGTTTAGAAATTTACTGGTAAATGTTACCAGTAGTTTCTCGACCCGTTATGAGCCTCATATCGGCACGGCTTATCGAGTTATTGGGGTCTGACGTTTACCACCCCTAGACGAGATATGCGACATATCAGACGAAGAGACCGGATTGTATGGTAGTGTCACTGTCAGGCTTTTGCAGGAGTTGGAGCGGGCTTGCTTGCTGATCTTCTGATCGCTCAATACCCGGGTAGCCGTTATGTCCATCTAGTACCTACGACGGCTTGTGGGTACTTGATGTGATCATCACCTACTGCTGGCGTATTGACGAGTCTTTAGAGTCCTACATAGAGGTTTTACTGGCTCAGGCAAGACGAAATAGAAGCGCATATGTGATATGTGCGAGCCCGAGAATAATGCGTGTATGTTATACCGTATTCTATTCTCGCGACTTTTGTATCGAACAGTTATATGTGATATAGCCGGGTTATCGAATCAAGTGTTGATTCGATAAGTTGGTACATTTTGTGTTAGTCGGTTATATGTGATATAGCCGAATTATTAAATCAAGTGTTGATTTAATAATTTAGTGTATAATTGTATATTTGATATACTAATTTACATTAATTAGCATTAGCTCACTTAAGCATTCTTTTCTCACTTGTATGTACATGTAATATATATGTGATATATATTGATGTGAATTGTTTTTGTGTGTGTCCTGGTTGTTGATACACACTACATGGGTGTATAAGACATACACCATTTTAATTAAAATGGTGGGGTTTTAATATTCAAAGTAAATACAAAATTAGTGGATAATTGTTCAAGTGCATGAAGCTTTGAGAAGCTTGTGAGTGCATTGACCAAGTCCACTAGTTTTGTTTTACTTAGGATATTTATTAACCTAACCACTATAATTAGCCATGGTTATGTCTCTACATGAGATAGTATATGATACCCACTCACCCATGGTTACTTATCTCACTTTGGATCAATTTCATTCTCATCTTTTTCTTCATCTTCTTCTTCCCAAAGAAAAGCTTGCTAGGGTTTGATCTAAGTGAGGAATTATTCTGAGAAAAGAAATTCTAAAGTGAGCCCACTTCCAATTTCACCATCCTCTACTAGATTAGCACTTTAGTATAGGGTGTTTACTTCACTTTGGTGAAGTGGTACCTTGAGTTCGTATTCCCTCGACGTAGATCATCTTCACCTCGAAGACTTCAAGCAAGACCGTTGCCCTCTTCTCATGGAGCCGTCCAAGAGTCCGGGAGTTCGATGATCGCAGCGAAGGGACTACTACAGGAGCTTTTGAAGTGAAGGACCGATCTACAAAGGTTGTATTTCCTTTTCACTTAGATGTAAAATGTTTTACATATGTTTTCGTATTATTTTCTAGTTAACGATTCTAGTTTAGAGTTCCTTGAAACGACAATTTTTTGAAAATGGCATGGACGATGCCTCCCGAAACCTTGCTGCCGTTGATAGGAACCCTACAGTGGTATTAGAGCCTAGCTAGAAAATTATACGGATAATGTTAGATTACAAATACGAAACGAACTCCGAAACTTGAAATCCCAAATCCATGTTTCTGTCGATTTTAAAATAAGCTCCAAAAATTTTGCAAACATGTACAAAATCATCTATAAGCTAAACAATGAACATGGGAGAAAGTTGGGACCAAGTGCTCGGATTTGGACCGAGCACATGGGCTTGAAAATCGGGGAGGCCGGCCCCACCTATTTGAAATGGTCCCAAATTTTTTCCTTGCCCTTTCCTTTAGGTTTTGGTATTTCAGGTGTTGTTTATTTTTGCTACTTTTTCATGTGATGATTAACTCAATAGCAAAGGCAACTCGGAGTGTTTCGTAGTCATAATTTTAACTGTTTTCGGGTAATTCACGTATTGTCTAGGCAAAGTTAAAAAGTTCGATCAAATGTCAAAAACCTATTTTTCCAGGTTTAACGTATTCGGATAAATATGCAAGTGATTCTTTGGACCCTCTAGAAGAACGTAAACCTTAACTCGATTATGTGACCGTCAAAACTGCCACTTGAACCATATGGTTTGTGGTAGTTTAGCGTTGTCACATGTGAGACATTGGTTTGACCCTTCTATGGCTGGTTCATAGGTACTGTGGCATCTTCTGGGTATTACTAAAACTGTGCTCAAGTGTTGAGCTGTCGGGAAATTGTGGGACTTTGATGAATCGATCGAAGAGTTTATCGTCATCCGGATATTATGTGATAGGATACAATATTTGGAATCCACAAATGTAGTTATGAGATAACTAATTTGAATTTTGTAAATCTAGCAATTTAGTCTCATTGATCAGTTGCCACGGGATTTTGATGTAATCAAAAGTCCGTCGCAATCACGTAGAGTACGCGGATACTCGTCGGATAAACTTAATAGATAGCCACGCCCCATAGCCTCGAATAAGTGACTATAGGAGAACCCCGTCGCCAAAAGCATCCGTTCGGGTGCTCACGGCAGTGGTGTTCCGCCTTAGTGCACTTCGTCGACGGTATCGGGGGTGCGGCCGTCTACTAAAGTTTCAGACGAGCATTCGATCAGGTTGATGGGAATCTTCTTGAATTGCCGACTTGTTATTGAAAAGCGTTTTCGATATTGAGACTAAAAGGCGGGGTTTATAATTGTTCGGCATGTGATATCTAAGGAATTCATTTGGTTAGGCATGTGATGTCTATGGTGGTTGCGGATTCCAACTGTTATAGTTTTTCACATTCTTTTCTGCGACTGTAAGTGTAATATATGGTGTTTCTCCGGTTTCGTTGCTATATGTCAACGAAAATTGGGATACGCATATTTACTTACGTTGATAACATGTGATGTTATGTGTTGCTGTTTTATGTGATATTGGATCGTCGTGTTTTGAATAGCCGGGGGTTTTATGTGAGATGAGAGTTTTTTATTTTCATTCATGTAAAATTCAATGTATGTAATATTCTTTTATTGGGGCACTTCCGGGTTGAGGATGATGTCACCATTTTATATTATTTACTTTTCCGCATTAGGATAGACCCAAGACGGGGAGCACAAGTAACCGGGTTCTAGGGTCCAGTGGGAGACCATCTCGAGGATTCGAGACCGGGTCTCCTAACTCTAGAATTGGTAGGGTTTATTGCCGCTCTCGTAGGGGTCTAAGGGTGTGTATTTGTCTATTCATCGCGACCGTGGAATCCGTGTTTTATAGAGGCTCAAAATAAAACACGGATCTCCTAGTATATCCAATATTTCATATGTTTCTTCTGCTGCGATATCTGTGATGCGATCATTTGATATGTTCAGATGGATACTGTATATATGATATATTATATAAACGTTGCTTATGTTTTACACCCACGCTAGCCCTGCCCCGCTCTTCCGTTAGTTACCTAACCTAACGGTGCACGAGGGGACATCGAGGCGAATGCGGATGGCATAAGCGTACGTTGTATTTATCTGTGATGCTTAGGTAACTTAAATGATGGGACTTCATTAATAAGATTAATGAAAAGAAAAGAAACCTAAAGATGTTGTGGAATCAAATTTTCAAAAACAGGTAGCTATAGTTCTTGCTTTGCATAGCGATGTTCCTTGTAGAACATCCTGCACCTTATTCGATAAGGAAAGGGTCGAGATCCCTTCACCGGGAGTGACCCCTTTAGAAATAACTGGCAGATGCTACAACCCTCGGTTTGCCTTTTGATTGCTTTTGGAGTTTTTGCTTTGCATAGCGGTATTGTGAATATCCTGCACCTCATTCGACGAGGAAAGAGCCGAGATCCCTTCACCGGGAGTGACCTCTTTAGCAAAACAAGTAAAAGCCTAAAAAAACACACCTTTTCAAAATCACTCGATTCTACAACGATATCAAGTTCATTACGCAATAGGTTTTCTGAAAAACCTGTCGTAGCCCTCCGTCATTTCAGATAAGTCCTACTTAGTATTTGTGCTACGTTTGTTGGCCTGCGTCAAGGTGTAGTGTGCGGTAGCTGACTAGTATTTATCTGCTTATGCATATGATGCAGATTGGATTAGGGTAGTCGTGCGACTTTGTTGGCCTGCGTTAAGGGTCGTGCGGGTGGGTTTAATTCAATCAAGAAATGACGGGTTGAATTTTACTAGCGGACTATGGTTTGTTGACCTACGTCAAGGTCATGGGACGCTAGGGGTAAAATATTATCGGGAATTTCAAGTGTTGAAATTTGCAATGAGATTGCATACCTTCTATAACATAGTTGGATCCCGATACCCACTGCGAGTAAGAGTTACTCCTGGGAGAGTTTTGCACATTAAAATTAGCCGATCGAGTAGGTGTCTAGAAAGGTGTCAACGGGGTTACGCCCCTGGGAAAATGAGGTTTATTTTAATTAGGTCTGTGCGAAAGCACAGGGAACCTCCCTCAAAGTACCGGCACTGGCCTGGCTGAAAGATTGGCGAAATTGTAGGGTGTAATTAATCCCGGCTAGTCTTTCCTTTTAGGGTTTGGAGGAAGATTTGATAAAAACAGTGGGAGCCATCCTGATTAGATAAAATAATAACCAATATGATCTTGCAAGAGTGCACGCAGAGTGTTTTATTCTTTCTCTCTCCAGGTAGCGACCATGTCACGCCTTAATCAAGATAATAACATGGATGTATTGACTGAACCCGCTTGTTATACTGCGCTGGGGAACGTTGGTCCCGCTCCAACTTATAAATGTTATAAGACCGTGCAGGAAATAGGGGATTACCAGGATTTCCGTGCCGCCCAAACGAAGAAAGTTCATGATGATGCATCTTCTTTGGGTGTGTTCATTACAAAGAACTATTTCTCAATATCCTCCACGTCCTGGGTATGAGATACCGGATCAGGATCCTACATATGTAATCTGTTACATGGGCTACAGATAGGTAGAGAACTGAGAACGGGTGATAAAATTTCAAGAGATAGAAACGGTGCAATTGTTGCAGCCAAGATGTTGGCAGTTATCACCCTGTATTACCGAAATACATTGATTCTGAACGAATGTTATTAGATACCGAACCTGATATACAACATCATATCAGTCTCTTTATTTAGTAAAGAAGGATATAATT
Organism: Agapanthus africanus; assembly: GCA_030015575.1. Classification (NCBI taxonomy): domain Eukaryota; kingdom Viridiplantae; phylum Streptophyta; class Magnoliopsida; order Asparagales; family Amaryllidaceae; genus Agapanthus; species Agapanthus africanus. Next base: position 81,382,003 of record JASDDO010000031.1, on the reverse strand, counting down.
TTGTATTGTTGGATAATATTTTGAACATTTCCTATATCAAGAGTTGATCGGTTCAGATACGTTATCTAAAAACATATACGTTCTAAATCAAACTACAGTTCTTAACATATAGAACACACACAAGAAGAAGAGTTCAGAAATGAACGAATTCTTTTTGAGGCATTGTAGACTAGGTCATATCAATGCGGCCAGACTAGCTAAGTTACATAAAGATGCATATTTAAATCAGTTTGAATTTACATCTTGTGAAACTTGCCAGTCATGTCACAAAGATAAGAGGACTATAGCTCCGTTTATTGGAAACAAAGAAAGAGTTAGTGAACTCTTGGGATTGATACATGATGATGTATGTAGGTCACCTGTCTACACATGCTAGGACCGGTTCTTTGTACTTCATTACATTCACTGATAATCTCTCAAGATTCGGACATATGTTCCTGATGAAACACAAGACTGAACCTGTTGAGATATTCAAATAATATAAGTTAGAAGTAGAGAACCAAAACGGGTATAAGTATTATGTCCTTTGATGAGATGAGGGAGGAGAATACTTGAGCACGGAGTTCCTGGAGTATTCTAAAAGAGAATGAGATTCTCTCTCAGCATTACTCCTCCGTATACACCTCAGCACGTCGGTGCATCGGGGCGGAGCAATTGCACCCTATGTGATATGGTGTGCTCTATGATGAGTACTACTGAGTTTCCTATTTCCTTTTGAGGTTATGTACTTGTGAAGTTGCATACCTATTGAATAGGGTTCCAATCAAATCAGTGCCTACCACTCCATATGAGATATGGTATGGGAAGAGCCCGTGTCTTAAGTAAGTTAAGATTTGGGGTTGTCCGACCTATGTCTAAAAGCAAAATCCGGACAAGATCGAGGAAAGGTCAGTCCTGTGGAAGTTTGTTGGATATCCCAAGCATTTGCAAGGTAATATCTTCTACCACACCAAGGAACAAAATGTGTTTTATTTCTCGGCATGACCACCTTTTTGGAAAAGGAAATTATTTTGGAAGGAAATTAGTGGTCATGAGGTAGAACTGGAAGGAGTTCCAGCTATACAAACTACAGCTGATGATTTGGTAGAACCAGAGGATTCAATAGCTCCCAACGAACCTCAGCCTCTCCGCCGATCTGGTAGGGTTTCTCTGTTAGTTATATGTATGCCCTAGAGGCCATTACTGTACATACGATGTATATTGTAATGGATGCTTGGACATATAAAGGGAGGACTTTCTTGCTCGACTTGATAGTATGTTGTCTGGTTGTACTTTATCTTAACATGTACTCTGATTGTCTCTATGTTACATGTTGATAAAGCCCTTAGGATATGTACTCGACTACTGGGACTATGATGAGATCATACTAGTGGGGCCACGGTAGTCGACGAGTACATCCTATAATTGTTCCTAGTCGAGGGTGTATCGAGACAGGGCATCGATACACCAGAGTAGACTAGCGTATACGCATCTTGACCCATATGATGGGCGATGGATGATCCCATATCCATCGGTGTTTGACATCAAGGATTGTGTACGGGTACTCAGTAGAGAATGGGTACACTGGACGGACTCGCCGAGAACTGCTAAATGGTATTATACCTCACGTCAGATGGCAGTTTTCCGGTGACACTGGTTCAGAGTAGTCTGTTGACCCGAGATCGTCATAGAGTCTTGTGTGATTCCCACTGTGCTTTGATTTCTATCATACCACGTCCAATAGGGCGTGCAAAAGGTGGCTTTTGGGTACAGTCCCGAATCACATGGAGGCAATGAGCGATAGTAGGGGATTCGTCTCTCCCGGTATAGGGAGTTGATGTTGTGCTGTGTTCGATTGGCTATAACTGTGTTGGAGATAGTGCCCTCATAGTCAATTATTGGATCGCAGGTACGTGATTGTAATGATTGCGGAGGACCTATACCGGTATGACATTCTTACTCGAGATGATAGTATGCTATCTAGTTTGCCTTTGTCAGTCGTGTACATGTTCAGGTGACTGATTACATGTTACACTTTGATAGAGCTCTTAGGATCTTGCTTTACCACCAACAGTATGATGGCAATCATATACATGAGAGTTGGGTGGTTTATATGCAAATCCTTAATTGTGGTCCCTAGTCGTGGGAGTTTCGAGACAGGGCATCGATACTCCGGAGTAGACTAGTGTGTACAGTCGAGACCCCGACGAGGGGCGGTGGCCGGTCTCACAAGCCACTGGTGTCAGTTGGATCACCTAAGATGTATACAGGTGCTCATTGGGTTATGAGTACACCGGACAGGACTCGCCGGGAATCTGCTAGTTAGTACTATATCTATCGTCAGATAGCAGTTCCCTGGTGACATGTGTACAGGTTAGTTCATCGACTTGAGGTCTTCATTTGTCTCGTGTGAGTTCCCACTGTGCTTTGATTTCTACCCTACCACGGCTCAAAGGAGTCGTGCAAACAGGTAGCTTTTGGGTACAGTCCCGAGCCATATGGAGGCACGTGAGCGGATCGGCAGGGGATTCGTCTCTCCCGGTATTGGGGGTGAGATCGTGCTGTGTCTAGGAGAGCCAATACACAAAGCCCACGACCGTGGCAGGAGATTTACTGGTAGGTACTCCAGTAGTATCTCAGGGTGTTATTGGGCTTCACTCCGACACGACTTATACTGCTCTTGGGGGTCTGACGTTACTAGCCCCCTAGGCAGATATGCGATACTCATTGACGAACGGACCGGACTGTATATACATTGTCACTGTTAGGCTCAGTAGGGTTTCTGGATGAGTTCGCTCATCAGCCTCCCTTGAGGTCAGTCCATGGGCAGCCGTTACGCATTGCTAGTGCCGCTGACGGTTTGTGGTTAAACCCACTATCAGGGTACTGACGAGTCATTAGAGTCCCCCACAGACAGTTTCCCAAGTTCGGGCGAAACGTTGTAGAGGCCGTATGGTTTTATGGCAGGGTTCAGAAAATGCACGTGCGTTTACGCACGTGTTATTTTTCGGGCAGATGATACTGGTCGGCTTTGGTTTAAGCCGGATCCGAGTATTATATTGAGTAGGTATAATATCTTTGTCTCAGTTGCATTTGTATTCGGTCGTAATACAAATGCGGGTATATTTATACAGATACCGGGTTATCCTGAAAGTTGTTTCAGGATCACTTTTGGAAGTTGCCAGTTTCCAGTTTTCTATCAGCCGTCTTTTAACATTCGGTTAAAGATGGATTTGTCTTTTCTTAAGATGAGTGTGGAAGCTTCTAGAAGGTTCTAGAAATGGTGAGGTGTCTTGTGACTCATTTGTGCTTTTTAATAATTCTATCAATGCATAATGACTAGGTTATTAGATTCATTGTATGCATTAATGGCTTTAAGTGACTCATGCTTCCATTTATGATCAAGATAAGCTTCTACCTCTTATGGTTACCTCCCCCTCCTCATACACTCACCCCCCACTCCAATAAGTGGCCGGCCCCCTCCTCTCTCTCATTCACTTGATGTTTCATTTGTAGAAAAGATTATGATAGTATTTGGGGTGCATGGAAATTTCATTGCCTTTTTCATTCCATCACCCAATCCGAGTGGCAACTTCATTAACCGATCGTCCACGGACTTGGACGAAGTGAGACAAAGTCATCTACTCATTCTCTACATCATTCTTGGTCGTCTCTTTTAGCAAACTTGACGACCGAGTTGCCTCAAGTCAGAGGCGGGAGCCCGTTTAAAGAATCAGTGACGTGGTGCCACCTGGACGAGGAGATCGGAGATCGACGAGATCGGAGCAGCCGCAACGGAGCGTGGGATGATGGTTAAACAACGAAGGACTCGGATCGTTCGGTATAACCTTTCTACACACTTTACAGTTTGTTAGTTTAGCAATAATGGCAGATCCGGGTTAAAGTATACGATAGCGCCAGTTAAAAGTTTTTTGTTCCGAATTTGGCGTCTGTAGACTGCCGGGACGCTAGCGTAGACTTACAGTGGTATCAGAGCCTAACCATTTTGCTATGCTAACTTGTGCTAACGCGTTTAAAACATCGATCGAACCGAAAATCGAAAATTGCAAAATTCCAAGCTCACAGTTTCTGTCGATTTTAAATGGCTTCCTAAAATTTTTCTACATGACTTAAAAATCTGTGCAGGCTTTTCTAAGAACCACGACCAAATTTGGGCATGTGACTCCACCAAACCGCTGCGGAAACGCGGCCAAACCCATGGTTTGGCCGCGCATCCGCGGCCACTTGGTGAGCTCATGCTCCCAAATTTGTACAGTGGGTTCGCTGTTGGATTTTGGGGTTTTTGGTATATATCTTTTGGGCCCAGGTTTTGTTACTGTTCACATGTAAGTCGTGGGGCCCACTTCGTGATATTTGGTCGATCGAAATTTAAACACGTTAGTTTACAGTGCTTACATTATATATCCGATCGGGAATGTCATTTGATCGGTAAACCGCGTCAGATTGCTATAGTTCTTTTAGACGGGTTTGCGAACGTAACATTCGCGTTGATGTTCTGTGTTGTGCTGTGATGTTGCGGATTTGTCGTGGTGGATAGTAGTGTGCAATGGTAGTACAGTTTGAGTTTTTTTGTACATTTGATATTGCGGGGCGAGCGTCCAACTTGTGGACTGCCGTCACTGCCTGTTGTATAATATTCTTTTGGGGCACGACCAGGTTGCGGTCGATGTACCTATTGTACTTTTTTTCATTACTGTACTAGGTTTTGCCCCGAGACGGAGTGCACGGATAGCCGGGTTCTGAGAAGCAACGGGTCCGCATCTCATGGCTTCGAGAGGCAGAGGGGCCCCACTCTAGAATTGCCAGACTATTCGCCGCACTCGTAGGGGGTACAGGTTGACCCAAGGAGGGGTGCCCAAGATTACCGGATTCCGTGAAGTGCTGGGTGGTCCATTCATTATGCTGTAGGGGGCTGCCTCGCTTCAGGTTTTAGCGGGTAACTTGCCGCACCCGTAGGGGTCTAGGTTACATTGCACAGGCTATCCACACGACAGGGGAACGTCGAGTTTCAGCAGCGGCTCTGTGAAACTCGGGGATCCCAGATTATCTGTATTGTTCTGTGATGCTTATTACTTTTTTCTGTAATGTTGCATATTATCATGCCTGGAGCGATTATTGTATATTGGTTTATATACTATTAGATGTTGTATATGTTTTAGACCCGCGCTAGTCCAGTCCCCGCTCTGTCGTTAGTTAAGTAACCTAACGAGTGATGACGGGACCCAGTGACGAATGCGGATGGCATATACGTACATTTTATTTTCGTTCTTTTCTGGTGTGATCAATTGATGGGACTGCGTTGATTCTGATCAATGCAAAGGATAACAAACCTGTTTTCAGTTGTTGGAACAAATTTAAAAAGTGTTATTGCAAAGAAGTTTTCTTTTGTTATGCATAGCGGTATTCAGTGGAATATCCTGCACCTCATTCGACGGGGCAAGGGCCGATATCCCTTCACCGGGACTGACCCCTTGGGCAGAAGTTTGCGTCAGTGTAATAACTTCACTATAGTCGATTACAAGTTGCTTTGCATAGCGGTATTCAGTAGAATATCCTGCACATCATTCCACGAGGAAAGGGCCGATATCCCTTCACCGGGACTGACCCCTTGGGCAGAAGTTTGCGTCAGTGTAATAACTTCACTATAGTCGATTACAAGTTGCTTTGCATAGCGGTATTCAGTGGAATATCCTGCACCTCATTCCACGAGGAAAGAGCCGAGATCCCTTCACCGGGAGTGACCTCTTTAGCATAGGTTTTCGCCACTATATTTTAAAAAGCTATCAGGTTCCTTCAGCGATATCAAGTTCACTACGTTAAAGGTTTTTTCGCCAAAAACCAGCCGTAGCCCTCCGTCACTTCTTTTGAGTATTCAGTAGTATTCAAGCTATGTATTTTAGCCAAAGTTAAGGCATAGTGTTTGGTAGCTGCTGGGTATTCAATTGTTGCATAGATAGATGAGTTAGTTTGGGACAGTCGTTCTGCCGATTGGCCAAAGTCAGGGGCATGTGCGGGTGGGTTCAAATTGAAAAGATAGTGACGGGTAGAACTTGGCATGTGACTTATGACACTTTGACCAAAGCCAAGGTTATAAGAGCATGGGGCAAAAATCATATCGGGAGTTTCTAAAGAAACTGAAACTTGCCAAGTATGCGCATACCTTCTGGAGTATGAGTAACGTGGATGCATTCCATCACGTTATCATGCGATGAGAGTTGGATCCCGATTCCCACTGATGAGTTGGTTTACTCTTCGGGTGATCCCGATTGATTCTTCTTTAGGTTTGGAGGAGAATTTGACAGGACAGTGGGAGGTTTCCGGATTAGATAAAGTGATAACCATTCTGATTTAGGTTAGAGTGCATGCAGAGTGTTTCTTTTCTCTCTCTCTTTGGCAGCGACCTTTGACCGACCCTAGACTATGACTCAGTGACCAAGTTGACCGAACCTTCTTAAAATACTGGCTTTTGGATTGTCTGAGTTGCATAAGTCATTGCCACTCCTTCTTTTACCCTTTGCATTTCTCAGAACACCCGTATTACTACGGACATCCACTTCCATTGGATAGATCCATCGTATGGTTATATACGAACTCGAAGGGACTCCTTCGAGGATGGATCAAGGTTCAGGAGAACTAGAATTGGTTTATTCAGTTGCCTTTTATTATCACCTTCTCTCAGGTTGCGAGAGCTCCTTGGTTTAGGAGAGTACACCTATTACGCTTATTGGATAGTCTTATTCCAAATCATAGTCTGGTGCCGAAAGGTAGGGAATGAAGAAAACCAATTAGCCTAAGTAGGGCGTGCAGAAGGTAATATGTAAAGACAAAATAAAGGGATTAGAAAGAGGGCAAAGTAAATTGCGACTGTTATCATTCACGACCAAAACCGCGTACTTCATCGCCTCTCCTATTTCACCTTTAAAAGAATAAGGTATTGTTCAGTTGTCTTTTATCATCACCGTCTCTCAGTTGCGAGTACTCCTTGGTTTAGGAGGGTACACCTATTATGCTTACTGGATAGTCTTCTTCCAAACCATAGGCTGGTGCCGAACGGTAGGGAAGGAAGAAAACCATTTAGCCTAACGATGGTGTACAGAAGGTAACGACTAATGACAAATAAAGGGATTTGGAGAGATGGCAATAAAATATACGGTTGAAGTCATGAATTGGATTATGGAAGAGGCATTGCTATGAATACCAGAATACCCCTACGAAACATTTTCATGTTTCAGTGCATTGTTAAAGAAAAACTGTTTTCCCGATTAGACACTTACTCCAAGGGTATGTATTTACCAGGTTTCATTCTCATATCTGTATGGTTTTACAGATGATGAGTGGGAGTAAGATATTGGGAATTAGGTGATCATCCTCATTATATCGGAATTCGTTGTAATTGGTGATATTTGAGGAAATCGCCAGGGTACAGTTTTCAACCTACGACGCACAGGTTTTGAGTTGTTTAACTCAGCGGACTTATACAGAGTATTGTATGTTGTCCAAGTGTCCATCAGGACAAAGGGGTAGGTCCTCGTACTATGTTCTGTTTACTTATAACTTCTCTAGTTTTTAGACAAGTGTTTCGTAGAAATACAAGGTCTAAGTTTTGAGAAGTTGTGGGTATAAGAATAAAGTAGAGAACCAGGTATCATAAGTATCGAGATTCTTCAAAGAGATCGAAGATGTAGATTCTTGTGATTGGTATTCAGATGATAGTAATAGTTTTTGAGAAACGTGTTTCTCTTTCAGGTTGCTCATAATTGGATGGATTCCTAAGTTGAGTAATGCTGATTAGCCTTTTTCCATTAAGTTGATATGCACTGAAGACAGTTGCATGATTTGAATCTGGTTCCAATTAAATTAGTGCCAAAGTTTCTATATTGGATATAGAATAGTTCGTACCTTAAAAGATATTAAGGTACGGGGAGTTTTCCAGCTTATGCTTAAAACCAGACTCTGGATAACTCAGGGCATGGTTCTGTAATGGCTGTTTGTGGGTTGACCCTGGCTATGACGAGGGTTGATATTCTACCATTTGGAAGATCAATAGTGATATTGTTCTTGACTCGCCACAGTTTTAGTAAAATAGATCTTTTTCAGAAAACAGTAGTGGGAGTATGGTAGAACTGGAAGTGATTCCAGAACCGCGAACGATTACGGAAAATTTAATAGGACCTATACATTCAATCAGGTTTGACATTCCAATAGCCACTCCGCAGATATGGTAGGTAACCTCAGACACCCGAGAGGTACTCCAGTAGCCTCAAGGACGGTGACAGGGAGGTTCTTATCTACCCAGACTTGACACTACTGTTGTTCCAGGTTATGAGACCCGGTAGGAGGGTTGTCGTAGTCAGTGGGAGCAACGGAAGCATGGTGGGCAAGTAGCTTATGTCTATTTATAGACTAGAGCAGTTATAGCGGAGATAGATCATCTAATTTTGATGTGACAGTCATAGGTTTGACTTCATCAGAATAGGGGATGGATCTGTTAAGAAGGTAGTAGGGTGTGATGTCATGGTATCTGAATGACATACACAGAGTAGGAAGTAAAATTCCTATACTACGATCGGTTGTACTGTGGTCGTCACACAATTGTTTCTCCAGACAGGATATGGATATAATATTTGACATTCTGGTTTCTAGATCTATGGTTTTAGATCTGGATTTGGGTAGTTTTCCAATGTAGGTACTTTGACAGTATTCTAATGGTTTTTAGAATAGATGACTCCTAGCATGGTGGTGTACCTGCAGGTGATGGAGTCACCCTCTCTAAAGGTGTCTTACAGACTAAAAGGGAGAGGGATGTGCATGATTGACAGATCACTTGCTTAGGCAACTGAGTCAATCATGAGATGTCAAGTACCGCACCAAATGTTGTTTTTGCACTAGATGCAATAAGTTTGTATTAATCCAATCCTGGAGAAACATAAGGAAGCAGTTTTAGAACATAAGTACATGTTCTACGGATTTGATGACGGCAACCTCCTTTGGGAGACGGTTATCATTCCAGGCTTCAAAGGTGACATGGTTGACAGAGTGATTGTCAGAGTTATAGTTTTTCCCTCTGACGAAGAGGGACAGTATTATGGACAAGTGGTCCAAGAGGATACTGATTAGGTTCAGTGATCGATATAGTCTAAGAAGTTTGGATTTGGAGTTCATTTATGAACTAGGTCCCATCAGATATCCAGACATATTCTAAGACAGGTGTTACTCGATTCGGGAGAAGGCTTTCTCCACGAACTTGAGATTTAGAGAGATATAGAAAGAAACTTCTAGGCGGATCCACTCACTGAGGCTATTTCTCGAACACAATAGTTTTACAAACGGGCTTTGTGATACTGATTAGTAGAGGAGTTGGATGTTCGGTTTCACACGGGCTGTGAGTAGTCGACATCGCAATAATTAGCCTTGAGTGCAAGTGGGAGATTGTTGGAGATAGTGCCCTCATAGTCAATTATTGGATCGCAAGTACGTGATTGCAATGATTGCGGAGGACTTATACCGGTATGACAGTCTTACTCGAGATGATAGTATGCTATCTGGTTTGCCTTTATCAGTCGTGTACATGTTCAGGTGACTGATTACATGTTACACTTTGATAGAGCCCTTAGGATCTTGCTTTACCACCAACAGTATGATGGCGATCATATACGTGAGAGTTGGGTGGTTTATATGCATATCCTTAATTGTTGTCCCTAGTCGTGGGAGTTTCGAGACAGGGCATCGATACTCCGGAGTAGACTAGTGTGTACAGTCAAGACCCCGACGAGGGGCGGTGGCCGGTCTCACAAGCCACTGGTGTCAGTTGGATCACCTAAGATGTATACAGGTGCTCATTGGGTTATGAGTACACCGGACAGGACTCGCCGGGAATCTGCTAGTTAGTACTATATCTATCGTCAGATAGCAGTTCCCTGGTGACATGTGTACAGGTTAGTTCATCGACCTGAGGTCGTCATTTGTCTCGTGTGAGTTCCCACTGTGCTTTGATTTCTACCCTACCACGGCTCAAAGGAGTCGTGCAAACAGGTAGCTTTTGGGTACAGTCCCGAGCCATATGGAGGCACGTGAGCGGATCGGCAGGGGATTCGTCTCTCCCGGTATTGGGGGCGAGATCGTGCTGTGTCTAGGAGAGCCATTACACAAAGCCCACGGCCGTGGCAGGAGATTTACTGGTAGGTACTCCAGTAGTATATCAGGGTGTTATTGGGCTTCACTCCGACACGACTAATACTGCTCTTGGGGGTCTGACGTTACTAGCCCCCTAGGCAGATATGCGATACTCATTGACGAACGGACCGGACTGTATATATATTGTCACTGTTAGGCTCAGTAGGGTTTCTGGATGAGTTCGCTCATCAGCCTCCCTTGAGGTCAGTCCATGGGCAGCCGTTACGCATTGCTAGTGCCGCTGATGGTTTGTGGTTAAACCCACTGCCAGGGTACTGACGAGTCATTAGAGTCCCCCACAGACAGTTTCCCAAGTTCGGGCGAAACGTTGTAGAGGCCGTATGGTTTTATGGCAGGGTTCAGAAAATGCACGTGCGTTTACGCACGTGTTATTTTTCGGGCAGATGATACTGGTCGGCTTTGGTTTAAGCCGGATCCGAGTATTATATTGAGTAGGTATAATATCTTTGTCTCAGTTGCATTTGTATTCGGTCGTAATACAAATGCGGGTATATTTATACAGATACGGGGTTATCCTGAAAGTTGTTTCAGGATCACTTTTGGAAGTTGCCAGTTTCCAGTTTTCTATCAGCCGTCTTTTAACATTCGGTTAAAGACGGATTTGTCTTTTCTTAAGATGAGTGTGGAAGCTTCTAGAAGGTTCTAGAAATGGTGAGGTGTCTTGTGACTCATTTGTGCTTTTTAATAATTCTATTAATGCATAATGACTAGGTTATTAGATTCATTGTATGCATTAATGGCTTTAAGTGACTCATGCTTCCATTTATGATCAAGATAAGCTTTTTCCTCTTATGGTTACCTCCCCCTCCTCTTACACTCACCCCCCAACTCCAATAAGTGGCCGGCCCCCTCCTCTCTCTCATTCACTTGATGTCTCATTTGTAGAAAAGATTATGATAGTATTTGGGGTGCATGGAAATTTCATTGCCTTTTTCATTCCATCACCCAATCCGAGTGGCAACTTCATTAACCGATCGTCCACGGACTTGGACGAAGTGAGACAAAATCATCTACTCATTCTCTACATCATTCTTGGTCGTCTCTTTTAGCAAACTTGACGACCGAGTTGCCTCAAGTCAGAGGCGGGAGCCCGTTTAAAGAATCAGTGACGTGGTGCCACCTGGACGAGGAGATCGGAGATCGACGAGATCGGAGCAGCCGAAACGGAGCGTGGGATGATGGTTAAAGAACGAAGGACTCGGATCATTCGGTATAACCTTTCTACACTCTTTACAGTTTGTTAGTTTAGCAATAATGGCAGATCCGGGTTAAAGTATACGATAGCGCCAGTTAAAAGTTTTTTGTTCCGCATTTGGCGTCTGTAGACTGCCGGGGCGCTAGCGTAGACTTACAAACTGGAAATCCCTGGCCAGGATTGCTGAGATATGCTGGTAAGTGTTATCAGTAATTTCGCGAACTGTTATAGACCTTATATCGACACGACTTATCAAGCTACTGGGGTCTGACGTTTACCACCCCTAGGAGAGATATGCGACATATCAGACGACGAGACCGGACTGTATGGGAGTGTTACTGTTTGGATTCACAGGAGAATGTACATGCTTGCTTGTTGATCTTCTGAGCGCTCAATACCTAGGTGGCTGTTACGTTTAGCTGACCGCTTGCAGCTTGTGGGTGTTTGATATGATCATCACCTACTGCCGGCGTATTGACGATTCTTTAGTGTACTACACAGAGGTTTCTTGGCTCAGGCAAAACGGAGTAGGAGAACATATGTGATATGTGCGGGACCGAGGATAATGCGGTATGTGATACCGTATTGGATTCTCGCGAGATGAGATATCGGCCGGGTATATGTGATATAGCCGGGTCATCGTATTAGTCGGTTATATGTGATATAGCCGGATTGTCGGATCAAGTGTTGATTCGATAATTTAATGTATAATAATATATATGATATATTAAATTACATTAACTAATATTAGCTCACTAAAAGATTCTTTTTCTCACTCGGGTAATACATTGATATATAAGTGCACGGAGGCGCCCTGGCCGTCAATCCGACGCCGGAATGCGGAAACGAAACTTTTCTAGAACTTAGAAACCGGCACCACCGCGCACAAAAATCCCGGATCGGGCCATTAACCTAACTCTAGCAAACTAGAATAAGAGTAGAGAAGCTATACCAAGCGATCCGTGTCCTTCGGTCTTCGCCTCCACTCCGATCTCCTCGCGGAATCTCCGGTTGTCGCCTCCTCGTCGAAAACGGGCACCACATCGCCGGGTTCTTTTACGGGCTCCCACCTCTGGACCAAGGCAACTCGGGCGCGAAGTTGGCTAGCCGACGCGTCCAAGGTATACTGTAGGCAAGTGTAGAGAAGTATGTCTCATGGGGGTTTGAAGTTGCCTTTGGATAGAGGGAAAATAATGAACAATGGAGATGAACTTTGGTGTATCAAAGAATGAGATGATAATTTCCCCACTCACAAAAAAATGAATCTCCCCCTCTCATTTGTGTGGCCAGACCCTCACGAAGAATGGTGGAGAAATCAAAAGCATAATCTAAGAAAAGAGAAGGAATGAATATCTCATGAAAATGGTCACACCAATTTCTAATCTAATCGAATCACAAACCATCACCATAAATGCAAGACAAGTGATGCAAAAGGAATCTCATTATGCTTTAACCATCATGATACCACCAATTTACAAATGACCCCTCCACAAAAGATAATTTGCATACTTGCAAATAACCCCCACCATCGAATAAGTCCGGCCGCGAAGGAACAAGGGAAAACTGGCCGGAACGGAATGCAAACTGGCAACTTCAGAAAACTGATCCCGTAATAAATTACAGGAAAACCCCGCGACTGTATATACATACCCTCATTTGTATTCCGACCGAATACAAATGCAAAGAGACAAAACCTACACTGTACAATACTAGGATCCGGCTTAAACCAAAGCCTGCTAGTAAAATCCGTCCGATCACGATTCGTGCAATACCGCACGTATCTGATCGAACCCTGCCATATCTCCATACGGCCTCTACAGCGTTTCGCTCGAAACTTGAGAAACTGGTTTGTGGGGGACTTCAAAGACTCGTCAATACTTTGGTTGTGGATTTAACCACTAGCACGTCAGAGGTATTATCCTATACGTAACGGGCTACCAGGTATTGACCAAAAGGGACGTCGATGAGTGAACTCATCCTGACACCCTACTGAGCTTGTCAGTGACAATATCCGTACAGTCCGGTCCGTTCGTCTATGAGCGTCGTATGGCGGGCCTAAGGGGTTGGTAAAAGTCAGACCCCAAAGGCGGTACAAGTCATGTCGGAGTGCAGCCCAGAACACCCTGAGATACTGCTGGAATACCTACCAGTAAATCTCCTGCCTTGGCCAAGGACTTTCATGTACTGGCTCTCCTGGACACAGCGCGACCTCACCCCCAATACCGGGAGAGACGAACCCCTGCAGATCCGCTCACTGCCTCCATGTGGCTAGGGACTGTACCCAACTATAACCTGTTTGCATGTCTCCTTTGAGCATGGTATGGTAGTAATCAAAGCACAGTGGGAACTCACACGAGACAAATGACGATCTCAGGTCGATGAACTAACCTGTACACATGACACCAGGGAACTGCTATCTGACATCAGGTATAATACCAACTAGCATATTCCCGGCGAGTCCTGTCCGGTGTACTCATAACCCAATGAGCACCTGTATACATCTTAGGTGAACCAACTGACACCAGTGGCTTGTGAGACCGGCCACCGCCCCTCGTCGGGGTCTCGAATGTATACACTAGTCTACTCTGGAGTATCGATGCCCTGTCTCGAAACTCCCACGACTAGGGACCTTTTAAGGATGTGCGTATAGACCCCAGCTCCCACGTATATGATCGCCCTCATACTGCTGGTAGTCAAGCAAGAATCATAGGGGCTCTATCAACGTGTAATAGCGACTCGTAAGGTCACCTAAAGCAGTACACGATGATAAAGATAAACCAGATAGCATACTATCATCTTGAGTAAGACTGTCCTACCGGCATAGGTCCTCCCTCAATAATTGCAATCGCGTGCCTGTGATCCAATAATTGACTCTGAGGGCACTATCTCCAACAATCTCCCACTTGCACTCAAGGCTAATTATTGCGATGTCGCATACTCACAGCCCGGGTGATACCGAACACCCAACTCTTCTACTAGTCAGTCTCACAAAGCTCGTTTCCGAAACTATTGCGTTCGAGGAATAGCCTCAGTGAGTGGATCCGCTGTGATGTTTCTTTCTATGTCTCTCTTTATCTCAAGTTCACAGAGAAACCCATCTCCCGAAATGAGCAATACCTGTCTTCGAATATGATTGGATGTCTGATGGGACCTAATTCACAAGTGAACTCCAAATCCAAACTTCTTAGACTGTATCGTCGACTGAACTTAATCAGTGTCTTGCGCCATGCCTCCCTTAGTATCCTCCTGGACCACCTGTCCAAAATACCGCCCTTCATCAGAGGGAAAACTACAACTCTGACAGCCACTCTGTCATCCAGGTCACCTTGGAAGCCTGGAATGATAACTGTCTCCCAAAGGAGGCAGCCGTTATCATTTCCCTAGAACATCAACTTATGTTCTAAAACTGCTTCCGATCGTTTCTCCAGGATTGGATTAATATCAACTTACCGCATCTCGTGCAAAAACAACATCTGGTGTGGTACTTGACATCTCATGATTGACTCAATTGCCTAAGCAAGTGATCTGCCAATCATGCACATCCCTTTCCCCTTTAGTCTGTAAGACACCTTTAGAGAGGGTGACTCCACTACCTGCAGGTACACCACCATGCCAGGAGTCGTCCATTCTAAATACCTTTAGAAAGCTGTCAAGTACCCTGATTGGGAAACCACCCAAATCTAGATCTATAGATCTAGTAACCATAATGTCTAATATTATATCCAAGCCCTATGTGCAGAAACCACTGTGTGACAACCAAAGTATAACCGATCGTGGTATAGGAATATCACTTCCTACTCTATGTATGTCATCCAAATACCAGGACATCACACCTTACTACCTTCTTAACAGATCCATCCGCTATTCTAATGAAGTCAAACCTATGACTGTCACATCAGAAATTAATGATCTATCTCCGCTATATCTGCTTTAGTCTATAAATAGACATAAGCCACTTGGCTACCATGCTTCCGCTGCTCCCACTGACTACGACAACCCTCTGGCAGAGTCATATACACGTGCACTTCTAAAGCTAGTTTATAATGACGCTATACTCATTCTCCTGCCGGGTCTCACAGTCTGGAACAACAGCAATGGTAAGTCTGGGTAAACAAGAACCTCCCTGCCACCGTCCTTGAGCATACAGAAGTACCTCTCGGGTGCCTGAGGTTACCCACTTTATCTGCGGAGTGGCCAATGGAATGTCAAACCAGATTAAATCTTTCGGTTCTTATCAAATCTTCAGTAATCGTTTGCGGTTCTGGAATCACTTCCAGTTCTACCATACTCCCACTACTGTTTTCTGAAAAAATCCATTTTTATTAAAACTGTGGCGAGTCAAGAACAATATCACTATTGACCTTCCAAATAGTAGAAAATCAACCCTCGTCATAGCCCGGGTCAACCCACAAACAACCATTACAGAAACGTGCCTTGAGTTATCCGGAGTCTGGTTTTAAACATAAGCTAGACAACTCCCCGTATCTTAACAATGTCAAGATATGAACTGTTTTATATCCAATACAGAAACAAAGGCACTGAATTAATTGAACCAGATTCAAATCATGCAGCTGTCTCCAGTGCATGTCACGTAAATGGAGAGAGGCCGATCAACATTACTCAGCTTAGGAGTACTTCCAATTATGAGTAACCTGAAAGAGAAGCAAGTTCTCTTAATCATTACTATTAACTGAATACCGTGCACAAGTATCTACATCTTCGATCAACTTGAAGAATCCTGATACTTGCAACACCTGGTCCTCTACTTTATTCATATACCTATAACTTCTCAAAACTTGGACCCTGTGTTTCTACGAAACACTTGTCTAAAAACTAGAGAAGTCATAAGTAAACCGAATATAGTACGAGGACCAGCCCCTCTGTCCTAATGGACACTGGACAACATACAATACTCTGTATAAGTCCATTGATTCTAATAACTCATTCCCTGTGTGTCGTAGGTTGAAAACTGAACTTATGGTTAAGAAGAATTACACCGCTATTTAATGCTCCTTACCTAACCATCCACTGATATAGGTAAATGTCATAGACATAATTTCAAAAAGGTATATCTCACTCTATAAAAATAGACGTACAGATATATCAATTTGAAATTGGTGCATAACAGCGGATATTCAAAACCAAATATTTGCCGACCGGCAAGCAGCCCAGGCGATTTCCTCAAATATCACTAATTACAACGAATTTCGATATAATGAGGATGATCACCTAATTCCCAATAAGTTACTCCCACTCATCATCTGTAAAACCATACAGATGTGAGAATCAAACCTGGTAAATACATACCCTGGAGCAAGTGTCTAATTGGGAAATCAGTTTTCTTTTAACAGTACACAGTGAAACTGAAACATTGAAATGTTTCGATGGGGTATCCGGGTATTCGTAGTAATGCATCTTCCATTATCCAGATTCACAACTGTAACCGTATATTTCTTTGCCATCTCTCCAAATTCCTTCATATGTCTGTAGTCATTACCTTCTGTACACCTCTTTAGGCCAAATGGTTTTCTTCCTTTCCTACTTTTCGGCACCAGCATATGGTTTGGAAGAAGACTATCCAGTAAGCATAATGGGTGTACTGTCCTAATCCTAGGAGCACTCGCAATGCGAGAGAAGGTGAGGATAAAAGACAATCGAATAAACCTTATCCTTATTTCTGCTGAACCAGGATCCATCCCCGAACTAGAACAAGTTCCTTTCGAGTTCGTATATAACCATACGATGGAGTATCCAATAAACTGTGGATCTTCGTAGTGATACGGATTGTCCTGGAGAATTACAAAGGTGATTTAGGATTGGCGAAGAAATACTTGGTTTGGTCGTGAATAGCAGTCGCAGTTTACTTTGCCCTCTTACTAATCCCTTGATTTGTCTTTACATAATACCTTCTGTACACCATCGTTAGGCTAATTGGTTTTCTTCATTCCCTACTGGTCGGCATCTGCCTATGGTTTGGAAGAAGACTATCCAATTTGCGTAATAGGTGTACTATCTCCTAAACCAAGGAGTACTCGCAATGCGAGAGAAGGTGAAAGGAAAAGACAAGTGAATAGTCCTATTCGTTTTCTCCAGAACCGGAAACCATCCTCGAATAAATTCCTTCGAGTTCGTATATAACCATACGATGGTTTTATCCAATGGAAGTGGACGTTCGTAGTAATACGGAGTGTCCTGGAGAAAAGGGTAAAAGTAGGAGTGGCAATGAGGTTTGCAACTCTGACAATCCAAAAGCCAGTCTTATAAGAAGGTTCGGTTAATCTTGGTCACTGAGTCATAGTCTAGGGTCGAGTCATGGTCGCTGCCAAAGAGACAGAGAAAAGAAACACTCAGCGTGCACTCTAACCTAGATCAGAATGGTTATAACTTTATCTAATCAGGAAACATCCCACTGTAACGTCAAATTCTTCTCCAAACCTGAAAGAAGAATTAGCCGGGATCACCCGAGGAGTAAACCAACTCATCAGTGGGAATCGGGATCCAACTATCATCGCATGATAACGTGACGGAATCCGCTCACGTTATCATACTCCAGAAGGTATGCGCATATCAGGAAAGTTTCAATTTCTTTAGAAACTCCCGATGTGATTTTTACCCCATGCTCTTATGACCTTGACTTTGGCCAACATATCATAAGTCATATGTCAAGTTCTACCCGTCATTCTCCAGGTTAATTTGAACCCACCCGTACATACCCTTGACTTTGGCCAAAATAGTAGTATGACTATCCCAAACCAACGCATCTATCTATGCTGCATATGAATACCCAATAGCTACCAATCACTGTGCCTTGACTTTGGCCAACATACACAGCTTGAATACTTATTGACTATCCATATGAAACGACGGAGGGCTACGAATGGTTTCTGGCGAAAACCTTTAACGTAATGAACTTGATATCGTTGAAGGAACCGGATAGCTTTTTAAAAAATATAGTGACGAAAACCTTTGCTAAAGAGGTCACTCCTGGTGAAGGGATCTCGGCTCTTTCCCCGTAGAATGAGGTGCAGGATATTCCAACTGAATACCACGATGCAAAGCAAAAGTAAATGATTATAATGAAGTTATTGCCCTGACGCAAACTTTTGTCCAAGGGGTCACTCCTGGTGAAGGGATCTCCGCCCTTGCCTCGTCGACTGAGGAGATGGATGTTCATAACCGAATACCACTGTGCAAAACAAAAGAGAACGGCCTTGCAATAACAGCTTTTTAAAAAATGTTCCAACAACATTAGAATAGGTTTGTTTAGCTTGCATTGATCCGAATCAACGCAGTCCCATCAATTGATTACACCAATAAAGAACGAAAATAATGATGTACGTATATGCCATCCGCATTCGCCACTGGGTCCCGTCATCACCCGTTAGGTTACATAACTAACGACAGAGCGGGGACTGGACTAGCGCGGATGCAAAACATATACAAATCTACTAGTATATATATCAATATATAATATTCGCTCAAGGCGTGATAAAATGCAATATCACATAAATGTAATAAGCATCACAGAACAATACAGATATCTGGGATCCCCGGGTTTCATAGAGCCGCTACTGAAACCCGACGTTCCCCTGGTCGTGTGGATAGCCTGTGCAATGAAATCCTAGACCCCTACGAGCGCGGCAAGTTACCCGCCAAAACCTGAAGCGAGGCAGCCCCTTCAACAACGTGAATGGACCACCCAGCACTTCACGGAATCCGGTAACTTGTGCACCCCTCCTGGGTCAACCTGTACCCCCTACGAGTGCGGCGAATAGCCCGCCAATTCTAGAGTAAAGCTCCCTCCGTATCAAAGCCATGAGATGCGGGCTCGTTGCCCTCTAGAACCCGGCTATCCGTGCACCCCACCTTGGGATAAACCTAGTACAGAAAGTAAAATATACAACGGGTACATCGACCTCAACCCGGTCGTGCCCCAAAAGAATAATATACAAACAGGCAGTAACGACAGTCCACAGGTCGGACGCTTGCCCCGCAATATCAAATGTACATAAAAAACCAAACTGTACTACCATTGCATCCAGGCTATCCCCACGACCAATCCGCAATATCATAGCATAACACAGAACATCAACGTGAATGTCACGTTTGCAAATCCGTCTAAAAGGGCTATAGCAGATAGACAGGATTTACCGATCGAATGACATTCACGGTAGCAGATATAATGTAAATACTGTGAACTAACATGTTTAAAAAAAATTCGATCGATAAAGTTTCCCAAAGTGGGCCCAAAGTACAACTGCAGCACTCAAAATAATCTGGGCCCAAAAAGAATATACCAAAAACCTTATTTCCAACCCAGAGACCTACTGTAGAAAATTGGTGCAGTGAAGCCACTGTTCCGCGGCGGAACCGCGGCCAAAGTGGGGTTACGGCCGCGGTTCCGCGGTGCTACAGTAACATCAGGGTACCAATTTTCTTCAGTGATCTCAAAAAACCCTGCACATAATTCTGCAACATACCAAATAATTTTTAGAGCAAAAATGAGAATCGACAGAAAGTGCAATATTGGAAATTGTGGTTTTTGGAATTTCCGTCCGATCAAAGTTCTAAACACGTTAGATCAAGCTAGACTAGGTTAATGGCTTGGCTTTGATACCAGTGTAAGTGCACGGCGGCGCCCCGGCCGTCAATCCGATACCGGAATGCGGAAACGAAACATTTCTAGAACTTAGAAACCGGCACCACCGCGCACAAAAATCCTGGATCGGGCCATTAACCTAACTCTAGCAAACTAGTATAAGAGTAGAGAGGCTATACCAAGCGATCCGTGTCCTTCGGTCTTCGCCTCCACTCCGATCTCCTCGCGGAATCTCCGGTTGTCGCCTCCTCGTCGAAAACGGGCACCACATCACCGGGTTCTTTTACGGGCTCCCATCTTTGGACCGAGGCAACTCGGGCGCGAAGTTGGCTAGCCGACGCGTCCAAGGTATACTGTAGGCAAGTGTAGAGAATTATGTCTCATGGGGGTTTGAAGTTGCCTTTGGATGGAGGGAAAATAATGAACAATGGAGATGAACTTTGGTGTATTAAAGAATGAGATGATAATTTCCCCACTCACAAAAAATGAATCTCCCCCTCTCATTTGTGTGGCCGGACCCTCATGAAGAATGGTGGAGAAATCAAAAGCATAATCTAAGAAAAGAGAAGGAATGAATATCTCATGAAAATGGTCACACCAATTTCTAATCTAATCCAATCACAAACCATCACCATAAATGCAAGACAAGTGATACAAAAGGAATCTCATTATGCTTTAACCATCATGATGCCACCAATTTACAAATGACCCCTCCACAAAAGATAATTTGCGTACTTTCAAATAACCCCCTCCATCGAATAAGTCCGGCCGCGAAGGAACAAGGGAAAACTGGCCGGAACGGAGTGCAAACTGGCAACTTCAGAAAACTGATACCGTAATAAATTACAGGAAAACCCCGCGACTGTATATACATACCCGCATTTGTATTCCGATCGAATACAAATGCAAAGAGACAAAACCTACACTGTACAATACTAGGATCCTGCTTAAACCAAAGCCTGCTAGTAAAATCAGTCCGATCACGATTCGTGCAATACCGCACGTATCTGATCGAACCCTGCCATATCTCCTTACGGTCTCTGCAGCATTTCGCCCGAAACTTGAGAAACTGGTCTGTGGGGGACTCTAAAGACTCGTCAATACTTTGGTTGTGCATTTAACCACTAGCACGTCAGAGGTATTAGCCTATACGTAACGGGCTACCAAGTATTGACCAAAAGGGACGTCGATGAGCGAACTCATCCTGACACTCTACTGAGCCTGTCAGTGACAATATCCGTACAGTCCGGTCCGTTCGTCTATGAGCATCGCATGGCGGGCCTAGGGGGTTGGTAAAAGTCAGACCCCCAAAAGCGGTACAAGTCGTGTCGGAGTGCAGCCCAGAACACCCTGAGATACTGCTGGAATACCTACCAGTAAATCTCCTGCCTTGGCCAAGAACTTTCATGTACTGGCTCTCCTGGACATAGCGCGACCTCACCCCCAATACCGGGAGAGACTAAACCCCTGCAGATCCGCTCACTGCCTCCATGTGGCTCGGGACTGTACCCAACTAAAACCTATTTGCACGTCTCCTTTGAGCGTGGTAGGGTAGTAATCAAAGCACAGTGGAAACTCATACGAGACAAATGACGATCTCAGGTCGATGAACTAACCTGTACACATGTCACCAGGGAACTACTATCTGATATCAGGTATAATACCAACTAGCATGTTCCCGGCGAGTCCTGTCCGGTGTACTCATAACCCAATGAGCACCTGTATACATCTTAGGTGAACCAACTGACACCAGTGGCTTGTGAGACCGGCCACCGCCCCTCGTCGGGTTCTCGACTGTATACACTAGTCTACTCTGGAGTATCGATGCCCTGTCTCGAAACTCCCATGACTAGGGACCTTTTAAGGATGTGCTTATAGACCCCAGCTCCTACGTATATGATCGCCCTCATACTGTTGGTAGTCAAGCAAGAATCCTAGGGGCTCTATCAACATGTAATAGCGATTCGTAAGGTCACCTAAAGCAGTACACGATGATAAAGACAAACCAGATAGCATACTATCATCTTGAGTAAGACTATCCTACCGACATAGGTCGTCCCTCAATCATTGCAATCACGTGCCTGTGATCTAATAATTGACTCTGAGGGCACTATCTCCAACATGATATATATACGATATATGTTAATTGTATTATTTTATATTGTTACGATAAATATTATATATGTGATATATAATATTGTAACATGATATGATTACTAATGCAACATGTTTAGTGGAGTTTAAACATGGTTAGGGTTTGGATTAGGGTTAAGACTTCTAGTAGCTTCTAAAAGCTTTTCTTTTGTCATGGAAAAGATATTATGCTTCATATTTTCAAGTGACTCACCTTTAACCCAACCCAAACCCTAGCCCTAGTTAAATCTCTACAAGGGTTTAGTTGACCATGGTTGCATTATTGATCATTATTATCTTTGCATTATTCATCACAAAAGGTTTAATGATATTTTTCTCCTTCTTCCTTCTTCTTTTCATGGAAAAAGCTTTCTTGATTTGATTTTGCGATGATAAATGAGTGAGAATAAGAAAACAAATGAGAGCAAAAATCCTACTTCATCATCCTCATCTACCATTGCCCTTTAGATGAGGGTGTTCACTTCATTTAGTGAGTGTTAGCTTGTGTTAATGAAACTTCAAGTTCGATCATCTATGTTATCGAAGATCGGAAACAAGACTGCATCTTTCTCTTCGTGGAGCCTCTCGAGAGTCCGGAACACGATGATCGCAGCGAAGGGACCTCAACACGGAGCTGAAGAAGTGAAGGACCGGATCTACGAAGGTTGCAATCCCTCTCACTTAGTGTTAAAGAGTTTAACATGCTTGTTTTCGCCTAATCTCTAGTTTAAAGATTCGGCTTTGGGTTGTTCAGCACGGCTAAATTTTAAATCGGGCATGGTTGATGCCTCGTAGAACCTTGTGCGCGCGTCTAGCAACCCTATTGTTGTATCAGAGCTAAGCTAGAGCTTTAGGTGAAGTCTAGGCGAAGTTTAAAGTCCGATCGAACTCGGAAAACCCGATATACCCTAGTTTCTGGAAAAATTTTCAAAATATGATTTTTTGTGAATTAAAAATACTCAAAAAAATCAGCAGGGAAATACAAGGATTACTGTGCAACACGTGCCACTGATCACCTTAAAGCGCCGCGGAACCGCGGCCGTACCATGGTTTGCGTGGCTGTTCCGCGGCCAAAAAGTTGAATCATGGCACGTGGTTTGCACAGTAATGTCCGTCTGTAATTCCTGATTCTTCTGGATATTTTTATATTTACTCAAGTGTTGAGTTTTCTGGTATATTGGGGACTCGTTGATTCGATCGGATAATATAACTTCGTTTATTTTGTCAGGATAATTTTTAGAAACTGTTAAAAAGTTCGAACGGATATCAATAACTCATTTTTTCCCCTTTCGAAATTTTTTTCAAAAGTTGGATCTTTTTCTCGAGTTTAAAACTTCCGGAAAATCATGCAAGTAACGCGGTGGACCCTCTAGAAGAACACAAACCTTAACTCGATTATGTGACCGTCTTGAATTGCCTCTAAACCTTAGGGTTTGGGGCAGTACGGCGTGCCACATGTGAGGCGTTGGCTTGACCCTTCTACAGCTGGACCATTGGTACTGCGGCATGTGATGGATATTTTTAAACTGATTTCAAGTGTTGAGATATATTTGGGAAATCTTGGGTGTTTGATTATTCGATCGGAAAGTTTAACACTGTCTATTTATCTGGAATACGATACAATATGTGGAATTCATATTGTTAGGCATGAAATGCGAAGTATGTGATATTTCGGATTTACGATGTCTAAAGAGATTATGGATTCCAAATGTTGTAGTTTTACACATTCTTTTCTGTGACCGTAAGCGTAGTATGTGGTGTACCGCCGGTTTCGTTGCTATACATCAACGACAATCGGAATACGCATACTTGCTTACGTTGATGATATGAGATATTATGTGTTGCTGTGATATGTTATATTGGATCGTCGTGTTTTGAATGGCCGGGGGTTTTATGTGAGATGAGAGTTTTTCTTTTTCATTCATGTAAAATTCATTGTATGTAATATTCTTTTATCGGGGCACTTCCGGGCTGAGGATGATGTCACCATTGTATATTATTTACTTTTCCGCATTAGGTAGACCCAAGGTGGGGAGCACAAGTAACCGGGTTCTAGGGTCCAGTGGAAGACCATCTCAAGGAGTCGAGACCGGGTGTCCTAACCCTAGAATTGGCAGTGTTGCTTGCCGCTCTCGTAGGGGTCTAGGGATGTGGGTTTGGCTATTCATCGCGACCGTGGAATCCGTGTTTTATACAGGCTCGTATTGAAAACACAGACCTCCTAGTATATCCAATATTTCATATATGTTTCTTCTGCTGCAATGTTCTGTGATGAGATCATATTACTGCCTGAGACGAATGTTTATATTATATATATGAGATATATGTTATATTGCAGATTTCGTTTCAAATGTGATGCTTGTGAAGCACAAACAAAATGGGACTTCATTAATGAGATTAATGAAATAAAAGAAACTTAAGATGTTGTAGAAACTTATTTAAAAACTTGTAGTTCTAGTTCTTGCTTTGCATAGCGGTGTTCCTTGTAGAACATCCAGCACCTTATTCGATAAGGAAAGAGCCGAGATCCCTTCACCGGGAGTGGCCTCTTTAGTGAAACTAGTAGATACTACAAACTCGGTTTGTCTTTTGATTGCTTCTATAGTTCTTGCTTTGCATAGTGATATTTGTGAAATATCATGCACCTTATTCGATGAGGAAAGAGCCGACGATCCCTTCAACGGGAGTGACCTCTTTAGCGAAACTAGAAAAGGCCTCAAAAACATTCCTTTTAAAATCACTCGATTCTACAACGATATCAAGTTCATTACGCAATAGGTTTTCATAAAAACCTGTCGTAGCCCTCCGTCATTTTAGGAAGTAGAGTACTTAGTATTCATGCTGCGTATGTCGACTTTAGTTGAGCCGTAGTGTACGGTAGCTAAGTGATGTCTTCCTACACTGCATATGATGCGATTAGTTAGGACATTCATGTGATTATGTCGACCATAGTTGAGGGTCATATAGGATGGGTCTGATTAATCATGAAATGACGGGTAGAACTTGACTAGTGCTTATGATATGTTGACCATAGTTAAGGTCATAAGTACTAGGGGTAATATATTATTAGGAATTTCAAGTGTTGAAATTTGCAATGAGATTCCATACCTTCTATGAGATAGTTGGATCCCGATACCCGCTGCGAGTAAGAGTTACTCCTGGGAGAGTTTTACACATTACAATTAGCCGATCGAGTAGGTGTCTAGAAAGGTGTTAACGGGGTTACGCCCCTGGGAAAACGAGGTTTACTTTAATTAGGTTCCTACGAAAGCACGGGGGACCTCCCTCAAAGTACCGACACTGGCCTGGCTGAAAGATTAGCGAACTTGTAGCGTGTAATTAACCCCGGCTAGTCTTTAATTTTAGGGTTTGAAGGAAGATTTGATTAAAACAGTGGGAGACATCCTGATTAGATATATTAGATAACCAATCTAATCTTGCAAGAGCATACTGTAAGTCCACGTTGCCTACCCCGGTGCTTGCGGGGAGGCGGAAACGTTATGAAAAATTAGATTTTTACAACTCTAGGCAACATGGACTATGTAAAGGAGGGATCTTTTCTAAACAAAACTAACTAACAAAGCTAAAGAGTTTAGCTACTCGGAAAGTGGGTTATACCTAGGTCTTCAAGTCCTTCTCTCCTTTCTCCTTGGAGTGAAAGAACGGTTCTCCTTGTCGCTTCTCTTGCCGAAGAAAGATCCACCCGAGGGCCTCAACCTTTGGCTCCAACCTCAAACTAGAAGTAACTAAGGTGCTTGGTGTGCTAGACCTAGGACCTTAGAAAGAGTAGAGAGTGTTTTTGGAGGGATTATCTCAAGCTCAAATGGTTCTCAACACATGAGAGGGGAGAGCTAGAGAGAGAGAGGAAGATGAGGAGAGAATGGAAATGATAAAGTGAGAAGAATATCTCAACCTTCTCACATATATGTAAATTATAGAAATTAGATAATTAGCAAAAGATAATTGTCATGGTTAATCAAGAAATGACCATTATCATTTCACATTAAATGCTTTTGCAAGGATCAAAGAGCATCTTTCATATAGAATGATGATGGTCAACTTATCAACCAAGGTCAACAAGTCAAGTATAGTCAAATGGTCAACAACCCTAACCATGCACAATTATAATTAACTAATATCAATAAATCATAATTCACACAGAAACATTAGGGTTAAGAAAATGGCAATAGTCATCAACCTAATCAAAGTCCAATGCCTCTGTCTCAGTCAACTGTGCATACACACCCGTATTCGTGTTCCGAGGAACACGAATACAACGAGATAAAACCAATCCCAAATCATATACTAGGATCTGGCTTAAACCAAAGCCCGCTAGTATAAGCTGTCCGGACACCAAACGTGCATAAGTGCGCGGATGTGAACGAACCCCGTCGCAATACCATGCGACCTCTACTCATTTTGCCTAAAGGCGAATAACCTTCTGTGTGGGACTTTAAAGACTCGACACTACGCTGGCAGTGGGTTTAACCACAAACCGCAAGCGGCACTAGCTGTATTTAACGGTCCCCAGGTAGATACCGATAAGAAGACTGACGAAGTAAACCCCATCCGAACTCCTACTGAGCCTGAATGTGACAGTCTCCGTACAGTCCGGTCTGTTCGTCTAAGAACATCGCATGGCGGGCCTAGGGGGCGGTAAACGTCAGTCCCCTACTAGCGGTACAAGTCATGCCTGAGTGTAGCCCAGAACACCTGAGATAACACTGCGAACCTACCAGTCTATCTCGCTTGCCCTGTCCAGGGACTTTGTGTAATGGCTCTCCTAGACATAGCGCGATATCAACCCCCAATACCGGGAGAGATGAATCTTGTCTAACCGTCACTGCCTCTAAGTACTTCGGGACTGCACCCAAAAACTACCTGTTTGCACGACTCCTTTGAGCCGTGGTAGGGTAGTAATCAAAGTACAGTGGGAACACACTCGAGTCGAAGTGACAGTGTCAAGTCAACGGACTAAGCTGTACTAATGTCACCTGGGAACTGATAACTGACGATAGGTATAATACCAACCAACAGTTCCCGACGAGTCCTGTCCAGTGTACTCGTAACCTAACGAGAACCCGCATACTATCCCAAGTATGACATTCTGACGGCTGTGGGACAGGCTGTCTCCCAAGCTGGGATGAGAAGCGCATACGCTAGTCTACTCCGGAGTATCGATGCCCTGTCTCGATAGTCCTGCGACTAGGGACCTGCATTAGGATGTGCTTATAGATTACCCAGCCCCCACGAGTGTGACTGCCATCACAAAGCTGGTAATCAAGCAAAGATCCTAAGGGCTTCACTAATGTGTAAAGGCGATATGCTAAAAGAAACACATGCACACATTAAAGCAGAAACAAACCAAGTAGCATACCACCATTTTGAGTAAGAATGTCAATACAAGGTGAATATCCCAAGCTTCCATCAAGTAATATACAATCCAGTATGATACAGTAATGGCCTCTAGGGCATTTACACTAACAATCTCCCACTTGCACTAAGGCCATGTACTGGCGTATCGAAGACCTATCATCTCGATCAGCCGCTCGAACTGAGTCTGGGGTAAGGCCTTCGTGAATGGATCAGCAGTGTTATCTTCCATAGAAACTCTCCGAACCTCGATCTCCTGGCGACCCACGATCTCCCTGATTAGGTAATACCGCCTCAAGATGTGCCTGGACTTCTGATGGGACCTGGGTTCCTTCGCTAAAGCTATAGCTCCGTTGTTGTCGCAATACAGCGGTATTGGATCAACAATGGTAGGAACCACCTGAAGCTCCATGAGGAAATTCTTTATCCAGACAGGTTCCTTTGCGGCATCTGCAGCAGCGATATATTCCGCTTCCATCGTCGAGTCAGCACCGGTTTCCTGTTTGGAACTCTTCCAACACACCGCCCCTCCACAGAGGGTAAAGACATAACCCGACATGGAATTGGAATCATCCTTGTCACTCTGGAAGCTGGAGTCAGCAAAGGCCTCGATCTAGAGGTCTTTTCCGCCATAAACCAAGAACATCTCCTTAGTCCTTCTCAGGTACTTGAGAATATTCTTTACCGCTATCCAGTGCTTCTCCCCAGGGTTTGACTAATACCGGCTTACCACACTCAGTGCATAAGCTACATCTGGTCTGGTACACAACATCGCATACATTATAGAGCCTACCGCAGAAGCGTAGGGTATAATAGACATGCGATCCCTTTCCAAATCAGTCTTGGGAGACATCTCTTTGGAGAGGGTGATCCCGTGACAGGCCGGTAGATTACCGCGCTTGGAATCTTCCATACTGAATCTTTTCGGTATGGTGTCGATGTACCTGGACTGTGAGAGTCCTAATATCCTCTTGGATCTGTCACGGTAGATCCGGATCCCCAGAATGTAAGAGGCATCACCCAGGTCTTTCATGGAGAACCTGTGTGACAAGAACCCTTTGACAGATTGTAGCATAGGAATGTCATTTCCTATTAAGAGAATGCCATCCACGTATAAAACGAGGAATACTACAGTTCTCGCTACAAATCTACTATAGATGCATGGTTCATCTGGATTTTTGATAAAGCCAAATTCCTTGACCGTCTCATCAAAATAGATGTTCCAACTCCGCGATGCCTGCTTTAGTCCATAGATGGACTTAAGCAACTTGCACACCTTTCCGCTGCTCCCACTCTGAATGAAACCCTCTGGCTGGTCCATATAGACACACTCCTATAAATTTCCATTTAGAAAAGCGGTCTTTATGTCCATTTGCCAAATCTCATAATCGTGGAAGGCAGCAATGGCAAGAAGGATCCGAATGGATTTCAGCATAGCCACTGGAGAAAAGGTTTCGTCATAGTCTAAGCCAGGTCTTTGACGGAAACCCTTTGCAACAAGTCTAGCTTTATAGGTCTCAACCTGTCCATCTACACCAATCTTCCTTTTGAAGATCCACTTGCATCCTACGGGTTTTACCCTATTTGGAGCAATGTCCAACGTCCATACTTTGTTGGTGTACATGGACTCCATTTCGGTCCGCATTGCATCCAGCCATTTTACCGAGTCAACGCTCTGAATGGCCTGCTGGAAGCTAGTAGGCTCATCACTATCAATGATGCAATCCTCTCTATCCCCGTCTATGAGAAAACCGTAGTATCTCTCGGGCGGATGTGACTGCCTACTACTTCTGCGGAGCGGCGTAGGAATGTCCTGATCTTTCGAACCCTCTGGTTCTACTAAGCTTTCAGTAATAGCTCGTAGTTCTGGAATTTCTTCCAGTTCTATTACGCTCCCACTTATCTGATTTTCCAAAAACTCAGTTTCCAAGAAGTGGGCATGACGAGAAACAAAAACCTTTTGTTCCTCTTCGCAATAGAAGAAATATCCCTTGGAGTTCTTTGGATATCCCACAAACTTGCACTGTACTGAGCGTGCCTCGAGCTTGTCCGCATGCTGCTTTTTGACAAAAGCTGGACATCCCCTTGTCTTAATGTGATTAAGATAGGGTCTCTTCCCACACCACATCTGATATGGTGTAGTAGGCACAGTCTTAGTTGGAACTTGGTTCAAAAGGTATGCAGCTGATTCTAGCGCATATCCACAGAATGATCGCGGTAACTCAGCGTTACTCATCATGGACCGTACCATATCAAATAGGGTTGGGTTCCGTCTCTCCGATCCACCGTTATGTTGCGGAGTGTATGGAGGAGTGAGCTGAGAGAGAATTCCATTCTCTTTTAAGTAATCCTGGAAATCGGCACTCAAGTATTCACCATCTCGATCAAATCTCAGTGTCTTGATACCTTTTCCTGTTTGTTTTTCTACTTCATTCTTATATTCCTGGAATTTTCCAAAGGCTTCGGATTTATGTTTCATTAAGAAGACATAACCGTACCTTGAAAAGTCATCCGTAAAAGTAATGAAGTAAGAATAACCGCTTCGTGCATGCGTAGACATTGGACCGCACACGTCGCTGTGTACGAGTCCCAAGAGCTCGCTCGCTCTTACTCCGTGTCCAGTGAACGGAGTCTTTGTCATCTTTCCTTTGAGACAGGATTGACAAGTTGCATATGATTGATATTCGAACGGATCCAAATATCCTTCTGTATGTAACTTCGACAACCTTCTCTCATTGATGTGACCCAGTCTATAATGCCATAAGAAAGTCTGATTTGTTTCCTGAGACTTTCTTTTGTGTGTATTCTGGATATTGAAAATCTGTGGTTGGTTTAATACGTATATACCATTGCTCAATGTACCTGACCCAATCAGAACTTGATTAAGGTGAATGTTTACAACATTACTTACAAACGCAAATTAATAACCTTCTTTAGAAATCAAAGATACAGAAATGATATTACAAGTTGCGTTGGGTACAAAAAAGCAATTACGTAGAACCAAAACATGTCCATCTGACATTCCCAGGTGATAGTCCCCTACGGCCTCGGCATCCATGCTAGCTCCGTTTACAACTTTGAGGGTCATGTCACCTGCTTTCAAAAACCTACGCTTTCTCAACGCCTGCAAAGAATTACAGATATGAGATCCTGATCCGGTATCCAATACCCAGGACGTAGAGTTTATTGATAGACAGTTTTCAATAACATACACACCTGAAGCTGAAGCCGCAACCTGCTTCAGATCCTGTGTTCTGGCTTTCTAAGCCCTGCAATCTTTCTTCCAGTGTCCACTCTTGTGACAGTAAAAGCATTCTCCCTTATCCATAAGCTTCCCCGCTACCTTTGTTGCTTTTGCCTTTCCCTTCGTATCTACCTTACTAACACCGCCCCTTGGTTTGGCGGGGGTTTACTTCTTCTTTCCCTTGGCTTTCGCCCTGGACCTAGAAGAGGAAGATCCTCCTATAAACAAAGTGGATGTTTCCCTACCTTTCTGTAGGGTGCCCTCTGCACTCCTCAGCATGTTGAGGAGTTTTGAAAGTTCAACTTCCTTTTTCTGCAAGTTGAAGTTCAGGATGAACTGGGCGTAAGTGGAAGGAAGGGACTGAAGAATCAAGTCCGTATAGAGCTCATTCTTCAACGTGGTCCTAAGGTCCGCGAGCTACTCTATGTAGCCAATCATCTTAAGCACGTGTTCCGCTACCGATGATCCGACGGCTAATCTTGTCGAAAATAACTTCTTCGACACTTCGTATCTTGCGATACGAGATTGCTCTCCATACAGTTCTTTTGTATGGAGAAATATAGATTCGAGGTCCATATTCTCGTGCCTCCTCTGATGTTTGTTGTCCATAGAGGCAAGCACGAGGCACTTGGCCTTCGCGCAGTCGATCTCCCAAGTCTTACGGATTTCCTTATCCACGACGCTGGAGGTGGGACCTGGGACAGGGGGAGCTTTGGTGGTAAGAAGATACCCCAACTTGTCATAAGTGATTGCCATTTTGACATTCCTGAGCCAATCTTTGTAGTTTGGCCCTGTCAGTATGTTTTTATCTAGAAGTAACTTAAGTCCAGTCTTGATAAATGGTCGCTGCAATTAGGAGAGAGAGTAGAAACACTTTAGCATGATGCTCTTACAAGTTTAGAGTGGTTTTTAACTTGTCTAAACAGGATGGCTCCCACTGTCTCTCGAATCCCTCCTCAAACAATAAAGGAAGAACTAGTCGGAATTAATCTCACTGTACAATACTTGCTTAACCGTTCAGCCAGGCCAGTGTCGGTACTTCGAGGGAGGTTTTCCAACGCTTTCGCGAAGTTCCTTAATTAAGTAACCACTTTTCCCTGTGGGCATAGCCCCGCTAACACCTTTCTAGACACCTACTTGGTTTATAGCATTGATCGTTAAGTGAGAAAGTTCCGGAGGAGTAGCATATACTCACAGTAGGATCGGGATCCAAATATCATCGAGTGACAAAACTGAAGGAATCCTACCAAAATCATCACACTCCAAATGGTATGCAGCGCTAGCAAGTTTCAGTTCTTTTGAAACTCCCGATGTGGATTTTTGCCCCATGCTCTTATGACCTTGACTTTGGCCAACAAATCACAAGTCACATGTCAAGTTCTACCCGTCATTCTCCAGGTTAATTTGAGCCCACCCGCACATACCCTTGACTTTGGCCAACAAGGTAGAACGACTGCCCCAAACCAACACATCTATCTATGCTGCACATGAATACCCAATAGCTACCAATCACTATGCCTTGACTTTGGCCAACAAACATAGCTTGAATACTTATTGACCATTCATGTGAAACGACGGAGGGCTACGAATGGTTTTGGCGAAACCGTGAACGTAGTGAACTTGATATAATCGAAGGAATGAGATAGCTTTCAAAAGGAGTGGTTCAAGCTCCGCATTTAAAATTTGGTTTTGAAAAGAACCGAGTGGTTTTGAAAGTGTTCCAATGACTGTTACTTGGTTTATTTTATTTCATGCATTAATTCCAATGCGTCCCATCATTTAATCCTACCATTGCAGAAAACAACGAAAATATGACGTACGCTTATGCCATCCGCATTCGCCATGGGGTCCCGTCATCACCCGTTAGGTTACTTAACTAACGACAGAGCGGGGGCTGGACTAGTGCGGATGCAAAACATAAGCAACGCCTAAATAGATATCATATAGATATATATATATAAACATTCGTCACATGCAATGATAGCCATTCCAGATCACAGATGAATACATTGGATATACTAGGAATCCGCAATTCGTACGAGCCTGTAACAAAGAACGGATTACACGGTCGCGATGAGTAGCCAAACTCCACCCTAGACCCCTACGGGTGCGGCAAACTACCCGCCAAGTACCCGAAGCGAAGCAACCTCCCTCAACACTGTGAGTAGGCCACTCGGCACTTCAAGATACCCGGTAGTTTGTGCACCCCACCTTGGGTCTATCCTAGGAGCAAAAACAGTAAAAAGAAATTATACAATGACGGCTACAACCTCGACCCGGTTGTGCGGCCATACAAATAATTATTACATCAATTTACATATTACAAGAATTGAAAGAATAAGAAAACTCTCATCTCACAACCCCCGGCTATACATCCGCGACAATCCAACGAATTCATATACACATACCATCAACATTACAGATCACAGATATGTATAACCCCCACTAATCGACGTATAGCGATTAGCGGACGTTCAATACATATATCACATCACAGATATAACCCATTAGCCAAAGTGTAAAGAAGTTCGATCAAAAATACGGATTTGTGACCACCCCAAAAACCAACTTGTTCTCTGGAAAATCTGGGTGGAAACAAACTATCTCAAAAATCACAAAACACCCCAGAAGTAAACTGCAGGAAAAACGATCCACGGCCGAGTCATCTCGGCCGCGGAACAGCGGTGAGTTGGTCGGTTCAGTGGGTCATTTTTCTTACCTGTATTTAGAAAAGCCTGAGCCGATTTTTAAGATATGATTTATTAATTTTAAAGCAGGTTTAAAAATCGGCAGAAAGTTAGGGTTTTGAAAAAATATTTAGCAATTTTTTTGCGATCGAAGTTCTATATACTTTGATAACTAGTTAGTTGGTGTTTAGCTAGTCTCTGATACCACTGTAAGTCCACGTTGCCCACCCCGGTGCTTGCGGGGAGGCGGAAACGTTATGAAAAATTTGATTTTTACAACTCTAGGCAATATGGACTATGTAAAGGAGGGATCTTTGCTAAACAAAACTAACTAATAAAGCTAAAGAGTTTAGCTACTCGGAAAGTGGGTTATACCTAGGTCTTCAAGTCCTTCTCTCCTTGCTCCTTGGAGTGAAAGAACGGGTTCTCCTTGTCGCTTCTCTTGACGAAGAAAGATCCACCCGAGGGCCTCAACCTTTGGCTCCAACCTCAAACTAGAAGTAACTAAGGTGCTTGGTGTGCTAGACCTAAGACCTTAGAAAGAGTAAAGAGTGTTTTTGGAGGGATTATCTCAAGCTCAAATGGTTCTCAACACATGAGAGTGGAGAGCTAGAGAGAGAGGAAGAGAAGGAGAGAGAATGGAAATGATAAAGTGAGAAGAATATCTCAACCTTCTCACATATATGTGAATTACAGAAATTAGATAATTAGCAAAAGATAATTGTCATGGTTAATCAAGAAATGACCATTATCATTTCACATTAAATGCTTTTGCAAGGATCAAAGAGCATCTTTCATATGGAATGATGATGGTCAACTTGTCAACCAAAGTCAACAAGTCAAGTATAGTCAAATGGTCAACAACCCTAACCATGCACAATTATAATTAACTAATATCAATAAACCATAATTCACACATAAACATTAGGGTTAAGAAAATGACAATAGTCATCAACCCTAATCAAAGTCCTCTGCCTCTGTCTCAGTCAACTGTGCATACACACCCGTATTCGTGTTCCGAGGAACACGAATACAACGAGATAAAACCAATCCCAAATCATATACTAGGATCCGGCTTAAACCAAAGCCCTCTAGTATAAGTTGTCCGGACACCAAACGTGCACAAGTGCTCGGATGTGAACAAACCCCGTCACAATACCATGCGACCTCTACTCATTTTGCCTAAAGGCGAATAACCCTCTGTGTGGGACTCTAAAGACTCGACACTACGCTGGTAGTGGGTTTAACCACAGACCGCAAGCGGCACTAGCTGTACGTAACGGTCCCCAGGTAGATGCCGATAAGAAGACTGACGAGGTAAACCCATCTGAACTCCTACTGAGCCTGAATGTGACAGTCTCCGTACAGTCCGGTCTGTTCGTCTAAGAACATCGCATGGCGAGCCTAGGGGGCGGTAAACCTCAATCCCCTACTAGTGGTACAAGTCGTGCTGGAGTGTAGCCCAGAACACCTGAGATATCACTGGGAACCTACCAGTCTATCTCACTTGCCCTGGCCAGGGACTTTGTGTAATGGCTCTCCTAGACACAGCGCGATATCAACCCCCAATACCGGGAGAGACGAATCCTGTCTAACCGTCACTGCCTCTAAGTGCTTCGGGACTGCACCCAAAAACTACATGTTTGCACGACTCCTTTGAGCCGTGGTAGGGTAGTAATCAAAGTACAGTGGGAACACACTCGAGGCGAAGTGACAGTGTCAAGTCAACGGACTAAGCTGTACTCATGTCACCTGGGAACTGATAACTGACGATAGGTATAATACTAACCAACAGTTCCCGACGAGTCCTGTCCAGTGTACTCGTAACCTAACGAGCACCCACATACTATCCCAAGTACGACATACTGACGGCTGTGGGACAGGCCGTCTCCCAAGCTGGGATGAGAAGCGCATACGCTAGTCTACTCCGGAGTATCGATGCCCTGTATCGTTAGTTCTGGGACTAGGGACCTGCATAAGGATGTGTTTATAGATTACCCAGCCCCCACGAGTGTGACTGCCATCACAACGCTGGTAATCAAGCAAAGATCCTAAGGGCTCCACTAATGTCTAAAGGCGATATGCTAAAAGAAACACATGCACACATTAAAGCAGAAACAAACCAAGTAGCATACTACCATTTTGAGCAAGAATGTCAATACAAGGTGAATATCCTAAGCTTCCATCAAGTAATATACAATCCAGTATGATACCGTAATGGCCTCTAGGGCATATACACTAACACATACGCTGAGTGTTTTCTTCTCTCTCTCTCCAGGTAGAGACCATATCACGCCTTAATCAAGATAATAATACGGATGTATTGACCGAACCAGCTTGTTATACTGAGCTGAGGAACGTTGGTCCCGCTTCAACTTATAATTGTTATATGAAAAAGCAGGAAATTGGGGAATACCAGATTTCCCATGCCGCCCAAACGAAGAAAGTGAATGCTGATGCATCTTCTTCGGGTGTGTTCATTACAGAGAACTGCTTTTCAGTATCCTTTGCGTCCTGGGTATGAGATATCGGATCAGGATCCCGCATATGTAATTTGTTACATGGGCTACAGAAAGGAAGAGAACCGAGAACGGGTGATAAGTTTCATGAGACAGAAAACGGTGCAAGTGTTGCAGCCAAGTCTGTTGGTCACTATCACCCTGTATTACCAGAATACATTGATTCTGAACGAATGTTATTAGATACCGAACCTGATATAAAATATCATATCAGTCTCTTTATTAGTAAAGAAAGGATATAATTTTGTATTGTTGGATAATATTTTGAACATTTCCTATATCAAGAGTTGATCGGTTCAGGCACGTTATCTAAAAGCATTGACGTTCTAAATCAAACTACAGTTCTTAGTATACAGAACACACACAAGAGGAAGAGTTCAGAAATGAACGAATCATTCTTGAGGTATTGTAGACTAGGTCATATCAATGTGACCCGACTAGCTAAATTATATATAGATGCATATTTAAATTAGTTTGAATTTACATCTTGTGAAACTTGCCGGTCATGTCACAAAGATAAGATGACCATAGCTCTGTTTATTGGAAACAGAGAAAGAGTTAGTGAACTCTTGGGATTGATACATGCTGATGTATGAAGGTCCCCTGTCTACACATGCCAAGACCGGTTCTTTGTACTTCATTACATTCTCTGATGATCTCTCAAGATTCAGACATATGTTCCTGTTGAAACACAAGTCCGAAGCTTTTGAGATATTCTAAAGGAGAATCAGATTCTTTCTCGGCATTACTCCTCCGTATACACCATAGCACGATGGTATATCAGGCTGGAGCAATAGCACCCTATGTGATATGGTGTTCTCTATGATGAGTACTACCGAGTTTCCTATTTCCTTTTGGGAGTTATGCACTTGAGAAGCTGCATACCTATTGAATGTGGATTCAATAGTTTCCAACGAACCTCAGCCTCTCCGCCGATCTAGTAGGGTTCCTCATCCACCTGAGAGATACTTCGGTTTCTCTATGACAGTGGGAGCGAGGATAGCATCATGAGATGATGACCTAACTAGTTTCGAGCTGGCCATCAGGAGTGGGACTCTGTAAGAATGGCTGGATGCTTAGCGATCTGAGATGGAATCCTTATACACCAACAAAGTATGGACTTTGGTTGCTTTATCTGAAGGGTTAAATCCCCATCAGGAGCAAGTATATCTTGAGAAGATTACTTGGTGTACATGGAAAAGTTGAGACTTTCAAAGCTATGCTTAAGTCCATCCAGATCCTACTTTCCACGGCTACATTCCATGACTACGATATCTGGTGGTTGGGTGTCATGACTACTTTTCTAAATGATGTTTTAGAAGAGAGCGTCTATAAGTACACAGCCAGAGGGCTTCGTAGACAGTGGGAGTAGCGGAAACGTGTGCAAGATGTTTTATGTGATAAAGCAGGCATCGCGGAGTTGGAACGTCCGTTTTGATGTAGTAGTCAAAGAGTTTGAGTTCATCAAAATGGTAGATGAACCTTGTATATACAAAAAGGTAGTAGGGAGTATAGTGGTGATCCTCGTAGAGTAGGTGGATGACATACTCTTGATAGGGAAGGAGTTTCCTATGCTACGCTCGGCCAGTCTCCGCTTATCACAAGGATTCTCCATATAGGATCAAAGTGATACCTCCTAAATCCTGGGTTTTGGATCTATGAGATAGATCTAATTGGATGTTAGGATACTCACTAGTTGTAGTGAGATGGTATCAATCGATCCTGGGGAGAATCAGTAGAAAGTTTTCAGGGTGATAAGGACGACTGAATGTCAGTCGCAGGTATTGTCTTTACCCTCAGGGGAGGGACGGTATGTTGGAAGAGTTCCAAGCTAGATACCGTGACTTACTAGACGATTAAAGGAAAGATACATCGTTACCAAGGATGCTACAAAAAAGACAGTCTGGATATATAAGTTAATGAGATGAACTTCGTTCCTACCATTGTGTGACAATGGAGTTGTGACTTATGCCAAGGAACTACCGTCCCATTTGAAATCTAGATATAATTCTTAGGCAGTATCACCTGATCATGGAGATGGTTGATCTCTAGGGAGATCGAGGTTAGGATAGTATACACAGAGGACAACAGCGCGGAGCCACTCATAAAGGCCTTTTTCCTAAGTAGAGACTTTTATGGGATGGTTGAGTATGAGATACTTCAACAACAGCTAATTGTTGGATATGTGATACCACAACAGATGGCCCTAGTGCAAGTGGGAGATTGTTAGTTATATGTATGCTGTAGAGGTCATTACTATACATACGATGTATATTGTAATGGATGATTGTGTTAGTGTTTATGCCCTAGAAGGCCATTACTGTATCATACTAGCTTGTATATTACTTAATGGAAGCTTGGGATATTCACATGTATATAACAGTCTTGCTAAACATGGTAGTATGCTACTTGGTTTTTCTATCTTAATATGTGAGTATACGTATTGATAGAGCTCTTAGGATCTTGCTTGTCTACCAGCGTTGTGATGGCAGTCACACTAGTGGGGGCTGGGTAGTCTACAAGCACATCCTTATTCTGGTCCCTGGTCGTTGGATTATCGAGACAGAGCATCGATACTCCGGAGTAGACTAGTGTGTACGCTTCTCATCCCAGTTGGGGAGATGGTCTGTCCCACAGCCGTCAGTACGTCGTACTGGAGATAGTATACAGGTGCTCGTTAGGTTACGGGTACACCGGACAGGACTCACAGGGAACTGTTGGTTGGTTTGATACCAGTCGTCAGTGAACAGTTCCCAGGTGACATGAGTACAGCGTAGTCCGCAGACTTGACACTGCTACTTCGCCTCGAGTGTGTCCCACTGTTCTTAGATTGCTACCCTACCACGGCTCATAAGAGTCGTGCAAACAGGTAGCAGTTGGGTGCAGTCCCGAGCACTTGGAGGAAGTGGCGGTTAGACAGGATTCGTCCCTCCCGGTATTGGGAGTAGATATCGTGCTGTGTCAGAGAGCCATTACGCAAAGTCCCTGGCCAGGGCAAGCGAGATTTGCTGGTAGGTTCCAGCAGTTTCTCAGGGTGTAATGGGCTTCACTCCGACACGACTTATACCGCTATTAGGGGACTGACGCTTGCCGCCCCCCTAGGCCCGATATGCGATAGTCATGGACGAACGGACCGGACTGTATGGAGATTGTCACATCAGACTCAGTAGGAGTTCGGATGGGTTTACTCATCGGCCTTCTTATCGACAACTACCTGGGGACCGTTACGTACAGCTAGTGCCGCTTGCGGTCTGTGGTTAAACCCACTGCCAGCGTAGTAGTCGAGTCTCTAGAGTCCCACACAGAGAGTTTCCTACTCCAGGCGAAACGATATAGAGGTTGCATGGTTTTGCGACAAAGGGTTCGGACGCATACGTGCGTTTACGCGCGTACGACTTTCGGACAGATTTTACCAGTCGGCTTTGGTTTAAGCCAGTTACTGGTATCCGGTTATTGGATTTTTACAGTCTAAAGTTTTTCCGTATTTTTACGGATTGGAGGGGCGTTCTCGTAATTACTCGAGAAGCTTCTAGAAGATGTGACTAAGGAGGTTTGTTTTGGAAAGAGAGTGAGTCATAGTGGTGATTCATTCACTTCATTAATGCACATTTATTGCTTAATGACTCATGTTAATGAATCATCACAAGATATTTTGTGAAGCATGCTTATTCATTTCCTTTATTGATTTATTGAAAATAAGAATGCTTCATAATAATATGATACACTCTCTCTCTTCTTTCATTATGATATCACACATTCTCTCTCCTCAAGCTCTCATCTTCTAATACTAATCCTTAATCCTCATGTGTTGAGATCAAAGGTTTAGTTAGACTAAACAATCCATAACCTTTACTCTATATCATCCTATCATCTTTGATTAGCAATCAAAGTTGATTAGTTACCTCAAGTTAGAGGTTTAGC
This sequence comes from Agapanthus africanus, assembly GCA_030015575.1. NCBI lineage: Eukaryota > Viridiplantae > Streptophyta > Magnoliopsida > Asparagales > Amaryllidaceae > Agapanthus > Agapanthus africanus. The sequence goes on along the minus strand of JASDDO010000031.1, from coordinate 81,342,138 downwards.
TTGGAGTTTCGCTCTCGGGTGGATCGTCTACTACCTAGAGAAGGCCGAGGAGAACAAAGGAGGACGTAAAGAAGAAGGACCGGTTTCATTAGGTATAATCCCTAATCTCTTATGTAAAGAAACTCATAAGTTACGGTTATTTAGAGTTTAGCTTCGATTCAAGCGGTTAGTCGATGTTCGTTGTTTAAACTTGATAAGTTTTTGTAAATTCCGCCTCCCCATAAGTACTGGGGTGTACTACATCGACTTACAGTGGTATCAGAGCCTCGCTAAACACTAAATAACTTAATCGCAAATTTGTACGAATTTCGAACGAAAAAACGAACCCGGAAAACCCTAATTCTGTATAGTTTCTGTCGAACTTAAAATGAAGTCCTAAAATTTTTCTGGAGTGTTCAGAGAGCAAGAAAGGAGTCCAGGAGAACACCAAAGAAATTCGAGCCCATGAATCGGCAACTCGGCCGCGGAACCGCGGCGGATCGGTGGGATCCGCCGCGCATCCGCGGCGCTTTGGCCGAGTCATGGACTCGTCTTTCTTGTGTGGGTCCCCTGTGACATTTGGGGTTTTCTGGAATATTTAATTATTGCTCAGGTTACTGTTTAACAGAGCAGATTTTGGAGCAATATTGAAGTTGTTTATTCGATCGAAAAATACAGTATTTGCGTATTGGATTATATCTGTGATTGTTTAATGTGTTCGTAAACCTCCCCCAACTGCTAGTATGTCGGTTGGCAGGGGGTTGCACATTTCTGAAATGGTTATATCTGTTTGTGCATATAAACTGTATTGGACTGTTGTGGTGTATAGCCGGGGTTAACAATGGTTTATTGATTTATTCATTTGTTGTAAATGTAATTTGTTGTAATATTATTTTCGCGGGGCACTTCCAGGTTGCGGTTGTAGCCACCGTTGTATTATTTCATTTTACTGTTTTTGCTCCTAGGACTGACCCAAGGTGGGGTACACAGACTGCCGGGTGGGTAGTTTGCCGTACCCGTAGGGGTCGAGGGTGGGGTAAACGGCTATTCATCACAACTGTGTAATCTGTCTTTTCTTGCAGGCTCAAAAGAAATACAGATTGCTTGCAAATCCAATATTGTTTATCTGTGTTCTGGAATGAATATCATTGCGTCAGACGAATGTAAAATATCTATATTTATTATAGCTATTTAGACGTCACTTATGTTTTACACCCGCGCTAGCCCAGCCCCCGCTCTGTCGTTAGTTAAGTAACCTAACGGGTGATGACGGGACCCCGTGGCGAATGCGGATGGCATAAGAGGACGTTATATTTTCGTTGTTTTCTGCAATGATAGGTTAATGATGGGACGCATTATCTATAATGCAAAGTAAAACAAACCAAAGTTTAAATCGTTGGAACAATTTAAAAGAAACCACTCGGTTATTTTTAAAACAGATATTTTTTTAATGCGGAGCTTTAACCACTCCTTTTAAAAGCTATCAGGTTCCTTCGGTTATATCAAGTTCACTACGTTCACGGTTTCGCCAAAACCAGTCGTAGCCCTCCGTCATTTCTTATGAATGGTCAGTAGTATTCAAGCTATGTTTGTTTGGCCCTTAGTCAAGACATAGTGTTTGGTAGCTGCTGGGGTATTCATTTGTTGCATAGATAGATGAGTTGGTTTGGGACAGTCGTATTACTTTGTTTGGCCCTTAGTCAAGAGTATACGGATGGGTTCAAATCAACAGGAAAATGATGGGCAGAACTTGACATGTGACTTATGATTTGTTGGCCCTTAGTCAAGATCATAAGAGCATGGGGCAAAAACTTATATCGGGAATTTCTAAAGAAACTGAAATTTGCAAAGAGATGCATACCATTTGGAGTTTGATGAATGTTGGTAGGATTCCTTCAACATTATCATACGATGATATTTGGATCCCGATCCTACTGTGAGTATATGCTACTTATCAGGATATTCGTCGCTTAACGATCAATGCTATAAACCTAGTAGGTGTCCAGAAAAGTGTCAGCGGGGTTACGCCCCCAGAGAAAAGAGGTTCTTTAATTAAGGAACTTCGCGAAAGCGTTGGAAAACCTCCCTCGAAGTATCGACACCAGCCTGGCTGAACGGTTAAGCAAGTATTGTACGGTGAGAATAGTCTTGGCTAATTCTTCTTTTATGGTTTGAGGAAGGATTTGAGAAACAGTGGGAGCCATCCAGTTTAGATAAACTAAAAACCACTCTAAACTTGCAAGAGCATCATGCTAAAGAGTTTTCTTCTCTCTCTCCTAATTGCAGCGACCCTGAAAATGACTGGACTTAAGTTACTTTTAGAGAAAAATATACTGACAGGGCCAAAATATAAAGATTGGCTGCGGAATGTCAAGATGGCTTTGACCTATGACAAACTGGGGTACGTCCTCACCGCTACAGCACCTGCTGTCCTTGGTCCCAAATCCAGCAATGCGGATAAGGAAATCCGTAAAACCTGGGATTTAGATTGCGCGAGAGCCAAGTGCATCGTGCTTGCCTCGATGAACAATGAACATCAGAGGAGGCACGAGGATATGTCCCTAGATGGCATATTTCTCCATACAAAGGAACTTTATGGAGAGCAATCTCGTATAGCAAGATACGAGACCTCTAAGAAATTATTTCGAGCGAGGTTGGCTGTCGGGTCATCGGTAGGTGAGCATGTCCTACAGATGATCGGCTATATTGAAGAGCTCGCGGACCTTGGGACGACTTTGGATAATGAGCTCTATACAGACCTTGTTCTCCAGTCCCTTCCTCCCACCTACGCCCAGTTTATCCTCAACTTCAATCTTCAAGGAAAAGAAGTTGAACTTGCGGAACTCCTGAACATGTTAAGGAGTGCAGAGGGCACCTTGCAGAAGGCAAGGGAAACACCCGCTATGTTTGTTGGCGGTTCATCTTCTTCCGGGTCCAAGGCTAGGGCCAAAGGAAGGAAGAAGAAGGCCGCACCCAGACCTAGAGGAGGTGTTAGTAAGGTGGGAAAGAAGGGAAAGAAAAAGTTTACAGCACCGGTAGTTGGCCTGGATGAGTGCTTCCATTGTCACAGGAAAGGGCACTGGAAGAAGGATTGCAAGGCGTGGAACGCCAAGAACCAGGAACCGAAGCAAGCTGTGGCTTCGACTTCAGGTGTGTTTGTAATTGAGAATTGTCTGTCGATCAACTCTACTTCCTGGGTATTGGATACCGGGTCAGGATCTCATATTTGCAATTCATTGCAGGCACTGAGAAACCGTAGAGTGCTGAAGGAAGGTGATATGATCCTCAGGGTTGCTAACGGAGCTAGCGTGGGAGCTGCGTCCGTCGCGGATTATCACCTAGGATTGACGAGTGGACACATTTTGGTTTTACATAACTGTTATTTTGTACCCAGCTTAACGTGTAATATCATATCAGTTTCCTTGTTATCAAATAAAGGTTATGATTTCACGTTTGTAAGAGATGTTGTCAACATCCACCTTAATCATGGTTTGATTGGGTCCGGTACTCTAAATAACGGCATATATGTGTTAAACCAACTCCAAATTTTCAATGTCCAGAACACACTAAAAAGAAAGTCTCCAGATTTAAATAAAGCTTTCTTATGGCATTGTAGACTGGGTCACATCAATGAGAGAAGGTTGACTAAGTTGCATAGAGAAGGATATTTGGACACGTTCGATTATCAAACTTATGACACTTGTCAATCTTGTCTCAAAGGAAAGATGACAAAGACTCCATTTACTGGACAAGGAGTAAGAGCGAGCGAGCTCTTAGGACTCATACACAGTGATGTATGTGGTCCAATGTCTACACATGCAAGAGGTGGTTATTCCTACTTCATTACTTTTACAGATGATTTCTCTAGGTATGGATATGTTTTCTTAATGAAGCATAAATCAGAGGCCTTTGAGAAATTCCTGGAATTCAAGAGTGAAGCGGAAAACCAAACAGGCAAAAGTATTAAGACACTGAGATCTGATCGAGGTGGAGAATACTTAAGTGCCGAGTTCCTAGGTTACCTAAAAGAGAAAGGAATTCTCTCTCAGCTTACTCCTCCATACACTCCACAGCACAACGGTGTATCGGAGAGACGGAATCGAACCCTATTGGATATGGTACGATCCATGATGAGTAATACTGAGTTACCGCGATCTTTCTGGGGTTATGCGCTAGAATCAGCGGCATATCTTCTGAACCAGGTTCCAACCAAGACTGTGCCTACCACAACATATCAGATGTGGAGTGGGAAGAAACCCTGTCTAAAACATTTTAGGACATGGGGGTGTCCAGCTTTTGTAAAAAAGCAGCATGTGGACAAGCTCGAGGCACGCTCAGTACTGTGTAAGCTTGTGGGATATCCAAAGAACTCCAAGGGATATTATTTCTATTACGCAGAGGAACAAAAGGTTTTTGTTTCTCGTCATGCCCACTTCTTAGAAACTGAATTTTTAGAAAATCAGAAGAGTGGGAGCGAAGTAGAACTGGAAGAAATTCCAGAACCACAAGCTGTTACTGAAAGTTTGGTAGAACCAGAGGTTCAAAAAGAACAGAACATTCCCGCACCCCTCCGCAGGAGTAGTAGGCAGTCTCGTCCGCCTGAGAGATACTACGGTTTTCTCATAGATGGGGATAGAGAGGATTGCATCATAGATGATGATGAACCTACTGACTTCAGGCAGGCCATCCAGAGCGGCGACTCGGTACGATGGCTAGATGCAATGCGGACCGAAATGGAGTCCATGTACACCAACAAAGTATGGACTTTGGACTTTGCTCCAGATGGGGTAAAACCCATAGGATGCAAATGGATCTTCAAGAAAAAGATTGGTGTAGATGGACAGGTGGAAACCTATAAGGCTAGACTTGTTGCAAAGGGTTTTCGTCAAAGACCTGGTTTGGACTATGACGAAACTTTTTCTCCAGTGGCTATGCTCAAATCCATTCGGGTCCTTCTTGCTATTGCTGCCTTCCATGATTATGAAATCTGGCAGATGGACGTAAAGACGGCTTTTCTGAATGGAAATTTAGAAGAAAGCGTCTATATGGATCAGCCAGAGGGTTTTCAATCAGAGTGGGAGCAGCGGGAAAGTATGCAAGCTGCTTAAGTCCATTTACGGACTAAAGCAGGCATCGCGGAGTTGGAACATCTGTTTTGATGAGACAGTCAAAGAATATGACTTTATCAAAAATCCAGATGAACCGTGCATATATAGTAAAGTTGTGGCCAGAAGTGTCGTATTCCTCGTCTTGTACGTGGATGACATTCTATTGATAGGAAATGACATTCCTATGCTACAATCTGTCAAAGGATTCTTGTCACACAGGTTCTCCATGAAAGACCTGGGTGATGCCTCTTACATTCTGGGGATCCGGATCTATCGTGATAGATCCAAGAGGATGTTAGGACTTTCGCAGTCCAGGTATATCGACACTGTACTGAAAAGATTCAGTATGGAAGATTCAAAGCGCGGTAATCTACCGGCTTGTCACGGAATCACCCTCTCCAAAGAGATGTCTCCCAAGACTGATTTGGAAAGGGAACGCATGTCTATTATACCCTACGCTTCTGCGGTAGGCTCTATAATGTATGCGATGTTGTGTACCAGACCAGATGTAGCTTACGCACTAAGCGTGGTAAGCCGGTATCAGTCAGACCCAGGGTAGAAGCACTGGATAGCAGTAAAGAACATTCTCAAGTACCTGAGGAGGACTAAGGAGATGTTCTTGGTTTACGGCGGAAAAGACCTCAGGTTGGAGGCCTTTGCTGATTCCGGCTTCCAGAGTGATAAGGACGATTCCAAGTCCATGTCGGGTTATGTCTTTACCCTCAATGGAGGGGCGGTGTGCTGGAAGAGCTCCAAGCAGGACACCGTTGCTGACTCGACGATGGAAGCGGAGTATATAGCTGCTTGCGATGCCGCAAAAGAAGCAGTCTGGATGAAGAAGTTCCTAACAGAACTTCAGGTGGTTCCTACCATAGTTGATCCAATACCTCTGTATTGCGACAACAACGGAGCTATAGCTTTAGCGAAGGAACCAAGGTCCCATCAGAAGTCCAGACACATCTTAAGGCGGTATCACCTGATCAGGGAGATCATTGATCGTCAGGAGATCGAGGTTCGGAGAGTTGCTTCAGAAGAGAACATTGCTGATCCATTCACGAAGGCCCTTCCTCAGATTCAGTTCGAGAGGCTACTCGAGATCATTGGTCTACGATATGCCAGTACATGGCCCTAGTGCAAGTGGGAGATTGTTAGTGTTTATGCCCTAGAAGGCCATTACTGTATCATACTAGCTTGTATATTACTTAATGGAAGCTTGGGATATTCACATGTATATAACAGTCTTGCTAAACATGGTAGTATGCTACTTGGTTTTTCTATCTTAATATGTGAGTATACGTATTGATAGAGCTCTTAGGATCTTGCTTGTCTACCAGCGTTGTGATGGCAGTCACACTAGTGGGGGCTGGGTAGTCTACAAGCACATCCTTATTCTGGTCCCTGGTCGTTGGATTATCGAGACAGAGCATCGATACTCCGGAGTAGACTAGTGTGTACGCTTCTCATCCCAGTTGGGGAGATGGTCTGTCCCACAGCCGTCAGTACGTCGTACTGGAGATAGTATACAGGTGCTCGTTAGGTTACGGGTACACCGGACAGGACTCACAGGGAACTGTTGGTTGGTTTGATACCAGTCGTCAGTGAACAGTTCCCAGGTGACATGAGTACAGCGTAGTCCGCAGACTTGACACTGCTACTTCGCCTCGAGTGTGTCCCACTGTTCTTAGATTGCAACCCTACCACGGCTCATAAGAGTCGTGCAAACAGGTAGCAGTTGGGTGCAGTCCCGAGCACTTGGAGGAAGTGGCGGTTAGACAGGATTCGTCCCTCCCGGTATTGGGAGTAGATATCGTGCTGTGTCAGAGAGCCATTACGCAAAGTCCCTGGCCAGGGCAAGCGAGATTTGCTGGTAGGTTCCAGCAGTTTCTCAGGGTGTAATGGGCTTCACTCCGACACGACTTATACCGCTATTAGGGGACTGACGCTTGCCGCCCCCCTAGGCCCGATATGCGATAGTCATGGACGAACGGACCGGACTGTATGGAGATTGTCACATCAGACTCAGTAGGAGTTCGGATGGGTTTACTCATCGGCCTTCTTATCGACAACTACCTGGGGACCGTTACGTACAGCTAGTGCCGCTTGCGGTCTGTGGTTAAACCCACTGCCAGCGTAGTAGTCGAGTCTCTAGAGTCCCACACAGAGAGTTTCCTACTCCAGGCGAAACGATATAGAGGTTGCATGGTTTTGCGACAAAGGGTTCGGACGCATACGTGCGTTTACGCGCGTACGACTTTCGGACAGATTTTACCAGTCGGCTTTGGTTTAAGCCAGTTACTGGTATCCGGTTATTGGATTTTTACAGTCTAAAGTTTTTCCGTATTTTTACGGATTGGAGGGGCGTTCTCGTAATTACTCGAGAAGCTTCTAGAAGATGTGACTAAGGAGGTTTGTTTTGGAAAGAGAGTGAGTCATAGTGGTGATTCATTCACTTCATTAATGCACATTTATTGCTTAATGACTCATGTTAATGAATCATCACAAGATATTTTGTGAAGCATGCTTATTCATTTCCTTTATTGATTTATTGAAAATAAGAATGCTTCATAATAATATGATACACTCTCTCTCTTCTTTCATTATGATATCACACATTCTCTCTCCTCAAGCTCTCATCTTCTAATACTAATCCTTAATCCTCATGTGTTGAGATCAAAGGTTTAGTTAGACTAAACAATCCATAACCTTTACTCTATATCATCCTATCATCTTTGATTAGCAATCAAAGTTGATTAGTTACCTCAAGTTAGAGGTTTAGCTTGGAGTTTCGCTCTCGGGTGGATCGTCTACTACCTAGAGAAGGCCGAGGAGAACAAAGGAGGACGTAAAGAAGAAGGACCGGTTTCATTAGGTATAATCCCTAATCTCTTATGTAAAGAAACTCATAAGTTACGGTTATTTAGAGTTTAGCTTCGATTCAAGCGGTTAGTCGATGTTCGTTGTTTAAACTTGATAAGTTTTTGTAAATTCCGCCTCCCCATAAGTACTGGGGTGTACTACATCGACTTACAGATTGGACATATATAGGGATGACTTTCTTGCTCGACATGATAGTATGATATCTGGTAGTACTTTATCTTAACATGTACTCTGATTGTCTCTATGTTACATGTTGATAAAGACCTTAGGATATGTACTCGACTACTGGGACTAAGATGAAATCATACTAGTGGGGCCATGGTAGTCGACGAGTACATCCTATAACTGTTCCTAGTCGAGGGTGTATCGAGACAGGGCATCGATACACCAGAGTTGACTAGCGTTTACGCATCTTGACCCATATGATGGGCGATGGATGATCCCATATCCATCGGTGTTTGACATCAAGGATGGTGGACGGGTGCTCAGTAGAGACTGGGTACACTGGACGGACTCGCCGAGAACTCCCAGATGGTATTATACCTCACGTCAGATGGCAGTTCTCCGGTGACACTGGTGCAGAGTAGTCTGTTGACCCGAGATCGTCATAGAGTCTTGTGTGATTCCCACTGTGCTTTGATTTCCATCATACCACGTCCAAGAGGGTGTGCAAAAGGTGGCTTTTGGGTACAGTCCCGAATTACATGGAGGCAATGAGCGATAGGAGGGGATTCGTCTCTCCCGGTATAGGGAGTTGATGTTGTGCTGTGTTCGAATGGCTATAACTGGAAATCCCTGGCCAGGGTTGCTGTGATTTGCTGGTAAGTGTTATCAGTAGTTTCTCGAACTGTTATAGACCTTATATCGACACGACTTATCTGTAGGGTTACTAGGCATACTAACAAGGGTCTACAAGGCATCGACCATGCCAAAATTAATTTTTTATGTGCCGAATAACACTAAGCAAGATCGTATACTAGAGTTTAGGCGAAACTATTAGCAAGTAAACAACTTTACTCTAAAGGGAATACGAAATACAACCTTTATAGATCGGTCCTTCACTTCTAAAGCTCCTTGATGAAGTCTCTTCGCTGCGATCAAGGTTCTCCCGGGCTCTTACATGGCTTCACGATGCGAGGGATGCAACCTTGCTTGAAGTCTCCGAGGCCGAAGATGATCTACGTCGAGGGAATTCCGACTCAAGCTCCTACTTCACTAACTTGAGAATTAGTGAAGCAAACACCTTATACTAATGGGCTGGTCTATTAGAGGATGGAGAAATAGGAAGTGGGTTCTCTTTAGAATTTTGTTTCTCACAAGGATTCTCACTTTGGATCAAACCCTAGCTTGCTTTTTCCTTTTGTTCAATGAAGAAGATTATGAACAAAAGAAAGTGAAGAGGATAATGATCAAGTGAGAAGGCTAACCATGGTGAGTGAGTATCATATACTAACCCTTGTAGAGCCATAACCATAGCTAATTGTGTGATGGTTAGGTTAAAGTCCAAAGTTAAAACAAATCTAGTGGACTTTAGTCAATGCATCCACAAGCTTCCACAAGCTTCATGCATTTTCCAATTTTCCACTAATTTTGTAATTACTTTTAAACATTAAACCCAATCATAACAATTAGGATGGTGTATGTCTCATACACACAAGTCATGTGTATCATCAACCATGATACATAAAGATGACACATTTTAACATATATCATATACATGTTAAAGTAGTGTACATGTGAGAAAAACCCTAAAGTGAACAAGTGTTAGCAAATGTAAATTAGTATATTTAATATACAATTATACACTTAATTATTAAATCAACACTTGACTTAATAATCCGGTCATATCTCATATAACCGGCTAACATCCATCGTATCGACTTATCGAATCAACACTTGATTCGATAACCCGGTCATATCATATATGACCGACCGATACTTAAAGTCGCGAGAATAGAATATGGTATCACATACACGCATTTATTCTCGGTCTCGCATGTATCACATATGTGCTCCTATTTCGTTTCGCCTGAGCCAATAAAACCTCTGTGTAGGACTCTAAAGACTCGTCAATACGCCGGCAGTGGGTGATGATCACATCACGAACCCACAAGCCGTCATCGGTACTAGCTGGACGTAACGGCTACCCGAGTAATGAGAGTTCAGAAAATTAGCAAGCAAGCCCGCTCCAACTCCTGTAAAAGCCTGCCGGCAACACTTCCCGTACAGTCCGGTGTCCTCGTCTGATATGTCGTATATCAAGTCTAGGGGTGGTAAACGTCAGACCCCAATAACCGATAAGTCGTACCGATGTGAGGCTCATAACGGGTCGAGAAACTACTGGTAACACTTACCAGCAAATCTCTAATTCAGCCCTGGCCAGGGACTTCCCTGTTACGGCCAATCGAGCACAGCGCAACATCAACCCCCAATACCGGGAGAGACGAAACCCCTCCTATCGCTCATTGCCTCCATGTGACTCGGGAATGTACCCAAAAACAACCGTTTTGCACGCCCTCATGGACGTGGTAAGGTGGAAATCAAAGCACAGTGGGAATCACACAAGACTCTATGACGATCTCGGGTCTACAGACTAACCTGCACAAGTGTCACCAGAGAACTGCCATCTGACGTGAGGTATAATACCATCTGGGAGTTCTCGGCGAGTCCGTCCAGTGTACCCAGTCTCCACTGAGCACCCGTATACCATCTCTGATGTCAAACACCAATGGATATGGGATCATCCATCGCCCATCTCATGGGTCGAGAAGCGTATACGCTAGTCTACTCTGGTATATCGATGCCCCGTCTCGATACACCCATGACTAGGGACCTTGAAGGATGTACTTATGTACTACCATCTCCCCACTAGTATGATCCGCATCATAGTCCTGGTAGTCAAGTACACATCCTAAGGGCTTTACCAACATGTAACTATAAGACAGTATAAAGAGACAAGTATACATGTTAAAGTAAAGTGCAACCAGATAGCATACAATCATATCGAGCAAGAATGTCTTCTCTATATATGTCCAAGCATCCAATATAATATACATAATCTGTACAATACTGGCCTCTAGGGCATACATACAACTAACAATCTCCCACTTGCACTAGGGCCAGCTGCTGTAGTATCGCATACCAAGCATCCCGAAGAGTCTCTCAAACTGTATCTGGGGAATGGCCTTCTGGAGTGGATCCGCTGTGTTGTTCTTCGTGTCAACCCTCCTGACCTCGATCTCCCGGCGATCAACTATCTCTCGTATCAGGTGATACCGCCTCAGAATATGCCTGGATCGCTGATGGGACCTGGATTGCTTGTCCAAAGCCACCGCTCCATTGTTATCGCAATACAAAGGTATTGGATGCTCAATGGTTGGAACCACTCCAAGTTCAGTGATGAACTTCTTGATCCAGACAGCCTCTTTGGCAGCATCGTTGGCAGCGATGTATTCAGCCTCCATCGTCGAGTCTGCCACGGTTTCCTGCTTGGAACTCTTCCAGCTAACCGCCCCTCCGTAAAGGGTAAAGACAAATCCCGACTGCGACTTAGAGTCGTCCTTATCACTCTGCAAGCTCAAATCGGTAAAGGACTCCACTTGGAGTTCTCCGTTACCATACACCAAGAGCAACTTTAGTCCTTCGTAAGTGCTTAAGAATGCTCTTCACAGCTATCCAGTGACTCTCTCCAAGATCAGCTTGATACCTACTCACTACACTTAGTGAGTATGCTACATCGGGTCTGGTACATAGCATCGCGTACATGATAGAACCTACAGCCGAAGCATAGGGTATCCCTTGCATACGAGCTCTCTCCAAATCAGTCTTGGGAGACATCTCTTTGGAGAGAGTGAGCCCTGAGATCGTGGGTAAAAACCCACGCTTGGACTCTTCCATACTAAACCTCTTTAGTATGGTGTCAATGTACCTGGACTGGGACAATCCTAATATCCTTTTAGATCTATCTTTATAGATCCTGATTCCCAATATGCAGGAGGCATCACCTAGATCTTTCATTGAGAATCTTTGTGATAAGAAGAGCTTGACCAATTATAGCATAGGAATGTCATTTCCTATCAAGAGTATGTCGTCCACATACAATACGAGGAAGACAACCTTACTCTCTGCCACCTTCTTGTAGATACAAGGTTCATCTACGTTTTTGACGAAATCAAACTCTTTGATGACAACGTCAAAGCAGATGTTCCAACTCCGCGATGCTTGCTTTAATCCATAAATGGATTTAAGCAGCTTGCACACCTTCCCGCTGCTCCCACTATCTACGAAGCCCTCTGGCTGAGTCATATACACGCACTCTTCTAAATCATCGTTTAGAAAGGCGGTCTTAATATCCATTTGCCTGATTTCGTAGTCATGATTTGCAGCGATGGCAAGCATGATCTGGATGGATTTAAGCATAGCCACTGGAGAAAAGGTTTCGTCATAGTCCATACCTGGTCTTTGACGAAAACCTTTTGCAACAAGTCTAGCTTTGAAAGTCTCCACTTTCCCATCTACACCAAGTTTTTTCTTGAAGATCCACTTGCTCCCAATGGGTTTTACACCTTCAGGAGCAACTTCCAAAGTCCATACTTTGTTGGTGTACATGGATTCCATCTCGGACCGCATTGCATCTAGCCATTTCACTGTGTCTCCACTCGTGATGGCTTGCTCGAAACTAGTTGGGTCATCATCAACCATGATGCAATTCTCGCTCCCACCATCCATGAGAAAATCGTAGTATCTTTCAGGTGGGTGAGGAACCCTACTAGATCAGTGGAGAGGCTGAGGTTCGTTGGGAACTACCGAATCCTCTGGTTCCACTAAATCTTCAGTTTGAGTTTGTGTAGCCGGAATTTCTTCCAGTTCTACCTGGTCGCCACTTGTTTCTTTTGTAAGAAATTCCTTTTCTAAAAAGGTGGCATGTCGAGAAACAAACACTTTTTGTTCCTCAGTATAGTAGAAAAGATATCCATGTGAATGTTTGGGATATCCCACAAACTTGCATAGAACTGACCGTGCCTCGAGTTTGTCCGGATTTTGTGTTTTAACATAGGCCGGACAACCCCATATCTTAACACGTTTAAGACATGGTCTCTTCCCACTCCATATCTCATATGGTGTGGTAGGTACAGATTTAGATGGAACTTGATTCAATAGGTATGCCGCTGTTTCCAGCGCATACCCCCAGAAGAAAATAGGTAACTCAGCTGTGCTCATCATAGAGCGCACCATATCTAATAGGGTGCGGTTCCTCCGTTTAGATACACCGTTGTGCTGTGGTGTATATGGAGGAGTCAGCTGAGAGAGAATCCCATTCTCTTTTAGAAAGTCCCGGAATTCATTGCTCAAGTATTCACCTCCTCGATCAGATCGAAGGATTTTAATACTTTTCCCGGTTTGGTTCTCGACTTCTTGTTGATATTCTCTAAATTTCTCAAAAGCTTCTGATTTTTGTTTCATCAGGAACACATATCCGAATCTAGAGAGATCGTCAGTGAATGTAATGAAGTATGCAGAACCATTCCTGGCATGTGTAGACATGGGGCCGCATACATCACTATGTACCAGTCCCAAGAGTTCCGTAACTCTCTCTCCGTGTCCCGTAAACGGAGTTTTGGTCATCTTGTCTTTGAGACATGACTGGCAAGTGTCATAAGATGAAAATTCAAACGGATTCAAATATCCATACTTATGCAACTTAGCGAGTCGTGTCGCATTGATGTGACCGAGTCTACAATGCCACAAGAAGGATTCGTTCAGTTCTGAACTCTTCCTCTTGTGTGTGTTTGTTATGCTCAAAACTGTTGATTGGTTTAGAACATAAATACTATTGCACATCGTGCCTGATCCGACCAACTTTTGGTTTAGGAAATTGTTCATAACATTATCCTGTAATACAAAATTATATCCCTCTTTAGTCAACAAAGAAACCGATATAATGTTGCATATCAGGTTCGGCATGTAATAGCATTCGTTCAGAATCAATGTATTACCAGTTGGCAATACAAGGTGATATTCCCCGACGGTTTTAGCTGTAACAATTGCACCATTTCCAACCCTTATGTCTTTATCACCTTCTCCAAGTTCTCTACCTTTCCTAAGCCCATGTAACTGATTACATATATGGGATCCTAACTCGGTATCTAATACCCAGGACGTAGAGGAAATGGAGAAACAGTTTTCTGTAACGAACACACCCGAAGAAAATGCATCAACATGTACTTTCTTCATTCGGGTGGCATGAGAATCATGGTATTCCCCTATATCCTGTTCAGTCTTATAACTCTTATAAGAAAGAACGGAACCAACGTTCCCCAGCACAGTATAACATGCGGGTTCGGTCAATACATCCATATTATTATCTTTTTTAAGGCATGATATGGTCGCTACCTGGAGAGAGAGAGAAGAAAACACTTTAGCGTATGCCCTTGCAAGATCAGATTGGTTATTATATTATCCAATCAGGATGGCTCCCACTGTTTTTTATCAAATCTTCCTTCAAACACTAAAAGGAAAGACTAGCCGGGATTAATTACACCCTACAACTTCGCCAATCTTTCAGCCAGGCCAGTGTCGGTACTTTGAGGGAGGTTCCCCGTGTTTTCACACGGACCTAATTAAAGTAAACCTCGTTTTCCTAGAGGCGTAACCCCATTGACACCTTTCTAGACACCTACTTGATCGGCTAATTGTCCTGTGTAAAACTCTCCCGGGAGTAACAATTACTCGCAGTGGGTATCGGGATCCAACTATCTCATAGAAGGTATGCAATCTCATTGCAAATCTCAACACTTGAAATTCCCGATAATATTTTGCCCCTAACCCCTATGACCTTGACAAAGGCCAAAAAATCATAGGATGTTAGTCAAGTTCAACCCGTCATTTCTTGATTGAATCAAACCCACCCGCACGACCCTTGACAAAGGCCAACAAGGTCGTACGACTACCCCAAAACAATTTGCATCATATGCATGGACAGATAAGCACCATTTAGTTACCGCACACTACGCCTTGACAAAGGCCAACAAACGCAGCACGAATACTAAGCAGGACTTATCTGAAATGACGGAGGACTACGACAGTTTTTTCTGAAAACCTATTGCGTAATGAACTTGATATCGTCGTATAATCGCATGAATTTTGAAATGGAGTTATTTTGAGGCTTTCATTAGTTTTGCTAAAGAGGTCACTCCTGGTGAAGGGATCTCGGCTCTTTCCATATGGAATAAGGTGCAGGATATATCATATACATCACTATGCAAAGCAAAACTCCAAAAGTAGTCAAAAGTCAAACCGAGTGTTGTAGCATCTGCCAGTTTTGCTAAACAGGTCACTCCCGGTGAAGGGATCTCGGCTCTTTCCTCATCGAATAAGGTGCAGGGTATATCATATATACCGCTATGCAAAACAAAACTGTAGCTACCCTTTTTATTTGAAAATTTGATTCTACAACATCTTTTAGGTTTCTTTTCTTTCATTAATCACATTAATGAAGTCCCATCATTTAAATCACCTAAACATCACAGATAAATACGACGTACACTTATGCCATCCGCAATCGCCTCGATGTCCCCTCGTGCACCGTTAGGTTAGGTAACTAACGGCAGAGCAGGGCAGGGCTAGCGCAGGTGTAAAACATAAGTAACGCCTATATAATATATCATATATACTATATACAGTATTTATCATAGAACATTAAATGATCACATCACAGATATCGCAGCAGAAGAAATATATGAAACATTGGATATACTAGGACGTCCGTGTTTTATTTTGAGCCTCTATAAAACACGGATTCCACGGTCGCGATGAATAGCCAAACCCACACCCCTAGACCCCTACGAGAGCGGCAAGCAACCCTACCAATTCTAGAGTTAGGAGACCCGGACTCGACTCCTCGAGTTGGTCTCCCACTGGACTCCAGAACCCGATTACTTGTGCTCTCCTCCTTGGGTCTATCCTAGTGCGGAAAAGTAAATAATATACTAAAGGTGACATCAACCTCATCCCGGAAGTGCCCCAATAAAAGAATATTACATACATTTAAATTTTACATGAATGAAAATAAAAACTCGCATATCATATAAAAAAAACCCGGCTATTCGAAACGCGACGATCCAATATAACATATCCAGCAACACATAACATCACATGTCATCAACGTAAGTAAATATACGCATCCCAATTGTCGTTGACATATAGCAACGAAACCGGCGATCACATATTACACTTACGGTCGCAGAAAAGAAAGTGTAAAACTACAACATTTGGAATCCACAATCTCTTTAGACATCGTAAATGCGAAATATCACATATTTCGCATTTCATGCCTAACTTGTATGAATTCCACATATTGTATCACATTCCAGATAAATAGACAGTATTAAACTTTCCAATCGAATAATCAAATACTCAAGATTTCCATAATAGCTCAACACTTGAGTAGAGTTTAAAGATTCCAAAATACGTCACAGTAGCAACGGTCTAGCCATAGAAGGGTCAAGCCAACGCCACACATATGGCACACCGTACTGCCCCAAACCCTAAGGTTCAAAGGGCAGTTCAAGATGGCCACATAATCAAGTTAAGGTTTGTTGTTTTCTAGAGGGTCCATCGCATCACATGCAAGTTTTTCCGAAATATTTAAACCCAAGAAAAATTCAACACTTGAATGTTTTTCGTGCCGGGAAAAATTGAGTTAATGATATCCATTCGAACATTTTAGTACTTTCTAAATTATCCGGAATAACAGAACAAAATTAAATTCTCCGATCGAATCGACGATTTCAAAATAAACCCCAAAATTACTCAACACTTGAGTCAGATATAAAATACCCAGAAAAATCAGTAAACAAATAGGAACATTACTGTGCAAAACGACAAGGGTGACGTCACCATATGGCCGCAGAACCGCCGCAGTAGCCATGCTCGTGCCGCGGTTCCGCGGCGCTTTGGGCGCCACTCTTTATCGTTTTGCATAGTATTCCTTATATTTTCCTGCTGATTTTTTTAAGCATTTTTAATTTGGAAAAATCCCAGATTTTAAAAATTGTACAGAGAGGGTTTGATTTCGACGTGTTCGGGTTCGTTCGGAGTTTTAACTTCGTTAACACATCGCCTAATACTCTAGCTAGGCTCTGATACCACTGTAGAGTTACTAGACACACTAACAAGGCTCTACAAGACATCGACCATGCCAAAATTAAATTTTTATGTGCCGAATAACACTAAGCAAGATCGTATACTAGAGTTTAGGCGAAACTATTAGCAAGTAAACAACTTTACTCTAAAGGGAATACGAAATACAACCTTTGTAGATCGGTCCTTCACTTCTAAAGCTCCTTGATGAAGTCCCTTCGCTGCGATCAAGGTTCTCCCGGGCTCTTGCATGGCTTCACGACGCGAGAGATGCAACTTTGCTTGAAGTCTCCGAGGCCGAAGATGATCTACGTCGAGGGAATTCCAACTCAAACTCCTACTTCACTAACTTGAGAATTAGTGAAGCAAACACCCTATACTAAAGGGCTAGTCTACTAGAGGATGGAGAAATAGGAAGTGGGTTCTCTTTAGAATTTTGTTTCTCACAAGGATTCTCACTTTGGATCAAACCCTAGCTTGCTTTTTCCTTTTGTTCAATGAAGAAGATTATGAACAAAAGAAAGTGAAGAGGATAATGATCAAGTGAGAAGGCTAACCATGGTGAGTGAGTATCATATACTAACCCTTGTAGAGCCATAACCATAGCTAATTGTGTGATGGTTAGGTTAAAGTCCAAAGTAAAAACAAATCTAGTGGATTTTAGTCAATGCATCAACAAGCTTCCACAAGCTTCATGCATTTTCCAATTTCCCACTAATTTTGTAATTACTTTTAAACATTAAACCCAATCATAACAATTAGGATGGTGTATGTCTCATACACACAAGTCATGTGTATCATCAACCATGATACATAAAGATGACACATTTTAACATATATCATATACATGTTAAAGTAGTGTACATGTGAGAAAAACCCTAAAGTGAACAAGTGTTAGCAAATGTAAATTAGTATATCTAATATACAATTATACACTTAATTATTAAATCAACACTTGACTTAATAATCCGGTCATATCTCATATAACCGGCTAACATCCATCGTATCGACTTATCGAATCAACACTTGATTCGATAACCCGGTCATATCATATATGACCGACCGATACTTAAAATCGCGAGAATAGAATACGGTATCACATACACGCATTTATTCTCGGTCTCGCACATATCACATACGTGCTCCTATTTCGTTTCGCCTGAGCCAGTAAAACTTCTATGTAGGACTCTAAAGACTCGTCAATACGCCGGCAGTGGGTGATGATCACATCACGCACCCACAAGCCGTCAGCGGTACTGGCTGGACGTAACGGCTACCCGGGTATTAAGCGATCAGAAGATCAGCAAGCAAGCCTGCTCCAACACCTGTAAAAGTCTGCCGGCAACACTTCCCGTACAGTCCGGTCTCCTCGTCTGATATGTCGCATATCAAGTCTAGGGGTGGTAAACGTCAGACCCCAATAACCGATAAGTCGTGCCAATGTGAGGCTCATAACGGGTCGAGGAACTACTAGTAACACTTACCAGCAAATCTCTAATTCAGCCCTGGCCAGGGACTTCCCTGTTACGGCTAATCGAGCACAGCGCAACATCAACCCCCAATACCGGGAGAGACGAAACCCCTCCTATCGCTCATTGCCTCCATGTGACATGGGACTGTACCCAAAAACCACCGTTTTGCATGCCCTCATGGACGTGGTAAGGTGGAAATCAAAGCACGGTGGGAATCACACAAGACTCTATGACGATCTCGGGTCTACAGACTAACCTGCACAAGTGTCACCAGAGAACTGCCATCTGACGTGAGGTATAATACCATCTGGGAGTTCTCGGCGAGTCCGTCCAGTGTACCCAGTCTCCACTGAGCACCCGTATACCATCTCTGATGTCAAACACCAATGGATATGGGATCATCCATCGCCCATCTCATGGGTCGAGAAGCGTATACGCTAGTCTACTTTGGTATATCGATGCCCCGTCTCGATACACCCACGACTAGGGACCTTGAAAGATGTACTTATGGACTACCATGTCCCCACTAGTATGATCCTCATCATAGTCCAGGTAGTCAAGTACACATCCTAAGGGCTTTACCAACATGTAACTATAAGACAGTATAAAGAGACAAGTATACATGTTAAAGTAAAGTGCAACCAGATAGCATACAATCATATCGAGCAAGAAAGTCCTCTCTATATATGTCCAAGCATCCAATATAATATACATAATCTGTACAATACTGGCCTCTAGGGCATACATACAACTAACATTATCAAGCTACTGGGGTCTGACGTTTACCACCCCTAGGCGAGATATGCGACATATCAGACGACGAGACCATACTGTACGGGAGTGTTACTGTTTGGATTCACAGGAGAATGTACAGGCTTGCTTGTTGATCTTCTGAGCGCTCAATACCTGGGTGGCTATTACGTTTAGCTGACCGCTTGCAGCTTATGGGTGTTTGATATGATCATCACCTACTGCCGGCGTATTGACGATTCTTTAGAGTCCTACACAGAGGTTTCTTGGCTCAGGCAAAACGGAGTAGGAGCACATATGTGATATGTGCGGGACCGTGGATAATGCGGTATGTAATACTGTATTGGATTCTCGCGATATGAGATATCGGCCGGGTATATGTGATATAGCCGGGTCATCGTATTAGTCGGTTATATGCGATATAGCCGGATTGTCGGATCAAGTATTGATTCGATAATTTAATGTATAATAATATATATGATATATTAAATTACAATAACTAATATTAGCTCACTAAAAGATTCTTTTTCTCACTCGGGTAATACATTGATATATATGCGATATATGTTAATTGTATTATTTTATATTGTTACGATAAATATTATATATATGATATATAATATTGTAACATGATATGATTACTAATGCAACATGTTTAGTGGAGTTTAAATATGGTTAGGGTTTGGATTAGGGTTAAGACTTCTAGTCGCTTCTAGAAGCTTTTCTTTTGTCATGGAAAAGATATTATGCTTGATATTTTCAAGTGACACACCTTTAACCCAACCCAAACCCTAGCCCTACTTAAATCTCTACAAGGGTTTAGTTGACCATGGTTGCATTATTGATCATTATTATCTTTGCATTATTCATCACAAAAGGTTTAATGATATTCTTCTCCTTCTTCCTTCTTCTTTTCATGGAAAAAGCTTTCTTGATTTGATTTTGTGATGATAAATGAGTGAGAATAAGAAAACAAATGAGAGAAAAAATCCTACTTCATCATCCTCATCTATCCTTGCCCTTTAGATGAGGGTGTTCACTTCATTTAGTGAGTGTTAGCTTGTGTTAATGAAACTTCAAGGTAGATCATCTATGTTATCGAAGATCGGAAGCAAGACTGCATCTTTCTCTTCGTGGAGCCTCTCGAGAGTCTGGAACACGATGATCGCAGCGAAGGGACCTTAACACGGAGCTTAAGAAATGAAGGACCGGATCTACAAAGGTTGTAATCCCTCTCACTTAGTGTTAAAGAGTTTAACATGCTTGTTTTCGCCTAATCTCTAGTTTAAAGATCCGGCTTTGGGTTGTTCGGCACGGCTAAATTTTAAATCGGGCATGGTTGATGCCTCATAGAACCTTGTGCGCGTGCCTAGCAACCCTACATTCTCACCCACCTGAGAGATACTTTGGTTTCTCTATGACAGTGGGAGCAAGGATTGCATCATGAGATGATGACCCAACTAGTTTCGAGTAGGCCATCGAGAGTGGGGGCTCTGTAAGAATGGCTGGATGCTAAGCGATTTGAGATGGAATCTATGTACACCAACGAAGTATGGACTTTGGTTTCTATATCTAAAGGGTTAAATCCCCATTAGGAGCAAGTATATCTTGAGAAGATTACTTGGTGTACATGGAAAAGTTGAGACTTTCAAAGCTTAGACTTGTTGTAAAAGGTTCTCGTCATCATCCAAGTTTGGATTATGATGAAACTTTTTCTAGTGCCTATGCTTAAGTCCATCCAGACCCTACTTGCCACTGCTACATACCATGACTACGATATCTGGCGGTTGGGTGTCATGACTGCTTTTCTAAATACTGATTTAGAAGAGAGCGTCTATAAGTACACAGCCAGAGGGCTTCGTAGACAGTGGGAGCAGCAGAAACGTGTGTAAGTTGCTTTACAGGTTAAAGCAGGCATCACGGAGTTGGAACATCTGTTTTGATGTGGTAGTCAAAACGTTTGACTTCATCAAAATGGTAGATGAACCTTATATATACAAAAAGGTAGTAGGGAGTGTGGTATGATCCTCGTATTGTACGTGGATGACATACTCTTGATAAGAAAGGAGTTTCCTATGCTACGCTCGATCAATCTCCTCTTATCACATAGATTCTCCATATAGGATCAAGGTGATACCTCCTAAATCCAGGGTTTTGGATCTATGAGGATATTAGGATTCTCACTAGGTGTAGTGAGATGGTATCAATAGATCCTAGGGAGAATCACTGGATACCTTCCAGAGTGATAAAGTCGACTGAATGTCAGTCACAGGCAATGTCTTTACCCTCATAGGAGGGACGGTATGTTGGAAGTGTTCCAAGCAAGATACCGTGGCAGACTAGATGATAAAGGCTGGATACATCGCTACTTAAGATGCTACCAAAGAGGCAGTCTGGGTGTATATTAGTCCATGAGATGAACTTCGTTCCTACCATTGTGTGACAATGGAGTTATGGCTTATGCCGAGGAAAGCCCATCCCATCAGTGATCCAGACATATTCTAAGGCAGTATCACCTGATCATGGACATGGATGATCTCCAGGGGATCGAGGTTAGGAGAGTAGACTCAGAGGACAACACAGCGGATCCACTCACAAAGGCTTTTTCCCAGAGAGAGACTTTTATGGGATGGTTGAGTATGTGATACTACAACCAATGCTATTAGATGGCCCTAGTGCAAATGGGAGATTGTTAGTTATATGTATGCCCTAGAGGCCATTACTATACATAAGATGTATATTGTAGTGGATACATGGAAATATATAGGGAGGACTATCTTGCTCGACATGATAGTATGCTATCTGGTTACTCTTTATCTTAACATGTACACTGATTGTCTCTCTGTTATATGTTGGTAAAGCCCTTAGGATGTGTACTTGACTACCAGGACTATGATGCAGATCATACTAGTGGGGCCATGGTAGTCCATAAGTACATCCTTTAAGGTCCCTAGTCGTGGGTGTATCGAGACGAGGCATCGATATACTAGAATAGACTAGCGTATAGCTTCTCGACCCATATAGATGGGCGATAGATGATCCCATATCCATTGGTGTTTGACATCAAAGATGATATACGGGTGCTCAGTGGAGACTGGGTACATTGGACGGACTCGCCGAGAACTCCTAGATGGTATTATACCTCACGTCAGATGGCAGTTCTTTGGTGACACTGGTACAGGTTAGTCTGTAGACCCGAGATCGTCATAGAGTCTTGTGTGATTCCCACTGTGCTTTGATTTCCACCTTACCATGTCCAAGAGGGCGTGCAAAATGGTGGTTTTTGGGTAAAGTCCCGAGTCACATGGAGGAATGAGCGATAGGAAGGGTTTCGTCTCTCCCGGTATTGGGGGTTGATATTGTGCTGTGCTCAATTGTCCATAACAGGGAAGTCCCTGGCCAGGGCTGGTTTAGAGATTTACTGGTAAGTGTTACCAGTAGTTTCTCAACCCGTTATGAGCCTCATATCAGCACGAATTATCGAGTTACTGGGTCTGGCGTTTACCACCCCTAGACGAGATATACGATATATCAGACGAGGAGCCCGGACTGTAAGGTAGTGTCGCTGTCAGGTTTTTGCAGGAATTGGAGCGGGCTTGCTTGCTGATCTTCTGATCGATCAATACCAGGGTAGCCGTTACGTCCAGCTAGTACCGCTGACGGCTTGTGGGTGCTTGATGTGATCATCACCTACTGCCGGCATATTGACGAGTCTCTAGAGTCCTACATAGAAGTTTTACTGGCTCAGGCAAAACGAAATAGGAGCACATATGTGATATGTTCGGGACCGAGAATAATGCGTGTATGAGATACCTTATTCTATTCTCGCGACTTTTGTATCTGTAACACCCGAGCCGAATGCTACTGTTTTTCTGTTACTGTTTGAGCATTAGGTGGTACTCACTTCATTTATCTTGCTTGTTTGTGGCTTACTGTAAAATTTTACCTGGCAAAGTCATTTCTGCATATAACAAATTTTAGCATCTAAAATAAAATTAAAAATATTCATCTTGGTCTACTCGACACCCCTAGCCTTATGGCAGCGTCCGTGTATCGTGTTCTCGTCCCGTTCGGTGAAACGGGCGAGTTTGGACGGCTACGCGTGCGTACAGGTGTTCGTTTTAGGGGTATGCTTTTTAATCATAAAACACTTAATTTTAAAATTTGGAACCCGCTTAAAATCCTATTATTTAAATTTCAAATTTTTGGACCCGATCTGGGCGCAATTTGGAAATGTTTTATCTGGCGCCAAAATCCCAAATTTTAATAATTTAAAACCTTCGTATATATTTCTTTAACTATACTAACTTTACTGTTAATTAATCTTTTGAATATTTTTTTAACCTCTAAATCTTTGGCTTCAGCCAATCACGAGGCTGTAAATCTTCCCTGGGCCCCACTTAATTCTTACGTCTCTCTCTCTCTCTCTATTTCTCAAATCTCTCTCTCTCCCCCATAATCCTCCTCTCTCCCTTCTTTTAAATATTTTCCCTCCTCACATTTTTTTACTCACGAGAAACCTGAGAACCCAACGAGCCTCTAACCCTAGCCATCGCCTCGTCCCCCGTCGCCGCCGCAACCCCGTCGCCGGCACCACCGTCTCCCTCGCCCGCGCCTCCTCGTCTCAACCACAACCCTCGTCCTCCTTCCCCGTGCGCCTGCATCCTCGTGCGACCTTGGCCTCGCCGCTGCAGCCACCTGCTCACCACCGCGACAACCAGAAAACGTTCCAACGTCTCGCCGCCGACGATCACCTCGTCGTCTTTCCCTTACCATCACCCTCCTCCTCTCGGTGCACCCCGACCAGACCTACGACCACTTGCACACCAGCCACAGCTACCCGCAGCCCCTGCACGCCGTCGGACCTCCGTCTGTCGCCGCCGACGACCCCGTCCTCTTGTCCCTGACCTCGCACGCCCCTCGGTAAGATACTTCCCTCCTATTTCCCTTCTTCCTTCCTTCTTGGCTAATGCTTTCATAATCAGAAGTTTTTCCCGCGATCACTGTTCACCGCCGGAGCCCGGTCGACGCCGTCGACCGTCACGACCCACTTCAACCCACAGTGAGTATCCTTTTCTTCTTTACCCTCCTTCTTTTCTTCTTTAACTTTCCTTTCTTTCTTGTCGCAAACTTGATTATTCAATGTTCACAATTTGGCCGGAATCCGATGATGCCGACGATGTGTCCCGACGTTCCAGCGAGGTACCCCGATCCGCGTGGTCCCAGTGTTCATTGTTTGGGTTCAATCCGTGAATCGTGCTTCCGTCGCGAGTTTCCCCGCCGACGTTACGTTCCGTTTTTCCCGGTTCGCGACCCGTCGAGGCAAGTACCCCTTGCTACATGCTATACAATATATTTATATATGTATTGACACCCTAAACCTGTAAAATTAGCTTGGTACAATCGTTTTCCATTTCGGTTACAAAATTGCATTATATCATTTTACTATTAAACATGGAATTTAAAGTTTGCCAATTTAAACCTGATAATCAAATCTACCTGTTCAATCACATTTTACTGTTAAATAGATGGTGGTATTTATCCATGCAGTTCTGTTACATTCGGACACTCGTATGCATTTAACTTGAAATAACTGTATTGAACCGATACCTAAACTATTGCACCGCTAAGGGTACTTAAACCTGTTAACATGACTAAACGGCTATATCGTTTTACTGCACTCTTGTAATTTGAATGAAACTGCTTATTATGTAATTCATTGCTTATCTCATATTGTTAATACCCATGGTTGATTATATATCTGATTGTGAGCACACCCACGATATTGTTTACATCTTGACCTGACATTGCTACGCATGTATATATTGATATACCTGACATGGTATCGTATACTGTTAACTTGACCTGATGTACCATGACTCGACCCGTTACCTGATCTTGTGTCTAATGCCAACAAACCTGACATGTATTCCTCATGGACCTTCCTGTTGTCTTTCCAAACAAACCTGCTTTTACCTGATCCTGTGTTGGCATTAGTTCTTGATTGCTGAATACCTGACTTGACATACATAACTTAGGGGTATGGGGAAATCAAAGGTGAAACCGACTTGTAACTCAACAGTTCGATACCTGTACTGATCAGTCTTACGGGCTAGGCCAGCCTCGGAGTGATGATGCTGACATCACTCGCCCATCCTGCTACCTGTTACTGCCTAGCGGCACGTCTCGGATTCAGCCCCGAGGATCTTGACCGTGGTCTCGGGCATGCACGGGATACTATTGAGTTACATCGACGATTCATCAATTGATTTCAAAGACTTTAGAATAGAAAACCTGATAGAACAGTTTAGTTTACCCACTGCACGCTACCCTGTACTGGTATGATTCATATTATTGTTTTTCTTGTTGTATTCATGTTTATATTACATTGCCTGCTACACTGTTCATATTATATTACTTGATGACATGACACGCTGACGTCTGGGTTTTGCATGGCCCAGATCCCGTACCGTTGTTGCAGTCCGAGCAGGAGTTTTTCAGCCTGCATGCTGAGCTGTGAGTTCAGTAGTAGTTAGTTTTATTTCCTGCATTTATTCCCTGATGTGATCCCGCATTATGGGACATACTTTTCAATTATTTGTATTGGATCATTTGTTTCTGCATTTATTTATTGTTGACTCTTGTTATTCTGGATTATGGACATGTTTTAGATAGTTTTATCTTGTTCTTGATATCTCTACAGCCGTAATGTGACTGTGGATGGATACTTCCTACCCACAGGTAGCATGGTTGGCTATGTCACGTGCCCAATCTAGCGTACTTTGGGAAGCGGGGCGTGACATGGTTATTTTGGTATCAGAGACATAGGGTAGTCGGGTTGATTCTTTTTGTAGTTGGGTATTGTACCCAATACACGAATCAGAATACCCGTGTTTAGGAAACATGTCCTGCCACCTTGACCGTTTTACCATTCTTGAATCACATTCTTCCTGATTATATCTTTTACGATATGCAAACATCCTTTGCATATCGACTCGGAAAACCTGATTCCTTGCTATCTCTAGGACTTAGGCGACTTGGGTAGAGTTAAGTAATTGTGGCTATGATACCGCGGCATAGTTACAATGCGGCACTCTATTTAAGTATCTTGGAGTTCTAGCCTTGATCTATGTTCAGAATCTATCATCATGCTAATGTTGGGTATTTTGAGTTCAGGATTATGGCCGGTAAGAAATTTAAGACAAACCAGAGGCGTGTGGACTAAGCCGCCATGCTTGGAGTGATAAGGGGAATGCTGGAGAATCAAAAGAGACAGACCGGGCTGATCCAGCAGCAAGCAGAATCATTCCAGGAAGATTTGCACACCGTCCAGCAGTCTGTAAACAACGTTGGAGCTAAACTAGTTGACCGAGTAGGGACCGTGGCAGATTTCAGACGTTTGGGTCCGTCTACATTTACTGGTTTGGAGGAGCCGTTGCCAGCCGAGCAGTGGCTAGTTGACACGGAGAATTTATTGATTGGGGCACAGATTCCAGATGAGAAAGAGTTGATGTGGTACGCATTCAGTTAGTTGATTACGCCCGAGAATGGTGGCTTGGAGAAGAGAACCGTTTGCCCAAGCCGATCAAGTGGGCGGATTTTTTTCGAAGAGTTTCCTGGAGAAGTTCTTCCTGCGGACTGCACGGGAGGAAATGGAAGAGAAGTTCATCGGACTTAAGCAGAAGGGAGCACCCGTAGATGTGCATGCAGCAGAATGGACGAGACTCAGTAGTTTCGCTGGACCTTTAGTTGCCAACGATGCAGACAGGGCACGGAGGTTCATGCGCAGCCTGGACGTGGACATCCAGAGGCGGATTGTCTCCCTGGGTTTGACCACTTTCTCACTAGTACTTGCGGCAGCCGAAAGCAGTAGAGTTTATCTGGGATGAAAAGTAGTTTGCAGCAGACAGCAGTTGCGGTAAGGAAGCAGTTCTGTCGGGCCAGTCGAGTTTAGGGCTAGGCCGACAAATGATATCCTTGCATCGATGGAAGTTGATAATAGTGAAGAGCCGGCGGTTGTTCGCGATTTTATGGACGTATTTGAAGATATATCGGGTTTACCGCTGAAGCGAGACGTAGAGTTCGCAATTGATCTTATTCCTGGTGCAGCGCCAGTACCCAAAGCATATTGTCCAATGGCACCAGTAGAGTTGGAAGAAGTTAAGAAACAGGTTGCTGAATTGCTTGAGAAAGGTTGGATTCAAAGCAGTAACTCGCCTTGGGGAGCTCCAATTCATCTAGTAAAGAAGAAGGATGGCACGAGAAGGATGTGCATCGACTATCGAGAATTAAACCGGATGACTATTAAGAACAAGTACCCGATCCCTCGCATTGGAGAACTTTTTGAGCAGCTTAGTGGCGCGAGGGTATTCTCGAAGCTGGATTTACGATCCGGATATCATCAGGTCCGAGTGAAAACAGAAGATATTTGCAAGACGGCGTTCCGAACTCGATATGGACATTACGAGTACTTAGTGATTCCCTTCGGAGTAACGAATGCGCCGGCAGTTTTCATGGACTTAATGAACCGAATCTTTTCACCGTTCTTGGACCAGTTTATTGTGGTATTCATTGACGATATTCTGGTTTACTCGAAGAGTTTTGAGGAGCATACTGAGCACTTGAAGATCGCACTGCAGACGTTGAGACATGAGAAATTGTACGCGAAGATGAGTAAGTGCGAGTCTTGGCTAGAGGAAGTGAAGTTTTTGGGGCATGTTGTGTCGGGCGATGGAATCGCCGTCGATCCAGAAAAGATTGCAGCAGTTCGAGATTGGCCTATTCCAAAGAATGTTGCTGAGATAAGAAGTTTTCTTGGATTAGCCGGATACTACAGAAGATTTGTGGAGAATTTTGCTCGTCTGGCAGAGCCGTTAACCAAGCTTACGCGCAAGGAGGAACCTTTGTATGGACAGATAAGTGTGCGTTAGCTTTTGAGACATTGAAGCAGAAGTTGATAACCGCCCCTATTCTGACCGTGCCAGACAATTCCGGAGGATTGGTGATTCACAGCGATGCATCTGGGAAAGGATTGGGATGTGTTTTGATGCAGCATGGGAAATTTGTAGCGTACGCATCGAGACAATTGAAGACCCATGAAAAGAATTATCCAACTCATGACTTGGAGCTTGCGGCTGTGATGTTCGCTTTGAAGATTTGGAGACACTACCTTTTAGGCGAACGAGTCGAAGTTTTTTTTACAGATCACAAGAACTTGAAGTATGTGTTCACACAGAAGGAGCTGAATTTGAGGCAACGTAGATGGTTGGAGCTGATGGCTGACTACGATCTTGATCTTAAGTACCATCCGGGGAAGGTTAATGTTGTGCCGGATGCGCTTAGTCGGTTACCAGTAATTCAGGTGTTAACTACGCAGAAGGAGATCGTTGCAGATTTTCGAAGATTTGACTTGGAGGTTGAGCTACCGCGTTCTACGGGACAGTTGATGCAGCTGCAAGTGCAGTCGTCTTTGATTGAGAAAATTAAAGCAGCACAATCGCAGGATCCTAGACTGCAAAAGTTTCGAGAGCAAGTTGAAGCCGGACTACGAACAGATTTACTGGTCCACAAAGATGGTTCGTTGAGGTATGGTAGCCATTTATGTGTGCCAAAAGGAGATGTTCGTGAAGAGCTTGAAGGAGGCACACAGTTCAGCTTAGTCTGTACATCCAGGAGGCACAAAGATGTACCGAGATATTCGACAGCATTTCTGGTGGGAAGGCATGAAGCAGGAGATTGCTCGCTTTGTGGCAAAGTGCTTGGTGTGTCAGCAAGTTAAGGCTGAACATCAAAGGGTTGCTGGTTTATTGCAACCACTTCCGATTCCTTAGTGGAAGTGGGAACATATAACCATGGATTTCGTGACGGCTTTACCGCGGAGTCTAAAAGGCAACAATGCAGTATGGGTAATTGTTGACCGATTGACTAAGGCAGCTCACTTTATTCCTTTTCGGGTTGGTCAATCAACAGAGACTTTGGCAGAGCGGTACATGCAGGAGATTGTAAGATTGCATGGAGTACCGGTGAGCATCATGTCCGATTTGGACATTCGGTTCTTATCACACTTCTTGAGGAGTTTACAGGAAAGTTTGGGGACTCGATTGAAGTTTAGCACAGCTTATCATCCTCAAACTGATGGTCAGTCGGAGAGAACGATCCAAACTCTTGAAGATATGTTGAGAGCATGCATGTTGGACTTCAAGGGTTCGTGGGAGGATCATCTACACTTGGTGGAGTTTTCTTACAACAACAGTTTTCAGGAAACTATCCAGATGGCTCCGTTTGAAGCTTTGTATGGTCGTAAATGCCGTTCACCTGTTTGTTGGGATGATGTGGGTGAACGAAGATTGTTGGGACCAAATTTGGTGGTGCAGACAGTTGAGAAAGTTAACACTATCAGGAATCATATGAAGGCAGCTCAAGACAGACGGAAGAGTTAGGATGATACGTCAAGAAGACCTCTAGAGTTCGCCGTGGGTGATTTGGTATTCTTGAGGATATCACCGACTAGAGGGGTGATTCGTTTTAGAAGTTGAGGAAAGCTTAGTCCTCGATTCGTTGGACCCTTGAGATCGTGGAGCGTGTTGGTGAGGTAGCGTATCGTTTGGCGTTACCGCAGTCCTTGGCAAATGTGCACGATGTGTTTCACGTATCTCAACTACGAAGGTATGTTCGAGATGAAACACACGTTTTGGATCATTCGGAGCTAACAGTACGGGAAGACTTGACTTTTGAGGAGCGACCTGTTGAAATCGTGGATCGAAGGAAAAAGGTTCTTAAGAACAAGGTTATCCCCCTTGTGCTTGTTTCTTGGGGTAATCGCTCACATGGAGAGTCCACTTAGGAACGAGAAGATGAGATCCAGTAGAACTTTCCTCACCTTTTCCTGTAGTTTTCTATCTTTGTATTCTTGGAATTTCGAGGACGAAATTCTTTTTGTAGTTGGGTATACTGTAACACCCAAGCCCAATGCTACTGTTTTCTGTTACTGTTTGAGCATTAGGTGGTACTCACTTCATTTATCTTGCTTGTTTGTGGCTTACTGTAAAATTTTACCTAGCAAAGTCATTTCTGCATATAACAAATTTTAGCATCTAAAATAAAATTAAAAATATTCATATTGGTCTACTCGACACCCCTAGCCTTGTGGTAGCGTCCGTGTATCGTGTTCTCGTCCCGTTCGGTGAAACGGGCGAGTTTGGACGGCTACGCGCGCGTACAGGTGTCCGTTTTGGGGGTATACTTTTTAATCATAAAACACTTAATTTTAAAATTTGGAACCCGCTTAAAATCCTATTATTTAAATTTCAAATTTTTGGACCCGATCTGGGCACGATTTGGAAATGTTTTATTTGGCGCCAAAATCCCAAATTTTAATAATTTAAAACCTTCGTATATATTTCTTTAACTATACTAACTTTACTGTTAATTAATCTTTTGAATATTTTTTTAACCTCTAAATCTTTGGCTTCAGCCAATCATGAGGATGTAAATCTTCTCTGGGCCACACTTAATTCCTACGTCTCTCTCTCTCTCTCTATTTCTCAAATCTCTCTCTCTCTCCCATAATCCTTCTCTCTCCCTTCTTTTAAATATTTTCCCTCCTCACTTTTTTTTTCCTCACGAGAAACCTGAGAACCCAACGAGCCTTGAACCCTAGCCACCGCCTCGTCCCCCGTCGCCGCCGCAACCCCGTCGCCGGCACCACCGTCACCCTCGCCCGCGCCTCCTCGTCTTACCACAACCCTCGTCCTCCATCCCCATGCGCCTGCATCCTCACGCGACCTTGGCCTCGCCGCTGCAGCCACATGCTCACCACCGTGACAACCAGAAAACGTTCCAACGTCTCGCCGCCGACGATCACCTCGTCGTCTTTCCCTCACCATCACCCTCCTTCTCTCGGTGCACCCCGACCAGACATGCGACCACTTGCACACTAGCCACAGCAACCCGCAGCCCCTGCACGCCGTCTGTCGCCGCCGACGACCCCGTCCTCTTGTCCCTGACCTCGCACGCCCCTCGGTAAGATACTTCCCCCCTCTTTCCCTTCTTCCTTCCATCTTGGCTAATGCATTCGTAATCGGCAGTTTTTCCCGCGATCACTGTTCACTGCCGGAGCCCGGTCGACGCCGTCGACCGTCACGACCCTCTTCAACCGACAGTGAGTATCCTTCCCTTCTCCACCCTCCTTCCTTTCATCATTAACTTTCCTTTCTTTCTTGTCGCAAACTTGATTATTCACTGTTCACAATTTGGCCGGAATCCGATGATGCCGACGGCGTGTCCCGACGTTCCAGCGAGGTACCCCGATCCGCGTGGTCCAGTGTTCGTTGTTCGGGGTGGATCCATGAATCGTGCTTCCGTCGTGAGTTTCCCCGCCGACGTTACGTTCCGTTTTTCCCGGTTCGCGACCCGTTGAGGCAAGTACCCCTTGCTACATGCTATACAATATATTTATATATATATTGACACCCTAAACCTGTAAAATTAGCTTGGTACAATCATTTTCCATTTCGGTTACAAAATTGCATTATATCATTTTACTGTTAAACATGGAATTTAAAGTTTGCCAATTTAAACCTAATAATCAAATCTGCCTGTTCAATCACATTTACTGTTAAATAGATGGTGGTATTTATCCATGTAGTTCTGTTACATTGGGACACTCGTATGCATTTAACTTGAAATAACTGTATTGAACCGATACCTAAACTATTGCACCGTTAAGGGTGCTTAAACCTGTTAACATGACTAAACGGCTATATCGTTTTACTGCACTCTTGTAATTTGAATGAAACTGCTTATTATGTAATTCATTGCTTATCTTATGTTGTTAATACCCATGGTTGATTATATATCTGATTGTGAGCACACCCACGATATTGTTTACATCTTGACCTGACATTGCTACACATGTATATATTGATATACCTGACATGGTACCGTATACTGTTAACTTGACCTGATGTACCATGACTCGACCCGTTACCTGATCTTGTGTCTAATGCCAACAAACCTGACATGTAGTCCTTATGGACCTTCCTGTTGTCTATCCAGACAAACCTGCTTTTACCTGATCCTGTGTTGGCATTAGTTCTTGATTACTGAATACCTGACTTGACATACATAACTTGGGAGTATGGGGAAATCAAAGGTTAAACCGAATTGTAACACAACAGTTCGATACCTGTTCTGATCAGTCTTACGGGCTAGGCCAGCCCCGGAGTGATGATGCTGACATCACTCGCCCATCCTGCTACCTATTACTGCCTAGCGGCACGTCTCGGATTCAGCCCCGAGGATCTTGACCGTGGTCCCGGGCATGCACGGGATACTATTGAGTTACATCGACGATTCATCAATTGATTTCAAAGACTTTAGAATAGAAAACCTGATAGAACAGTTTAGTTTACCCACTGCACGCTACCCTGTACTGGTATGATTCATATTATTGTTTTTCTTGCGGTATTCATGTTTATATTACATTGCCTGCTACACTGTTCATATTATATTACTTGATGACATGACGCGCTGACGTCTGGGTTTTGCATGGCCCAGATCCCGTACCGCT
Source organism: Agapanthus africanus (assembly GCA_030015575.1). NCBI lineage: Eukaryota > Viridiplantae > Streptophyta > Magnoliopsida > Asparagales > Amaryllidaceae > Agapanthus > Agapanthus africanus. The sequence continues at coordinate 81,309,241 of JASDDO010000031.1, read as the reverse complement.
GTTCATACTTTTCAGTTATTTGTATTGGATCATTTGCTTCCGCATTTATGGGACATACCCACATATCCCGTCCCGCATTATGGGACATACTTTTCAGTTATTTGTATTGGATCATTTGCTTCCGCATTTATTTATTATTGACTCCTGTTATTCTGGATTATGGACATGTTTTAGATAGTTTTATCTTGTTCTTGATATCTCTACAGCCGTAATGTGACTGTGGATGGATAATTCCTACCCACAGGTAGCATGGTTGGCTATGTCACGTGCCCAATCTAGCGTACTTTGGGAAGCGGGGCGTGACAGTATCAAACGGTTATATGTGATATATCCGGGTTATCGAAACAAGCGTTGATTCGATAAGTTGGTACATTTTGTGTTAGTCGGTTATATGTGATATAGCCGGATTATTAAATCAAGTGTTGATTTAATAATTTAGTGTATAATTGCATATTTGATATACTAATTTACATTAAATATCGTTAGCACACTTAAGCATCCTTTTCTCACTTGTATGTGCATGTAATATATATGTGATATATATTGATGTGCATTGTTTTTGTGTGTGTCATAGTTGTTGATACACACTACATGGGTGTATAAGACATACACCATTTTAATTATAATGGTGGGGTTTTAATATTCAAAGTAAATACAAAATTACTGGATAATTGTTCAAGTGCATGAAGCTTTGAGAAGCTTGTGAGTGCATTGACCAAGTCCACTAGTTTTGTTTTACTTAGGATATTTATTAACCTAAACACTATAATTAGCCATGGTTATGTCTCTACATGAGTTAGTATATGATACCCACTCACCCAAGGTTACTTATCTCACTTTGGATCAATTTCATTCTCATCTTTTTCTTCATCTTCTTCTTCCAAAAGAAAAGCTTGCTACGGTTTGATCCAAGTGAGGAATTATTGTGAGAAAAGAAATTCTAAAGTGAGCCCACTTCCAATTTCACCATCCTCTACTAAATTAGCACTTTAGTATTGGGTGTTTGCTTCACTTTGGTGAAGTAGTAGCTTGAGTTCGTATTCCCTTGACGCAGATCATCTTCGCCTCGAAGAATTCAAGAAAGACCGTTGCCCTCTTCTCATGGAGCCGTCCAAGAGTCCGGGAGTTCGATGATCGCAGCGAAGGGACTACTACAAGGAGCTTATGAAGTGAAGGACCGATCTACAAAGGTTGTATTTCCTTTTCACTTAGATGTAAAATGGTTTACATATGTCTCGTATTATTTTCTAGTTAACGATTCTAGTTTAGAGTTCCTTGAAACGGCAATTTTTTGAAAATGGCATGGACGATGCCTCCCGAAACCTTGCTGTCGTCGATAGGAACCTTACAGTTTTCACAGGCACAGATGCAGCGGAGGATCTACAGACAATCCTCGATAGGATGGCTAGGATCTGTCGTTCATGGGGATGTTCTGACGAGATATGGATTGAGCTTGCGAGTTTTTGCCTAGAGGGTCTTGCTCAGACGTAGTGCAAGTCAGTCGAGAGAGACCGAGCTGCAGATCTATCTCTTATGACTTAGGATAAATTTACAGCAGTATTTTTGCTCGTTTCCTTCCTTAGAGCGTTCGAGATGCCCGAGCTCGTAGTTTTGAGTCTTTGCGCAAGACTCCAGGGATGACAGTGTTCAAGTACGACATTTAGATTACTCAGCGGTCCGATATGCTCCTTACCTGGTGGACACTAAAGAGAAACGGATAAGAAGTTCGTGTGGAGATTGGACATGTTGTTATTTCTTGCTATCGGTGCCCAGCCTTTTTGCACTTACGTCGCTGCTATAGACGCGGCCTTACCGTTGGAGGAGCGCATTTCTGAGACTTCGGTCGTTTCTGGACCAAGCGGATTTGTACCGGTATGTCAGCTCAAGGCGGTTAGATAGACGCCGTTGTGACAGTTATTCGTTCGGTGATTTCTTCCGATACGTATTTCCTTCTGGCGTCGTTTGAAATGGTATCCACATACTTTGTCTCTAAGTTTAGCCGATTGTGGTCCTTGCTAAATCATTCGCTTGTTGTGATTTCTTCCGTAAGCTAATCTCTTGTCGCTCGAAATGTTTTCATTCGTGTTTTTTTTTTCGTATCGGAGATAGGGACTCTTATGTCAATTTGATTCTTCTTAATATGTTTGACTTCGAAGTTCTTTTGGGCATGGATTGGTTAGCCGTGTGTTGTGCGTCCATGGACTGCCGTAAGGAGGCAGTCAAATTTAGTTTTCTGGGGGAGCCGGTTCTTGTTTTTCGGGGAGGCCGTAGCGTCGCTTTTCCCAGTCGATTTCTTCTTTTCGTGCTACTCCGTTCTTGAGGAAAGGATGTCAGGGATTAGTAGCGTATGTTTGTGATGTTAGAGCTGTAGAGGTCCTGTTGGACCGGTCCCATTTGTGAGGGAGTTTCCAGATGTCTTTCCTTACAAGTTGCTTGTTTTTTCGCCAGAGCGCAATGTTGAGTTCTGCTTTGACTTGATTCCCGGCACGTAGCCTTTTCTATACCGCCATATCGAATGGACCCGACGGAGCTCAGAGAACTGAAGGACCAGTTGCAAGGATTGTTGGATAAAGGGCTTGTTTTTCCGAGTGGGTTACTTTAGGGAGCTCCTGTTCCGTTCGTCAAGAAGAAAGATGGCAGTTGTGTTTGTGCATCGATTTGGTCAGTAGAATCGGGTTACTGTAAGGAACAAATATCCCTTACCTCGTATCGACAATTTATTTGATTAGCTCCAGGGTGCGGGACATTTCTCGGAGATTGACTTGCGATCAGGTGACCATTAGTTGCGGGTTCGAGAGGATGATATTCCGAAGACTACTTTTCACACGTTACGGGTGTTATGAGTTTTGGTGATGTCGTTCAAGCTCACCAAAGCCCAGCAGCGTTTATGGACTTGACGAACCGCATATTCAGGCCGTCTCTTGATCAGTTATTATCATGTTCGTTGATGACATTTTAATACACTTTTGGAGCCGAGTGGAGCCTAGGCAGTAATTGAGGATTTCGTTGCAAACTTTGAGGGAGCACCAGCTATTCGCTAATTTATCCATGGGTGTTTTCTGGTTGGATAGTGTGGACTGTTGGGACCCGTAGTTAAGAGAGTTAGTATATGTATGGAACCGAATGAGATCGAGACCGTTCAGCATTGGCCCAGACCTGTATCAGTGACGGAGGTTCGCAGAATTTTAGGTTGGACGGATACTACTAATATTTCGTACAGGATTTTCGCATATAGCTGCAACGTTGACCGGGTTGACCCGGAATGGAGTTCCTTTTGTTTTGAACTGAGGCATGCGAGCAGAGCTTTCAGCAGTTAAAGATTCGTTTGACTACGGCGCTAGTATTGTCTTTGCCTTCAGGATCAGGCGGTGTTGTTAGTTATGGCGATGCTTCTCGGCAATTGAAGAAGCGCAAGCAGAACTATTCCATGCATGATTTAAAGATGGCTGCAGTGATTTTTACACTTAAGATTTGGAGACGAGTCGTGCCAGATATTTATAGATCACAAGAAGCTTAAAGTATATCTTTCAGCAGCGAGATTTGAAACTGAGACAGCACCGATTGGTCGAGCTAGTGAAGACTATGACTGCGAGATTCTTTATCATCCGGGCAAGGCGGATATTGTGGCAGATGCTATGAGTTGGAGGCCCGGAGGTAGTTTTTCTTGTTTAAACACAGTTTAAAGACAGTCGACGGCAGATTGGCAGATTCTTTATGACAGCCGAGTACAGTTCGAGTTACGTCGACCAGGGGGCAACTTGTCCGTGTCAGTACACATCCACATTTCCTTGGTCGTATCCGTGAGGCATAGTCCGATGACGTTAGTTTGTCAGAGATCATGGAACAGGTTCGAAAAGACAGATATTCAGAGTTCGTGACTAATGATCAGGAAGTACTACGATTTGGGACTCGACTATGTGTGCCAAATTTCGAGGGACTGAGACGCAATATTTTTAGAGAAGGCACATAAGTCGACATATAGTGTTTATCCGGTTTCCACCAAGATGTATCATGACATAAGAGATGTCTACAGATGTGAAGGGATGAGGAGAGATATCACAGATTTTGTTTTGGATGCTGACTTGTCAGCAAGTCAAGGCCGTGCTTCAGAGGCCAGCAGGAGAATTACAACCTTTGCCCATTCCGGAGTAGAAATGGGAACAGATTTCTATGGATTTTATCGTGGGTCTACCTAGGACCAGTTGAGAGTATGACTCTATTTGAGTAATCGTAGACCGATTAACGGAAGCAGCCCATTTTCTGCCAGTCAAGACCACTTTTGAACTCGATCAGTATGTTCGGATATGTGTTGATAAGATGGTGCGACTACATGGAGTTCCGACTTGTATTGTGTCCGACAGAGGCACCCAGTTCACAGCCGACTATTGTAGAAACGTTAAGAGACTTTAGACACCAGATTGAGTTTCAGTGCAGTTTTCTATCCGCAGACCGACGGCCAATCTGAGCAGACCATTTAGATTCTTGAGGACATGCTCCGAGCTTGCGTTCTAGTCTTCGGTGGCAGTTGGGATCGCCACTTGCCCTTGAAAGAGTTTTCCTATAATAACAGCTTCCAGGAGGAGATTCAGATGGCACCCTTCGAGGCGTTATGGGAGGAGATGTCGATCGCCCGTATAGTGGACAGAGCCTAGTGAGAGCAGTATGTTGGGGCCACAGATTGTGCAGGAGGTGACCGAAAGAGATTCAGTTGATTCAAGGTAAGGTAAGAGCGGCCTAAATACAAGTTTACAATATTTTTTCTTTTTCTCCACTTGTCTCCATGGTTCTAGACTATTCTAGGGTTAAGTAGAAATAATTTAATTAAGATATTAATTAAATGAAGTGAAAATGGGGCTTTTCTAAACTTGACCAAAGACACACACACATACACACCCACACCCCTTGTGCTGGCCGAGCCTAGTGGTGCAGCCCCCCTCTCTTTCCACCAATTTTCCATCTCAATTCCCATTTCAAAAATTAATAGAAAAGGAAATTGATATAATTAAAGAGATAAGTTAAAAGATGTAATTATTGAAGAGATTTCTACACACATCTGCACACTTTAGTCTCTCTCTCTTCCCCTTAGCTGCTGGCCGAGCCCCTTGAGCAGCCCTTTCCTATTTTTCCCCATCTCATTTCCTCTCAAAAATCTCCAAAAAATCCATAAAAAATCAATGCAAAAACCGCACTAATTCTCCATTTAACCCTTACCCATTATTCTTGTTCAAATCTAACATGGATCTTGGAGCTAGAGAACCATTTTGGAGTCTAAGTTAGCATGCTAGATTTCAAAACTTGTGAGATATAATCTCAACCTTATGTTAATTTGTTGTTTAATTTCTTTAAAACAAACTTAATTAGGTATTATTATGGTTTTAACTTTAAGTTTGAAAATTAAAAGTGTGGGTTTTGAATTCAAGTTATGGTTTTGATTATTTGATTATGGTTGTGATGTGTAGTTTATCATCCTAAGAATTTCAAAACCTAACCTAGTTGCTAAATTGCTAATTTTTGCTTTTAAATTATCTTAATTAAATAATACCGCAAACTAAATTTTTATGATTAACATAAATAGGTGAGTTTAAAATCTAGTTAATAATTGTGTGACCTAATTAGGATATTAGTTGAGCATTGTGGCCACTAGGTTTGTTAAAACATCAAGATTTTAACAAAAATGTTAAATTGATGCTTACTAGGTTTTTAGAATAAATCGATTTTAATTAAGTTTGAGGTTGAATTGATCTATAACCTATCTCCTATAATATCTAGTGTGTTGTGAGCGGGTGATTGGTACGAATGGGTACTAGGATTGGTGGTTGTCACGTATAGCAACCCTAGTTGCGGTTTGTGGCGTTGTCGCGAGCGCATTTTGTAGGGTTACTAGGCACACTAAGGAGGTTCTACAAGGCATCAACCATGCCGGATTAAAATTTTAGCCGTGCCGAATAACTCTAAACAAGATCGTTAACTAGAGATTAGGTGAAAACAAGCAAGTAAATCACATTTGCACTAAGTGAATACGAAATACAACCTTTGTAGATCGGTCCTTCAGTTCTAAAGCTCCTTGTTGTAGTCCCTTCGCTGCGATCACGTGCTCCCGGACTCTCGGACGGCTCCATGAGAAAGTTGCAACGGGATTGCTTGAAATCTTCGAGACCGAAGATGATCTACGTCGAGGGAATACGGACTCAAGCTTCTACTTCACCAACTAAAGAATCAGTGAAGCAAACACCCTAAACTAAAGTGCTAGTCTATTAGAGGATGGTGAGATAGGAAATGGGTACACTTTAGAATTTCTTTTCTCACTTTGTATCTCTCTCTTTTTGAAACCCTAGAAAGAAAATCAAGGAGGAAGAAGATGAGCTCAAATGAGAATGAAACTTATCAAGAGAGAGAATATGCTAACCATGGTGAATGAGTATCATATACTTAACTCATGTAGAGACATAACCATGGGTAAATATATTGGTTAGGTTAAATAATATCTTAAGTAAAACAAACTAGTGGACTAAGTCAAATGCACACATAAGCTTCATGAAGCTTCATGCATTTGTGCTCATTATCCACTATTTTAGCATTACTTTGGATATTAAAAACCTAAAAAATATAATTAGTATGGTATAAGTCATATACACCCATGATAGTTGTATCAACAACCATGATACAAATTGTACACTAATAAATATATATCACATATATATTAACTTGTGCACAAGTGAGAAAAATAAATGCTTAAGTGAACCAATGTTAGTTAATGTAAATTAGTATATCACATATACAATTATACACTAAATTATCAAATCAACACTTGACTTAATAATCCGATTATAACATATATAACCGACTAACATTCAATGCATCGACTTATCGAATCAACCCTTGATTCGATAACTTGGTTATATCGCATATAACCGATCGACGCAAACTCTCGAGAATAGAATACGGTATCGCATACACGCATTATTCTCGGTCCCGCACATATCACATATGCGCTCTTATTTCGTTTTGCCTGAGCCAGTACAACCTCTATGTAGGATTCTAAAGACTCGTTAATACGCCGGCAGTAGGTGATGATCATATCAAGCACCCACAAGCCGTCAGCGGTACTAGCTGGATGTAACGGCTACCCGGATATTGAGCGATCAGAAGATCAGCAAGCAAGCCCGCTACAACTCCTGCAAAAGCCTGACAGTGACACTACTGTACAGTCCGGTCTCCTCGTCTGATATGTTACATATCAAGTCTAGGGGTGGTAAATGTCAGACCCCAATAACCGATAAGTCATGCCGATATGAGGCTCATAACGGGTCGAGAAACTACTGGTAACACTTACCAGTAAATCTCTAAACCAGCCCTGGCCAGGGACTTCCCTGTTATGGCCAATCGAGCATAGCGCAACATCAACTCCCAATACCGGGAGAGACGAAACCCCTCCTATCGCTCATTGCCTCCATGTGACTCGGGACTGTACCCAAAAACCACCATTTTGCACGCCCTCTTGGACGTGGTAAGGTGGAAATCAAAGCAAAGTGAGAATCACACAAGACTCTATGACGATCTCGGGTCTACAGACTAATCTGTACCAGTGTCACCAGAGAACTGCCATCTGATGTAAGGTATAATACCATCTGGGAGTTCTCGGCGAGTCCGTCCAGTGTACCCAGTCTCCACTGAGCACCCGTATATCATCTCTGATGTCAAACACCAATGGATATGGGATCATCCATCGCCCATCTGTATGGGTCGAGAAGGCATACGCTAGTCTACTCTGGTATATCGATGCCCCGTCTCGATATACCCACGACTAGGGACCTTGAAGGATGTACTTATGGACTACCATGTCCCCACTAGTATGATCCGCATCATAGTCCAGGTAGTCAAGTACACATCCTAAGGGCTTTACCAACATGTAACAGAGAGACAATCAGTATACACGTTAAGGTAAAGAGTAACCAGATAGCATACTATCATGTCGAGCAAGAAAGTCCTCCCTATATATATCCAAGCATCCACTACAATATACATCTTATGTATAGTAATGGCCTCTAGGGCATACATATAACTAACAATCTCCCACTTACACTAGGGCCATATTGTAAGTCTACGCTAGCACCCCGGCAGTCTACAGACGCCAAATGCGGAACAAAAACTTTTTAACTGGTGCTATCGTATACTTTAACCCGGATCTGCCATTATTGCTAAACTAACAAACTGTAAAGAGTGTAGGAATGTTATACCGAACGATCCGAGTCCTTCGTTCTTCAACCATCATCCCACGCTCTGTTGCGGCTGCTCCGATCGCGTCGATCGCCGATCTCCTCGTCGAGGTGGCACCACATGATCGGTTCTTTAAACGGGCTCCCGCCTCTGACTCGAGGCAACTCGGTCGTCAAGTTTGCTAAAAGAGACGACCAAGAATGATGTAGAGAATGAGTAGATGACTTTGTCTCACTTCGTCCAAATCCGTGGACGATCGGTTAATGAAGTTGCCGTGGAAATCGGGTGATGGAATGAAATGGACTGTGAAATTCCATACACCCCAAATACTATCATATCTTTTCTAACCGAAAGAAAACTCAAGTGAGAGTGTGTGTATGGAGAGAGAGAGGGCCGGCCTCATATAGGAAGAGGGGGGTGACCGTAGGAGAGGGGGGTGACCACAAGCAAAAGATATTATCATCACAAATATCCTAAGGAAAACAAAACCACTAATAACAAAGCATGAGTCATTAGGCTAGTCATCAAAAACAATAATGACACCATTAATGCCTAATGAGTCATGAAGCCACTTCATCACTTCTAGAAGCTTCTAGAATGATGACTCACTCCATCTGAAGAAAAGATAAATCCGTCTTTAACAGAATGTTAAAAGACGGCTGATAGAAAACTGGAAACTGGCAACTTCCAAAAGTGATCCTGAAACGACTTTCAGGATAACCCCGAAACTGTATAAATATACCCGCATTTGTATTACGACCGAATACAAATGCAACTGAGACAAAGATATTATACCTACTCAATATAATACTCGGATCCGGCTTAAACCAAAGCCGACCAGTATCATCTGCCCGAAAACTGACACGTGCGTAAACGCACGTGCATTTTCCGAACCCTGCCATAAAACCATACGGCCTCTACAACGTTTCGCCCGAACTTGGGAAACTGCCTGTGGGGGACTCTAATGACTCGTCAGTACCCTGGCAGTGGGTTTAACCACAAACCGTCAGCGGCACTAGCTATGCATAACGGCTGCCCATGGACTGACCTCAAGGGAGACTGATGAGCGCACTCAAGGGTGCCCGATGAACGAACTCATCCAGAAACCCTACTGAGCCTAACAGTGACAATGTATATACAGTCCGGTCCGTTCGTCAATGAGTATCGCATATCTGCCTAGGGGGTTAGTGACGTCAGACCCCCAATAGCAGTATAAGTCGTGTCGGAGTGAAGCCCGATACACCCTGAGATACTACTGGAGTACCTACCAGTAAATCTCCTACCATGGCCATGGATTTGTGTAATGGCTCTCCTAGACACAGCACGACCTCGCCCCCAATACCGGGAGAGACGAATCCCCTGACGATCCGCTCACGTGCCTCCATATGGCTCGGGACTGTACCCAAAAGCTACCTGTTTGCACGACTCCTTTGAGCCGTGGTAGGGTAGAAATCAAAGCACAGTGGGAACTCACACGAGACAAATGACGACCTCAGGTCGATGAACTAACCTGTACACATGTCACCAGGGAACTGCTATCTGACGGTAGATATAATACTAACTAGCAGATTCCCGGCGAGTCCTGTCCGGTGTACTCATAACCTAATGAGCACCTGTATACATCTTAGGTGATCCAACTGACACCAGTGGCTTGTGAGACCGGCCACCGCCCCTCGTCGGGGTCTCGACTGTACACACTAGTCTACTCCGGAGTATCGATGCCCTGTCTCGAAACTCCCACGACTAGGGACCATAATAAAGGATATGCATATAAACTACCCAACTCTCACGTATATGATCGCCCTCATACAGTTGGTAGTAAAGAAAGATCCTAAGGGCTCTATCAAAGTGTAACATGCAATCAGTCACCTGAACATATACACAACTGATAAAGGCAAACCAGATAGCATACTATCATTTCGAGTAAGACTGTGCTACCGGGATAGGTCCTCCGCAATCATTGCAATCACGTACCAGCGATCCAATAATTGACTATGAGGGCACTATCTCCAACAATCTCCCACTTGCACTCAAGGCTAATATTGCGATGTCGACTACTCACAGCCCGTGTGAAACCGAACATCCAACTCCTCTACTAATCAGTTTCACAAAGCCCGTTTGTAAAACTATTGTGTTCGAGAAATAGCCTCGGTGAGTGGATCCGCCTAGTAGTTTCTTTCTGTATCTCTCTTAATCTCAAGTTCGCGGAGAAAGCCATCTCCCGAATTGAGTAAAACTTGTCTTAGAACATGTCTGGATATCTGATGGGACCTTAGTTCATAAATGAACTCCATATCCAAACTTCTTAGACTGTATGGATCACTGAACCTAATCAGTATCCGGCACCATGCCACCCACAGTATCCTCCGGAACCACCTGTCCATAATACTGTCCCTCTTCGTCAGAGGGAAGAACTATAACTCTGTCAACTATGTCACCTTTGAAGCCTGGAATGATAACCGTCTCCCGAAAGAGGCTGCCGTTATCAAATCCGTAGAACATGTACTAATGTTCTAAAACTGCTTCCTTATGTTTCTCCAGGATTGGATTAATACAAACTTATTGCATCTAGTGCAAAAACAACATCTGGTGTGGTACTTGACATCTCATGATTGACTCAATTGCCTAAGCAAGTGATCTGCCAATCATGCACATCCCTCTCCCCTTTAGTCTATAAGACACCTTTAGAGAGGGTGACTCCATCACCTGCAGGTACACCACCATGCTAGGAGTCAACTATTCCAAAAACCATTAGAATATCTGTCAAAGTACCCACATTGGGAAACTACCCAAATCCAGATCTAAAACCATAGATCTAGAAACCAGAATGCCAAATATTATATCCATATCCTGTCTGGAGAAACAACTGTGCGACGACCACAGTCCAACCGATCGTAGTATAGGAATTTTACTTCCTACTCTGTGTATGTCATCCAGATACCATGACATCACACCCTACTACCTTCTTAACTGATTCATCCCCTATTCTGATTGAAGTCAAACCCATGACTGTCACATCAAAATTAGATGATCTATCTCCGCTATAACTGCTCAAGTCTATAAATAGACATAAGCTACTTGCCCACCATGCTTCCGTTGCTCCCACTGACTACGACAACCCTCCTACCGGGTCTCATATCCTGGAACAACAGTAGTGTCAAGTCTGGGTAGATAAGAACCTCCCTGTCACCGTCCTTGAGGCTACCGAAGTACCTCTCGGGTGCCTGAGGTTACCTACCATACCTTCGGAGTGGCTATTGGAATGTCAAACCTGATTGAATATATAGGTCCTATTAAATTTTTCCGTAATCGTTCGCGGTTCTGGAATCACTTCCAGTTCTACCATACTCCCACTACTGTTTTCTGAAAAAGATCCATTTTTACTAAAACTGTGGCGAGTCAAGAACAATATCACTATTGATCTTCTAAATGGTAGAATATCAACCCTCGTCATAGCCAGGGTCAACCCACAAACAGCCATTACAGAAACGTGCCCTGAGTTATCCAGTGTCTGGTTTTAATCATAAGCTGGACAACTCCCCGTACCTTAATTTCTTTTAAGGTACGAACTATTCTATATCCAATATAGAAATTTTGGCACTTATTTAATTGGAACCATATTCGAATCATGCAGCTGTCTCCAGTGCATATCTACTTAATGGAAAGAGGCTAATCAGAATTACTCAACTTAGGAATCCATCCAATTATGAGTAACCTGAAAGAGAAACACGTTTCTCAAAACCATCACTATCATCTGAATACCAATCACAAGAGTCTACATCTTCGATCTCTTTGAAGAATCCCGATACTTGTGATACCTGGTTCTCTACTTTATTCTTATACCCACAACTTCTCAAAACTTAGACCTTGTATTTCTACGAAACACTCGTCTAAATACTAGAGAAGTTATAAGTAAGCAGAACATAGTACGAGGACCTACCCCTTTGTCCTAATGGACAATTGGACAACATACAATACTCTGTATAAGTCCGCTGAGTTAAACAACTCAAAACCTGTGCGTCGTAGGTGGAAAACTGTACCCTGGCGATTTCCTCAAATATCACCAATTACAACGAATTCCGATATAATGAGGATGATCACCTAATTCCCAATATCTTACTCCCACTCATCATCTGTAAAACCATACAGATATGAGAATGAAACCTGGTAAATACATACCCTTGGAGTAAGTGTCTAATCGGGAAAACAGTTTTTCTTTAACAATGCACTGAAACATGAAAATGTTTCGTAGGGGTATCCTGGTATTCATAGCAATGCCTCTTCCATAATCCAATTCATGACTTCAACCGTATATTTTATTGCCATCTCTCCAAATCACTTTTATTTGTCTTTAGTCGTTACCTTCTGTACACCATCGTTAGGCTAAATGGTTTTCTTCCTTCCCTACCGTTCGGCACCAGCCTATGGTTTGGAAGAAGACTATCCAGTAAGCATAATAGGTGTACCCTCCTAAACCAAGGAGTACTCGTATCTCGAGAGAAGGTGATGATAAAAGACAACTGAATAATACCTTATTCTTTTAAAGGTGAAATAGGAGTGGCGATTAAGTACGCGGTTTTGGTCGTGAATGATAACAGTCGCAATTTACTTTGCCGTCTTTCTAATCCCTTTATTTTGTCTTTACATATTACCTTCTGCACACCCTACTTAGGCTAATTGGTTTTCTTCATTCCCTACCTTTCGGCACCAGCCTATGGTTTGGAATAAGACTATCCAATAGGCGTAATAGGTGTACTCTCCTAAACCAAGGAGCCCTCGCAACCTGAGAGAAGGTGATAATAAAAGACAACTGAATAAGCCAATTCTATTTCTCCTGAACCTGAACCGGGATCCATCCTCGAAGAAGTCCCTTCGAGTTCGTATATAACCATACGATGGATCTATCCAATGGAAGTGGATATCCGTAGTTATACGGGTGTTCTGAGAAATACAAAGGGTAAAAGAAGGAGTGGCAATGACTTATGCAACTTAGACAATCCAAAAGCCAGTATTTTAAGAAGGTTCGGTCAACCTGGTCACTGAGTCATAGTCTAGGGTCGGTCAAAGGTCGCTGCCAAAGAGAGAGAGAGAAAAGAAACACTCTGCGTGCACTCTATCCTAGATCAGAATGGTCATCAATTTATCTAATCCGGAAACCTCCCACTGTCCTGTCAAATTCTCCTCCAAACCTAAAGAAGAATCAATCGGGATCACCCGAAGAGTAAACCAACTCATCAGTGGGAATCAGGATCCAACTCTCATCGCATGATAACGTGATGGAATGCATCCACGTTACTCATACTCCAGAAGGTATGCGCATACTCGGCAAGTTTCAGTTTCTTTAGAAACTCCTGATATAGTTTTTGCCCCATGCTCTTATAACCTTGGCTTTGGTCAAAATGTCATAAGTCACATGCCAAGTTCTACCCATCACTATCTTGTCAATTTGAACCCACCCGTACATGCCCCTGACTTTGGCCAATCGGCAGAACGACTGTCCCAAACTAACTCATCTATCTATGCAACAATTGAATACCCAGCAGCTACCAAACACTATGCCTTAACTTTGGCTAAAATGCATAGCTTGAATACTACTGAATACCCAAAAGAAGTGACGGAGGGCTACGGCTGGTTTTTGGCGAAAAACCTTTAGCGTAGTGAACTTGATATCGCTGAAGGAACCTGATAGCTTTTTAAAATATAGTGGCGAAAACCTTTTGCTAAAGAGGTCACTCCCGGTAAAGGGATCTCGGCTCTTTCCTCGTGGAATGAGGTGCAGGATATTCCACTGAATACCGCTATGCAAAGCAACATGTAATCGACTATAGTGAAGTTATTACACTGACGCAAACTTCTGCCCAAGGGGTCAGTCCCGGTGAAGGGATATCAACCCTTGCCCCGTTGAATGAGGTGCTGGATATTCCACTGAATACCGCTATGCATAACAAAAGAAAACGTCTTTGTAATAACACTTTTTATATTGTTCCAACAACTGTATACAGGTTTGTTTAACTTTGCATTGATCAGAATCAACGCAGTCCCATCATTCAATCACACCAGAAAAGAACGAAAATAAAATGTACGTATATGCCATCCGCATTCGTCACTGGGTCCCGTCATCACCCGTTAGGTTACTTAACTAACGACAGAGCGGGGACTGGACTAGCGCGGGTGTAAAACATATACAACATCTAATAGTATATAAACCAATATACATAATCGCTCCAGGCGTGATAATATGCAACATTACAGAAAAGTAATAAGCATTACAGAACAATACAGATATCTGGGATCCCCGAGTTTCACAGAGCCGCTGCTGAAACTCGACGTTCCCCTGTCGTGTGGATAGCCTGTGCAATGAAACCCAGACCCCTACGGGTGCGGCAAGTTACCCGCCAAAACCTGAAGCGAGGTAGTCCCCACAGCATAGTGAATGGAACACCCGGCACTTCACGGAATCCGGTAAATTGAGCACCCCTCCTTGGGTCAACCTGTACCCCCTACAAGTGCGGCGAATAGTCTGCCAATTCTGAAGTGGGGCCCCTCTGCCTCTCAAAGCCATGAGATGCGGACCCGTTGCCCTCCCGAACCCGGCTATCCGTGCACTCCGTCGCGGGGTAAAACCTAGTACAGTAATGAAAAATAGTACAATAGGTACATCGACCGCAACCTGGTCGTGCCCCAAAAGAATATTATACAACAGGCAGTGACGGCAGTCCACAAGTTGGACGCTCGCCCCGCAATATCAAATGTACAAATAAACTCAAACTGTACTACCATTGCACACTGCTATCCACCACGACAAAACCGCAACATTACAGCACAACACAGAACATCAACGCGAATGTCACGTTCGCAAACCCGTCTAAAAGAACTATAGCAATCGAACGCGGTTTACCGATCAAATGACATTCCCGGTCGGAGATATAATGTAAGCACTGTAAACTAACGTGTTTAAATTTCGATCGACCAAAGACCAAATATTAAAAAGTGGGCCCCACAGATTACTGGTGAACAGTAACAAAATCTGGGCCAAAACTTTATATACCAAAAACCCCAAAATCCCAAACAGAACCTACTGACAAAATTTGGGAGCACGTGGCCGCGGTTGCGCGGCCAAACCATGGGTTTTGCCGCCCTTCCGCGGCGACTTGGAGGGATCACGACCCCAAATTTTGTCGTGGGTCTTAGAATTTCCTGCACGGATTTTTAAGATATCCAGAAATAATTTTTGAGACCGTTTAAAAACAACAGAAACTGTCAATATAGGATTTTGTCGTTTTTGAGTTTCGGTTCGATCGATATTTTAAACGCGTTAGCACAAGTTAGTATAGCAAAATGGTTAGGCTCTGATACCACTGTAAGTCTACGCTAGCACCCCGGCAGTCTACAGACGCCAAATGCGGAACAAAAACTTTTTAACTGGTGCTATCGTATACTTTAACCCGGATCTGCCATTATTGCTAAACTAACAAACTGTAAAGAGTGTAGGAATGTTAT
This sequence comes from Agapanthus africanus, assembly GCA_030015575.1. Lineage (NCBI taxonomy): Eukaryota > Viridiplantae > Streptophyta > Magnoliopsida > Asparagales > Amaryllidaceae > Agapanthus > Agapanthus africanus. Next base: position 81,293,524 of record JASDDO010000031.1, on the reverse strand, counting down.
ACCGAACGATCCGAGTCCTTCGTTCTTCAACCATCATCCCACGCTCTGTTGCGGCTGCTCCGATCTCGTCGATCGCCGATCTCCTCGTCGAGGTGGCACCACATGATCGGATCTTTAAACGGGCTCCCGCCTCTGACTCGAGGCAACTCGGTCGTCAAGTTTGCTAAAAGAGATGACCAAGAATGATGTAGAGAATGAGTAGATGACTTTGTCTCACTTCGTCCAAATCCGTGGACGATCGGTTAATGAAGTTGCCGTGGAAATCGGGTGATGGAATGAAATGGACTGTGAAATTCCATACACCCCAAATACTATCATATCTTTTCTAACCGAAAGAAAACTCAAGTGAGAGTGTGTGTATGGAGAGAGAGAGGGCCGGCCTCATATAGGAAGAGGGGGGTGACCGTAGGAGAGGGGGGTGACCACAAGCAAAAGATATTATCATCACAAATATCCTAAGGAAAACAAAACCACTAATAACAAAGCATGAGTCATTAGGCTAGTCATCAAAAACAATAATGACACCATTAATGCCTAATGAGTCATGAAGCCACTTCATCACTTCTAGAAGCTTCTAGAATGATGACTCACTCCATCTGAAAAAAAGATAAATCCGTCTTTAACAGAATGTTAAAAGACGGCTGATAGAAAACTGGAAACTGGCAACTTCCAAAAGTGATCCTGAAACGACTTTCAGGATAACCCCGAAACTGTATAAATATACCCGCATTTGTATTACGACCGAATACAAATGCAACTGAGACAAAGATATTATACCTACTCAATATAATACTCGGATCCGGCTTAAACCAAAGCCGACCAGTATCATCTGCCCGAAAACTGACACGTGCGTAAACGCACGTGCATTTTCCGAACCCTGCCATAAAACCATACGGCCTCTACAACGTTTCGCCCGAACTTGGGAAACTGCCTGTGGGGGACTCTAATGACTCGTCAGTACCCTGGCAGTGGGTTTAACCACAAACCGTCAGCGGCACTAGCTATGCATAACGGCTGCCCATGGACTGACCTCAAGGGAGACTGATGAGCGCACTCAAGGGTGCCCGATGAACGAACTCATCCAGAAACCCTACTGAGCCTAACAGTGACAATGTATATACATTCCGGTCCGTTCGTCAATGAGTATCGCATATCTGCCTAGGGGGCTAGTGACGTCAGACCCCCAATAGCAGTATAAGTCGTGTCGGAGTGAAGCCCGATACACCCTGAGATACTACTGGAGTACCTACCAGTAAATCTCCTACCATGGCCATGGATTTGTGTAATGGCTCTCCTAGACACAGCACGACCTCGCCCCCAATACCGGGAGAGACGAATCCCCTGACGATCCGCTCACGTGCCTCCATATGGCTCGGGACTGTACCCAAAAGCTACCTGTTTGCACGACTCCTTTGAGCCGTGGTAGGGTAGAAATCAAAGCACAGTGGGAACTCACACGAGACAAATGATGACCTCAGGTCGATGAACTAACCTGTACACATGTCACCAGGGAACTGCTATCTGACGGTAGATATAATACTAACTAGCAGATTCCCGGCGAGTCCTGTCCGGTGTACTCATAACCTAATGAGCACCTGTATACATCTTAGGTGATCCAACTGACACCAGTGGCTTGTGAGACCGGCCACCGCCCCTCGTCGGGGTCTCGACTGTACACACTAGTCTACTCCGGAGTATCGATGCCCTGTCTCGAAACTCCCACGACTAGGGACCATAATAAAGGATATGCATATAAACTATCCAACTCTCACGTATATGATCGCCCTCATACAGTTGGTAGTAAAGAAAGATCCTAAGGGCTCTATCAAAGTGTAACATGCAATCAGTCACCTGAACATATACACAACTGATAAAGGCAAACCAGATAGCATACTATCATTTCGAGTAAGACTGTGCTACCGGGATAGGTCCTCCGCAATCATTGCAATCACGTACCAGCGATCCAATAATTGACTATGAGGGCACTATCTCCAACACATATGATAACAGTGGTTGTAGTATCTCATACTCAACCATCCCATAATAGTCTCTCTCTGGGAAAAAGGCCTTTGTGAGTGGATCCACCGTGTTGTCCTATGAGTCTACTCTCCTGACCTCGATCCCCTGGAGATCAACCATCTCTATGATCAGGTGATACTGCCTTAGAATATGTCTGGATCACTGATGGGACGGGTGTTCCTAGGCATAATCCACAACTCCATTGTCACACAATGGAAGGAACGTAGTTCATCTCATGAACTAATATACACCCAGACTGCCTCTTTGGTAGCGATGTATCCAGCCTTTATCGTCTAGTATGCCACGGCATCTAGCTTGGAACTCTTCCAACATACCGTCCCTTTACTGAGGGTAAAGACAATGCCTGTGACTGACATTCAGTCGTCCTTATCACCCTGGAACCCTTCCAGTGATTCTGCCAGGATCAATTGATACCATCTTACTACAATTAGTAAGAATCCTAGCATCCAATTAGATCTATCTTATAAATCCAAAACTCAGGATTTAGGAGGTATCTTTTTGATCCTATATGGAGAATCATTGTGATAAGCGGAGATTGATCGAGCGTGGTATAGGAAACTCCTTTCCTATCATGAGTATGTCATCCACGTACTCTACGAGGATCACCACCATACTCCCTACTACCTTTTTGTATATACAAGGTTCATCTACCATTTTGATGATGTCAAACTCTTTGACTAACACATCAAAACAGACGTTCCATCTCCGCGATGCCTGCTTTATTACATAAAACATCTTGTACACGTTTCCGCTGCTCCTACTGTCTACGAAGCCTTCTGACTGTGTACTTATAGACTCTCTCTTCCAAAACATTATTTAGAAAAAGCAGTCATGACATCCAACCGCCAGATATCGTAGTCATGGTATGTAGCCGTGGCAAGTAGGATCTGGATGGACTTAAGCATAGCTACTTAAAAAAGGTTTCATCATAATCCATACCTGGTCAATGATGCAAACCTTTAATAAGTCTAGCTTTGAAAGTCTCAACTTTTCCATGTACACCAAGTAATCTTCTCAAGATATACTTGCTCCTGATAGGGATTTAACCCTTCAGATAAAGCAACCAAAGTCCATACTTTGTTGGTGTATAAGGATTCCATCTCACATCGCTAAGCATCCAGCCATTCATATAGAGTCCCACTCCTGATGGCCAGCTCGAAACTAGTTGGGTCATCATCTCATGATGCAATCCTCGCTCCCACTGTCATAGAGAAACCGAAGTATCTCTCAGGTGGGTGAAGAACCCTACAAGATCGACAGAGAGGCTGAGGTTCGTTGGAAACTATTGAATCCTTTGGTTCTACCAAATCATCTGCTGAAGTTTGTATAGCTGGAACCTTTCCAGTTCTATAAAAAAGACCTTGGCTCGAGCTTGTCCGGATTTTGCTTTTCAGACATAGGCCGGACAACCCCAAATCTTAACATACTTAAGATATGGGCTCTTCCCTTTCCATATCTCATATAAAGTGGTAGGCAACAGATTTGATCGTAACCCTATTCAATAGGTATGCAACTTCTCCAGTGCATAACTCCCAAAAAGGAAATAGGTAACTCAGTAGTACTCATCATAGAGTACACCATATCAAATAGGGTGTGATTGCTCCGCCTCGATACACCGACGTGGTGTGGTGTATGCGGAGGAATAATGCTGAGAGAGAATCTCATTCTCCTTTAGAATAATCCAGGAATTCCGTGCTCAAGTATTCTCCTCCGTGATCACATCAAAGGACATAATACTTATACCCGTTTTGGTTCTCTACCTCTAACTTATATTCTGTGAATATCTCAAAAGGTTCGGACTTGTATTTCAACAGGAATATATGTCTGAATCTTGAGAGATCATCAGAGAATGTAATGAAGTACAAAGAACCGATATTGTCATGTGTAGACAGGGGACCTTCATACATCAGTATGTATCATCCCAAGAGTTCACTAACTCTTTCTCTGTTTCCAATAAATGGAGTTGTGGTCATCTTATCTCCGTGACATGACCGGCAAGTTTCACAAGATGTAAATTCAAACTAATTTAAATATGCATCTATATGTAACTTCAGCTAGTCGGTTCGCATTAATATGACCTAGTCTACAAAACCTCAAGAAGGATTCGTTCATTTCTGAACTCTTCCTCTTGTGTGTATTCTGTATACTAAGAATTGTAGTTTGATTTAGAACGTCAATGCTTTTAGATAACGTGCCTGAACCGATCTACTTTCGATATAGGAAATGTTCAAAACATTATCCAACAATACAAAATTATATCCTTTCTTTACTAATAAAGAGACTGATATGATGTTGTATATCAGGTTCGGTATCTAACAACATTCGTTCAGAATCAATGTATTCTGGTAATACAGGGTGATAGTGACCAACAGACTTGGCTGCAACACTTGCACCGTTTTCTATCTCATGAAACTTATCACCCGTTCTCAGTTCACTACCTATCTGTAGCCCATGTAACAAATTACATATGTGGGATCTTGATCGGGTATCTCATACCCAGGACGTAAAGGATACTGAGAAACAGTTCTCTGTAATAAACACACCCGAAGATGATGCATCAGCATGCACTTTCTTCGTTTGGGCGGCACGGGAATTCTGGTAATCCCCAATTTCCTGCTCTGTCTTATAACATTTATAAGTTGGAGCGGGACCAACGTTCCCCAGCTCAGTATAACAAGCGGGTTCGGTCAATTCATACGTATTATTATCTTGATTAAGGCGTGATATGGACGCTACCTGGAGAGAGAGAGAAGAAAACACTCTGCGTGCGCTCTTGCAAGATCAGATTGGTTATTATTTTATCTAATCAGGATGGCTCCCACTGTTTTTATCAAATCTTCTTTCAAACCCTAAAAGGAAAGACTAGCCGGGATTAATTACACACTACAACTTCGCCAATCTTTCAGCCAGGCCAGTGTCGGTACTTTGAGGGAGGTTCCCCGTGCTTTCGCACGGACCTAATTAAAGTAAACCTCGTTTTCCCAGAGGCGTAACCCCGTTAACACCTTTCTAGACACCTACTTGATCGGCTAATTGTAATGTGTAAAACTCTCCCAGGAGTAACAATTACTCGCAGCGGGTATCGGGATCCAACTATCTCATAGAAGGTATGCAATCTCATTGCAAATTTCAACACTTGAAATTCCCGATAATTTTGCCCCTAACGTGCTATGACCTTGACGAAAGCCAACAAACCATAGCCCGCTAATCAAGTTCAACCTGTACATTTCTTGACTGAATTATACCCACCCGCACGACCCTTGACGAAAGCCAACAAAGCCGTACGACTACCCTAATCCAATCGCATCGTATGCAGCAGATAAGCTGCATATAACTACCCCACACTACACCTTGACGAAAGCCAACAAATGTAGCACGAATACTATATACAACTTATCTGAAATGACGGAGGGCTACGACAGGTTTTTCTGAAAACCTATTGCCTAATGAACTTGATATCGTTGTAGAATCAAATGATTTTAAAAATGGAGTGTTTTTGAGGCTTTTGCTAGTTTCACTAAAGAGGTCACTCCCGGTGAAGGGATCTCGGCTCATTCCCCGTCGAATGAGGTGCAGGACATATCATATATATCACTGTGCAAAGCAAGAACTAGAAAAGTAATTAAAAGACAAAACCGAGGGGTGTAACATCTGCCAGTTATTGCTAAAGGGGTCACTCCCGGTGAAGGGATCTCGGCCCTTTCCTTATCGAATAAGGTGCAAGATGTTCTACAAGGAACACCGCGATGCAAAGTAAGAACTGTAGCTACCTGTTTTTGAAAATTCGATTCCACAACATCTTTTAGGTTTCTTTTCTTTCATTAATCATATTAATGAAGTCCCATCAACTAAATCACCTAAACATCACAGATAAATACGACGTACACTTATGCCATCCGCATTCGTCTCGATGTCCCCTCGTGCACCATTAGGTTAGGTAACTAACGACAGAGCGGGGCAGGGCTAGCGCGGGTGTAAAACATAAGTAACGTCTATTTAATATATCATATATACTATATACATTATTTATCACAGAACATCAAATGATCACATCACAGATATCGCAGCAGAAGAAACATATGAAACATTGGATATACTAGGACGTCCGTGTTTTATTTTGAGCCTCTATAAAACACGGATTCCACGGTCGCGATGAATAGCCAAACCCACACCCCTAGACCCCTACGAGAGCGGCAAGTAACCCTACCAATTCTAGAGTTAGGAGACCAGGACTCGACTCCTCGAGTTGGTCTCCCACTGGACTCCAGAACCCGGTTACTTATGCTCTCCTCCTCGGATCTATCCTAGTGCGGAAAAGTAAATAATATAAAAGTAGTGACATCAACCTCATCCCGGAAGTGCCCCAATAAAAGAATATTACAAACATTTTATTTTACATGAATGAAAATAAAAACTCTCATCTCACATAAAACCCCCGGCTATTCAGAACGCGACGATCCAATATAACATATCCAGCAACACATAACATCACATGTCATCAACGTAAGTAAATATGCGCATCCCAATTGTCGTTGACATATAGCAACGAAACCGGCAATATCACATATTACACTTGCGGTCGCAGAAAAAAAAGTGTAAAACTACAATAGTTGGAATCCGCAACCTCCTTAGATATCGCATGCCTAACAATTATAAACCCCGCATTTTAGTCTCTATATCGAAAACACTTTTCAATATCTAGTCGGGCAATTCAACAAGATTCCCGATATTCTGATCGAATGCTCGTCGCAAACTTTAGTAGACGGCCGCACCCCCGGATGCCGTCGACGAAGTGCACTAAGGAGGAACACCGTTGCCGCGAGCACCCGAACGGATGCTTTTGGCGACGGGGTTCTCCTACAGTCACTTGGTCGGGGCTTCGGGGCGTGGCTATCTATTAAGTTTACCCGGCGAGTATCCGCGTACGCTACGTGATTGCGACGGACTTTTGATCGCATCAAAATTCCGTGGCAACCGATCATTTGAGACTAAACTGCTATGTTTATAACATCCAAATCAGTTATCTCATAACTACTTGTGGATTCCAAATATTGTATCACATTCCAGATAAATAGACAATGTCAAACTTTCCGATCGAATAATCAAACACCCAAGTTTTCCCAAATAGTTCTCAACACTTGAGGGGAGTTTAAAAACATCCATCACATGCCACAGTACCAATGGTCCAGCCGTAGAAGGGTCAAGCCAACGCCTCACATGTGGCACGCCGTACTGCCCAAACCCTAAGGTTCAAAAGGCAGTTCAAGACGGTCACATAATCGAGTTAAGGTTTGTTGTCTTCTAGAGGGTCCATCGCGTAACTTGCACGATCTAGACGTTCTTAAACAAACGGAAAAATCCAACACTTGGAAATTTTCTGGGTCGGGAAAACATGAGCTATTGATATCCGTTCGAACTTTTTAATACTTTCTAAATATCCGGAAAACACTACGAAATTAAATTTTCCGATCGAGTCGACGAATACAAAATAAACCCCAAAAATACTCAACACTTGAGTCAGAAAACAAAATACCCAGAAAATAGCACTAACAGAATTAAACATTACTGCACAAAATTAAAAGCCCACTGCTACAGTACGGCCGTAGATCCGCGGCCTAAGAGAGGTATGGCCGCGGTTCCGCGGCGGTCCGTACGCCTTAGAAGCTCGTTTTGCACAGTAATGCTTAAAATTCCCTGCTGAATTTTTCAGGTATTTTTAATTCAGAAAAATCCCAGATTTTAAAAAATGTACAGAGAGGGTGTCTACTTCGTCATATCGGGGTTTGATCGGAGTTTTAACATCGTAAACACATCTCCTATTGCTCTAACCTGGCTCTGATACCACTGTAGGGTTGCTAGGCACACTAAAGAGGTTCTACAAGGCATCAACCATGCCGGATTAAAATTTTAGCCGTGCCGAATAACTCTAAACAAGATCGTTAACTAGAGATTAGGTGAAAACAAGCAAGTAAATCACATTTACACTAAGTGAATACGAAATACAACCTTTGTAGATCGGTCCTTCACTTCTAAAGCTCCTTGTTGTAGTCCCTTCGCTGCGATCACGTGCTCCCGGACTCTCGGACGGCTCCATGAGAAAGTTGCAACGGGATTGCTTGAAGTCTTCGAGGCCGAAGATGATCTACGTCGAGAGAATACGGACTCAAGCTTCTACTTCACCAACTAAAGAATTAGTGAAGCAAACACCATAAACTAAAGTGCTAGTCTAGTAGAGGATGGTGAGATAGGAAATGGGTACAATTTAGAATTTCTTTTCTCACTTTGTATCTCTCACTTTTTTAAACCCTAGAAAGAAAATCAAGGAGGAAGAAGATGAGCTCAAATGAGAATGAAACTTATCAAGAGAGAGAATATGCTAGCCATGGTGAGTGAGTATCATATACTTAACTCATGTAGAGACATAATCATGGGTAAATATACTGGTTAGGTTAAATAATATCTTAAGTAAAACAAAACTAGTGGACTAAGTCAAATGCACACATAAGCTTCATGAAGCTTCATGCATTTGTGCTCATTATCCACTATTTTAGAATTACTTTGGATATTAAAAACCTAACAAATATAATTAGTATGGTATAAGTCTTATACACCCATGATAGTTGTATCAACAACCATGATACAAATTGTACACTAATAAATATATATCACATATATATTAACTTGTGCACAAGTGAGAAAAATAAATGCTTAAGTGAACCAATGTTAGTTAACGTAAATTAGTATATCATATATACAATTATACACTAAATTATCAAATCAACACTTGACTTAATAATCCGGTTATAACATATATAACCGACTAACATTCAATGCATTGACTTATCGAATCAACCCTTGATTCGATAACTTGGTTATATCGCATATAACTGATCGACACAAACTCGCGAGAATAGAATACGGTAACGCATACACGCATTATTCTCGGTCCTGCACATATCACATATGCGCTCCTATTTCGTTTTGCCTGAGCCAGTACAAGCTCTATTGTAGGACTCTAAAGACTCGTCAATACGCCTGCAGTAGGTGATGATCATATCAAGCACCCACAAGCCGTCAGCGGCACTAGCTGGACGTAACGGCTACCCGGATATTGAGCGATCAGAAGATCAGCAAGCAAGCCAGCCCTAACTCCTGCAAAAGCCTGACAGTGACACTACCGGTCTCCTCGTCTGATATGTCGCATATCAAGTCTAGGGGCGGTAAACGTCAGACCCCAATAACCGATAAGTCATGCCGATATGAGGCTCATAACGGGTCGAGAAACTACTGGTAACACTTACCAGTAAATCTCTAAACCATCCCTGGCCAAGGACTTCCCTGTTATGGCCAATCGAGCATAGCGCAACATCAACCCCCAATACCGGGAGAGACGAAACCCCTCCTATCGCTCATTGCCTCCATGTGACTCGGGACTGTACCCAAAAACCACCATTTTGCACGCCCTCTTGGACATGGTAAGGTAGAAATCAAAGCACAGAGGGAATCATACAAGACTCTATGACGATCTCGGGTCTACAGACTAACCTGTACCAGTGTCACCAGAGAACTGCCATCTGACGTAAGGTAGAATACCATCTGGAAGTTCTCGGCGAGTCCGTATAGTATACCCAGTCTCCACTGAGCACCCGTATATCATCTCTGATGTCAAACACCAATGGATATGGGATCATCCATCGCCCATCTGTATGGATAGAGAAGGCATACGCTAGTCTACTCTGGTATATCGATGCCCCGTCTCGATACACCCACGACTAGGGACCTTGAAGGATGTACTTATGGACTACCATGTCCCCACTAGTATGATCCGCATCATAGTCCAGGTAGTCAAGTACACATCCTAAGGGCTTTACCAACATGTAACAGAGAGACAATCATTATACACGTTAAGGTAAAGAGTAACCAGATAGCATACTATCATGTCGAGCAAGAAAGTCCTCCCTATATATGTCCAAGCATCCACTACAATATACATCTTATGTATAGTAATGGCCTCTAGGGCATACATATAACTAACACGTTTTTTGCACAAAGTGCGTGCGCGTCTAGTGAATGCGCGTTGGTTGATTTGCATCGTTGTGTCCACGACTATTCATATATTTATCCTCTTAATTGCTTGTGTGCGATTCTAGGATCGAGTGCAGAGGCGTTGGATGTGGCGCGGAAAAGACATAGCTGAGATCGGATCAGATTAGCCGAGGCGTCCCGGTGAGTAGATGTATACATCTATGAGGGGATCGTCTTGATGGCGCGAGGTGCCCGATGGTTTAGTATTACTTGAAGTACTTGCATTATATGCGTAGTATCCTAGTTAGCTATCTCATTGCATCGCATCGTTATATATATATATATATAATATTTATGACATCATCTCATAGGACATTTGCACCATTACCATTGGTTCCTGCTGCACGTGCACTATTTATGTGAACACACACGCCTTTGGTAATTACTATGTCACGAACACTATAGAACTTGATTTGGATCGGTAATTGTGCATTTGCATCATATATAATTCGTAGGCTTATACCAGTATATTCATTTCATTAAGATGGATACGTAGGATTGTTTTTCATATGTACATACCGCATTGCATCATAATTCATGCATAGTTTGTGGCCGTATTTCGCATGGTATATACTACCGTATCAAAGATTTTCATCACTACCAGCATGTTTATATATTATGATTCTTCTCGAGGATTTCAGTATTTATGAGATTTCTGGATTTTGGAGAAAACCGCAAGAATTTTAAAAACCTGTTATCATTTTAAAAATGCAAGTTGCGGTTTTCTCGTGATGTGATGTGTGGCGTCCACCATGAGTTTTCTCGGTTCTTGAGTAGTATCATATACCCAATTCGAGGAGGGAGATGCTCCGTCTGCAGGTACATGGTGGACACGGTATGTTACCCCGGGGCGAGATAGTTTTCGTGGGGATGCCGATGAGCCCGGCAGGGGAGCAATACATACCGGTTATTTGTGACACGGCGGATATCCGAAGGATACCGACCGTAGTCGTGTGATTTGATGATATAGGCCGATCCGGACAGACGGAGCCCGAGATATTGAGATTTGAGATACAGAGATATTAAGATATTGTGACATTGAGATTTCGAGACATTGAGATATTGAGTCATTGAGATATACATATTTAGTGTCGATGCTTGACACAGATTTCAATTGATTTCATTGATGATACTTCAGTTAATTCACAAAAGTTTTACTAAGATAAGAATACAGATTTTCTCGTACCAAACATATTCATGTTTCATGTGATTATGCTTTCATGTTGCACACATACTAGTCCATTGCATCATATCGGTATATGTAGGCTATGACGCATTGCGTGCATACTTACGATAGCCTTATTAGATGTTACTTACTACTCATGAGTTGGCAACTCACCCCCGTTGTGCCACAGTATCTTGCACGTCAGACCCGTTAGCTTAGTAGCGGCGGTCGTACTTCTTCCTTTGCTTCGTTTTCTTGGACTTGCGGCTTGCTCATAGGTGGGTTACGAGGATATCATGTTTTCACTTTGTATATTAATTTGTATCTAGTACACTCCATCTACTCTTGTATATTGGACTAGACGGTGAGATTCGTGAGACTTGTATTTGTGGTTTGGTGTCGATATTCACTTGAGCCAACGTAGTGCTTTTATGATTTTATGCTTATTTCACATTATTATGATATATTCATTGCATATGGTTGTGATTCTGCCTTTGGCGAAGAGCTAACTCCCGCTTGGGGATGCCTTTATTCATTTATATGTTTTTTCTTATTTTGTACCCGTTTCGGGGCCAGTATTTACAAAGGAGACTCTGCCGAAATTTTCAGGAAATTTTGATGTTTTTAATATGTTTAATGCGACTTAATTTTTTAAAAATCGCTTTCTTTAAACAAGTTTTCCTTCACTCTATTTCTGTAAATGATTTAGATTTCTGGGCTTTGGCTTTCTTAGATTACGTACGCCTTTAGACGTTTCGTAATTTAAGTGCCAGTCACGTTCCGTACCTTTGGGTCGTGACAACTTTAAGGATGTACTTATAGACCACCCAACTCTCACGTATATGATCGCCATCATACTGCTGGTAGTCAAGAAAGAATCCTATTGGCTTTATCAACATGTAATGGTGATCTGTAATGTCTCATGAAGCATGTACACGATGATAAAGACAAACCAGATAGCATACTATCATCTCGAGTAAGACTGTTCTACCGGTATAGGTCCTCCCTCAATAATTGCAATCACGTGCCTGCGATCCAATAATTGACTTGAAGGCGCTATAGCCAACAATCTCCCACTTGCACTTAAGGCTAATTATTGCGATGTCGCATACTCACAGCCCGTGTGATACCGAACACCTAACTTCTCTACTAATTAGTTTCACAAAGCTCGTTTGTAAGACTATTGCGTTCAAGAAATAGCCTCAGTGAGTGGATCCGCTCCAATGTTTCTTTCTATGTCTCTCTTTATCTCAAGTTCGCGGAGAAAGCCATCTCCCGAAATGATCAATACCTGTCTTAGAATATGCCTAGATATCTAATAGGACCTAGTTCATAAATGAACTCCAAATCCAGCAAAACTTCTTAGACTATATTGTTAACTGAATTTAATCGGTATCCTGTGCCATGCCTCCCTCAGTATCCGCTTTGACCACCTGTCCAAACTACTGCCCCTCGTCAAGAAGGAAAACTATAACTCTGACAGTCACTCTGTCATCCAGGTTACCTTGGAAGCCTGGAATGATAACCGCCTCCCGAAGGAGGCTGCCGTTACCATATCCCAAGAACATTTACTTATGTTCAAAAACTGCTTCCGAACGTTTCTCCAGGATTGGATTAATATATAAACTTATTGCAGCTAGTGCAAAAACAACATCTGGTGCGGTACTTGACATCTCATGATTGACTCAATTGCCTAAGCAAGTGATATGCCAATCATGCACATCCCTCTCCCTTTTAGTCTGTAAGACACCTTTAGAGAGGATGACTCCATCACCTGCAGGTACACCACCATGCCAGGAGTCTTCCATTCTAAAACACCTTTAGAATAGTGTTAAAGTACCCCAATTGGGAAACTACCCAAATCTTGATCTAAAACCATAGATCTAGTAACCAGAATGCATGATATAATATCCATATCCTATGTGGAGAAACCACTGTGTGACAACCACAGTATAACTGATCGTAGTATAGATAATTCACTTCCTACAAAGTGTATGTCATCTAAATACGAGGACATCACACTCTACTACTTTCTTAACAGATCCATCTCCTATTCTGATGAAGTCAAAGCCCATGATTGTCACATCAAAAATAGATGATCTATCTCCACTATACTTGCTTTAGTCTATAAATAGACACAAGCTACTTGTCCACTATGCTTCCGCTGCTCCAACTGACTACAACAACCCTCTGGCAGAGTCATATACACATGCATTTCTAAAGATAGTTTAGAAGGACGCTATATTCATCCTCCTGTCGGGTCTCATAGTCTAGAACAGCTGTAATGGCAAGTCTGGATAAACAAGAACCTCCCAGTCACCGTGTTTGAGGATACCGAAGTACCTCTCGGGCACCTGATGTTCCCCACAATATATGCGGAGTGGCTAATAGAATGTCAAACCCGATTGAATCTTTAGCTTCTATTAATTTTTCAGTAATCGTTTGTTGTTCTGGAATCACTTCCAGTTCTACCATACTCCCACAACTGTTTTCTGAAAAAAAACCATATTGCTAAACTGTGGTGAGTCAAGAAAAATATCACTATTGATCTTCCAGATAGTAGAAAGTTAACCCTCGTCATAGCCCGGGATAACCCACAAACTGCCATTACAGAAACGTGTCTTGAGTTATCCAGAGTCTGGTTTTAAGGATAAGACGGACAACTCCATATACCATAACATCGTTACGATATGAACCATTCTATATACAATCTAGAAACATAGGCACTGATTTAATTGGAACCAGATTCAAATCATGCAGCTGTCTCCAGTGCATGTCATATATGGAAGGAGGCTAATTAACATTAATCAACTAGGAGTGAATCCAAATGTGAGTAACCTGAAAGAGAAGCAAGTTCTCAAAACCATTACTATCAACTGAATACCAAACACAAGTATCTACATCTTCGATTATCTTGAAGAATCCTGATACTTGCAACACAAGGTTCTCTACTTTATTCTTGTACCTATAACTACTCAAAACTTGGACCTTGTATTTCTACAAAACACTTTTCTAAAACAGGAGAAGTCACAAGTAAACAGAATATACTACGAGCACCAACCCCTTTATCCTAATGTACACTGGACAACATACAATACTTTGTATAATTCCCCTGAGTTGAATAACTCAAACCCTGTGTGTCGTAGGTTGAAAACTGTATTATGGTAAAGAAGAATTACACCGCTGTTTAATGCTCCTTACCCAATCATCAACTAGGTTCAATGTCATGGACATAATTTCAAAAAGTTATATCTCACTTTATAAAATAAACGTACAGATATATCAGTTTGAAATTGGTGCATAAAAACGGATATTCAAAACTAAATATCTGCCATCAGGAAAAACTCCAGGTGATTTCCTCAAATATCACTAATTACAACGAATTCCGATATAATGAGGATATTATCACCTAATTCCCAATAACTTACACCCACTCATCATCTGTAAAATCATACAGTTGTAAGAATCAAACCTGGTAAATACATACCCTGGAGTAAGGATCTAATTGGGAAATCAGTTTTCAATTAACAACGCACATGAAACTGAAACATGAAAATGTTTCGAAGGGGTATCCGGGTATTCCTAGTAATGCATATTCCATTATCTATATTCCTAACTGTAACCGTATATTTCTTTGCCATTTCTCCAAATCCCTTTAATGTCTTTACTCATTACCTTCTGTACACCACCCTTAGGCTAAATTGTTTTCTTCCTTTCCTACCGTTCGACACCAGCCAATGGTTTGGAAGAAGACTATCCAACAATCGTAATAGGTGTACTCTCCTAATCCAAGGATCACTCACAACCTGAGAGAAGGTAAAGATAAAAGACAACTGAATAATCCTTATTCTATTTCTCCTGAACCAGAATCCATTTTCGAACTGGAACAATTTCCTTCGAGTTCGTATATAACTATACGATGGATTATCCAATAAATGCGGATCTTCATAGTGATACGGGGTGTTCTGGAGAAATTCAAAGGTGAAGTAGGAGTGCCGATCATATATGCGGTTTGGTCGTGGAAGATAGCAGTCGCAATTTACTTTGTCTTCTTTCTAATCCTTTTATTTGTCTTTACTTACTACCTTCTGTACACCACACTTAGGCTAATTGGTTTTTTTCCTTTCCCTACCTTTTGGCACCTGCCTATGGTTTGGAAGAAGACAATCCAATAAGCGTAATAGATGTACCCTCTCCTAATCCTATGAGCCCTCACAACCTGAGAGAAGGAAAAAGGAAAAGACAACTGAATAGTCCTATTCAATTTCTCTAGAATCGGAAACCAACCTCGAATCGGAAACAAGTTTCTTCGAGTTCGTATGTAACTATACGATGGTCATATCCAATAAATGTGGATCTTCGTAGTGATACGGAATGTTCCGGAGAAAAGCAAAGGGTAAAAGTAGGAGTGGCAATGAAGTATGCAACTCTGACAATCCAAGAGTCAATGTATTTTAAGAAGGTTCGGTTAACTTGGTTTATGAGTTCTAGTCTAGGGTCGGGCCATGGTCGCTACCAAAGAGAGAGAGAAACGAAACACTCAGCGTGCACTCTAACCTAGATCAGAATGGTCAATCACTTTATCTAATCAGGATGTCTCCCACTGTATCCTCAAATTCTCCTCCAAACCTGAAAGAAGAATTAGTCGGGATCATCTAAAATCACCCGAGGAGTAAACCAACTCATCAGTGGGAATCGAGATCCAACTATCATCGCATGATAACTTGATAGAATCTACTCAAGTTATCATACTCCAGAAGGTATGCGCATGTGTGGCAAGTTTCCTGTATATTTGAAACTCCCGATGTGATTTCTTCACCATGCTCTTATGACCTTGATGAAGGCCAACATATCATAAGTCACATGTCAAGTTCTATCCGTAATTGTCCAGGTTAATTTGAACCCACCCGTACATACCTTGACGAAGGCCAAAATAGTAGTACGACTGTCCCAGACCAACGCATCTATCTATGCAACAGAAAAGTAACAAATAGCTACCATAACTATGTCATGACGAAGGCCAACAAACATAGCATGAATACTATGTGCTACCCGTCTGAAATGACGGAGGGCTACGAATAAATTTTGGCGAAAAACCTTTAACGTAATGAACTTGATATCATTCAAGGAATTAGATAGCTTTTTACAAATATATAGTAGCGAAAACTTTTGCTAAAGAGGTCATTCTCGGTGAAGGGATCTCGGCTCTTTCCTCGTCGAATGAAGTGCAGGGTATTCCTACTGAATACCACGATGCAAAGCAAAAAGTAATCAACTATAGTGAAGTTATTACCCTGACCCAAACTTTTTCCCAAGAGGACACTCCCACTGAAGGGATCTCGGCTCTTACCTCGTGGAATGAGGTGCTGGATATTCATAACCGAATACCGCTGTGCAAAAAAAAAAGAAAACACACTTGTAATAACAGCTTTTGAAAATTGTTCCAACAACATCGAATAGGTCTGTTTTCCTTGCATTGATCTGAATCAACGCAGTCCCATCAATTAATCACACCAGAAAAGAACGAAAATATGATGTACGTATATGCCATCCGCATTCGCCACTGGGCCCCGTCATCACCCGTTAGGTTACTTAACTAACCACAGAGCGGGGGCTGGACTAGCGCGGGTGCAAAACATATACAACATCTACTAGTATATATATAACAATATATAATTATCGCTCTAGGCATGATAAATGCAACATCACAAATAAACAATAAGCATCAAAGAACAATACTAATAATCTGGGAGCCACGGGTTTCCTTTGAGACGCAACTGAAACCCGACGTTCCCTTAGTCGTGTGGATAGCCTGTGCAATGAAAACCTAGACCCCTACGAGCGCGGCAAGTTACCCTCCAAAACCAGAAGTGAGGCATCCCCCTTCATCAAAGTGAATGGGCCACCCAGCACTTCACGGAATCCGGTAACTTGAGCACCCCTCTTTGGGTCAATATGTACCCCCTACGAATGCGGCGAATAGCCCGCCAATTCTAGAGTGAGGCCCCCTCCTTCTCAACGCCATGAGATGCGTACCCGTTGCCCTCCAGAACCCCGCTATCCGTGCACTCCATCGCGGGCTAATCCTAGTATAGAAAAGAAAATATGTACAACGGTGACATCGACCTCAATCCGGTCATGCTCTAAATAAATAATATACAAATAGGCAGTGATAGAAGTCCACATGTCGGATGCTCACCCCACAATATCAAATGTACAAATAAAACTAAATTGTACTATCATTGCAACCAAGCAATCCACCACAAGGATTCCACAACAACACAGCACAACACAGAATATCAACGTGAATATCACGTTCGCAAACCCGTCTAAAAGAACTATAGAAAATAAACAAGTTGTACCGCTCTAATCACATTCACGGTCCCAGATAGTAATGCATGTACTGTAAGTTTTAAACAGTGTTAGAAATATCGACTTTGAAATAACTCCGAATAGCCCCAAATAACTAGATAAAATCATATCCAAACTGGGCTAAACAAACAATACCACTAAACCAATATTCCAAAGACTAGACCACACCCAAAATATGAAGTCCAGAAGCCTTGAATGGACCGGCCAGGCCGGAATTTTCAACAGCCTCGCCGGGTCACTTCAGGTGGAATGGGCTCATATTTGTGGAGTGTTCTAGTTGTCACCTGAGTAATCTTCTGCAGTTGCTTAAATAATTTTAGAGGACACAGAAATTTTTTACAGAGAATGGAATACTACGGGTATTGTTTCGGAGTTGTTTTGATTTCGATACTTTAACATCGTCTAAACAAACTAGTATGTGGTTATTGGGTGGGCTCTGATACCATGTTCGGTTACGGCATCGCCCCGGCCATCAATCCATGGCCAAACGCGGAACAAAAACTTTAAAAACCGGCGCTAACGGAACCCTAATCGACGGATTGTAACATTAACCCTATACTAGTTAACTGTAAAGGAGTTTAGAGAGATTATACCGATCGATCTGTGTCCTTCGGTTTTCAACCTCTGTCCTAAGCTCCTCGCGGCTTCCTCGATCAAGTTCGATCTCCGGTCTCCCCCATCGAAAACGATCCACGTCGAGGATTAGTAATATGGGCTCCCGCCTCAAAACCGAATCAACTCGGGTATCTAGTTTGCAATCCTAGATAGCCAAGATGAAGTAGAGAGTGTGTGTGATCACTTTGTCTCAATACACCCTAGGTTTCTCAACACATGAAAGATGTAAGGGTGGAGGTAAAGATGTTGCCAATGGAGAAAGTGTGAGGCAATGAAAAAGGGCAGTGAAAAAATGTTACTGCAATTTTCTAGAGTTGTTTTGGCTTAAGTTGTGTATGAGTTATTTGTGTTGTGTTAGCAACTAAAGAAAAAAAAACCCGACTAGAAAGTATCTTCCTTCACACCAAAAAATATCTCACACACAAATATCTCAACCAAAACAAAACACCCCCATGTCACCATGAATCATCTTATGACTCACCATGAGTCACACCCATGACACACAACAATGTGTCACACTTTCCACAATATTAAACATTTAAAATTAAATGTTTAATCCACAAATAGAAATGTCAACCTCTAAAGTAAACTTGTAATAGAATTACAAGAATACTCATCATCCGTATATACATACCCGCATCCATATTCCGACTGAATACGAATACAACGAGACGAAAATAATCCAACAATATAATACTAGGATCCGGCTTAAACCAAAGCCCACTAGTATTATCCGTCCGATCATCATCCGTGCACAAGTACACGTATGTGATCGAACCCTGCCATAAAACCATACGGCATCTACAACGTTTCGCCCAAAGCAGTGAAACCCTCTGTGTGGGACTCTAAAGACTCGTCAACACGCTGGCAGTGGGTTTAACCACAAGCACGTCAGTGGCGCTAGCTGTACGTAATGGCTACCCAGGTATTGAGGGAAAGGGAGACCGATGAGAAAACTTAGCCTGAAACCCTACTGAGCCTGACAGTGTCAATATCCATACAGTCCGGTACGTTCGTTTATGAGTATCGCATATCGAGTCTAGGGGGTGGATAAAGTCAGACCCCTAAAACGCGACATATAGTGTCGGTATGAAACCCATCACCACCTGAGAAACTACCGATCCTAGATCGGTAATTCTCGTCTACCCGGGCCGAGGATTTCTGTTGATGGACACCCGTGTACAACGCGGCATCAACTTTCAATACCGAGAGAGACGAATCCCCTGACGATCCGCTCACTGCCTCCATGTGGCTCAGGACTGTACCCAACAAAAACCTGTTTGCAAGACTCCTTTGAGCCGTGGTAGGGTAGTAATCAAAGCAAAGTGGGAACTCACACGAGACAAATGACGATCTCAGGTCGACAGACTTACCTGTACACATGTCACCTGGGAACTGCTATCTGACAATAAATATAATACCAACTAGCATGTTCCAGGCGAGTCCGTCCGGTGTATTCATAACCCAATGAGCACCTGTATACATCTTAGGTGAACCAACTAACACCAATGGCTTGTGAGACCGGCCACCACCCCTCGTCGGGGTATCGATCAGTATACACTAGTATACTCTTGGAGTATCGATGCCCAGTCTCGAAACTCTCACGACTAGGGACACTTTAAGGATGTGCTTATAGACCACCCAACTCTCACGTATATGATCGCCATCATACTGCTCGTAGTCAAGAAAGAATCCTTTGGGCATTATCAACATGTAATAGTGATCTGTAATGTCACCTGAAGCATGTACACGATGATAAAGACAAACCAGATAGCATACTATCATCTCGAATAAGACTGTTCTACCGGTACAGGTCATCCCTCAATCATTGCAATCACGTGCCTGCGATCCAATAATTGACTTGAGGGCACTATAGCCAACATCATCTAGCATGACACAAAAATAAATACATTAATATATATCACATATATATCTGTATGTATTTAGAGAAAACATTTTCTTAAGTGAGTTAATAATAGTTAATGTATATTGATATATCAAATATATAATTATACATTAAATTATTAAATCAACACTTGATTTAATAACTCGGCTGTATTGCATACAACCGACTAATATCATATAATAAATTATTGAATCAACACTTGATTCAATAATCTGGTTATATCACATGTAACCTATATCGCTAGATTAGAATACGATATCACATACACGTATTAATATCGGTCCCGCACATATCATATATGTGCCCTACTTCGTTTCGCATGAGCTAGGAAACCTCTGTGTAGGACTCTAAAGACATGTCAATTCGCCGGCAGTAGGTGATGATCATATCAGTCACCCACAAGCCGTCGGCAGTACTAGATGGATGTAACGGCTACCCGGGTATTGAGCGATCAGATGATCAACAAGCAACCTTGTTCATACTCCTGTGAATCCATTGAGTAATACTACCGTACAGTCCGGTCTCATTGTCTGATATGTCGCATATCTAGTCTGGGGGTGGTAAACGTCAGAACCCAATATCTTGATAAGTCATGCTTATGCGAGGCTCATAACGGATCGAGAAACTACTGATAACACTTACCAGTAAATCTCAGTATCAGCCCTGGCCAGGGACTTCCTGTTATGACCAATTGAGCACAGCGCAACATCAACCCCCAATACCGGGAGAGACGAAACCCCCCATATCGCTCATTGCCTCCATGTGACTCGGGACTGTACCCAAAAACCACCGTTTTGCACGCTCTCTTCAACGTGGTAAGATGGAAATCAAAGCACAGTGGGAATCACACAAGACTCTATGACGATCTCGGGTCTACAGACTAACCTGTACCAGTGTCACCAGAGAACTGCTATCTGACGCTGGGTATAACACCATCTAGGAGTTCTCGGCGAGTCCTGTTCAGTGTACCCAGTCTCCACTGAGCACCTGTATACTATCTTTGATGTCAAACACCAATGGATATGGGATCATCCATCACCCATCAAATGGGTCAAGAAACGTATACGCTGGTCTGCTGTGGAATATCGATGCCCCGTCTTGATACACCCATGGCTAGGAACAATTAAAGGATGAACTTGTGGACTACCCTGGCCCCACTAGTATGATCTGCATCATAATCCTGGTAGTCATGTACACATCCTAAGGGCTTTATCAACATGTAAGAGAGAGACAGTATAAAGATACAAGTATACATGTTAAGATAAAGAGCATCCAGATAGCATACTATCATGTCGAGCAAGAAAGTCCTCCCTATATATGTCCGAGCATCCACTATAATATACAACATGTAAAACAATGGCCTCTAGGGCATACATACAACTAACAATCTCTCACTTGAACTAAGGTCAGTTGTTGTAGTATCTCATACCCAACATCCCTTAAAGTCTCTTTAGGGAAAGGCCTTCGTGAGTAGATCCGCCGTGTAATTCTTCGTGTCAACACACCTGACCTCGATCTCCCTGAGATCAACCATCTCCCAGATCAAGTGATACTGCCTAAGAATATGTCTGGATCACTGATGGGACCAGGGTTCTTAGGACAAAGCCACAACTCCATTGTCACCATAATAATAGGAACCTCACCATGTTCATCTCATGAACATCTTTATCTAGACGGCCTCTTTGGTAGCATCGTTGATAGCGATGTATTCAGCCTTCATCGTCGAGTCTGCCTCGGTATCTATCTGGGAACTCTTCCAACATACCGTCCCTCCACTTAGGGTAAAGACAAAACCCGTGACTGTCTTACAGTCGACCTTATCACTCTGGAAGCTCAAATCGGTAAAGGACTCCATCTGGAGTTCATCGTTACCAAACACCAAGAACATTTCTTTAGTCCTTCTCAAGTACTTATGAATGTTCTTAACAGCTATCCAGTGTTTCTCCCCAGGATCTGATTGACACCTACTCACTATACCTTGTGAGTATGATACATCCTTTTAGATCTATCTCTATAGATCTTAATCACTGGATGTAGGAGGCATCACCCAGATCTATAATGGATTAACTTAGCGATAAGAAAAGCTTGACCGAGTGTAGCATAGGAACATCATTTTCTATCAAGAGTATGTCATCCACGTACAATACAAGGAAGACAAGCTTACTCTCTACAACCTTCTTGTATATACAAGGTTCATCTACCTTTTTGATGAAGTCAAACTCTTTGACTGCTACATAAAAATAGATTTTCCAACTCCGCGATGCCTGCTTTAACCCGTAGATTAATATAAGCAACTTGCACATCTTTCCGCTGCTCCCACTGTCTATGAAGTCCTCTGACAGTATCATGGAACGCTCTCTCCTAAATCAACATTTAGAAAAGCGGTCTTGACATCCGTCTGCCAGATTTCTGTAAGTCCATGTCGCGCACCCTGCGGATTCTCGGGGAGGCGGAATTTCAAAAAAACGTATTTTACAATGATCGCGACACGGACTTGAACTCCAGGATCGGTGCTAAACCCTAACTAGCAAACTAGATGTGAGGTAAACCATAAGTGCAGAAGTTAATACCTCACGTTCATGTCCTTCGGGTCTTCATTCCTCGCTGTCCTCCACCTCGTCATAGCCTCCTAGGATCGTCCGGATCGGGCTTCCTCGACGGACCTCTCTTGCCGAAGATGATCCACCTACCTCAACGGAGGCAACTAGGGCATCAAGATTGCTAATCATGATGTCGTAGACAATGTAGAGTGTGTAGATGGATTGGAATGTATTTTCTTACACTAGATTACTCAACACATGAGTTACTAGGTTTTTGAGGAAGAAGATGGTAATGGAGAAAAAGCTAGTGAGAAAAAGATTGCATAAATGAATGAGAGTTCCTTCTTAGTCTCAACTGAGCTCTAACCTCTCTAATATGAATAATTTATATTAGAAAATGAATTAGATTTCAAGTTCCAACTTGGTGAGTCATAGGCTAAAAACCCCACAAGTGTCATCCAAAGGCATGCTCATTTTTATGCAATTTACACCTCAATATCTCCATGTCATAATATATTTCCATTTAAACTAAAATGAAAAATACTAATATGACATGTCATCTTCTAGAAGCATTTTTGTCCAATTTACAAAATTGCCCCTCGTCCGTATATACATACCTGTATCCGTATTCCGAAAAATACGAATACAAAAGACGAAAACAATCCATGAATACAATACTAGGATTCGGCTTAAACCAAAGCCCACTAGTATTGTCCGTCTGAATCATCATCCGTGCACAAGTACACGTACGCAATCGAACCCTGTCGTAAAACCATACGACCTCTACAACTTTTGTTCGATGCAGGGAAACCCTCTGTGTGGGACTCTAAAGACTCGACACTACACTGGCAGTAGGTTTAACCATAGGCCGCAAGCGGCACTAGCTGTACGTAACGACCCCCAGGTATGTATCGATGAGAAGGCCGATGAGAAAACTCATCCGAACTCCTACTGAGCCTATCTGTGACAATCTCCGTACAGTCCGATTTGTTCGTCTAAGAGTATCGCGTATCGGGCCTAGGGGCGGTAATCGTCAGACCCCTAATTGCGCAATAAGTCGTGTCGGAGAGTAACCCAAAATACCCTGAGAAACTACTGGAGTACCTATCTGTAAATCCCACTTGCCTTGGCCAAGAACTTTGTGTAATGGCTTTCCGAACACAGCGCGATATCAACCCCCAATACCGGGAAAGACGAATCCTATCTAACCGCCACTGCCTCCAAGTGCTTCGGGACAGCACACAACTACTACCTATTTGCATGACCCCTTTGAGCCGTGGTAGGGTAATAATCTAAGTACAGTGGGAACACACTCAAGATGAAGCAGCAGTGTCAAGTCGAAGGACTAAACTGTACTCATGTCACCTCGGAACTGCTACCCGACGATAGGTATAATACCCACCAACAGTTCCCGACGGGTCATGTCCGGTGTACTCATAACCTAATGAGCACCTGCATACTATCTCCAGTACAACATACTAATAGTTGTGGGACAGACCATCTTCCCTGCTGGGATGAGAAGCGTATACACTAGTCTACTCTGGAGTATCGATGCCCCGTCTCAATAATCTTATGACTAGGGACCTGTATAAGATGTGCTTGTAGACTACCCAGCCCCTAGTAGTATGACTGCCATCACAACGCTGGTAATCAAGCAAAAGATTCTAAGGGCTCTACCAATATATATAAGCGATATGCTAATAAACATATACATATATTGAGGTAGAAACAAACCAGGTAGCATACAACCATTTTGAGCAAGACTGTTACTATATCTGTGTATATCCCAAGCTCCCATTAAGTAATATACAAGCCAGTATGATACAATAATGGCCTCTAGGTCATATACCACTAACAATCTCCCACTTGCACTAAGACCATATATTGGCGTATCGCGGATCAGTAATCTCGAATAGCCGCTCGAACAATGTCTGAGGGATGGCCCTGGTGAGTGGATATGTAGTATTGTTCTCCGAATTTACGCTTCTCACCTCGATCTCCTGGGGATCAACGATCTCCCTGATCAGGTGGTACCGCTTCAAGATATGTCTGAATCTCTGAAGGGGCCTGGGTTCCTTCCCTAAATCTATAGCGCCGTTGTTATCGTCATACTAAAGTATTCGACCGACAATGAAAGGAGCCACCTGAAGTTCAGTTAAGAACTTCCTTATCCAAACTACTTCTTTTACGGTGTCATATGCAGCGATATACTCCTTTTCTATTGTCGAGTCTGTTACGGTGTTCTGCTTGGAAGTCTTCCAATAGACCGCCCCTCCACTGAGGGTGAAGACTTAACCTGATATAGACTTGGAGTCATCCTTGTCACTCTGGATGCTGAGGTCAGCAAAGGCCTTGATCTGGAGGTCTTTTTCTGCCATACACCAAGAACATCTCCTCAGTCCTACTCAGGTACTTGAGAATGTTCACTAATGCTATCCAGTGTTTCTCCCCTAGGTTTGACTGATACTGGCTTACCAGCCTAGGTGCGTAAGCAACATCTGGTCTGGTACACAACATCGCATACATTATAGAGCCTGCCGCAGAAGCATAGGGTATAATCGATATGCGATCCCTTTCAAATCAGTCTTGAGAGATATCACTTTGGAGAGGGTGATTCTGTTACAAGACGGTAGTCTACCGCGCTTAGAATCGTCGATACTAAATATTTTAGTATGGTGTTGATGTACCTTGACTGTGAAAGTCCCACTATCCTCTTTGATCTATCACGATAGATCTGGATCCCCAGAATGTAGTTGGCATCACCCAGGTATTTCATGGAGAACCTTAGTGACAAGAATCCATTGACTGATTGTAGTATAGGAGTGTCATTTCCTATCAAGAGAAAGTCATCCACGTACAAGATGAGGAATCCCACAGTTCTCCCTACAATCTTACTATAGGTGTATGGTTCATCTGGATCTTTGATAAAGTCGAATTCTTTGACCGTCTCATCAAAACAGATGTTCCATATCCGCGATGCCTGCTTTAGTCCACAGATGGACTTAAGCAACTTGCACACTATCCTGCTACTCCCACTTTGATTGAAACCCTTTGGCTGATCCATATAGACGCATTCTTCCAATTATCCATTTAGGATATTGGTCTATACGACCATCTGCTAAAATCTACAATCATGGAAGGTAGCAATGGTAAGTAGGATCCGAATGGATTTGAGCATAGGCACTGGAGAAAAAAGTTTCATCATAGTCCAAACCAGGTCATTGATGAAAACCTTTTACAATAAGTCTAGCCGTATAGGTTTCATCCTATCCATCTACACCAATCTTCTTTCTGTAAATCCATTTGCACCCTACGGGTTTTACCCCTTTTGGAGCAATGTTCAAAGTGCATACTTTGTTGGTGTAAGATGGACTCCATTTCGGTCCGCACTGCATCCAGTCATTATAATGTGTCACCGCTCTAAATGGATAACTGGAAGCTAGTTGTCTCATCATATATGATGCAATCCTCTCGAACCCCATCTCTGACAAAACCGTAGTATCTCTCGGGCAGACGAGACTGCCTACTAGTCCTGCGGAGTAGCATGGGGATGTCTGGTTCTTCTGAAAACTCTGGTTCTACCATGCTTTCAGTAATAGTTTGTGGTTCTGGAATTTCTTCCAGTTCTATTGCGCTCCCACTATCCTTTTTCTAGAAAAATGATTTTCTAAAAAAAATGGGCATGACGAGAAACAAAACTTTTTGTTCTTCTGTGTAATAGAAAATATACCCCCTGGAGTTCTTTGGGTATCCTACAAACTTAACACAGTACTGAGCGTGCCTCGAACTTGTCCGCATACTGCTTTTTGACAAAAGCTGGACATCCCTAGATCTTCAGATACTGAAGATAGGGTTTCTTCCCATTCCGCATCTGATATGGTGTGGTAGGCACAGTCTTGGTAGAAACCTTATTCAAAAAGATATGCATTTTATTCTAGTGCATAAACTTAGAAGGATCGCGGTAACTCAGCCTTACTTATTATGGAATGAACTATATCCAATAGGGTTCTGTTCCATCTTTCCAAAACACCGTTGTGTTGAGGTGTGAGAGAATCCCATTCTATTTTAGGTAATCCAGGAACTCGGCAATTTAGTTTTCATCACATCGATCAGATCTCAATATCTTGATACTTTTGCCTGTTTCCTTTCCCACATCATTCATTTAATCTCGGAATTTCTCATAGGCCTTGGATTAATGCTTCATCAAGAAGATATATCCATACCTAGAGAAAACATCTGTAAAAAGTAATGAAATAGGAATAACCACTTCGTGCATATGTATACATTGGACCATACATGCCACTGTGTATGAGTCCCAAGAGCTTGCTCGCTTTTACTCCGCGCTCAGTGAACGGAGTCTTTGTCATCTTTCCTGTGAAACATGATTGACTAGTTGCATAAGATTGATATTCGAACGGATTCAAAATGTCCCTCTCTATGTAACTACATCAACCTTGTTTCATTGATGTGACCCTGTCTACAATACTATAAGAAAGTCATATATGATACCGGAGACATTCTTTTAAGTGTGTTCTGGACGTTGAAAACCTGAGCTTGATCTAATACGAATATACCGTCCTCTAATGTACCTGACCCAATCAAAGCTTGATTTAGGTGGATATGGACCACATCGCTTACATATGTAAAATCATATCCTTCTTTATAATGTAAAGATACAGATATGACATTACAACCTTGACTAGGTACATACAAATAGTTACGTAAAATCAATAACTGCTCACTTGTCAATCCTAGGTGATATACCCTATGGATACAGCTTCCACGCTCATTCCGCTAGCAACTCTGAGAGTCATATCACCTGTCCTGATAACTCTACGGTTTCTTAAAGCCTATAAAGAATTACAGATAAGAGATCCTGATTCGGTATCTTGTACCCAGGAAGTAGAGTTAATTGACATACAGTTTTCAACCACAAACACACCCGAAGTCGAAGCCACTACATGCTTTGGATCCTGGATTCTGGCTTTCCAAGCCCTGCATTCATTCTGCCAATGCCCTTTCCCGTGACAATAGGAACATCCCTCCTTCCCTACTATTAGCCTGAAACTTTTGCCCTTCCCTTTCCCTCTACCTCACTGACACCGCCTATCGTCTTTGTAGAGGTCTTCTTCTTCTCATCCTTGGCTTTCGCCTTGGATCCAGAAGAGGAAGATTCCCCAATAAGCAGAGCGGATATCTCCCTAGTTTCCTTCAGGGTCCCCTCAACTGGAAGTATAACATCCTCCCCTGGGCGTATGTAGAAGGTAGGGACAATAGAATTAAGTAAGCATATGACTCATTCTCCAACGTGGTCTCCAGGTCCGTGAGCTGTTTAATACAGCCGATCATTGTAGTGACGTGGTCCCCTACAAATGACCCGACAAACAACTTTGTTTGAAGCAATTCCTTCGAGGTCTCATATCTTGCGATACGAGATTGCTCTCCGTATAAATCTTGTTATGGAGGAAGATGGAAAACAAAGTCCATATTCTCGTGCTGCCTCTGGTATACACCATCTACTAAGGCCAACACGGGGCACTTGGCATTCGCTCAGTCTTTTTCCCTTGTCTTACGGATATCATCCGCGACGTTGGAATCTGAACCTGGGATGGCAGGGGCTTTAGTAGTAAGAAGGTGGTCCAGCTTGTCATAGGTAATGGACATCTGGACAAACATTTGCCAGTCAGTATAGTAAAAACTTAGTCATGTTATTATCTAACTGTAACCTAATCTGGTCACCTGGTTGCTGCAATTAGGAGAGAGAGAAGAAAACACTCAGCATGATGCTCTTGCAAGTTTAGATTGGTTTTTAGTTTATCTAAACAGGATGGCTCACACTATTTCTCGAATCCTTCCTGAAACCATAAAAGAATAATTAGTCAGGATTAATCTCACTCTACAATACTTGCTTAACCTTTCATCCAGGCTGGTGTTGGTACTTCGAGGGAGGTTTTCCAACGCTTTCGCAAAGTTCCTTAACTATATAAGCTCTTTTCCCTGGAGGTGTAGCCCTGGTAACACCGTTCTAGACACCTACTTGGTTTATAGTATTGATTATGTTAGTGAAAAACTCTCCCGAGGAGTAGCGAATACTCACAGTAGGATTGGGATCCAAATATCATTATGTGATAAAGCTGAAGGAATCCTACCAAAATTATCACACTCCAAATGGTATGCAACACTAGCAAGTATCAATTTCTCTAGAAACTCCTGATGTGGATTTTTGCCCCATGCTCTTATGACCTTAACGAAGGCCAACATATCATAAGTCACATGTCAAGTTCTGCCCATCATTTTCCAGGTTAATTTGAACCCACCCGTACATACCCTTGATGAAAACCAAGATAGTAGTACGAATGTCCCAAACCAATGCATCTATCTATGCTACAGATGAATATCCAGCAACTACCAATCACTATGCCTTGACGAAGGCTAACATACATAGCTTGAATACGACTGAATATTCAACTGAAATGACGGAGGGCTACGGCTGGTTTTTGGCAAAACCGGGAACATAGTGAACTTGATTTAATCGAAGAAACCTGATAGCTTTTAAAAGGAGCGGTTTATGCTCCGCATTTAAAAGTCTGTTGTTTTGAAAAAACTGAGTGGTTTTAAAATTTGTTCCAACGATTCAACTTTGGTTTGTTTGCTTTGCATTAATAATGTAGTCCCATCATTTAGACCAATCATTACAGAGAGAAACAAAATAACACGTCCGCTTATTCCATCCGCATTCGCCACGGGGCCCCGTCATCACCCGTTAAGTTACTTAACTAACGACAGAGCAGGGGATGGACTAGCGCGGATGCAAAACTTAAGCAACGTATAATATATAGCATATATATATAATCATTTGTCTCACGCAATAATAGAAATTCCTTATCACAGATGAACATATTGGATAAACTAGGAATATCGCGTTTCGTTTAAGCCTGTAACGAAAGACGGATTCCACGATAGGATATACTAGGAATATCGCGTTTCGTTTAATCCTGTAACGAAAGACGGATTCCACGGTCGTGATGAATAGCCAAACCCCACCCCAGACCCCCACGGGTACGGCAAACTACCCGCCAAATTCCCGAAGTGAAGCAATCAACCTCAGCAAAGTGAGTAGGCCACTCGGCACTTCAAAGAACCCGGTAGTTTGTGTACCCCACATTGGGTCTATCCTAGGAGCAGAAAATAGTAAAAAGAAATAATACAAAGGTGGCTACAACCTCAACCCGGATGTGCCCCACAAAATAATATTACATCAAATTACAATTTACATCGAATGAAAGATAAAACAAACGCTCATCTTACATCCCCTGCTATTCATCAACGACGTGGAGGGGTAACCTAGCACGGCAGCAAGGTTTCGGGAGGCATCGTCCATGCCAAATTCAAAAATTTGCCGTTCTAGCTAACCCTAACTAAGAATCGTTAACTAGAAATTGACGGAAATGTAAATGCAAACACTTTGCAAGTCTAGTGAGAAAGGAATAAAACCTTTGTAGACAGGTCCTTCACTTCAATAGCTCCGTGTAGTAGTCCATTTGCTACGATCATGAACTCCGGACTCTAGAGAGGCACCCATGAAGAAACGAACATGCTTGCTTCGAAGTCTTCGAGGCCGAAGATGATCTACGTCGAGGAGACACTAACCCAAGCTATCTCTTCACTAATTACAGAATTAGTGAAGAAAACACCCTATACTAAATGGCAAATAGTAGAGAATGATGAAGTAGAAAGTGGGCTACTTTGGATTTGATTTTCTCACATTTTTTCCCATACCTCCATTGAAGCTAGAAAGCTTTGAGGAAGAAGAAGAAGAATGAACCCATATAAAAATTATTCAAGTGAGAATGAATAATTATCCAAATGAATAATTGCAACCATGGGTGAGTTAAGCCCTCATGCCTAACTCATGTAGAGAATAAACCAAGGGCTAAGGTTAAGGGTAGGGTTAACAAATATCTTAAGCAATGACAAAAGAGTTGAATAAGTCAATGTATCCATAAGATTCTACAAGCTTATCTATGACTAATTCAAATGTTTTGTGAATTACTTAATGATAAATAAAACCCAAACATAAACCCTGGCATGGTATATGTCTCATACACCCATCTTGCATGTATCATCAAGCATGACACAATACATGTACACAAATATACATATCACATATATACAATGTGCATATCAAGTGAGAAAAGAAATCATAAGTGAGCTAATACTAGTTAATGTAATATAATATATCAAATATATAATTATACATTAGATTATCAAATCAACTCTTGATTTAATAATCCGGGTATATTACATATAACCGACTAATATCATATGTAACAACTTATCGAATCAACACTTGATCCGATAACCCGGCTATATTGCATATAACCGACCAATGTCACAAATCGCGAGAATAGAATACGGTATCTCATATCGTATTAATCTCGGTCCCGCACATATCACATATGTGCTCCTACTCCGTTTCGCTTGAGCCAGGAAACCCTTGTGTAGGACTCTGAAGACTCGTCAATACGCCGGCAGTAGGTGATGATCATATCAAACACCCACAAGCCGCAAGCGGTCTGCTAAACGTAACGGCCACCCGGGTATTGAGCGATCAAAAGATCAACAAGCAAGCCTGCTCATACTCCAGTGAATCCAATCAGTAACACTACCGTACAGTCCGGTCTCTTCGTCTGATATGTAGCATAT
Organism: Agapanthus africanus; assembly: GCA_030015575.1. Taxonomy (NCBI): domain Eukaryota; kingdom Viridiplantae; phylum Streptophyta; class Magnoliopsida; order Asparagales; family Amaryllidaceae; genus Agapanthus; species Agapanthus africanus. The sequence goes on along the minus strand of JASDDO010000031.1, from coordinate 81,262,095 downwards.
CTCGTTTAGGGGTGGTAAACGTCAGACCCCAGTAACTCGATAAGTCATGTCGATATGAGGCTTATAATGGGTCGAGAAACTACTGATAACACTTACCAGTATATCTCTGAAGCATCCCTGGCTAGGGACTTCCTGTTATAGCTAATCGAGCACAGCGCAACATCAACCCACAATACCGGGAGAGACGAAACCCCTCCTATCGCTCATTGCCTCCATGTGATTCGGGACTGTACCCAAAAGCCACCATTTTGCACGTTCTCTTGAACGTGGTAATATGGAAATCAAAGCACAGTGGGAATCAAACAAGACTCTATGACGATCTCGGGTCTACAGACTAACCTGTACCAGTGTCACTAGAGAACTGCTATCTGACGATAGGTATAATACCATCTAGGAGTTCTCGGCGTGTCCGTTCAGTGTACCCAGCCTCCACTGAGAACTAGTATACTGTCTCTGATGTCAAACACCAATGGATATGGGATCATCCATCGCCTATCTACATGGGTCGAGAAGCTATACGCTAGTCTACTCTTGTATATCGATGCCCTGTCTCGATACACCTACGACTAGGAACATTTGAAGGATGTACTTAGCGACTACTCTGTCCCCACTAGTATGATCTGCATCTTAGTCGTGGTAGTCAAGTAATCATCCTAAGGGCTTTACTAATATGTAACATAAAGATAATCAGAGTACATGTTAAGATAAAGAGCAACCAGATAGCATACTATCATATCGAGCAAGAAAGTCCTCCATATATACGTCCAAGCATCCACTACATTGTATATCGTATGTACAATAATAGCCTCTAGGGCATACATATAACTAACAATCTCCCACTTGTATTAGGGCCATCTGTTGTAGTATCCAATACCCAACAATCAGTAGTTGTTGAAGTATCTCATACTCAACCATCCCACAAAAGTCTTTCCTGGGAATATGCCTTCGTGGGTGGATACGCCGTGTTGTCCTCTTTAGTCTACTCTCCTGTCCTCAATCTTCCTGGAGATCATCCATCTCCATGATCAGGTGATACTGCCTATGAATATGTGTGGATCTCTAATGGGACGGGGGTTCCTAGGCTTAAGCCACAACTCCATTGTCACACAATGGTAGGAACGAAGTTCATCTCTTGAACTTATATATATCCAGACTGCCTCTTTGGTAGCATCCTTGGTAGCAATGTATCCAGACTTTATCATCTAGTATCCCACGGTATTTACCTTGGAACTCTTCCAACATACCGTCCCTCCACTAAGGGTAAAGACAATGCCTGTGACTGACATTCAGTCGTCCTTACCACCCTGGAAACTATCCAGTGATTCTCCCCAGGATCGATTGATACCATCTCATTACACCTGGTGAGAATCCTAACATCCATTTAGATCTATCTCATAGATCCAAAACCCAGGATTTAGGAGGTATCACCTTAATCCTATATAAAGAATCCATGCGATAAGAGGAGATTGACCGAGCGTAGCATAGGAAACTCCTTTCCTATCAAAAGTATGTCATCCACGTACAATACGATGATCATCGCCATACTCCCTACTACATTTTTGTATATACAAGGTTCATCTACCATTTTAATGAAGTCAAACACTTTGACTACCACATCAAAACAGATGTTCCAACTCCGCGATGCCTGCTTTAACTCATAAAGCAACTTGCACACGTTTCCGTTGCTCCCACTGTCTACGAAGCCCTCTGGATGTGTACTTATAGACGCTCTCTTCTAAATCATCATTTAGAAAATCAGTCATGACACCCAACCGCCAGATAGCGTAGTCATGGTATGTAGCAATGGCAAGTAGGATCCGGATGGACTTAAGCATAGGCACTAGAAAAGATTTCATCATTATCCACACCTGGTCGATGACGAGAACCTTTTGCAACTAGTCTTAGTTTTGAAAGTCTCAACTTTTCCATGTACACCAAGTAATCTTCTCAAGATATACTTGCTCCTGATGGGGATTTAACCCTTCAGATAAAGCAACCAAAGTCCATACTTTGTTGGTGTATATGGATTCCATCTCAGATCGCATAGCATCCAGCCATTCTCACAGAGTCCCCACTCTTGATGGCCTGCTCGAAACTAGTTGGGTTACATCTCATGATCCAATCCTCGCTCCCACTATCATAGAGAAAACCGAATTATCTCTTAGGTGGGTGAGGAACCCTACCAGATCGGTGGAGAGGCTGAGGTTCGTCGGAAAGCTATTGAATCCTCCGGTTCTACCAAATCATCAGCTGCAGTTTGTATAGTTGAAACTTCTTCCAGTTCTACCTCATGACCACTAATTTATTCACAAGAAATCATTTTCTCTAAAAGGCAGCATGCCGAGAAATAAAACACTTTTTGTTCCTCGGTGCGGTAGAAGATATTCCCTTGCGAATGCTTGGGATATCCAACAAACTTCTACAAAACTGAACTTGCCTCGAGCTTGTCCAGTTTTTGCTTTTAGACATAGGCCGGACAACCCCAAATCTTAACATCCTTAAGAGATGGGCTCTTCCCATACCATATCACATATGAAGTGGTAGGCACTTGATTTGGTTGGGACCCTATTCAATAGGTATGCAGCTTCTCAAGTGCATAACCCCCAAAAGGAAATAGGAAACTCAGTAGTACTCATCATAGAGCGCACCTTATCACATATGGTGCTTTTGCTCCGCCCCGATATACCAACGTGCTGTGGTGTATACGGAGGAGTAATGCTGAGAGAGAATCTCATTCTCCTTTAGAATAGTCCAGGAATTCCGTGCTCAAGTATTCTCCTCCCTGATCACATCATAGGACATAATACTTATACCCGTTTTTTGGTTCTCTACTTCTAACTTATATTCTTTGAATTTCTCAAAAGGTTCAGACTTGTGTTTCAACAGGAACACATGTGCGAATCTTGAGAGATCATCAGTGAATGTAATGAAGTACAAAGAACCGGTTCTGACATGTGTAGACAGGGGACTTACATACATCATCATGTATCAATCCCAAGAGTTTACTAACTCTTTCTCTGTTTCCAGTAAACGGAGCTATGGTCATTTTATCTTTGTGACATGATTGATAAGTTTCACAAGATGTAAATTCAAACTGATTTAAATATGAATCATAATGGAACTTAGCTAGTCGGGTCGCATTGATATGACCTAGTCTACAATGCCTCAAGAAGGATTCATTCATTTCTGAACTCTTCCTCTTGTGTGTGTTCTGTACGTTAAGAACTATGGTTTGATTTAGAACGTATATGCTTTTAGATAACGTGCCTGATCCGATCAACTCTTGATATAGGAAATGTTCAAAACATTATCCAACAATACAAAATTATATCCTTCTTTACTAAATAAAGAGACTGATATAATGTTGTATATCAGGTTCATTATCTAACAACATTCGTTCAGAATCAATGTATTCTGTAATACAGGGTGATAACTGCCAACGGACATGGCTGCAACAATTGCACCATTTCTAACTTTTAAAATTTATCACCCATTCCCAGTTCTCTACCTATCTGTAGCCCATGTAGTATATTACATATGTAGGATCCTGATCCGGTATCTCATAACTAGGACACAAAGGAAACTGAGAAACAGTTCTCTCTAATGAACACACCCGAAGAAGATGCATCAACATGCACTTTCTTCGTTTGGGCGGCACGGGAATCCTGGTATTCCCCTATTTCCTGCTCGGTCTTATAACAATTATAAGTTTGAGCGGGACCAACGTTCTGTAGCTCAGTATAACAAGCGGGTTCGGTCAATACATCCATATTATTATCTTGATTAAGGCGTGACATGGTCGCTACCTGGAGAGAGAGAGAGGGAAGAAAACACTCAGCGTATGCTCTTGCAAGATTAGATTGGTTATTAATTTATCTAATCAGGATGGCTCCCACTGTTTTAGTCAAATCTTCCTTCAAACCCTAAAAGGAAAGACTAGCCGGGATTAATTACATCCTACAAGTTCGCCAATCTTTCAGCCAGGCCAGTGTCGGTACTTTGAGGGAGGTTCCTCGTGCTTTCGTACGGACCTAATTAAAATAAACCTTGTTTTCCCAGGGGAGTAACCCCATTGACACCTTTTAAGACACCTACTTGATCGGCTAATTGTAATGTGTAAAACTCTCCGAGGTGTAACTCTTACTCGCAGTGGGTATCGGGATCCACCTATCTCATAGAAGGTATGCAATCTCATTGCAAATTTCAACACTTGAAATTCCCCATAATATTTTACCCCTAGTGACTTATGACCTTAACTATGGTCAACAAATCATAAGCACTAGTCAAGTTCTACACGTTCATTTCGTGATTAATTAGACCCACCAACATGACCCTTAACTATGGTCAACAAAGTCACATAACTGTCCTAATTAATTGCACCATATGTTATGTAGGAAGACATCCTACCGCACACTGCGCCTTAACTAAGGTCAACAAACGCAGCACGGATACTAAGTACTCTACTTCCTAAAATGACGGAGGGCTGCGGCAGGTTTTTAAGAAAACCCATTGCGTAATGAACTTGATATCGTTGTAGAATCAAATGATTTAAATGGAGTGTTTTTTAGGCCTTTACTAGTTTCGCTAGAGAGGTCACTCCCGGTGAAGGGATCTCGGCTCTTTCCTTATCGAATAAGGTGCAGGATATTGCACAAATACCACTATGCAAAGTAAAAACTATAGAAGAAATCAAAAGACAAACGGAGTGTTGTAGCATCTACCAGTTATTGCGAAAGAGGTCACTCCCGGTGAAGGGATCTCGGCTCTTTCCTTATCGAATAAGGTGCTGGATATTCTACAAGGAATACCGCTATGCAAAGCAACAACTAGAGCTACCTGTTTTTGAAAATTCGATTCCACAACATATTTAGGTTTATTTTCTTTCATTAATCTCATTAATGAAGTCCCATCATTTTTAAGTTACCTAAAAATCACAGATAAATACAACATACGCTTATGCCATCCGCATTCGTCTCGATTTCCCCTCGTGCACCGTTAGGTTAGGTAACTAACGGCAGAGCGGGGAAGTGCTAGCGCGGGTGTAAAACATAAGCAACGTCTATATAATATATCACATATACTATATCCAATATCTATCTCATCAATATATCAAATGATCACATCACAGATATCGCAGCAGAAAAAAATATATGAAATATTGGATATACTAGGATTTCCGGGTTTTATTTTAAGCCTGTATATAACACGGATTCCACGGTCGTGATGAATAGCCAATCCCACACCCTAGACCCCTACGAGAGTGGCAAGGAACCCTACCAATTCTAGAGTTAGGAGACCCGGTCTCGACTCCTCGAGATGGTCTCCTACTGGACCCTAGAACCCGGTTACTTGTGCTCCCCACCTTGGGTCTATCCTAATGTGGAAAAGTAAATAATATGCAATGTTGACATCATCCTCAACCCAGAAGTGCCCCAATAAAAGAATATTACATACAATGAATTTTACATGAATGAAAATAAAAAACTCGATCTCATATAAAACCCTCGGCTATTCGAACATGACGATCCAATATAACATATCAAAGCAACACATAACATCACATGTCATCAACATAAGTAAATATGTTTATCCCAATTGTCGTTGACATATAGCACCGAAACCGGCGATACACCACATATTACACTTACGGTCACAAAAAAGAAAGTGAAAAACTACAACAGTTGGAATCCGCAACCACCTTAGACATCATAAACCCAATATATCACATATATTGGATTTCATGCCTAACCAATTGAATTCCTTAGACATCGCATGCCTAACAATTATAAACCCCGCATTTTAGTCTCGATATTCAAAACATCTTTTAATATCTAGTCGGGCAATTCAACAAGATTTCCGATATCCTGATCGAATGCTCGTCGGAAACTTTAGTAGACAGCCGCACCCCCCGATGCCGTCGACGAAGTGCACTAAGGCGGAACACCGCTGCCGCAAGCACCCGAACGGATTCTTTTGGAGACGGGGTTCTCCTACATTCACTTGGTCGGGGCTATGGGGCGTGGATATCTAATAATGTTACCCGACGAGTATCCACGTATGCTACGTGATTGCGATGGACTTTTGATCACATCAAAATCCCGTGGCAACCGATCAAATAAGACTAAATTGCTATATTTATAACATTCAAATTAGTTATATCATTACTTTTGTGGATTCCAAATATTGTATCCCATCACATAATATCCGGACGAACGTTAAACTTTTCGATCGATTCATCAAAGTTCCACAATTTATCGACAGCTCAACACTTAAGCACAGTTTTAGTAATACCCAGAATATGCCACAGTACCTATACACCAGCTGTAGAAGGGCAAACCCAAGCCTCATTGATGTTGTCACGGAACTACGACAAACCCTAGGGTATGATCGCGGTTCCGCGATCCAAAAAAGTCGAGTTAGGGTTTCATTCTTCTAGAGGGTTCATAGGATTACTTGCTTGTTTTTCCGAATACGTTAAACTTGGAAAAATGGGTTTTTGATATTCGATCGAACTTTTTAACTTCGCCTAGACAACATGAGAATAACCCGAAACAATGTTAAAACTACAAATACGAAACACTCCGAATTGTTTATAGTGTAAGATTACATCACATGAAAAATTAGCAAAAACAAACAACACCTGAAACATCAAAACTAAGTCACTGGAACACACAAAATTTCAAAGGGGGCTCGGATTTAGCCGAGATGTGGGGTATGGTGGCCGGCCAAAAAATCATAGATTTTCCTGAAATTTTCATGGTGTTCTTGATATATCTCATACATCATTCTGTACTTGTTTTAAAAAAAATTGACAACATTTTAACTTCGACAGAAACTTGATTTTTGCGTTTCAAGTTTCGGAGTATTTCAGTTTCGTAATCCTAACAAAATCCGTCTAAATTTCTAGCATGGCTCTGATACCACTGCAGGGGTTACCTAGCACGGCAGCAAGGTTTCGGAAGGCATCATCCATGCCAAATTCAAAAATTTGCCGTTCTAGCTAACCCTAACTAAGAATCGTTAACTAGGAATCGATGGAAATGTAAATGCAAACACTTTGCAAGTCTAGTGAGCAAGGAATACAACCTTTATAGACAAATCCTTCACTTCAATAGCTCCATGTAGTAGTCCTTTCGCTGCGATCATGAACTCCAGACTCTAGAGAGGCTCCCACGAAGAAACGAACATGCTTGCTTCGAAGTCTTCGAGGTCGAAGATGATCTACATCGAGGAGACACTAACCCAAGCTATCTCTTCACTAATTACGGAATTAGTGAAGAAAACACCCTATACTAAATGGCAAGTAGTAAAGGATGATGAAGTAGGAAGTGGGCTCACTTTGGCTTTGATTTTCTCACATTTTTTCTCATACCTCCATTGAAGCTAGAAAGCTTTGAGGAAGAAGAAGAAGAATGAACTCATATTAAAATTATTCAAGTGAGAATGAATAATTATCCAAATGAATAATTGCAACCATGGGTGAGTTACGCCTTCATGCCTAACTCATGTAGAGAATAAACCAAGGGCTAAGGTTAAGGGTAGGGTTAACAAATATCTTAAGCAATGACAAAAGAGTTGAATAAGTCAATGTATCCAAAAGCTTCTACAAGCTTATCCATGACTAATTCAAATGTTTTGTGAATTACTTAATGATAAATAAAACCCAAACATAAACCCTAGCATGGTATATGTCTCATACACCAATCTTGCATGTATCATCAAGCATGACACAATACATGTACACAAATATACATATCACATATATACAATGTGCATATCAAGTGAGAAAAAAAATCATAAGTGAGCTAATACCAGTTAATGTAATGTAATATATCAAATATATAATTATACATTAGATTATCAAATCAACTCTTGATTTAATAATCCGGGTATATTACATATAACCGACTAATATCATATGTAACAACTTATCGAATCAACACTTGATCCGATAACCCGGCTATATAGCCTATAACCGACCAATGTCACAAATCGCGAGAATAGAATACGGTATCTCATATCGTATTAATCTCGGTCCCGCACATATCACATATGTGCTCCTACTCCGTTTCGGATGAGCCAGGAAACCCCTGTGTAGGACTCTAAAGACTCGTCAATACACCGGAAGTAGGTGATGATCATATCAAACACCCACAAGCCGCAAGCGGTCTGCTAAACATAATGGCCACCCGGGTATTGAGCGATCAGAAGATCAACAAGCAAGCCTGCTCATATTCCTGCGAATCCAATCAGTAACACTACCGTACAGTCCGGTCTTTTCGTCTGATATGTCGCATATCTCGTCTTGGGTTGGTAAAAGTCAGACCCCAGTAACTCGATAAGTCTTATCGATATCAGACTTATAACGGGTCGAGAAACTACTGATAACACTTACCAGTATATCTCTGAAGCAGCCCTGGCCAGGGACTTCCTGTTATAGCCAATCGAGCACAGCGCAACATCAACACCCAATACCGGAAGAGACGAAATCCCTCCTATCGCTCATTGCCTCCATGTGATTCGGGACTGTTGTGTTTCCCTAGCGCCTACTTAAGAGTATGGAAGCACCATACATGCCACTTTAAAAAATATAGCAGTGCAAAGCAAACAAAGCAAGGATCTTTAACTAGAATACTAGGGTAACAACTAAAGTATCACATAAAAAAACCATATTATCAATACAACCTTTGTAGTGACTCCTAGGATCGTTAAGAGTTGAAGAAAGGTTGTGTGTAAGCTTCTTTGTCCATGATGATCCACCCGAAGTCCACTTAGTCCAAGCTTCTAGCTCCACTTGATACAAGAAGAATATGAAGCTAAACACTCTAAACTAATTGGCTAGATATAGAGTAGAATGATGAGGTGGTGTGTTTTCTTTTATCAAAACCCTTTCTTTTTTATTCCATCACTCTATGGAAAACTCAAGAGAGCTTGGAGGAAGAAGAAGATGGCAACACTTGAGCTCAAGAGATAATAACAAAAGATAATGAAGAAAGAGAAAAGAAAATGATATATATTTTCTTTCTCTCAACAAACCATGGTAACTAATAATATCTAGATATTTAGTAAGTGGGTTAAAACCCAAAAGGAAAGCTAAACCAAGGTTAAAAGTTAGGTCAAGTCAGGTTCACTTTGGAAGTGTGTAGAAAAAATCAACCATGGATTAACTTTTCTTTTTGTTTTGTTTTAAAACAAATACAAATACAAATACATACATACATATATATATATATATATATAATAGTTCCATGTGAGTCTTATATTGCCATCTATTATGTATCATCAACCATGACACTATGCATGTATGTGTTCATGCACATCAACATATGCATACATGCACATCAACATGTGCATACATACATGCATACTTCTTCTTTAAGAAAAAGGGTTTGAATAAAGAATAAAACTAAAAGTCAAATGTTAAATCAACAATTGATTTAACAGTCCAGTCATATCACATACGACGCGACCAATAGAAAAACGCCCGATTAACATACGATATCACATAGTCGTATTCAATCGGGTCCCCTCACATATCTCATATGCACACCACATCTTTTCTCCTGGGCTAGGAAACTTCTGTGTGGGACTCTAAGACTCGTCAATACGCCGACAGTGGGTGATGATCATATCAAACACCCACAAGTCGCATGCGGTCAGCTAAACGTAACGGCCACCTGGGTATTGAGCGATCAGAAGAAAACCAGCAAAGATGTCAAAACTCCCGTCGAGCCATCTGGCAACACTTATCGTACAGTCCGGCCTCCTCGTCAGATATGTTGCATATCGAGTCTAGGGATGGTATCGTCAACCCCAATAACTCAATAAGTCATGCCGATGTATAGCTAATAACAGATCGAGAAACTACTAATAACGCTTATCAGTAAATCTCAGTAGCCCTGGCTAGGGAATTCCTGTTATAGCCAATCAAGCATAGCATAAGATCAACCCCCAATACCGGGAGAGACGAAACCCATTCTATCGCTCATTGCCTCCATGTGCCTCGGGGCTGTACCCAAAGTCCACCTGTTTGCATGACTCAGTAGAGCCGCGGTAAGGTGGAAATCAAAGCACAGTTGGAGGACACACAAGAATCTAAGACGATCCTGGGTCTACAGACTAACCTGTACCAGTGTCCCTTGAGAATTGCTATCCGACGATAGATATAATACCACATAGGAGTTCTCGACGAGTCCATTGAGTGTACCCAGTCTGCACTAAGCACCCGTATATATTCTTTGGTGTCAGCACACCAGATGGATATGGGATCATCCATCGCCCATCACATAGGACAAGAATGGTATACGCTAGTCTACTTTGGAATATCGATGCCCTGTCTCGATACACCCATGACTAGGAACAATTCAAGGATATGCTTATAAACTACACGTTTCCCACCAGTATGATCTGCATCAGAGTCGCGGTAGTCAAGCAAATATCCTCAGGGATTTATCAACATGTGCAAATGAATAAAAGCATGATCAAGTCAACATGTCAGATAAAGTAAACCAGATAGCATACTATCATGTCGAGCAAGAAAGTAATCTATATATATACATGTACAAGCATCGACTATACATATAATGGCCTCTAGGGCATACATATATCAAAAAATCTTCCACTTGCACTAAGGTCAATAATTGGCGTATCTCATACCCAACATCTTAAAAAGTCGCTCATGATGCGGCTGTGGAAGGGCCTTGGTGAGTGGATCCGCTGTGTTATTCTTTGTATCAACTCTCCGAATCTCGATCTCTTAGCGATCTACAATCTCCCGGATCAAATTATATCTCCTGAGGATGTGTCTGGATTTTTTATGGAACCTTGGTTATTTGGCTAACACCATAACCCCATTATTATCACAAAACAATGGTATTGGATCAACAATGGTTGGAACTACTCCTAGTTCCGCGATGACCTTCTTCATCCAGACAGCTTCCTTGGCAGCATCAATTGCAGCAATATACTCAGCTTCCATCGTGGAGTCTGCAACGGTATCCTGTTTGGAACTCTTCCAACTAACCTCCCCTCCGTTGAGGGTATATACAAACCCTGAGATAGATTTGCTGTCATCCTTATCACTTTGGAAGCTGGAATCGGTAATGGCCTCCATTTGGAGATCACCATTACCATATACCAAGAACAATTCTTTAGTCCTTCGCAAGTACTTAAGAATGTTGTTCACTGCTATCCAATGTTTCTCCCCTTGGTTGGATTGATACATGCTTACTACAGCTAGTGCATAAGATACATCAGGGCGTGTACATAATATCGCATACATTATAGATCATATGGCTGAAGCGTAGGGTATAATACTCATGCGAGCTCTCTCTTCATCAGTCTTCGGACAGAAGTCTTTGGAGAGAGTGATTTCATGGCAAGCGGGTAAGGCACCACACTTGGAATCTTCCATCCTAAACCTTTTTAGGATGGTGTCAATGTACTTTGATTGGGACAATCCCAATAACCTCTTGGATCTATCTCTATAGATCCTTATGCCCAAAATGCACGAGGCATCACCAAGGTCCTTCATGGAGAACCTTTGTGATAAGAATAGTTTGAGCGATTATAGCATAGGAATATCATTTCCTATCAAGAGAATATCATCCACGTACAATACGAGGAATGTGACATTATTCCCTACAATCTTCTTATAAATGCATGGTTCATCTATATTTTTGATAAAATCAAACTCTTTGATTGTATCATCAAAACAGATGTTCCAGCTTCGTGAGGCCTGCTTTAATCCATAACTGGATTTAAGCAATCTACATGCTTTCCCGTTGCTCCCACTGTCAATGAAACCCTCTGGCTGATCCATATAAACGCATTCTTCTAAATCACCATTCAGAAATGCAGTTTTAACGTCCATCTGCCAGATTTCATAATCATAGTGAGCAGCAATAGCAAGTAGGATCCGAATGGATTTAAGCATTGCTACTGGAGAGAAAGTTTCATCATAGTCCAATTCTGATCTTTGACGAAAACCTTTCGCTACAAGCCTTGCTTTAAAGGTCTCTACCTGTCCATCTACACCAATCTTTCTCTTAAAGATCCATTTGCACCTAACGGGTTTTATCCCAGGAGGCGCAACGTCCAAAGTCCATATTTTGTTGGTGTACATGGACTCCATTTCGGATCTCATGGCTTCCAGCCACTTCACTGAGTCACCACTCATGATAGCTTGCTGAAAACTAGTAGGGTCATCATCTTCCATGATGCAATCTTCTCTATCACCATCTATGAGAAACCCATAGTATCTCTCTTGTGGGTGAGAAGTTCTACTGGATCTCCGGAGCGGCTGAGGTTCTTGAAGTTCTACTGCAACATCAGTTTCAACCAATTCGTCCTGAGTAATTTGTGTCTCTAGAACCTCTTCTAGTTCTACCGCATTGCCTTCAGTACAGTCTGTAAAGATTTCATTTTCTAAAAATGTGGCATGTTGAGAAACAAACACATTTTGTTCCTCCTTGTGGTAGAATAGATATCCATACGAATGTTTTGGATATCCCACAAATTTACACATGACCAATCGTGTCTCGAGTTTATCCGGATTCTGCTTTTTTACAAAAGCCGGACAACCCCATATCCTAACTCTTTTAAGAGATGGTCTATTTCCACTCCATATCTCATATGGAGTGGTAGACATGGTCTTGGTTGGAACCCTGTTTAATAGATACATTGCTATCTCTAATGCATGCCCCTAAAAGGAAAGCAGTAACTCAGCATCACACATCATGGATCGTACCATATCTAATAGGGTATGATTCTTCCGTTCTGACACACCGTTGTGCTGTGGTGTGCAAGGAGGAGTGAGCTGAGAGAGAATCCCATTCTCTTTTAAGAAGTCTGAAAACTCTGTACTTAAGTACTCTCCACCTCGATCTGATCGAAGTTTCTTGATGCTCAAGCCTGTTTGTTTTTCTACTTCAAGTTTGTACTCCTTGATTTTCTCGAAAGCTTCGGATTTGTGCTTTATTAAAAACACGTGTCCGAATCTTGAGAAATCATCAGTAAAAGTGACGAAGTATGAAAAACCGGCTCTAGCATGTGTAGACATCAGTCCGCATACATCACTATGTATGAGGCTTAAGAGTTCCACAGCTCTTTCTCCGTGTCCAGTAAACAGAGTTTTGGTCATTTTACCTTTGATATAGGACTGGCAAGTCGCATAAGATTTATATTCAAAAGAATTTAAATATCCATCTTTATGTAGCTTATTAAGTCTTGTTTCATTAATATGACCAAGTCTACAATGCCAAAGAAAAGCTTCATTTATATCTGAAAATTTTCTTTTATTAGTATGTTGTATATTGAAAACTGTGTGTTGGTTCAGGACATAAATACCGTTATTCAGTGTACCATACCCAATCAACTCTTGATTCAAGTTAATGTTCATAACATTATTCTGCAACACAAAATGATATCCATCATTGTCCAACAAAGAAACGGATATTATATTACATAGCATACTAGGTTCAAAATAACAAGGGTTCAAAACCAAAATACAATCCGAAAGCAACCTCAGATGATACTCTCCTACGGATACAGCATGTACATTGGAACCATTTCTAACCCGCAGAGTATGGTCTCCAGTCTTCAAAACTCTATTGTTTCTCAACCCCTGCACACAATTGCAGATGTGAGAACCAGAACCGGTATCTAATACCCAAGATACAGAGTTAATTGAAAAACAGTTTTCAGTTACAAACACACTTGAAGCGGAAGCATCACCATGCTTCTTCTTCTTCTTGAGATCAACAAGATACATAGCACAGTTGCGTTTCCAATGTCCCGACTTGTTGCAGTAAAAACATTCCCCTTTTCCACTTCCCTCGGCCCCAGATTTGTCTTTCCCCTTCGCCTTTTTAACTCCACCTTTCGGTTTGATGGGTTTCTTCTTCTTCTTTCCCTTGGCCTTGGCTTTTGGGACGGAAGAGGAAGATGGCCCAGCAAGCAGAGCGGGAGTTTTCATTGTTTTCAGCGTGCTCTCTGCACTTCTCAACATATTGAGAAGATCAGGCAATGATTTCTCCAAATCGTTCATATTGAAATTCACTATGAACGGAGTAAAGGCGGGGGAGAGAGACTGCAGAACAACATCTGTATATTGCTCATTATCCATAGTCCATCCCAGTTCCTCGAGTTATTCTATAAGACCAATCATCTTCAAAACATGTTCTCCTACTGACGCGCCAGGGGCCATTCGCATCTGAAACAACTTTCGAGATGCCTCGTAGCGCAAAGTACGAGATTGCTCTTTTGTATGAAGAAAGATGGATTGCACATCCATCTTCTCATGCTGTTTCTGATGGATATTGTCCATAAAAGCAAGCACGAGGCACTTGGCCGTGTTGCAATTAATATCCCATGTTTTTCGGATCTCCTTATCCGAAACGGATGATTCAGGTCCTGGGACGGGTGGGGCTTTGGTAGTGAGGACATATGATACTTTATCATATGTGAGTACAATGTTCAAGTTCCTCAACCATTCTGTATAATTAGGCCCTGTCAGTTTGTTTTTCTCTAAAAGAAGCTTAAGTCCCGTCATCAGTATCTGCCATTAGGCGAGAGAAAAGAATACACTCAGAAAAATGCTCTTGCAAAGAATTAGATTGGTTATTATCTTATCTAATCGATGTCTCCCACAACTTTTATCAAATTTTCTTTCAAAACCTGAAAAGAAAACTAGCCAGGATTAATTACATTCTAAAGTTTCGCTAACCAGTCAGCCAGGCCAGTGTCGATACTTTGAGGGAGGTTACCCGTGCTTTCGCACGGACCTAATTAAAATAAACCTCATTTTCCCAGAGGCCAAACCCCGTTGACACCTTTCTAAACTCCTACTGGATTAGCTAATTGTAAAGTGCAAAACTCTCCTGGGAGTAACTCTTACTCACAGTGGGATCGGGATTCAACTATCATATAGATGGTGTGCAATCTCATTGCAAATTTCAACTCTTGAAACACCCGATATGGTTTTTACCCCTAGTTACTTATGACCTTAGCTATGGTCAACATATCATAAGTACTAGTCAAGTTCTATCCGTCATTTCGAGATTAACTAGACCTACCCATATAACCCTTGACTATGATCAACATAATCACATGAATGTCCTAACTGATCGCATCATATGCTTTGTAGGAAGACATCACTTAGCTACCGTACACTACGCCTTGACTATGATCAAAATACGTAGCACGAATAGTAAGTACTCTGCTTCCTAAAATGACGGAGAGTTGCGGATGGTTTTTATGAAAACCTTTAACGCTTTGAACTTGATCTCGTTGTAGAATCAAAACAGTTTAGAAAAGGAGTGGCTTAAGCTCCGCATCTTTTGAAACTTGCATTTTTCATAAAAAGGTGATTCGTATGGATTTTAAGATCAAAAATAATATTACCGCAATCAAGAACTGTATCGCTTGGTAGCTAGCCGGTGAGTACGGGTCGGTCCACAAGGATGTTGTGTCTTTTCTAATTTGCTCAAATGAGTTAATTCCAAACGTTGTGAATGGATTATCTCTAAAACCTAAATTGATTTATACTAAGACTAGAATCTTGCTAGGGTTAGGTTTAGGTTAAGTTTGGAAATTGAAGATTTCCTCACCGCTTTCAATGCCCTATTTTAGATCTAATTTAGTTGTTATGGTAATAATTAATAAAGGGGATTAGTTCCATCGGGAAGAAACAATGTTTCTTCCTCTAGGTTCTAGTCCTTCCTTTCTTAATTCTTACCCTAACCTCCATGGAAAACATATACAACCGGTCGTTTATACTACGGTATCACCGTTACCTCGAGGGGTAAGGTGCCGCAGGGAACAGTGTGTGTATGTATGCATGGAATCCTAATTATTATGTGTGATGGGGAAAGAAAGGGGTGACATATTTCATCTCTCAAGCCTTTCCCTAAAGCTAACCCTAACAAGCGAGAAGACTACTCGCTCATTAGGGTTGAAGAACATATCTAACTATCTAACTAGGGCAAGGAATTAAAGATCTATACTAAGGCAGAATAAAATTAACTAAGCAATGAAAAGAAAACTTACTAATTTTATTGATGGCTCTCTCCAAACATCAACACAGGAATTACAGATCTGAATTTATGAAATGAAAAGAGGCATGACCTAACACAAGATTTAGGGTTCCTATTTATAGATTCATAGAAACCCTAGGTTACAATCGCGTCACATCTGCTTTTACAAAAATACCCCCTAAGAAAAAGACCTAGTCAACGCACGCCAGCGCACCAAACTTTTTCCACCGACACGTGTAATAGACGGCCGTGGAACCGCGGCCATAGGCCAAGTTTGGCCGCGGTTCTGCGACCAAGTGGGAGGATCATGGGCTAAATTTCCTTGGGTTTGTTCTGTTGCACTTTTACTTCTTGTTTCTACAGTTGTTTCTTCTGAATGTCTTTTGGTTCTCATCCAGATTGTAGCGGACTTTTACCGTTGCTTCGTGATGAAGTCTTGAACCTTGCGCTGCTTTTGTTCTTTGTGAACTTGTTAATTGATCTTCAATGTTCCTCAAGATGTGGGCACGACCAAGATTTCACCATTTATCATTCGTAGTCTCACTTTGTATCATCTTTTTCATCAATTTCACCGTTTTTATTCCGAGAACTTGTAACCTGCAACTATGTAGCAGACATGGGTCAAAAGCACCTGTTTTTTTGTAAAATGCATAAGAATAGGGAATATAATAATGCAAAATTATGGTATGAACAAATACCCCCAAACTTATCTTTTGCTCGTCCTCGAGCAAACCTACTTTTATTCTCGACAAAATCCTAACCTCACTTTCGCAGGGAAACGTGATTGCATTGAGCTCGTGCAACAAGACGTTAAACCTCTAGGTGTCCCTAGTAGGAGGAGTGTTGTCTCCTGAGGGTTTTCAGCGGATACTGCCCACAAAATCTTATCAATTAGGCCCATTGACTTTTATTCTCCAATTAGGTTTTCTAACAAGGAAGTCTATTATCTTCGACTTAGAAATTACCCACCCGTATTCTTCACGCTTCCTTATTATTTAACTTAAGATTATATATATTCTGTAGACTTACGTAGCTTTTGGCATCTCTTAAGTTTTCCTTCTAGGGTTCTATCTCAACTTTAGGAATTTTTATCATCTCTATTAAAAATACAAGTCCTATTCTTCATTCATATCTCTTATCTAAACCCCAATCACATACCCCTACTTGTGTGTATAAATCACCCCTACACTTAGAAATTCAAATCAAGATATCATACTCTTGTCCGTCGTCCAAAGCACTTCTTAATAGGTGAATTTTTGGATGAATTTTGCTCACACATCCTTCATGCGACCGTTAATACTTCTTGAGGTACCAACAACCGATTACAAGATGTGTTTGCACATTAAAGCGTAATTCCTAGTCTTGCAATACCTAAGGCTTTAGAAGTGACTCCCAAACCAGTTGGTCTAAGGCACTAGGTGATGAGGCACCCTCGCTAAATATTTTTCTATTTTTTGCAGCCTTAAGTAATCACAAAAACCAGTGTTCATTTTTTTTATTATCTCTTTATTCACAGTTGTATTTTTTTATTTTATTTTCTTCGTACTAAGGACTTTAGACAAGAGCATTTCAAGGTCTCTTCTACTATTCCAAGTTTCAAGGTTCGTGTTTGTGCAAATTGTAGGGTATACATTTTCAGAATTTAGACTTAAGCTAGGAATTATTTTTTAAACTTATACTCTAATAAAAATATCAATACTTTTCCTTTGTTTTAACTTAGCCCAAGAAGTGACCTCAAAATTTGTCTATTTCTAAATAAACTATAAAGACATATACTTTCTACCGTTAAATTTTAAAAAAGGTTATTTTTAGGGTTTTTAACTTATGAAGTCTAAGGTCTAGTTGTTCCTAGCTAGTTAACCGTCATGTCAAACTTAAGTCAATTATGGCCAAAATTGAATACTTTAATTTTTATAATTTTTAAAAAATTTCAATTTTTTATGGGTTTTAAAATAAGTATGCAAATGCATGAATGCGAAGGAAGAAGGCTTACCGAGCATACCCTCAAAGTTAACCTTGACAGTGTCCTCACTGTCATGCTACACCAAGAGGGTCAAAATGTCGGCACTCTCTTGTTTATTTTTTTTATTTTTTATTGTTAAAATAAAAACAAATATATATATACAGAAAGGCCCCCCCCAAACTTCATTGAAAAAATGATAAACGTCACTGCCAAACTTTGCAAAGACCAAACGTCAACACCAACTAGTTCAAAAATTTATCTGTATAGAGTATCGGTTGGTGGAAGAACATGTTGTACCGATCCAAAAAGAATTGGGGAAGATAGAAGTGGTGGTATAGAAAGTGTGGAAGTGAATAGATAGGAAGTGGTGATGAATCAAAACGAGAATGTGAATGATCAGCAATCAGTGGAATATTGGCATTCTCGTAGCTTATTAAAAGAAAAGGGGGTGGTTCAACTTCTAAAGGAGGAGGTTGACTATCCAAACTATCCCCAAGATGTTTCTGTGGATCCTTTATCGACTTGGCATCATCCATCATATGCATATGATATTCAATTATGAGGGAACTAATCTCCTCGATGTCCTCCATAGTCCAGCCGAAAGCTTGCCGCTTATCTTGTAAGACCATTAAAAGGGCTTTCTCTTGCTCGAGGGCTAGAGAGGCCGATATGATAACGGGAAAGGTCTCATTCTCATCTAGGTAAGCATATTTAAGGTGAGACGGCAAGGGCTTTAGTTCGAGTTTCGGAGGCGAAACAATCAAAGGCAAAATTAGGGAATCTACCTCGAACTCAAAGGACTCCAACACTGGTTCAAAATCACTGCAAACAACCGATTCGGATGGTTCAACTAACTCATCCAAAAATTTAAAAGACTCATATTCGGGCGGTGAGTCATCAAAATCATCCGAAAAAGTGAAACATTCATAATCAATATCGGTTGTGTCAACTGTGGTAGATTCAAGGAGGGACGCATTAATGGCGTTAAAACTGTTGTCATCAAACAGAAATCTTTCAAGCTTGCAGTCCTCCTGCGTGATTTCGTGAATAGAGCAAACTTCTCGTGTACTAGTTTTAGATACGGGGGGCAGACTTCCTATCTTGTAAATATTGAACTCACTAGATATCTTCCTGAAGGATAGATTCATGGAGCCATTGCGACAGTTTATTACGGCATTGGAAGTGGCCAAAAATGGTTAACCGAGGATCACCGGAATTTGGTTCCGTGGGTTAGCAACAGGTTGTGTGTCCATAACAATAAAATCAACGGGGAATATGAAATCCCCTACTTTTATCAACACATCCTCTAACTCACCCCTAGGATGGGTGATTGATCGATCAGCCATTTGGAGAGTACAACGAGTGGGTTTCAACTCTCCAACCCCTAATTGATCGTATACGGAGTAGGGAAGCAGGTTAACACTAGACACAAGATCTAAAAGTGCTCGATTGATGTTCTTATCCCCAATTGTTATTGAAATTGTAGTACAGCCAGGGTCCTTTCATTTTGGGGGTAAAGATTGAGGTTGGTTAATAGCATTGCTCACTGCACTAGCCACTAGCACTTTCTTGGGCATTTGAGACTTTCTCTTCGAGGAGCATAATCCTTTTAAGATTTTCGCGTACGAAGGGACTTGTTGGATTGCATCCAAGAGAAGTATATTTATGCTAACCTGTTTAAATAACTCCACAATCTTCTCCATTTGTGGAGTTGGTTTATTGAGACTCGACCTGTTTGGAAATGGAGCATTTTGAAAATCTGTTGAGTCCAATATCTGTGGAGTAGAATGTGGAGTTGGAACGGATCCCAGTGTGGGTGTGTTCGTGAAGTGAGAAGTGGGTCCGTTCGGATTAGAAGAAGAAGAGCTTTTTGAAGAACGAAGAATAAGCTCTAACGAAGAAGATGAAGGTGAAGAAGAAGAGGATGGAGAAGAAGAAGAAGAAGATGAAGAACCACCGGCGGGGGTGTCATCACTAATACCCACTTTATTTTGTGACACTCTTCCAGATCTCAACATGGTCACCGTATTTACATTATGATTTTGATATTCGTATACGATATGTGCGTTGTGTGTGTGACAGGGATTTGGCAATGGTTGAGATGGAAGCTTTCCCTTTTCTCTCTCGCTCAACGCAGCAATGAGTTGTGCAATTTGTGCCTCAATAGATTTGATACTTTGATCGTGTGAAGTATTGTTGTGCACCAAAGACTGGATGGAAGTCTCCAACCTTGCTGCAGATTGTGTAGATTGTTTGAGAAACGCATCTAGACCTTTTTTCTAGCGAGATAACCTTATCATCATTTGGTTGAACAAAATTTTTTTGAGGGTAAAAGTTGTTAGGCACAAAATTGTTCGTTTGATTTGGATAAGGTTGTTGTTGGAAAGGTTGCTGGTATTGAGTTTGTTGGGGTGCTTGTTGTTGTGGAGGAGGAGGACTTTGAAAGTTGATGTTTCCTTGGAATTGTTGATTTTGATTCCAAGCAAAATTTGGGTGACTCCTCCAACCCGGATTATAGGTCGAAGAGTAAGGATCATTTCTTTGTCGTTGCTAAAAGGCAGCATTGAGTTGATCTTGTCCTTGAACAGGTGGATTATAAGGACACTCTTCGGTAAGGTGTGATGGATCCGAACAACAAGCACAAACAATTCGTGGGGGTAAAGCAGGGGCAGGAGAAGGCGATGAGATTTTGATCTCAATGGCTTCTAGCTTTTTCGTAAGTGCGGCCATCTCGTCCTTCATAGCAATCGACATATCTAGTTGATGTATGCCTGCCCTAGACTGACCAATAGAAGAAGATGAGGTGGTCTTGGTGCTTTCCCACTGAAGTGTTTATTCAGCAAGATCCTCGAGAAACTGCCAAGCTTCCTCACTAGATTTGGTTAGAAAGTGACATTGACAAATGGTTTCTAGCAACTACTTCGTTGCTGGGTTCAATCCCTCGTATAATGTTTGGCAAAGTTGCCAATTTTCGATCCCATGGTGAGGGCATTCAACAAGTAGGTCTTTGAATCTTTCAAAACACTTCCAAAATGGTTTGGAAGGAAGCTGGGAAAATTGTATAATCTCGTTGCGAATTCTCGCGGTCTTGTGATGAGGAAAAAACCTTTTAAGAAAATCTTTAACAAACTCGTCCCAATTTCTAATTGAATGTGATGTTGTGCTGTATAACCACTTCTCGGCTAAGTCACATAAGGTGAAAGGAATGACCCTTAGCCTTATAGCATCATTTGATAATTGGGTTGTCTTCATCATGGCGCAAACGTTTTGGAATTTGTTGATAAAGATATAGGCATCTTCGGATTCCAATCCGTGAAATTTTGGCAGCATATTGATGAAGTCGGGTTTTATCTCAAAATTGTCCCCATTTACCGGTGGGAGTGAAAGACAGGTAGGTAAGGCGGTGCGGACAGGGTAGAAGAGATCCTGGAGCGCGATTCGTTGGGGCGTTTCAATAGGCGGGTGATTTGGGTTATTCTCACCTAACGGAGGTGGAATCAGAACGGCAAGAGATTTGTGAGGTTGGGTACCCATGATGTAAGAAAGGAGAAGAAAAAGAATGTTGGTGGAAGTGAGTACGGGTCCCCGGCAACGGCGCCATTTAATTTGTATGGATTTTAAGATCAAAAATAATATTACCGCAATCAAGAACCGCGTCGCTTGGTAGCTAGCCGGTGAGTACGGGTCTAATTTGCTCAAACGAGTTAATTCCAAACGTTGTGAATAGAATATCTCTAAAACCTAAATTGATTTATACTAAGACTAGAATCTTGCTAGGGTTAGGTTTAGGTTAAGTTTGGAAATTGAAGATTTCCTCACCGCTTTCAATGCCCTATTTTAGATCTAATTTAGGTGTTATGGTAATAATTAATAAAGGGGATTAGTTCCATCGGGAAGAAACAATGTTTCTTCCT
The DNA here is from genome assembly GCA_030015575.1 of Agapanthus africanus. Classification (NCBI taxonomy): domain Eukaryota; kingdom Viridiplantae; phylum Streptophyta; class Magnoliopsida; order Asparagales; family Amaryllidaceae; genus Agapanthus; species Agapanthus africanus. The sequence continues at coordinate 81,240,184 of JASDDO010000031.1, read as the reverse complement.
CTAGGTTCTAGTCCTTCCTTTCTTAATTCTTACCCTAACCCCCATGGAAAACATACACAATCGGTCGTTTATACTACGGTATCACCGTTACCTCGAGAGGTAAGGTGTTGTTAGGATTATATCCCGACATACCTTCGGAAGAAGAATTTGAAGGTGGAGGTAAGGAAGTGGAAGGAATTTCGACTTCGGAGTCGAAAGCTTCGTCGGTCGGTACCAACGAAACACGGACTAATCGGGCGCTAGTGTCCCTAGTGTTGGAGATAGTGCCCTCATAGTCAATTATTGGATCGCGGGTACGTGATTGCAATGATTGCGGAGGACCTATACCGGTAGGACAGTCTTACTCAAGATGATAGTATGCTATCTGGTTTGCCTTTATCAGTCGTGTACATGATCAGGTGACTGATTACATGTTACACTTTGATAGAGCCCTTAGGATCTTGCTTTACCACCAACAGTATGATGGAGATCATATACGTGAGAGTTGGGTGGTTTATACGCATATCCTTAATTGTGGTCCCTTGTCGTAGGAGTTTCGAGACAGGGCATCGATACTCCGGAGTAGACTAGTGTGTACAGTCGAGACCCCGACGAGGGGCGGTGGCCAGTCTCACAAGCCACTGGTGTCAGTTGGATCACCTAAGATGTATACAGGTGCTCATTGGGTTATGAGTACACTGGACAGGACTCGCCGGGAACCTGCTAGTTGGTATTATATATATCGTCAGATAGCAGTTCCCTGGTGACATGTGTACAGGTTAGTTCATCGACCTGAGGTCGTCATTTGTCTCGTGTGAGTTCCCACTGTGCTTTGATTTCTACCCTACCACGTCTCAAACGAGTCGTGCAAACAGGTAGCTTTTGGGTACAGTCCCGAGCCATATGGAGGCACGTGAGCGGATCGGCAGGGGATTCGTCTCTCCCGGTATTGGGGGCGAGGTCGTGCTGTGTCTAGGAGAGCCATTACACAAAGTCCATGGCCATGGCAGGAGATTTACTGGTAGGTACTCCAGTAGTATCTCTGGGTGTTATTGGGCTTCACTCCGACACGACTTATACTGCTATTGGGGGTCTGACGTTACTAGCCCCCTAGGCAGATATGCGATACTCATAGACGAACGGACCGGACTGTATATACATTGTCACTGTTAGGCTCGGTAGGGTTTCTGGATGAGTTCGCTCATCAGCCTCCCTTGAGGTCAGTCCATGGGCAGCCGTTACGCATTGCTAGTGCCGCTGACGGTTTGTGGTTAAACCCACTGCCAGGGTACTGACGAGTCATTAGAGTCCCCCACAGACAGTTTCCCAAGTTCGGGCGAAACGTTGTAGAGGCCGTATGGTTTTATGGCAGGGTTCGGAAAATGCACGTGCGTTTACGCACGTGTTATTTTTCGGGCAGATGATACTGGTCGGCTTTGGTTTAAGCCGGATCCGAGTATTATATTGAGTAGGTATAATATCTTTGTCTCAGTTGCATTTGTATTCGGTCGTAATACAAATGCGGGTATATTTATACAGTTTCGGGGTTATCCTGAAAGTCGTTTCAGGATCACTTTTGGAAGTTGCCAGTTTCCAGTTTTCTATCAGCCGTCTTTTAACATTCGGTTAAAGACGGATTTATCTTTTCTTCAGTTGAGGGTGAATCATGCTTCTAGTAGGTTCTAGAAGGTGGTGACTAGGTTTATTGGTGTTGTGTTCTAATTGGTTGCTTTTAATGAAAGGATGACTAAGGATATGAGTCATTATTTTCATTATGGTTTTTTGTTAAGCTTAAGATATTTGTTCATGATCTTTTGCTTATGGTTACCTTCCCCTCCTCCTACACTCACCCCCCCTCTCCATATATATGGCCAGCCCCTCCCCACTCTCTCATGGTTGTTGATTTCATTTGGAAAAAAGATATGATAGTATTTGGGGTGCATGGAATTTTACAGTTCATTTCATTCCATCACCCAATTCCCTCGGCAACTTCATTAACCGATCGTCCATGGATTTGGACGAAGTGAGACAAAGTCATCTACTCATTCTCTACATCATTCTTGGTCGTCTCTTTTAGCAAACTTGACGATCGAGTTGCCTCAAGTCAGAGGCGGGAGCCCGTTTAAAGAATCGTCGACGTGGTGCCACCTCGACGAGGATATCGGAGATCGACGAGATCGGAGCAGCTGCAACGGAGCGTGGGATGATGGTTAAAGAACGAAGGACTCGGATCGCTCGGTATAACCTTTCTACACTCTTTATAGTTTGTTAGTTTAGCAATAATGGCAGATCCGGGTTAAAGTATACGATAGCGCCAGTTAAAAAGTTTTTGTTTCACATTTGGCGTCTGTAGACTGCCGGGGCGCTAGCGTAGACTTACTGTGGTATCAGAGCCTAACCATTTTGCTATGCTAACTTGTGCTAACGCGTTTAAAACATCGATCGAACCGGAAATCGAAAATTGCAAAATTCCAAGCTCACAGTATCTGTCGATTTTAACTGGTCTCCTAAAATTTTTCTGCATGTCTTAAAAATCTGTGCAGGCTTTTCTAAGAACCACGACCAAATTTGGGCACGTGACTCCACCAAAGCGCCGCGGAAACGCGGTCAAACCCATGGTTTGACCGCGCATCCGCGGCCACTTGGTGAGCTCATGCTCCCAAATTTGTACAGTGGGTTCTCTGTTGGATCTTGGGGTTTTTGGTATATATCTTTTGGGCCCAGGTTTTGTTACTGTTCACCAGTAAGTCGTGGGGCCCACTTCTTGATATTTGGTCGATCGAAATTTAAACATGTTAGTTTACAGTGCTTACATTATATCTCCGACCGGGAATGTCATTTGATCGGTAAACCGCGTCTGATTGCTATAGTTCTTTTAGACGGGTTTGCGAACGTGACATTCGTGTTGATGTTCTGTGTTGTGCTGTGATGTTGCGGATTTGTCATGGTGGATAGCAGTGTGCAATGGTAGTACAGTTTGAGTTTATTTGTACATTTGATATTGCGGGGCGAGCGTCCAACATGTGGACTGCCGTCACTGCCTGTTGTATAATATTCTTTTGGGGCACGACCAGGTTGCGGTCGATGTACCTATTGTACTATTTTTCATTACTGTACTAGGTTTTGCCCCGAGACGGAGTGCACGGATAGCCGGGTTCTGAGAAGCACCGGGTCCGCATCTCATGGATTTGAGAGGCAGAGGGGTCCCACTCTAGAATTGGCAGACTATTCGCTGCACTCGTAGGGGGTACAGGTTGACCCAAGGAGGGGTGCCCAAGATTACCGGATTCCGTGAAGTGCTGGGTGGTCCATTCACTTTGCTGTAGGGGGCTGCCTCGCTTAAGGTTTTGGCGGGTAACTTGCCGCACCCCTAGGGGTCTAGCTTTCATTGCACAGGCTATCCACACGACAGGGGAACGTCGGGTTTCAGCAGCGGCTCTGTGAAACCCGGGGATCCCAGATTATCTGTATTGTTCTGTGATGCTTATTACTTTTCTGTAATGTTGCATATTATCACGCCTGGAGCGATTATTGTATATTGGTTTATATACTATTAGATGTTGTATATGTTTTACACCCGCGCTAGTCCAGTCCCCGCTCTGTCGTTAGTTAAGTAACCTAACGGGTGATGACGGGACCCAGTGACGATTGCGGATGGCATATACGTACATTTTATTTTCGTTCTTTTCTGGTGTGATTAAATGATGGGACTGCGTTGATTCTGATCAATGCAAAGTATAACAAACCTGTTTACAGTTGTTGGAACAAATTTAAATAGTGTTATTGCAAAGAAGTTTTCTTTTGTTATGCATAGCGGTATTCAGTGGAATATCCTGCACCTCATTCGACGGGGCAAGGGCCGATATCCCTTCACCGGGACTGACCCCTTGGGCAAAAGTTTGCGTCAGCGTAATAACTTCACTATAGTCGATTACAAGTTGCTTTGCATAGCGGTATTCAGTGGAATATCCTGCACCTCATTCCATGAGGAAAGAGCCGAGATCCCTTTACCGGGAGTGACCTCTTTAGCAAAAGGTTTTCGCCACTATATTTTAAAAAGCTATCAGGTTCCTTCAGCGATATCAAGTTCACTACGTTAAAGGTTTTTCGCCAAAAACCAGCCGTAGCCTTCCGTCACTTCTTTTGGGTATTCAGTAGTATTCAAGCTATGTATTTTGACCAACGCCAAGGCATAGTGTTTGGTAGCTGCTGGGTATTCAATTGTTGCATAGATAGATGAGTTAGTTTGGGACAGTCGTTCTGCCATTTTGGCCAACGTCAAGGGCATGTGCGGGTGGGTTCAAATTGACAAGATAGTGACGGGTAGAACTTGGCATGTGACTTATGACATTTTGACCAACGCCAAGGTTATAAGAGCATGGGGCAAAAATCATATCGGGAGTTTCTAAAGAAACTGAAACTTGCCAAGTATGCGCATACCTTCTGGAGTATGAGTAACGTGGATGCATTCCATCACGTTATCATGCGATGAGAGTTGGATCCCGATTCCCACTGATGAGTTGGTTTACTCTTCGGGTGATCCCGATTGATTCTTCTTTAGGTTTGGAGGAGAATTTGACAGGACAGTGGGAGGTTTCCAGATTAGATAAAGTGATAACCATTCTGATCTAGGTTAGAGTGCACGCAGAGTGTTTCTTTTCTCTCTCTCTTTGGCAGCGACCTTTGATCGACCCTAGACTATGACTCAGTGACCAGGTTGACCGAACCTTCTTAAAATACTGGCTTTTGGATTGTCTGAGTTGCATAAGTCATTGCCACTCCTTCTTTTACCCTTTGAATTTCTCAGAACACCCGTATTACTACGGATATCCACTTCCATTGGATAGATCCATCGTATGGTTATATACGAACTCGAAGGAACTTCTTCGAGGATGGATCCAGGTTCAGGAGAAATAGAATTGGTTTATTCAGTTGTCTTTTATTATCACCTTCTCTCAGGTTGCGAGAGCTCCTTGGTTTAGGAGAGTACACCTATTACGCTTATTGGATAGTCTTATTCCAAACCATAGGCTGGTGCCGAAAGGTAGGGAATGAAGAAAACCAATTGGCCTAAGTAGGGTGTGCAGAAGGTAATATGTAAAGACAAAATAAAGGGATTAGAAAGAGGGCAAAGTAAATTGCGACTGATATCATTCACGACCAAAACCGCGTACTTCATCGCCACTCCTAATTCACCTCTAAAAAGAATAAGGTATTATTCAGTTGTCTTTTATCATCACCTTCTCTCGAGATGCGAGTACTCCTTGGTTTAGGAGGGTACACCTATTATGCCTACTGGATAGTCTTCTTCCAAACCATAGGCTGGTGCCGAACGGTAGGGAAGGAAGAAAACCATTTAGCCTAACGATGGTGTACAGAAGGTAACGACTAAAGACAAATAAAGGGGATTTGGAGAGATGGCAAAGAGATATACGGTTGAAGTCATGAATTGGATTATGGAAGAGGCATTGCTATGTGATTGATACGAAAAAGTGTTTGTAGTTTAACCGCAATCAATAACGGTGTCGCACGTAGCTAGACCGAGATGAGTACGGGTCGTCCTCTGGGAAACGTGGAACCTTTTACTTTTACTTTAGATGTGTTGAGAAAGAGATGATGGATAAAGAATTTTATAGAAAGATTTCTAGATCTACGTTAAACAAGAATGTAAAATATAGATCTAGATTATTTTAAAGATGTAATTAATATAATAAGAGAGCTTGTAGGGTTCGTTAGGATTTAGTAGTTATGGACGACTAATTAAAAGTTACCCTTTTTATCCATTAATAGATTTAGAACTAGAACGACGGTGATGCGTGTAGATTAGGGTTTCTGGAGGGAAAAGGAATCCCACTCTTAACCCTTATCTTGACACGGAACTCCGTTCATTATCTTGCCTTTACCAAAACAATCATTAATCTAATCTCTAATCGTGGTCGGAACTAGCAAAGAATTGCTAGCGCGCCCGATTAGGATGTTAATGATTTTTTTGATAAAGTTCCTAAACTTTATAGGACTTAAAAAAGGTTTAAATATTTTCATCGTCCATTAGCCTACCCTAATCTTACGAACCCTAACAAGCGGAGAATTACTCGCGCATGTTGGGAGAAGAAGATGAAAAGAAAGAGAGGGAAAACATAATGTAAAATGCAAAAGAATTAAATAAAATAACTACCTTTATTAATCAACTTGAACAATCTACACTTTGATTCCTTAGAAAATGATTACAAAGACTAGTTTGCTTCTCGATCTCTTCCAAGGAGGTAGACGAACAGTTGATGATCAGCCTGGATGCGTGAGCGTTGGGAGCTTCGTGATCTTTTCGGCTTGATAGCTTTTCCAAGAGGATCTCGGTGCCTTTTTATAGTGCAAAGCCAGAATCTTTTAGTTGAAAACTTGGTAAAATTTAGCAGAGAATCATGCCCCAAAATCTTGCCTCCTAATTCCCTATAAGTGCGGCGGATCCGCGGCAAATGGGTGCTAAGGCCGCGGATCCGCGGCCAACGGGTGAGATCTCTTGATCAAAATTCTTGTGCTTGCATCTTGTGACATGTGGCAATCCTAGGCACCTTCATAATTCAGAAATCTTCTCTCGGTTGCTTCCAGACTTGGTCTCCAAGTTTTGCTTCTTAATTTGGCAGGTTTTCTTCAACAAATTGATTTGTTTGATAAATTCTTCATAACAACTTGGAAATATTCTGCACAACAACTCAAATAAGATTTTAGTAGACTTTGTTCTACTAGGATTAGATCAATAATATTTGCATACATTTTCCTACCAAATGATAATTAAAATATATTAACACATGGAAAATAATGTTTTTACACATAAACCCTCATATGTATAATATATTATAATAAAGACCTATTTTAATATGAAAATTGTAGGAAAAATATAATACAAATGTGCAGTTTTATCAACTGAACAAATACCCCCAAACTTATCTTTGATCGTCCCGAGCAAACTAGTTTATTTAAGAGGAGAAAAAGAAGGAAGAAAACTGAGCACACTTTCGTAGGCAAACACGATTGCACTGAGCACGTGCAACAAACCGTTAAACCTCTAGGTGTCCCTAGTAGGAGGAGTGTTGTCTCCTGAGGGTTTTCAGCAGATTACACCCACAAAATCCAATAAAAAAAGAAAGATGGTGAAATTTACATATAAAGATAAGAAGCATAAAAGAAAGGCCTTGAAAAGAAGAGTTTCCAACTATACCAGCTTTTCAGTTGTCATGAGCCCTATCTTAATAGTCATGAAAAAATGTTAGAAATCACATCATCCCTCAATAAAACATCGTCTTTATTCTTCATTCCTACCTTTCATCCAAAAATTGATCATATAACCCCACGTGTGTGTAAAGAACATCCCTACACTCGGAGAATTCAATTCAAGCTATCATACTCTTGTCCATCTGCCTTAGTACTTTTTAATTTAATGAATATTAAGATTTGCTCACACATTTTCATGCGACCGTTAATACTTCTTGAGGTACTAACAGACCGATTACTTATGTGCTTGCTGATTAGGTGATAGTATTTTCCTCGTCTTGCACCACCTAAGGCTTAGCAGTGACTCCCAGACCAGTTGGCCTTAGGGCACTAGGTGAAGAGGCACCCTCGCTATATTTTTTTATTGCTGCCTTGGCGATACAAAACCAGTGTTCATTTTTTTCTTTTCACCATTTTTATATTTTCTTCATTTTTTTCACTTCCTTCATACTTTGGCTTTTAGACAAGAGCATTTCAAGGTATTCTCTACTATCCCGAGTTTCAAGACGTGTGTAAGTGCATATAGTAGGGTATCAACATTCAAATGTTTGGATTCCAGGATAGAAACTATTTTCAGACTTATTTTTATCCTCAGATTAGTGACTTCCTTCATCTTACTAACCCTTGGGACAACAGCTCATAACTACTTATTACTAGTTCGTTTAAGAAAACTTCTAATTTTCTTGGTTTTCTTAAACTATTCCTATCTTTTGGATGTAATTTTTCACTTTCTATTCTTTTGTTATAAAAGAATTTTTTTAAAAAAATTTTTTGAAAATATTGTGCTTATGCAAAATATGATGCAAAGTGATGCGTAAATAAGCACAAACCTCCCCCAAACTTGTTTTCAACAGTGTCCTCACTGCTGCTATCTGCTGGATCACAAAAACCTGGAAGCTTGGGAGGACATTATTAATGGGGGCAAGAATATATGAAAGTGGAAATCCTCCCCCAAACTTATTTTTGCCTCACAAATTTAAGGACAAAAATTATGTTCAAGAGCCAAAAATATACCCCCCCTCAAACATGAGTTAGACAATACGATGAATTTTAAGAGGGGGTGAGTCATTTTGTCAAAGTAAGACTTTACAAAGACCAAAAGTTAATACCAACCATTCAAAGATTTTATTAGTATAGCGTATAGGTTGGTGGAAGAATGTGTTGTATCGAGTCAAGAAATAATGGGGAAGGGATAAGAGGTGGTCTGGAAAGGGTTTGAAATTAGAGAAAAGAAAGAATGAGGATGAATGTGAATGATTAGGAAGAAGGAATGATGACGGTTCAACCTCTATAAGTGGAGATTGATCAATCACAAAATCCGTATTGTTTAAAAATTCAAGTTCATCAGCAAAAAGTTCTTCAAAACTTTTATCAATGGTGTGATTGAACATTTTGCTGTCAAAGAGTTTTATGCCAGAATTTATTCTACTTGATTCATAAAAAATCACTGAGGTAGAGGACTCGAAAAACTCATCTACCTCTTTTTCAAAAATATCCAAATCAAGTTGAATTTCTAGTATTACTGAACTTGAATTAACGGATTGTGATTGATCAAAACTCACTGAAACTATAGGAACAGAAGAAGAACCGGAGAAAGTAGAAGGTGAAATGGGTAAAAAAATTGGTGTGTCGAGTGTTGCTGAACCAGATATGGAAGATGGAGGCTGTATTTCGGTCTGAACTTCGGGTATACCATTATCATCAACTTCAAGACATATTTGGGGTTCGGGAAGAATTAAAGGCTCAAGATGATGACCATAAAGAAGTGAAAGGATTTGATGAATTGGTGGGACAAAATCATCCAAAATTTCTGGTTCATCAATCAAAATATCCCCAACGTCAATCACCTCATTCAAGTGAAGGGTAAAATTCTCAAACTCCTCATCAAAAGTATGGTTTTCAATCAGTTTTGGTTCAAGAGTGGAGGTGTAGAGATCACAAGGGTTGGGTATGGTTTCACTTGAAAGGGACCCTTCACAGTTGGGTAAATCAAACACTACAAAGTCACACAACTTATCAGACATTGTACTTGATGAATCTATGAAACTGGAGTTGTGGAGTTCAGTTTGGAATGGGGAGGTTTGATTAGGAAGGGTGTACAGTTCTGTCTTACTACGCCAATCCTTCATAATTTGATTCGTCAGTTCCATATATTTTTCTAATGTCTGCTCCAGACTAGTCTTGGGTTGATAAGGGGTTTCAGTATAAGATTGAAATTCCTGTGGATAATTAAAACTCCCAAAAGACTGATTAGAAGAACTGTCTAGAGTAGGTGGAAAGGTCGGATTGGATTGATAGGAACAGAATGGTTGCTGAACTTGGGTAGGAGTAGGATCAATATTATGATAAGAAGAATATTGATATGGGTTGGTTGGTTGGCTATATACAAACCGCATATCAAACTCTTCTCCGGACAGTGGTGGTGATGGTTGATATTGGTCCGGGTTGAAACTTTAGCCTCTAGATCTAGCTATGTGCTCAGCAATGGACATTCGTCTAGGGGCTTCCTCACTCTGGGTATGAACTGAAATAGGTGTAGGATTATGATACGGTTGATAAGACCTAGACTGAGGTGGCCAAATGTTTCTTCCTAATTGTTCTATATGATCTCTTAAGGACATGGAAGAGCCGGACGGTATACCGAAGGGATTTCGAAAACAAGAGATATCTGGTTGTGGACAGCAAAGCTCGGCAAGTGTTCTTCTGTTTAGGTCACCCATTATAAGAAGAGAAGAAAGGGGAAGGGGTAAAAAGGAGGGAAAGTATGTAAGGTTCCTAGGCACTTTAGTAAGGTCTCACAAGGCATCGGACATGCCAAATTAAAATTTTTGGTGCCGAGAAACCCTAGACTACGGATCTTAACTAGATGTTTAGGCGAAAAAGATAACTAGTTAACTGTTAACTACTGGGATACGGAAATTACAACCTTTGTAGATCCGGATATCCACCTCCACGGCTCCGCAACGTCATGTCCTCGCTGTCCATCATGAATCCTCGACTCGATCATCGGCTTCATCGGGAAAGCAAGCGGAATAGGTCGTCGGCTTTGTGTCAAAGACGATCTACGTCGAGGTTGCACAAACTCAAGCTCCGACTTCACAAACTTGTGAAACTTGTGAAGTAAACACCCAAAACAACTTGGCAAGAGGTAGAGGGTGAAGAAATAGGAGGTGGGTACACTTTAGATTTGGATTTATCTCACTAGATCTCAAGTTGCCATTTTTGTAGCAAGCTTGAAGAAGAAGAAGAAGATGAGCTCAAGAAAGAATTATGATAAGTCTTATCATAAAAATAAATATAAATCAAATACTTATCATAACTTGAACTAGGGTCAAGTGTAGAGAATTAACCATGGTCACTTTGATGGGTTAGGGTTAAGCATGAAGATAAGGATGGTTGCTAAAGTCAAAGCTTCATGAAGCTTCAACAAAAAGACAAAGAAAGCCACCATCCTCATCTTATTCTTTTCCAAATAAATAAATAAACAAATAAATAAATAAATGAAAATGCAAAACCCTAATTATCATATTAACCATGGATTAATTTTATACACTTAACTAAATGATCAAGTATCATCAAACATGATACAAAAAGTGCACGAAAGTATATCACATATACAATGTGCAATCCTAGTGAGAAAAATCCGTTTAAAGTGAACCAATACTAGTTAATGCAAAGTAATATATCAGATATATAATTATACATTAAATCATTAAATCAACACTTGATTCAATGATCCGGTCATGTCGCACATAACCGACTAGTATTCTATGCATCGATTTATCGAATCAATGATTCGATAACTAGGTCATATCGAATATAACCGATCGAAACATATATATCGCGAGAATGAAATGCGGTATCACATACACGCATTATTCTCGGTCCTGCACATATCTCATATGCGCTCCTATTTCGTTTCGCTTGAGCCAGGAAACCTCTGTGTAGGACTCTAAAGACTCGTCAATACGCCGGTAGCAGATGATGATCATATCAAGCACCCACAAGCCGCAAGCGGTCTGCTAAACGTAACGGCCACCCGGGTATTGAGCGATCAGAAGATCGACGAGCTAACCCGCTCACTCTCCTGCGAATCCGACCAGTAACACTTACCATACAGTCAAGTCTCTTCGTCTGATACGTCGCATATCAAGTCTAGGGGTGGTATACGTCAGACCCCAATAACCCAATAAGTCATGCCGATGTGAGGCTCGTAACGGGTCGAGAAACTACTGGTAACACTTACCAGCAAATCTCAGATCAGCCCTGGCCAGGGACTTCCCTGCTACGGCCAATCGAGCACTGCGCAACATCAACCCCCAATACCGGGAGAGACGAAACCCCTCCTATCGCTCATTGTCTCCATGTGACTCGGGACTGTGCCCAAAGACCACCGTTTTGCACGCCCTCATGGACGTGGTAAGGTGGAGATCAAAGCACAGTGGGAATCACACAAGACTCTATGACGATCTCGGGTCTACAGACTAACCTGTACAAGTGTCACCTGAGAACTGCCATCTGACGTGAGGTATAATACCATCTGGGAGTTCTCGGCGAGTCCGTCCAGTGTACCCAGTCTCCACTGAGCACCCGTATACCATCTCTGATGTCAAACACCAATGGATATGGGATCATCCATCGCCCATCACATGGATCGAGAAGCGTATACGCTAGTCTACTCTGGTATAGCGATGCCCCGTCTCGAGTACACCCACGACTAGGGACCTTGAAGGATGTACTTATGGACTACCATGTCCCCACTAGTATGATCTACATCATAGTCCAGGTAGTCAAGTACAAATCCTAAGGGCTTTACCAACATGTAACTATAAGACAGTATAAAGAGACTAGTGTACATGTTAAGATAAATGGTAACCAGATAGCATACTATCATGTCGAGCAAGAAAGTCATCTCTATATATGTCCAAGCATCCAATATAATATACATAATCTGTACAATACTGGCCTCTAGGGCATACATACAACTAACAATCTCCCACTTGCACTAGGGCCAGCTGCTGTAGTATCTCATACCGAGCATCCCGAAGAGTCTCTCAAACTGTATCTGGGGAATGGCCTTCGTGAGTGGATCCGCCGTGTTATTCTTCGTGTCAACTCTCCTGACCTCGATCTCCCGGCGATCAACTATCTCCCGGATCAGGTGATACCGCCTCAGAATATGCCTGGACCGCTGATGGGACCTGGGTTCCTTGGCCAAAGCCACCGCTCCATTGTTATCGCAATACAAAGGTATTGGACGCTCAATGGATGGAACCACACCAAGTTCAGTAATGAACTTCTTGATCCAAACAGCTTCTTTAGCAGCATCGTTGGCAGCGATGTATTCAGCCTCCATTGTCGAGTCTGCCACGGTTTCCTGCTTGGAACTCTTCCAGCTAACCGCCCCTCCGTAAAGGGTAAAGACAAAACCCGACTGCGACTTAGAGTCGTCCTTATCACTCTGGAAGCTCGAATCGGTAAAGGACTCCACTTGGAGTTCTCCGTTACCATACACCAAGAACATATCTCTAGTCCTTCGTAAGTACTTGAGAATGCTCTTCACAGCTGTCCAGTGACTCTCTCCAGGATCAGCTTGATACCTGCTCACTACACTTAGTGAGTATGCTACATCGGGTCTGGTACATAGCATCGCATACATGATAGAGCCTACTGCCGAAGCATAGGGTATCCCTTGCATGCGAGCTCTCTCCAAATCAGTCTTGGGAGACATCTCTTTGGAGAGAGTGACTCCAGAGATCGTGGGTAAATTCCCACGCTTGGACTCTTCCATACTAAACCTCTTTAGTATGGTGTCAATGTACCTGGATTGGGACAATCCCAAAATCCGTTTGGATCTATCTCTATAGATCCTGATCCCCAATATGCAGGAGGCATCACCAAGATCTTTCATTGAGAATCTTTGTGATAAGAAGAGCTTGACCGATTGCAGCATAGGAATATCATTTCCTATCAAGAGTATGTCGTCCACGTACAATACGAGGAAGACAACTTTACTCTCTGCCACCTTCTTGTAGATACAAGGTTCATCTGGATTTTTGACGAAATCAAACTCTTTGATAACGACGTCAAAGCAGATGTTCCAACTCCGCGATGCTTGCTTTAATCCATAAATGGATTTAAGCAGCTTGCACACCTTCCCGCTGCTCCCACTGTCTACGAAGCCCTCTGGCTGAGTCATGTACACGCACTCTTCTAAATCTCCATTTAGAAAGGCGGTCTTAACATCCATTTGCCAGATTTCGTAGTCATGAAAGGCAGCAATGGCAAGCATGATTCGGATGGATTTAAGCATAGCCACTGGAGAAAAGGTTTCGTCATAGTCCACACCTGGTCTTTGACGAAAACCCTTTGCTACAAGTCTAGCTTTGAAAGTCTCCACTTTCCCATCTACACCAAGTTTCTTCTTAAAGATCCACTTGCTCCCAATGGGTTTTACCCCTTCAGGAGCAACTTCCAAAGTCCATACTTTGTTGGTGTACATGGAATCCATCTCGGACCGCATAGCATCCAGCCATTTCACTGAGTCCCCACTCGTGATGGCCTGCTCGAAGCTAGTTGGGTCATCATCCTCCATGATGCAATCCTCACTTCCACCATCAATGAGAAAACCATAGTATCTCTCAGGTGGACGAGAAACCCTACTAGATCGGCGGAGAGGCTGGGGTACGTCGGGAACTACGGAATCCTCTGGTTCAACTAAATTGTCAGTTGCAGTTTGTGGTGCTGGAACCTCTTCCAGTTCTACCTCTTTGTCAATAATTTCTTTTGCAAGAAATTCCCTTTCCAAAAAGGTGGCATGTTGAGCAACAAACACTCTTTGTTCCTCAGCTAGGTAGAAAAAATATCCTTGAGAATTCTTAGGATATCCCACAAACTTGCAAAGGACTGACCGTGCCTCGAGTTTGTCCGGATTTTGCTTTTTGACATAGGCCGGACAACCCCATATCTTAATTCGCTTAAAATATGGTCTCTTCCCACTCCATATCTCATACGGTGTGGTAGGTACAGATTTAGACGGAACCAGATTCAATAGGTATATGGCTGTCTCAAGCGCATACCCCCAAAAGGAAATAGGTAACTCAGCATTACTCATCATTGAACGCACCATATCTAATAGGGTGCGATTCCTTCGTTCCGATACACCGTTGTGCTGTGGTGTATAAGGAGGAGTAAGCTGAGAGAGAATCCCATTCTCTTTTAGATAATCCAGGAATTCACTGCTTAAGTATTCACCTCCTCGATCAGATCGAAGAACCTTAATACTTTTGCCCGTTTGGTTCTCTACCTCGTGCTTATATTCTTTGAATTTCTCAAAAGCTTCAGACTTGTGTTTCAACAGGAACACATGCCCGTATCTAGAGAGATCATCAGTGAATGTAATGAAGTAGGAAGAACCATTTCTGGCGTGTGTAGACATTGGACCGCATACATCACTATGCACCAGTCCCAAGAGTTCGGTAACTCTTTCTCCGTGTCCTTTAAACGGAGTTTTGGTCATTTTTCCTTTGAGACATGAATGGCAAGTGTCATAAGATGATAATTCGAATGAATTCAAATATCCATTCTTATGCAACTTAGCTAGTCGTGTCTCATTGATATGACCAAGTCTACAATGCCACAAAAAGGATTCGTTCATTTCTGAGCTTTTCCTTTTGTGTGTGTTTTGTATATTGAAAACTGTATTTTGATTGAGAATGAATATGCCATTATGTAGCGAGCCTGATGCAATCAACCTTTGATCTAGGAATATGTTCATAACATTATCCTTTACTACAAAATTATAACCTTCTTTACTTAGTAAAGAAACTGATATAATGTTGCACATCATGTTCGGTATATAATAGCATTCATTCAGGATTAGTGTATCACCATTTGGTAATACTAGGTGATATGTGCCAACTGCTTTGGCTGCAACATTTGCCCCATTCCCTACATGAACGGAATGTTCACCTTTTCTCAGTTCTCTACCTTTTCGCAGCCCATGTAACATCTTACATATGTGGGATCCTGACCCGGTATCTAATACCCAGGACGTAGGGTGAACTGAGAAACAGTTCTCAATGACAAACACACCCGAAGATGATGCATCAACATGCATGTTCTCCGTTTGGGCGGCGTGAGAATCCAGATATTCTCCTGTTTCCTGTTCAGTCTTATAACACTTATAAGATAGAACGGGTTCAACGTTCC
This sequence comes from Agapanthus africanus, assembly GCA_030015575.1. NCBI lineage: Eukaryota > Viridiplantae > Streptophyta > Magnoliopsida > Asparagales > Amaryllidaceae > Agapanthus > Agapanthus africanus. Next base: position 81,224,725 of record JASDDO010000031.1, on the reverse strand, counting down.
CCTGCACTGTATAACATGCGGGTTCGGTCAATACATCCATTTTATTATCTTTATTAAGGCATGAAATGGTCGCTACCTGGAGAGAGAGAGAAGAAAACACTTTAGCGTATGCTCGTGCAAGATCAGATTGGTTTTTATCTTATCTAATCAGGATGGCTCCCACTGCTTTTTATCAAATCTTCCTCCAAACCCTAAAAGGAAAGACTAGCCGGGATTAATTACACACTACAAGTTCGCCAATCTTTCAGCCAGGCCAGTGTCGGTACTTTGAGGGAGGTCCCCCGTGCTTTCGCACGAACCTAATTACTGTAAACCTCGTTTTCCCAGAGGCGTAACCTCGTTAACACCTTTCTAGACACCTACTTGATCAGCTAATTGCAATGTGTAAAACTCTCCCAGGAGTAACTCTTACTCGCAGCGGGTATCGGGATCCAACTATCTCATAGAAGGTATGCAATCTCATTGCAAATTTCAACACTTGAAATTCCCGATAATATTTTGCCCCAGGCGATCTATGACCTTGACTGAGTCAACAAACCATAGACCGCAAGTAAAGTTCAACCCGTCATTTCCTGATTGAATTAAACCCACCCGCACGACCCTTGACTAAGTCAACAAGGCCGCACGACTACCCTAATCCAATCTGCATCATATGCATAAACAGATAAATAGTAATTAGCTACCGCACACTACGCCTTGACTGAGTCAACAAACGCAGCACGAATACTAACTATTACTTATCTGAAATGACGGAGGGCTACGTCAGGTTTTTAAGAAAACCCTTTCCGTAATGAACTTTATATCGTTGTAGAATCAAATAAAGTTTTGAAATGGAGTGATTTTGAGGCTTTTCTCGTTTTGCTAAAGGAGTCACTCCCGGTGAAGGGATCTCGGTCCTTTCCTCGTCGAATGAGGTGCGGGATATATCATATATATCGCTGTGCAAAGCAAAAACGCAAAAGCAGTCAAAATCAAACCGAGTGTGTAGCATCTGCCAGTTATTGCTAAAGGAGTCACTCCCGGTGAAGGGATCTCGGTCCTTTCCTCATCGAATAAGGTGCGGGGTATATCATATATACCGCTGTGCAAAGCAAAAACTGTAGCTACCTGTTTTATTTTAAAATCTGATTCTACAACATCATAGGTTTCTTTTCTTTCATTAATCACATTAATGAAGTCCCATCATTTAAATACCTAAACATCACAGATAGATATGACGTACACTTATGCCATCCGCATTCGCCTCGATGTCCCCTCGTGCACCGTTAGGTTAGGTAACTAACGACAGAGTAGGGCAGGGCTAGCGCGGGTGTAAAACATAAGTAACGTCTATATAATATATCATATATACCATATACTATATCCATCACAGAGTCACAACTCAGATATCGCAGCAGAATAAACATATGAAATATTGGATATACTAGGACGTCCGTGTTTTCAATACGAGCCAGTATAAAACACGGATTCCACGGTCGTGATGAATAGCCAATCCCACACCCCTAGACCCCTACGAGAGCGGCAAGCTACCCTGCCAATTCTAGGGTTAGGAGACCCGGACTCGACTCCTCGAGTTGGTCTCCCACTGGACCCCAGAACCCGGTTACTTGTGCTCCCCTCCTTGGGTCTATCCTAATGCGGAAAAGTAAATAATATACAAAGGGTGACAACTTCCGCTACCTGGAAGTGCCCCAAATAAAAGAATATTACATACAAGTTTTTACATGAATGAAAATGAAAAACACTCATCTCACATAAAAACCCCCGGCTATTCGATTACGACGATCCAATATAACATATCCAGCAACACATAACATCACATGTCATCAACGTAAGTAAGTATGCATACCCCAATTGTCCTTGACGTATAGCAACGAAACCGGCGATATGTACATACTACACTTACGGTCACAGAAAAGAAAGTGTAAAACTACAACAATTGGAATCCGCAACAACTTTAGACATCACATGCCTAACAGTTACAAACCCCGCATTTTAGTCTCATTATCGAAAACTCTTTTCAATATCGTATGGGACTAAACTGCTAGATTTATAACATTCATCCAGTTATCTCATAACTGTTTGTGAATTCCAATTATTGTATCCAATTCCGGATAAATAGAATATATTAAACTTTCCGATCGAACATTCGAACACCCAAGTTTTCCCGACACCAATCAACACATGAAATAGGTTCAAAAACATTCACTTCATGCCTCAGTACCAACGGTCCAGCCGTAGAAGGGTCAAGCCAACGCCTCACATGTGGCACGCCGTACTGCCCCAAACCCGAAGGTTCAAAGGGCAGTTCAAGACGGTCACATAATCGAGTTAAGGTTTGTTGTCTTCTAGAGGGACCATCGCGTTACTTGCACTACTGAGAACGTCTTTTAACCATACAATGATCCAACACTTGGATATTCCGGCAGGGGAAAACCTGGGTATTTATATCCGGTCGAACTCTTTAACATATTCTACAATTATCTGGAAAAACACTAAGACAAAAATTTGATAACCCGATTGAATAAACGAATCCCTAAAGCAACCCCAAAATACTCCTCTGTGAAGTCACAATAAAATATCCCAGAAAATATAGCACTGAAAAATAGGAGTTACTGTGCAAAAATGAGTGCCTAATAAGACAAAACGGCGGCGGAAGGGCCGCATTAGCACGCTAATGCCGCGGTTCCGCCGCACTTTAGAGGGATCATTTGGTAATTTTTGCACCGTAATTCTTATATTTCCCTGCTTATTTTTCTGCATATTTTTAATTTGCAAAAATCCACATTTTACGAAAATGTACAGAGAGCAATTTGGAAATCGGATTTCGGTTCGATCGGACTTCAAACTCCGTCTACGCTTCGCCTAAGGCTCTAGCTAGGCTCTGATACCACTGTAAGGTTCCTAGGCACTTTAGTAAGGTCTCACAAGGCATCGGACATGCCAAATTAAAATTTTTGGTGCCGAGAAACCCTAGACTACGGATCTTAACTAGATGTTTAGGCGAAAAAGATAACTAGTTAACTGTTAACTACTGGGATACGGAAATTACAACCTTTGTAGATCCGGATATCCACCTCCACGGCTCCGCAACGTCATGTCCTCGCTGTCCATCATGAATCCTCGACTCGATCATCGGCTTCATCGGGAAAGCAAGCGGAATAGGTCGTCGGCTTTGTGTCAAAGACGATCTACGTCGAGGTTGCACAAACTCAAGCTCCGACTTCACAAACTTGTGAAACTTGTGAAGTAAACACCCAAAACAACTTGGCAAGAGGTAGAGGGTGAAGAAATAGGAGGTGGGTACACTTTAGATTTGGATTTATCTCACTAGATCTCAAGTTGCCATTTTTGTAGCAAGCTTGAAGAAGAAGAAGAAGATGAGCTCAAGAAAGAATTATGATAAGTCTTATCATAAAAATAAATATAAATCAAATACTTATCATAACTTGAACTAGGGTCAAGTGTAGAGAATTAACCATGGTCACTTTGATGGGTTAGGGTTAAGCATGAAGATAAGGATGGTTGCTAAAGTCAAAGCTTCATGAAGCTTCAACAAAAAGACAAAGAAAGCCACCATCCTCATCTTATTCTTTTCCAAATAAATAAATAAACAAATAAATAAATAAATGAAAATGCAAAACCCTAATTATCATATTAACCATGGATTAATTTTATACACTTAACTAAATGATCAAGTATCATCAAACATGATACAAAAAGTGCACGAAAGTATATCACATATACAATGTGCAATCCTAGTGAGAAAAATCCGTTTAAAGTGAACCAATACTAGTTAATGCAAAGTAATATATCAGATATATAATTATACATTAAATCATTAAATCAACACTTGATTCAATGATCCGGTCATGTCGCACATAACCGACTAGTATTCTATGCATCGATTTATCGAATCAATGATTCGATAACTAGGTCATATCGAATATAACCGATCGAAACATATATATCGCGAGAATGAAATGCGGTATCACATACACGCATTATTCTCGGTCCTGCACATATCTCATATGCGCTCCTATTTCGTTTCGCTTGAGCCAGGAAACCTCTGTGTAGGACTCTAAAGACTCGTCAATACGCCGGTAGCAGATGATGATCATATCAAGCACCCACAAGCCGCAAGCGGTCTGCTAAACGTAACGGCCACCCGGGTATTGAGCGATCAGAAGATCGACGAGCTAACCCGCTCACTCTCCTGCGAATCCGACCAGTAACACTTACCATACAGTCAAGTCTCTTCGTCTGATACGTCGCATATCAAGTCTAGGGGTGGTATACGTCAGACCCCAATAACCCAATAAGTCATGCCGATGTGAGGCTCGTAACGGGTCGAGAAACTACTGGTAACACTTACCAGCAAATCTCAGATCAGCCCTGGCCAGGGACTTCCCTGCTACGGCCAATCGAGCACTGCGCAACATCAACCCCCAATACCGGGAGAGACGAAACCCCTCCTATCGCTCATTGTCTCCATGTGACTCGGGACTGTGCCCAAAGACCACCGTTTTGCACGCCCTCATGGACGTGGTAAGGTGGAGATCAAAGCACAGTGGGAATCACACAAGACTCTATGACGATCTCGGGTCTACAGACTAACCTGTACAAGTGTCACCTGAGAACTGCCATCTGACGTGAGGTATAATACCATCTGGGAGTTCTCGGCGAGTCCGTCCAGTGTACCCAGTCTCCACTGAGCACCCGTATACCATCTCTGATGTCAAACACCAATGGATATGGGATCATCCATCGCCCATCACATGGATCGAGAAGCGTATACGCTAGTCTACTCTGGTATAGCGATGCCCCGTCTCGAGTACACCCACGACTAGGGACCTTGAAGGATGTACTTATGGACTACCATGTCCCCACTAGTATGATCTACATCATAGTCCAGGTAGTCAAGTACAAATCCTAAGGGCTTTACCAACATGTAACTATAAGACAGTATAAAGAGACTAGTGTACATGTTAAGATAAATGGTAACCAGATAGCATACTATCATGTCGAGCAAGAAAGTCATCTCTATATATGTCCAAGCATCCAATATAATATACATAATCTGTACAATACTGGCCTCTAGGGCATACATACAACTAACAAAGTAATAGGTTTGTTTTTAAAAAAAAAAGACGGATTTAGACAAATCACAAAAATGCACAATCCTAGAACTATGGTTACCTAGGTCCAGTCTCTAGGCCGCTCCTAGACTTCCAAAGGACAAGCCGTAGGATAAATCCTCTACCGCCTCCGTACTACCCTTGTAGCCAGGTAAGTGCCAGGTAAGTGGGAAGGAACCACGTCGTGGGCCTAATTAAAAACCACTAGCCTTTGTCACACTTGCCTAGGCACTACAAAAATAATGCGGATAAATGATAGATTACCCACGACCTTCCTCTATCGTTATTGAGCGCGACAGTCCTTAGAGTCTGGTCTAGATATTTTTTAAATTAATGAAAGGTTGATCTATATGCTTGGTTTGTGATTTGTGGGGCTTAGGAAGGGTGATGAAATCCCCACCTAATTTTGATTTGGTCCTTACCCCTTAAAGATCCGTATTAAAATATGCAAAAACAAACCGAAAAACAAAACTTTGCAAAAAGAGTTTTTTGAGCGGTGATATTTTGCAAAGAATCCTGCAGAAAATAGATTTTATTGGATTTTAGAGGAGAGAGAAGGGAGTTAGAATCTTACCAGAGAAGTGTGAACCCTAGATCTCCTGTTTCCTCAAGTACGTGACTCCAGATTTCCTCGCAAAAATTCACACAATAATCATTAAATATACAATTTGCAGTTTTGTTTTAATAATGATATGACTCGTTTAAGAATTCAACACAAATAGTAAAAATAAAAAATTACGCACGTTTCCCCGGCAACGGCGACATTTGATTGATACGAAAAAGTGTTTGTAGTTTAACCGCAATCAATAACGGTGTCGCACGTAGCTAGACCGAGATGAGTACGGGTCGTCCTCTGGGAAACGTGGAACCTTTTACTTTTACTTTAGATGTGTTGAGAAAGAGATGATGGATAAAGAATTTTATAGAAAGATTTCTAGATCTACGTTAAACAAGAATGTAAAATATAGATCTAGATTATTTTAAAGATGTAATTAATATAATAAGAGAGCTTGTAGGGTTCGTTAGGATTTAGTAGTTATGGACGACTAATTAAAAGTTACCCTTTTTATCCATTAATAGATTTAGAACTAGAACGACGGTGATGCGTGTAGATTAGGGTTTCTGGAGGGAAAAGGAATCCCACTCTTAACCCTTATCTTGACACGGAACTCCGTTCATTATCTAGCCTTTACCAAAACAATCATTAATCTAATCTCTAATCGTGGTCGGAACTAGCAAAGAATTGCTAGCGCGCCCGATTAGGATGTTAATGATTTTTTTGATAAAGTTCCTAAACTTTATATGACTTAAAAAAGGTTTAATTATTTTCATCGTCCATTAGCCTACCCTAATCTTACGAACCCTAACAAGCGGAGAATTACTCGCGCATGTTGGGAGAAGAAGATGAAAAGAAAGAGAGGGAAAACATAATGTAAAATGCAAAAGAATTAAATAAAATAACTACCTTTATTAATCAACTTGAACAATCTACACTTTGATTCCTTAGAAAATGATTACAAAGACTAGTTTGCTTCTCGATCTCTTTCAAGGAGGTAGACGAACAGTTGATGATCAGCCTGGATGCGTGAGCGTCGAGAGCTTCGTGATCTCTTCGGCTTGATAGCTTTTCCAAGAGGATCTCGGTGCCTTTTTATAGTGCAAAGCCAGAATCTTTTAGTTGGAAACTTGGTAAAATTTAGCAGAGAATCATGCCCCAAAATCTTGCCTCCTAATTCCCTATAAGTGCGGCGGATCCGTGGCAAATGGGTGCTAAGGCCGCGGATCCGCGGCCAACGGGTGAGATCTCTTGATCAAAATTCTTGTGCTTGCATCTTGTGACATGTGGCAATCCTAGGCACCTTCATAATTCAGAAATCTTCTCTCGGTTGCTTCCAAACTTGGTCTCCAAGTTTTGCTTCTTAATCTGGCAAGTTTTCTTCAACAAATTGATTTGTTTGATAAATTCTTCATAACAACTTGGAAATATTCTGCACAACAACTCAAATAAGATTTTAGTAGACTTTTTTCTACTAGGATTAGATCAATAATATTTGCATACATTTTCCTACCAAATGATAATTAAAATATATTAACACATGGAAAATAATGTTTTTACACATAAACCCTCATATGTATAATATATTATAATAAAGACCTTTTTTAATATGAAAATTGTAGGAAAAATATAATACAAATGTGCAGTTTTATCAACTGAACACTATGAATACCAGGATACCCCTACGAAACATTTCCATGTTTCAGTGCATTGTTAAAGAAAACCTGTTTTCTCGATTAGACACTTACTCCAAGGGTATGTATTTACCAGGTTTCATTCTCATATCTGTATGGTTTTACAGATGATGAGTGGGAGTAAGATATTGGGAATTAGGTGATTATCCTCATTATATCGGAATTCGTTGTAATTGGTGATATTTGAGGAAATCGCCAGGGTACAGTTTTCAACCTACGACGCACAGGTTTTGAGTTGTTTAACTCAGCGGACTTATACAGAGTATTGTATGTTGTCCAAGTGTCCATCAGGACAAAGGGGTAGGTCCTCGTACTATGTTCTGTTTACTTATAACTTCTCTAGTATTTAGACGAGTGTTTCGTAGAAATACAAGGTCTAAGTTTTGAGAAGTTGTGGGTATAAGAATAAAATAGAGAACCAGGTGTCACAAGTATCGGGATTCTTCAAAGAGATCGAAGATGTAGATTCTTTTGATTGGTATTCAGATGATAGTGATGGTTTTGAGAAACGTGTTTCTCTTTCAGGTTACTCATAAATGGATGGATTCCTAAGTTGAGTAATGCTGATTAGCCTCTTTCCATTAAGTTGATATGCACTGGAGACAGCTGCATGGATTGAATATGGTTCCAATTAAATAAGTGTCAAAGTTTCTATATTGGATATAGAAGAGTTCGTACCTTAAAAGATATTAAGGTACGGGGAGTTGTCCAGCTTATGCTTAAAACCAGACTCTGGATAACTCAGGGCACGTTTCTGTAATGGTTGTTTGTGGGTTGACCCTGGCTATGACGAGGGTTGATATTCTACCATTTGGAAGATCAATAGTGATATTGTTCTTGACTCGCCACAGTTTTAGTAAAATGGATCTTTTTCAGAAAACAGTAGTGGGAGTATGGTAGAAATGGAAGTGATTCCAGAACCGCGAATGATTACGGAAAATTTAATAGGACCTATACATTCAATCGGGTTTGACATTCCATTAGCCACTCCGCAGATATGGTGGGTAACCTCAGACACCCGAGAGGTACTCCGGTAGCCTCAAGGACGGTGACAGGGAGGTTCTTATCTACCCAGACTTGACACTACTGTTGTTCCAGGCTATGAGACCCGGTAGGAGGGTTGTCGTAGTCAGTGGGAGCATCGGAAGCATAGTGGGCAAGTAGCTTATATCTATTTATAGATTTGAGCAGTTATAGCGGAGATAGATCATCTAATTTTGATATGACAGTCATAGTTTTGACTTCAATCAGAATAGGGGATGGATCTGTTAAGAAGGTAGTAGGGTGTGATGTCATGGTATCCGGATGACATACACAGAGTGGAAGTAAAATTCCTATACTACGATCGGTTGTACTGTGGTCGTCACACAGTTGTTTCTCCAGACAGGATATGGATATAATATTTGACATTCTGGTTTCTAGATCTATGGTTTTAGATCTGGATTTGGGTAGTTTCCCAATGTAGGTACTTTGACAGTATTCTAATGGTTTTTAGAATAGATGACTCCTAGCATGGTGGTGTACCTGCAGGTGATGGGGTCACCCTCTCTAAAGATGTCTTATAGACTAAAGGGGAGAGGGATGTGCATGATTGGCAGATCACTTGCTTAGGCAATTGAGTCAATCATGAGATGTCAAGTACCACACCAGATGTTTTTTTTGCACTAGATGCAATAAGTTTGTATTAATCCAATCCTGGAGAAACATAAGGAAGCAGTTTTAGAACATAAGTACATGTTCTACGGATTTGATGACGGCAGCCTCCTTCGGGAGACGGTTATCATTCCAAGCTTCAAAGGTGACATGGTTGACAGAGTGATTGTCAGAGTTATAGTTTTTCCCTCTGACGAAGAGGGACAGTATTATGGACAGGTGGTCCAAGAGGATACTGTGGGTGGCATGGTGCCCGATACTGATTAGGTTCAATGATCGATACAGTCTAAGAAGTTTGGATTTGGAGTTCATTTATGAACTAGGTCCCATCAGATATCCAGACATATTCTAAGACAGGTATTACTCGATTCGGGAGATGGCTTTCTCCGCGAACTTGAGATTTAGAGAGACATAGAAAGAAACTTCTAGGCGGATCCACTCACTAAGGCTATTTCTCGAACACAATAGTTTTACAAACGGGCTTTGTGATACTGATTAGTAGAGGAGTTGGATGTTCGGTTTCACACGGGCTGTGAGTAGTCGACATCGCAATAATTAGCCTTGAGTGCAAGTGGGAGATTGTTGGAGATAGTGCCCTCATAGTCAATTATTGGATCGCGGGTACGTGATTGCAATGATTGCGGAGGACCTATACCGGTAGGACAGTCTTACTCAAGATGATAGTATGCTATCTGGTTTGCCTTTATCAGTCGTGTACATGATCAGGTGACTGATTACATGTTACACTTTGATAGAGCCCTTAGGATCTTGCTTTACCACCAACAGTATGATGGCGATCATATACGTGAGAGTTGGGTGGTTTATACGCATATCCTTAATTGTGGTCCCTAGTCGTGGGAGTTTCGAGACAGGGCATCGATACTCCGGAGTAGACTAGTGTGTACAGTCGAGACCCCGACGAGGGGCGGTGGCCGGTCTCACAAGCCACTGGTGTCAGTTGGATCAACTAAGATGTATACAGGTGCTCATTGTGTTATGAGTACACCGGACAGGACTCGCCGGGAACCTGCTAGTTGGTATTATACATATCGTCAGATAGCAGTTCCCTGGTGACATGTGTACAGGTTAGTTCATCGACCTGAGGTCGTCATTTGTCTCGTGTGAGTTCCCACTGTGCTTTGATTTCTACCCTACCACGGCTCAAAGGAGTCGTGCAAACAGGTAGCTTTTGGGTACAGTCCCGAGCCATATGGAGGCACGTGAGCGGATCGGCAGGGGATTCGTCTCTCCCGGTATTGGGGGCGAGGTCGTGCTGTGTCTAGGAGAGCCATTACACAAAGTCCATGGCCATGGCATGAGATTTACTGAGAGGTACTCCAGTAGTATCTCAGGGCGTTATTGGGCTTCACTCCGACACGACTTATACTGCTATTGGGGGTCTGACGTTACTAGCCCCCTAGGCAGATATGCGATACTCATAGACGAACGGACCGGACTGTATATACATTGTCACTGTTAGGCTCAGTAGGGTTTTCCGGATGAGTTCGCTCATCGGCTTCCCTTGAGGTCAGTCCATGGGCAGCCGTTACGCATTGCTAGTGCCGCTGACGGTTTGTGGTTAAACCCACTGCCACGGTACTGACGAGTCATTAGAGTCCCCCACAGACAGTTTCCCAAGTTCGGGCGAAACGTTGTAGAGGCCGTATGGTTTTATGGCAGGGTTCGGAAAATGCACGTGCGTTTACGCACGTGTTATTTTTCGGGCAGATGATACTGGTCGGCTTTGGTTTAAGCCGGATCCGAGTATTATATTGAGTAGGTATAATATCTTTGTCTCAGTTGCATTTGTATTCGGTCGTAATACAAATGCGGGTATATTTATACAGTTTCGGGGTTATCCTGAAAGTCGTTTCAGGATCACTTTTGGAAGTTGCCAGTTTCCAGTTTTCTATCAGCCGTCTTTTAACATTCGATTAAAGACGGATTTATCTTTTCTTCAGTTGAGGGTGAGTCATGCTTCTGGTAGGTTCTAGAAGGGGTGACTAGGTTTATTGGTGTTGTGTTCTAATTGGTTGCTTTTAATGAAAGGATGACTAAGGATATGAGTCATTGTTTTCATTATGGTTTTTTGTTAAGCTTAAGATATTTGTTCATGATCTTTTGCTTATGGTCACCTTCCCCTCCTCCTACACTCACCCCCATCTCCATATATATGGCCGGCCTCTCCCCACTCTCTCATGGTTGTTGATTTCATTTGGAAAAAAGATATGATAGTATTTGGGGTGCATGGAATTTTACAGTTCATTTCATTCCATCACCCAATTCCCTCGGCAACTTCATTAACCGATCGTCCACGGATTTGGACGAAGTGAGACAAAGTCATCTACTCATTCTCTACATCATTCTTGGTCGTCTCTTTTAGCAAACTTGACGATCGAGTTGCCTCAAGTCAGAGGCGGGAGCCCGTTTAAAGAATCGTCGACGTGGTGCCACCTCGACGAGGATATCGGAGATCGACGAGATCAGAGCAGCCGCAACGGAGCGTGGGATGATGGTTAAAGAACGAAGGACTCGGATCGTTCGGTATAACCTTTCTACACTCTTAACAGTTTGTTAATTTTGCAATAATGGCCGATCCGGGTTAAAGTATACCATAGCGCCAGTTAAAAAGCTTTTGTTCCGCATTTGGCGTCTGTAGACTGCCGGGGCGCTAGCGTAGACTTACACCTAGTCCAACCGGACATACACTAAAGAGGTAGTGTAGTCAAAAAGGTGAAAAACAGAATGTGGAGGTAAGAAAACGTTAATGAGAAGAAGTGGTGTAAGTGGGGTGCAAGGATTTCTTTAGCGACAAATTGCAAGTTTTTATAAAAAAAAAATTCCTTTTTCCTTTTTCTCTTTATTTGGAACTTTTTACAAAAAAAAATTCGATAAAGGGCTTAGACACACTTTCGATCAACCACAAATGCACAATCAGGCCTAGATCTAGGGTCACCTAGGTCAGCTAGACAGCTCCTAACTGTTCCAAAGGGCTAGAAATAGGACCTCAAACCGTCTCTTCACCGCCAATTGCGGCCAGGTAAGTGCCAGGTGAGTGGGAGGCTCTCCACTACAAGTAGTGGCCCTAATTAAGTAACCACTCGCCTTAGACACACTTGCCTAGACACCGCAAAGTCAGGTTAGGATCAACGGCCGATGCCTACAATTAGTCCTCTGTCCTATTGAGCTCGACGTCCTTAGGGCGGAGTCTAGTATTTTTTAATTAAATAATGGTCAATGCAAATGCCTTATGTGATTTCTGGGGTCCTGGGAAGGGTGATGAAATCCCCACCCAATCTGGATTGGTCTCAAGCCCCTTAAAGTCCGATTAAATATGCAAAACAATAAAAACCACTTGTAATCAAAAAAAATTATTATTTTAAGCGCGGCGCAAAGAATCCTGCACAAGATCAATTATTGGAAGGGGGAGAGATTTTTTAAGCGCAAAGAATCCTGCAGGAGATTTGACAGAGAAGATATTGGGATTTGCAGAGGAGAGAGAAAGGGAGCTTATAGTGCAAATTCCACACGTTGAATTGACCAAGCCGCGGTGGATGCGCGGTCGGAGGTGGCCTCGCGCGGCGGTTCCGCGGTCAACCCTACGGCTTAGATCCCCAAACTTTTTCTGTTGTTCTGTTGGTAAAATCCTCTGCTGTTCAGATCTGCCTTTTTCTGTTTTGATCTCTGGAATTTTCCAGATCCGAACTTCTTCGTTGTTCCTGCAAAATTCACATGATTTACACCCTTCAAACAATAAAAGAATGATAAAATTTTTATATTTTTTTCTTTTCTGTTTTTATGATTTTTTAATTTATATTAACCCGAAATTGCAAAAAGAAAATACTACGCCATCCCCGGCAACGGCGCCATTTGATTTGTCGAAGAATATTTTATAACAGCAATCAAGAACGGCGTCGCTTGGTAGCTAGCCGGTGAGTACGGGTCAGTCCACAGGGATTTTGTGTATTCTCTAATTGTTCTTACGAGTTAATTCCGATTGTTGTCGGATTGATTAAATCTAAAAACTAAGTTTATCTAGATCTAAATCTTGCTAGGGTTAGGGTTAGGGTTAGGTTAGGTTAGGGTTAGGTTAAATTTGGAAATGCAAAGATTTCCTCACTGCTTTCTATACCCAAATTAAGATCTCTTTAGGAGTTATGGTAATTATTAATAAAGGGGATTAGTACCATCGAGAAGAAACAGTGTTTTCTTCCTCTAGGTTCTTGTCCTTCCTTTCTTAATCCTTACCCTAACCTCCATAGAAAACACGCTCAATCGGGCCTTTATACTACGGTATCACCGCTACCTCGTGGGATAGGGTGCCGTAGGGAGCGGTGTGTGTATGTATGCATGGAGTCCTATAAAATTGTGTGATGGGCAAGAAAAGGGTGAGAGATCTCCATCTCTCAAGCCTTCCCCAAATCTAACCCTAACAAGCGAGGAGACTACTCACTCATTAGGGAATTGAAAGACATTTTTAAATTAATTAACTAGGGCAGAGAATTAAAGATCTAACTAGGACAGATAAAAAATTACCTAGGTCAGATAATAAAATTAACTAGGGCAAATAAAAAGAACTACTTACAAATTGATGCACTCTTCATTCATTGCAGAAATTACAGATCTGAATTTTAGATATAAAATGAGGCACAAGAAGAGGCATACCTCAAAAGAGGTATTAGGGCTTCTATTTATAGATTCATAGAAAACCCTATGATTACAATCAACTCGCATATCTGCTTTTACAAAAATATCCCCTAAGAAAAAGACCTAGTCAACGCTCGCAGCCGCCTCAAGATTTTCCACCGACACGGGTATAGCACGACCGCGGTTCCGCGGTCAAACCCCATGCTTGGCCGCGGATCCACGGCCGTATGGAGGCTTCATGGGTTTGAATTTCTAGGGTTTGGTCTAGTTTCTGGTGTTTTCTATTTTCTTCAGTCTTTTTCTCAGATTGGCTTCTAGGTTTCTTCCAGATCTCCACAGTGAATAATTGTAGTGGACTCTTACCATTGCTTCGTGACGAAGTTTTGAACCTTGCGCTGCCTTTGTTCTTTGTGAACTTGTTAATTGATCTTCAATGTTCCTCAAGATGTGGGCACGATCAAGATTCCACCATTTATTGGTTGCAGTCTCACTTTTCTATCGGCTTTTGTCTTTTTCACTGTTTTTGTCCCGAGAATCTGTAACCTGTAACTATGTAGCAGACATGGGTCAAAAGCACCTGTTTATTTGTAAAATGCATAAGAATGGGGAATATAATAATGCAATATTATGATATGAACAAAAGGCCGAGTGGGTTTTAAATCCGATTCTACAACATCTTTAAGGTTTCTTTTACTTTACATTAATCTTATTAATGTAGTATCATCATTTATGTTCCTAAGCCATCATAGAAAAGAAACAAAAATAGAACGTATACTTATAACATCCGCATTCGCCACAGTGTCCCGTTATGCACCGTTAGGTTACTTAACTAACGGCATAGCGGGGCGGGACTAGCACGGGTGTAAAATATAAGCAACATTTATTATATATCATATATATAATAATAATCCATTCGTCTCAGATACCAAGTAATCTCATTACAGAATATCAACCAGCAGAAGCACATATGAAAATAAAAGGATGTCTAGGAGGTCTGTATTTTGTATTCAGCCAACAATAGATAATACGAATTCCACGGTCGCGATGAATAGCCAAGCCCACACCCCTAGACCCCTACGAGAGCGGCAAGTGATCCTGCCAATTCTAGAGTTTAAGAGACCCGGTCTCGACTCCTCGAGATGGCCTCCTACTGAACCCTAGAACCCGATCACTTGTGCTCCCCTCCTTGGGTCTATCATAATGCGGAAAAGTAAATAATATACAATAATGGTGACATCATCCTCAACCCGGAAGTGCCCCAAATAAAAGAATATTACAAACATTTGATCATTACATGAATGAAAATAAACATTCTCATCTCACATAAAACCCCGGCTTTTCGATCGCGACAATCCTGCAAATCATATCTCAGCAACACATAATATCTCATATCATCAACGTAAGCGAGTATGCGTATCCCGATTGTCATTGATATATAGCAACGAAACCGGCGATACACCACATACTACACTTACAGTCGCAGAAAAAAAGTGAAAAATAACAATTGCAATTATCACAATCTCAAATATTAAGATGGTGTTTAACGATTCGATCGAATCAACATACACCCACAATTTACCCCAAGAGCTCAACACTTGAGCAAAGTTACAAATACCCAAAAACGTGCCACAGTGTCTATGGTCCAGCCGTAGAAGGGGTTAACCAACGCCTCACCTATGACACCACGGAACTACGGCAAACCCGAAGGTTCGATCGCGGTTCCGTGGGCATAGAATCGAGTTAAGGTTATTATGTTCTTCTAGAGGGCCCATAGGAACACTTGCGCGACTATTGAATACAAAGTTAACTTAGGAAAAAAAACACTTGGAAATTTCAGCGGGTTCAAGATGTGGGGTTTTGAAGTTCGTTCGAACTGCTAAACATTGTCAAGGTTACCAATACAGTGCTAGAATTTACGACTACGAAGCACTAAGAAATAGCCCCAGGTCAAAATAATCATCACATGAAAATTGGGCTAAGCAAACAATACTAGAAACCCCAAAATGAAAACAATAGAGCACTGGAGTAATATGGGGGGATTGGAGCCAAGGGGGCCGGCCTGCTCGGTTTTGGGGGCCTCGCGCTCGGCCAAAATCCGAGCACTCCCCTCTGTATTTCCCCTGTGTTCTTGTATTGTCCCAAATAGTCTTCTACAATTATTTAAAAAAAATTTAGACGACTTTTTAAAAAAATTTATAGAGAGCTAGATTAGGGTTTCATAATACTGTATTTTCGGAGTCAATTTCGTTTTCGTAATAGTTCTAATACCGTTTCCAGAATTCTAGCCTGGTTCTGATACCATTGTTGGGTTTTCCTAGCACCTACTTAAGAGTATGAAAGCATCACACATGCCACTTTAAAAAATATAGAGGCGCTAAGCAAACAAAGCAAGGATCTTTAACTAGAATACTAGGGTAACAACTAAAGTATCACATACAAAAACCATATTATCACTAAGTGAAAGGAATACAACCTTTGTAGTCTTCTTTGTAGTGACTCTTAGGATCGTTGAGAGTTGAAGAAAGGTTGCGAGTAAGCTCCTTTGTCCACGATGATCCACCCGAAGTACACTTAGTCCAAGCATCTAGCTCCACTTGATGCAAGAAGAATATGAAGCTAAACACTCTAAACTAATTGGCTAGAGTAGAGTAGAATGATGAGGTGGTGTGTTTTCTTTTATCAAAACCCTTTCTTTTTTATTCCCTCACTCTATGGAAAACTCAAGAGAGCTTGAAGGAAGAAGAAGATGGCAACACTTGAACTCAAGAGATAATAACAAAAGATAATGAAGAAAGAGAAAAGAAAATGATATATATTTTCTTTCTCCCAACAAACCATGGCAACTAATAATATCTAGACATTTTAGTAAGTGAGTTAAAAACCAAAAGGAAAGCTAAACCAAGGTTAAAAGTTAGGTCAAGTGAGTTTCACTTTGGAAGTGTGTAGAAAAAATCAACCATGGATTAACTTTTCTTTTTGTTTTTTTTTAAAACAAATACAAATATATATATATATATATATATATATATATATAATAGTTCCATGTGAGTCTTATATTTCCATCTATTATGTATCATCAACCACGACACTATGCATGTATGTGTTCATGCACATCAACATGTGCATACATGCACATCAACATGTGTATACATACATGCATGCTTCTTCTTTAAGAAAAAGGGTTTGAATAAAGAATAAAACTAAAAGTCAAATGTTAAATCAACAATTGATTTAACAATCCGATCATATCACATACGACACGACCAATAAAAAAACGCCCGATTAACATATGGTATCACATAGTCGTATTCAATCGGGTCCCCATGCATATCTCATATGCACACCACATATTTTCGCCTGGGCTAGGAAACTTCTGTGTGGGACTCTAAGACTCGTCAATACGCCTGATGTGGGTGATGATCATATCAAACACCAACAAGCCGCAAGCGGTCAGCTAAACGTAATGGCCACCCGGGTATTGAGCGATCAGAAGAAAACCAGCAAAGTTGTCAAAACTCTCGTCGAGCCATCTGGTAACACTTACCGTACAGTCCGGTCTCCTCGTCAGATATGTTGCATATCGCGTCTAGGGATGGTATCGTCGACCCCAATAACTTAATAAGTCATGCCGGCGCATAGCTAATAACAGATCGAGAAACTACTGATAACGCTTATCAGTAAATCTCAGTAGCCCTGGCCAGGGACTTCCTGTTATAGCCAATCAAGCATAGCACAACATCAACCTCCAATACCGGAAGAGACGAAACCCCTCCTATCGCTCATTGCCTCCATGTGCCTCGGGACTGTACCCAAAGTCCACCTGTTTGCACGACTCAGTAGAGTCGTGATAGGGTGGAGATCAAAGCACAGTGGGAGGACACACAAGAATCTATGACGATCTTGGGTCTACAGAGTAACCTGTACCAGTGTCGCCTGAGAACTGCTTTCCGACGATAGATATAATACCACATAGGAGTTCTCGGCGAGTCCGTTCAGTGTACCCAGTCTGCACTGAACACCCGTATATATTCTTTGGTGTCAGCATACCGGATGGATATGGGATCATCCATCACCCATCACATGGGACAAGAATGGTATACGCTAGTCTACTTTGGAATATCGATGCCCTGTCTCGATACACCCACGACTAGGAACAATTCAAGGATATGCTTATAAACTACACGTTTCCCACTAGTATGATCCGCATCATAGTCGCAGTAGTCAAGCAAATATCCTCAGGGCTTTATCAACATGTGCAAATGAATAAAAGCATGATCAAGTCAACATGGCAGATAAAGTAAACCAGATAGCATACTATCATGTCGAGCAAGAAAGTAATCTATATATATACATGTCCAAGCATCCACTATACATATAACGGCCTCTAGGTCATACATATATCCAACAGGGATTGTACCCAAAAGCCACCGTTTTGCACGTTCTCTTGAACGTGGTAAGGTGGAAATCAAAGCACAGTGGGAATCACACAAGACTCTATGATGATCTCGGGTCTACAGACTAACCTGTACGAGTGTCACCAGAGAACTGCTATCTGACGATAGGTATAATACCATCTAGGAGTTCTCGGCGAGTCCGTTCAGTGTACCCAGTCTACACTGAGCACCCGTATACTGTCTCTGATGTCAAACACCAATGGATATGGGATCATCCATCGCCCATCTACAGGGGTCGAAAAGCTATAGGCTAGTCTACTCTGGTATATCGATGCCCTATCTCGATACACCTACGACTAAGAACATTTGAAGGATATACTTAGCGACTACTCTTTCCCCACTATTATGATCTGCATCATAGTCCTGGTAGTCAAGTACTTATCCTAAGGGCATTATCAACATGTAACATAGAGACAATCAGAGTACATGTTAAGATAAAGAGCAACCAGATAGCATACTATCATGTCGAGCAAGAAAGTCCTCCATATATATGTCCAAGCATCTACTACAATATACATCATATGTACAGTAATGGCCTATGGGGCATACATATAACTAACACGACGATCCAATAAAGTCCATATACACAAACCAACAGATATGTGCAAGTTCAAACTAACCGACATATAGCAATTAGATGAAGTTTAAAAAAACATATAAACAATACAGATAAAACCCGATTAGCCATGTACATTAGAATTTCGATCGAAATATATTTTCCGTATCTACCCCAAATGTAAACCAGCACCCCAAAAATTCTGGGTAGAAACCAAATATTCCAGATAACTATACACCCAAAATAAGACAAACAGAAGAAGAACGGGCCAACTCGGCCACAACTCGGCCGCGGAACGGCGGCAAATCGCACCGATTCGCCGCGGTTCCACGGCGGTTGTGATGAGTTGGTGACTCGTTTTTCTTCTGTGTTCTTACAATTCCCTGCACAGAATTATCAATCCCCTGAAATAATTTTTCGAACAGTTTAAAAATTGACAAAAACTGTGAGGGTGCCAAGTGTATAGTTTTCGGTTTTTCCGACGATCGAAGTTCTAATAACTTGCTAACGAGCTAGTAAGGGTTTAGTAGGCTCGGATACCACTGTAAGTCCATGTCGCGCACCCCGCGGATTCACGGGGAGGCGTAATTTCAAAAAAAAAAGTATTTTACAATGATCGCGACACGGACTTGAACTCCAGGATCGGTGCTAAACCGTAACTAGCAAACTAGCTGTGAGGTAAACCATAAGTGAAGAAGTTAATACCTCACGTTCATGTCCTTAGGGTATTCATTCCTCGCTGTCCTCCACCTCGTCATAGCCTCCTCGGATCTTCCGGATCGGGCTTCCTCGTCAAACCTCTCTTGCCGAAGAAGATCCACCCGAGAGTATGTGCGTCGAGCTCCCACCTCAATGGAGGAAACTAGGACATCAAGATCGCTACTCATGATGCCGTAGACAATGTAGAGTGTGTAGATGGATTTGAATGTCTTTTCTTACCCTAGATTACTCAACACATGAGTTACTAGGTTTATGAGGAAGAAGATGGTAATGGAGAAAAAGCTAGTGAGAAAAAGATTGCATAAATGAATAAGAGTTCCTTCTTAGTCTCAACTGAACTCTAACCTTTCGAATATGAATAATTCATATTAGAAAATGAATTAGAGTTCAAGTTCAAACTTGATGAGTCATGGGCTAAAAACCCCACAAGTGTCATCCAAAGGCATGCTCATTTTTATGCAATTTACACCTCAATATCTCCATGTCATAATATATTTCCATTTAAACTAATATGAAAAATACTAATATGACATGTCACCTTCTAGAAACATTTTTGACCAATTTACAAAATTGCCCCTCGTCCGTATATACATACCTGTATCCGTATTCCGAAAAATACGAATACAAAAGACGAAAACAATCCATGAATACAATACTAGGATCCGGCTAAACCAAAGCCCACTAGTATTGTCCGTCCGAATCATCATCCGTGCACAAGTACACGTACGCGATCGAACCCTGTTGTAAACCATACGACCTCTACATCTTTTGTTCGATGCAGGGAACCCCTCTAAGTGGGACTCTAAAGACTCGACACTACGCTGGCAGTGGGTTTAACCACAGGCCGCAAGCGGCACTAGCTGTACGTAACGGCCCCCGGGTATGTGTCGATGAGAAAGCCGATGAGAAAACTCATCCGAACTCCTACCGAGTTTATCTGTAACAATCTCCGTACAGTCCGGTCTGTTCGTCTATGAGTATTGCATATCGAGCCTGGGAGGCGGTAATCGTCAGACCTGTAATAGCGCAATAAGTCGTGTCGGAGAGTAGCCCAAAACACCCTGAGAAACTACTGGAGTATCTACCAGTAAATCTTACTTGCCTTGGCCAAGGACTTTGTGTAATGGCTTTCCGAACACAGCGCGATATCAACCCCTAATACCGGGAGAGACGAATCCTATCTAACCGCCACTGCCTCCAAGTGCTTCGGGACTGCACCCAACTACTACCTGTTTGCACGACCCCTTTGAGCCGTTGTAGGGTAATAATCTAAGAACAGTGTGAACACACTCGAGGCGAAGCAGCAGTGTCAAGTCGATGGACTAAGTAGTACTCATGTCACCTGGGAACTGCTACCTGACGATAGGTATAATACCCAACAACAGTTCCCGACGAGTCTTGTCCGGTGTACTCATAACCGAATGAGCACATGCATACTATCTCCAGTACGACATACTAATGGATGTGGGACAGACCATCTTCCCTACTGGGATGAGAAGTGTATACACTAGTCTACTCTGGAGTATCGATGCCCCGTTTCAATAATCCTACGACTAAAGACCTGTATAGGATGTGCTTGTAGACTACCCAGCCCACACTAGTGTGACTGCCATCACAATGCTGGTAATCAAGCAAAAGATCCTAAGGGCTCTACCTATATGTATAAGCGATATGCTAAGAAACATATACACATATTGAGGTAGAAACAAACCAGGTAGCTTACTACCATTTTGAGCAAGACTGTTACTATATCCGTGTATATCCCAAGCTCCCATTAAGTAATATACAAGCCAGTATGATACAATAATGGCCTCTAGGGCATATACTACTAACAATTTCGTTGTCATGGTATGCAGCAATGGCAAGTAGGATCCTGATGGACTTAAGTATAGCCACTGGAGAAAAGGTTTCATCAAAATCCACACGTGGTCATTGACGAAAACCTTTTGCTACAAGTCTAGCTTTGAAAGTCTCAACTTTTGCATCTACAACAAGAATCTTCTCATGATCCACTTGCTCCCAATGGGTTTTACCCCTTCAGGAGCAACTTACGAAGTCCATACTTTGTTGGTGTATATGGATTCCATCTTATATCGCATTACATCAAACCATTTCACAGAGTCACCACTCGTGATGGCCTGCTCGAAACTAGTTGGGTCATCATCTACCATGATGCAATCCTCGCTCCCACTGTCATTGAGAAAACCGTAGTATCTCTCAGGCGGATGAGGAACCCTACTAAATCTGCGGAGTGGCTGAGGTTCGTTGGAGACTATTGAATCCTCTGGTTCCACCAAATCATCAGCTGTAGTTTGTGTAGCTGGAACCTTTTCCAGTTCTACCTCATGACAACTAATTTGTTTTTCAAGAAATTCCTTTTCTAAAAAGGTGGCATGCCGAGAAATAAAACACCTCTTGTTCCTCGGTGTGGTAGAAGATATACCCTCACGAATGTTTGGGATATCCAACAAACTAGCACAGAACTGACCTTGCCTCGAGCTTATCCGGATTTTTCTTTTCAACATAGGCCGGAAAACCCCATATCTTAACTTGTTTAAGAGATTGACTCTTCCCAATCCATATCTCATATAGAGAGGTAGGCACTGATTTGGATGGAACCCTATTCAATAGGCATGTGGCTTCTCAAGCGCATAACCCCAAAAGGAAACAGGTAACTCAGCGTTACACATCATAGAGCGCACCATATCTAATAGGGTGCGATTCGCTCTGATACACCGTTTTGCTGTGGTGTATACGGAGGACTAAGCTGAGAGAGAATCCCATTCTCTTTTAAATACTCCACGAATTCCGTGCTCAAGCATTCTCCTCCTCGATCAGATCGAAGGATTTTAATACGTTTACCCATTTGGTTCTCTACTTCGCACTTATATTCCTTAAATTTCTCAAAAGCTTCAGACTTTTGTTTCAACAGGAACACATGTCTGAATTATGAGAGATCATCGATGAATGTAATGAAGTACAAGGAACCAATCCTGGCATGTGTAGAGATGGGACCGGATACATCACTATGTATCAGTCACAAGAGTTCAGTAGCTCTTTCTCCATGTCCAGTAAACGGAGTTTTCGTCATTTTACATTTGAGACATGACTGGCAAGTTTCATATGATGTAAATTCAATCTGATTTAAATATCCATCTTTATGCAACTTAGCTAGTCGTGTCGCATTGATATGACCTAGTCTACAATGCCTCAAGAAGCATTCGTTCATTTTTGAACTTTTCCTCATGTGTTTGTTATGTACGTTAAGAACTGTAGTTTGATTTAGAACGTATATGCCATTACATAACGTGCCTGATCCAATTAATTTTTAATCCAGTAAAATGTTCATAACATTATCCTGCAATACAAGATTATATCGTTCTTTACTTAATAAAGAAACTGATATAATATTGCATATCAGGTTCGGTATGTAATAACATTATCCTGCAATACAAGATTATATCGTTCTTTACTTAATAAAGAAACTGATATAATATTGCATATCAGGTTCACAATCAATGTATTACCAGTTGGTAATACAAGGTGATATTCACCAACTGCTTTGGCTGCAACACTTGCACCATTCCACACTCTTAGAGAATGATCACTCTTTCTCAGTCATCTACCTTTCTCTAGCCCATGAAACATATTACATATGTGGGATCCTGATCCGGTATTTAATACCCAGGACGTAGAGTGTACTAAGAAACAGTTCTCGGTGACAAACACACCCGAAGAAGATGCATCAACATGCTCATTCCTCCTTTGGGTCACATGAAATCCGAATATTCCTCTATTTCCTGCTCGGACTTATAAAAATTATAAGATAGAGCGGAACCAACGTTCCCTAGCTCAGTATAATAAGCGGGTTCAGTCAATACATCCATATTATTATCTTGATTAAGGCATGTCACGGTCGCTACCTGGAGAGAGAGAGAGAAGAAAACACTCTGCGTATGATCTTGCAAGATTAGATTGGTTATTATTTTATCTAATTAGTATGGTTCCCACTGTTTTTATCAAATCTTCCTTCAAACTCTAAAAGGTAAGACTAGCCGGGATTAATTACACCCTGCAAGATCGCCAATCTTTCAGCCAGACCAGTGTTGGTACTTTGAGGGAGATTCCCCGTGCTTTCGCACGGACCTAATTAAAATAAATCTCGTTTTCCCAGAGGCATAACCCCGTTGACAATTTTCTAGTCACCAACTTGATCGGCTAATTGTAAAGTGCAAAACTCTCCCAGGAATAACTCTTACTTGAAGTGGGTATCGGGATCCAACTATCTCATAGAAGGTATGCAATCTCATTGCAAATTTCAACACTTGAAATTCCTGATAATATTTTGCCCTTAGCAACTTATGACCTTAACATAGTCAATAAATCATAAGCGGTAGCCAAGTTCAACCCGTCATTTCCTGATGGAATTAAACCCACCAGTACAACCCTTAACATAGTCAACAAAGCCGTACGACTAGCATAATCCAATCGTATCATATGGTTGCAAATAAGCACTAATTAGCTACCGCACACTACGCCTTAACATAGCTAACAAACGTAGCACGAATACTAAGTAGCACTTATCTGAAATGACGGAGGGCTACGATAGGTTTTTAAGAAAACGTTTTGCGTAATAAACTTGATATCGTTGTTGAATCGAGTGGTTTTGAAAATAAGTGTTTTTAAGGCTTTTACTAGTTTCGCTAAAGAGGTCACTCCCGGTGAAGAGATCTCGGTTATTTCCTCATCGAATGAGGTGCTAGATATCAACGAATACCACTATGCAAAGCAAGAACTAGAGAAGCAATCAAAAGACAAAACCGAGTGGGTTGTAGCATTTGCTAGTTTCGCTAAAGAGGTCACTCCCGGTGAAGAGATCTCGGCTATTTCCTCATCGAATGAGGTGCTGGTTATTCAGGAATACCACTATGCAAAGCAAAAACTAGAGCTACCTTTTTTGAAAATTTGATTCTACAACATCTTTAGGTTTCTTTCCTTTTATTAATCTTATTAATGAAGTCTTATCATTTATGCTTCCTAAGCATCACAGAAGAAACGAAAGTACAACGTACGCTTATGCCATCCGCATTCGCCACAAGGTCCTGTCATGCACCGTGACGTTACTTAACTACCGGTAGAGCAGGGTAGGACTAGCGCGGATGCAAAACATAAGCAATGTTTATTATATATCATATATATAATATAAAGCATTCGTCTCACACGGTTATATGATCTCATCACAGAACATTGCAGCAGAAGTCAACATATGAAATATTGGATATACTAGGAGGTCCGTGTTTTAAATTAAGCCAGTAAAAAACACGGATTCCACGGTCGTGATGAATAGCCGAACCCACATCCCTAGACCCCTACAAGAGCGGCAAGGAACCCTACCAATTCTAGAGTTACTTGTGCTTCCCGCCTTGGGTCTATCCTAATACGGAAAAGTAAATAATATACATCAATGGTGATATCATCCTCAACCCGGAAGTTTCCCAATAAAAGAATATTACATACAAGTTTTTACATGAATGAAAATAAAAAACTCTCATCTCACACAAACACCCCCGGCTATTCAAAAATGACGATCCAATATAACATATCACAGCAACACATAACATCACATGTCATCAACGTAAGTAAATATGCGTATCCTAATTGTCGTTGACGTATAGTAACGAAACCGGCGATACACCACATATTACACTTACGGTCGCAGAAAAGAAAGTAAAAACTATAATAATTGGAATCCGCAACCACCTTAGATATCATAAATCTGAAATATCACATACTTCGGATTTCATGCCTAACTAAATGAATTCCTTAGACATTATAAACCCGGAATATCTCATATTCCAAATTCCATGCCTAACATTATAAACCCCGCATTTCAGTCTCGATATTTAAAACACTTTTCAATAACTAGTCGGGCAATTCAACAAGATTCCCGACAACCTGATCGAATGCTCGTCGGAAACTTTAGTAGACGGACGCACCCCCCGACGCCGTTGACGAAGTGCACTTAGGTGGAACACCACGACCGCGAGCACCCGAGAGGATGCTTTTGGTAAGGGGGTTCTCCTACAGTCACTTGGTCTGGGCTATGGGGCATGGCTATCTAGTAATATTACCCGGTGAGTATCCGCGTACATTACATGATTGCGACGGGGTTTTGATCCATATTAAAACCCCGTGGCAACCGATCAAATGAGACTAAATTGCTAGATTTATAAAATTCAAACTAGTTTTCACAAAACTAATTATTGTGGATTCCAAATATTGTATCACATATCACAGATAGCTAGACGATGCTAAACATTTCGATCGAATCAACAAAAACCCAAAATTCCCAGAGACCTCAACACTTGAGTCACAGTTAAAAATACCCAGACAGTGCCCCAAGCACATACGGACCTACACAAGAAAGCACACTCCCTGCCTCACCAACGGCGCCGCGGAACCGCCTCCAAAGGCATGCTTTGGCCGTGCTTCCGCGGCCGTTTGGTTGAGTTAGGCCGTCGTTTTTCTTGTGGGTCCATAGAAAGCCCTGGATAATTTTCTGAATATTTTTAATTGGAATAATAACAACTTTTGAAAAAAATTCCAGAGAGTGGGAAATCCAGGTTTCGAAATAGTCGATCGAGCACTTTAACTTCTTCTAGACAACACCTAATTCTCTAGCACGGCTCTGATACCACTGTTGGGTTCGCTTATTACCTCGACACGGTTTCGGTAAGCATCGAGTATGCTATTTTAAAATTTTAGGGTACCGAGCAAGCCCGAACCAAGGATCTAACTAGAGAATTAGGGTTTAACTAAGCAAGTAAAAAACTTTACTCTAAGTGAACAAGAAATACAACCTTTGTAGACCAGTCCTTCACTTCTAAAACCCAGTGTAGTAGTCCCTTTCCTCCAATTAGTGGTCTCCCGGACTCTCCTTAGGCTCCACTAAGCGAAACGAACGAGCTTCTCAAGGATCTTCGAGTCCGAAAATGATCTACGTCGAAGAATCTCTAACTCAAGCTACCTCTTCACTAATTGAGAATTAGTGAAGAAACAACCTATACTAAATGGCTAGTTTGGTATAGATTGATGAAGTACGAATTTCGCTCACTTTAGAATAATTTTTCTCTTTTTCATTTTCTTCTCTCTTGAGAGCTAAAGAGCAATGAAGGAGATGAAGAAAGAAAACACTTGTGATCAAGTGTGAACCATGGGTGAGAAAATATCACATATAAACTCATATAGACACTTAACCATGGCTAAAGATAATGGTTAGGTTAATAAATATCTAGAGTAAAACAAAATTAGTGGACTAAGTCAAGGTTTCCACAAGTTTCTACAAGAATCATAACCCATGGCTTTTTCCACCTAATTTTTTTCCCCTTAATAATTAAATCCCCAAATTATCTTAAGTATGGTATGAGTCTCATACACCCAAGTCCAATGTATCATCGAGCCTGACACAAAAATAAATACATTAATATATATCACATATATATTTGTATGTATTTAGAGAAAACATTTTCTTAAGTGAGCTAATATTAGTTAATGTATACTGATATATCAAATATATAATTATTCATTAAATTATTAAATCAACACTTGATTTAATAACCCGGCTGTATCGCATACAACCGACTAATATCATATAATAAATTATTGAATCAACACTTGATTCAATAATCCAGTTATATCATATATAACCTATATCACGAGATTAGAATACGGTATCATATACACGTATTAATCTCGGTCCCGTACATATCACATATGTACCCTACTTCGTTTCGCATGAGCTAGGAAACCTCTGTGTAGGACTCTAAAGACTCGTCAATACGCCGGCAGTAGGTGATGATCATATCGGTCACCCACAAGCCGTCTGCGGTACTAGTTGGACGTAACGGCTATCCGGGTATTGAGCGATCAGATGATCAACAAGCAAGCTTGTTCATACACCCGTGAATCCATTGAGTAACACTACCGTACAGTCCGGTATCTTCATCTGATATGTCACATATCTAGTCTGGGGGTGGTAAACGTCAGACCCCAATAACTTGATAAGTCATGCCAATGTGAGGCTCCTAACGGGTCGAGAAACTACTGATAACACTTACCAGTAAATATCAGTATCAGCCCTGGCCAGGAACTTCCTGTCATGGCCAATCGAGCACAGCGCAACATCAACCCCCAATACCGAGAGAGACGAAACCCCTCCTATTGCTCATTGCCTTCATGTGACTTGGGACTATACCCAAAAACCACCGTTTTACACGCTCTTTTGAACTTGGTAAGGTGGAAATCAAAGTACAGTGGGAATCACACAAGACTCTATGATGATCTCGGGTCTACAGACTAACATGTACCAGTGTCATCAAAGAACTGCTATCTGACGCTAGGTATAATACCATCTAAGAGTTCTCGGCGAGTCCTGTTCAGTATACCCAGTCTCCACTGAGCACCCATATACTATCTTTGATGTCAAACACCAATGGATGTGGGATCATCCATCACCCATCAAATGGGTCAAGAAACGTATATGCTAGTCTACTCTGGAATATCGATGCCCCGTCTCGATAAACCCACGGCTAGGAACAATTAAAGGATGAACTTTTGGACTACCCTGGCCCCACTAGTATGATCTTCATCATAATCCTGGTAGTCAAGTACACATCCTAAGGGCTTTATCAACATGTAAGAGAGAGATAGTATAATGATACAAGTATACATGTTAAGATAAAGAGCAACCAGATAATATACTATCATGTCGAGCAAGAAAGTCTTCCCTATATATGTCCAAGCATCCACTATAATATACAATCATGTACAATAATGGCCTCTAGGGCATACATAAAACTAACACCATACACCAAGAACATCTCTTTTGTCCTTCTCAAGTACTTAAGAATGTTCTTCACAGCTATCCGGTGCTTCTCCCTTGGGTCTGATTGATACCTACTTACCACACTATGTGTGTAAGCTACATCTGGTCTTATGCATTGTTAGTGTATATGCCCTAGAGGCCATTACTGTATCATACTAGTTTGTATATTACTTAATGGATGCTTGGGATATTCACCTTGTATATACAATCTTGCTCAAAATAGTAGTATGCTACTTGGTTTGTCTCTACTTCAATGTGTACTTGTGTTTATTTTACTATATCACTTATACGCATTAGTGGAGCCCTTAGGATCTTTGCTTGATTACCAGCGTTGTGATGGCAGTCACACTAGTGGGGGCTGGGTAATCTATAAGCACATCCTTATACAGGTCCCTAGTCGCAGGACTATCGAGACAGGGCATCGATACTCCGGAGTAGACTAGCGTATGCGCTTCTCATCCCAGTGTGGGAGATGGTCTGTCCCACAGCCATCAGTACGTCGTACTGGAGATAGTATACGGGTGCTCGTTGGGTTACGAGTACACTGGACAGGACTCGTCGGGAACTGATAGGTTGGTATTATACCTATCGTCAGTCATCAGTTCCCAGGTGACATGAGTACAGCTTAGTCCGCTGACTTGACACTGGCACTTCGCCTCGAGTGTGTTCCCACTGCACTTTGATCACTACCCTACCACGGCTCAAATGAGTCGTGCAAACAGGTGGTGGTTGGGTGCAGTCCCGAAGCACTTGGAGGCAGTGACGGTTAGACAGGATTCGTCTCTCCCGGTATTGGGGGTTGACATCACGCTGTGTCTAGGAGAGCCATTACACGAGTAGTCCCTGGCCAGGGCAAACGAGATATACTGGTAGGTTTCCAGTGTTATCTCAGGGTGTTTTGGGCTTCGCTCCGGCACGACTTGTACCGCTATTGGGGGACTGACGTTTACCGCCCCCTAGGCCCGCCATGCGATGTATCAGACGAACAGACCGGACTGTACGGAGACTGTCACATTCAGACTCAGTAGGAGTACCGATGGGGTTTCACCTCGTCAGCCTTCTTGTCGACATCTACCTGGGGACCGTTACGCACAGCTAGTGCCGCTTGCGGTCTGTGGTTAAACCCACTGCCAGCGTAGTGTCGAGTCTTTAGAGTCCCACACAGAGGGTATTCGCCTCTGGGAAAAACAGAGTAGAGGTCGCATGGTTTTGCGACAGGGTTC
The DNA here is from genome assembly GCA_030015575.1 of Agapanthus africanus. Taxonomy (NCBI): domain Eukaryota; kingdom Viridiplantae; phylum Streptophyta; class Magnoliopsida; order Asparagales; family Amaryllidaceae; genus Agapanthus; species Agapanthus africanus. The sequence continues at coordinate 81,195,200 of JASDDO010000031.1, read as the reverse complement.
GTTCTCATCCGCGCACGTGTGCACGTTTGGAGTCCGGACAGATATTACCAGCGGGCTCTGGTTTGAGCCGGATACTGGTATAGTTTTTGGGGTTGCTTTTATCTCTCAGTGTTCATGTTCCTTGGAACAAGAATGCAGGTGTGTATGCACAGTTATTTGAGGAGGAGGAAGATGATTTCCATTAGGGTTTCGGAACGGGTGCGTATGCACAGTTGACAGTCGTCTTTTTCCAAACCCTAATGGATTTGTATTATATCATTTAATGATATATAATAAAATGAAATTGTGTCATGGTTAGTTTTTGTTGACTTGTTGACCATGGTTGACTTGTTGACCATGGTTGAACATTTGACTACCATCATTACAAATGCAAGATGCCTTTTCATTCTTGCTTTATTCATTTAATGCTTGTAATGATATTAGTCATTCTAAACTATCCATCAAACCTTTTTCATTTTGATTATTATTATTATTTGATTAAACCTTTTTCATTTTGATATGGTTGCAAAAGGAAAAAGGTGAGCTCATTCTATCATTCTCACTCTCTCTCTTCATTTCATCTTCTTCTTCCTCTAGTCAAGAGAAACCTTCTCATGTGTTGAGAATCCTTCTCTTGAAAAACAAAAGCAAACCCTAGACACTCTCTACTCACTCTAGGATCAAGGGTCTAGCAAGCCGGCGATTCTAGTTCACTCCAAGTACGAGAAAGAGCCCAAAGGTCGAGCCTTCGAGGTGGATCCATCTTCGACGGAAGAAGGCGACAAAGGAGAACCATCAACCTCTATAAAGTTTGAAGACGAAGGAGTTCAAGTCTAGGTATAACCATCTTCATCCGAGTAGCTAAACTTCTTTAGCTAGGTTGCTAGTTTTAGTTTAGACAACGATCCCGACCTTGCATAAGTCCATGTTGCCTCTTGCACTAAAATTTGATTTTTATACCGTTTCCGCCTCCCCGTAAGAACCGGGGGTCGCAACGTGGACTTACAGTGGTATCAGAGCCTAACTAAACTTAAACTAGCTTGGTAGTGAAGTGTAACGAAGTTCGGAACCGTAAAAAACCCAAAAACCGTATTTTTCAAAACCTGAGTTTCTGTTGAAATTTTTTGGGCTCAAAATGAAAAAATTTATATTTGTAAATTCATCTCAGGGTTTTTTAAAAACACCCATGAAAAACGACACAGAGATTCATCCAAACCGCCGCGCTTCCGCCGCACAAGGTAGGCTCGTGCCGCGGAAGCGCCGCGGTTTGATGTCCTCTCTGCATCGTTTTTCGTGCAGTGTCTTTCTGTGTTGATTTTGGGATTTTTAGGATATATATTATATGCCCAGATTTTCCAGAACTAAAATTTACTTTTGGGGGCCTATAATTCCGTATTTTTCCGAACTTCACTGCATTTTGACTATGATGGTTATATCTGTAATGTTTGCATGTATTGAACGTCGACTAATCGCTATAAGACGATTAGTCGGGGTTATACATGATCTGTAATGTGCTGGAATGTGTATATGAATGTGTTGGACTGTCGCGGGTGAATAGCCGGGGTGGATGTGAGATGAGCTTTTGTTTTTCTTTCATTCATTGTAAATGTAAATTGATGTAATAATATTATTTGTTTGGCCGCACAACCGGGTCGGGGTTGTAGCCGTCATTGTATAATTCTTTTTACTGTTTTTGCTCCTAGGATAGACCCATGGAGGGGTGCACGAACTACCGGGTATGCCGAAGTGTCGAGTGGCCTACTCATGGAGATGAGGGAGGTTGCTACGCTTCGGGTACTTGGCAGGTAGTTTGCCACACCCGTAGGGGTCTTGGGTGGGGTATTTGGCTATTCACCGCGACCGTGTTATCCGCTTTTCGTTTCAGGCTCGAAAGGATTGCGGATTGCTAGTATATCCAATGCATTCATCTGTGATCTGTAATGTCTACTATTGCTATATCTATAACTATTTAGGCGTTGCTTATGTTTTACAGACACGCTAGCCCAGCCCCCGCTCTGTCGTTAGTTAAGTAACCTAACGGGTAATGACGGGGCCCAGTGGCGAATGCGAATGGCATAAGCGTACGTCATATTTTGGTTGTTTTCTGCAATGGTAGGATTAAATGATGGGACGCATTAAAAGTACTAATGCAAGAATATCACGCATTAAAAGAACTAATGCAAGATAATAAACCAAGTTAAAGTCGTTGGAACACTTTCGAAAAACCACTCGGTTCTTTTCAAAACTAACTTTTAAAATACGGAGTTTGAGCCACTCCATTTAAAAGCTATCTCGTTCCATCGACCAAATCAAGTTCACTACGTTCACGGTTTTGCCAAAACCATTCGTAGCCCTCCGTCGTTTCATATGAATATTCAACAGTATTCAAGCTGTGTTTGTTGGCCTTAGTCAAGGCACAGTGTTTGGTAGCTGGTGGGTATTCATATGTTGCATAGATAGAATGCGTTGGTTTGGGACAGTCGTATTGCCTTGTTGGCCATAGTCAAGGGTAGATACGGGTGGATTCAAATTAACCTGGATAACGACGGGTAGAACTTGACATGTGACTTATGATTTGTTGGCCTTAGTCAAGGTCATAAGAGCATGGGGCAAAAATCCACATCGGGAGTTTCATAAGAACTGAAACTTGCTAGATTTGCATACCATTTGGAGTGTGGTGATTCTGGTAGGATTCCTTCAGTTTCGTCACACGATGATATTTGGATCCCGATCCTACTGTGAGTATATGCTACTCCTCGGGAAATTTCTCACTTAACGATCAATGCTATAAACCTAGTAGGTGCCTAGAAAGGTGTTAGCGGGGCTACGCCCCCAGGAAAAAGAGGTTCTTTAATTAAGGAACTTCGCGAAAGCGTTGGAAAACCTCCCTCGAAGTACCGACACCGGCCTGGCTGAACGGTTAAGCAAGTATTGTACGGTGGGATTGATCCTGGCTAATTCTTCCTTTATGGTTTGAGGAGGGATTCGAGAAACAGTGGGAGCCATCCTGTTTAGACAAATTAAAAACCACTCTAAACTTGCAAGAGCATCATGCTGAGTGTTTCTTCTTCTCTCTCCTAATTTCAGCGACCAATCAACATGACTGGACTTAAGTTACTCCTAGATAAAAACAAGCTGACAGGGCCAAACTACAAAGATTGGCTCAGGAATGTCAAGATAGCAATCACTTATGACAAGCTGGGGTATCTTCTTACCACCAAAGCTCCCCCTGTCCCTGGTCCAACTTCCAGCGTCGCGGATAAGGAAATCCGCAAGACTTGGGAGATTGATAGCGCGAAGGCCAAGTGCCTCCTGCTTGCCTCGATGGACAACGAACATCAGAGGAGGCATGAGAATATGGACATGGAGTCCATATTGCTTCATACAAAAGAACTGTATGGAGAGCAATCACGTATCGCAAGATACGAAGCGTCGAAAAAGTTGTTTTCGACAAGAATGGCCGTCGGATCATCAGTAGCCGAGCACGTGCTAAAGATGATCGGCTACATTGAGGAGCTCGCTGACCTAGGGATCACATTGGAGAGTGAGCTATATACGGATATAGTTCTCCAGTCCCTTCCTTCCACTTACGCCCAGTTTATAATGAACTTCAACCTACAAGAAAAGGAGGTTGAACTTTCAGAGCTCCTCAACCTGCTGAGGAGCGCAGAGGGCACCCTACAGAAAGGTAGGGAAACATCCACTTTGTTTGTAGGAGGATCATCTTCTTCTAGGTCCAAGGCGAAAGCCAAGGGAAAGAAGAAGAAAGCCCCCGCCAAACCAAGGGGCGGTGTTAGTAAAGTGGATATGAAGGGAAAAGGTAAAGCAACAAAGATAGCGGGGAAACTTGTGGATAAGGAAGAATGCTTCTTTTGTCATAAGAAAGGACACTGGAAAAATGATTGCAGGGCCTGGAAGGCCAGAACACAGGAATTGAAGCAGGTTGCAGCTTCAGCTTCAGGTGTGTATGTTATTGAAAACTGTCTTTCAATAAACTCTACTTCCTGGGTATTGGATACCGGATCAGGATCTCATATCTGTAATTCTTTGCAGGCGTTGAGAAACCGTAGGGTTTTGAAGGCAGGTGACATGACCCTCAGAGTTGCGAACGGAGCTAGCATGGATGCTAAAGCCGTGGGGGACTATCACCTGGGAATGTCAGATGGACATGTTTTGGTTTTGCGTAATTGCTTTTTTGTACCCAACGCAACTTGTAATATCATTTCTGTATCTTTAGTTTCTAAAGAAGGTTATGAATTTGCGTTTGTAAGTAATGTTGTAAACATTCACCTTAATCAAGTTCTGATTGGGTCAGGTACATTGAGTAATGGTATATACGTATTGAACCAACCACAGATTTTTAATGTCCAGAATACACACAAAAGAAAGTCTCCAGATATTAATCGGGCTTTCTTATGGCATTGTAGACTGGGTCACATCAATGAGACACGGTTGACTAAGTTACATAAAGAAGGATACTTGGATCCGTTCGAGTATCAGTCTTATGCCACTTGTGAATCTTGTCTCAAGGGAAAGATGACAAAGACTCCGTTCACTGGACACGGAGAAAGAGCGAGCGAGCTCTTGGGACTCATACACAGTGACGTGTGTGGTCCAATGTCTACACATGCGCGAAGCGGTTATTCATACTTCATTACTTTCACAGACGATTTCTCTAGGTATGGACATGTCTTCTTAATGAAGCACAAATCCGAGGCCTTTGAGAAATTTCAGGATTACAAGAATGAAGTTGAAAAACAAACAGGCAAAAGTATTAAGATTCTAAGATCGGATCGAGGTGGAGAATACTTGAGTGCCGAGTTCCTGGACTATTTAAAAGAGAATGGAATTCTCTCTCAGCGTACTCCTCCATACACTCCGCAACATAACGGTGTATCGGAAAGGAGGAATCGAACCCTATTGGATATGGTTCGTTCCATGATGAGTAAGGCTGAGTTACCGCGATCTTTCTGGGGTTATGCACTGGAAACAGCTGCACATCTCTTGAACCAAGTTCCTACTAATACGGTGCCTACCACACCATATCAGATGTGGAGTGGGAAGAAACCCTGTCTTAAATCCTTTAAGACATGGGGATGTCCGGCTTTTGTAAAAAAGCAGCATGCGGACAAGCTCGAGGCACGCTCAGTCCAGTGCAAGTTTGTGGGATACCCAAAGAACTCCAAGGGGTATCTTTTCTACTACGAAAAGGAACAAAAAGTTCTTGTTTCTCGTCATGCCTACTTCTTGGAAACTGAGTTTTTGGAAAACCAGATAAGTGGGAGCGCAGTAGAACTGGAAGAAATTCCAGAACCACAAAACATTACTGAAAGCTTAGAGGAACCAGAGGGTTCGAAAGAACAGGACATTCCTACGCCGCTCCGCAGGAGTAGTAGGCAGTCTCATCCGCCCGAGAGATACTGCGGTTTTCTCATAGACGGGGATAGAGAAGATTGCATCATAGATTATGATGAACCTACTAGCTTCCAGCAGGCCGTTCAGAGCGTTGACTCAGTGAAATGGCTGGATGCAATGCGGACCGAAATGGAGTCCATGTACACCAACAAGGTATGGACGTTGGACATTGCTCCAGACGGGGTAAAACCCGTAGGATGCAAGTGGATCTTCAAAAGGAAGATTGGTGTAGATGGACAGGTTGAGACCTATAAAGCTAGGCTGGTAGCAAAGGGTTTCCGTCAAAGACCTGGCTTGGACTATGACGAAACCTTTTCTCCAGTAGCCATGATGAAATCCATTCGGATCCTTCTTGCCATCGCTGCCTTCCACGATTATGAGATCTGGCAAATGGACGTAAAGACAGCTTTTCTAAATGGAAATTTAGAGGAGTGTGTCTATATAGACCAGCCAGAGGGCTTCATTCAGAGTGGGAGCAGCGGAAAGGTGTGCAAGTTGCTTAAGTCCATCTATGGACTAAAGCAGGCATCGCGGAGTTGGAACATCTGCTTTGATGAGACGGTCAAAGAATTTGGCTTTATCAAAAATCCAGATGAACCATGCATCTATAGTAGATTTGTAGCGAGAACTGTAGTATTCCTCGTTTTATACGTGGATGACATTCTCTTAATAGGAAATGACATTCCTATGCTACAATCTGTCAAGGGGTTCTTGTCACACAGGTTCTCCATGAAAGACCTGGGTGATGCCTCCTACATCCTGGGGATCCGGATCCATCATGATAGATCCAAGAGGATATTGGGACTTTCACAGTCCAGGTACATCGACACCATACTGAAGAGATTCAGTATGGAAGATTCCAAGCGCGGTAACCTACCGGCTTGTCACGGGATCACCCTCTCTAAAGAGATGTCTCCCAAGACTGATTTGGAGAGGGATCGCATGTCGATTATACCCTACGCTTCTGCGGTAGGCTCTATAATGTATGCGATGTTATGTACCAGACCGGATGTAGCTTATGCACTGAGTGTGGTAAGCCGGTATCAGTCAAACCCTGGGGAGAAACACTGGATAGCGGTAAAGAACATTCTCAAGTACCTGAGAAGGACTAAGGAGATGTTCTTGGTGTATGGCGGAAAAGACCTCCAGATCGAGGCCTTTGCTGACTCCAGCTTCCAGAGTGACAAGGATGATTCCAAGTCCATGTCGGGCTTTGTCTTTACCCTCAATGGAGGGGCGGTGTGTTGGAAGAGTTCCAAACAGGAAACCGTTGCAGACTCGACGATGGAAGCGAAATACATCGCTGCATCTAATGCCGCAAAAGAAGCTGTCTGGATGAGGAAGTTCTTGAAAGAACTTCAGGTGGTTCCGTCCATTGTTGATCCAATACCTCTGTATTGCGATAAAAATGGGGCTATAGCTTTAGCGAAGGAACCCAGGTCCCATCAGAGATCCAGGCACATCTTGAGGCGGTATCACCTGATCAGGGAGATCGTGGATCGCAAGGAGATCGAGGTTCGGAGAGTTACTTCAGAAGACAACACTGCAGATCCATTCACCAAGGCCCTGCCCCAGACTCAGTTCGAGCGGCTGATCGAGATGATAGGTCTTCGATACGCCAGTACATGGCCTTAGTGCAAGTGGGAGATTGTTAGTGTATATGCCCTAGAGGCCATTACTGTATCATACTAGTTTGTATATTACTTAATGGATGCTTGGGATATTCACCTTGTATATACAATCTTGCTCAAAATAGTAGTATGCTACTTGGTTTGTCTATACTTCAATGTGTACTTGTGTTTATTTTACTATATCACTTATACGCATTAGTGGAGCCCTTAGGATCTTTGCTTGATTACCAGCGTTGTGATGGCAGTCACACTAGTGGGGGCTGGGTAATCTATAAGCACATCCTTATACAGGTCCCTAGTCGCAGGACTATCGAGACAGGGCATCGATACTCCGGAGTAGACTAGCGTATGCGCTTCTCATCCCAGTGTGGGAGATGGTCTGTCCCACAGCCATCAGTACGTCGTACTGGAGATAGTATACGGGTGCTCGTTGGGTTACGAGTACACTGGACAGGACTCGTCGGGAACTGATAGGTTGGTATTATACCTATCGTCAGTCATCAGTTCCCAGGTGACATGAGTACAGCTTAGTCCACTGACTTGACACTGGCACTTCGCCTCGAGTGTGTTCCCACTGCACTTTGATCACTACCCTACCACGGCTCAAATGAGTCGTGCAAACAGGTGGTGGTTGGGTGCAGTCCCGAAGCACTTGGAGGCAGTGACGGTTAGACAGGATTCGTCTCTCCCGGTATTGGGGGTTGACATCGCGCTGTGTCTAGGAGAGCCATTACACGAGTAGTCCCTGGCCAGGGCAAACGAGATATACTGGTAGGTTTCCAGTGTTATCTCAGGGTGTTTTGGGCTTCGCTCCGGCACGACTTGTACCGCTATTGGGGGACTGACGTTTACCGCCCCCTAGGCCCGCCATGCGATGTATCAGACGAACAGACCGGACTGTACGGAGACTGTCATATTCAGACTCAGTAGGAGTACCGATGGGGTTTCACCTCGTCAGCCTTCTTGTCGACATCTACCTGGGGACCGTTACGCACAGCTAGTGCCGCTTGCGGTCTGTGGTTAAACCCACTGCCAGCGTAGTGTCGAGTCTTTAGAGTCCCACACAGAGGGTATTCGCCTCTGGGCAAAACAGAGTAGAGGTCGCATGGTTTTGCGACAGGGTTCGTTCTCATCCGCGCACTTGTGCACGTTTGGAGTCCGGACAGATATTACCAGCGGGCTCTGGTTTGAGCCGGATACTGGTATAGTTTTTGGGGTTGCTTTTATCTCTCAGTGTTCATGTTCCTCGGAACAAGAATGCAGGTGTGTATGCACAGTTATTTGAGGAGGAGGAAGATGATTTCCATTAGGGTTTCGGAACGGGTGCGTATGCACAGTTGACAGTCGTCTTTTTCCAAACCCTAATGGATTTGTATTATATCATTTAATGATATATAATAAAATGAAATTGTGTCATGGTTAGTTTTTGTTGACTTGTTGACCATGGTTGACTTGTTGACCATGGTTGAACATTTGACTACCATCATTACAAATGCAAGATGCCTTTTCATTCTTGCTTTATTCATTTAATGCTTGTAATGATATTAGTCATTCTAAACTATCCATCAAACCTTTTTCATTTTGATTATTATTATTATTTGATTAAACCTTTTTCATTTTGATATGGTTGCAAAAGGAAAAAGGTGAGCTCATTCTATCATTCTCACTCTCTCTCTTCATTTCATCTTCTTCTTCCTCTAGTCAAGAGAAACCTTCTCATGTGTTGAGAATCCTTCTCTTGAAAAACAAAAGCAAACCCTAGACACTCTCTACTCACTCTAGGATCAAGGGTCTAGCAAGCCGGCGATTCTAGTTCACTCCAAGTACGAGAAAGAGCCCAAAGGTCGAGCCTTCGAGGTGGATCCATCTTCGACGGAAGAAGGCGACAAAGGAGAACCATCAACCTCTACAAAGTTTGAAGACGAAGGAGTTCAAGTCTAGGTATAACCATCTTCATCCGAGTAGCTAAACTTCTTTAGCTAGGTTGCTAGTTTTAGTTTAGACAACGATCCCGACCTTGCATAAGTCCATGTTGCCTCTTGCACTAAAATTTGATTTTTATACCGTTCCGCCTCCCCGTAAGAACCGGGGGTCGCAACGTGGACTTACATGCATAACATCCCGTACATGATAGACCCAACTGCAGAATCATAGGGTATCACGTTCATGCGAGCCCTCTCCAAATCAGTCTTCGGAGACATCTCTTTGGAGAGTGTGATTCCTGAACAAGCGGGTAAGTTATCACGCTTAGAATCTTCCATACTAAACCTCTTTTGTATGGTGTCTATGTACCTGGATTGGAACAATCCAAACATCCTTTGAGATCTATCTCTATAGATCTTTATCCCCGGTATGTAGAAGGCATCACCCAGATCTTTCATGAGAACTTTTGTGATAGGAAGAGTTTGACCGAGTGCAGCATAGGGATATCATTTCCTATCAAGAGTATGTCATCCACGTACAATACGAGGAAGAAAACCTTACTCTCTACAACCTTTTTTTATATACATGGTTCATTTACGGTTTTGATGAAGTCAAACTCTTTGACTGCTTCATCAAAACAGATGTTCCAACTTCGCGACGCCTTCTTTAATTTGTAGATTGATTTAAGCAACTTGCACACCTTTCCGCTGCTCCCACTGTCTATGAAGCCCTCTGGTTGTGTCATATACATGCTGTCTTCTAAATCACCATTTAGAAAAGCGGTCTTGACGTCCATCTGCCAAATTTCATAGTCATGGTATGCAGCAATGGCAAGTAGGATCCTGATGGACTTAAATATAGCCACTAGAGAAAAGGTCTCATCATAGTCAACACCTGGTCGTTGACGAAAACCTTTTGCTACAAGTCTAGGTTTGAAGGTCTCAACCTTTCCATCTACACCAATTTCCTTCTTAAGGATCCACTTGCTCCCAATGGGTTTTACCCCTTCAGGAGCAACTTCAAAAGTCCATACATTGTTGGTTGTTCATATCAGAAAACTGCATTCTAATACCGACCATGCATTATCTAATTGTTGTATTTATCGGTATTATTAACCAGTGTCTGCTCAGTATTACAGATTACAGGTATCCATGACAAAATACTGGAAATGCATTCAAAAGCACGGATATATCACTTGAGAGACGACACTGCAACCAGAACCGCAAACCGACAGATACTTCAGGAGTTCCTTTTTGCAACAAGTTTGTGTACACATTTTTTCATCTAAATGGTCCAAGACAACAAGTGTGTACACAAGACTTTTAGGCACATGTGGATATGATATAATATGCATTCAAGGAAAAATATTATATGCATTCAAGGCTAAACATCATGTGTTGATTTTTTCCTTCCAAGACTGAAATCAAATCAAAGTCAATTGGACAAATCAACAAAACCATAATGGGGGCAGCCATGATTTAGGCACATGTGGGAATGAAGTTATGAGCATTTAATGCTAAAAATTTGGTGTTGATTTAGAAATTCGAATTTCCCTCCAAGCATTGGGTGCAAATCAAGTCAGAACAAAGAAAAAAAACTGGACCAAAGTGATGCGGGGGACCTAACAACTCAACACACCAAGTACGAGACCGTTCCAACATGATGTGGCCGGCCACACAACCTCCTAGACCGGCCTAGCCGGCCCCACCTCCTCATGTGGGCCCCAGCTCCTCACAGTGACTCCCTTGCTGCCACGTAGCCCTAATTTTATTATTTATTTTCTTTTCTTTTCTGCCTATAAAAGCAGGCAGTGGGCAAAGGTTCAACGGGTCATTCTTTAGTCTTGGATTGTCATTCTTTGTCTAAGTTTTCTATTCTCCTTTCTTGTAAATAGCTTAGTCCCCTTGAGTTCTTAACATTCTCTTGATCCTTCAACCTCTTCATTGAGCTTGAAGGTTTAAGGGTTGGTTATTGATCTCAAGGGGTTGTATCATTCTTGAAATTTAATAAAGTGTTCTTTTGTGCTTCCTTCACCATGAGTTCTTTGCCCTCTCTTGATCTTGCAAGTTTAAGTTTGGGTTATTGAACCCATGTCTTACAATATGTTCTTTGGTTCCTAATTTTTTACTTACTTGCATTTTATTCTTGCTCTTTTAATTCTCGCACTTAAATTCCATGCACTTTAATTACTTGCTGGTAATCTTTTCTTTTCTTTGTTCTTCTCTTTTGTTATCTCTTTTTGGTTTGTTTTGTGAATGGTGTGAATATTGTTGTTAGAAAAAGAGAAAGATTTTTTAAGTTAACGTTTCGTTTTTCATTTCCTTTTCCTATCTTTTCCATTTGAAAATCCGTCCAAACCTTACGCAAGCGCTCCGTTAGGCAACCTACCCTACCAAGGAAAAGGTGATTCCTAACCATGACCGATTGCATTCGGTTTGGCCGGAGGCGAAAGCAAGAGACAAGAACGGATGGACAAGGGTCAATAAGCCGGATTCCACGAATACCTTGCTTAAGTCCCCTAATCCACGTTGTTTTCGATTGTTCTAGCTTCATTGGTTAAGTTCGGCTCAAAGTACTTGAATACGGAATCCATTAACTTACACTATCCTATCGTTTCCTAACAAGCCTTATACTTGAATATAACACATAGGTTAGATAACGAACAAATCCGCCACGTGCATTAATTCGTTAAAACAAGAACTTAAAATGCTCCGTCTCCCTGTGGATCGACCCGTGCTCATTGCGGCTAGCTGCAAAGCGACACCGTCCTGATCGTGGTTAAACTTTAGAACTTTTAAATATCCGACACGCTTTTGGCGTGCGATCAAATGGCGCCGTTGACGGGGAGACGGTAACGTTTTTATTTTTGTTATTTCGGGTTAATCTTGTTAATACCCATCTAACCCTATTTTTCAAAACAACATAAAAATTTCAAAACCAAAAACTAAAACCAAAACAAAAATTAACACAAGCTAACCATTTTGTTCTCTGGATTTTATACCTGCTTGCACTCTGTAACTAAAATAAAAGATAAACAATACCAGTGTGGCATTAGTGGAACACTGAGACTACTATTGAAATTTAGAGCCCTACCTCATCAAGTTGGCCGGCGACATCATCACCAAATCCGGTGACGCCGGCCCTTTCACCGCCTTTTGCCTCCAATTTCTCTTCTGTGCTCTAGTGCTCTATTTTTGTCCTATTTGTATTGTTTGTTTGTTTTTATAATTTTAATGTGCAGGTATTTGGGCCTTCGTATCACTTTTTCTCAATAATAATCCGTTTTTCCGACATTTCAGATTTTGCGGATTTGCGAACAGCGGGCATGGGGAGCAAAGTGCACATTCAAATTTAAGGTGGTTACGAAGTACAATACCAAAGATCCGGGTAGTTTGACCCGCGCAAGCGAACTTTTCAAGCTACTTGGATTCGATTCAACGGGGATTCTTAACCCACAACTTAACGGTACGTACTTTACTAACACCTTCTTCTCAAATCCGACGCTTCCAATATAATATCTTTGCAGGATTCTTTGCATGTTCGCTAGCAAACGCCAAAAAAAAATAATAATAATAAAAATTGACTAACCCGTATTTGTTGCAGTGCCGTGCTTAAACTAAAAAAACGATTGTTTGATTCTTTATAGAATTTTTATTGATTTGCGCATTGCATACATTAATACGGATTTAAGGGCAAGCGAACCCCACAACATACGGTAAAGCATTTCATCACATTTTCCGTGGCCCACAAATCACGAACTTGAGCATAACGTTTACCCGCATAAATTTTAAAAGAAATTAGACTTTAAGCCTTAAGGACTTCGCGCTCATTAGGAGAAGTTAACTGTGTTTAGAACACCTCTTAACGGTATATTGTTTACGGGGTGTCTAGGAAAGTGTTCACGGCGAAACCGCCAAAAGAGAAAGGGTTATTTAATTAAGGACCTTCGCGAAAGCGTCGGAAAACCTCCCCTTATCTCTGCACTTACCTGGCCTCATGATCAGTGTATCTTGAGCCTGTTTCTCGACACAGTTTTACTTCGCCAATCAAGTTCTTGAGCAGGTCTAGTTGACCTAGGTGAACACTAAAACGATTAGGTGTGTGGTATTTTTGTGTCGTGATTGTTTTTGTCCATATTCTTTTTTGTATATTTCATTCTTTTGTTAATAACTAACAAAAAAATTTATAAAAAAAACCACATTCTTTTCCCCTCCTTTTCTCTTATTCTTCTTCTCTCTTCATATCATGGGTACCCCACCTCGAAAAACTCTTGCCGAACTTTGGTACCCACAACCAGACATAACTTCCTACGGTTCTTGCTTTGGCCGAATTTCGAACGACCCCTCCATGCCCAAAATTTCATTGAAAGATCGCATAGACGCGTCTAGGACAAACACTAGCACTCCGCAATCCACTTTGTATCAATTGTTTCAACCTCACCACCCTCTTATGTTGATACCCCTTTTGCAAGTCGTTGATCGCACGCGTTCGGCGTGTCGGATGTTCAAAGTTCTAAAGTTTACCGCGATCAGGACGGTGTCGCTATGCAGCTAGCCGGTTGAGCACGGGTCGATCCACAGGGAGATGGTTGTATGTCCTTTCTTGCCTTAGACGAGTCAATAAAGAATTTGTATGAGGTTTGTTCAAGACTATCCTAAGTGTATTATTTGCAAGTATAAAGTTGTTAAGAAAAAGATACGAGATTATAAGCTAAGGAAATCCGTACTCAAAACCTTTGAGCCGAGTCTTGACCAATTGAAGCTAGAGCAATCGGCAACAACGTGGATTAGGGGATTTAAGCGCGGTATTCGTGGAATACGGCTTATTTACCCTTGTCCTTCCGTTCTTGTCTCTTGCTTTCGCCTCCGGCCAACCGAACGCAACCGGTCGCGGTTAGGAATCACAGTTACCTTGTTAGGGTAGGGTGCCTAACGGAGCGCTTGCGTATGGTTTGGGCGGAGTTCAATGGAAAATAACGGGAAAAGGAAATAAGAAAAGAAAATCTTAACTTACAATACCGTATTTATTCTTAACAACGATAATTACATTCATTCACAAAAAAGAACAAAGAAGAGCAAAAGAAAAGAACAAAGAAAAGAAAAGATTACAAGTAATTAAGTGCATGAATAAAAATTGTAAGAAAGTAAAGCAAGGTAATAAAAAACAAGTAATAAATAAGCAATAAAAAGAACAAGAAACTAGAACTCAAGACAAGCATGGGATCAATAGACAACCCTTAAACTTGCAAGCTGAATAAAGAGGTTACAAGATCAAGAGAAGGGTAGAGAACGCATGTGAAATGAAGTGCTAATTCCATAAGAAAATACGACCCTTGAGATCAATAACAAATTCTTAACCTTTCAAGCTCAATGAAGAGGTTGAAAGATCGAGAGAAAGCAAGAATCTCAAGGGGAAGAAGAAACAAAAGAGAATGATACAAAAGCCCTCATCTTCATTGATCTTCCACTCAAAAAGCTCTCACTACAATTTTCATGGAGAAAAGATGAAGAAGAAGGAGAAAAAGACTAAATCCTAACAAAAAGAAGTACAAAAGAATGAACACCAAAGCTTGGCAAGTTCTGGGGTATTTATAGGAGGCGAACTGAAAACCTAGGGCAACAATCTGCCTCAATATGAAGTACCCAAACTACCCCTAAAAACGTCAGAGAGAGGAGCCCACATGGCCGCGGAACCGCGGCCTAGACCCCCCTTTGGCCGCGGTTCCGCGGCCCTATGGTGGAGTTGGGTTCTGAGGTTTTGTGGGTTTGCCTGGTTCCCTGTCCTGTGTTGTTCTACATATACCAAACTGCAATTTGCTTCAACAGTTGATTCAGATTTGCACAGTCCAAACATAGCTTAACTTTTGATTGATTTGACCTTTCTCCCTCGAGCTCCACGCACCCATTGATTCTTGTGCTGCCCCCCACGTGTCTGTGCTTGTCCGAGACACGAATGACCACTGTCATATGTCTTGTCTCTGGAACTGGTAAGTGGCACTGGACGGATACGGATGACCGGAAGCCAGCTTTTATCTGCTGTCAACAGATGTTCTGTATTTTGGCGTAGCAGTGGAGATTTTGTATCAATTGCGTTATTTGGACTAGAAAACTGTGGCCTGTAAATATGTAGCAAACACGGATTAAAAGCACCTACCTATAAACAACCGAGCGTAAGAATGGGCGGTATAAAATACAGTATTCTGGTATGAACAAATACCCCCAAACTTAACTTTTGCTCGTCCCGAGCAAAACCAATTATTCACAAAATAAAATCCTAACCGCACTTTCGCAGGGAACGCGATTGCACTGAGCACGTGCAACAAGCCGTTAAACCTCTAGGTGTCCCTAGTAGGAGGAGTGTTGTCTCCTGAGGGTTTTCAGAGGATACTACCCACAAAATCCTGTCAAGCTAGTGTCATAAGTTAACATTGATTCTACTCCTACAGTTCAGTATTTACGTTAGAAATTCTATCATCCTAAGTTAGAAATATCCAACCCTTATTTTTCACACCTCCTATCTATTTAACCTTAGGTCCTATACGTTCCAAAAAAGTTTAGAAAGATGTTGGTTCTCCTGAGTTTTCCTTCTAAAGTGCGGCCTCAAATCAAGGATTTTTATCAACTTTACAGAAAACACAAGTCTTATTCTTTATTTCTATATTTTATTCAAACATCGATTGTATACCCCTACGTGTGTGTATATTTGCACCCCTATACTCAAGAATTCAATTCAAGCTATAATACCCTTGCCCTAATACCTAATACTACTTCTTTTCATTAAGGATGGACGGATTTGCTCACACACCTTTCATGCGACTATTAATGCTTCTTGAGGCACTAACGGCCGATTACTGAATGTGTGAACATTAAAACGTAAATAGCAGTTTCCAGGTCTTGACTTTATTCTATTTTTTTCTTTTTCTTTTTCTTTTTTCTTTTTTTTCAAGACCGGATATATTTTTCAACATGCTCTTTTGGTGTTTAGCTTTGAATACCGTTTTTTCTTTCATGCTAGGCTTTCAGGCAAGAGTATTTCTAGGTATCCTCTACTATCCCAAGTTTCAAGGTACGTGTAGGTGCAGTTGTAGGGTATATACTTTCTAAATTTGAACTCAAGAAAAGAAACTATTTTTCAGACTTATCCTCCAGTAAAGCATCAATACTTTCCCTTCATCTTGACTTAACTAAAGAACTGAACTCAAGATTACTTATTTCTCAAAAAAAAACTGTAAGGACGTATAATCACCAAGTTTAAACAGAATGAGGGTTATTTTTAGGGTTTTCAAATCCTAAGCCTAGAATTTAGTTATTTCTATCATATCAACTAAACCTTCAGAATAAAAATCTAAGTTACCCTATTAGCTAACTTGACGACAAAGTTTTTATATTTTTTTTGGAAAATTTTCAATTTTTGTGGGTTTTTAAATAAGGTATGCAAATGCAAAATATACAAATGAATGCGAAGGAAGAAAGCTTACCGAGCACACCCCCAAACTTAAACTTGACAGTGCCCTCACTGTCAGGCTATACCAAGAGGGTCAAAATTGTCGGCGCTCCCTAAAAACAAATTATATACAAAACAAAAAGGAAAACAAAAAAATATATATACAAAAATGGTGTCCCCCCCAAACTTAAGTAAAACAGTGTTTCCACTGTTAAGCGTTGAAGTTCAGGATTAGGGGGGAAAGAAAACAGTATCAATCTATACAAGGCCTTACACAGGCCAAAAGTTAACACCAACCATTCAAAGATTTTATCGCTATAATGTACAGGTTGGTGGAAGAAGGCGTAGAGAAAAGAGAGGGAGAATACGCGAGACCGTATTGAGATAGAAGTGGTATACGGTCTAGGTATATAAGAGGAAGAAGAATGGCGGAAGGGAGAAAGAAGTGAAATACAAACTTGAGGGTGCAAATGGAGTAAATAGATTAGCACAATTTGGGATGAGCGATGTGTAAAAAGCGATTGTGCTAATCTATTAACCCGTCGAGAAATGGGGTCAAATCCCTCAAGATTCGTGAGAAACCATGGGTACACCGAACTTGGTAAACCAGACATATGAAATGAAAGTGAAACGATTTCTTGCAATGCTGGAACGATGGAGAGGAGTGGTCGATGAGGGGTATCAGGTAAAGGTTCAGGAGGGTGTACACAGTCAATGAAAGGAACAGGATGAATTGGAAAATCCGACTCATCAATTA
The DNA here is from genome assembly GCA_030015575.1 of Agapanthus africanus. Lineage (NCBI taxonomy): Eukaryota > Viridiplantae > Streptophyta > Magnoliopsida > Asparagales > Amaryllidaceae > Agapanthus > Agapanthus africanus. The sequence continues at coordinate 81,178,052 of JASDDO010000031.1, read as the reverse complement.
TAACTGGTTCATCCTCTAAACAATCCTCAGAATTCTCCTCAAAGTTAAGCTCATCCATGCCTTTATCATCAATATCAAGACGCATATGAAGTTCGGGAAAAACATTTAATGACTCGGGATGATGAATTGGAGAGAAAAACTCAGTCAAATCTACGGGTTCATCATCCAAAATATTCCCGGCGTCAATATCCTTAATCAAGTGAAAATCAAAATTCTCTGACACCTCAACAAAAGCATGGATATCAACCGATTCTGGTTCTAAGATATAGGTGTAGAGGTCAAAAGGATTAGGTATGGTTTCACTTGGAAGGGACCCTTCACAATCGGGCAAATCAAACACTACGAAGTCGCACAACTCATTCATCATTCTATCTTCAATTGGTAAATCATGTGAGATACTCGATAGACTTTCAAAACAGGAGTTGTGGGATTTAATTTGGGACGGGTAGGTTTGATTTGGAAGGGGGTACATCTCACTCTCTCCACTCAAATTCACAGCCTGTCCTGCAGCCTCATCATACATTGAAAAAGTTGGAGCTAGTTGAAAACTAGCTACCGGGTCACTAGGTTGCATGAGGGCGGCCATGGACGCATTCAAATCCATCATCTATTGGCTTGACGCTACCCTAAAGTCTTCCAACGACTGTCCTAGACTAGACATTGGTTGTGAAGGGGTTTCAGTAAAAGGTTCAAAGTTGTTTGGATACTGAAAACTCCCAAATGGCTGTTCTGATGCAATGTCTAGGGATGGTGCAAAAGTAGGGTAGGATTGGTAGGAATTGAATGACTGGACAGGAGCAGGATCAACATCTGGATAGGAAGGTGAATGGAATTGTTGATCCTAAGAATTTGAAGTGGTGAAAGGTGTGAAAGATCGGCTACGGGATTGTTCAATACGTTCTGCAATAGACATAGGTCTTGGAGTTGCAACATGACTCGAAGAAGGGGTATCAACGTAAGAAGGGGTGAATGTTTGAAATGGTTGATACGAAGTGGATTGCGGGGTCCAGTTGTTCGTCCTAGACGCGTCTATCCGATCTTTCAAAGAAATTTTGGGCATGGAGGGGTCGTTCGAAGTTCAACCAAAACAAGAACCGTAGGATGTAATGTCTGGTTGTGGGTACCAAAGTTCGGCAAGAGTTTTGCGAGGTGGAGTACCCATGATATGAAGAGAGAAAGAGAGAAAGGCAGAGAAAAGGAAGGAAAAAGAATGTGATATATTTTCTTTTTTTAGTTATTAAAAGAATGAAATTGTCACGACCCGAAGTTTGGCCCGTGACCGGCACTTAACCACGTAACGTCTACAGGCGTAACGCGACTAAGTAAGCCGAAACCCAGAAATCTAAAACCCTTTTTAAGAATAAGTAAAGAACTACATGTTTAAAAAATCAATGTTTTTAAATAACTAAGCCGAATATGCAATTTAAAAACAGTACAATCTTTTCCAGAAATTTCGGCAGAGTTTCTTTTGTAAAAATGGCCCCGAATGGGGTAAAACAAGAATGACAATATATATGCAATGATAAAGGCATCCCCAAGCGGGAGCTAGCTCTTCGTCAATAGACGGTCACAACCACACATGCAACAATAATATACAACGCCAAGTGGCGAGGATCAAACCCAAAAGAAAGCTCAAGCAACAAGAAACCGCAATACTACTAAGCGCGACTCTAAGGTCGAGTAATACAACACTGTCTCTAAGTCTGAAAGAATATACACGTTTTGGTTGATGGAAATTCTAGATACAATGAATAAAGTAAATACAAGGGTGGTTCTTGATGCAAGAGAATCCACCTACCAAAAGCAAGCCACTCGTAAGAAAGTAGTGTGCTAGAAAAGCCGCAAAGAAACCTGTACGGCAGAACCTGCAAGAACTGTGGCACAACGGGGGTGAGTTGCCAACTCGTGAATAGAAACATCTACAAGAATAAGTCGAATGCAAGACATAAACCTAAGTCAACAATCAGTAATATAATCCACAAGAGTACATCTGAGTGTAATAAGGTGGCAAGGTAACATCTAAATATGTAAGTGGTGCCAAGTACTCAGGTAATAACATGTCATGAATGTAAGGTATGCTGTATGAAGTAAATATGATGAAGTATCAAATGATATCAATACACATATATTAGCGTCCCATTCCACTAATATTGGTGTAAGGGTATATATAACAGCGCCCTCATACCCTGTTATATATACAAATGAAGTATGATAAGTGTAAATCCAGTCTGTATATGATCCATGTCTGTATATGATCCATGTCTGTATATGATCCATGTCTGTATATGATCTATGTCTGTATATGATCCATGTCTGTATATGATCTATGTCTGTATATGATCCATGTCTGTATATACGTGG